>OY856412.1:920112780-921592780 GCA_963693085.1 Alisma plantago-aquatica | reverse complement strand
CTCGCGGCCCCTTTACGGCACTACCTTCTTCGGAAGGAGTTGAACCTACAGAACCCACAAGAACAGCGCGTCTATGGCATTATCAAATGACTCTTCGGCGCTCGGTGATTCAGGGGGGAAAGCATCTCAGGCAAGCCTCAAACCGGTGTCTGCGCTAGTGGTTCCTCTTCCACGGAGGCCCCTCTTTCCGGGTTATCTCACCACCGCCTACCTGAAGAACCAGTCATCCCTGGCGGAAAGTCTCAGAGTCACCGGAGACCAGACTTTGGCGGCCTTCATGATGAAAGATGTTGCCGATTATCGGGGTTGCATCTTGCGCCCTGGGCTTCAGGGCGAGGATTTGCTGGAACGTCTCCACCCCATTGGGACTCTGGCGAAAATCGCATACCTCAAACACGGAGAGAATGGGCTAGTGATCCTCCTCGGTCTCTGTCGTGTGAGAATGACGGGCTGTGTCGTCGGGAAGGAACCCCTGACCGTCATGGTGCATAGGCTTGAAGAGGAGGAGGACGTTCCTTTATCCTTCGTCGAAGTGAACCAATTCCTCGAAGAGCTGTCGGGACAGAGCATAATCGACCCAAACGGCAAGGTTGGGTGGTATTTCACAAACATTTGGAAAGGGAACATGTCCCCGCTTGCGGACTTTGGTCCGGCAGTGATGCCGGTACTTGACAAACGCCTGCACCAGCGGGCACTGGAGGAGCTGAAGAAATCTAGGCGGCTGGCGCTCACCGTCGGGTTCCTGAAACAAGAGCTGGAAATGGACACCATGACCAGGCAGATGCATCTTGACGAAGTCGGCTTCTTCTCCGAGGAGGAGAAGGCGCTCTTGACTGAGTTGAGTCGCCCGGAGCCGACTAGCTTGGAGCCGGTATACCTTGAAGTCACAGGCGACTTGCTGATTGCTCCGTCAGTTCTGGTTCGAGTGAGGATGAACACATTCCGCAATGAGATTCCTCCGGACACACTTCAGTCGGTTAGAAATGACCTTAAGCAATTACGCTTTGATGAACATAAAAAGGGCTACTAATTTTAAGGTTTATGATACTGACGGCAAACATGGGTAAGTTTACTATTCGAAGTAGTGCTCGTCTGCGAGTATAATTGATTCCAAATACTGTTCGTGAGTCACTACCTAACACTGTTTATATGCCAAAACGAGTATGCAAAGAAGAAATTTTCTTTTTGTTGAAAGAGTTGAGCGCTCAAGTATGAGTCAATAGAGGTACAACCTTGTACAACTTTTTATACACAATGTCAAATCCAACTTGATTGATATAAGTATAGAAATCAGTCACAAGTAGAATGGATATGTAAGGCTTGTTTAGTCACTCACTAGGATCTACGAATGAATCTTTTATTAATAAAATTCCAGTTCAATCTTCTAGTTTGCGGGATGTTGGAGCGCATACTTCAACCGTCTCCCTCACTTACTATTAGAGAGTGGCAATGTTTGGAGCAGATAGCGACTCAAAAGTAGATTGATGAAAATTCACAATGTAAGAACAGGAACAACTCAATACCTATATCAACGTCAAGAGGAGTAACCTGATGTATCCCTCAAGTGACTAATGGTGGATGTCATTCTTCTCATTATAGGATCAAGCCAAAAATTAGAGGAACATTTTTCTAATGTTTGGCCTCAATAGATAGCTTTCTTGTAGAAAAAGGTGTCTTAAAATTTTGTGGGTGAGTGAGGGCAAAGAATAGCTCAAATGGTATTCAAAGGTCAATATTGTGGGCCTCAAAGGCTCTATATGTGTAAAAGAACTTAAGATATTAATGATTGACCTTTGAGGGTATTCAAAGGAGCTTAAGTGCATGGCTAGACATTCTCTATTAGTGAGGTTTGGTTGCAATGGATGATATGCACAATATATTTTGTTATGGATACACCCTCAATTTAAGTGTAGTTTGTATCTGTGAGGTCTAATTTCAACTTGACATTTGTGGGGATGGCATAGAGATCCATCATTTGACCAATGCCTAGATCTCAGTTGAATATACTTTGTTTACCCAAGTCCAATTGAATAACAAGTAAAACCAAGGAAACGTCTATGAAATAATTATACTTTGTAATGGTTTGAAAAATCAGATTTTAAAGTTATAATGGATCCTCAACATGTATAATGAATGTCCAGATAAGTTTGATACATGGAAATCGTAAGAGTGAAGTATTATATTGTGGAACTTGAGTAAATAAGACATTTTGGTTACATAAATTAACATCACTATATCAAAGTATTCCTCACGTCCACATAAACTCAATAACTAAATTAATAAAAAAAATTACAATTATTTACAAAAGCACAATGTAAAGATGACATTGTAGCCTTGGACCAACAATCTTACCTTTTTTGTGATGACAAATATATCCTTCGAGAGTGTCACATAAGTTTATCAATTAATCATTACATTTATCTTACAATGTAATTTATTCACTTAAACCCCCCAGTGTATAATACCTCCTAAAGTAGGTGTATGGATAAGAATAAAAACCACATTAACCCATTTCATTAGGTGTCATGTTGTGTATCATGTAAACTTGCATATGTTTTAGAGATTCCTTGTAATTTTATTATAGTTGTATATATTATATTTTCAAATAATTATTATCTCAAGTAAATCATTAGCAAGTTCCAAGAATTAAAAAACAAGGCTTATTGACTGAGAAGCATTGGGGACTGCTTTACAACAATAACACAAAATTTGGCTATATACAACTGGCTATAATCTATGACCAATATCATAATATTAATCCAATCAACAAATTTTATTGAAATGTATCCTCCCTCTATCTGGCCTTGTAACCGATATGGCCACATTTGGGAAGGAACCATGCTTCAGATATTGATGCGACCAAGGTTGTAGTGTCCAATACAATTGTATCATGTTGTTGACTATTATGGGTAACCTCAAAGTTTTTCAGTTTAGTACCATTCTAGAGGAGGTATATGGATGTAAGACAAAATGGAGCTTCCATTTTTGTGGGACACCCAAGAGAAGTGAAATTGCAATATAAGTTAAGATAAGGAGACAAAGAATATGAATAAGAGTTGCACATAGAAGGAGGAGAATTTAGTGCAAGATGCCATTTCTTGAGGAGTGCTTCCATACTTGATTCCTAACAATAATTTCCTCTCTACTTCTCTTTTCTTCAATATTGTCCATATGCATGGGATACAATTCAATTTTAACAAGTTGGAATGGGAATAAGAAATGTATTTATGGTGAACCATTTGGATTTATTTGTAGGAACTCCTGGAAACTCTAATGCTATGTTTAACTTGTTATTCACTTGCATTTTGATCTTGATTTCTCAAAGTTATTGTGAACTCAAAAGTAGGGTTGTTGAAAAACATGTAAACTTGTAGACAATGAGTACTTAACAAAGTATTTATTACTTGTTCTATGATTAGATTATTGTTTCCCTAGTATGAGAATTAAATTGTCAATTATAAAGGAATTCATACAATTTTGTTGGTGATAATCAATACTATTTTTTAGGAACGCTAAAAGTCGATGCATATGATAATTTTTTAGAAATACTAGTTTTCTGTAACGACCCCGCCTCCCGATAACCCCCAATTAAGGGAGACCCGAAGGTTAGAGCCGTTACTCAATTAACAGGATCAAAGGTTCAACAAAAATCAATAATAATTATGAAATTCTACTAACTAACTGGAATTTGGTATAAAATTAAAACTTTGCTTACCTTTGAAAACTTTGGAAATCTATCTATCTAGAGCTTGAATTATTCTATCTAATCCTCCTTGCACTTTATTTCTTATTTCCATAATGTGTCACTTTGCTGTTTGTTCTTTCAATTGTTGTTCCTAAAACGCCGACAAACAAAACATCGATCAGTATATCGAAATATACTGGTATGTGGGAACAACCAAAATCTTGCAAATATGGCTAATAATTTAATAATCACGATCAAATTAATTAGCAAGCCAATTTAGACTTTTCAGTATGACATTCTCCACCGCTTTTGCCCTAACCCTGGCATACCCACCTTAGGGTTTCCTTTGCCAATGACTTAAGGACACCTTCTCAATCCTGAGCTTGGTGCCTGGGGGTCACCACTCATGGTGCTCACTAGTCAAGCAATATCATAGGCCACCTTCTCATTCCCGAGCTTGGTGCCTGGGGTCACCACTCAAGGTATCCATTGGTCTACCCATCTGGGCCTGACCTTTGGCATCATCCATCAGGGTGGCACGTAAGTGTGAGAATCCATACTTCTATTATTAATGTGATAATCATAGTGACTTTATAGTTTGCAAGTATGAACATCCAAACTGATAATTTGCATTCAATGCGATTAACCATTGGAAAATCCTCGAGAAATTAAGGTGGTTATTCATAATTGACCACATACCTGATCCAGAGCAACTTGATAGTCTAAGCAATAAGGATAAAGAACAAGCAACAAGCAATCAACAACATCCTGAAATTAATGCATGGGATCCAAGTGTCATTGTTTATCCAGAACATTCTAAAGCTAGACTTGGATTCCACCTTAAGCTTTCTAGGGTTTTATTAGGGTTTTTTCCTCCATAATGCTTTTATCATATTTAATGCTCTATTAGTTCATAAACCCTAATTTCAGCATCATAAGCCCAATTAAAGTCGATTATTTCTTTTTTATACCAAAACTATCATTTTTATCCTCTTAAGTTATTTCAAGGTCATTAGACTCAATTATCATCTTTAGTTTCTTTTGGATCAACAATTCATAATTCATTATGGTCTAATTCACATACGAACATTATTTATTATTAATGCTACCTTTTATCCATTAGGAAACCCTAATTTCCACATTAAGGGTATCTATCCACAAATTAGGAACTTTAATGCTCGAAATAGCTTATAACCATGAAAACTCAGTTCTATACATGAAATCGAATAATTAAACCCATTAATAGTCCTAATTACCAACATTAGGGTTTCAAGTCCCATTAAAGCCTATTTATGCACATGAAACTCTGAATTAGGCTAATTAACCACAAAGATCATCTTTCTAGATTTTAATCTCTCTTTCACCGACAACAGGTTATTATCAACTTATCTTGAACTTTACTAAAACCCATTAACATCAAAATATAGGGTTTTTCATTAATAAAACCATTAAAGATAGCATCTGTACATACTTTCTGAATTCCAATTAGAATTAAGTTCTAATATTATTTTTATCACGTTCTACGCATTTTTCTGATCAAAAATCACTACTTGCATTTTTCTGCCAAAGGATCTATTATTTTTATCCAAGGTTCTACCTTTTCTTGAATATTGGGTAGAGAGGTGGCTAACCTTTTGTTTTTCAAAAAATGATGGACCATTGGATCCTTGGTCATCTTTGACCGATCATGATCGGTCGGCTCACGACACCCGCGTCCACTATCCTACTGTAGAAAGACTCGACGAACTCCAGTCGTCGATCCGTGACTTGGGTCCATGGTGGACTCTGATCGAAGGGCATATGCACTTTGTACTTCACTTGACCCAGCAGAAACTACACTGCGCCGCCGCAGGGAGAGCTCACCGGCGAGAGTTGATTTCGTCAACTCAGGGCATGAGGGAGCAATAGAGAGTGCCACCCTAGTTCATGGGGGCGAACAGAGTTGAGAGGGGTAGTTTATATATACATGGGGTCAATTTCTAGGGTTTACTAACCCCCCGCCGTCGTCTTCCTTTTAAGGCAATTTGGGTGTTTGCTCCGGAAGCATCCATAGCATGAAAAAATAGGGTATAACCAACTCGGAATTCCATCCCGAATCCAACAATGAGATTTCCAAGTTTGCACATGCGTTGGTTTGCGAGGAAAATTGAGGGAAATAACCCTCTGTTCTTGCGGTTCAGTCCTTCTTAGACTCTAGGAAGGTGATGCACAGCTTGCCTCGGATCTTGATCTGACGGCTAGCATTGTTTCTTCTATTTCCATTTAAATCGGAGAAATCATGACATTTATTATAAACCCAACACTTTAGGAAATCTTGTAAAAGCTATAACTCCCAAACCAATTATCCAATTAATCCCAAATTTGGAGGGAAAGTGCATAATGACTTAATCTATCTCTCTACCAAAATTGGACTCATTATCTCAAAGAAAACGTTACTTTTCTTTGAGTGCAAGATATCTCTTAATTATATATATTTTCACCTATTCTCTCTTTCCTTTGTTATTAAATTATTATTTTGAGTTCCTTGCACCTCAGGGAACCTTAATGGCTCGAAATCCCCTCTTGAGAATATTTACTTAGCCTCTTTCCTCCTTTTTCATCCCTTTTCTTATTATCTTACTTTTTCTTTATTAAAATATCTCTTTTTGAAGATTTCCCTTTATTTATCTTTTATTTTCCTCTTTGGTATTCCTTTTAACATTAGGAATCCTTGGGATATGAAATTCCACCAAGGATAACCCGATTATTCCTCTTTCGACTTATTCCCCACATTTATCATTATTTTCAATTTCTTTCTTAATAAAGAAATACCTAATTAATCTTTTCTTTTCTTATTGCTTTTTTTTGCAACTTTGGACTCCTTGGAACCCAAGGAACCCAAGAGGCACGAAATCTATCTTTGGATTACATTCTTTTGCCTCCTAGAGGTTTCCACATCTTTCTTTTCTCAAATTCTCAATTATTAATTAATTAATTGAATTTCCTTGATATTGGGCCCAATAGACAATAAAGCCCACAATACAATCATCAAGGCTATTGTAAACGAAATTACATCATTATTTGTCCAATACGAGAGTTTACATTTCTCATCAGATGAAACCAGAAATTGGGGTTGTAACATCCTTCCCCTCTTATGAGAATTTTGTCCTCAAAATTCCATCAAGCAAGCAAACAAGCAGGATAACCTCTCTTATGTCCATCAGGGCTCCCATGTGGCTTCACCCTTTCCATGGTGCTTCCCAAGAACCTTTGTCATCTCATATTCTTCCATCTGAGTTCTTTCTTACCTTGGTATTTCGTACCCTCATAGGTGACTCAATACTTTTCAACTTCTCAAACAGCTGAATAGGTTCAGGGCTCAGCACATGGTTTGGGTACCTCACATAGTGCTCTAGATCGGAGTCATGGAACACATTTTACATCATGTTATCCTGAGGGGTAAGGCTAAACACAACCTTCTCCATCAATCCATCTCAAATAGACCCATATATCGAGGACTCAGCTTTCTCATCTGTAGCTTAGAGGGGTCAGATTTTTTTTTTACATCACATATTCTCCCATAGTGAACTGCATGTCAGTCTGCTTTGCATTAGCTTGTGACTCATGTCACCACTGGGCTCTCTCTCTCTCTCAGCCATTTCACGATCAAAGTGACTTCATCTGCGCACACTGTGGTTCTTTTCTGACCTTCGCGAGGCCTCCTTCACCAACATCATCTTAATGAAGTGGTGACAGACACAACCTCTATAAGACTTCTTGCATCTCGATAAAGGCTATGGTGGTTAACAACACATCTTAAGAACTGTCCCTTTGTATCACCCTGAATGAGCACACATGCTCTTATCAGACCCTCTAGTCTGGATCATACTAACCATTAGTTAGGGGTGATAAACTATTCTATCATCGAGTTCTTCAGGTATCTACTTCCATCTCACGGGAGTGAACCTTTAGGTTATTCTCAAAAACTTTGCACTCGCATCATAGTGTAGTTGAACCATCTCTCTTTTATAAAAAGTTCAACCAGATTTGTCCCGTGATAGTACTCTCTTTCTCATGTCATCTCGGTAAGGCAATCTACCATAACCCATATTGTATCTTGACCTTCCTTGGTCTAGGGGAGACTTACCACCCTCCATAGTGGATGAATTCCCATGCCCTCTCGGGAACTCTTTATACGCTATATCCATGTATTGGGTTACTGGTGTTCGTCCTTCACCTCTTGGTTTGCATGCTACATACAACATCATATCAAGCAGCCAAAGTGCTACTATCACTTACTATCTTTGTAGTATCACAGTGTTTGGTGATCTTAAAACCATGATCTCCTGTATGTCATGATTCCTCAAGATTGATTCCTTAGAAACCCTAAACCTCTCCCATCAGGGTTTCATCACTTTCCTTTCCAAAGAAGTATATATGAGGTTCTACAACCATCCTTTCATTGTATCAAAGACTAGGCTGGCTAACCAATCAACCATTAACTTGATCAATCACCATTGGCACACCTGAGTGTTATCCAAACTTTTCCCAACTTAAGGTTAGCCTAACAACCTCAACTTCTTCTAGCTTCCAACCAAACTAGGCAACTATATCTCACCAGAGCATTCATCACCGCTTCTTATCCTTAGGTGTTAGGTTTTGTTGAGGACATACACCTCCATATATTATACTTATCATCTCATCTCAAACTCTAAGTCTATCTTCATCAAGAACACTCCGAGCTCATCCTCTAAGTTATCAGACTCCACCTTGTGATTCCTTGCAACACTTGCTAAAATCCACCTAGTTCAAGATAAAACATCCTCATAAGATTACTTCCTTGATACTCTTGGTGTTTGTAAACCATCCATGTACCATCCACTCCACAAGGTATGTTATCATCTCCATCCTCATACCTCGTAGCAACGTTCCGACTCACATCATCTTTTATCTTTTGTGTATGACATGCGTACTGTCCCATCTCTCCATCCCATAACAAGAGGAAATAAGCATTTGGAGGCCGTCCAAACACAAAGTTCTTCGTGTTCAAAGAGTAGAGATGATACATCCCACATTGCCAGTACACCTTCAATTCTAAGTTGAAATGTGCAGCTTATGTCTCTATATTACAAACATCATGATATCCACATAATTCCATGGAAAACTGGTCTCGAACTTACTTGGTCCAAACACATCCCTTGGTCATCTCCCCTAGGTCTATAGGGAGCCGACACTTTTGGGGTCATCCCTTTTCCCTTATGCATCCAGAGAGTGCCCTACTCATCTGCCCTTTGGGTCCCATGAGTTCATGAAGGTGATCAATCTCCTAACCCATGGCCCTCAGACAATGATAGTTGTTACCTCCCGACCCTATGGTCATGTGCAACTAGGGAATTAGGCAACTCCTTCTTCCATCGGTCTTATCCTTACCTGACCCTAGGACAGACTTAGGATTCTATTATAGTACATGTTTGACTTAGAACCTTACCCAAGCCTTCATCATCTCTCTATGTATTCATGGGTTGTCTTTCATCCTATCATAGGGGTCATGGCGACCTGCCTACCTTGGTCAGGATCCATACCGGTTACCTCCATGGTAACACCTCCACATGCACATAGAGATGGTTATCTATGGGTCTACAGGTTCATTCTCATTCCATGTACTTTTCACTTAGCTTCTCAAGATCCTATGAAACTTCCTTAGGTTACCTCAAAACCAGAAAAATGGGTATACACCCTACCAAAGGGTCCCTCTCCCAAGATGGGAGGAAACTACAACTCTTGACAAAAAGGTCACAACCGTCCTTAGGGTTTACATTCACATGAACATGCCTAACCCAACAGCTACTAAGGCACAAACAGATCACCTATTAAACCATGCTAGGTCATACTTGTTCTCTTTCCTCAACATTAGGTCAACTTATTTGTGAGGAGTTCATTAAACCTACCTTTAACTTAAGGGGTTTCCTTTTCCTCTATACATGAAGAGTATCATACTCGAAACTATAGAGACTCAATTCTCATCATGAGCATCAGGTACACCACTTCCCCTCTTCGGCCAGGAACCCTAGGTTCACTTTTGGATATCCAACTACATGCTCAACCTCTTAACCACAAATCAAGCATGTCCAAGGTATGCCATGTACTCCCATGATACTTTTATATGAGAAACACCTCAGAGTTGAGTCCTCCTTAAGGACAACCAACTAGGTACAAGGCCTCACAACCTGCTACTAAACCTCTCCAGGTCTAAGGAACTCTTCTTCCTATCTCAGAAGGTAAACACCTACACCATGGGCACATAGGTACCAGAAGCATCATCCTCTCTCTAGGGTTTGGTTCCTATAAAGGAAACTAAGATATCATCAACCTCCAGGGATCATGCATGAGGCAACCGCTATCATCCACTTAGGTCACATCATCCTCGACTCCCCACTGTTCCTCATACTCGGGGTGTTAGGCTTCCAACCTTCTTGCCAGGGTCCCGCTTTTCCTCTCTAGAGCTAACTCCACATCCAGCCTTCCTACTAGAGGTCCCTTCTCCATGAAGGCTCAAGCTCACAAGCATATCCGTATGTGGGTGAAGCCTATGCTTGAACTTATGTTTGCTCAAGATTATCCAATCCCCTTATGCTTATCTCATAATTCATCCATCATGATCCCTTATCCAGGGTTTCATCCTACTGTCAGCACTACTGACGTACTCTGGGTGCAATCTATACCCTACTTGCACCAGCCCATAGGGTTCTATAGGTTCTTCTCTAACCTCCTTCGCTCAAACATGGACGACCCTCTCCAGGGTTGGGTTGCCAAAGATACTAGGCCTCTCATGGCTCATATGGCAATCCAAAGGCATGTCCATCCAAACACCCAGTCAACCATGGCATCTAACTTACCATGTCATCTCTCTCTCTAACCTCCACTTAGGGTTAGGGTTAACATCATCCTAAGAGGATGTGCTAGGTCTCTACTTTTAATGGAGGTCTCTACCTCCAAGACTAACTTTCTCTACTCATCCTCATGACAAGAAGGTCTAGCCTCAGGTATCTCCTAAGGGCAATGACAACTTATGTCATACGACCTAAGCATGTATCTATTCTTTTATGCTTACTCTACTAAGCTTATGTCCATGACATCTTATTTACATGTTTTTTATTAATTTGGTGGAGGATTCCTTAATCCTTATTAGCATTACCCATACCTCAAGAGGGTGAGGAGAAGAGAGGAAATCCTAATCCTTAAGGTCCTTAACAGAATTCGAGTTGAGAAGGGATGAACAAGATGAGAGAGTCCTAAAGATATCTTATTTCAAATCATACCCTAAGACTTTGGCCAGGCAGTCACACAGATCTGAGAGTCCTCGTATTCCGACTAGCAGTGCGGAGGAAAATATTGTCAGCCCCCGGTCGTGATCCTTTTCTAGACACCTCTGTCTTTCAGATAATCCTCTAATAACTCCCTTGGGTTGTATGGAATTTGTATAATTTAATAATTATTAATGATTAGATGAGGAACCTATGCTCTGATACCAATTGTAATGACCCCGCCTCCTGGTAACCCCCAATTAAGGGAGACTCGAAGGTCAGAGCGATTATTCAATTAACAGGATCAAAGGTTCAACAAATAATCAATAATAATTATGAAATTCTACTAACTAACGTGAATTTGGTATAAAATTAAAACTTTGCTTACCTTTGAAAACTTTGGAAATCTATCTATCCAGAGCTTGAATTATTCTATCTAATCCTCCTTGCACTTTATTTCTTATTTCCACAATGTGTCACTTTACTGTTTGTTCTTTCAATTGTTGTTCCTAAAACGTTGACAAACAAAACGTCGGTCTGTATATTGAAATATACTGGTATGTGGGAACAACCAAAATCTTGCAAATATGGCTAACAATTTAATAATCATAATCAAATTAATTAACAAGCCAATTTACACTTTTCAGTATGACATTCTCCACCGCTTTTGCCCTAACCTGGCATACCCACCTTAGGGTTTCCTTTGCCAATGACTTAAGGCCACCTTCTCAATCATGAGATTGGTGCGTGGGGGTCACCACTCATGGTACCCACTAGTCATGCAATATCATAGGCCACCTTCTCATTCCCGAGCTTGGTGCCTGGGGTCACCACTCAAGGTGTCCATTGGTCTACCCATATGGGCCTAACCTTTGGCATCATCCATCAGGGTGGCATGTAAGTGCGAGAATCCATACTTCTATTATTAATGTGATAATCATAGTGACTTTATAGTTTGCAAGTATGAACATCCAAACTGATAATTTGCATTCAATGCGATTAACCATCCGGAAAATCCTCAAGAAACTAAGGCGGTTATTCATAATTAACCACATACCTGATCCAGAGCAACTTGATAGTCCAAGCAATAAGGATAAAGAAAAGCAACAAGCAATCAACAACATCCTGAAATTAATGCATGGGATCCAAGTGTCATTGTTTATCCAGAACATTCTAAAGCTAGACTTGGATTACACCTTAAGCTTTCTAGGGTTTTATTAGGGTTTTTGCCTCCATAATGCTTTTACCATATTTAATTCTCTATTAGTTCATAAACCCTAATTTCAACATCATAAGCCTAATTAAAGTCGATTATTTCTTTTTTATACCAAAACTATCATTTTTATCCTCTTAAGTTATTTCAAGGTCATTAGACTCAATTATCATCTTTAGTTTCTTTCAGATCAACAACTTATAATTCATTATGGTCTAATTCACATACGAATTTTATTTATTATTAATGCTACCTTTTATCCATTAGGAAACCCTAATTTCCACATTAAGGGTATCTATCCACAAATTAGGAACTTTAATGCTTGAAATAGCTTATAACCATGAAAAATCAGTTCTATACATGAAATCAAATAACTAAAGCCATTAATAGTCCTAATTACCAACATTAGGGTTTCAAGTCCCATTACATCCTATTTATGCACATGAAACTCTGAATTAGGGTAATTAACCACAAAGATCATCTTTCTAGATTTTAATCTCTCTTTTACCGACAACATGTTATTATCAACTTATCTTGAACTTTACTAAAACTCATTAACATCAAAATCTAGGGTTTTTCATTAGTAAAACCATTAAAGATAGCATCTTTACATACTTTTTGAATTCCAATTAGAATTAAGTTCTAATATTATTTTTATCACGTTCTACGCATTTTTCTGATCAAAAAGCACTACTTACTTGCATTTTTCTGCCAAAGGATCTATTATTTTTATTTAAGGTTCTACCTTTTCTTGAATATTGGGCAGAGAGGCGGCTAACCTTTTGTTTTTCAGAAAATGATGGACCATTGGATCCTTGGTCGTCTTTGACCGAGCATGATCGGTCGGCTCGCGACACCCGCGTCTACTAGCCTGCTGTAGAAAGACTCGACGAATTCCAATCGTCGATCCGTGACTTGGGTCAATGGTGGACTCTCATCGAAGGGCATCTACACTTCGTCCTTCACTTGACCCAGCAGAAACTACATGACAGTGCCGCAGGGAGAGCTCGCTGGCGAGAGTTGATTTCATCAACTCAGGGCATGAGGGAGCAATAGAGAGTGCCGCCCTGGTTCATGGGGGCGAACATAGTTGAGAGGGGTAGTTTATATATAGTTGTGGTCGATTTCTAGGGTTTACTAACCCCCCGTCGTCGTCTGCCTTTTAAGGCAATTTGGGCATTTTCTCCAGAAGCATCCATAGCATGACAAAATAGGGTATAACTAACTTGAAATTCCATCTCGAATCCAACAAAGAGATTTCCAAGTTTGCACATGCGTTAGTTTGTGAGGAAAATCGAGGGAAATAACCCTCTGTTCTTGCGGTTCAGTCCTTATCAAACTCTAGGAAGGCGATGCACCGCTTGCCTCGGATCTTGATCTGACGGCTGGCATTGTTCCTTCTATTTCCATTTAAATCAAAGAAATCGTGACATTTATTATAAACCCAACACTTTAGGGAATCTTGTAAAAGCTATAACTCCCAAACCAATTATCCAATTAATCCCAAATTTGGAGGGAAAGTCCATAATGACTTAATCTATCTCTCTACCAATATTGGACTCATTATCTCAAATAATTGTTACTTTTCTTTGACTGCAAGATATATCTTAATTATATATTTTTCACCTATTTTCTCTTTCCTTTTCTATTAAATTATTATTTTGAGTTCCTTGCACCTCAGGGAACCTTAATGGCTCGAAATCCCCTCTTGAGAATATTTCCTTAGCCTCTTTCCTCCTTTTTCATCCCTTTTCTTATTATCTTACTTTTTCTTTATTAAAATATCTCTTTTTGAAGATTTCTCTTTATTTCTCTTTTATTTTCCTCTTTGGTATTCCTTTTAACATTAGGAATCCTTGGGATACGAAATTCCACCAAGGATAACCTGATTATTCCTCTTTCCACTTATTCCCCACATTTATCATTATTTTCAATTTCTTTCTTAATAAAGAAATACCTAATTAATCTTTTCTTTTCTTATTGCTTTTTTTTTGCAACTTTGGATTCCTTGGAACCCAAGGAACCCAAGAGGCACGAAATCCATCTTTGGATTACATTCTTTTGCCTCCTAGAGGTTTCCACATCTTTCTTTTCTCTAATTCTCAATTATTCATTAATTAATTGAATTTCCTTGATATTGGGCCCAATAGCCAATAAAGCCCACAATACAATCATCAAGGCTATTGTAAACGAAATTACATCATTATTTGTCCAATATGAGATTTTACATTTCTCATCAGATGAACCCAAAAATTAGGGTTGTAACATTTTCATTTCTCAAAAATTTGATAAAATATATCTAATTGATTTAACATGATATGTATTAGCTTGAAAGAGTTGTTGATGATCCTAGGTACTAAATAAATGGTTCATTAATTGTGTTTTAATTACTATTACTCACTATAATTAAACTTGAGTAATATTAATTATGATGTACGTGTTTTCACTCATCCCAACCAATCTTATCAAAAATCAATATTTTTTGTGCCAACTTTAATATTCATTTCATGGATTCATTGTGAACTTAGTATATATGAAATACTCAAATTAGAAAATCCAACTATAAAGATTATGATTTCAAGTAACTTGTGACACTACAATTCAATCATAATTTTTTAGTGTTGGTGTAGGTGATTGGTTTTTTTTGGTAATTTTGAGCTACATCATAACATAGTATATTTAAGTAGTTATGCATTTATACACACGTGTTTAGATTTACATTTCTCTGAGTTCATTTTAGGAAATTGAAAATATTGTTTACCATAGGCACAATGAATGGTGAGAACTCTACCTTGGATGGAATACTTAGATGAATACTTAAAAATTCCTAAATAAATTCTTGATGTTGTGTGAATTTAGACAAGGAAGAAAAACAAGTTTAGACTTCAAGCGAAGTAATAGTTCATCAAGTATACACCCATGTTAGTGAAATAAGACGACTTAAAACTTAATTATTATATAGTTCATCACAAAAGTACCACAATTCCAATCTCTCTTTGTCATTGCTACCTCCATCTGGAACATGTGATCAAATCAAATTTAGAGAATCACATCCTCATCAAGGTCATCAAAGATAACATTGTAAAGGACAACATAATTTGATTTGTCTATGACACTATTTCCTTCCTCAAGCCTGATGATAAGAACGTTATCAACTTCATTCCTATTCTAGGAATTTTCTCACATCTCTCTGGTCTAAAGATCAACTTTTAAAAATATACTCTCATTTGCACTCATGTGGATCAAGTCTCCCTCATAAAATTGCAAAATATTTTAGGGTTTAAGTCAAAATCTTTTGATATTAATTATCTAGGTCTCCTTTCCCCTCATATACTCCTGTCATATTCATAGATTCCTATCATCATTTAAAAAAAAATTCTCAATCAATGGAATAATCAGTTCCTTAGCAGAGCGGATAGACTGGTCCTCCTCAATGCCTATCTTACACCTTCCTCCTACTTATGTACTTCTACTACATAAAGTCAAGTCATCACCCATATCGACATGTATATATGAGATTTATTATGTGGTGCTAGCCACTCTAAACATAATATTCATATAACCATCTGGGACTTCACTTTCTGCCCTCCAAGACTGGGAGTGTGGGGTATTTTGAGCCCTCATCTCCATTCCTTATGTATTTTTAGAAGAATCACAAAGTATGTGAATTTAATATTACTCATCAGTCCTCTTTGGTAACCCACAAATACTACTTCAAACATAAAACCTTAGACCCTGCTCTAAGGTTCCCACCTTTTCCCCTTTTTGTCCTATATCCAAAATCCCGCTTCATTATTGCTAATTTTGTTATCATCTCCATTGATGTTATTGCCAACATCAATTTAAGATCAAATTTGGCATCTGGGTGTCCTCTTATCAAATTTTCCTCTCAATTTTATCCCTCACAACCTTTCTTAAGAATTATCACTTCTTAAGTCCCCATGATACAACAAAGTTAAGCATCTCCTCCATGAATATGGACTAAAATAATGACCTCTCTTCTATCAAGGAATATATCAAGATTTCCTTTCTCAACCCATCTCCTCCAGTCTTTTGGAAGTGGTCAAATTCATTTCTCTAAGTTTTGTATTATTTCTTTATTAATACTAGGTTTGTCATCCTCTAACATCTCATATCTAGAATATCAAATGCCCAACCCCTTTAATCTTGTTCTTATGGTTAGTTATCAATAGAAAACATGTTTTTGGTTCTATTTCGATGAATAAGGGTTTTATCAGACTTCACACGCGTCTTTTTTCCTTAATTTAGGTGACATGATTAGTCACTCCTTTTTGAGTTTTTTCTCTAGCCATCTATGGATTTTTTCTTCATCAACCATCCCTCACACTCAGCATTTCTACAAGACAAGATTAATTTCTATCTCTTTGGCACCTAAACTATTTTTCATTTTTATAACTTTGACTTAGATAATTTAGAAGCGTGCATTTTTTGTCCCTTTGGAATGAAAGAAACAACATATTTATCTTAATAATCACTCTAGATTCTCTATCATACATATTGCCTCAATTATATAAATTTGCTCTCTTTGGTTAATTTCTTACTGATGAGCTGGGGATTGGCTGTTATGCAGGGTGAGTTAAGCTTATGAAGACTAAGACCTTAGGAGCCCCTTCTCCTATAGAGACCCTTCCCGGTGAAGTTGGTCCTTCCCTTGGTGTTTTCCCGTTTGAGTCCCTACTAGACAGTTCTAATAATGACATATGAATATGCATGGTTGGTTGAGTTTTTTTATCTTCCCTAACCTTGTTTAATTTATTATGGCATTGCTTCTCTTCCCTATTAGGGGATTGTCAGTGGGGTTCTCCTACTTGTTACTATTTTCCTTGTCTTACCCTAGGGGCATCTCTAGTACTTTCTTACTATGTTCTTTAAAAGTCATTACAGCTGGTGGTGACTTTTTATATAGTATAATTTTGTAACCATTATAATAAATAGTTATAGTCATGTCATTGACTTTTTTATCATAGAAATAATTTTTATTGTTGACAGATTTGTTTTACACCCTATAGTGATTTTATCCTAAAACTTATATTATACCCAAGTTCATAGATAATGTTTGTTCTAGGAACCATCTAAATAATGTTAAGAACCATCTAAATAATGTTTAAAATCCATATACACTATTGAGACACCAAAATGGAGATAAGATAACCAACACGAGTAAGAAACCAAATGTCTTACTTAGAAAATAATACACAATAACTAGTAGAGGCTAAAGTTAGAAACCATTAAAATAAAATGTACTCATGATCCAACACCACTATTAAGAAAAAATAGATTATAAAAATGGAAATGTAACTATTATTGAGATAAAAAATCAAGTTGATCTACTCTTTTGATATCTTCCAACTAGGATAAAAAGGTACAAGAAATAAAATGGAGAAACAAACCGGTATGCATAAGGATGACACCCACTAATATTCAATACTAAGAAGAATAACAAATCTTAGTGTAGAAGTAAACAAAGTTGAATCAAATTTTCATCAGTTGTTGGAGTACCTCAACAATTTAGTACAATATCCTTGAGGTTATATTTGTTTCAAGATATAAAAAAAATCTAAGAAGTTAGTAAGGAAACTGGTTATTATAATTTGAATTCTCAACCATCATAAGGTATATTGGGATGGACAATGACATCATAGACATCATTTATGGAAATGGTGAGGATTAGGAACCAACACTAATACAATTAAATAATTGTTGCTATTCATCTACATTTAAGATAAGGGTTTATACTTAATTTCCTTCTAATTGGTGCCATAGGCCAATAAGACAAATACAGTGAGATTGAAGAAGAGACAAATAACAAGTATATTCAATGAGACAATAATATTAACTCATTTATGAATTTTAGCTCTAATTATTAGCCACCTGAACTTATTCTATTTGCCTGCCCTATTCTACTTTAGTCACATGCATTGATGGAGCCAATATTGTTATGTTGGCGGTTGAATGATTTTAGCAAACAATACTTCAAAACACTAGCAATGAAATACCAAAGGAACATAATTCAACATAACTAGAGACCAACTTCCATGACATACTAAAATGTAATAATATTTTGAGACAAATTTCCTTATTAGTTGACAAGAACAAAGAAAAAATGGATACTTGTTGTCAGACTTGGACGAGAAGAATTTTTTTCTTTGACAAAACAATTTATTACCTAAATCCAAAATCCAAATGATTATAAAGTCAATAGCTTGATGACCTGAGCATCTAACCCAAAAATGGAGCACATTCACAAAATATATACATGAATAAAACTTCAAAAACACCATTATAAACCATAAGGTATAAACAACAAGCATATATGTGTACAAGAAACTAAACATAGTGTCTGACATCAAGATCATACCCTTCTAGATTCAAACCATGTGTATATTTCATTTGAAGATCATGATGATCGTCAGGGATATATCAACATATGCATATTATAGTAGAAGCAAGAATCATAGTATACTTGATGCCTAAAATCATAAAATTGGTACACATAAGCACAACTATGTTGATTATGTTATGAAAACATACAAACTTGTAGGTTTAAGTAACACATTATCCTAGCAAAAACTTAATATAATAAAGAAAAAAAAGTAACAACATTAAAACTTTCTTTTTAATATACAACCATATTTGATGTGCACTTATATCATACTAGTAATATCATATGACCTTTGACCAGAGTTGTAAAACCCCTGACCTAGCTTTTTGGTGGATCTTGCTTGCTTAACATAATAAAATGCTTAAAACCTTAATATAATCACATTATGTTCTTTAATAACATGTAACAGGATTATGTTTTTAGTTTGGAGGTTGTTTGAGCTAGCTACGCTTACATGTGCTTGCTTTGGACCTAATTGCAATTTATCCATGTTTAGGGCTTATCTTGCAATTTGTCACATGCTTGGTGTGCCTCACATGTTTGGCATCTTTTTGGAGAGAGTGGCACCCCATAACATTGTGGAACCTTGGTTTGATGAGGTGGCATCATGTGTTGATCTTTTATGCCTTACTTTGATCTTGAACATGAGTGTTGACTAGTGGTTTCCCTTGGTTTTCAACAATCATTATGTTGTTTCTTTGACCTTGGTTTTTTTGGTCAATGATGTTTGAGGTTTTCCTAGTGGAGTTGGAGGTCGATGAGCCAAGAAGCCCTAGGGTTTGGATTCTATGTGGTAGCTTTCTCATCAATCGCCATGCTTTCCTCGACCAGATTGGTTACTGAATTTTCTTATTTTTATCACCCTTGATGCATGCATGATCTTAGTTCTTGTAAGAGGGAGATATGATGGACAAGTGGCACATGTTTGCATGACACCTAACCCCCTTTCTCTCTCTTTAACCCTTGGATATATAAACCCTTTCCTTTGCATGCTAGTGATCCCCTTACACCCTCTTCTTTCTCTCTTTTACTTTTAGCTTTTCCCCCTTGTGTTCTTAGTGGTTAAGGATGTTCTTGTGTGTAGAAGGTTGTCGAACCCCTAGCATGTGATTCGGGTTTGGAGCAACTCTTCTTTGGTGATTGTTTGGTGTTCCTTGGTCTTGGTAAGTGATCTACCCATCTTGATCATCATTTTATTGCTACCATGACCTCCTTATCTCTCTTATTTGCCAAAACCATGGTTCTCCATGGTGTTTCTTTAGTTGAGCTTGAGGAACTTCTCTCTTGTTGGCCGAATTCATGGTTATCCATAGTGGTGCTTGAGTTGATTTGAAGATCTCCTCTCTTTCTTCTCCTTTTAGTCTAGAGTTTTTTTCCCTCTTTCTTGTGCTCCTTTAACCTATGGTTTTGTTTCTCTCTTGAGGTGCTTTAGTATGGACAAAGTGGTGATCAAGCTAGGGGTTTCTTGCTTCTTAGATCTTCCTTGCTTTTGGAGTTGTTTATTCATCATCCAAGGAGATTTTTATAACTTTCTTCACAATTATTGTTGCACTTAATCTTGCATGCAAGTAACCTATCTCTAAAATGTGACTCTTAGTATAATGATGATGATATCTTGAGCTAAGATTTACCTAGTGATCTTGAATAGATAAACCCCTCTGTGATGAAACCCTAATCTTATGTACGATTATTTGGTGTGATGTTGGAGGTTTTTGACCCTTGCATAAATTGTGCTAAACATTGTTTTTATCTCTCTTTCTCTATTAATCATGGTTTTGTTTTCTTACTTGATGATGGAGATTTTGGATATATGGATGATGGTAGAAAGGTTCATTTTCTCTCTTGCTTCATAGTTCAATTTTCTCTCATGATGATGGTTGAATTAGGTTTTTGGAGTTGCTTTCCTTCTTGAGGTTTTTCTCCTTGATGGTATCAGTCTCATGGTTATGTATAATATGTTGGATCATGGATGGATAGTCTTTCTCTCTCTTCATGAGCTTGCCAAGATTTTCTACATGTTTTGTTCACCAAGGTGTTGATGCTACTGGTCACCAAGATTTGATGTGGTATGGTCATTAGGGTGTCCATCTTTCTTTTCTTAATGAAGAGGCTAATGTTTTCCTTCAGTCGCCAAGATTTGATTGATATGGATGTTGATAATTTAAACTCTCTGCGATCGATTAAGTGGTGAGGTTCTATTTGTTCTCCAAGTTTTTCTTTGACCTAGTTTTCTTTGGTCGAAGACATGACCTTGTTTTCCTTAGGTTTCTATGTGTTGACCTAGGTGTTCTCTTTGGGTGATTCACCTCTTCGACTGATGATGATGGTGTAACCTTTTTATCTTCAGTTGATGAAAATCCGTAGACATGTGATTGCCTTATGTTGTTACCATGTGATAATTATAGTTGACCTATTTGCTTCCAAGAAAGTTGGAGATGATGGTAACTAGGGTTTAGTGTTAATTTCCAATATGAAACCCTAATTCAATTACAATGGTGAAACCTAACTCTAAGTGCAAGTATATAATGATATTTCCTAGTTTATTGAGTAATTAACATGATGATAAAGTATTTTCTCTCTCCTAATGTTGTAACCCTGATTTGATGTTGAAAAAGTAACATTGCTAATGACTAACTATGATATCTTTTATGAGACACATGTATGATGATTATGAGACTTGATGAGGCATGAAAAGATAATGATGTTCTTGCAGGGAACAATGTGAATGGTCTTATAACCTTGGCAATGGCTTGTACCCTAGTTGAGGTGATATCCTATGGTGATGTGATGAGGGATTGATATCCCAATGTAATGTGATGATGATGATGATGGCCTTGTGTATGGAAGTGAAACATTACTTTGTGGCAAAGTGATCAGCTTATGCTTTATACATTTTATATTTCCTGAAGTTGCAATCTACCCTTATTTTTTTAGAATCTTTCTAGGGTTTGTACGTAACTTGATTAATGCAGATAAAAAACACCTAACTGGCATTATCTAATCAGTGAAACCCTAATCATGTAGTTTCCATGGCCATAGATCCATTCTAGCATCAAGACTTGTTGGATGGTGAAATGAGTATTCCTAAGGGAAACTCAGAGTGCATATTGTTGAGTATGTGGGGTGCTTGGAGAGTATATCCTTATCCAAATTCCAAGTTATTTGATAAAGGTTGTGGTCATGTCTTAGTGTTATATCTGTGATATGTGAGTATATCAATGAGAATAGCTATGGTTGTACCTCAGTGGAAGGGTTTCATACCCCAGTGTCTAGCATTGTGACCTATACCAAGGCGGGCTAGGTGTTTTCATCTTGACTATATGTCATTGGTGGTAGCTTGACTGATATGTCACTACAGTGTTCACTCAAAATGACTGACCGGGGAGAAGATCTTAGATTACATCTCTTCCTAGATCTTGTATGTCACTGATTTTGACTTAGCAGTGGTCAGTTGGATTTGGGTCATACAAATCTGTCACATAATTTTTTGTTACCCTAAGTCCACACTCCTAATGGCTATAAAGTTAAAGGCAAGTGGACTTGGGTGCTCTTCCATAGAATGGCACAAATATTTCACACAGGCAGTGTATATGTAAAAGCAGTAACGACAAGATATAACAAGATACTAAAACTGGAGATAAGAGATATGTACCCACTTCTATATTCAAGTATCCCATTTGTATTGCATTTAAGAGCTTAGAGTCTTGATTGCAGTGGATCTTCATTTGGAAACTAAAGGTTCGATAAACATAATATATCAATGTGAATGCATTGAGTACTCTATGAAAAGGTATTTAAACAATTTAAGAGTATAATAAAAGATGCTTGACTAGAAACATCATATTAAGGAGTAGAAATAAGGTGAGAACATTTAATGACATTCTTCTATACAAAACATGTTTTAGATTTCTTTATCCATTATATCAACATAGGCCTTTGACCACTTCTCAAGGGAGGGTCCGTGAGGGGCATTCATGCTCCCTAGTTCTACATGAGGGGCCTTAAGACCAAAGTCAATGAGCTAACCGTGTTTCATTTGTGCCTTGTGCCCTTACTAAGAGAATTCAGGCAGGTACACAAGGTTATATAATGTATTTCTATATGTTATGTTCAAGGTTTAACAACATATTATAGTCAATACAAAAGTAGTATTTGTACAGAATAGTAGCTCAAACAAGTAATTATGTAGACAAGAATTCATATGACCCTACATACAAACAAGCCAATAACATAGTAGAGTCAAGAGATTAAGTGTACCTTACGAGTAGAGTACAAGATATTATTCTTGAGTATATTATAGATAAGGTCCAATCCAAAGGGGACCTAAGATATGAAAGACATAATAGTGGGCTTTAGATAAAAAAGGTTTGATAATATAAACATAGTATCAGTAATGTGGATGTTTCACTAGATCTAGGTTTCACTTAGCTCAACATAATCCCCAAGGTTCCCAACAAGCATGCAATGATTCTATATAGCACACATGTCAACATTAAGGCCTAGGTCTAGGAAAACCATCCACATTATAAGTAATATTAAAAAGGGATGAAGTCTAGTTTGATAATTGAGGAAGCATGTGCTATTTGATCATCACCATGGGTTTCAACATACAAGATCATAACTAGACATACTAGGTCAATTTATGCAATGTTGTCACTTTTTCAAGTCATAGAAGCAATAAGCAAAAAGAATTAGGATGTAGCACTATAACATGTTTATTCTACTCATTTGAAGTCATAAGACACATGTGTAACATTATTAAATGCTCTTAACAAGGGTGGATTCCAAACAAATAACATATGTAATTTAGATAACACTGGGTGTTACATGTAGTCAATAGCGCACCTTAGTTCACAAAGTTGTCTTATGAGTAAAGCATAGGAGAAGGGTGTGATCTAGATTAAAAGAGGTATCAAACACTATAAATCTTACTGATTTTCTAAGTTCAATCATTCCATAGATATAGATTAGGCCAAAGGTGCATACATGAGAAAGTTGTAACATATAAACACATAAAGGGACCATCTTTAAGTCATAAAAGAATAAGAAGGCACCACGGTGCATATAAATGGTCCAAGACCTAAATCACATAAAAAGGTAGCTATAGTTTACTAATTTGCATGAATGTGAGGTCCAAGATCATTAAATACAAGTGGTGCACGATTGGGGTTGATTAACAAGCATAAGATCATAAAGACACCATTCTTCACCAAATTAGGGACCAAACTTGTAAAATTAGAAAAATATACAAATATCATTAGATCGGTGACATCTTTCTAATCAAAATGATATATAATAGTATGCCATTTGGATAATGGACCTAAGTGATATGAGGGTTTGAAGATTAGGGCATATAATTGAATTAAAAAGGATATTTACCCTAACCAGACCACAACGGGGCTGAGGGCTCCTTTCTGGGCTTGTGTCTCATGGTCCAAGCAACCCAACCTAGGTGCCTACAGATCTTATCTACCTACGGCTACCCACCATTTCTGGCCACTCCCAAGGGCGTGTGCTAGGGTTCAAATGCCGCTCAGAGTCGCAGTCTATCGATGCATACCACCACTCACCGCTGGGTGCCCAGGTGTGCTGGTATGAATGATGGGGAGAAATGGAGAGGGTCCCACATTTTAGGGGGGGGGGGTGGATGGTGATCTAACACCTTTGGGGAGTTGTCCTCTCATGTTTGTGTGAACGAGAAGGGTCGAGGATGTCAGGTCATGCTTACCTCACTTCTTCCAAGAAAGACAACAGTTCACAACACCATCATGACAACGAATGTCTTGCATATCACGCCTAGGTCTAGACAGAGCTAGAGGAGAAAAAAGAGAAGAAAAAAGAAGATCAGGGAGAAAAACCCCAAAATAGGTGGCTGGAGGTGTCGACCTTCCTAGAGGGGTGGAAGAAGAGGGGTCATAGGAGCCATAGGTCATGAAATGAACTGAAAAAGGAGGCAAATGTGAGAGGGGTTCAAGGTGGACCAAAAGTTGGCGGCAATCAGAGCCAAAATGGTGTGAATGGTGGGGATTGTGGTGTTAGGCAAGGTCAGTGTTGTTGCAGCTGGAGAAGTGTACAGAGGTAGGGGATATAATCTCGACCGTTGATAGTGGCTTGGATCTGAGGCAAAAGAGATCACAACATTCTACTCTTTGGATCTAGTCATGTGATTGTTTGATGGAAGAAGGGTTGTATCATGCTCGGTTAGAGGGAAAGCAAAGGAGAAGGGCGCACATGGGCCTCTTAAATATTTGGTCCCAAGAGGGCGGCCCAGAGCTGAGAAAAAGGTGGGGAAAATATAGGAAAAAGGGGTTCAAACCATCATCTTGAATTAGGCATAACTTTCACATTCTAGCTTTGATTTAAGCACAAGAGGGTGTGTGGGAGAGATAATTTGAATCTCTACAACATGAGAACATGAAAAGGGTACAAATGTACAAAAGGAAAAATGTAACATCCCTGACCTGGGTTATGCTTTAAACCTGGGTGTTTTGTTTAATAAATATAATTATATACTTGATATTATATTTTGAAAAGTAATTAAGGCTCAATAGGAACTTATATTTCAATTTTAGTCCATTTTGAACTATGTTGAAAATAATGTTTTGCTTGTGTTGGACTAAAGTGCAAATTACCCAAGTTGAGGGGTTAAATTGCAAATTATGCATGATAATATGTTTCTCATGTGTTTAAGAATCATGAGAATGAAGATTATGTAGAGGTATGGCTTGTAGTAGCCTGAGTACCAACAAAGAGCTGATAGAGCAATGTTTGTGCATTAAAACCCAGTTTTGGAGTAATGTGCAATTTACCCAAAACCCAGGGTTCAATATGCCAATTACCACTTCAAAATGGTCCCTATTGTTTCTTGTCATCATGTAGGGCAAATAAATTGAGAGGCGTGTCTCATTTGTACCTCTTTGAAGGAGAGAGAATCTTGATATTAAAATAATCAAGATTTAAGCATAATTCGAACTTTACTTCAATTTAATGCAAAAAATAAATATATTAATTGAAGTGCCCTTCAACCAAAATTGTGTTGGTTGAAATACATATATGTGGACGTCCTTGTGCCTTGAAAATGCAATGAAAAGATCTAAAAGGAGGTGAAGAACCCACTCACATTATTATAAAGAAAAGAAATATCCACTCACTTATGGGATATTAGTATAATAGGATTAAGGTGCTTAATTTGATTTTCCTTTGATTTGAAGATAATGAAAGGGAATTAAATGCAAGGGAAGGTTCCTTCATGCACAAGGGAAAGAGGGGAGTGTGTGGCATGTTTTGGAAAGTTGAAGGATTGCTTCCAACTTTCTCTCTCCTAGAAATTTTCTTTATATATACTCTCTTTTCCACTCGACCAAGGATATCTTTTTCGGATTTTCTTTCTTCCTTGCCTTGGACGAGCTCAAGGGGACCAAGGAGCAACATAAGGACGAGTTCTAACCTGTAGGTAAGCTTCTTGATCACTTTCAACCATGATTCCATGGTGGAAATCGAAAATCAATGCATGATTTCTCCTTATTTCGATCCCATCTTCAATTCTAACCATTCATTTTCACTCAAAGCTTAAGGACAAGCCTTGGAATAGTGAAAGGAGTTGCGTCAAGACGCAACTCCTTTCACTATTCCAAGGCTTGTCCTTAAGCTTTGAGTGAAAATGAATGGTTAGAATTGAAGATAGGATCGAAGACATGAGCTTGGAGCTTTGAAGCTGACGCAACTCCTTTCACTATTCCAAGGCTTGTCCTTAAGCTTTGAGTGAAAATGAATGGTTAGAATTGAAGATAGGATCGAAGACATGAGCTTGGAGCTTTGAAGCTTCATTAAAGGCAGGTTATATAACTTGAACCCTTGAACTTGTTATTGATTCCATATCCTTATCAATTGTTGATTCTTTATCTATTTCCAAAATTTTATTTGGTTGATTGATGCAATCACCATGAAAATCACAGAAAGCTTTGTGGGTTTATAGCTTTATGATGATGACATCATCAAAAGCACACACCTCAAAAATATCCTAGGAAAACGGTTTCAAAAGTTGGACCAATTGGTTTCAATAAAGTTGATCCAAACGGTTTCACCAAACCGTTTGGAGACCAAACGGTTTGCAAACCGTCTGAAGGTTTGAACCCCAAACCATTTGAAAGGGTTGACCATTTGAGGTCAGGACCCTAGTACATGTTGGATGATGATCTAATGGATCCAATTGATTAAAGCAACATATGGACAATCCTCAAATTGGAAACCCTAATCGTCTAAGTGCTGAAATTGCAATTGTTTGATTTAAAATTTTGGGTTGATTAGCCCAAACGGTCTCAAGACTGTTTGGAGGTCACCCAAATGGTCTCAAGACCGTTTGCAGGTCAACCAAAACCGTTTGTAAGTTTATGATGAAGTATGATTGAATACTTATGTTATCAATATTAGCTCCTAGCTGTGTGAAGCAATGAGAAAGGACTTGATCATTAGTAATATGATCTTGAGAACCTAAATGGTTATTTATGGAAAACATAATACAGGGTGATGCTATGTGAAGTCCTAATACAGGGTAACCCTATGTGAAGCTCAAATACAAATTGACGAGTTATAAATGTAATAAGAAAACCCTTGTATTGCATGGTACTGACATGCAATTATTATCATGAGTACTAATCATGCAGGTATGTTGAGATGATGAGCATAGCCAGGTATGGGCTATGATGCTCTGTATATTGAAAATTTTTTATAAGTCTTCATAAGCTTTATTTCTTAGTGAGAGGTAACCTAAAATTAATGAGTCATGTATGATGTTTTAATTATTGAAACTGTTTATGGGCCTTATAAGCGCTAATATGCCTTGTTGCCTATTCAGGGGTAACAAGAGGTGATATTAAGCTTTGTGTGCTATGTGGAATGCTGGTGTAGCAAGAACCATACTTACCTTGGTCAAATGATCTGAAGGTATTAAGTTACTTGTTAAGCGGTAATAAGTATTCTATGATGAACTAAGGGTCTAAATACCCATATCCAACAATTAAGATGATGAACTTGTTAAGAAATAAAAGTGTTCCTGATGAGATGAGGGATTAAGATCCCAATACTTTGATAAAAGAATATGGCTACAGGCCATGACTCCACAAAGACAATGCCAGGCATAAGCTATGTGATCTAAGCCTGAAGAGAGTATATGTTGCGGATATAACTCTATAGTGAATAAATGATATACATGTTCTTCATATTCCTTAATGGATAAGTGACATGCTGCTTTATCAGGTTATAGCTGCAATGCTTCAGATAAGAATAATGTTCTAATCTGTTAGACAATGAATTAACTACTGTTAAATAATTATGATTCCTCTATTCATATTTATCTTAAATAATCTGCAATAATAATGTTTCTGACGGAGAGTTATATCTCTCGCTGGGGCAATTTACAATTGTCTCACCCCTGTGGGAACCACATTTTTAGGTGGGCACGGACGTGGAGGCAGGAATCCTTCAGTAGGTGAGGGACAACAACATTAGCAGCAGTAACAACAGTGAATTCTTAGGTGGAGACACTGTCTGATATGCCTTGTATAGATGTACATAGAGTCATGTGTGTCGTCTATGTACTCTCAGGTCCTCAGAGTAATAGTTAGTGCTTTTGAGATTTTGTCTTAGTGCCTTGAGATTTTATACTGCCTGTGTATAGTTTAACAGGGCAGTTGATGCTTGTAATTCTCAGAAAGAGATGATACAGTACATGTACCTTTAAACCAGAATGTAAATGTATTACTTTGGTTCTATGTGAAATATTTTTCCTTTGTTGGATCACTTGGTAAAAAGGTTTTAATTTTTAGTGATTTTTGGTAATCCGCTGCTTAGTGATCGCTTTCGCTTAGTTAATAATGTTTTATTCGAACGGTTCGCCACAATTTAGTGGTATCATAGCTCTAGGTTCGTTGAGTCTACGGAGACATAGGATTAAGGTTGTTGAGTCTGTTCTAAGTGTCTTCCAGTTTATCTAATAGTATCTTCTGCTCACATAGGAGAAGAAGAACTTGAAGATGTCTTGATCACATGATGAACACGCTGCTGAGAGCAGTGTAGCTTCACCAGGAGGAGGTGCAAGGGATCGAGCTAGGGAGGAACCACCTGAGATTCCTCATCTTGATCAAGTTGCATTAGAGAATCCAGCTTTCCATACCCTATTCGGGTAGTTTATGGCGACTATGATGCATATGGCGGATAGGATGCCACCACCTGCACCTAGGGCACCAGCCCATCATGAGGGATATGGAGCCTATAAGACTTTTGAGAGACTTCGCCGGGTTGGAGCCATAGATTATGCTGGTACAGCTGATCCAACAGATGCAGATTTCTGGCTAACAGAGCTGGAGAAGGCTTTCAGGATCCTTGATATTCCTGAAGCCGAAAAGGTAAGACATGTAGTGTACCTCCTAAAAGGGAGTGCTGGTCATTGGTGGATTATAGAAGACAAGAGGCCAGGTGAAGTTGGATGGGAGGTATTTCGATGAGAATTCATCAGTAGATACTTCCCTAAGACGTATCTAGACGAGAAGATCTCTCAATTTGAGAGGATCAGAAAAGGACAGATGAACGTTAGCGAGTATGATGCTAAGTTCATGGAGCTTTTGTAGTTTTGTCCGCATATGGCAGTTAATGATGAGGAAAGAATTCAGCGTTTGGAGAAGGGGTTGAACGCTGAATTGACCACTCCTGTGTCTGCTTTAGAGAATAGGGAGAGATTTTCTACCTTTGTGGAGTTGGTAAGGAGGATAGAGAGGTCTGAAATTGAGAAATGACAGACCAGTGGTAAGAAGGTATATACTCAGTTTCAAGGACAAGGGTCTGAAAGTTTTAAGAAGCTGAGATTTTATACATTGGTAGCACCATCGAGATTCCATACCCAGACGCAATGGACATCAAGTAGGGGTAGGGACCGTAGTATTGCTCTAAATAGAGCCCCCGACATAGCATCAACATCGGTGACTGGATCTCACAGACCCTATTTTGCGACCAGGGTCTGTTACCAATGTAGACAATCAGGACATCTAGCAAAGGATTGTCCAGTTGGGAATACAATGGTGACTCAACCTCAGGGGCAGAGTCAGCAAGGCTCACAAAGGAGGCAGTCTTCTAACAATAGAGGACATAGACAAGCATCCTGAGCTGGTTCATCAACACCTAATAATCAAGCACAGGGTCAACAGCCAGCAACTGCGAGGTTTTATGCAATGAATCAATCTGATGTAATAGTCAACCCTCGGGTTGTGACATGTCAGATAAAATAAATTCATTCTGATATTTCATTTTATGATTCTATGTGTTAAAATTAAGAAAGTAGTTGTTTTTGAACTTCCTTTGACTAGTCCTATAAGGACACAAAGAAGATCAAAATTTACATTTTACTCAGTATTCCTCAAAATACTTTATAGTCTCTCCTATCTGTGTGGTAAAAGATGAGATATAGAAGTGATGCCTGAAGAAAATCCAGAAATGAAAAATCTTGTGTGTATAATGGTATGAAAAGTGAGGAACATGATAGTAAATAAAGTGCATACTACCTAAATATCAATACTTGTATACCCTGGCCAGGTATATGATTATTGGGGATAGGGAAAGTATGGAACTCTTAGATTGTTATCTTTCTGATTACTCTGATCAAGTAGTCATTCTGAAACAATCTAGTGAGTATAATGAAATAATGAAGGGATTGCTAAGTGAACTTTCCCAATTATATAGGAATTGCTAAGTGAACTTTCCTAATTATTTAGGGATTGCTCAGTGAACTTTCCCAATTACATAGGAATTGCTAAGTGAACTTTCCTAATTATTTAGGGATTGCTCAGTGAACTTTCCCAATTACATAGGAATTGCTAAGTGAACTTTCCTAATTATTTAGGGATTGCTGAGTGAACTTTCCCAATTACATAGGAATTGCTAAGTGAACTTTTCTAATTATTTAAAGATTGCTCAGTGAACTTTCCCAATTACATAAGAATTGCTAAGTGAACTTTCCTAACTATAATAGAGATTGTTAAGTGAACTTTCCCAATTAAAAAGGAAGTGCTGAGTGAACTTTCCTAATTACATAGGGATTGCTAAGTAAACTTTCCCAATTACATAGTGATTGTTGAGTGAACTTTCCCAATTACATAGGGATTGCTAAGTGAACTTTCCCAATTACATAGCAATTGCTGAGTGGATTTTCCCAATTACATAGGGATTTCTAAGTGAACTGTCCCAGCCACATAGGATTTTCTAAGTGAACTTTCCCAAACAAATAAAGGATTGATGAGTGGATTATCTTTGTTAAATATATATATGTTTCCTCTTTGATGTACATGGATTAGAAATAATACATTGATGGATACTTAGAAAAGTATCAGTTTTCCTTAAACTTTGGTTCCAAGATAATGATATATGGAACAAGAAATGTCCTAAAATAAAAGAAACACCTTGTGCATGTATACCTCCGGAGGTAACAATGGAGAAATGAATATTATGAAAATGAGATGTCTTCTCAACACATATGATGAATATCAAAGTGAGGATTATGATACCTGAGAAATAATAGATGATTTATGTTGGTTACCTATATTGGCCAACTTGAAATCAATCTAGTTACATAAAATAATATGGACATCATATGTTAGGGGTTTATGCTTTGCATAAACATAAATATTGATGAGGTTGAACTAATGGAAGGAACAATTGTAATTATGGTGGAAAAGTTTATCAAGCTAAGAATAGTTCCTTAAAATAACCATGTGTGGAAGAACTTTGTGTGGATTAAGGATGTATGGTATCTTCATAACATTAAGATGTTATGTGGAGACTTGATGGTATGATAAATGATTAAAATCTGTCTCTCCTTTTCCTGGGATTTCGGGGATGAAATCCTTGTTAGGGGTTTATAACTTGTAACATCCCTGACCTGGGTTATGCTTTAACCCTGGGTGTTTTGTTTGACAAAGATAATTATATACTTGATATTATCTTTTAAAAAGTAATTAATGCTCAAGAGGAACTTATATTTCAATTTTAGTCTATTTTGAACTATGTTGAAAATAATGTTTTGCTTGTGTTGGACTAAAGTGCAAATTATCCAAGTTGAGGGGTTAAATTGCAAATTATGCATGATAATATGTTCCTCATGTGTTTAAGCATCATGAAAATGAATATGATGCAGAGGTATGTCTTGTGGTAGCCTGAGTACCAAGAAAGAGCTGATAAAGCAATGTTTGTGCATTAAAACCCAGTTTTGGAGTAATGTGCAATTTACCCAAAACCCAGGGTTCAATATGCAAATTACCACTTCAAAATAGTCCCTAATGTTTCTTGGCATCATGTAGGGCAAATAAATTGAGAGGGGCATCTCATTTGTACCTCTTTGAAAGAGAGAGAATCTTGATATTAAAATAATCAAGATTTAAGCATAATTGGAACTTTACTTCAATTTAATGCAAAAAAATAAATATATTAATTGAAGTGCCATTCAACCAAAATTGTGTTGGTTGAAATCCATATATGTGGACGTCCTTGTGCCTTGCAAAGGCAATGAAAAGATCTCAAGGAGGTGAAGAACCCACTCACATTATTATAAGGAAAAGAAATATCCACTCACTTATGGAATATTAGTATAATATGATTAAGGTGCTTAATTTGCTTTTCCTTTAATTTGAGGATAATGAAAGGGAATTAAAGGAAAGGGAATGTGCCTTCGTGAACAAGGGAAAGAGGGGAGTGTGTGGCATGTTTTGGAAAGTTGAAGGATTGCTTCCAACTTTCTCTCTCCTAGAAATTTCCTTTATATATACTCTCTTTTCCACTCAACCAAGGATCTTTTTTGGATTTTCTTTCTTCCTTACCTTGGACGAGCTCAAGGGGACCAAGGAGCAATAGGAGGACGAGTTCTAACCTGTAGGTAAGCTTCTTGATCACTTTCAACCATGATTCCATGGTGGAAATCGAAAATCAATGCATGATTTCTTCTTATTTCGATCCCATCTTCAATTCTAACCATTCCTTTTCACTCAAAGCTTAAGGACAAGCCTTGGAATAGTGAAAGGAGTTGCATCCACCATTTTTGACGTGAGCTTGGAGCTTTGAAGCTTCATTAAAGGCGGGTTATATAACTTGAACCCTTGAACTTGTTATTGATTCCATATCCTTATCAATTGTTGATTCTTTATCTATTTCTGAAATTTTATTTGGTTGATTGATGCAATCACCATGAAAATCACAACAAGATTCATGGGTTTATAGATTGATGATGATGATATCATCATAAGTACACACCTCAAAAATATCCTAGGCAAACGATTTCAAAAGTTGGACCAATCAGTTTCAATAAAGTTGATCCAAATGGTTTCACCAAACCGTTTGGAGACCAAACAATTTGCAAACTGTTTGGAGGTTTGAACCCCATACCATTTGAAAGGGTTGACCGTTTGGATGGGTTGACCATTTGAGGTCAGGACCCTAGTACATGTTGAATGATGATCTAATAGATCCAATTGATTAAAGCAACATATGGACAATCCTCAAATTGGAAACCCTAATCGGCTAAGTGCTGAAATTGCAATTGTTTGATTTAAAATTTTGGGTTGATTAGCCCAAACGGTCTCAAGACCATTTGGAGGTCACCCAAACGTTCTCAAGACCGTTTGGAGGTCAACCAAGACCGTTTGGAAGTTTATGATGAAGTATGATTGAATACTTATGTTATCAATATTGGCTCCTAGCTGTGTGAAGCAATGAGAAAGGACTTGATCATTAGTAATATGATCTTGAGAACCTAAATGGTTATTTATGGAAACCCTAATACAGGGTGATGCTATGTGAAGTCCTAATACATGGTAACCTTATGTGAAGCTCAAATACAGATTGACGAGTTATAAATGTAATAAGAAAACCCTTGTATTGCATGGTACTGACATATAATTGTTATCACCAGTACTAATCATGCAGGTATGTTGAGATGATGAGCATAGCCAAGTATGGGCTATGATTCTTTGTATATTGAAAATGTTTTATAAGTCTTCATAAGCTTTGTTGCTTAGTGAGAGGTAACCTGAAATTAATGAGCCATGTATGATGTTTTAATTATTGAAACTGTTTATGGGCCTTATAAGCCCTAATATGCCTTCTTGCCTATTAAGGGGTAACAAGAGGTGATATTAAGCTTTGTGTGCTATGTGGAATGCTGGTGTAGGAAGAACCATGCTTACCTTGGTCAAATGATCTGAAGGTATTAAGTTACCTGTTAAGTGGTAACAAGTATTCTATGATGAACTAAGGGTCTAAATACCCATATCCCATCATTAAGATGATGGACTTGTTAAGCAATAAAAGTGTTCCTGATGAGATGAGGGATTAAGATACCAATACTTTGATAAAAGAATATGGCTACAAGCCATGACTCCACAAAGACAATGCCAGTCATAAGCTATGTGATCTAAGCCTACATAGAGTATATGTTGTGGATATAACTCTATAATGAATAAATGTTATACATGTTCTTCATATTCCTTAATGGATAGGTGACATGCTGCTCTATCAGGTTATAGTTGTAATGCTTCAGATAAGAATAATGTTCTAATCTGTTAGACAATGAATTAACTACTGTTAAATAATTATGATTCCTCTATTCATATTTATCTTAAATAATCTGCAATAATAATGTTTCTGGCTGAGAGTTATATCTCTCGCTGGGGCAATTTACAATTGTCTCACCCCCGTGGGAACCACATTTTTAGGTGGACGCAGATGTGGAGGCAGGAATCCTTCAGTAGATGAGGGACAACAACAGCAGCAGCAAGAACAACAGTGAATTCTCAGGTGGTGACACTGGCTGATATGCCTTGTATAGATGTACATAGAGTCCTATATGTCGTCTCTGTACTCTCAGGTCCTCGGAGTAATAGTTAGTGCTTTTGAGATTTTGGCTTAGTGCCTTGAGATTTTATACTGCATGTGTATAGTTTAACAGGGCAGTTGATGCTTGTAATTCTCAGAAAGAGATGATACAGAACATGTACCTTTAAACCAGAATGTAAATGTATTACTTTAGTTCTATGTGAAACAGTTTTCCTTTGTTGGATCACTTGGTAAAAAGGTTTTAGTTTTTAGTGATTTTTGGTAATCCGCTGCTTAGTGATCGCTTCCGCTTAGTTAATAACGTTTTATTCGAATGGTTCACCAAAAAAAAGGTCAAAATTCAAGTGGAAGATGATGATATGTTACATGAAGGAAAAAATTGACACATTGAGTATCATCTTAGTGACACATGTATACTATATGGACTAATTGTGCATCAAAACTCATTCAAACATGAAACTAGAGGTGAGGACAAGAGTGAGGTCCAATTTGGAAATTTTATAAAAGGGATGAAGTTCCAGGTTATCACATCCTTGACACCTTACAAGAAATTTTGTCCCCAAAATTAAATCAAGTCATTAACCAAAACTGGGTTTTCCTATCCAAAGTGAATATTGTCATAGTATTATCAGAAGGTATCCTTACTAATTATAGTTTCCATATCATTCTAAAATTGAGAAATTGATCATCGTGGTCAGATGATAGTCACATTGGTTATCAAACTAAATCATAATTTTTGAGAGATTATACTATAGATCACACTTTTGGAGAGATCACCTTTTAGGTCAATCAAATAGTGTTTCAGATTAAGGAATGAATTTCATTCCCAATTTTTTTAGAGTTCTATATTCTACATTGGCCTAGTGGAGTTCCGTGATTGGGATTTTATATTTCAACAATTCGAGACCAACATCATATTTCAATATCGTGATTTTATACTCAAAATCGATGGAAGCTCCCACCTGAGTCCACATGGACATCATCCATAAGTCATAAATTGAGCAAATCATCATCTCAATTTCATGATTTGGGAACAAGAAAGTCATTATCCATATATCGAGGGTGATCTCAAGATCCAAATAGAATGATCATAGCACTCAAGTCAAAATCAAGATTAATAATCATGACTTGAGATTATTTTATCCAATATTGAGAGTCAATTTTTCATATTAAAATCATAGTTCCAAACACTTCAAAGCTAAGATTTAGGTTCCTATTTAGACCTTAGGGGTGATCATTCATCCATTACATAAATCGAACAACAATCAAGTGACATTTTGTGGTATCAACACAAATTTCACGGTCATGGTATTTTTCATGGATGCTTGATATAAACCTAGGTCTTTATAGGGAGCCAACCACAAACCATAGTCAGCACCATCATATTTTAGGATCATCATTAATTCAAGATTCAAGACCGAGTATCAATATTGTCATGTGTTTGACCTATTAGTGAGTTAGTTCACGAAATTGAAATCGGGTGGAAGGGGCTTCCTTTCCAAACTCTAAATAATCAATAAGGTGAAGGTTTAGAAGTAGTCATAATAGATACATTGCCAAGGTTAGGAAAGCCCTAAGTCAACCTCTACCCTAATCTAACACATTAATCTACCTTAGTCATGAACTGTAACATCTAAGGATTTGAGGCCTCGGATAAGTTGATCTTAAAAGGAATGATTGGACTACCCATATCACCAAGATGCACCTCCTTTTCTGGGAGCCCATCACTAAAGAACTCCATAGTTAAGTGTGCTCAACTTGGAGTAGTACTAGGATGGGTGACCAGTCGGGAAGTTGACCCCATCTTACACGTGAGTGAGGACAAAGTGCGCAGTTAAGGCTAGTGGTGGTCTCTGGGGCTAGTCATCATTCCTGAAACTCTACTACAGCCTTGGGCAGTGGGCCCGAGCGTTACAACCACTCACCACTGGGTGTCCAGGAATAATTGGTATCAGTGACGAAGAGCGATGGAGAGGGTCCTACATTATTGGGGTGATTGGATGGTGATCTAACACCTCTGGGGAGTCGTCAGCCCATGTCTACATGAAAGATAAGGGTCGACGATGTCCGTTCGTGCGTACCTCACGGATGCCAAGCAAAATAGCCATTTGCGGAACCATTACAGCACACAAAGGTCCCACACATCACCCCCATTTCTAGGTGGAGCTAGATGAGCAAAGAGTGAAGCAAAGGGATGATTGGCAAGAAAAACCCCAAAATGGGTGGCTGGAGGCACCGCACTACCTGGAGGAGTGGAAGAAGAAGGGTGGGAGGAGTCATAGGTTATGAAACAAAATGAAAAAGGAGGCAAACATGAGAGGGGTTCAAGGCAGACCAAAAGTTGGCGGCAATCAAACACAAAATGACGCGAAGGGTGGGGATTGGTTGTGTTAGGTGAGGCTGGCACTATTACCACTAGAGAAGTGTACGAAGGTAGGGGATATAAACTCTACCTTTGATAGTGGCTTGGATCCGAGGCAAAGGAGATCAAGCGGTCGCAACATGCTACTCTTTGGATCCAATCATGCGATTAGTTGATAGGATAAGTGTTGGATCATGCTCAGTTAAAGGGCATCATCTTCAAGTAGGGATAACTTTCACATGCTAGATCTGAATTAATCATAAGAGGGTTCTTTGGAGAGGTAATTTGAAGCTCTACAACATGAGAATGTGAAAATGGTATAGATGTAAATAAGGAAAAGGTCAAAATTGAAGTACAAGATGATGATATGTTTCATGAAGGTAAAATTTTATTTTAATCACATTGAGCATCATCTCATGGACACATGCATACTAGATGGACTAATTACACATCAAAACTCATTCAAACATGAAATTGGATGTGAGGACAAGAGCAGGGTACAATTTTGAATTTTTTTGAAGGGGATAAAGTTCCAAGTTATCACAGACTCAAATCCTCAGAGCATTAATAAAATGCGTAATAAAGCCATCTAGTATAACTATGTAGGGTTAAACACGCTTCACATTTGATGTTTACCTTTGCCTTATTATCACTACTTAGTTGTTATAAAATGTGGCAAGAGAAATAAACTATTATACATGTTCTTCATATTCCTTCTTATCATGATTATGCTTATCTGTTGTAGTTGTTCAATATGCTTAACCTATGTAATCAGTTTAAATTATTCTTTTAGCTAAATTTGCTCATCATTTTTAATAGTAATATATCTATGGTAACTATAAACTTTTGGTTGAGAGTTATATCTCTCGCTGGGACATGAGTCTCAACTCATGGGTTTCCACATATTTTTAGGTGGTTGTCAGTTATGTGGTAGAGATCATGCTATTGAAGAAGAGAAGCTCAGATATCAATAGACACAGAAGGTTGGATAGCTACTAGTATTGTGTAGTAGAGTCCTAGTGTCGTCCTTGTACCTTTTAGATCTGGGAGAGATGTGTTTTGTAGATGATCTATACGATGTTATGAGGTTTTGGTAGCATGTCATGGTTGTATATATGTGGATTGTACATGTGAACAAATCTTTTATAATAGGTGTGTGGCATATGGCCAATGTACAAATATGAATGCCTAGTGTGGTATGTGATATGTTATAGGTTGTGAAACTTGATTAATATGTTTTTGCACAGTTATGGTTATATGATACTGGTTTTAATTTACGTTCTTTTATGGCTATGTGTTTGTTTAGTTGTTGATCACACACTTTGTTTTGAGTTATCTCATTGGTTTGACGTCAAGATGATATACTTTAGGTTGATATCAAATATTTAGGTTCAATGAGTCTACAGGGACACAAGACTTGGGTTGTATCTATTCTTGTGTCATCCAAAATATCATATTATAGCTTATGCTTATGACGATATGTCTGGAGAGCACGAAGAAAACATTGAGAGTAGTTTTGTTGTGACAAGAGGTGGTGGTAGAAGGTGGGAACATAAAGATAGAGTGCCAGAGACGGGGCCAGAGAAGCATGTGGTTCCTCAGTTCGATTTATAAACCATGGCCAACCCAACATTTTAGTCCATGTTTGGACAATTTATGGCCACGATTATGCATATGGCGGATAGATATCCTATTCCTCAAGCAAGGGTAGTTGTCCCCAATGTAGAATCCCAGGGTTTTTGGAAGACATTTGAGCATCTAAGGTGTGTTGGAGACATCAAGTATGAAAGGATGGTGGACCTGATGGATGCAGATATGCGGTTGATAGAGCTTATTATGGCTTTCAAGTTCCTCAATGTGAAGGAAAAGAGCATGGTGAAGAATGTGGTGTACCTGCTGAAGGGAAGTGCTGGCCATTGGTGGGAAATTGAGTTAGAGAAGAGACCTAGAGTGGTGATCACATGGGAGGAGTTTTGGCGGGAGTTTGTGAGTCGATACTTCACAGAGATGTATCTTGATGAAAAGATATCACAATTTGATAAGATTCGACAGGGATTGATGTTGATCAATGACTATGAGGTCATGTTTATGGAGTTGTTGATGTTTTGTTGTCACATGGAGGCAACTAATAAGGAGAGGATCCGATAGTTTGAGAAGGGCTTGAGTAAGGAGTTGACGATGATAATGTCTACTCTACAGAATAGGGAGAGGTTTGCTACTTTCATGGAGTCTGTGATATAGATACAACATTGGGCTACTGAGAAGCATGAACCCAATGCTAAGAAGAGGCCAACTTAGTTACAGGGATAGTCTTTGGGAGGCTTTTTGTAATGCTCGGGCACATGCCCATCTGAGCCTCACCTACTGGAGGGGTTTTGGCTCTGATATCATTTGTAATAGTTAGTCCCACTGCCCAAGGCTCTAGTAGAGTTTTAGGAATGACGACTGTCCCCACAGACCACCACTATCCTTAACTGCGCACTTTGTCCTCACTCACGCGCATGTCAGGATCAACTTCCCAACATGTCACCCATCCCAGTACTACTCCAAGTAGAGCACGCTTAACTATGGAGTTCTTAGTGATGGTGTAACATCCCTGACCTGGGTTATGAGATAACCCTAGGTGTTTTGCCTAATTATGTAATTAAGATACTTGTGATTATCTTTTGCCATGTAATTAAAGCTCTTGAGGAACATATGTTTACATTTCTGTCCTTTTTAAACAATGTTTTGGTATTGTTTTGTAATACAGGGACCTATGTGCAATTTACCCAGTTAGAGGGGTTAACTTGCAATTTATACATTTTGATATGTTCCTTTAGAGGTGAGACATCATAAGAGTGAATATGATGAAGTGTAATTGATTCCCCAAGCTTGGGCACTGAGATGCAGCTTGTGGGGCAATCCATGTGCCTAAAACCCTAATTTTGGTGTAAAGTGCAATTTACCCAAAATGTAGGGGGTAACTTGTAAAATAAACTTTCTAATATATCTTTTATGACTTTTGACTTCATTTAGAGTAATAATGATTAAGGGGGCACTTCATTTGAATAAACATATAATAAGGAACACCTTTGTAATTAAATCACCAAGTTGTAAGTAAAGAGACCTTTATGTATATGTGCACCTTAGTGAAAGGTTGACCTTATTTGCCTTTAATTCTTGGTCTTAGAAGAAGTTTTACCTTAGATATGAGGAGGAGGGACGTGCCTAAAAGAAAGGAAGGACCTAGTTGAGAAAAGGAGAAGTAAGTTGTTCTTATGTTGGAAATGACCCCAAAGTATATATATACACCTTTCCTTTGTTTGCAAAGGAACGTTTCCTTTCTTCCTTCACTTATCACCTTGCTTGGACCGACTAAGGCAGATCTCTGGAGTAGAGGAGGACGACAAAGGAAAAGCTAGGTAAGCTTGGGTCATCATCTTGCTCGAATTCATGGAAGAAAGTGGATTACAAGGTTGGTTTCATGGTTAACTTACTTAGTTCTTTCTTCCTAGCCGATCTTTCCCAACTTTTTCTTGGAGAAACACCCTTGGCCGACCTGTGGAGCTCAAGACGCCATTAAAGGCTTGATGCTTGGAAGCTTGGAGCTCAAGGAACGACCTTAAGGTGGGTTTTATAACTCTAAACCTCTTGCTTTCTTATACATATACTTGTTCTTGAATGTAGTAGTTAGTTCTTCTTCTTCCCCATCTTTCCTTGCTTTCTTGCAAGAAAATCCACAAAGTAACCGACCTATCCCAAGGTTGAAGATGATGGGTGTGAATCCCTAGGTAACTTTACCAAACGACCTTGGACCATTTGGTCTAAACGGTTTGCAAACCGATTGAAATCAAACAGTCTCAAGACCGTTTGATCTCAAATGGTCTTGCAAGACCATTTAGATTCAAACGGTCTCCAAGACCATTTGGAAGGGTTGACCAAATGAAGACCGTTTAGAGGTCTATTGTATACATCGTTTGGAAGGGTTGACCAAGTGAAGACCGTTTAGAGGTCTGTTGTATACATGTTGAATTAATCAATTACAAAGATTCATGATCTAATTGCAAACCAATCATAAGTTGAAGGCACTTCAACCTTCAAAACCCTAATCGGGTTCAATTGGTGTTACCAATGACCAATTTTGGTGAACTTTGGGTTGAAGGGCCCAAACGGTCTCAAGACCATTTGGGGGTTCACTCAAACGGTCTCAAGACCGTTTGGTGACAACCCAAGACCGTTTGAAGGTCTAGGGTTAAGGTATTTTGATGAAATGAGGGTCCAATCACAATAGATTAATGAATTGAATAAAAGTGCTGATTTTAGACCTAATTAGGGTTCAACCCTTATCCAATCGACTTAGATTTTGATCAAACTTTGGGAAAACGGTCTCAAGACCATTTGGAGGGTGTCCAAACAATCTTAAGACCGTTTGGGCCAAGTTTGGGCCCAATTGGATGTCAATTGATGGGTTCAACCTCAATTAGAATCATGTTGATGAGCATTGATGGTTGACCGATTGCAAACCCTAATTGAGTTGGATTCAACCCTAATTGGCTTTCAATTGAGGGTGAATTTGGTGTCCAATTGATTAAGGCTAACCCTAATTGACTCAATTTATAAGTGGTTATCAAGGGTATGGCCAATTGAAGGCTTCAACATAGAAAACCCCAATCGATTATAACCTTTGATACACCCTTGAGGTCCATGCGGTTTTGAGACCATTTAGACCAAATGGTCTCAAGACCGTTTGGGCTCAAACGATCTCAAGGTCGTTTGGTCCAATCGATCTCAAGATTGTTTCAACTCAAACGGTTTCAAGGTGATTTTGTTCAAACGGTTTGGAAGTCAACTCGGATCTAACGGTCAACAAGATCAAACGGTCTTGACGGTGACCAAGTCCAAACGGTTTGAAAGTCAACCTAGCCAAACGGTCAACACATCCAAACGGTCTCAGGACCGTTTGGAGGTTGAAAGTGTGAAATAGTTTGGGGACTTTAGGGTTCTGATTGTTTAGTACTTTGAAGGTTTAAATAGTTCAATGGTGGTTCATTTCAAACCCTAATGATACCTAAAGACAATAAGGGGCTAAGTGATTAAAATATTGAACCATGTGATGATTAAAGGTGCTAATTACCAATGTGCCCTTGAAGGGTTCAAGTAGACGACATCTTTGTTTAATCAAACCCTAATGACATGATAGTGGTGACTTAGCTTATGTTAATCAATGAGGACTTGACCTAACCTAATCTAGAGTGATGTAATCATCATCTATTAGTAAGAGGAGAGAGAAGGTACCAATTATGGTTGATACTCAAGTAAAATACCTCCAATGCATATGAATGTGCATGATTAGGGTATGATCCACCTATATGAGATCATGAAAACCTTAATTATGATAATTAATTAATCTTAACCTAATTGGAAGGCATTAATGATGATGTATCTCATACATGGTGATGCTATGAGCTCAATTCACTATGAAGTGGATATTAAACCCTAATTTCTAGGATAATAACATGTAATGTAAATAGTAAACCCTAATTTAGGGTGACTTGATAAATGAAGTAATTCAGGGTTATGTCTTGGGTATGAAACCCTAATTCCAAGTTGTAATATGAGGAATCCTTATGCTTTGTGAGTTAAGAGGTTCAATAACCCTAGGATGATGTAATTAAATACAAACCCTATAAACCAATGGTGATATGCTGATTCTTAGCATGCCCGTGCTAAGGAGCACGACCGTGGTAGTTTGCTCTTGCACGACCGTGCAAGGGAGCACGACCATGGTGTACTATAAAGACATTGATATGTTTTGATATTGTGCTAATACTATTATAAATGCATACCTTCAACTATATTAATCATGCAGATGGTAAGCAGGAAGTAATCATAGCCAGGTAAATGTTATGATATCATATTCATTGAAAGCATGTTATTAGCTTTATGAATAATGCCATACTATGTTGCCTAGTTCAAGTGGCATAATATGAGATTGATAGGCTGTAAGAGCCATGAGTAACATCAAGGTCATGCTGATTAAATGACTTATGATGAGATGATTAAGAATTAATATCCATTTGATAACTGATGTGAGTTAGAATTGATACATTTAGTATTCTTCTTTTGTAGCAGTGCTTTAACAGTTTAAATGTTTGGAAACATGTTTGATGTTAAAAGAATACTAGAATGTACCTAACCAATCAAGTATAATCATATCATGTGGAGCCCTGATCATAGATCCATCATTGTCAGAAGCTAAATGATGGTGAAATAGGTTTTCCTAAGGGAACTCCTGGATCACATACTTTTGAGTATGTGGGGGAATATGGATGTGAATATCCTTACATCCTAGTGTAGGAATTGATGTAGATATACCTTAATCTATCAATCCTTCACTATATATATATATATATATATATTTATTCCGGGGTGATGTATCACAAATCTCCCGAGGAAATCTTTAAATACCGCATCGATGAGAGATAAACAAGAGATCTTTCGATGACGAAGAGAGTACATAATGCCACTGTGACTCTAATAGCGAAGTGCTAGAATAACCTGGTAAGCTATCTTAAGCAGAGACACGAGATGTCCTGCATGTTGATCCTCATACTGACTGAGGAAGATGAGGTCATAAGAATCCAGCTCTTTTGATGACCTAGTATGATACCGATGCGACTTAATAGTGATCGGTTGGAGTATGAGCGGTATACCTCATCTCCGCAGGGCATAATAACGTTTGTAAAACTTAATCAGCCGCATAGTATATTTGCTAGGGTTGAACTACGAGACACAATGATTGATGTTACACTATTCGTTCTAGAATACATGTTCTTCTTGTTCTTTAAATGAAGTTGCTTTACATAATATCCAAATCTGCTGTTTAGTAACTTAGATTACTTGCTCATGTATTACTCATATGATATAACAAAGCTTCTGGCGGAGAGTTATAACTCTCGCTGGGACAATTATTCAGATTGTCTCACTTCGTAGGTTTCAACTTTTTAGGTGGACGTCGAGGACGGAGAAACCAATCTGAGGGTGAGCAGTACCAGGAGCAGCAACACCAGGGGCAGCAGTGAGTCTCAGGTGGAGATCCTGGCTGTCCAGTCCTTTAGTTAGATAGTCTTATGTCGTCTCTGTACTCTCAGGTCCTTGGAGTTTGTTGATCTGAGATTCTGGTTTTTAATCTTGAGATTTTGTATCTGGTTGTATATAATCACTCAAGAAGTGATTTATCATAGATGTAAACTGTTTATCTTGCTTTTATGAAAGAAGTTTCATGTTTTCAAGATCTTGTCTCGAAAAGTTTTAATTTTTCGTAATTTTTTGTATTCCGCTGTTAATCGAATGCTTCCGCTGAGTTTATATCGTGTTTTGGAGATCGGAGCCCACAATTAAGTGGTATCAGAGCTCTAGGTTCGCTGAGTCTACAGAGACATAGGACTTAGGATGTTGAGTCTATCCTTAGTGTTTCTTTCCTATCTAATAGAGTCTTCTTCTCCTCAGGAGAAGAAGATATATATTAGGAAGGCAGAGCCACATGAGGAGTACGTGGCTGAGAGTAGCGTAGCTGCACCCCGAGGAGGTGCAAGAAACCCAGAAATAGAGCAACCTGTACCTGAGCCACCTCAGTTTGACCCGGCTGACATGGGTAACCCAGCTGTTCAGACTATGTTTGGGCAGTTTATGACTGCCATGACACATATCACCGATAGGATGCCTATGCCTGTACCTAGGGCACCTTCCCAACCTGAAGAATAAGGTATCGGTAAGACGTTCGAGTGACTTTGTCGTGTCGGAGCAACCGAATACTTTGGAACAGCTGATCCGACAGATGCCGACCTGTGGTTAACAGAGTTGGAGAAGGCCTTTAGAATCCTGAACATCCCAGAAGCTGAAAAGGTTAGACATGCAGTCTATCTTCTCAAGGGGAGTGCTGGTCACTGGTGGACCATGGAAGAGCAGAAGAGGCCAGGTGTGGAAGCTACGTGGGAAGTCTTCCGACGGGAATTTATCAATAGATATTTCCCTAAGACGTTCCTGGATGAGAAAATCTCTCAGTTCGAGAGGTTAAGGCAAGGTTTAATGAACATTAGCGAATACGAAGCTAAGTTCATGGAGTTGATGTGGTTTTGTACGCACATGGCTACTACATATGAAGAAAGGATCAGAAGGTTCGAGAAGGGGTTGAATGCTGAGTTGACTACTCCCGTGTCTGCCCTAGAGAACTGAGAAAGGTTTGCTACCTTCATTGAGTCAGTCCGAAGGGTGGAAAGGTACGTAGCAGAGAAGAGGCAAACCCATAAAAGGATGTATCCTTAGTTCCAGGGATCTTCATCTAGAGGCTTCAAGAAGCCTAGGTTTTCTGCTCCTACACCACCACCACCTAGACCTAGTGCCCAGACTCAGTGGACACCGAGTAGAGGTAGAGGACGAAGCCTACCACTACAAGGGGCTCACAGTTCAGCATCGATGTCAGTCACAGGACCACCAAGACCACAACAACTGGAGAGAAGCTGCTACATATGTGGAAAGGTGGGACATCTAATGAAAGACTGCAGAGCTAGGCCTGTCAGTGTGACACAGCAACAGAGGCAGAGTCAGCAAGGATCCCAGAGGAGTAAGTTTCAAGGAGCAGCCAGAGGACGTGGACAAGTGTCACACCCCGATCTCACACTGACCACTAATCACGAGATTAGGGCGCGACGGAGGGATTATCACATAAACAAATCACTGAGAACTTTTTCTATTTAAAACCTCGTAATGATATCCAGATTATTGATGTAAACTAAAACATAATAAACTATTGCGGAAGCATTTCAATTAAACTGGCTAGAGAAAGTAAACAGAGTTTACAACATGTAACATTGTTTAACAGAAAGTAAACATAACAATTAATTTACATCTTTATACACATTCCACATACACACTCTCTCTCACCCACACCATGTCCCAAAGACCGAGGGGAAAGGACTAAGAGACCTCTAACTAGACTAGCTACAAACCTTCTGCTGATTAAGCGTTAGGACGAAAGGATCCTTCAGATTCCTGCTGCTGACGATAACCTGAAAATGTTTTGAGTAGAGGTATGAGCCTACTCGCTCAGTGAATAGCCTTTCATTTAGCTATCACTAAACAACTCATCAGGTTTATAGAATTGAAATAAACATAAATACAGTACAAGCTGGGCAGTTCAAATGACATAGCAGATTACAGAATATAATCGCATTTCTATGCAACAACAGGTAATTTAGACCAATAAACAGATATAATGAATTGGCACAAAAGTTCGGATATATTAATTTACTGTGATCCTATATGATTACATAATTATATTATTATTATGCCCTAAATATATGCAGTGTACTCTGCATATAAAGATCCGCAGCAAGTTCATGCTACGGTCCCACCGTACAAGACTTAGCGACACACCCGGGAAATGCTAAGTCTGACTGCTGTCCTGGTCTGCTACAGGACTCTCAGGCTCACACGGCCTCACTGCACTCTCAAAAGAGTGTACTCTAGACTCCTCCTTGAACCTGAGCACACAGGCGGAGAGTCGGGGTTACCACCGTGACACACGCACGGATTATTGTTGAATAACCCCCATATACTCCAGTGCCACCGTGACACACGCACGGATTATTGTTGAACACTGCCTTTCTGCCCTCGTGCCACCGTGACACACGCACGGATTATTGTTGAACACGAGTCACCGACCATCTAGACACACGCTAGGTAGGTCGTTTCACCCCAAGGTGCAGACCTCACGAGGGGTTCTACGGCGTTAGGGCACCTAAGTCTATTAACTGATTAACAAATAAACATTTAAACAGGAATATCACATTTACTGATTTCGTATCAAATCACAATACACTGTCATTCTAAACCGACAGAGCAATATATTTCAAATCATTGTAATTTCTGATAAATTCTCATACCATGCATTCAATCAAATTAGAAATGCATAAATAACCCAACTTATTTCAATTTGGCACATACATAGTGAATTTACGCAATTGAACATCTTATTGCACAAATTAAAGAAATTTACTTCACATATGAGAATCATACTCAACAATTATCAATTCTCTAAATTTCTCGAAAAACGTGCACATTAACCCAAATCCTGGTTTGTGCATCACTTAACTCAATTAAGAGTTAATTACCTATCACAACACAATTTAATAACAATACTTGAGAATTTCTGGTAATATTTCAGAGAAATGTGCCATTTCATGTAAATATCAATTTACACATATTAACGTCAAAAGATATATACAATTAGGGTTTTCATGCATATTTTATTTATTCATATCTACTTTGAAATCGTACATCTGATAATTTATCAGAAATCTTCATTGTCTGGGTTCATACCCAAATCATACCATTTTTAGACATGAATTTCTAATTTCAACATTCAAACAAGCAATTTAGGTTCCAATGAACCATATAAATCTACCGATTCAATCCACACTGATCAATTGCTAAATTTAATCATATAACAGCGTCTAGAAGCAATTTATGAAATAAAAAGTCGGGCGACTCAAACGCTGCCCGACGCCTGATAACGCCTGTTATCAGCGTAATTCGCGCACATAACTGGAAATATTCAAACGCCTGAGTTATTTAATGATAAATGAATGAAATCCTACTCACTTTGATTTGGTCTATCCGGATTCGTCCGGAACTGCGTCCAAGGCCGGATTCTGGGCGATTTCGAATCGTCTTCTTCCTTTGAATTAAATTCTTACTATTCCTGTTCACCGTTCTACTGTATACAGTAGCCGCAAGCTCTACTCAGGTTGGCGAAATTGGCTTTATTCATGGTTGGAAGCTGAAATCCTTGCGTGGACCTCTCATTCTGAGTTAAGAGTAGCTATTCCTGCTACTAGGCGTACCCAAAACGGCCCCCCTCCTGGCCGTGCACAGCAACTGCAGCAGCTGCTGCTTGCCGCCGGCCAAGGTTGCTAGGCGGCTGGCTAGGACAGCTAGTGGAGGAAGAGAAAAGAAGAGGAAGAAGGGAAGGGAAAGGAAGAAGGGAGAGAGGGGTGAAGCTGTTGGACGCCAAGGGCCAGAGAAGAGTCGCCCTTCTCCTCTGCTAATCGATCGTCCAATTCGCCCTGTGCGCCGCTTCAAGCGGTGGTCTATCGGGAAACATATAAGCAAGAAAGGAAAGAAAGAAAAGAATCGTTTATAAGTGAAAATTTGGAAAAATTGCTAAATTGATCCCAGAAATTGGAAATCATCATAACTTTTTCCTCAGAGGTCCAAATAACCTGATTTCTTTTGCAACTTTTCAATCACGAAATCCTCTACCTTCTCAATGCATGAGAACATACTAATTATACTGTTTTACTGGTTCAAAGTTTCAATTGCATCAAAAAAAAATCACTTTACTCAACTTAATCATCTTAATTATGCACTAAGTGATCTTATGTGCTTGATTCAAATAAATCAAGTTATTAATGCACTAACCATCACATGAGCACTTAGGTTAGCTCAAATAACTTTAATTATGCTCAAATCATGATGCTTACCGATAAGCTTTGAAACGGGTCATAACAATCTCCCTCCCTTATAAGAATTTCGTCCCGAAATTCCTAAAAGAGAAAAGGAAACTTGTTACGCATCTCTGACTCAAGCTCCCACGTAGCTTCCTCTAGGTTATGATTCCTCCACAAAACTTTCACCAATGGTATCTCACGGTTCTTAAGCTTCTTGATCCTCTGATCAACTATCTGGATTGGTCCCTCAACATAGGACACATCTGATCTAAGCTGTGCAGGTTCTGGGTCAACTATCTTTTCTGTACCAGGGTAACATTTCTTAAGCATAGACACATGAAACACATCATGAAGATTTGCCAACTCAGATGGCAAATCCAACTTGTAAGCTACAGGTCCAATCCTCTCAACAATAGGATATGGGCCCATGTACCTAGGGGTCAACTTACCCCTCTTGCCAAACCTTAACACTCCCTTCCATGGTGAAACTTTCAGATAAACCTCGTTACCAACCTCAAACTCAAGAGGTCGACGTCGTCTCTCTGCATAACTTTTCTGTCTGTCCTGAGCAGCTTTCAACTGCTCCCTGATCACAGATATCTTCTCTGTAGTCATATCGACTATCTCAGGTCCAAGAATTTCTTTCTCGCCAACCTCGTACCAACAAATTGGTGATCTACACTTCCTGCCATATAGAGCTTCATATGGGGCCATTCCAAGACTAGAATGGTAGCTGTTGTTATATGCAAACTCTATCAGGCTTAAGTGTTCTTCCCAGTTACCTCTGAACTGCAGAACGCATGCTCTCAGCATGTCTTCAAGAGTCTGAATGGTCCTCTCAGATTGACCATCTGTCTGCGGGTGAAACGCTGTACTAAACCTCAGCTTTGTGCCCAACGCACGATGTAACTGATTCCAGAATCTAGATGTAAACTTAGGATCTCTGTCAGAAATAATGGAAACTGGAATTCCATGTAATCTGATTACCTCATCCACATAAATCTTGGCCAGCTTTGGAACATCAAAGGTCGACTTGACAGGGAGAAAGTGAGCAGACTTAGTTAGTCTATCCACAATCACCCATATCGAGTCCGAACCTCGAGGCGTTCTGGGTAACCCTACCACAAAATCCATCGTGATGTGTTCCCATTTCCATTCAGGTATAGGAAGCGACTGCAAGGTACCAGCAGGTTTCTGATGCTCAGCTTTAACCTGCTGACACACTCCACATCTAGCCACGTACTCAGCCACATCTCTTTTCATACCAGACCACCAGTACAGCTCTTTGAGATTCCTATACATTTTCGTGTTACCTGGATGCATAGCATACATAGAAGCATGCGCTTCTTCAAGAATCTGCTCTTTCAGCTCACTGTTCCCAGGTACACACAACCTGTCATGAAGATACAACACACCATCGTCAGAAAACCTGAATTCTGACCTTTTACCTTCCGATATATCCTGTATAACCTGCCACAATTCGTTATCACTCTGTTGCAACACCTTAATTTGATCATAGAAAATAGGTTTGACTTGCATCTGAGCAATCAACCCACTCTGTCCTGTCACATCCAAGTCTAAATTCAATTTTCGCATATCTACAAGCAAGTCTCTCTTGAAACATGCCATAGAAAATGCATCTACAGTTGAACTTGACTTTCTACTCAAAGCATCTGCTACAACATTCGCTTTACCAGGATGGTAATCGATTGTCACATCATAATCTTTAATCAGCTCAAGCCATCTGCGCTGTCTCAAATTTAAATCCTTCTGAGTGAAGATATACTTCAGACTCTTATGGTCTGTAAATACCTGACATGTCTCACCATACAGATAGTGACGCCATGTCTTAAGAGCATGAACTATGGCAGCTAACTCCAGATCATGAGTAGGGTAGTTCTCTTCGTTCTTCTTAAGCTGTCTAGATGCATAAGCCACAACTTTGCCTTCCTGCATCAGCACACAACCCAAACCTCTCCTGGAAGCATCGCAGAACACTGTATAACCTTTATCTGCCTCGGGCAAAACCAACACTGGCGCTGTGGTCAACTTCCTCTTCAAGATCTGAAAACTCTTCTCACAATTATCAGACCAAACAAACGGTGCATTCTTCCTCGTCAAACGTGTCAAGGGTGATGCTAGCACACTAAAGTTCTGTATAAACCTTCTGTAATAGCCTGCTAAACCCAAGAAACTTCTGATCTCCGTAGGAGTCTTAGGCTGTTCCCACTGAAGTACAGAATCAACTTTCTTAGGGTCAACGCTAACTCCATCTTTCGAGATAACATGTCCAAGAAATGCTACTTCAGCCAGCCAGAACTCACACTTGCTAAACTTAGCATACAACTGATGTTGCCTCAACAGCTGCAACACTACTCTCAGGTGTTGCTCATGCTGTCCATCATTTCTGGAATAGATCAGAATATCATCTATAAAGACTACAATAAACTGATCTAGGAACGGTTTGAAAATCCGGTTCATCATATCCATAAAGGCTGCTGGGGCATTGGTCAGCCCAAACGACATAACCAGAAACTCATAATGCCCATACCTGGTTCTGAAAGCTGTCTTGGGAATATCAGAAGCTTTTATTCTGAGCTGATGATATCCAGATCTCAAATCTATTTTAGAGAAGATCGTCGCTCCACGTAACTGATCAAACAGATCATCTATTCTTGGCAATGGATACTTGTTCTTAATAGTGATCTTGTTCAGTTGCCTGTAATCTATACAGAGACGCATGGTACCATCCTTTTTCTTAACAAACAGGACTGGAGCACCCCATGGTGAAGAACTGGGTCTAATAAAACCCTTATCCAGCAATTCCTGCAGCTGCACCTTGAGTTCCTTCAACTCTGCAGGTGCCATTCTATAGGCTGGCAGTGCTACTGGATGACTATCTGGATATACCTGAATTTCAAAATCCAGGTCTCTGACAGGAGGTAAGCCTGGCAAATCTTCTGGAAAAACATCAGAAAACTCACGAACCACGGGCACATCATAAACATTGGCGGTGCTTTTCTCTGCTCTGGTGTCAACCACATGAGCAAGGAACGCTTCACATCCTTTTTGTAGCATCTTATCAGCTACAGCAGCTGATACTATGCATGTAGGTATAACTTTCCTGTCTCCAGCAAAGACACAAGAAAATTCACCTAATTGAAAGGTAGCTTCCTTCTTCCAACAATCGAGTTGCACTCGATATGTTTCAAGACAATCCATACCCAAGATGATTTGGAAGGTATTTATATCCAAGGGTATGAGATTAGCAGCAAAGGTATAACCTCTAAAAGATAACAAGCATCCGGGACAGAACTCGGATAAAACTGTTGGTCCACCTAGTGGAACCCTCAACACTAACTCATCTGCCAACTCTTGAGTTAACAGATTAAGTTCATCAACCAAAGAACGTCGTATAAAAGAATGAGTAGCTCCCGGATCTATCAGAATTGAAACTGGTATACTATTAAACAAAAGCATCTCTCCTGTAACAACGTGTGAAGAGATTATACCTTCCTGAGGTGTCAAAGAAAAGAAACGTGCTGAAGCTCTCCCTCTGCCACGCTGTCCTCTTTGACCACTCCTGCCACTAGACACTCCGCCACCTCTGGAACCAGAAGCCATAGAAGAACTCGGTCCTTCAGCTGGAGGTTGTCTCTGAACATCATAAAACTGAGACTGAGAAGCTTGTGATGCCGCTGGTTGAAGCTGAGGACAAAACTTCTTTATATGTCCTAGCTGCCCACATTGGTAACATCCTGTATAATCTAAGCCCCAACATTGCCCAGAGTGAAACTTTCCACAGGTATTACATACCCGCATCTCCTGTTTCTGTGGACCAGTCACAGAAGTAGATGATCCAGATGGCTGCTCTCTAGACACACTGCCCCATTTCCCTGGTTTGTATCCTCCTCTGCCTCTAGAAGTAGTGACATCCTCAGATCTCTGTCTGCCGAAACAACCAAAACCACGCCCAAGTTTAGAAAAGAAACCTCTACCTCCACCTCTGTACCCACTACTCGACTGTCCTCTATTGAAGTCTGCAGATCTCTTCTTAGACTCGGGCACCTTGTCAGCATTCACAGATTCTTCAACCTGCCTAGCAGCCTCAACAAACTCACCAAAGTTCTCTCTGTTCCTCCTGCTAGTAGCAGAAACTGTATGCCGAATTTCTGGCCTTAGACCTTCTTGAAACCTTCTGCATCTTTCTATATTGTCAGGAACAAGCTGCGGACAGAAGTTCGCTAATCGGGTGAAAAGCGCTTCATACTCAGTAACTGACATGTTCCCCTGCTTAATGTTCTGTAACTGCCTGATTTTCTCATTAAGGAAGGTAGGTGGATAAAACTTAAGATGAAACTCTTCAGAGAAATCCTGCCATGAGAGCTCTGTACCTCTCCTCTTTTCCTCCACACTATGCCACCACAGCTCTGCATCGCCTGTCAAAAGATAAACTGCGTGATTAATCTTCTTCTCTTCTGGAAGATCCATCAAGCGAAAGACCTTCTCTATCTGTCTCCACCACTTATCAGCCTCGGCGGGATCTGTAGTGCCACTAAACTCTGTGCCTCCAAGCTTCTTTACAAGCTCATAAGATCGCATCAGATCCTTGCTGCTGGTAGAAGTAGAAGCTCGCCTATCAGCCTTGTACCTCTCTTTGGTTTCCAGAAACATCCTGTACATCCGAGATGCTTCATCCATGTGGTCACCACCACCTGGACCCAAGTACAAAGGATCGGGGCCAACATGGCTCTCGGCCTGATCATCACGATCAAGGCCTCTTCCCGCCATCTGCAATGATATAACAGAATATTTCCTATTAGAAAACCACAGATAGAAGAAAGACACTTAAACCTTAATCCTATTGGTCTCTTATCGTCCCCTGATCTTGAGTAACTAAGTACTCAAACCTAAGCTCTGATACCAAAGCTGTCACACCCCGATCTCACACTGACTACTAATCACGAGATTAGGGCGCGACGGAGGGATTATCACATAAACAAATCACTGAGAACTTTTTCTATTTAAAACCTCGTAATGATATCCAGATTATTGATGTAAACTAAAACATAATAAACTATTGCGGAAGCATTTCAATTAAACTGGCTAGAGAAAGTAAACAGAGTTTACAACATGTAACATTGTTTAACAGAAAGTAAACATAACAATTAATTTACATCTTTATACACATTTCACATACACACTCTCTCTCACCCACACCATGTCCCAAAGACCGAGGGGAAAGGACTAAGAGACCTCTAACTAGACTAGCTACAAACCTTCTGCTGATTAAGCGTTAGGACGAAAGGATCCTTCAGATTCCTGCTGCTGACGATAACCTGAAAATGTTTTGAGTAGAGGTATGAGCCTACTCGCTCAGTGAATAGCCTTTCATTTAGCTATCACTAAACAACTCATCAGGTTTATAGAATTGAAATAAACATAAATACATTACAAGCTGGGCAGTTCAAATGACATAGCAGATTACAGAATATAATCGCATTTCTATGCAACAACAGGTAATTTAGACCAATAAACAGATATAATGAATTGGCACAAAAGTTCGGATATATTAATTTACTGTGATCCTATATGATTACATAATTATATTATTATTATGCCCTAAATATATGCAGTGTACTCTGCATATAAAGATCCGCAGCAAGTTCATGCTACGGTCCCACCGTACAAGACTTAGCGACACACCCGGGAAATGCTAAGTCTGACTGCTGTCCTGGTCTGCTACAGGACTCTCAGGCTCACACGGCCTCACTGCACTCTCAAAAGAGTGTACTCTAGACTCCTCCTTGAACCTGAGCACACAGGCGGAGAGTCGGGGTTACCACCGTGACACACGCACGGATTATTGTTGAATAACCCCCATATACTCCAGTGCCACCGTGACACACGCACGGATTATTGTTGAACACTGCCTTTCTGCCCTCGTGCCACCATGACACACGCACGGATTATTGTTGAACACGAGTCACCGACCATCTAGACACACGCTAGGTAGGTCGTTTCACCCCAAGGTGCAGACCTCACGAGGGGTTCTACGGCGTTAGGGCACCTAAGTCTATTAACTGATTAACAAATAAACATTTAAACAGGAATATCACATTTACTGATTTCGTATCAAATCACAATACACTGTCATTCTAAACCGACAGAGCAATATATTTCAAATCATTGTAATTTCTGATAAATTCTCATACCATGCATTCAATCAAATTAGAAATGCATAAATAACCCAACTTATTTCAATTTGGCACATACATAGTGAATTTACGCAATTGAACATCTTATTGCACAAATTAAAGAAATTTACTTCACATATGAGAATCATACTCAACAATTATCAATTCTCTAAATTTCTCGAAAAACATGCACATTAACCCAAATCCTGGTTTGTGCATCACTTAACTCAATTAAGAGTTAATTACCTATCACAACACAATTTAATAACAATACTTGAGAATTTCTGGTAATATTTCAGAGAAATGTGCCATTTCATGTAAATATCAATTTACACATATTAACGTCAAAAGATATATACAATTAGGGTTTTCATGCATATTTTATTTATTCATATCTACTTTGAAATCGTACATCTGATAATTTATCAGAAATCTTCATTGTCTGGGTTCATACCCAAATCATACCATTTTCAGACATGAATTTCTAATTTCAACATTCAAACAAGCAATTTAGGTTCCAATGAACCATATAAATCTACCGATTCAATCCACACTGATCAATTGCGAAATTTAATCATATAACAGCGTCTAGAAGCAATTTATGAAATAAAAAGTCGGGCGACTCAAACGCTGCCCGACGCCTGATAACGCCTGTTATCAGCGTAATTCGCGCACATAACTGGAAATATTCAAACGCCTGAGTTATTTAATGATAAATGAATGAAATCCTACTCACTTTGATTTGGTCTATCCGGATTCGTCCGGAACTGCGTCCAAGGCCGGATTCTGGACGATTTCGAATCGTCTTCTTCCTTTGAATTAAATTCTTACTATTCCTGTTCACCGTTCTACTGTATACAGTAGCCGCAAGCTCTACTCAGGTTGGCGAAATTGGCTTTATTCATGGTTGGAAGCTGAAATCCTTGCGTGGACCTCTCATTCTGAGTTAAGAGTAGCTATTCCTGCTACTAGGCGTACCCAAAACGGCCCCCCTCCTGGCCGTGCACAGCAACTGCAGCAGCTGCTGCTTGCCGCCGGCCAAGGTTGCTAGGCGGCTGGCTAGGACAACTAGTGGAGGAAGAGAAAAGAAGAGGAAGAAGGGAAGGGAAAGGAAGAAGGGAGAGAGGGGTGAAGCTGCTGGACGCCAAGGGCCAGAGAAGAGTCACCCTTCTCCTCTGCTAATCGATCGTCCAATTCGCCCTATGCGCCGCTTCAAGCGGTGGTCTATCGGGAAACAGATAAGCAAGAAAGGAAAGAAAGAAAAGAATCGTTTATAAGTGAAAATTTGGAAAAATTGCTAAATTGATCCCAGAAATTGGAAATCATCATAACTTTTTCCTCAGAGGTCCAAATAACCTGATTTCTTTTGCAACTTTTCAATCACGAAATCCTCTACCTTCTCAATGCATGAGAACATACTAATTATACTGTTTTACTGGTTCAAAGTTTCAATTGCATCCAAAAATAATCACTTTACTCAACTTAATCATCTTAATTATGCACTAAGTGATCTTATGTGCTTGATTCAAATAAATCAAGTTATTAATGCACTAACCATCACATGAGCACTTAGGTTAGCTCAAATAACTTTAATTATGCTCAAATCATGATGCTTACCGATAAGCTTTGAAACGGGTCATAACAACAAGCGTCCCAAGTTGGATCGTCAGCACCAAATCAACCTCAGGCGTCAGCAAGGTTCTATGCAATGAACCCACCTGATGCAGTGATCAACCCACGGGTTGTGGCAGGTCAAATGGAGTTGTTATATTCTGATATGTCTATATCCTGTGTTGTATCTGTTTTGATTGACCCGGGTGCTACACACTCCTTTATCACTCGAAGAGTGATTCATAACTGCAATATGACAGTCAGTCATAGGGCAGATAGCTTGTTGCTTGAGACTCCGTTGAGAGGGTCTGCTGTGTTGTAGGAGGAATGTTCTCCTTGCATTCTCTTCTTTTCTGATCATCGCATTCAAGTGGACTTAATACCACTTGAGATGCAAGGATTTGATATAATCCTTGGGATGGATACCTTGGAAAGGTATAGGGTTGTCTTGGATTGTGAATCCAAGCAAGTTGTATTTGCTGATGAAAGTGACACATGGATCTTTCAAGGAGAGAGAAATATTCTACTCACCTGTCTTGTGTCAGCTATGGCTGCTGATAAGCTAATGGGACAAGGATGTTATGCATTCTTAGCCCATGTAGTAGATACTACCATGGAGAGTCCCAACCCTGCTGAAGTTCCTGTAGTCAGGGAATTTGAAGATGTATTTCCTGAAGAACTTCCAGGGGTACCACCACCTCGGGAAATTGATTTTGAAATCAATTTGATCCCCGACACACAACCTATAGCACAAACACCATATAGGATGGCGCCTGCTGAGATGGCAGAACTCAAGAAACAACTGCAGGAGTTGCTTGAGAAGGGTTTCATCCGGCCGAGCACTTCACCTTGGGGTGCTCCGATGTTGTTTGTTAAAAATAAAGATGGATCAATGCGGTTGTGCATCGATTACAGACAGTTAAATAAAGTAACAATAAAGAATAAGTACCCTCTGCCGAGGATTGATGATCTCTTCGACCAGTTGCGAGGTGGAACTATCTTCTCAAAGATAGACCTGAGGTCGGGATATCATCAACTTCGTATTAAGGATAGTGACATATCCAAGTCTGCCTTTAGGACAAGGTATGGTCACTATGAGTTCACAGTTATGTCGTTTGGACTAACTAATGCACCAGCTACATTTACAGAACTCATGAATAGAATCTTCCAACCTTTCCTCGATCAGTGCGTTGTTGTCTTCATAGATGACATTCTGATCTATAGTAGAGATGCTCAGCAGCACAAACAATATCTTCGTCAGGCTCTAACTTTGCTAAGAGAACATAAGCTATACACTAAGTTTAGCAAGTGTGAGTTCTGGTTACCGGAAGTATCTTTCCTTGGACATGTGATATCTGCCTCGGGAATTCGTGTTGATCCTAAAAAGGTAGAATCTGTCCTACAATGGGAACAACCAAAGACACCGACGGAGATTCGTAGTTTCTTAGGGTTGGCTGGTTATTACCGAAGGTTCATTAAGAACTTCAGTTCCATAGCTTTACCCTTGACTAAGTTGACCCGGAAGGATGTTCCTTTTGCCTGGAGTGATAAGTGTCAGCAATCTTTTCAGTTGCTGAAGGAAAGGTTGATAAGTGCACCTATACTTGTGCTACCTGAGCAAGGCAAAGGATACATAGATTTATGTGATGCCTCCAAGAATGGACTCGGATGTGTGTTGATGCAGGATAAGCAAGTGATTTCTTTTGCTTCCCGACAGCTTAAGAAACATGAGGAGAATTATCCGACACACGATCTAGAGTTAGCTGCTGTGGTTCATGCTTTGAAGATCTAGAGACATTATCTCTACGGAGAGACATTCCAGATTTTCACTGATCATAAGAACCTTAAGTATATCTTCTCTCAGCATGAACTTAACATGAGGCAACGTCGCTGGATGGAATTAATCAAGGACTACGACTGTACAATTGATTACCATCCAGGGAAGGCCAATGTGGTTGCAGATGCCTTGAGTAGGAAATCAACAACATCAACCATGGATAAAGCACAACTAAACTCTTTAGTATGCTCTAGGAGAAATATTCTTATCTCCTTAAGGCAAGACAATGTGCAGTTGAAAGTGTCGTTGTTAACTGGGTTGTTAGCTGAGATGCATATAAAACCTACCCTAAGAGAGCAGATTAAGGAGGCACAACATGTTGATGCTGCAGTTCAACAGATCAGATCAGAATATGGTGATGAGAAACGAGATGGTTTCTATGACTCAGACGATCAAGTGGCATGTTATCATAGGAGAATGATAGTACCAGATGTGGATAACTTGAGAAAGTTAGTCCTGGAAGAAGATCATTCTTCGATGTATGCCATGCATCCAGGAAGCACCAAGATGTATCGAAACTTGAAAGATATGTATTGGTGGCCTGGGATGAAGAAGGATGTAGCAGAGTTTGTGATAAGGTGTCCTGTGTGTCAGCAAGTTAAGGCTGAACACCAGAAGCCTGCAGGAACAATGCAACCTTTACCCATACCACAGTGGAAGTGGGACCATGTGACCATGGACTTTGTTGTTGGCCTACCTAGGACAAACAAAGGACATGATTCCATTTGGGTAATAGTTGATAGGTTGACAAAGACAACTCATTTCTTTCCTATCAAAACAACCTATTCTGCCGATAAGTTAGCACAGCTGTATGTTCAAGAGATAGTGTGACTGTACGGAGTTCCTGTCACTATAGTTTCTGACAGAGGTCCCCAGTTTACAAGTCGTTTTTGGGAGCAGTTGCACAGAGCTTTAGGCACCAAGTTAAGGTTTAGTACAACCTTTCACCCATATACTGATGGACAGTCAGAAAGGACTATACAGACCTTGGAAGTTTATAGGAAGTTGGGATCTACACTTAAGCTTGATAGAGTTTGCCTATAACAATAGCTATCAACATAGTATTGATATGGCACCTTATGAAGCGTTGTATGGTAGACAATGTAGATCACCCTTATATTGGTATGAAACTGGTGAACATCAGTTGTTAGGTCCTGATCTTGTACAACAGACCACAGAGAAGATTAAAGTAATATAACAACAGATTAAGACTGCACAGGATAGGCAGAAGTCATATGCTGATAGACGTCGTAGACCCTTAGAATTCCAGGTTGAAGACAGAGTGTACCTTAAGGTTTCACCTTGGAAGGGAGTTCTAAGATTTGGAAGGAAAGGGAAGTTAGCTCCTAGATTCATGGGACCTTATCCAATCATTGAAAGGGTTGGAAAAGTAGCCTATAAACTAGAGTTGCCACCAGAGTTACAGAGGTTACACCCTGTGTTTCACATTTCTATGTCTATGCTGAGGAAATGTCACCCTGATACAGAGTCAGTTCTACAGCCTATGGAGGTAGAATTGAATGATGATATAACTTATGAGGAAGGACCAGTGTCAATCCTTGATAACAGAATCAAAAAGCTAAAAAAGAAAGATATAAGTCTTGTGAAAGTCCTCTGGAATCACCGTGGTGCTGAAGAAGCCACATGGGAATTAGAGCAAGAGATGAGAAGGAAATACCCTGCCCTGTTCTCTTAATATATGTTTTGTTGATTTCGGGGACGAAATCCTTGTAAGGGGTGGATAATTTGTAACATCCCTGACCTGGGTTATGAGATAACCCTAGGTGTTTTGCCTAATTATGCAGTTAATATACTTGTGATTATCTTTTGCCATGTAATTAAATCTCTTGAGGAACATATGTTTACATTTCTGTCATTTTTAAACAATGTTTTAGTATTGTTTTGTAATACAGGGACCTATGTGCAATTTACCCAGTTAGAAGGGTTAACTTGCAATTTATACATGTTGATATGTTCGTTTAGAGGTGAGACATCATAAGAGTGAATATTATGAAGTGTAATTGATTCCCCAAGCTTGGGCACTGAGATGCAACTTGTGGGGCAATCCATGTGCCTAAAACCCTAATTTTGGTGTAAAGTGCAATTTACCCAAAATGTGGGGTGTAACTTGTAAAATACACTTTCTAATATATGTTTTATGACTTTTGACATCATTTAGAGTAATAATGATGAAGGGGTCACTTCATTTGAATAAGCATATAATAAGGAACACCTTTGTAATTAAATCACCAAGTTGTAAGTAAAGAGACCTTTATGTATATGTGCACCTTAGTGAAAGGTTGACCTTATTTGCCTTTAATTCTTGGTCTTAGAAGAAGTTTTACCTTATATATGAGGAGGAGGAACGTGCCTAAAAGAAATGAAGGACCTAGTTGATAAAAGGAGAAGTAAGTTGTTCTTATGTTGGAAATGACCCCAAAGTATATATATACACCTTTCTTTTTTTTGCAAAGGAACGTTTCCTTTCTTCCTTCACTTATCACCTTGCTTGGACCGACTAAGGCAGATCTCTGGAGCAGAGGAGGACGACCAAGGAAAAGCTAGGTAAGCTTGGGTCATCATCTTGCTCGAATTCATGGAAGAAAGTGGATTACAAGGTTGGTTTCATGGTTAACTTACTTAGTTCTTTCTTCCTAGCCGATCTTTCCCAACTTTTTCTTGGATAAACACCCTTGGCCGACCTGTGGAGCTCAAGACGCCATTAAAGGCTTGAAGCTTGAAAGCTTGGAGCTCAAGGAATGACCTTAAGGCGGGTTTTATAACTCTAAACCTCTTGCTTTCTTATACATATACTTGTTCTTGAATGTAGTAGTTAGTTCTTCTTCTTCCCCATCTTTCCTTGCTTTCTTGCAAGCAAATCCACGAAGTAACCGACCTGTCCCAAGGTTGAAGATGATGGGTGTGAAGCCCTAGGTAACTTTACCAAACGACCTTGGATTATTTGGTCTAAACGGTTTGCAAACCGATTGAAATCAAACGGTCTTGCAAGACCGTTTAGATTCAAACGGTCTCCAAGACCATTTGGAAGGGTTGACCAAGTGAAGACCGTTTAGAGGTCTGTTGTATACACCGTTTGGAAGGGTTGACCAAGTGAAGACCATTTAGAGGTCTGTTGTATACATGTTGAATTAATCAATTACAAAGATTCATGATCTAATTGTAAACCAATCATAAGTTGAAGGCACTTCAACCTTCAAAACCCTAATCGGGTTCAATTGGTGTTTCCAATGACCAATTTTGGTGAACTTTGGGTTGAAGGGCCCAAATGGTCTCAAGACTGTTTGGGGGTTCACTCAAACGGTCTCAAGACCGTTTGGTGACAACCCAAGACCATTTGAAGGTCTAGGGTTAAGGTATTTTGATGAAATGAGGGTCCAATCACAATAGATTAATGAATTGAATAAAAGTGCTGATTTTAGACCTAATTAGGGTTCAACCCTTATCCAATCGACTTAGATTTTGATCAAACTTTGGGCAAACGGTCTCAAGACTGTTTGGAGGGTGTCCAAATGATCTTAAGACCGTTTGGGCCAAGTTTGGGCCCAATTGGATGTCAATTGATGGGTTCAACCTCAATTAGAATCATGTTGATGAGCATTGATGGTTGACCGATTGCAAACCCTAATTGAGTTGGATTCAACCCTAATTGGCTTTCAATTGAGGGTCAATTTGGTGTCCAATTGATTAAGGCTAACCCTAATTGACTCAATCTATAAGTGGTTATCAAGGGTATGGCCAATTGAAGGCTTCAACATAGAAAACCCCAATCGATTATAACCTTTGATACACCCTTGAGGTCCATGCAGTTTTGAGCCCATTTGAACCAAACGGTCTCAAGACCATTTGGGGCCAAACGGTCTTAAGACCGTTTGGGCTCAAACGATCTCAAGGTCGTTTGGTCCAATCGATCTCAAGATCGTTTCAACTCAAACGGTTTCAAGGTGATTTTGTTCAAACGGTTTGGAAGTCAACTCTGATCAAACGGTCAACAAGATCCTAACGGTCTTGAAGGTGACCAAGTCCAAACAGTTGAAAGTCAACCTAGCCAAACGGTCAACACATCCAAATGGTCTCAGGACCATTTGGAGGTTGAAAGTGTGAAATCATTTGGGGACTTTAGGGTTTTGATTGTTTAGTACTTCGAAGGTTTAAATAGTTCAATGGTGGTTCATTTCAAACCCTAATGATACCTAAAGACAATAAGGGGCTAAGTGATTAAAAGATTGAACCATGTGATGATTAATGGTGCTCATTACCAATGTGCCCTTGAAGGGTTCAAGTAGATGACATCTTTGTTTAATCAAACCCTAATGACATGATAGTGGTGACTTAGATTATGTTAATCAATGAGGACTTGACCTAACCTAATCTAGAGTGATGTAATCATCATCTATTAGTAAGAGGAGAGAGAAGGTACCAATTATGGTTGATACTCAAGTAAAATACCTCCAATGCATATGAATGTGCATGATTAGGGTATGATCCACCTATGTGAGATCATGAAAACCTTAATTATGATAATTAATGAATCTTAACCTAATTGGAAGGCATTAATGATGATGTATCTCATACATGGTGATGTTATGAGCTCAATTCACTATGAAGTGGATATTAAACCCTAATTTCTAGGATAATAACATGTAATGTAAATAGTAAACCCTAATTTAGGGTGACTTGATAAATGAAGTAATTCAAGGTTATGTCTTGGTTATGAAACCCTAATTACAAGTTGTAATATGAGGAATCCTTATGATTTGTGAGTTAAGAGGCTCAATAACCCTAGGATGATGTAATTAAATACAAACCCTAGAAACCAATGGTGATATGTTGATTCTTAGCATGCCCGTGCTAAGGAGCACGACCGTGGTAGTTTGCTCTTGCACGACCGTGCAAGGAAGCACGGCCGTGGTGTACTATAAAGACATTGATATGTTTTGATATTGTGCTAATACTGTTATATATGCATACCTTCAACTATATTAATCATGCAGATGGTAAACAAGAAGTAATTATAGCCAGGTAAATGTTATGATATCATATTCATTGAAAGCATGTTATTAGCTTTATGAATAATGCCATACTATGTTGCCTAGTTCAAGTGGCATCATATGAGATTGATAGGCTGTAAGAGCCATGAGTAACATCAAGGTCATGCTGATTAAATGACTTATGATGAGATGATTAAGAATTAATATCCATTTGATAACTGATGTGAGTTAGAATTGATACATTTAGTATTCTTCTTTTGTAGTAGTGCTTTAATAGTTTAAATGTTTGGAAACATGTTTGATGTTAAAAGAATACTAGAATGTACCTAACCAATCAAGTATAATCATATCATGTGGAGCCCTGATCATAGATCCATCATTTTCAGAAGCTAAATGATGGTGAAACAGGTCTTCCTAAGGGAACTCCTGGATCACATACTTTTGAGTATGTGGGGGAATATGGATGTGAATATCCTTACATCCTAGTGTAGGAATTGATGTAGATGTACCTTAATCTATCAATCCTTCACTATATATATATATATATATATTTATTCTGGGGTGATGTATCACAAATCTCCCGAGGAAATCTTTAAATACCGCATCGATGAGAGATAAACAAGAGATCTTTCGATGACAAAGAGAGTACAGAATGCCACTGTGACTCTAATAGCGAAGTGCCAGAATACCCTGGTAAGCTATCTTAAGCAGAGACACGAGATGTCCTGCATGTTGATCCTCATACTGACTGAGGAAGATGAGGTCATAAGAATCCGACTCTTTTGATGACCTAGTATGATACCGATGCGACTTAATAGTGATCGGTTGGAGTATGAGCGGTATACCTCATCTCCACAGGGCATAATAATGTTTGTAAAACATAATCAGCCGCGTAGTACATTTGCTAGGGTTGAACTACGAGACACAATGATTGATGTTACACTGTTCGTTCTAGAATACATGTTCTTCTTGTTCTTTAAATGAAGTTGCTTTACATAATATCCAAATTTGTTGTTTAGTAACTTAGATTACTTGCTCATGTATTACTCATATGATATAACAAAGCTTCTGGCGGAGAGTTATAACTCTCGCTGGGACAATTATTCAGATTGTCTCACTCCGTAGGTTTCAACTTTTTAGGTGGACGTCGAGGACGGAGAAACCAATCCGAGGGTGAGCAGTACCAGGAGCAGCAACACCAGGGGCAACAGTGAGTCTCAGGTGGAGATCCTGGCTATCCAGTCCTTTAGTTTGATAGTCTTATGTCGTCTCTGTACTCTCAGGTCCTAGGAGTTTGTTGATCTGAGATTCTGGTTTTTAATCTTGAGATTTTGTATCTGGTTGTATATAATCACTCAAGAAGTGATTTATCAGAGATGTAAACTGTTTATCTCGCTTTTATGAAAGAAGTTTCATTTTTCAAGATCTTGTCTCGAAACGTTTTAATTTTTCATAATTTTTCATATTCCGTTGTTAATCGAATGCTTCCGCTGAGTTTATATTGTGTTTTGGAGATCAGAGCCCACAGACGGGCTCTCGAAAAAGGAGGTACACCTTGGTGTTATGGGTAGTCCAATCATTCCTTATAAGATCATTTTATCTGAGGCCTCAAATCATGTGATGTTACACTTTTAGACGTTGATGTTTTCTTCACCTCAGTCATAACAAGGATCAACTTTTTATGATCAGAGGTCAGTGGTTCCATCATAATACTCCCCTAACAAGGGTCGAGGCTATAATTTTCCACCAGCAGGAGCTCAGAGCACATCATTAGTATCGGTGATAGGACCGCCTACTCTATGGTATGAGAGTAAGACATGTTATAGGTGTGGGCATCCAAAACACTTGAAGTGGGTGTGCCCTATGAAGGATGAGGAGGTTACACAACAACCAATCCAGAGTCATCAGGCTTCACAGTGGTAGTAGTTCAGTAGTGGTGGTACCAGAGGATAGGGTCATGCATCACAAGTAGGATCCTCTAGATAGGCTAGCATAGGACATGAGTGACAATAGGAGATGGATCGATTGTACGCTATGTGTCAGCCAGATGGAGTGGTCAATCCATGGGTCATGATAGGTCAGATGGAACTTTTTCATTTTGATTTGTCTGCTTCTTTTATATCTATTTTGGTTGACCCAAGGGGTGATACATTCTTTTATCACTAGGATAGATAATTATTATTTGCCCGTTGTTAGTAGATCTGGTAGTATTCAATTAGAAACCCCTTTTGTTGGTTCTACCGAGTTGCAGGAGGTGTGTCCATCTTGTGTTTGTTCTTTCTTGGGATACAACATTCAAGTGGACATTATGCCACTTGATTTGCATGAATTCGATGTGATTCCTGGGATGGATACCTTAGAGAAGTACCATGTGGTCTTGGACTATAGTTCCAAGGTGACGATGCTACATGAGGGTTTTTTTTCCTAGGTCATCCAAGGAGATAGGAAGATTCTTCCGACGTGCTTGGTGTTACCCATGGCAACGAAGAGGCTGATGAGGTAGGGGTGTGAGGCCTTCTTGGCACATGTTGTGGATACCAAAGTGAGGAGTCCTAATATATAGGAAGTGTCGATGGTGCATGAGTTTGAGGATGTCTTTCCTAAAGAGTTTCCCAATGTTCTCCCTCTGAGAGAGATTGACTTTGAGATCAATCTTATTCATGGAACACATCCTATAGCATAGTCATCGTACAGGATGGCACCTATAGAGATGTAGGAGCTGAAGAAGTAGTTACATGAGCTGTTAGAGAAGGGTTTTATCAGGCTGAGCACTTCCCCTTGGGGTTCTCCCGTGTTGTTCGTTAAGAAGAAGGATGTATCTATGAGGTTGTGCATAGAATGCTGATAGTTGAACAAGGTGATGATCAGGAATAAGTACCCTTTCCCAAGGGCAGGTGATTTGTTTAATTAGTTGAGAGGTGTTGTAGTGTTCTCAAAGATAGAGTTGAGTTCAAGCTACCATTAGTTGTGGATCAAGGTGGATGGCATACCCAAGTCATCTTTTAAGACTAGGTATGGTCACTACGAGTTTGTGATTATGCCGTTTGATCTAACCAACGAACCAACAGCTTTCATGGATCTGATGAACAAGGTGTTCTAAATGTATCTTAACCAATTCATGGTTGTGTTCATCGATGACATCCTCATATACTCTCGAGATAGCCAATAGTATGATCAACATCTACTACACACATTGACGTTTTTGAGGCAACACAAGTTGTACGCCAAGTTCAACACGTGCATGTTCTGGTTGAAGGAGGTGTCTTTTCTTGGATACATGATATTTAGTAGAGGCATTTGTGTGGACCCAAACAAGAATGAGTCTGTTCTAGAATGGGAGCATACTAAGACACCGACAGATGTTCATAGTTTCCTATCCTTGGTAAGCTACTACATAAGGTTTATCAAGAACTTCATTGTTGTGGTGTTACCCCTAATGAAGCTGATGATGAAAGTTGTACCTTTTTCTGGGATGAAAAGTGTCAATATTCTTTCTAGATTTTGAAGGAGAAGTTGCCAAGTGAACTAGTATTAGTTCTTCCAGAGCAAGGGAAGGGTTACATAGTCTTACGTGATGCATCAAAGAACGGTTTGGGATACGTGCTGATACATGACAAGAACATGATTTCTTTCGTTTCACGACAACTTAAGAAACACGAGGAGAACTACCTAACACATGATCTGGAACTTGCAGTTGTGGTCTATTCTTTAAATATTTAGAGGCATGATCTTTATGGAGAGAAGTGTCAAATCTTCACCGACCACAAGAACCTTCAGTATATCTTATCGAATCAGGAGTTGAACATGTGATAGAGGAGATGGATGGAGTTGATCAAGAACTATGATTGCAAGATAGAATACCATCTTAGGAAGGAAAATAAGGCATAGGATGTGCTTAGTAGGAAGTCTTCTTCGTCATAATATAAAGATCAAGCACAATTGTGTTTTTTGATGTGCCATAAGAAAGACATGTTGGTCTTACTTTGTCAGATGAATGTACATGTAGAGGTCTCCATGTTGGAAAGCTTGCTAGAACAATTATAGGTGAAACCACCCTGATACAATATATCAATAATACACAGCAGGTTGATACCATGATACAGGAATATCAGGGTAGAGTTTGGCAGTAAGAAGTTTGATGGTTTCTAGTAGATAGATGATGGTACAGTTTGCATTCACAGCCAAATAGTGGTTCCTAATGCTGATGGTTTGAGGAAGATGGTCCTTGAGGATGCTCATGTAACATACCAGATCTCAAACCCTACCTTAGAAGTTTGACCTTTTAGATTTAGCCAAACAAAGTTGAGGATAGATCCAGATAAAGTTTGGTATAACCCTAATGAGATAATGAATGTATAAATCACTACAATGTAACCCAATGTTCTCACATTAGGCTTATGTCAATAATGGAACCTAAAATTTGTCACCTAAAGTATATAATGGAATACATGATAATTCGTGCTTAATAATCACATATGACTCATTTGGATGGTAATAAGAAGTTAAAGAACTTAATTGGATGAATAGTTTTGGATAATGGGCCACTAATGGGCCGTATGACATATCTCATAAAAAGAAGTCCCAAAAGTGAAATCTAAGTTAAAAATCGTGCTCATTGGGCCCCAGTTACCTTAGAAGTCAAGTTTCACATTGTTCACATAATAATAATTAATTTAATTCATTTAGGAAAGAAAAGATCTACGTTTTCCTCAAGATATCAAATAAAATAATAAATGACTCCAAAAGAGGAAAATCATCTTAGATTTGTAATCTACATAGTAAAATATACATTTGGGTGAGTTTTCACTCAATTTGGAGAAAGTTGGATTAAAAGGTGAAATCAGGAGAGAGAAAGTGTGTAGAACCTTCAAAATATTAAATAATTATACAAACAACCCCAACATGTAAAATTAATGGAAAATTCGTATCCAACACATTAAATATGACTTATGGGTGAAGTTTCATCAAATTTGGATAATCTTCTAACCATTAATTAAGGAGGAAAGAGAAAATATGATTTGATTTATTTGACATATTAAAAGTTCCCAAAAGGCAAATCTAATTGCATAATCAGAATCTACATGCCTTAATTGACATATGTGCAAATTTTCACCTAACTGGGACAAGGTTTGAACCCTTGATTGAAGAGAGAGAAAAACTAAATAATTTGATATGTACCGAGCTGGGACAAGGTTTAAACCCTTGATTGAAGAGAGAGAAAAGCTGAATAATTTGATATGTATCACTTTATTTTGATTTCATTTTGACTAATGTATCCTTTAGTTTCATGTCACGCGGATCTGACTTATCTGCAGCTTAACCGCAGTCTTTGGATTTGAATATGGTAGCTTAGAGATCATCTCCTCCGTAGGAGACTGAGTTCGTTTTGAACAGTAAAAGCGACCTTCCTTACCAGGGATCTTCCTGGTTTCTCAACCGATATTCTTGATTTTTCCTTCATGTTTTTCCTTTTTCGATTTTAATTATTTTGAGCCAACACAAGATACCTATGGTGAACTACATAAGAAACCCCTAAATTGTCTTCGAGTGTGCTTGCAATCGCCGTAGCACAGACCTTCTGATGCCTCCCACCTGCACTCGAGGACCCCAAAACCTCCGCTATACTCGCGGCAGCCCCCGATTGGATTCGCAGGCAGTGCTACCACCTCAGTGACCCATGTTTCCTTATCATGCCTTCTTGCCGGAAGCTCTAATGATATTTCATTAATTCATGGTACAGAGAGCTTCCCCGAACCTTGATTATTGTTTTCCTGGTTTTGGTTGACGCTGCCTTCCTTCGAATCGTCACCCCCTCAATCTCGCCGCATCTACAGTCGACGTTCTTCTGCGGCGGGCCTCCTTCTATCACCTCCCACCTTTGGTAAGGTCTCTACCTTTCAGTCTGTCTTCCTTGCAGTTACCCACACTAACTACTTAGTGCTTTTGTGTGATGATTCACTATACTCAATCGACGATTTGCTTCCCTATTTCTCGGAACCAAGCATTCTGTTTTGGGGGTATTGCCCTCTCCTCATGACCCTTCGAGTTTAAGCAGTAGCTTAAAGAGGACCGTGACCCTTCTCGAACTCATTTAGCTGGTCCGCAAACCTTATTTTGGAGTATGACTCCATTTTTCGCTCGTCGGCTACGGCTCCAGGTATGACCATGGTATGAGAGTCCTTAGGGAGAAATCACTCTGGTCTATTCATTTTTTCTACCCCGCTCGTTTCTTTAACAATTTGTTTTCCGCTTCGGGGCAAAACTATCACAGCACCCTCAATTTGGTTTTCTTTTATGCTTTGCGATCTGTGTCTTGTTGGCAGTGGGGCCAACTGAGTTGCCCGCTTTTGATTGGGCCAACTCAGCGGGTTTGACCGCTGACTGGACTTTTCGTTGTTGACTGGTATTATCTGGATTTTTTTATTGGTCAGTTTTTTGGAAATTCATATCTAATTAATGTAGCTAAAAAAATATAAAAAATACGTTTTAGAATCAGAAAAATATAAGCTTCCTAATGACACTAATCTTGTTACCTAAATCCAATGTTTAATGATAAGTATTTTCAATGAATCAATCTAAATAAATAATAATTTGTGAAATTCATAACTAAACATTCATAAGTCAGAAAAATATAATAAAATATATATTGAACTAAAAAAAAATATAACCTAAAATATGGCATAGTTTTGATAACCTAATTCATTAATAATAAAAAGGTGACATTTTAGGTTTTATGAAATCAATGTAAATCTAATCCTAATTTGAAGTGCTTTGGAGACCTAGACTTGGATCTAGATCTATCTTGGACTTGTATAGACTCTGGACTCTGGAGTAAGGTATGACTGCATCCCACATTATTTCTCTATTGAGCAATATATAATTCTTCTCTCTAAATGTATGTTTGCATTCCCGATTATTCTTTTAAGCAATTGGCCTATGTTTCCTTTTTGTCTTGGTCCTATGGACAATAGCCTATACACATTGCTCTTATATTTTGACATGGTTCTTGTGAACTATCTTGTTTGTGGTAATCTTGGATATTCTCTTGACTCTTGTCTTGTGCCTTGGGGCATGTTGGTCTTATATAATGATATGTGCCCTCTTTGAAGTGGATGTTTATATGTTTGTGTTATCCATTGTGTGATGGAAACATTATATAATTATGATTATACTTTTTACTTGCCTCTACATTTTACATGCTATGTGATTCAGTAGCACTAGAGTAGTATAATTATATTTGTTTTTTTTTGGCAGTATTCCCTTGTTATTTATTGAGGAGAGTGGGAGTATATCATTCCTCAATATATGTGATTCTTCTAGGCATCACCAAAATGTACCACGGCCTAAAGGATCTGTATTGGTAGCCTGGCTTGAAGTGTGACATTGTTAAGGATATAGTTCTTGTTAAGGTTTTGTGGCATCACCGTAGTGTGGATAAAGCCACATGAAATTTAGAGGATGAGATGCATAGGAAGTATCCATATTTATTCGCTTAGGATTTCGGGGGTGAAATCCTTGTTAGGGGTTTAGGGTTGTAAGACCCCTGACCTAGATTTTTGGCTGATCTTGCTTGCTTAACACAATAAGATTATTAAAACCTTAATTTAATATTATGATGTGCTTTAATAACATGTGATATGCTTATGTTTCTAGTTTGGTCCTGTTTAGATGTTGTTTGAGCTATATATGCTTATATGTGCTTGTTTTGGACCTAATTGCAATTTACCCATGTTTAGGGCTTATCTTGCAATTTGTCACATGCTTGATGTGCCTCACATGTTTTGGCATTTTTTTTGGAGTGAGTGACACCCTGTAACCTTATGGAACCTTGGTTTGATGAGGTGACGTCACATGTTGATGTTCTAGGGTTTACTTGGATGCCCTAGTTTGATGTTGACCTTGAGTGTTGATCAATGGTTTCCCTTGGTTTTCAACAATCATCATGCTATTTTTTTAACCTTGGTTTCTTTGGTTGATGATGTTTGAGGTGTGACTAGTGGTCATTGTCAGAAAATCGGGTGCAATATAGGCAATAGAAATAAAAAAAATTGAATACTCATTTCCCAAAGTAGAAGATTGCATCAACAATAATGTATCTAGGAAGGAAGGTTTGCAAGGTTATACCTGAACTTGGAGCAAGTCCAATGACATTACCCTTGGAGCATTATACTTCTGCTAGAGGAAGCAACATACTCCTTTAGTAGTAGCAACGCTCGAATAGTCATCTCCACCGTCCTCCTGGTGCAACACCACATACAGAAGTTGATGATGTCCTCCTAGCAGCAGACAACAACTTCCCGCTTCTAGAGTAGTCCACATGGACCACAAAGAACTCCATGTTGTGCTACCAGAGTTAACATCAAGGAGTTATCCCTTTACCTACTAGAGTTGATACACTCACCCACAATTGCCTCCCCTTACTATCCCTTCCTTTATCAGGTAGGACTTGTTCGAGATCTCTATTTGTTACCACAACCAGAGAGGACAATAATTGTCAAAGAAACTATTTTGTTCTAAGAATCCCCCAATACTCCTCTTTTTATTGGAGAGGCTAGGGTCAAGGTTCCAGTCTATGCGGGAGTTGAAAGGGTTGAATTCACAAATTTCTAGAACCTGCGCAAGGCGAACTGGCCGTTTCTCACACCCAGACAGTCAGTTGGTGCGTTAGTCGGTCCATTTGCTAAGAGAACCAGTCAGTTCAGGCATTTTCCTATTCCAAACGAAATTGGTAATCAATGTACAAATAATGCACAACATGACGTCAGCATCAACCCTTGATCCAATCAAATTGGCAACCAAACGAGGCGGTTCATCCCATGAACTGGTCGGTTGGGATATGTGAACCAGTCGTCTCACTCCCTGGTTCAGCCATTGATCAACCAATGTCAATTCCAATTGACCTGACACTCCAACAAATCGGTTCAATACTTGAACTGGTCGGTTCAAAGTCCAATCTATCAATTTTGAACCTCATTTGTTTAACTAAATATCTTAACACCTTTAACAATTAATCTAAACATCATTCATGAATATACTCCTCTAATTCAAGTGTATCTTATGTGTGTGACCCTATAGGTCCAAAATTATGTTGATAGTGAATATTCATAACTAACTTACAATATCACAAGCAAAGATTTGCATCTAGAAACACATCATTTCTACCCAACTAATTTGGAAAGTTGGAGAACAACTTCAAACTACAATTTGTAATAAGTGATACCGTGATTGTATAGCTCCTTTGTCTTAGATATCTAGATAGAACTCGAGGCATGGAATCATCATCCTCTCAACGTTCAATCCATGTTTCTTGAACTAGCGTAGATTGTCTGAGATGCACGTGAGCTCACATATCATATATTGAGTCACATGAGTATGAGCATACATTTCTCAGTATAGCTTATCGAGAGGCCCTTGATATCATTCTCTTATAGGAGGGAAAAATCCCATCTATTTCCTCACACTCTATCCCCATGTGTCATAGTGCACCCAATCATCACGGTTAAGGCAACCCTTATTCAGGATCATGTTGAATGACGTCAAAGTACATAAACAATATGTGATGAATGTAGTGACTTTAGGTCTAAGAACTACAATCACCACTGTCACTAATGGAGATGATTCTATCTACCATTCCATGGTCTCCATGTATCATTCACATGGTGGGTTTGTCCGATATATCGTTCTCTAACATATACCTGTGTGCTTGACTTGATATCACGTATCATGACAAATGAGACTATGTCATCAATGAACACACACTCTAGTCTTATGTAATATTGTTGTCTATTTTTCTTCCATAGTAATATCCAACTACGGACATAACAAGAATGTATGTACTCTTATCATACATATGATCTTGTCATTCATGTCCTCATCCTGAAGACCTATGTCATAGAGTAACATCATTCTTTATACATCTACTATGTATGTGTCATCATCTCATGACTGAGACAAAGATAATAGTTGGAATAACATTTATTATTATCAAATTACATATCCAATTCCACACTCCAATCATCATATGATTGGCTCTCTAGTCATACATACCAATAGACTCCCACTTGCACTTGGAGCCAATCACCTATGAATCTTATTACAAGTGATCTTAACATGTCCATCATATTTCTATTGCACAAGCACTTTAGTAGAGGGTTTAGCAATGTTTGCTTCAAATTGATATTTTGCAATTTTCACATCTCTTCACTGTACGACACTTCATGTAACGCTCTGGCCCACTGCCCAAGGCTCTAGTAGAGTTTTAGGAATGACGACTGGCCCCACAGACCACCACTAGCCTTAACTACGCACTTTGTCTACACTGACGCGCAAGCCAGGAACAACTTCACGACTGGTCACCCATCCTAGTACTACTCCAAGCTGAGCGCGCTTAACTATGGAGTTCTTTAGAGATGGGCTCCTTGAAAAGGAGGTGCACCTTGGTGATATGGGTAGTCCAATCATTCCTTATAAGATCGTTTTATCTAATGCCTCAAATCCTGGGACGTTACAATCTCCCCCACTTAGACTCTTGACGTCCTCGTCAAGGCTCAACTATACAACCTCATAATATCTTCCCCATTTCAATGCAGACCCAGAATGGCCCATGGACCCAGATTGTCTGAGATGCACGTGAGCTCACATATCATATATTGAGTCACATGAGTATGAGCATACATTTCTCAGTATAGCTTATTGAGAGGCCCTTGATATCATTCTCTTATAGGAGGGAAAAATCCCATCTATTTCCTCACACTCTATCCCCATGTGTCATAGTGCACCCAATCATCACTGTTAAGGAAACCCTTGTTCAGGATCATGTTGAATGACGTCAAAGTACATAAACAACATGTGATGAATGTAGTGACTTTAGGTCTAAGAACTACAATCACCACTATCACTAATGGAGATGATTCTAACTACCATTCCATGGTCTCCATGTATCATTCACATGGTGGGTTTGTCTGATATATCGTTCTCTAACATATACCTGTGTGCTTGACTTGATATCAAATATCATGACAAATGAGACTATGTCATCAATGAACACACACTCTAGTCTTATGTAATATTGTTGTCTATTTTTCTTCCACAGTAATATCCAACTACAGACATAACAAGAATGTATGTACTCTTATCATACATATGATCTTGTCGTTCATGTCCTCAACCTGAAGACCTATGTCATAGAGTAACATCTTTCTTTATACATTTACTATGTATGTGTCATCATCTCATGACTGAGACAAAGATAATAGATGGAATAACATTTATTATTATCAAATTACATATCCAATTCCACACTCCAATCATCATATGATTGGCTCTCTAGTCATACATACCAATAGACTCCCACTTGCACTTGGAGCCAATCACCTATGAATCTTATTACAAGTGATCTTAACATGTCCATCATATTTCTATTGCACAAGCACTTTAGTAGAGGGTTTAGCAATGTTTGCTTCAAATTGATATTTTGCAATTTTCACATCTCTTCACTGTACGACACTTCATGTAACGATCGGGCCCACTGCCCAAGGCTCTAGTAGAGTTTTAGGAATGACGACTGGCCCCACAGACCACCACTAGCCTTAACTGTGCACTTTGTCTACACTGACGCGCAAGCCAGGAACAACTTCACGACTGGTCACCCATCCTAGTACTACTCCAAGTTGAGCACGCTTAACTATGGAGTTCTTTAGAGATGGGCTCCTTGAAAAGGAGGTGCACCTTGGTGATATGGGTAGTCCAATCATTCCTTATAAGATCGTTTTATCTAAGGCCTCAAATCCTGGGACGTTACAATCTCCCCCACTTAGACTCTTGACGTCCTCGTCAAGGCTCAACTATACAACCTCATAATATCTTCCCCATTTCAATTCAGACCCAGAATGGCCCATGGACCCAGATTGTCTGAGATGCACGTGAGCTCACATATCATATATTGAGTCACATGAGTATGAGCATACATTTCTCAGTATAGCTTATCGAGAGGCCCTTGATATCATTCTCTTATAGGAGGGAAAAATCCCATCTATTTCCTCACACTCTATCCCCATGTGTCATAGTGCACCCAATCATCACTGTAAAGGCAACCCTTATTCAGGATCATGTTGAATGACGTCAAAGTACATAAACAACATGTGATGAATGTAGTGACTTTAGGTCTAAGAACTACACTCACCACTATCACTAATGGAGATGATTCTAACTACGATTCCATGGTCTCCATGTATCATTCACATGGTGGATTTGTACGATATATCGTTCTCTAACATATACCTGTGTGCTTGACTTGATATCACATATCATGACAAATGAGACTATGTCATCAATGAACACACACTCTAGTCTTATGTAATATTGTTGTCTATTTTTCTTCCACAGTAATATCCAACTACGGACATAACAAGAATGTATGTACTCTTATCATACATATGATCTTGTCGTTCATGTCCTCATCCTGAAGACCTATGTCATAGAGTAACATCATTCTTTATACATCTACTATGTATGTGTCATCATCTCATGACTGAGACAAAGATAATAGATGGAATAACATTTATTATTATCAAATTACATATCCAATTCCACACTCCAATAATCATATGATTGGCTCTCTAGTCATACATACCAATAGACTCCCACTTGCACTTGGAGCCAATCACCTATGAATCATATTACAAGTGATCTTAACATGTCCACCATATTTCTATTGCACAAGCACTTTAGTAGAGGGTTTAGCAATGTTTGCTTCAAATTGATATTTTGCAATTTTCACATCTCTTCACTGTACGACACTTCATGTAACGCTCGGGCCCACTACCCAAGGCTCTAGTAGAGTTTCAGGAATGACGACTGGCCCCACATACCACCACTAGCCTTAACTGCACACTTTGTCTACACTGACGCGCAAGCCAGGAACAACTTCCCGACTGGTCACCCATCCTAGTACTACTCCAAGCTGAGCACGCTTAACTATGGAGTTCTTTAGAGATGGGCTCCTTGAAAAGGAGGTGCACTTTGGTGATATGGGTAGTCCAATCATTCCTTATAAGATCGTTTTATCTAAGGCCTCAAATCCTGGGACGTTACAATCTCCCCCACTTAGACTCTTGACGTCCTCGTCAAGGCTCAACTATACAACTTCATAATATCTTCCCCATTTCAATGCAGACCCAGAATGGCCCATGGACACCCAACTCCCATCCACGCCTACCATCGCAAGGGTGGCTCCACCTCGTCTCTATGGATAGCCCTTTCCAACTTGCCCGGACCGCATGGCTCAAGACTGGCATGCCACATGCCCATGTGGGCCCCACCTACTGGAGGGGAAATTGGCTCTGATACCATTTGTAATGCTCGGGCCCACTGCCCAAGGCTCTAGTAGAGTTTCAGGAATGACGACTGGCCCCACAGACCACCACTAGCATTAACTGCGCACTTTGTCTACACTGACGCGCAAGCCAGGAACAACTTTCCGACTGGTCACCCATCCTAGTACTACTCCAAGCTGAGCACGCTTAACTATGGAGTTCTTTAGAGATGGTCTCCTTGAAAAGGAGGTGCACCTTGGTGATATGGGTAGTCCAATCATTCCTTATAAGATCGTTTTATCTAAGGCCTCAAATCCTGGGACGTTACACTTTGTATATGATGGAAGTGTTGTAGTATGCTATCTAAGATTCCAGCCTAACTAGTATCTCCATTGTTGTCATTAGTATTTCTACCATGTCATCAATGGTTGGAACCTCACACAAGTTCACCCATATGAACTTCTTGATCCATAAAGTATCCTTTGTTGTTCACATAACACAAAGATACTTGACTTCTGTTGTAGAATTAAATAACTATCATTAGGTTGTAACCCATTCCAGCTTATAGTTCTCATTTCAGGTCAAACATAAATATAGATTGTGATCATTAATTTTACTTGTCATTTCAGAAGCTTGCATCGGTGTAACTCTTTGCACCCAACTCTTCCTTATTACCATAACCAAGGAAATGATCCTTGTAGTGCTTCTCAAGCACTTAAGGATGTTCTTTATGGTAGTCTAGTGACTCTTAGTGGCACCTGACATATACCCTCTCTTCATGTCCAGTACATACAAGATTGCTAGATAGATATACATATATCCTCTCATCATTTCTAATACATATGAGATTAGTGGATATCCTCTCATCATGTCTAATACACACTAGATAACATGATACATAACATTCAAGATAGATCCAATTGCAAATGCATATGGCATCTATCCATGTGTTCATGTTCTTCACAAGAACTGGGACACTAGGCTCTTGAGAATCTAACTCCATGTAACATGGAAAATTTTTCTCTCATTGAGTATTCCATGTCAAACCCTTTCAACATCTTTCCAATGTATGTGCTTTTTCTTAGGTCAAGAAACTTTCTAGATCTATCTCTATAGATCTCAATCCCAATGACATAGGATGTCTTCCCTAAACACTTCACAAAGAAGGTGTTTCCATCTAGGCTTTAACATTTACAGGATAAGTACATCATTATATAGAATATATATGCTCCCACTAAATTTGTAATCACATATTTCATCTTTATTTTGTCTCAAGTCAAACCCTTTGACTATCTTTTCAAATAGTAGATTCCATATCTAATATGCTTGCTTCAATCCAAAAATTGAACTTTGTAGCTTATAGACTATATTTGCAATTATATATTTGTAAAAACTTTTGGCTATGTCATGTACACATACTTATAATTATTCTAATTAAGGAAAGTGGTTTTAACATCCATATGACAAATCTCACTAGTCATAACAAGATGCAACAACAACCATGATCATCATGGATTTAACCATGGTACCTGGTGAAAGGCTTCATCATGTTCAACACCTTGAACTAGTTTGAAACTCTTTGCAACCAATTTACCCTTCCATATTGGTCTTCTTCTTGAAGACCCAATTTCACCCTTTAGGTTTTACCCTTGAGGTGGATCCATCAAGGTCATACCTTGTTGGTTTACATGGACTCCATCTTGGATATTATGTCCTCAAGCCATGCTTCAGATTTTGGTCCCTCAATAGCTTCTAGGTAGATTGTTGACTCATCATGTATGACCAACTCACCACATTTTGAGGCATAAGATGTCATAATCTTTCAAGCTCAAGGCATATTCTACTAGAACTACATGTCTTGTGTGTTACATAATGAACTTGAGGTTCTACAACAACTAGTGATTCTCCTTGTTCCTACTATACCTCTTTAGCTTCAGTGTTTTCTTGTTTGTCTTGAACATTTTGAGTTGTACTTTTAATCCCACTAATTCCTTTGGAACTTAGTTCCCCTTCAGGAATACAACCATCCAGATCAACAAACAACATTGTTGTTGGATTGAAACAAAAGTAGTTTTCAATAAAATAACATTAATGTGATTTGTGCACAAAGATTTTAAGAAACTATTTTCTTATATAAGCATTCATCCCTAATCACTATAAAAAACATATCAGGACACCTCTCGTGCCATATCTCATATGTTTTCTTTTGAACCATTTTAGACGATACATTATTTAGTGTTAACCATGTGCTAAAATGGAAATTGGAAGATTAGCTAGATTTTATTGATAATTTCACCATGACTTAACAAGGTGTGATTCCTTCTTTTTGATACACTTTCCAGATACACTTTCATTGTGTTTCAGGTGATATTCATCATGATACATTATCATGATCTCCTAGAAGGTACTCAAACTCTTGGTTTAAAATATTTTAACATCGATCATATCAAACTATTTTAATACTTTTACCAAGTTAGTTATGTACTTCATTCATAATCTCTTTGAACACTTCAAGAGCTCATAGTTGTATTTCATTAAATAGAAATTTCAATATCTACTAATAACATTAGTATGTATATAATGAGGTACCACAACTACCTTTAGCATTTATTCTAAAAGGTCTACATACATCAATATGTATGAGCACTAATAGGATAGTCACTCTCCCACTACATCTAGTGAAGATCCTTTTGTCATATTGCACAACAAATAAGATATGCATGTCTCTATTGGTTCAATAACCAAATGTGTCTAGATAACCATCATATAGATTCTAGAAAATGCATTTCCCATTTATGCATTGTAGATGAAAATGCTATAGGTACTCATCAAATCATTCAATATATGTGTCATACACATTTGTCTCTTAAAATATTAAGTATAGTATATAATACATAGGGCATTTCCATATAAGATCTCATCTTTTATAATGAAACATCTATTCTTGTCCATTCAAGATACATGATGTTTTCATTAATGGCAAGTGCATAATATTAATTTAGTAACTCTATTATATGCCTATCAATGACTTCTTCCTACTGTATTGGTAACAACTCTTGATCCTTATAGTTCTAGCTTATTTTTTATTGGGTCATGAAAGTAGATATCTCTATCTCTTTCTTCTTCCTTTGTTCCTTCAAGTGAAAAGGACAGATTCCTTAACCTTCTCCTTATCTTGAGTGCAGAAGACTTGGACTTTAGCTTAGCCTCAAAACACCTCTTGGCCTTGCCTTTGACCTTGGACTCACTTCCATTGATCATCATCACAGATTGGTCCTTCTTCATTCTTGCTTTGGCCTCAACATGCCTAGTTATCCTGACAGAAGTTTAGCCAAGTTACTTAAGTGAAAACATTCAATAAAGTTCGCTATATATGATTCAAACAATGACCGTAGAATCAAATCTGTGGTCAACACTTGATCGAAAAGAAATCTCAATAACTTCATATGTTCCACATGTCCACTCATATTGAGTATATGGGACTCTACTAGATCTCCCTCTGTCAGTTTGCACTCAAACAACACTTTGAAGACATTATACCTTTCTTGCTTTACATGATTATTAAGATGTGTTACTATCTCAAGAATCTCCATTTTTTCATATTGCTCATGCAACTCATAGTTCATATAGCATAGAATAAGGTACTGAAATTCTACGCATCATTGGCATGCTTCAAGTAAGCATCCATTTGGAGCAGGTTCCTCTGGCTCTGGTCTTTTAAGGACATAGAGCTTTTGCTCATTGATGAGAAAATTTCTCAATGTCCTAAACCAGATGTCGAAGTTATCCTATTTGTCCTTCTTAAGGATGGATCGCAATAAAAATGTGTTTATGTTTGTCTATAAAAGAAATTTTGCAACTTTTTAAAACATTTTTGATTTGATAATAATGATATTAATTAGGCCATTAATTAGTTATCACTGCCACTATTTTGTTCAAATTGATAACCCCTCATGTATTAGTTTGGAAGATTGTAACATACAATCTTCTAGTGAGCCAAGATCCATATTTCATCAAATCATGACTCAACTATGGATGATCACCCACAACTTGACTATTTAGGTAGACAACGCTTGTCAATTGCATCTCATGCAAATCTTGGATAGATGGTGTGCACAAGTCATTCTCAATGAACATCTTTATGCTTGTAGGTGCTTAATCCCATTAAGAAAACCTAGTTAAGCCTGATCCAAAAGCCAACACGATAAAATATGCACCCTACTTCAGAAGATCTACTTGTCTACCATCACACTTCCACGAGATAGACGGTACACCATGCTTTGGTGTAACCTATGCTTGGTCGATCAATCTTTTCATGTGTTCTACTTATGGAAAGCATCTAAGACTTAATATTATAAATACATATACATATCCAAACACCACATACTTAGTACGTATCATAGACATGCTATAACCACAAATAAGAACATGCAATAATTAAAACACACAAGCGATGGTTGTGGCCATACTAATGTAATTCCTTGGAGCCACAAGGAATTATTACCACCTAGGGTCCAAATCATATGTAACATGTTGTTGATGAAGATCTATGCTTGAATGAATCTGGGTTTATCGGTTCAACACTTGAACCGGTCGGCTCATCACCTGGTCGCTCGATTGGGCTCTTGAAATGAATCTTTTAGGTCTTATCGATGTCTAGAATCCTCTAGCCGATCAGTTGGGCTAACAATCGATTATTTCATCCTCATGTCGCTAGCCTCCTCGATCCTCCCTTTGATTGGTTCATCTCACTAGCTAGTCGGTTCATCTGGTGCAGAACGTCTTCTCACAATGAAACATAAATTAAAACTATCCTATTTCTTATTACATTGTAAAAAGAAAAACATCGAGCTACATTTGAGGGGAAATAGGAAGAAGAGAATTAGTTTACATTTGCAAATGAGAGAGAGGATTAGTACACAGACCAAGTAACAATAACAATAAACAACCACAACATGCACACACTGATCTAGGGTTATTTTCCATAACCATGCTTCACATCCACCATCAAAAAAAACTTTTAGGGTGACACGTGTAAATTACACACACACACACACACACACACACACACACACACACAGATATATATATATATATATATATATATATATATATATATATATATATATATATATATATATATATATATATATATATGGGCCCATCTTTATTGCCCGCACGGGTAGCTACCCACCCACCCTTCTGAATACTTTTTTTCAAAAAAAAAATTCACAATTGTAGAGGACTATTTTGTCTAGCTCTCCAAAAAATTTTAGCCAAAAATAATATCATTTCCCCCTCCAAAATAAAAAAACCCGTCCTTATATATATCTGCTGTATATTTTGTACAGAGTTACTTTTTTGGCCAGCAGAGTTACTTTTTTGACACCATAGTTACTTTTTTTACATCAAAGTTACTTTATTAGCTAGGAGAGTTACTTTTTTGGCTGCAGGGTAGCGAAAATCCATGCTACCCGTGCGGGAAATGAATGAACACCCTATATATATTAGTTTGTAGATCATATGTGGTAATTAATCAGATACACACATTAACCAGTTTAATATTTGTATCGTACACAATAAAAAAATCCAATAATATTGATTTTAATCCCAAATACACTGTAAATTGATGTGGCTCCGATATCACTATAAGGAAATCAGGCACAGATATAGGCGGTAGAAACAAAATAAATTTAAATGCACATTTCCCAAAATAGTAAGATTGTGTCAACAATAATGTATTTAGGAATAAACATTTGTAAGGTTATACCTAGTTTTGGAGCAAGTTCAACAACATAACCCTTGCAGTAGTATGCTTCTTCTTCAGGTAGCAACACACTCCTTCAACAACAACAACACTCAAATAGTCATTTTCACCGGCCTCCTGGTTAAGCACCACAGACAGCGGTTCAATGTCCTCCTAGTGGCAGACAACGACCTCCCACCTCTAGAGTAGTCGACTTGGACCATCAGGGACTCCACATTGCACTACCAGAGCCAACGTGAATGAGTTGTCTCTTTGGAACGTCAACCTGTTAGAGTTGATACGTGCTCCCACAATTGTCTCTCCCTTGATATCCCTCGCTTTATCTGATAGGTCTTGCTCAAGCTCTCTATTGGTTACCACAATCAGAGATGAAAACAATTGTTAGAGCAACTATTATGTTCTGAGAATCCTCCAGTATCCCTCTATTTATATGAGAGTCTAGGGTCAGTGTTCCCAGTTAGTGCAGGAGTTGAAAGGATTGAATTCATGAATTTTCTAGAACCTACACATGGTGAACCGGTCGGTTTGCACACCCAACTGGTCAGTTGGTGCGTGAACCAGTTTGTTTGCTAAGAGAACCGGTTAGTTCATGCAGTTTCCTATTCTGAATCAAATTGGTAATCAATGTGTGATAAATTCACAACATGATGTCAACACCAATTCTTGATCCAATTGAATTGTCAACCAAACTGGGTGGTTCATACCATGAACCGGTCAGTTATGATATGTAAACCGGTCATCTTACTCCCTAGTTCAACCATTGATCATCCAATGTTGATTCTAATTGACCTGACACTCCAACTGATCAGTTTAGAGTCCAATCGATCAATTTTGAACCTTAGTTGTTTAATTGAATATCTAAACACCTTTAGTAGTCAATCAAAACATCATCAATGAATATAATCCTTTAGTCCAAGTGTATCCTATATGTGTGACCATATAGGTCCATAACTACATTGGCAGTGAATGTTCATAACTAACTTACAACATTACAAGCAAAGAGTGGCATCTAGCAACACATCATTTCTACTCAAGTAATTAAAAAAGTTGGAGAACAACTTCAACCTACAATCTGTGATAAGTGTTTTCATGATCATATAGTCCTTTTTCTTTGATATCCAGATTGAACTCGAGACATGGAATTGTCATCCTCTCAACGTTCAATCCATGTTCCTTGAACTAGCGCAGACTGTCTGAGATGCACATGAGCTCACATATCGTATATTGAGTCACATGGGTATGGCCATACATTTCTCAATATTACTTATCAAGAGGCCATGGATATCATTTTCCTACACGAGGGACAAATCCTATCTACATTACTCAGACTCTATCCCCATGTGTCACAATGCACCCAATCATCACAGTTATGGCAACCCATTTTTAAGATCACATTGGATGATGTCAAAGTATATGAACAACATGTGATGAATGTAGTGACCTCAGGTCTAAGAACTACAATAACCACTATCACTATGAGAGATGATTCTGACTACCATTATATGGTATCGATGTATCATTCTCATGGTGGGTCTTGAGGCATTGGTTTCTAATCACTTTTACAGGCGTATTTTTTTTTATTTTGTGCACCTATTCATCAATTACATGATTAATTATGCACGAAATATTATCGGTATCCTATTTCACTTAAATGCATCAAATTTACACAATTATACTATTTTTGAATGGTTGGAGATCATCTCAAGTATTATGTATGTTTTTGTTGCCTTTCAAGTTTCACAAGAGTCCCACAGACTTGGTACTATCGAGTACGTAGGTTGGTAGTATCGAAATTGCATCAGTAGAAGACCCAAGGATATCACAGAGACTCAGTACTAACGAGTACATAGGTTAGTAGTACCGAAATCATGTTAGTGAGGAGCATCAAAGGAAGCGATCAATCTCGGTAGTATCTAGTACCTCGATTCAGTACTACCGAAATGACATCAGAGAGACAGAGTTGGTAGGAAGTTGAGACTCGATACTATCGACTCTATTCGATAGTAACAATATTGAATATCATGCATGACCAACCTAAGTACTCGGTACTACCGACTACATGGTCGGTAGTATTGAGTCTGCTCGATCAGGCAATCCAACGACATCACTCTAAGCCGATGGCTAGATTTATTTTAGACCCTAAGTGGCTCTTATGACTTATTGAGAGTGCGGCCAAACCTAATCATTCATCCACTTTCCATTGCACGACACCAGAGAGCGAGGAGAAGAGAGAACGACACCAAGAGCTATGTCCGAGACGATTTGAGCACCTCCGATGGGTGATTCTGTAGCCGAAAGACAACATATTGCACGTATGTTGAAAGGGATCATCCAGACCAACTTTATCCAGGGGTTACTTTAGATTTCTAATGTTTCCCACATTTTCTCCTTCATTTCTATGTATTCATCTATGGAAACCATGTGGGGCTAATCCCCTTGATTCCTTAGGATCTAGTTGTAGCCCGTACATGCAATTTTCCTAACTTTTATGCATTCATATAGCTTTTGATCCTAATTTCTAGATATAAACCTATGAGATTGCTATGTTCTATTTGTGCTTGATCACCATAGATAGATAATTAGATCTTTAATCATTTGAAAGAAGGGTTAAGGGTTGGAAAAGTACAGGTTTACTCATTTACTGCGCCCTTTGAGAAGGGTGGAGCATAAACGGGAAGAGAAACCCATAGCTTATGATAAAGCATATAAATAATCAACCAATTGATATGAAAATGTAGTTGACATTAGATTAGGTAGTGAACCACATTGTAAAAGTAGGCAGTTCTCGCTACAAGCTCTTTATCTAGGGGTAGGAGTGGTGCATGTTAGTGTTTAGAGGTTAGTGTCGTGTTGTTTGTGGTGAAACCACTATCCTATGGAATTCATTTTATTCTCACATGTTTGTCATTCTTATTTCAGTTTTGCATAGCTTTTAGTCACTTGAACCAATTTCAACCATTTGTACTGGGCTAGCTGATTAGATCATAGTTAGTAGTAGTTTCTGGATTTCATTTCCTTATGTTCCACTCGAGCCTCACGAGGCCTATCTTACTCGATACGTTTGCTTGCATTTAACGCATGATTTTCATATGTCAAGTTATTGGCACCGTTGCTAGGGAAACAGTAGCATCCCACACTAAGAGTGTTGTGGTCGACAATTCTGGACAAATTTTTTTTCTTTTATTTATTTTATTTTTGTTTTTGTTTTTGTTAATTATTATTTCATCCAAAGCTAAATTATAATGTCTCTACTATCTCTAAGGTTAGTACTATGCTCTTACAACTATTTTCACTACTTTCAGGTACCAGTGCGTGGTGCACACCTGAGCCCACAATTACAGAGAGCCACAACTTTTGGGACCATCCTTCATAGAGAATGGGAATTCAAAAGATATGTATATAGATTCAACCAAACCCCACCATCAACGCCTCCTCCTGAAGGACCTGGTCCACCTGAGGAACCTAAATTAGCAGAATTGGGTGATCAAGCAGATGAGAAGATGATCTGGGAAAGGATCAAAGCTTCTTCTTCTATTGATCAGAAAGGGCCAATCAAAAGATAAGCAATCAATGTCGACAACTACAAGATCGATCTATGATTGGTCTCATTAGTCAAATCATAGGCCTTCCATGGCCATAGTTCTAAAGACCCTATGACACATATCAGTAATTTTGTCAAAAGATGTGATATGATCAAGATAGACAGGGTACCGACAACTGTCATTTACTTGAAGCTGTTCCCATCATCTTTGGTAGACAGTGCCAAATCTTGGTTTCACAACCTTGATGATGAGTGCATTGAGACTTGGGAGTAGATGATTGATGCATTCTTGGAGTGCTACTTTCCTCCACAAAAGATGAATGACCTGGTAAAGAAGATCCACAATTTTAGACAGTAGGCTGACGAATCATATTCTGAAGCATGGGAGAGATTCCACAATATTTTTTGGAAGGTCCCTACCACTGAAAAGACAAGATCCGGTCTGTTTTAATATTACTTGATTCATAGGGAAGACTGTGACATCCCGCCATCACATAGATAATGAAATGCCACGCAAAAATGCGTGGAACCACCCTAAACAACATATTATCAAAAACACGGGTTAATTAAAACCGATTGCGGAAAGCATCATGAGAACAAAACTATTACAACCAGATCCACATCCTATAAGGAAACATATTATATATACATAATCATGATATCTATCCACCACCACATAGTATTCATTTGTTCCATATCCATCAAGGATGCATCACCTGTTTATATACATACCAAACCTAGCCAGGCCAACAATAGGTTACAAGAAAACCATACAAAGATCATACATCGTGAAACCTCATCAAAAAAACCTCCAAGGAACTGAGAGTACAGGGAGACTCTAAGACTCTACTACAAAACAACCACAACAACAACATATCCAACCTTGCCTTATACTAATCTTCTTGCTGCTCGGCCGCAACCTCACCACCACCACCACATCTAGCTCGATCACCTAAAAAGGTTGAAACCAGTGGGGTGAGACACACAGTCCCAGTGAGAAACATAACTCCCCACCGAACTATAAAGCCTCAAAAAAGATAGAGCAGATAAAACAAGTAGCAGATATAACCAGATCATATATGAAATATGAAGAACAAGATTATACAAGCATAACAACTTACCACGATACCTGAAAAGCATACAACAATCTGCCATATATACTTAGGGCACATATATGTAAGAGATAACATTCATTATTCAAGGCCTCAACCAATGTTTCATGTTTTCCCTAAGTTGATATACTACATGGCTGGATTACCATTTATTATGCCCTGAGGAAGTGAGCCGTACCATTCAAATCCAACCTTCGGTTGCGAAACCCAAAGTCGGTGCCATACAAGGACAATGGTAGAGCCGGACTCCATGACCTCCCCTCCTCGTGGTCAGTGCACGATATCCAAAGTAGGACCACAATCTCTTGCTTAAGTGACCTCAGTCACAGGATCAGCTCTGCAGACTACCCTTTCTCTAGCCCACCTTGGTACAGGTTATGACGCTAGTATATCTTGAGCCACGTGCCTATTCACCGTGCTTCTGAGCCATGAACACACTCATGCTCCATCACACTGAGCCATGGGCCTATTCCCCATGCTCTTATACACACCTTGAGTCTACGACCGCAGTTTCACTCTAATCCTCCTTTTTTTAGCTAGGAGAAACCCCACATATTCAACAATATGCGCTCCAGATTAACCCGCAGGAGAACCCGTTTCACCATCACCAGCTACTGACGATGATGGATCTATGGCCTGGGCAAACTACATGAAAGGTTCATCTGTTATTAATTAGTGCATTTTAAGTGGATCATTGGGATCAACCAAGTTGTATTAATCAACCATAAACAAAAGTAACAACATATATTCCATTAACTTGTATCACAGTGTTACTGCTATTCTCAATGCCATCAACATCATCATGATCCATCTCAAGGATCCCACATCACATGTTGCCACTTGACCTCTTGTCAATCACTACGATCTATTACGAGGATCTAACATCACAGGGATTCCATCCCATCATTGAATACATGTTACCAATCACATAGGAAACACTCATCATGTACCATCATGGTTCTCATAACACATAGTGTTCCTCATTATCTCAATATCAGGAGAATGTCACCAAGGACATCATTATAACTCATACCTGAGTACACATCTTAATTGATGAACCTGCATGGTTAGTATGCTCAACAGTAGATAAACACTTCATCATTGTGCTATATTTGTGCACATTAGATGACCATGCATATATATATATATATATATATATATATATATATATATATATATATATATATATATATATATATATATATATATATATATATATATATAAAACATCCACATATAAGTGTTCCAAACAACATTAGGGTTTCAATCAAACATAGAGCATAACCCTCACAAAAGCTCATCGGGTAAGGAACAACCCTCACCAAAAGGCACAACGACCCTCACCATAGGTGCAACAGCCCTCACCAAAAGGATACCACAACCCTCACTAAAGGTAACAAGTTATAACTAAACCTATCTAGCTATGCCAACCAACACTATCGACCAACACCCATATCGGGCAAGCATCATATCATAATGTGCAACATTGTGTCGGGTGATGCTATGCCAGGCAATGTGCAATGCCCAATGATGGGCAACACCGTGTCGGCAACGCCTCACAGCAGCGCATCACAGCTAGGTAACACAGAACACCATAATGTGCAACGCCTCAAGGCTGTGACGGGAAACACCACACAACGGGCACCACATCTTCCAAAGATCAGCCCTACCATCCAAGGGAACAACACATCATCCACCTATTGTATCGCCCAAGGGATCACCAAGGTAGCCACTTATTGTATTGCCTAACCGTAGCACAAGGGGAAGAGAGGGATATCGGGAAACACTACCCATCATGGGTATTGTGCTAGGCAAGGCATGCCGCCCAAGATGTCAACATAAAAGGGGGATATCGCCCAAGAGCTCAACTCCTCCAAAACACATATCGGCCAAAGGACCAACTTGGTGTCAACCAACTATATCGGCTAAACCCTAACCCTAGAGTAAGAAAGGGATATCAGTCACCACACCTATAAACCATATCAGGTTACTAGAGTTAGAAGGTCTCAATCTCATCACAACCATCCATACCATATCACCCAAGGATACCAAGAGTGTTGGCTCACCTCTCAACAACCAAGTGAGAGGGGTTTTGCACAACCTCAAGCATATCGAACAACAAGGGTAGAACAACACCCTATTGGCCAACTCAACACAACATATCGCCCAAAAATCTAGGCCACATGCTCACCTATAAGACCAAACTGAGAGAGGGGTTTTGCCCAAGCATAGACTTACCTCTCAAGACCAAGGAGAAAAAAGGGTTTTTCCGAAGCACACACTATGCACACCTTTGTGCTAAGGAACCCTAAGATCACCTCTCAACTTAAGCGACAGAGGGGTTTTGCTCAAGATCCCCTAATCCAAAGGGTAGGCCAACACAAAGGGAAACCAACTCACCACATACGTTCAACAAGGTCTAGGGCACAGGTAGGGCAACAACATTACCAACTAAGGCAAGAAGCAAAGCGAAGAAACATGTAAAGGAGATAGTATAGTTAAGGTTAGGAGTTATGTAACCCGCCTTAAGCACAAATCCAAGCTCCAAGCTTTGGCCAGCAACTTGGAGAAGAAAGAAAGAACATCAGCAAGATGTATCGGCCACCACCAAGGAAGAAGAAAGCAGCAACAATAGCTATATCGACCACCTCCTTTCCTTCCTTCTTCTCGGCCACCAAGGGAGAGCAAATGGCTAAGGGGTAAAGAGATCCCAAGCAAGAGAAAAGAGAGACATGTATAGAAGAGGGTAAAGGGGAGAGCAAAGCAAGGTGGCGCCCAACCTAGGTACACTTGTCCAAGGGTCATGCCACATGCTAACACCCCACATACCACTTGTCTAAGGTCTCACCACTTGATAGCAACTAGCACCATGTGTCCAAGAGAGGGTGACACAAACGATACTAGGTGGAGGGGTGTGTGTCGCCCAACATGGCAACCCGTCACACCCACCATCACCCCCTGGCTGATACTCCTCCCTTGTCTGAACACAATGGCTGACACAAGGCACCAAGCACACCCTTGCCCGACACACTCAAGCAAGGAAGAAGGGCTTCTAGCCCAACAACAAGCCCAAGCTTAAACAAGCTCAAACGAGGCCCAAAACAACTCAAGTAAGACACCCAACCCATCCTCTCAACCCTAGAAGATGCAAAGAGACAAGGAGGCCTCTCAAGGTGACAAGCTTGCACAAAAGCCCTATAATTTGGGTCAATTGCAAGTTGCACCTCAACCCCACAACAAAACACAACCAACACTAATCACACCTTAGGTGATTAGGCAAAACACAAGGTTTAGGCAAAGCAAATAGGGTAAGCCCAAAACAAAGGTCAGGGTCCTTACAAGCCATAAACCCCTACAAAAGGATTTCACCCCCAAAATATGAAAAGAAAAGTGAGGGATACTTCCTCCTCATCTCTTCCTCAAGCTCCCAAGTGGCTTCATCGATGCCACGATGATGCCATAGAACCTTCATGAGCACAAGGTCTTTCCTCTTCAACTTCTTCACCCGTATGTCAAGGATCAACACAGAACCTTCCTCGTAGGTCACATCTTCATCAAGCTCAACCTCAACTGGCTGTATCACTGTCTTTGTTCCTGGATGACTTTTCTTCAGCATACTAACATGGAACACTGAATGCAATCTGTGCAGCTCTGGTGGTAACTCCAACTTATAAGCCACTTTTCCAACACGTGCTATCACTGGATATGGTCCCATATACCTAGGAGCCAACTTGCCTTTCCTTCCAAACCTTAGCATGCCTCTTCATGGAGAGACTTTGAGATACACCTTATCTCCCACCTAAAACTCTAAAGGTCGAAGACGATTGTCTGCATAAGACTTCTGTCTGTCCTGTGCCACTTTCAACTGTTGCTGTATCACCTTAATCTTCTCCATTGTCTGTTGCACTAACTCAGGACCCAAAATCTGATATTCGCCAGACTCGTACCAACATAAAGGAGATCTACACTTTCTATTGTACAAGGCTTCATAAGGTGCCATGTCGATACTTCACTGGTAGCTATTTTTGTAAGCAAACTCTATTAGACTGAGATGCATGTCCCAACTTCCTAGGAACTACAAAACACAAGCTCTTAGAAGATCTTCCAAAGTCTGAATAGTCCTTTCAGACTATCCATCTGTCTATGGATGAAAAGCAGTACTGAACCTCAACTGCGTTCCCAACACCTTATGCAGTTGTTCCCAAAAATGACTTGTGAACTAAGGACCTCTGTCAAAGACTATTGTTGCTGGCACATTGTGCAAATGCACTATTTCATCAACATATACCTGTCCGAGCTTCTCTGCTGTATATGTTATTTTTACCATAATGAAATGAGCAGATTTCATCAATCTGTCCACTATCACCCAGATGGAATCATGATTCTTAGCTGTCCTCAGAAGACCAACTACGAAATCCATAGTTACATGATCCCATTTCCATTATGGTATCGGCATGGGTTGCAAAGTTCCTACCAGCTTGTGATGTTCTGCCTTAACTTGTTGACATACCACACACCTTACCACAAACTCAGCTACATCTTTCTTTAATCTGGGCCACCAATACAGATCCTTCAGATTGTGATACATCTTCATGACACCTGGATGCATAACATATATAGACGTGTGTGTTTCCTTGAGCACTAACTTCCTTAGATTATCAGCATCAAGAACCATCATCCTGTTATGATAACAAACTAACCCATCCCCAGACTCATGGAAACCATCACGCTTCTCACTGCCAAACTTTGATCTGAGTAGCTAAACTGTAGCATCTGCTTGTTGTGCTTTTTTGATCTGTTGTCTCAACGTAGGCTTTACTTGCATCTGTGCCAACAATCCTTCCAACAAAGAGACTTATAACTATACATTCATCTTCCGCAAGGAGATGAACATATCTCGCCTATGGCATATCAAAGAACTCAACTTTGCCTTCTTCATGGGGAGATAAGAAGACTTCCTGCTAAGTGCATCTTCTACCACGTTTGCCTTATCTGGGTGGTACTCAATGATGCAATCATAATCACTAATCAACTCCATCCATCGCTGCTGATGCATGTTCATCTCATTTTGTGAGAAGATGTACTTCAGGTTATTGTGATATGTAAAGATCTAACACACTTCCCCGTAAAGATAGTGTCTCTAAATCTTCAACGCATGCACCACCACTGCCAACTCCAAGTCTTATGTCGGATAGCTTTCCTCATTTTTCTTAACTTGTCGAGAAGCAAAAGAAACCACATGATCTTCCTACATCAACACACAACCTAAGCCCTTCTTGGAAGTATAATAGAAAACAACATAGCCTTTTCCTTGTTCTGGCAACACTAACACTGGAGCACTTGTCAGCTTCTCCTTCAAGCTCTAAAAAGCTTACTGACACTGATCATCCCAAATAAAAGGTACTTCCTTCCCATTCAACCTTGTTAAAGGCAACGCGATCATACTGAAGTTTCTTATAGACCTCCGGTAGTATCCGGCTAATCCTAGAAAACTACAGACTTCAGTCAGCATCTTTGGTTGCTCCCACTCTGCTACTGACTCCACCTTCTTGGGATCTACCCTAATTCCTTCTACAGAGATCACATGACCCATGAAAGTCAGTTCCTTTATCCAGAACTCACATTTATTGAACTTGGCATACAACTGATGCTGTCGAAGGAGAGTCAACGCTTGTCAAAGATGATGTTCGTGCTGTTGACTATCTCGACTATAGATCAAGATATCATCTATGAAGACTACAACAAACTGATCTAAGAACGGACAAAACACTCTGTTCATTAGATCCATGAATGTTGCTGGTGCATTGGTAAGCCCAAACGGCATAACCACAAACTTGTAGTGCCCATACCTCATCTTGAAAGCTAACTTTGGTATGTCATCCTCCTTGATTCTGAGTTGATGATATCCATACCGCAAATCAATCTTTGAGAATACTTTCACACCACATAACTGATCAAACAGATCATCTATCCTCAGTAAAGGATACTTGTTCTTGATCGTAACCTTATTCAACTTTCGGTAGTCTATACACAGATGCATAGATCCATATTTCTTCTTTACGAATAGAACTGGAGCACCCCGGGGCGATGTGCTCGTCCTGATGAAACCTTTATCAAGCAACTCTTGCAACTGTTTCTTCAACTCTGCCATCTTTGTTGGAGCCATCCTGTACGGTGTATGAGCAACAAACCGTGTCCTTGGTACCGGATTGATCCCAAAATCAATCTCTCAAGGTGGAGGAACACCAGGAAACTCATCAGGAAACACATCTATGAACTCTTTGATGACAGGAACATCCTGAAGGCTAGGACATTTTGCCTCGGTATCCACAACATGAGCCAAAAATGCTCTGCAACCATGTCATAACAACTTTTCCACCACCATTGCTGACACCAAACACGTCAGAAGAATCTTCCTATCTCCTTAGAAGATCCACTTCTCATCGCCGTCGGAAATCACTGCCTACTTGGAACCACAATCCAACACAACCTTATACCTTTCCAAGGTATCCATCCTAAGGATTACATCAAACCCATGCATATCAAGTGGTATGCGATCCACTTGTATGTTGTGTCCCGAAAAAAATAGAACACAAGATGGACACACTTCTCGAAGAAACATAGGACCAACAAGAGGGGTTTCTAACAACAAGCTATCTTTCTTACAACTAACAGGTAAAAGACAACTATCAAGCATACTATGTGCGATAAAAGAGTGCGTAGCACCCGGGTCAACCAGAACAAATATAAATCAAGAAGAAGAAAAATAAGAATGAAACAACTCTATCTGACCTACCACCACTCGCGGGTTGACTATCGCCTCCGACTGACTCATAGCATAGAATCGAGTTGTTGCTCGCTATCGTCCATGTCCTCTACTTCCTTGAGGAGATGATCCTGCTTGCAACACTTGGCCATGTCCTCACCCTTTGGCACCATTAGACTGATGTCTATCTGATCCTTGCTGACTCTACCTTGGTTGTTGCATCACTTAAACATCTCTTCTCGAGCAATTGGATTTCATATGCCTTGTCTGTCCATAGAGAAAGCATGACTTGTCCCCAAACTACAGCCTAGACGGCCCTATCACTACTACTAAAGCTGTACTGTAGGATCTAGATGGTGAAAAACCACACCCTCTTACTTTACTCGGTGACCATTGTGACGACGCACTAGAATTTTGCATCATGGAAGGTGTAGAAAACCTTGGCTTCTTGGGGCCTTCAAACCTCTGTCTCTAAAACTGAGCAGGCCTTTTCTTGGACATAGCCTCTCTCTTCTCCTTAACTGACCATTCATCCTCTGAACAGACTCCACAAACATGGTAAACCATTCCCGATTCTCTAAGGCAGCGGCAGGTGTTGACAACTCGACACTCAAACCCTTCTCAAATTGTCTAATCTTCTCATCATCTGTTGCTTCCATGTGAGGATAGAACATCAGCAGCTCCATAAACTTGGCTTCATACTCGGTGATGCTCAGAGATCCTTGGCGCAAACACTCGAACTGGTTGATCTTCTCATCTAGATACATCTTCAAGAAGTATCAACTAACGAACTCCCACCAGAACACATCCCAACCGATCACCTCACCTGGTCGCTTCTCCTCCTCAATGGCCCACCAATGGCCAGCACTACCTTTCATAAGGTAAACAGTGTGCTTGACTTTGTTTGCTTTGGGGATGTCGAGGATCCAGAAGGCCTTCTCAAGACCTGTTAGACACAGATCTACATCTGCTGGATCAATTGTTCTAGCATAATCCGAAGCTCCAACTCGGCAAAGCCGCTCGAAGGTCTTCCCAATACCCAAAGATTCACCATGGGGAATCAGTGCTCTTTGCAGAGGCACATGTAATCTCTCCACCATGTGATTCATCATAACCATTAACTTCCCCATGAGGTGTTGATAGACATGGTTCTCAAGAATGACTGGGTCAAATTGGGGGACCTCAGGCACCCGATCTTCATGTTCCTGCACACCAGATCCATCAACAGATGCAGCAGCAGTGCTCTCGGCAGCATGCTCTTCATGATTTTCAGACATCTTTTAGCTTTATCTTCCGCTGGAGGCAGAAGTCATTATAAGAAAATCTAGAAAATCACAAGAACAGACACAAGCCTAGTCCTAGATACCTGTAGACTCAGCGAACCTAAAGCTCTGATACCAGACTTACTTGCGACATCCTGCCATCACATAGACAATGAAATGCCATGTGAAAATGCGTAGAACCACCATAAACAACATATTATCCAAAACACGAGTTAATTAAAACTGATTGCAGAAAGCATCATGAGAATAGAACTTTTACAACCAGATCCACATCCTGTAAGGAAACATGTTATACATACATAAGCATGATATCTATCCACCACCACATAGGATTCATCTGTTCCATATCCATCAAGGATGCGTCACCTATTTATATACATACCAAATCTAGCCAGGCCAACAACATGTTATAAGAAAACCATACAAAGATCATACATCATAAAACCTCATCAAAACACCTCCAAGGACCTGAGAGTACAGGGAGACTCTAAGACTCTACTACAAAACAACCACAGTAGCAGCATATCCAACCTTGCCTTCTACTGATCTTCTTGCTGCTTGGCCGCAACCTCACCACCATGTCTAGCTCGATGATGCGCGTCGTTGGACACACAAAAATCACTAGGAAAAGTTCTAGAGTTTAACCTTCTAACCCTGTTGTCAACTTGTTGTGAACAATAAGTCAACTTAGTATAGATAGGTATCGATCCAAGGGACGGTAGAAAAGAAAAGTCAAAATCCAAATCCAATCGCAAGAACAAGAAATAAATTCCGATGAGAAGGTTGTTTAAAACAAAGAACAAAAAAATAAAAGTGTTGAAATAAAGTTTAACTAATCAAGAAATAAAGATCTGGGGTCTGGAAGATCACCACCAAAACTATGTTGTTATTCAACTAATCAAATTCTAAACTCCAAGGATCAAATCAGGACTTTGTGGTTACATGTCCTTACAAACAAACTCACAAGGGTTAGACTTCCCGTGAATCCATTGGTCCCGGCATTCACGGATCATTGCCCAACCTTCCAACATGCCATTATCCACAGTCGTATAAAAAGCATGTGAATTCAGACTGACGTTCAAATCCAAGGCTCAGGTGGTCGCATCACCAATGATTATAACAAGAATAAGATTAAAAAGATGAAAAGATGATAATCACAATTAAGGGACTATTGTTTTGTTCTTACAGAGATCCACGGTCATATCGCTCCATAAGAATATATCAGATCATCCAAATAACCACACATAAATAGAGAGAAGACATTTGTTCGATGGAGGAATATAATTGATTATATTGAATAGAACCGGGTTAAGGGGCTACTCCCATTCCCCAGAGAGATTTACTCAGACATAATAAGACCAGAAGAAATGCAAACTAAAATGAGATCCAACATTATACAAGATGTGGTCTACAACTAAAAATTGGATGAAATGGAATGAAGAATGGAATGTTTTTACAAGTGAAGAGTCCCTCCTTTTATACGAGGGGGAGGGGGTAGGCTTCCCTCAAAAGAGGTAGAAAAAGAGAGGGAAACCAATTTTGAATTTTCTGGATCTGGTCAAATTGAAAGTTGGTTGTCTTTAATTATCTTGACCATGTAACTCCCTTTAATACAGATTCTCGTAGTAGAGATTTCGAACATATCTATCTCCCGTGAAAAGCACAAAAGTGTCCAAATAATAGGATTTTATTTTATAAAATTAAATTCCCTTTCCAATGAATACTTGTACACTCAATTTGGAGTTCGAATGCAAGAGTTATGTCACTTTTAGTGGAGGGTATATATGAATTTCAGGACTGCTGCAAATTGTGTAATTTTCCTACAAAACCTAAGAAAATAGAATTAAAACACCAATTAAAGAGAATAATATAAAATAACAAAATTAATTATGAAACTAAGAGAATAAATAACAAAATAATCCTAAACAAATATAAAAAAATATAAATAAAAGGGATACATATATATTTATCACTCGATCACCTAAAAAGGTTGAAACCAGCGGGGTGAGACACACAGTCTCAGTGAGAAACATAACTCCCCGCCGAACTATAAAACCTGAGAAAAGATAGAGCAGATAAAACATGTAGAAGTTATAACCATATCATATATGAAATATGAAGAACATGATTATAAAAGCATAACAGCTTACCATGATACTTGAGAAGCATATAGCAATCTACAAGATATACTTAGGGCACATATATGTAAGAGATAAAATTCATTATTCAAGGCCTCAACCAATGTTTCATGTTTACCCTAAGATGATATACAACATGGCTGGATTACCATTTATTATGCCCTGAGGAAGTGGGCCGTACGGCTCAAATATGACCTTTGGTTGTAAAACCCAAAGCTGATGCCATACAAGGTCAATGGGAGAGCCGGACTCCATGACCTCACCTCCTCGTGTTCAGTGCATGAAATCCAAAGCAGGACCGCAGTCTCTTACTTAAGTGACCTCAGTCACAGGGTCAGCTCTGCATACTACCCTTTCTCTAGCCCACATTGGTACAGGTTACGACGCTAGTATATTTTGAGCCACATGCTTATTCATCATTCTTCCGAGCCATGAACACATTCATGCTCAATCACACTGAGCCATGGGCCTGTTCACCATGCTCTTATACACACCTTGAGTCTACAACCGCAGTTGCACTCTAATCCTCCTTTTTTTGACTAGGAGAAACCCTGCATATTCAACAATATGCGCTCCGGATTAACCCGCAGGAGAACCCGTTTCATCATCACCAGCTACTGATGATGATGGATCTATGGCCAGGGCAAACTACATGAAAGGTTCATCTGTTATTAATTAGTGCATTTTAAGTGGATCGTTGGGATCAACCAATTTGTATTAAGCAACCATAAATAAAGTAACAACATAGATTCCATTAACTTGTGTCCCACTAATACTTCTATTCTCAATGCCATCAACATCATCATGATCCATCTCAAGGATCCAACATCACATGTTGCCACTTGGCCTCTTGTCAATCACCACGATCCATTACAAGGATCTAACATCACATGGATTCCATATCATCATAGAATACATGTTACCAATCACATAGGCAACACTCATCATGTACCATCATGGTTCTCATAACGCATAGTGTTCCTCATTATCTCAATATCATGAGAATGTCACCAAGGACATCATTATAACTCACACCTGAGTACACGTCTTAATCGATGAACTTGCATGGTTAGTATGCTCAAGAGTAGATAAACACTTCATCATTGAGATATATATGTGCACATTAGATGACCGTGCATATATATATATATATATATATATATATATATATATATATATATATATATATATATATATATAAATATAAGTGTTCCAAACAACATTAGGGTTTCAAGCAAACATAGAGCATAACCCTCACAAAAGCTCATCGGGTAAGGAACAACCATCACCAAAAGGCACAACAACCCTCACGACAGGTGCAGCGGCCCTCACCAAAAGGATACCACAACCCTCACTAAAGGTAATCAGTTATAACCAAACATATCTATCTGTGTCGGCCAACACCCATATCATGCAAGCATCATATCATAACATGGATAACTGTATCGGGTGATGCTATGCCAGTCAATGTGTAATGCCACATGACGGGAAACACCGTGCCGGGCAACGCCTCACAACAACTCGTCACAACAGGCAACACAACACACCATAACGTGTAGCGCCTCAAGGCTGTGATAGGCAACACCACAGAGCAGACACCACATCGCCCAAAGATCAGCCCTACTATCTAAGGGAACAACATATCAACCAACTACTGTATCACCCAAGGGATCACCAAGGCAGCCACTTATTGTATCGCCCAACCCTAGCTCAAGGGGAAGAGAGGGATATCAGGAAACACTACCCATCATGGGTATCGTGCAAGGCAAGGCCATGACGCCCAAGAGGTCAACACAAATGGGGGATATCACTCAAGAGCTCAACTCCTCCAAAAAACATATCAGCCAAAGGACCAACTAGGTGTCAACCAACTATATCGGCCAAACCCTAACCCTAGGGTAATAATGGGATATCGATCACCATACCTACAAACCATATCAGGTTACTAGGGTTAGAAGGTCTCAACCTCATCACAACCATCCATACCATATCGCCCAAGGATACCAAGAGTGTTGGCTCACCTCTCAACAACCAAGTGAGAGGGGTTTTGCACAACTTCAAGCATATCAGACAATAAGGGTAGAACAACTCCCTATCGGCCAACTCAACACAACATATCACCCAAACATCTAGGCCACAGGCTTACCTCTCAAGACCAAGGTGAGAGAGGGGTTTTGTCCAAGCATAGGCTCACCTCTCAAGACTAAGGAGAGAAAGGGGTTTTGCCCAAGCACAGACTACGCACACCTTTGTGCCAAGGAACCCTAAGCTCACCTCTCAACTAAAGCGAGAAAGGGGTTTTTCTCAAGATCCCCTAATCCAAAGGGTAGTCTGACATAAAGGGAAACCAACTCACCACATAACGTTCAACAAGATCTAGGGCACAAGTAGGGCAACAACATAACCAACTAAAGCAAGAAGAAAAGCAAAGAAACATGTAAAGGAGATAGTATAGTTAGGGTTAGGAGTTATGTAACCCACCTTAGGCACAACTCCAAGCTCTAAGATTCGGCCACCAACTTGGAGAAGAAATGAAGAATAACAACAAGATGTATCGGCCACCACTAAGGAAGAAGAAAGCAGTAGCAACAGCTATATCGGCCACCTCCTTTCCTTCCTTCTTCTCGGCCACCAAGGGAGAGCAAACGGCTAAGGGGCAAAGAGATCCCAAGCAAGAGAAAAGAGAGACATATATAGAAGAGGGTAAAGGGGAGAGCAAAACAAGGTGGTGCCCAACCTAGGTACACTTATCCAAGGGCCATGCCACATGCTAACATCCCACATACCACTTGTCCAAGGTCTTGCCACTTGCTAGCAACTAGCACCATGTGTCCAAGAGAGGGTGACAAAAACGATGCTAGGTGGAGGGGTGTGTGTCGCCCAACATGGCAACCCGTCACACCCACCATCACCCCCTGGCCGATACACCTCCCTTGCCCGACACACCATGGCCGACACAAGGCACCAAGCACACCCTTGCCCGACACACTCAAGCAAGGAGGAAGGGCTTCAAGCCCAACAACAAGCCCAAGCTAAAACAAGCTCAAACGAGGTCCAAAACAACTCAAGCAAGGTGCCCAACCCATCCTCTCAACCCTAGAGGATGCAAAGACACAAGGAGGCTTCTCAAGGTGACAAGCTTGCACAGAAACCCTAGAATTTGGGTCAATTGCAAGTTGCACCTCTACCCTACAACAAAACACAACAAACACTAATCACACCTCAGGTGATTAGGAAAAACACAAGGTTTAGGAAAAGCTAATAGGGTAAGCCCAAAATGAAGGTCAGGGTGCTTACAAAGACCAAGTTTGGAGAAGCTCTTTGTGACTCAGGTGCAAGCATCAATCTAATGCCCTTGTCAACTTCAAGAAGCTAGGTCTCAAGGAGTCCAAGAAGAGCAATATGACTATTCAATTAGCAGACAACTCTATGGTAAAGCCATATGACATTTGTGAAGACATACTGGTGAAGGTAGACAAATTTGTTTTTCCTACAGACTTCATGGTGATGGGAATGTAGGATGATCATGGCAACAAACTCTTGCTTGGAAGGCCATTCTAAGATAAAACTGGCATGATTTTGGAAATGGGTAGAAGATGTTAGACCATAGGTATCAAGGATGAATGGTTTGAGATCAAGATGCCTGAGTACTCCAAAGTCACAAGGGACAAAGCATAGTGCAACATGTTACAATATGTGGAGGGAAAGATGTCCTTGCTTCTAGGGAGGTCATTTCTCAACATGGCCCAAGTCATGACTAAGGTAGATAAGGGCACCTGGTAGTATATATCATGAAAAACACCAAGGTGGTGTCAATAGCAAAAGCAGTGCGTTACCCAAAGGATGATGAAGAAGATTATTGCCCAACAACTATAGAAGAGGCCGATGTTAAATCTCTTATGGAGGCATGTTTGGTGAATCTAGTAGATGACTGTGCATGCAACCGCTCTTTGGAAGAGTGTCTTTAATTGTTGAAAGTGCTACCATGATACTATACAAAACATTTTGATGATCTTGGACCACCTACTCCACATTGGTCCCATCCTTGTTGAGCCCACCTGATTCGTGTTGAAGCCATTACCGCCACATTTGAAGTATGTATTTTTGGCTGTAGAAGAGACACTTCCAATTATTATATCATCTTCCTTACGCAGTGAGGAGGAGAAGAAACTACTAGTTGTTCTATAGAACCACCGAGTGGCATTTGGGTGGTCGGTAGAAGACATCAAGGAAATATCTCGTAGCCTGTGTCAGCACAAAATTTGGCTAGAAGACAGAGACAAGGCAATAGTTCAATCTCATAGGCGACTCAACCCCATCATGACTAAGGTGGTAAAGAAAGAGGTAGTTAAGCTCCTATCAGAATGTATAATTTATGCTATTTCTAGTTCTATGTGGGTGAACCCGACTCAGGTAGTTCCAAAGAAAGGGGGGATCCATGTCACAACCAATTCTGCGAGTGAGTTAATTTCAACTAGGTTCATGACATGGTGGCGTGTATGCATTGATTATAGATGACTGAATGATGACACTTTAAAAGATCATTTCCCCCTTCCATTCATTGACCAGATTTTGGAGTGACTCACCCATCGCTCACATTTTTGTTTCCTTGATGGGAATTTTGGCTATAATTAGATTTTAATTGAGCCAAAGGACTGGGAGAAGTCTACCTTCACCTTCCCTTGTGGAACATTTGCATATAGACGGATGTCGTTCGACCTTTGTAACCCATCCACCACCTTCCAACGTTGTATTCTTTCCATTTTTTTCTGATATGGTGGAGCGATGTTTGGAGATGTTCATGGATAATTTTTCAGTGTATGGAGAGTCATTTGATGATTTTCTATATAATCTAGATAGGGTTATGAAAAGGTGTGAGGACACTGACCTAGTCTTGAACTGGGAGAAATTCCATATGATGGTGAGTGAGGGCATAATACTTGGACGCAAGGTGTCTCGTAGGGGCATGGAATTCGATCCAGTTAAGATAGAGGTCAACTCCAAGATACCTTCACCGACATCGGTGAAGGTAGTGAGGACTCTTTTTAGGACACACTGAGTTTTATCATCGGTTTATGAAAGACTTCTCAAAATTGCAAAACCTCCTTTTGAATTTCTAGAAAAGGACGTCGAGTTTTGTTTCAATGAAAGATGCTTGAAAGTTTCTGAGATGTTAAAGGAAAAGCCAATATCCACACCTGTTATGCAGGCTCCAGACTAGAGCCAACCATTTGACTGATGTGTGACACATCATACTATGTAGAGGGAGTTGTGTTGGGTCAACACCAATAAAGGCTCCTACAGTCATATACTATACATCTACACTTTAGCTGATGCTCAACGTATTATATGACCACAAAAAAAGAACTTTTGGTTGTTGTTTTTGCATTCAAATATTTTGCCAATATCTAGTGGGGGCACGGTGATTGTATGGACAAATCACGCTTCCATCAAATACCTATTATAGAAAAAGTTGCAAAACTTAGACTGATTAGGTAGATATTGCTACTATATAAATTTGACATAGAGATTAGGGAAAAGGCAGGAGTGGAGAATGTGGCAGTTGACCACTTATCTAGGCTTGAAAGGGTGGGTGAGAAAGATTTAGATATCTTGATTGTGGAAGAGTTCCCTGATGAGAAACTTTTTGTTCTTAAAGCCAAAGATCCAAGGTTTGTAGGCATTATTAATTATTTAGCAAGTAAAACAATGCCTGAGGATTGGGGATACGAAGAGAAGAAGAGATTCTTCCATTCTTTGAGATTTTACATCTGGGATGACATTATATTTCTTAAGCAATGTAGAGACAAAATTTTGAGGAGATGTGTACCAAAGTGTGAGTTTGAGAGCATTTTGTCACATTGTTATTCTCTACACACTAAAAGACATCACACTAGCTCTAGGACAATGGCTAAGGTCTTGGAGAGTGGTTTTTATTGTCCAACACTTTTTAGGCATGCATACAACTTTGTTCTTCATTGTGATGCATCTTAACATGCGGGAAATATATTTAAACGACATGAAAGGCCATTAAATGGTTTTTAAGAGATTGAATTATTTAATTTGTGTGACATTTGATTTTATGGGCTCTTTTGTGTCCTCTAAATCTAATTTATATATATTGTTTGCTATTGATTATGTTTCAAAGTGGGTGGAAGTAATTCCAACCCGCACCAATGATGCACATGTTGTGTGTTGTTTTGTTAAAGATCATATCTTCTTCAGATTTGGTGTCCCTCGATTGATCATTAGTGACGGTGGATCTCATTTCACCAACAAGAAGTTTGGTTCTTTATTGATAAAGTATGGGGTGAAGCATTGAGTGGGTACTCCCTACCACCCACAGACCCAGGGACAAGTTGAGGTGTCCAATAGAGAAGTGAAGTAGATTCTAGAGAGGACAATATCAAGTAATGTGATAAACTAGAGTATGTTGTTGAATGATGCTCTTTGGTCATATAGGATAGCCTAATAATCACCTATAGGAACTACATCATTTAGGTTGGTTTATGGGTGTGCCTACCATTTATCGGTGGAACTTGAGAATAAGGCTAAATGGTCTTTAAGAAAGCTAAATTTCAATTTGAATGAAGTAGGAAGGAAAAATTTGTTAGAATTGAATGAGTTGGATGAATTGAGGATGGATGCCAATTAGAGTTCAAGGATTTATAAGGAGAGAACCCAGAAGATTCACGATTGGTACTTCTTGCATAGAGTGTTTAATCTAGGACAATAGGTTCTCCTATTCAACTATAGGATTAAGATACATCCATGCAAGTTGAGGTCCAAATGGATTGGACCACTTGAGGTTTTGCAGGTCTTTCCCCATGGGGCTATCAAGATAGGAGACGGGGCTATGCCATTCCTTATTAATGTCTAGCGACTGAAACATTATTTTCACGATGAAATGGAGAGGAGAATAGAAGAGGTGAAGCTCATTGAGCTTGCTTAAATTCTCATTCTTAATCATGTCTAGCCTAGGACGTAAAATAAGGGTGCTTGTTGGGAAGCAACCCAACCTTTATTTTTTCTGTTATGTTTTATTTCAAGTTTCATAGTTTTTGTTTCATTTCTTATGTAAAAAGGGTACCTTGATCCATTTGTTTGAGTGTGCAGGAGCCTACAGGGTCAATTCTACTGAATTCAAACTATGTAGTACTAAAATTGCATCAGAACTAACGCTCACAAAAGAAACAAAAACTCGATACTACCAACATCAAAGTTGGTACTACCGAGTATCTGGAGATGACAACGTTTAAACTGAAAAGGATTCAGTAGTATCAACTGCATAGTCAGTACTAGTGAATTTTTTGGCACTCCCAATTTTGATATACCGAGTCCCTACTTGAACCTACTGAGAAAATTGGCAAACTTGGTACTACCGATGCCCAAGTTAGTAGTACCGACATATAATGTTAGCAATCTGCATGTGCCTACATCAATAGGAGATATGAGCTTCATCGAGCAGTCGGTAGTACCGATTTGCACCACAAGCTGGTACTACCGACGCTGGAGTAATCCATTCTTCCACATCAGTAAATGTCAGCTGTCGATACTTCTGAGCCATGGATTCACATAGACATCTCGGTACTACCAAATCCAAACTCAGTTGTACTGAGATTGCCATGGCTGGGCTTCCGCAGGCTATATAAGGAGGTGGGGAAAGATCATTTTCTTCACACCTTCATCCCCACCTACTCAAGAAACTCTGAGGAAACATCACCGGGCACCGACAATCTTCTTCGAGCTCTACTTTTTCCATCCCTCTTCTCACATCTTTGACATGGCACCAAGGAGGGGTGCATCGTCTTTGGTGGAGCAAGGGGAGTTGATCCCTCGAGAAAACTGCATTCAAGACCTGACCCCAGAGATCAAGAAGGTCTATGAGGAGTAGATGAAGAGGAAAATGATACCCATGAGATATGGAGATTGCTCCCTCATAGAGTGATTAGGCTTCACCGACAACACGTGCTGGGTATGTCAGCATCATCTACTGGAGGTGGATGACATCAGAGAGACAGAGTTGGTACTACCAAAATGACATCAGAGAGACAGAGTTGGCTCGAAATTGAGACTCAGTACTATCGACACTATTTAGTAGTACCAACATTGCAGATCATGCACGACCAGCCTAAGTACTCAATACTACCAAGTCTTCCCGATCATGAAATATGACAGAAGTGCTCTAATATGATGGTTGGCATTATTTCACACCCTAAGTGGCTCTTATGACTTAATGAGAGTGTGGCCAAACCTAATCATTAAGCTATTTTCCATTGCACGACACCTTAGAGTGAGGAGATAAGATAACGGTGCCAAAAGCTACGTCCGAGATGATTCGAGCACCTATGGTGGATGATTCTGTAGCTGAAAGATAGTAGATCACACGTACGTCAAAGGGGATCATCCAGACCAACTTTATCTAGGGTTTACTTTAGATTTCTAATGTTTCCCATGTTTTTCTCCTTCCTTCCTATGTATTTGTCTATGGAAACTATGTGGGGATAATCCCTATGATTCCTTAGGATCTGAGAGTAGTGCGGACATGTAGGGTGTACCTAACTTGTATGCATTAATATAGCTTTTGCTCCTAATTTCTGGATATAAACCTATGAGATTACTATGTTCTATTTGTGCTTGATCACCATGGATAGATAATTAGATCCTTAATCATTTGAAATAGGGTTAAGGGTTGGAAAAGCATAGGTTTACCCATTTACTATACCCTTTGAGAAAGGTGGAGCATAAATGGGAGAAGAAACCCAGAGTTTATCGTAAAGCACCTAGCTAATCAACCAATTGATATGAAAATAGAATTGGTATTAGATTAAGTATTAAACCACATTGTAAAAGTAGGTAGTTGTTTCTATAGGCTCTTTATCCAGGGGTAGGAGTGATGCATGTTAGTGTTTAGAGGTTAGTGTAGTGTTGTCCTTGGTGAAACCACTATCCTAAGGAATTCATTTTATTCCTATTCACATGTTTGTCATTCTTGTTTCAATTTTGCATAGATTTAAGTCATTGAACCAATTTCAACCATTTGTGCCGGCCTAGCTGATTAGATCATAGTTAGTGTTCGACACAGGACTCATGGGGCCTATATTACTTGATATGTTTGCTTGCGTTTAACACACAATTTTCACATGTCATATTTGTCTGATATACTATCCGCTAATATATACCTATGTATTTTACTTAATATCCCATACCATGAGTAATGAGACTCCATCATCAGTCAACATACACTATAGACTTATGTATTATTTTTTTCTATTTTGCTTCAACAGTAAAATCTGACTAGGGACATTACAAGAATGTATGTACTCTTGTCATACATATGATCTCATAGTTCATGTCCTCAACCTGAAGACATGTTATCGAGTAACATCATTGTTTAGATGTCTACTATGTATATGTCATCATTTCATGACTAAGACAAACATAATAGATGGAATTACCTTTACTATAATCAAATCATGTGTCCAATGCCACACTCCAATTGTCATATAATTGGTCTGGGCATACATAACAATAGTCTTGGCTGTTGATGATCCAAGAAACCCTAGGGTTTGGATTCTATGTGGTCACTATGTTTGATCTCCTTTGGATCACTATGTTCTCATCAGTCACCATGCTTTCCTGGACCAGGTTGGTCACTAAATTTTCTTATTTTTATCACCTTTAATGCATGCATGAGCTTACTGCTTGCATGGGTGAGATATGGTGGATAATGGCACATGTTTGCATGACACCTAACCCTCTTTTTCTCTCTTTAACCCTTGGATATACAAACCCCTTCCTTTCCATACAAGTGATCCCTTTGCACCCTCTTCTTTCTCTCTTCTCCTTTGAGCTCGTCCCCCTTGTGTTGTTGGTACTGAAGGAGGTGTCTGTGGTGGAGAAGGTGGTTGAACCCCTTGCACGTGAGCTAGTGTTTGGAGAAACTCTTCTTTGGTGATTGTTTGGTGTTCCTTGGTCTTGGTAAGTGAGCTACCCTTCTTGATCATCATTTTCTTGCTACCCTTCCTTCCTTCTCTCTCTTGTTGGCCACCGTGGTTATCCATGGTGCTTCTTGAGTTGATCTTGAGGAACTTCTATCTTCTTGGCCAAATTCATGGTTCTCCATGGTGGTTCCTGAGTTGAGTTTAAGATCTCCTCTCTTTCTTGTCCTTTCGGCCTAGGATTCTTTCCCACTTTCTTGTGATCATTAAACCTATGGTTTTGTTTCTTTCTTTAGGTGTTGTTAGCTTGGCCAAAGTGGTGATCAAGCTAGGGTTTTCTCACTTCTTGGAGCTTCCTTGTTTTTAGAGTTATTTATTCATCATCCAAGGCAAGTTATATAATATTCTCCACAATTATTATTGCACTTAATCTTTCATGCAAGAAACCCATCTCTAAAACATGATTATGAGTAGAATGATGATGATATCATGAGCTAACATGGTGATCTTGAGTAGATAAACCCCTCTGTGATGAAAGCCTAATCTTGTGCATGATTATATGGTGTCATGTTGGAGGTTTTTGACCCTTTCCTACATTGTGCTAAATGTTGTTTTTATCTCTCTCTTAATCATGGCTTTTTTCTTTCTTGATGATGGAGGTTTTGGATACATGGATGATGGTAGAAACGTTGGTTTTCTCTCTTGCTTCAGAGTTCAGTTTTCTCTCATGATGATGGTTGAATTAGGGTTTTTAGTTTCTTTCCTTGTTGAGGTTTTTCTCCTTGATGGTTTCAGTATCATGGTGATTTATAATCTATTGGTTCATGTGGTGGATGGTATTTCTCTCTCTTCATGAGGTCTCCAATATTTTGTACATGTTTTGGCCGCCAAGGTTTTGATGCTAGTGGTTGCCAAGTATTGATGTGGTATGGCCGCTAGGATGTCCATCTTTCTTTAGTCAATGAAGAAGTGATTGCTTTCCTTCAATCTCTAAGATTGTATTCATGTGATGTTTATGATTTGAACTCTCTTCTATCGATCAAGTGGTGAGGTTCTCTTCAATCACCAAGTTTTTCTTTGACCTAGTTCTCTTTGGTTGAAGACATGACCTTGCTTTCCTTCGGTCTCTACATGTTGAGTAGGTGGTCTCTTTGGGTGATTCACCTCTTAGAGCGATGCTGATTGTGTGACCTATTTCTCTTTGGTCGATGAAAATCCCTGGATTGTTACCTTGTGATAATGACAGTTGACACATTTGCTTCTAAGAAACTTGGAGATGATGATAACTATGGTTTAGTGTTAATTCCCAATCTGAAACCCTAATTCAGTTACAATGTTGAAACCTAACCCTAATCACAAGTACATAATGATGTCACCCAATTGCTTGAGTTATTAGCATGGTGATAAAGTATTATTTCTCTCCTAATGGTGTAACCTTAATTTGATGTTTAGTAAGCATCATAGATAATGAATGATTGTAATATGTCTTATGAGACACATGTGTGATGATTATGAGACTTGATGAGGCATGGAGAGATAATGATGTTCTTATAGGGAACAACGTGAATGGTCCTCTGGTTATGTGCTGATGGATTGATATCCTAGGATAATGTGATGATGATGGCCTTGTGTATGGTTTTGAAACAATACTTTGTTGTGAAATGATCAACTTATTCTTTATACATTTATATCTTCTAAAGTTACCAACTACCCTTATCTTTGTATAATCTCTCTAGGGTTTGTACGTAACATGCTTGATGTAGTTAAAAAACACCCAATTGGCATTAACTAATCAAGTACAATCCTAATCATGTAGTTTTCTTGGACATAGATCAATTCTAGTGTCAGGTCTTATTGGATGGTGAAACAAGTATTCCTAAGAGAAACTCAGAGTGCATACTATTGAGTTTGTGGGGTTCTTGGAGAGTACATCCTTGTCATACAGATCCCAAGGTGTTTGAGAATAGTTGTAGTCATGTCTTGGTGTTATATATGTGATATGTGAGGATAGAAGTGAGAATGGATGTGATTGTACCTCAGTGGCATGGTTTCATACCCTAGTGTCTAGTGTTGTGGCATGTACCAAGGCAAGCTAGGTGTTTTCAACTTGACTATATGTCTCTGGTGGTAGTTTGGCTGATATGTCACTACGATGTTCACTTGTATTGACTGAGTGGGGAGAAGATCTTAGATTCTAACTCTTCCTTGATCTTGTATGGTATTGATTTCGACTTAGCATTGGTCAATTGGATTTGGGTGGTACAACTCAAATCCTTAGGTCATTAATAAGAGACATAATATATCCATGTAGTATAACTGTGTAGGGTTAAACACACTTCATATTAGATGTTTACCCTTGCTTTATTTTTGTTACTTCTTAGTTGTTATAAAATGCGGAAAGAGAAATCAACTATTATACACATTCTTCATATTCTTTCTTATCATAATACTCTGCTTATCTGTTATAGTTGTTCAATTTGATTAACCTGTGATATCAGTTTAAATTATTCTTTTAGTTGAATATGCTCATCCTATTTAATAATAATATATCTGTGGCAACTATAACCATTGGCTAAGAGTTATATCTCTCGCTGGGACATGGACTTGCCCTGTGGGTTTCCACATCTTTTTAAGGTAGTTGCCAGTGACATGGTAGACATCATGTTATTGAAGAAGAGAAGATCCGAGATCATTAGATGTAGAAGGTTGGATATTTGCTAGTATTGTGTAGTAGAGTCCTAATGTCCTCCATGTGCTCTTAGGTCTGGGAGGGATGTTTTTGTAGATGATTTGTACGATGTTATGAGGTTTTGGAAATATGTCATGGTTGTATGTATGTGGCTTATACATGCGAACAAATCTTTTTTAACTGGTGTGTGGCAGTTGGCCACTGTACAAATGTGAATACTTGATATGGTATGTTATAAGTTACAGGTTGTGAACCTTGATATAATATGTTTCTTCACAATTATGGTTATATGAGATCGGTTTTAGTTTACCTACTTTTATGGCTATGTATTTGTTTAGTTTTTTTTATCGCTCGCTTTGTTTTGAGTTATCTTGTTGGTGTGACATCAGGATGTCACAGGATCCCCAACGGAAATGGTCTGTGAGGGTTATTCAAGCCAACACAAAGAATGAAACATGTTTCTACATGAGGGACCATAAGACAAAAGTCAAGAGTTAACAATTTTTCAACATGAGATACCTCAAGGGAAAATCCAAGAGCTAACCTTTTTTCAAAATAGTTTTTACTTTCTTGAAAAATCAAGTAGGTATCCACCACCTTCCAACGTTGTATGCTTGCCATTTTTTTTCTGATATGGTGGAGTGATGTTTGGAGGTGTTCATGGATAATATTTCAGTGTATGGAGAGTCATTTGATGTTATATTATATAATCTAGATAGGGTTATGGAAAGGTGTGAGGACACTGACCTAGTCTTGAACTGGGAAAAATGCCATATGATGGTGAGTGAGGGCATAGTACTCGGACGCAAGGTGTCTTGTAGGGGCATGGAAGTCGATCCAGTTAAGATAGAGGTCAACTCCAAGCTACCTCCACTGACATCAGTGAAGGGAGTGAGGACTCTTTTTAGGACACACTGAGTTTTATGGTCAGTTTATGAAAGACTTCTCAAAATTGCAAAACCTCCTTTTGAATTTCTAGAAAAGGACGTCGAGTTTTGTTTCAATGAAAGATGCTTGAAAGTTTTTGAGATGTTAAAGGAAAATCCAATCTCCACACCCATTATGCTGGCTCCAGACTAGAGCCAACCATTTGACTGATGTGTGACACATCATACTATGTAGAGGGAGTTGTGTTGGGTCAACACCAATAAAGGCTGCTACAGTCATATACTATACATCTACACTTTAACTGATGCTCAACTTATTATATGACCACAAAAAAAGAAATTTTGGCTATTGTTTTTGCATTTGAAATTTTTGCCAATATCTAGTGGGGGCACGGTGATTGTATGGATAAATCACACTGCCATCAAATAACTATTACAGAAAAAGTTGCAAAACCTAGACTGATTAGTTAGATATTGCTACTATAGAAATTTGACATAGAGATTAGGGAAAAGGCAGGAGTGGAGAATGTGGAAGCTGACTACTTATCTAAGATTGAAAGGGTGGGTGAGAAAGATTTAGATATCTCAATTGTGGAAGAGTTCCCTGATGAAAAACTTTTTTCTCTTAAAGCCAAAGATCCAAGGTTTGTAGGCATTATTAATTATTTAGCAAGTAAAATAATGCCCGAGGATTGGGGATATGATGAGAAGAAGAGATTCTTCCATTCTTTGAGATTTTACATGTGGGATGACACTATATTGCTTAAGTAATGTAGAGACAAACTTTTGAGGAGATGTGTACCAGAGTGTGCGTTTGAGAGCATTTTGTCACATTGTCATTCTCTACACACCGAAGGACATCACACTAGCCCTAGGACAATGCCTAAGGTCTTGGAGAGTGGTTTTTATTGTCCAACACTTTTTAGGCATGCATACAACTTTGTTCTTCACTATAATGCATCTCAACATGCGGGAAATATATTTAAATGACATGAAATTCCATTAAATGGTTTTTAAGAGTTTGAAGTGTTTGATTTGTGTGAAATTTGATTTTATGGGCTCTTTAGTGTCCTCCAAATCTAATTTATATATATTATTTGCTATTGATTATGTTTCAAAGTGGGTGGAAGTAATTCCAACCTGCACCAATGATGCACATGTTATGTGTCGTTTTGTTAAAGATCATATCTTCTGCAAATTTGGTGTCCCTCGATTGATCATTAGTGATGGTGGATCTCATTTCACCAACGGGAAGTTTGGTTCTTTATTGAGAAAGTATGGGGTGAAGCACTGAGTGGGTACTCCCTACCACCCACAGACACAAGGACAAGTTGAGGTGTCCAATAGAGAAGTGAAGTAGATTCTAGAGAGGACAGTCTCAAGTAATATGATAAATTGGAGTATGTTGTTGAATGATGCTCTTTGGGCATATAGGACAGCCTAAAAATCACCTATAGGAACTACATCATTTAGGTTGGTTTATGGGCATGCCTACCATTTACCGGTGGAACTTGAGCATAAGGCTAAATGGTCTTTGAGAAAGATAAATTTCAAATCGAATGAAGTAGGAAGGAAGAGATTATTAGAATTGAATGAGTTGGATGAATTGAGGATGGATGCCAATGAGACTTCTAGGATTTATAAGGAGAGAACCAAGAAGATTCACAATTGATATTTCTTGAATAGAGTGTTTAATCTAGGACAATAGGTTCTCCTATTCAACTCTAGGATTAAGATACATCCATGCAAGTTGAGGTCCAAATGGAGTGGACCACTTGAAGTTTTGTAGGTCTTTCCCCATGGGGATATCAAGATAGGAGATGGGGCTGGGTCATTCCTTATTAATGTCCATCGACTGAAACATTATTTTCACGATGAAGCGTAGAGGAGAATAGAAGAGGTGAAGCTCATTGAGCTTGCTTAAATTCTCATTCTTAATCATGTCTAGCCTAGGACGTAAAATAAGGGCGCTTGTTGGGAGGCAACCAAACCTTTATTTTTTCTGTTATGTTTTATTTCAAGTTTCATAGTTGTTGTTTCATTTCTTATGTAAAAAGGGTACCTTGATCCATTTGTTTGAATGTGCAGGAGCCTACATGGTCAATACTACCGAATTCAAACTACGTAGTACCAAAATTGCATCAGATTTAACACCTGCAAAAGAAACAAAAACTTGATACTACCAACATCAAAGTTGGTGCTACCGAGTCTCTAGAGATGACAATGATTAAACTAAAAAGGATTCAGTAGTATAGACTCTATAGTCAGTACTAGTGAATTTTTTGGTGCTCCCAATTTTGACATACCTAGTCACTACTTGAACCTACTGAGAAAATTGGTAAACTTGGTACTACCAACGCCCAAGTCACTAGTATCGACATATAATGTTAGCAATCTGCATGCGCCTACATCAACAAGAGATATGAGCTTCATTGAGCAGTCGGTAGTACTGATTTGCAGCACAAGTCGGTACTACTGATGCTGTGGTAAACTATTCTTCCGCATCAATAAATGTCAGCCGTCGATACTTCTGAGCCATGGATTCACAGAGACATCTTGGTACTACCAAATCCAAACTCGGTAGGATTGAGATTGCCATTGCTGGGCTTCCACATGATATATAAGGAGGAGGGGAAAGATCATTTTCTTCACACCTTCATCCCCACCTACTCAAGAAACTCTGAGGAAACATCACCGGGCACCGACAATCTTCTTCGAGCTCTACTTTTTCCATCCCTCTTCTCACATCTTTGACATGGAACCAAGGAGGGGTGCATCTTCTTTGGTGGAGCAAGGGGAGTTGATCCCTCAAGAAATCTACATTCAAGACCTGACCCCAGAGATCAAGAAGGTCTATGAGGAGTAGATGAAGAGGAAAATGATACCCATGAGATATGGATATTGCTCCCTCATAGAGTGATTAGGCTTCACCGACAACATGTGCTGGGTATGTCAACATCAGCTACTGGAGGTGGATGACCCATTCTTCAATGATTGGCCTACCTACCCATAACTTGTTTGTTAGTTCCTGGCTTCTTTGGATGTCCTTGCCGCCCCCAAAAAACAACTAGGAGGAGAATGGAGGGAAGGAAGAGTCAACTTCCACATCTTCAACAACAACAACTACTCCCTTACATTGTGGGTAGTCAACCACATCTTCAACTAGCCACATGTCCCTGAACGCTCCTCTCCCGTTGACTTTGACCATGACTTTGCATGGGAGCATTTTACTGAAGTGATAGAAGGGTACCACATTAGCTAGAATTTTAACTCCATCACCGACATCGAGCATCCATTTTCTCGATTTTTGCTTCGCCTCCTCACCAACACCATCTTCTCTCACTCGAGCCAAAGCCAGGGGAAGGTCCATTAAATGAACATCTTATTCCTTTATAGGTTTCTAGAGGGAGAACTCATCAACTTTGGAGCCTTCCTTATCCTCCACATGGTCACGGTCCAACAAATGGTGTAGAGGAAATCACTAATCCTTTTTTGGGGGCTAATTACCCCCATTGCGTTGCACCTCCATCTTGACTTATCCTCCCTCACACCTTTGGTGAGCACGAAAAGTTGGATCTTCAACACTTCAAGAAGGTGGGTCTCCTCAGCATGCATTTCGATATGGTGTATGTGTGTTGCACAGTGGGAGGATAGTACATGGAGCGTCCATTCCCCGACCCTATCTTCAACCTATGAGGAGTTGAGTATCTTAGTTGGTCGGTTGACACTGGAGAAGGACACGCAACAACAGAGGAAGTAGCTCCCCCCAACCCTGAGTAGCAACATGACGATGACAATGAGGATGACATTGTGGAGGTGAACCTACCATCCCCATATCCCATAGATCAGTCTTGCATAAGCGTGCACACACTTACACTGCCTCGAGCTCGTCTGCCCTGCCATCTTTGTGGGAGGAGCATGATACATACATTATGGCAAATATATATGGTTTGCTACAGGTTATTCACACTTTACAACAACAACATCAGGCGAAACTTGTGAGAATACAAGATGCCCATGGAAGGTTGTATTAAAACCAGTAGGCGATATATGAAAATGAACATCTTCTCTTGGCCAACCAAGAGAACATGCATCAACGCATGCAGTGGATGGAGAAATATCAACATCTATTCTTTGACCACTACTGGAACCAAGGGTATTTTGGAGGATACCCAAAGCCACCACCGATGCCGCCATTTGACCCTACCTTTTAGGGGATGTTTCCTCCCCATGACCCCACAATGCCACCTCAGCCCCCTCCTTCAATCTGATCATCGTACCACTATTCCACCTCTTGAGTTGGGATGTGTACTATGTGGTCATAGCCATATTCAAGCTCAGGGGAATGTTGGAACAACCATATATCTTAGTTTTTCTCTTGGATTTTTAATCTAGTTGTTTCAATTTCCTAGGTTTTTGCAATTATAGGATCCACATCTATCTAGGGTAAAAGTGGATCATTAAATGCATAGGTTTCTATACCACATAGACTGTTTCTTTGGGGTGTCTTTGCAATGAAATTTAAAAATTATAGAAAAGAAATTGTCACATATTTATAAGATGAATTGCAATATCTTTGAGTCACACAACCTGAGGAAGTGTATGGGTTAGTCAGCTTTAGGACATCGAATATGAATTAACATCTCAATTATCCATGGAATGTGAATGAAGATGATGTTTGAGCCTAAACTGACCAAACCTTTAACAAGACCTTAAATTCAAGTTTAAGAAAGAACTCCTAAGGTTACCATGTACACATGTCATCAGAGAGGGACATATGATAGTCTTTAAAGGATTTATCTCTTAGTTATGTGATTTAATCAACCTTTCATCCACATGAAATACCACCTTAAAGATGATCAAGTACACTGAATCTTTTCCTCTTGATTGCATAGCATGGCATACTAGATAGCATGATAGTTAGTTTATTTTCTCTTTGCATTAGTATAAAATGAAAAAATAATATGAGCATGCATAAATAAACTCTTGTGCACATCATGTAGTTGCCTAACAACAATTATACATATAGATTGCATCACCATATCATTTCTCAATAAATACATAGTATGACTGTTCTTTCTCTCAGAATTAAGAATGCAGATTTATCCCAAGAGAAAAGTTTTATTGTGCATTGAATGTGCATAGTAAGAATCCCAAGAGAATTTTTTTCATGCTAGTTAATGGGTCTATATAAAAAAGGTTGGATTCTGTTAAACAAAGGGAGAAAGGATGCACTCACTTCTACATAATCAGATAGGAACATTCATATTATGAAAATTCCTATTCTCATCTTTTTGATGAGATGTTGAATGCATGCATCATTCCTCTCATAATGTTAGGAATTAGGATTCATCTTTCATTACCAACGTCATATAGGTTCATCATGTTTCTTTTTATTGCATAAATGATTTAGTTGTTACTTGTGATTCTTCATTAGCTACTGATTCAATGCTATCCATTGCTCTTATTGGTAGGCTACTCACATGATTATTATCTTCATTCATTTTTATCAAGAGAACAACTCCCGCATAGACTGGTAATTAGGAAAAATGGAAATTTAGATAGGAAATCATATAATGCACTAGGTGAAGGCCTGATTTGACTATCATATTAACTGCTCTTTTGATAGTGTCTCATTGATCTAAGGACTGATCTCTTTTATTGATATTTCTAGTCACTTCATAGAAGTTATTGGTTCAGTGGTCAGTAAAGGCCAGTTTGGGATGGTTATGTAAGGATGATTAAGACGTGAATTCATTTGTTGTGTCCTGTTGTTGAATTTTTCTCAAACAAATCTAAGATTGTGTTGCTTGAGGATGAGAAATATTCAAGATTAGGGGAGTTTGATGCATTGGTTTTTAGTTGCTTTTACAAGCATATTTTCTATGATTTTGTGCACCTATTTGTCAAATACATGATTAATTATGCATGAAATATCATCAGTAGCATGTTTCACTTAAATGGATCAAATTAATGTAATTATACTATTTATGAATTGTTGGAGATCATCTCAAGTACTTATGTATGTTTTTGTTGCCTATCTGGTATCACAAGAGTCCCATGGACTCAGTACTATCGGGTATGTAGGTTGCTAGTGTAGAAATCACATCAGTAGAAGACCCAAGGAAATCACACAGACTCCGTACTACCAAGTATGTAGGTCAATACTACCAAAATCATGTCAGTGAGGTGCTTCAAAGGAAGCGATCAATCTCTATAGTATCGAGTACCTCGATTCGGTACTACCAAAATGACACCAGAGAGACAGAGTTGGCTCGAAATTGAGACTCAGTACTATCGACACTATTCAGTAGTACCGACATTGTAGATCATGCACAACCAGCCTAAATACTCGGTACTACCGACTACACAGTCAGTACTACCGAGTCTTCCCGATTAGGAAATCTGTCAGAAGTGCTCTAATATGATGGTTAGCATTATTTCACACCCTAAGTGGCTCTTATGACTTAATGAGAGTGTGGCCAAACCTAATAATTCAGCTATTTTCCATTGCATGACACTAGAGAGTGATGAGATAAGATAACAGTGCCGAAAGCTACGTCCGAGATGATTCGAGCACCTTTGGTGGGTGATTTTGTAGCTGAAAGATAGTAGATCACATGTACGTCGAAGGGGATCATCCAGACCAACTTTATCTAGGGGTTACTTTAGATTTCTAATGTTTCCCATGTTTTTCTCCTTCCTTCCTATGTATTCATCTATGGAAACCATGTGGGGATAATCCCCTTGATTCCTTAGGATCTGAGAGTAGTGCGGACATGTAGGGTGTACCTAACTTGTATGCATTAACATAGCTTTTGCTCCTAATTTCTGGATATAAACCTATGAGATTTCTATGTTCTATTTGTGCTTGATCACCATAGATAGATAATTAGATTCTTAATCATTTGAAATAGGGTTAAGGGTTGGAAAACCATAGGTTTACCCATTTACTATGCCCTTTGAGAAAGGTGGAGCATAAATGGGAGGAGAAACCCAGAGTTTATCGTAAAGCACCTAGCTAATCAACCAATTGATATGAAAATGGAATTGGTATTAGATTAAGTATTAAACCACACTGCAAAAGTAGGTAGTTCTTTCTATAGGCTCTTTATCCAGGGGTAGGAGTGATGCATGTTATTGTAGTGTTGTCCTCGGTGAAACCACTATCCTAAGGAATTTGTTTTATTCCTATTCACATGTTTGTCATTCTTGTTTCAATTTTGTGTAGCTTTTAGTCACTTGAACAAATTTCAACCATTGGTGCCGACCTAGCTGATTAGATCATAGTTAGTAGTAGTTTCTGGATTTCATTTCCCTGTGTTCGACTCAGGACTCATGGGGCCTATATTACTTGATATGTTTGCTTGCGTTTAACACACAATTTTCACGTGTCAGATTTGTCTGATATACTATTCGCTAATATATACCTATGTATTTTACTTAATATCACATACCATGAGTAATGAGACTCCATCATCAGTCAACACACACCCTAGACTTATGTATTATTTTTTTCTATTTTGCTTCCACAGTAAAATCTGACTAGGGACATTACAAGAATGTATGTACTCTTGTCATACATATGATCTCATAGTTCAGGTCCTCAACCTGAAGACATGCTATCGAGTAACATCATTGTTTAGATGTCTACTATGTATATGTCATCATTTCATGACTGAGACAAACATAATAGATGGAATTACCTTTACTATAATCAAATCACGTATCCAATGCCACACTCCAATGGTCATATAATTGGTTTGGGCATACATAACAATAGTCTTTGCTGTTGATGATCCAAGAAACCCTGGGGTTTGGATTCTATGTGGCCACAATGTTTATCTCCTTTGGATCACTATGTTCTCATTAGTCGCCATGCTTTCCTGGACCAGGTTGGTCACTAAATTTTCTTATTTTTATCACCTTTGATGCATGCATGAGCTTACTGCTTACATGGGTGAGATATGGTGGATAATGACACATGTTTGCATGACACCTAACCCTCTTTCTCTCTCTTTAACCCTTGGATATACAAACCCCTTCCTTTGCATACAAGTGATCCCTTTGCACCCTCTTCTTTCTCTCTTCTCCTTTGAGCTCGTCCCCCTTGTGTTTTTGGTACTGAAGGAGGTGTCTGTGGTGGAGAAGGTGGTTGAACCCGTTGCATGTGAGCTAGTATTTGGAGAAACTCTTCTTTGGAGATTGTTTGGTGTTCCTTGGTCTTGGTAAGTGATCTACCCATCTTGATCATCATTTTCTTGCTACCCTTCCTTCCTTCTATATTCTTTGCCAAATTCATGGTTCTCCATGGTGGTTCTTGAGTTGAGTTTAAGATCTCCTCTCTTTCTTGTCCTTTAGGCCTAGGATTCTTTCCCACTTTCTTGTGATCATTTAACCTATGGTTTTGTTTCTCTCTTTAGGTGCTGCTAGGCTGGCCAAAGTGGTGATCAAGCTAGGGTTTTCTCACTTCTTGGAGCTTCCTTGTTTTTAGAGTTATTTATTCATCATCCAAGGCAAGTCATATAACGTTCTCCACAATTATTATTGCACTTAATCTTTCATGCAAGTAACCCATCTCTAAAACATGATTCTGAATAGAATGATGATGATATCATGAGCTAACATGGTGATCTTGACTAGATAAACCCCTTTGTGATGAAAGCCTAATCTTGTGTATGATTATCTGGTGTGATGTTGGAGGTTTTTGACCCTTGCCTACATTGTGCTAAATGTTGGTTTTATCTCTCTCTTAATCATGTCTTTTTTTATTTCTTGATGATGGTGGTTTTGGATACATGGATGATGGTAGAAACGTTGGTTTTCTCTCTTGCTTCATAGTTTAGTTTTCTCTCATGATGATGGTTGAATTAGGGTTTTGTATTTTCTTTCCTTGTTGAGGTTTTTCTCCTTGATGGTTTCAGTCTCATGGTGATTTATAATCTATTGGTTCTTGTGGTGGATGGTATTTCTCTCTCTTCATGAGGTCTCCCAGATTTTGTACATGTTTTGGCCGCCAAGGTTTTGATGCTAGTGGTTGCCAAGTATTGATGTGGTATGGCCACTAGGATGTCCATCTTTCTTTAGTCAATGAAGAAGTGGATGTTTTCCTTCAATCTCTAAGATTGTATTCATGTGATATTGATGATTTGAACTCTCTTCTGTCGATCAAGTGGTGAGGTTCTCTTCAATCACCAAGTTTTTCTTTGACCTAGTTCTATTTGGTTGAAGACATGACCTTGCTTTCCTTTGGTCTCTACATGTTGAGTAGGTGGTCTCTTTGGGTGATTCACCTCTTAGAGCGATGATGATTGTGTTACCTATTTCTCTTCGGTCGATGAAAATCCATGGATTGTTACCTTGTGATAATGATAGTTGACACATTTTCTTCTAAGAAACTTGGAGATGATGATAACTATGGTTTAGTGTTAATTCCCAATCTGAAACCCTAATTTAGTTACTGTTGGCTAAACGGACATCTATAAATCCCTTTGTTTTGATTATGACAAACATTTCATTCTTATTGATCTAACGAGCTACTTGAGTGTACAGGATTAAGGTGGATGACAAATCAACTAGGGAAATCCATATGCTTACATGTTTATGTTCTCATGCAATGTAATCGCTTTGTAAAAAGTTGTACAAATATATAATGTACAAGTACTTAGATTGCATGTAAATCAAGCGTTAGATTCTCCCTAGCTAAACACCACATTTAGATAAGTCTTTCCCTTCAAATAGGATCACATATGCACACTCATACATATAATTAGTGCCTAAATTGAAACATTGAAACAGGATCAATCTCGGTCGACAAACTCCTCGACCGAGACACACTCGGTCGACAATCTTCTCGACCGAGAAAGATCCAAAGTAGCCGTTAGACACAACTGACAAGGTAGTTGGCAGTTGGAGATAGACGTTGCAAATCACTTGTTCCAGAGAGCCTGTCGGTCGACAAAAGTTCGACCGAGTAGGTGTCTCGGTCGACCATTCCTCGACCGAGATGGTCTCTGACAGCAACTGCAGAATTAATTAATTAGCCGTTGTTAAAGCAACAAACTTGTACCTAACGGCTAGTTAAGCACTTAGAAACCCCTAGAAGTTGTCTAGAACGTCCTTAAGCATCCTTAGGCCATTCCTATAAATAGGACAAGCCATAGGACACTCAAACATACTTGTTACACTTGAGAAATCCTTGAGCATACTTTGAGCAATCTGTTTGTGAGCAATTTGAGCTTTGTGACAATTGGCCATTTCCTTCCTTAGCTCAAAATTCGTGTCCTATAGGCTAGTATCTCCTACCCACTGCAATCACAAGTTCATACACTTGGTTAGGAGATCTATACGCTTGATCTAGGCAAATCAAGCCTTGGGCTATAAAGGATAAGTTGTAATTTCCTTTTTCCTTTCTTGTTCTCTATTACTGTTTGTACTCTCCTTGCTACTCCTAGGTTGGAGGCTGCGGATTGGAGAGGGTGGAGTTCTTCTTGGTGAAGAAGGTGACTTTGAGCTACTTCAGAAGGCTGGTGCAACGGGAGGTTACTTCTAGAGAGGAAGGCTACTTCAAGGGGGAGCTTGGAGTTACTTCAAGAAGGCTACCTCAAAGTTGGTGCACCTACTTCAAGTGAAGGCTGTTCAAAGGGTGTAAAGGAAAGTATTGTATTTTGTATAAATCCTTGAGAAGGTAATAAAATAAATACTTTCAAAATCCTGGTTGGGTAAGCAACCAGGTAGTGGACTGACAACTTTAGTAGTTGCTAAAGTTGGAACCACTCTAAACACCTGTCTCCTTCTTCCAATTTTCAATTGTGGTTGTTTGAGTTCAATAAATTGTTAAAATTATTTTAAAACTCTATTCACCCCCCCCTCTAGTGTTTTTTCAATTGGTATCAGAGCAGGCTTCAAGGAACCCTAACCAGGTCTTGAAGAATGGAGGGCAATGGTGATTACAATCACAACAAAAGGTGCTGTTTGGACAAAACTACAACATGTTGCAACTGGTGCTTAGGAACAAGCCACACAACAACTAGATGCCCGTGGAGATCAAAGAAGTAAGATGAGAACAAAGATTGTCTCATTGCTACAACTAGCGAGGAAGAAGAAGAAGAGGTAAGTCTTTTTGACTTATCTAAAGAAGAACTAGTTGCTAGCCTTGAAGAAACACATATTAAATATGTTGAATGCAAGAAGAAATTAAAGAAATCTAATAAAGCAAATGATGAATTACATGCTAAGCTTCTTGCTATTACATCTGAAAACGAAGATCTTAAAAAGATCATTGAAGATCATGATATTGAGATAAAATCTATAGAGGCAAATTGTAATCTACTTTCTTTAGAGAAGAATAATTTGCAAAGTCAAGTGAATGATCTTAAAAAAAACCCATTTTATGCAACCATCTAGATTATGATTCTATTGTCAAAGAAAGAAATTTATTGTCATCTAATCTAGATCAAGCGAAACTAGATATCAAGAAGAGAATGGAAGAGATTGCCAAATTACAACAAAAAGTTAGTAATTTGAATAATAATGGAATTCTTGATAAAATCTTAGACAATCCCTATCATCAAATCGGGAGAAGAGGACTAGGTTACAAGCCTAAAGGGAAATCCTATCAACAACCTAGTTGGAGAAAGTCACAAACACATCAATCTATATATGTACCTAAAGGAACATCATCACCCAAGAACAACACTGAATACAACCATAGAAAAAGATATGAGGTTGACTCGATATGTTGTCATTATTGTTTGCGCCTTGGTCATTATTCCTTTTCATGTCCTTATAAGAGAAAAGATGTCAAGTTAGTTTGGGTTCCAAGACCTCCAAACTAAATAAATGCAATTAAGTTGAGATATGACCAAAAAAAACCTTAGTTGCATAATTCTACGTCTATCTCAACTCAACATAATGGGATAACAAATAAATTTAAGTATCTAAATATTTAACTTGCATAGTTATGTTTTATTTGGAAGTAATTAACAGTTTCAGGAATATTTTCGGTCGAGAGACTGTCGACCGAGATACTGTCGGTCGAGAAATTATCGACCGAGCATGTCACTGAATTCCAATCTGTTGCAAAATTGCTGAATTCTTTGATAAAAATCGCTATCTATTCATGATTGGATATTTATTTTGGAAATCATCCCTACAAATTTAAATTAATATTAGTTTATTCCCTAAATGATTTAAGTTTAAACTGAAATTATGCTTAGTTTAATGAAAAGAAAAATTTCTATCATTATTCACATGATTTCCTTATTTTCTGGTCTATCCATATATAAATCATGTGATTAAAATCAGGTGATCATTTACTATTATTGTTCTGTTATTACATCATGGATATGCTTTCACCATTTGGTACTGTGATTAGCTTGGATAGATAATTGTCTGCATGGATCCGTGATGATATATATATAGGCAAGCAAATGCTTTATTGGTAATATGTTGTGCTTGCAACACATAAGATAAAATCTCTCAATTAGTATCTTTAAAAGACTTGAGATATTTAGTGTGCCTTTAGTAAAGAATCTTATGAGGATACTAAACAAATTTGATATTCATATTACTACAGCAAAGCCTATATTTTAAGAAAAGGACAAATGTTTTCATATTAAGTATTATGCTTCAACTTGATCAAAACTTATGCAGATATTATACTTCATAATGTTCAATTTGAAAAATCTGAAAATCTGCCTCTTGGTTAAAATGAAATTTGACCAAGGGGCGCTATGGTCGTAGTCAAAATCGACCTAAAATAAGTTTGACACAATAACTATTTGAATATCATTTTATTGTGATTAAAAGCAAAATCAATTTATGATCACAAAATTATCCCAATATTGTCAATCATAAAATTACTCCCTTAAAATATATATATATGTGCTCTACAAAATCAGTCTATCAATTGCATTAAAAATCAGCTTAAAAAAATTTGTACCTAGTAAGTCTGTCGGTCGACGAATCTTCGACCGAAAACCTCTCGGTCTGCCCACCTCTCTCGACCGACAGAATCTAGACAGACCTAACATCGAACACACTTCTGGTCGACAATTATTCGACCGAGACAGTGTCGGTCGACAATTGCTCGACTGAGAAAGAGCCGTTGGGATATGACCGTTGCAATCCGACCGTTACCGTTAACGGCCGACCGTTGCAAGTTGACCGTTGGACGGCCGAGTGGGGCGTCTGGAATATGACCGTTGCGGACGCTCGGTCGACAAATTGTCGACCGACCCGGTCACTGGATTGCTATAAAAGGGACCAAAAATGGGTCACTTCTTCACACTTTCATATTCTTGTTTCCATAGGCTCTCTCTAGTGAATTCTTGTGCAAATCTTTAGCATCCTCATCCCCAAGACTTCCTTGCTTCTTCTCCACCTTCAAGCAACACAATGGCATCATCCTCTGCTCATGGAAAGAAGAAGGTCGCCAGCAGGAAAGGAAGGGAAGCTACTCCACCATTGACGATCATCAACGACATTGCCTTCGTCGACGGAGATGCTGGTGATCGCTATCTACGGCTCTCCTCCAAAGCTCCTCTCCCACGACGACCAGTTGAAGTTATGGACTTCCTCAACATCGTCGACTTGGAGGACCTTTTTGAAGTGCAAAAGTTGAAAGAATTCATCAACCCTTCTTTCCCTTCCTATTCCACCAAGGTAGTGAATGAATTCTATGCTAACCTCATCTCCCACTCTGAAAGAGAAACCATCTTCTTCTATACTATGGTCAATGGGCATAGCTTTCGATTTACTGAAGGAGATATTCTTGAAATGCTAAATATTGACATAGATGAATATCAAGACACCCTTGACCTTACCACTGGAAACCCACTTAATCAATTTTCCCAAGATGACCATACCATTAGTCTTAGTGACATCAAAAGAACCATTTTTCAATCAAATACAACCTGTCACGAAGATAGGGGCACATACTATGCTATCAATCTCAAACCAACTGCTAGGATTGTAAACCTTATTGTTTCAACAAACATACATCCTAGAGCAAATAAGTCTGAAGTTCCTATTTTTCATATGTGTCTAATATATGCCATTATCCAACGTATTCCCACAAATTTTATCCGCATCATTCTTAAAAACATGCTTGAGTTTTCTGGCAATCCTCCATATGCTGATCTTGTATGCCAAATTACTCAACATTTTCTTAAGACCCAAATTGAGGATATGGGATATACATGGGAGCGTAGACCACAAAAAATAAGTAAGAATACTGTAGAAAAAATGGGAATTGATTTCGGTCATAAGAGGGCTAGGGTAGAAGGAAAGACATCTACCCAAGATATACCACCTCCACCTCCTCCTACCAGCCTACCCTATGATCCCATCCAAAACACTCTAACCTATGTTGCTGGGTCACAATATCATCTTAGTAAACAACGAGATTATAACCATCATGCCATGACTTATCTAAACCAAAGAATGCAAACTCTTTCTCCAAACCAACCAGATGAATATCCTTACTCTTTAAATCCTGGCATGCTCAATCCATATAATCCATCTTACAACTACTATCAACCTCCACCTCCACCATCTACAGATCTCACGCATACTCAGTTTTCATCAATGCAACTACAAGATATTGCTGCTCATTTCTGATTTGATCGTGTTCCCACCTTCTTGGAGGCATATGCCTTAACCAAGACAGGTGCTCTGGAGTGGCAAACTTTAGTCCAGTACTATGGAGCTGAGCCTTTTCTTGGGAAAGACCCTGACGTTGATGTAATTCTTAAGTCTTTCCAGTGAGATTTGGAGTTGTATTAGTTGTAATGGAATCTTTGCAAAATTGTAATAAATGGGTTATCTTTACATGATTTGGCTATCTTTTCATGCTTGTAATGAAGTTGGTTATTTTCATAATGGATATTTTTTTGCATCATTTGAATTTGGTTTATAAGACTATTGTAGAGCATACAAAATAAGGGGAGTAATAAATACAAATAAATCAAAAAGGATCTTTGTAAATACCTAAAAGTTAAAGTTATGGCTAAATTGACATCTATTGCAAAGCACTTATACCTTGGGATATCTATCTAAAGGGGAGCATAGTATAAAATTAAGGGGGAGAAGTAATATCAAATATTCAACATGGATATCTTTTTGAAATGACAAAGGGGGAGAAGAAAAGATCAAAACTATAATAAATGAGTTTCATAATGAAAAAGGCCAAGCACTTACTTGCAAAACAAGAATGGCTACAAAAGGTAATCTTTAGGTATGAAACTCATATGTTTTATATTTCTTTCATTTATATTTTGGAAATGTTTGTCATCTTCAAAAAGGGGGAGATTGTTGGCTAAACGGACATCTATAAATCCCTTTGTTTTGATTATGACAAACATTTCATTCTTATTGATCTAACGAGCTACTTGAGTGTGCAGGATTAAGGTGGATGACAAAGCAACTAGGGAAATCCATATGCTTACATGTTTATGTTTTCATGCAATGTAATCGCTTTGTAAAAACTTGTACAAATATATAATGTACAAGTACTTAGATTGCATGTAAATCAAGCGTTAGATTCTCCCTAGCTAAACACCACATTTAGATAAGTCATTCCCTTCAAATAGGATCACATATGCACACTCATACATATAATTAGTGCCTAAATTGAAACATTGAAAAAGGATCAATCTCGGTCGACAAACTCCTCGACCGAGACACACTCGGTCGACAATCTTCTCGACCGAGAAAGATCCAAAGTAGCCGTTAGACACAACTGACAAGGTAGTTGGCAGTTGGAGATAGACGTTGCAAATCACTTGTTCCAGAGAGCCTGTCGGTCGACAAAAGTTGGACCGAGTAGGTGTCTCGGTCGACCATTCCTCGACCGAGATGGTCTCTGACAGCAACTGCAGAATTAATTAATTATCCATTGTTAAAGCAACAAACTTGTACCTAACGGCTAGTTAAGCACTTAGAAACCCCTAGAAGTTGTCTAGAACGTCCTTAAGCATCCTTAGGCCATTCCTATAAATAGGACAAGCCATAGGACACTCAAACATACTTGTTACACTTGAGAAATCCTTGAGCATACTTTGAGCAATCTGTTTGTGAGCAATTTGAGCTTTGTGACAATTGGCCATTTCCTTCCTTAGCTCAAAATTCGTGTCCTATAGGCTAGTATCTCCTACCCACTGCAATCACAAGTTCATACACTTGGTTAGGAGATCTATACGCTTGATCTAGGCAAATCAAGCCTTGGGCTATAAAGGATAAGTTGTAATTTCCTTTTTCCTTTCTTGTTCTCTATTACTGTTTGTACTCTCCTTGCTACTCCTAGGTTGGAGGCTGCGGATTGGAGAGGGTGGAGTTCTTCTTGGTGAAGAAGGTGACTTTGAGCTACTTCAGAAGGCTGGTGCAACGGGAGGTTACTTCTAGAGAGGAAGGCTACTTCAAGGGGGAGCTTGGAGTTACTTCAAGAAGGCTACCTCAAAGTTGGTGCACCTACTTCAAGTGAAGGCTGTTCAAAGGGTGTAAAGGAAAGTATTGTATTTTGTATAAATCCTTGAGAAGGTAATAAAATAAATACTTTCAAAATCCCGGTTGGGTAAGCAACCTGGTAGTGGACTGACAACTTTAGTAGTTGCTAAAGTTGGAACCACTCTAAACACCTGTCTCCTTCTTCCAATTTTCAATTGTGGTTGTTTGAGTTCAATAAATTGTTAAAATTATTTTACAACTCTATTCACCCCCCCTCTAGTGTTTTTTCAGTTACTATGTTGAAACCTAACCCTAATCACAAGTACATAATGATGTTACCTAGTTGCTTGAGTTATTAGCATGGTGATAAAGTATTTTTTCTCTCCTAATGGTGTAACCTTAATTTTATGTTGAGTAAGCATCATAGACAATGAATGATTGTAATATGTCTTATGAGACACATGTGTGATGATTATGAGCCTTGATGAGGCTTGTAGGGAACAACATGAATGGTCCTCTGGTGATGTGTTGATGGATTGATATCCTAGGATAATGTGATGATGATGGCCTTGTGTATGGTAGTGAAACAATACTTTGTTGTGAAGTGATCAACTTATTCTTTATACATTTATATTTTCTAAAGTTACCAACTACCCTTATCTTTGTAGAATATTTCTAGGGTTTGTACGTAACATGCTTGATGTAGTTAAAAACACCTGATTCGCATTAACTAATCAAGTGGAACCCTAATCATGTAGTTTTCCTGGACATAGATCAATTCTAGTGTCAGGTCTTATTGGATGGTGAAACAAGTATTCCTAAGAGAAACTCAAAGTGCATACTATTGAGTTTGTGGGGTTCTTGGAGAGTACATCCTTGTCATACATATCCCAAGGTGTTTGAGAACAATTGCAGTCATGTCTCGGTGTTATATATGTGATATGTGCGGATAGAAGTGAGAATGGATGTGATTGTACCTCAGTGCTATGGTTTCATACCCTAGTGTCTAGTGTTGTGACATGTACCAAGGCAGGCTAGGTGTTTTCAGCTTGACTATATGTTGCTGGTGGTAGTTTGACTGATATGTCACTACGATGTTCACTTGTATCGACTGAGTGGGGAGAAGATCTTGGATTCTAACTCTTCCTTGATCTTGTATGGTATTGATTTTGACTTAGCATTGGTCAGTTGGATTTGGGTGGTACGACTCAAATCCTCAGGTCATTAATAAAATACATAATATATCTAGGTAGTATAACTATGTAGGGTTAAACACACTTCATATTGGATGTTTACCCTTGCCTTGTTTTTGTTGCTTCTTAGTTGTTATAAAATGCAGAAAGAGAAATCAACTGTTATACACATTCTTCATATTCTTTCTTATCATAATACTATGCTTATCTGTTATAGTTGTTCAATTTGATTAACCTGTGATATCAGTTTAAATTATTCTTTTAGTTGAATCTTCTCATCCTATTTAATAATGTTATATCCGTGGCAACTATGACCATTAGCTAAGAGTTATATCTCTCGCTGGGACATGGACTTGCCCTGTGGGTTTCCACATGTTTTGAAGGTAGTTGCCAGTGACATGGTAGACATCGTGTTGTTGAAGAAGAGAAGATCAAAGATCATTAGATGTAGAAGCTTGGATAGTTTCTAGTGTTGTGTAGTAGAGTCCTAATGTCCTCCATGTGCTCTTAGGTATGGGAGGGATGTTTTTGTAGATGATCTGTATGATGTTATGAGGTTTTGGCAGTATGTCATGGTTGTATGTACGTGGCTTATACATGTGAACAAATCTTTTGTAACTGGTGTGTGGCAGTTGGCCACTGTACAGATGTGAATACTTGGTATGGTATGTGATAAGTTACAGGTTGTGACCTTGATATAATATGTTTCTTCACAATTTTGGTTATATGAGATCAGTTTTAGTTTACCTACTTTTATGGCTATGTATTTGTTTAGTTTTTTTTCACTCGCTTTGTTTTGAGTTATCTTGTTGGTGTGACGTCAGGATGTCACAGGATCCCCAACGGAAAGGGTCTGTGAGGGTTATTCAAGCCAACACAAAGAATGACACATGTTTCTACATGAGGGACTATAAGACGAAAGTCAAGAGTTAACCATTTTTCAACATGAGATACCTCAAGGGAAACTCCAAGAGATAACCTTTTTTCAAAATACTTTTTCCTCTCTTGATAAATCAAGTAGGTATCCCCACCTTGTGTCCTTACCTCGAGAATATAAGGAGGTGGAAAAGGTTATATTATGGGAATATATGATTGTTTTATGGTTTTTTTCAACACATACAAGCAAAATGATATTAGTACTCATACGGAACATGTAGCTCAAACAAGTACAGAAAAAAAAACATTTTAGACTACATAATACAATCACTTTAGTACCAATTGTTTTTTCGAACAGGGGGTAAAAGCGTACCTTGATTAATGCATTAGATTTTATAACATGATTAGATATGTGAAAATAGTCCATAAAAGAAATCTCAAGATTTCTTCAAGGGTAATTTCATGAACATAATCCATATCTATTCATCTAAACATCTTCTCCAAGGTCGGACCTTTTAGTTAATTATATATGTCATTTCCTACAATATTTTTTTGATGACCGAGAGAACCCATCCCGGGCAAGCCCAGAATTGTAAACTCTCAAGGAATGAGGGGGTGTGGTTTGGTCACCCCATCCCACACTAAATTAGTATGGAGTGCCTTTCACAGAGCTCCTTTAGCATGACTCAAACTAGGGTCCTTCTTAGGGACTAGTCGAGTCACAACCAGTTGTAATTTCCTACAATATTGATTTCAACACATCAATTTACAAGCAATGATATTCATCAATTCACATCCTTCATCTTATATTATTCATGACCTAGGGTGAAACATCCTAGTTAGGTCATTGATCATAATATCCGAGTTCATGATCTTTATTGAGAAAACATAAGGCTTGAACAACAATAGATGACTTAACCATAATATCATCCGTTCAAGACATATTGAGCTACATTGAGTAATTGTTATGCAATATTGTCATTATGAGAGTACAAAAATAGATCCATTTCAGCCTTGGTGTCATAAGGATAAAAAAAGTTATTGATTTGAAGTTGTACTATAGCATTGGACATCATTTAGATAAAAATTATACCAAATTGAGATCTAATTATCAACAATGTTCTTTTAACTCATGTTTCCTACAAAAGATTCATTTTAGTGCACAAAATAGATCATATTTGGATTTTGTGATACAAGTCATCAAATACTATTGATTTGAAGTTGTATGTTCTATTTGAACATTAATGATTAGTATTTGCATATGCTTTAAGTTCCATCATTAAAAGTCCATAAATGTAATGGTCTTTTTACATGATGAATTCATACATAGGAAAAAGTGTGATCAATTTTGATTGAACAGATCAAAAGAAAGCAATTTTTTCTCATCTGGATCAAACATAAGGATTTGAAGAACATCTTATAATATATGAGCATAAGAGTTAGTGACCTCACATTAATAGCTCATATCAAGTCATTTATGTGTCATAAGATCATAATAGCATATATAAATGAGATAAAGGATGATTCTTTGATAAAAGTGCTTTAAAATCTACTAATCATAGTTATAAAATCAAGTTGAGTCATTATTTCATAATGATTTAGCATAATGATGCATTAAGTACTTAAAGTTGATCAAATGTGAATACATTTAGCTAATAAAATTGATGTGAACATATTCAGTACATGAAGCCAATCTTAATAGCAACAACACATTTTTCTGGTTAAATTGGTATATAAGTTCATGATTTTTGGAGATAGAATCAAAAAGTTTTTATTTTTTAAAGAAAATTGTATTTTAATGATAGAATGAGAGAGATGTACTATACCCAATATTGTGAATTTTATTAATTGTTGATATCTTAATATTGTGAACTTTTTAATGCTATAAAATGGCCAACATATAGTGCATCCACCAACTAGAGAGAGAAAATGAGGCTAGTGGGCACCGTTGTTGGGGACCATCCTATCCGGTTGCTTGTTGACCCTTGATTGTGATCGACGATCCCTGGCCTTCTTCCCACTGGTTGTGAGCCTATGACAGGGGGAGCAGCTGCAACAGTCCCATGGAGGGAAGCTTGCTAAAGGAAGATGGAGGGGGTGATAGGGGCTTGTAAAAGCTTACAAAATGCTGGATGGACTTGATGGTTCACCAAATGGATGATGGAGACCCTAGACTGGGGCGATGAGGGCCAAAGAGAGAAGCCTCAAAAATGGTTGATGGCCAAAGTATGACAGTAAGGAGGAGGAAGAAGTGAGAGGAGGGATGTAGTTCATGGTTTCAGTAAGAAGGGGTAGAAATGAAAGGGGAAGAAGAAACAAAGATGAAGGATATATAAATTTGTAATGGAAGGGCATGATATGGGTGCGGGATGGGTGAACGTGTTGCCTTTATGCCCCTGAAAAACTACAGGAAGGGAATGATTGGGATAACGTTGGCTTGGACTTGAATCCATAGTAGCTGATACAAGGGCTTCCATTGGTCACACCCCACATAGGTGAATCATTACTTGGATAAGTCTTTTATAAAATAACTCTTGTTAGTATTTCATTGATATCATTGAAAAGTTCAACTTTCAAACTGTGACTCCAATTGAGGTGAGGTTTTTACCATATATTGTTCTTATCATATAAAAATTGGATTCAAGATGATGATATTGAGGGGTTTCAAAATTTAGAGTGAATTCTAAAAGTTCATCAAAGCCTTGAACTTAAAAAAATAAAGTATCCAAAATTTCTTTATTTTTCAATCATAACTCATCCATTGAACAAACTGATTCAAAATCATCCAATTGATCTATACTAATATTATTGAGTAAATAAGTATTTTATGAGTGACGATGTGCATTACTGAAATATAAAAACATTTTAGTTTGTCACAACTTTGGTTGCCACCGAATTACTTTTGTTAACCATGATTGTGCACATCTATGTCATTGGAAATTGAACAATATTTGAAGAGAGATAGATAAGGATGCACACATAGGGTTTAATGTAAAAGTTTGGTATTTTTATGTCGAACAAATGTATATGGGAGAGTGTGAGTGTTGGACTGCAAATTTAAAAGAGAAGCTGACTATATCTACATGAAATGCTGAAAAATATTAGGTGAAAAAGACATTTTGAATGAACCTGACACTCTACAACAGAATGTTGCACCATTTCTTTTAAAGAAAAGACATGTAAATTTACTCATCTCATTTGCCAATGGGAAAGCAAGCCAAGGATAGTACAAGATGCATCGTTTGTACTAAAAAAATAGATTGATGCCTACTATAACACAAGACTGACTTGAACCCAAATACCTAGTCACCTAAGAGAAATAAACTAGAAAAATACCACACTAAAAGCAACATTTCATATATTCAAAATGTGTATGTCTGTATCTTTGGATTTTTTTTGGTAAAATTCTAACATAGTCGTAGAATAAAAATGAATCTTTAGAGCACCCCTAAAAACATGCCTATGGTAAGAAAATTTGGCTTTTTGCCATGCCAAACTCAAATTTTAATGATGCAAATATTTCTTAAATTGTGTCACTAACATATGTATTAAGTGTTTTAAGTGATAAAGGAACTAATTCAAGATCCAACTACAAAGACCATGAGATTTTATATATGTTTGGATGCATGTAGGTCAAGTTGTATAATGAGTACAATTGTATAAGTGTGTCTTTTTGTACATCTTGATATATATGATGTAATGACAAGTGATGATTTTTTGAAACCCAGCCAAAACCTTATTCCATACAAATATGAAGCCTTTAGGGTTGTTAGGTTCTATTAGAAAAATAACTAGATATGTTTTTCCATTTTTAACACATCTTTTGGTAGATTTTTTTCTCAGTCGAAGACTTTGTTAACTGAGATTCACTCAGTTGAAGACTTTGTCGATCAAGATATAGACGTTGCAAATTTTTGAGTTCTGGGTCATTCTCAGTCAAAGTATTTATCAAACAGATGGGTCTCGTTCAAACTCTTTGTCGAGTGAGATAAATTATGTAAACATAATTAATGCAACTCAACTAGCTATTGCAACTCAACAACCTTAAGTATAATGTCTAGTTTAAAATTAATTTCATCTTAAGCACTCCCTTAGCCACCCTAACCACTTGTAAGTGATTCATACATATAGGAGTGACTTTAGGACACTTGAGACACATTGGAGCTATCTACTACTTGTTATTCAAATCAAAGAGTTTAGCTTCTTCATTTTCCAATATAAGTTTCCCTCTAGATATCCTAAGACTTAGCTCAATGCTACTATCATTATTCACCAAAGATAGCCTTGCCTAATCCTTATAGATAAGATCATCATCACTTTTCCACAGTCCTTAATTATATATCTTAAGAAAAAGTGTTGTAATTCCCATCTTTGTTTCTTGTTCTTGTGCTACAATTTGTTGTTGCTTCTCACTACTTTGAGGTAGAAGGTTGTGGTGAAAATCTCTTAGTGATACTCTAAAGGTTGAAGGTTGTGACCAAGGTGGTGGAGGTGGATTTTCATCCTATCCAAATGGGTGAACTTTCGGTGGCCCGTAAAATAAGGTAGTAGTTCTCCTTCAAATGAAAAGGAGGGCTTGTCTTGTGCCAAAAAAGACATCGGTAAATTTTATGTATTGTGTAATATACATAGATTAGTATTCCTAGTTTGAAACAACTAGATAGTGGACTGAAGTATTTATATGGAACCACTCTAAATTTTTTGTCACCCTATGGTTGCTTATTTTGTCCATTTTACTTGCTTTTATTTTCACATTCTTTAAGAAAGTTGCAATGAACAGTGTTTGCATTTTAAGTTGCAAAATTATTCCTTTATGTCTATTCACCCCTCTTCCCAGAGTCTTCCAATTGGTATCAGAGCAGACTTCAAGGAGCCTTAACCGGTCTTGAATATGCGGGACAACTGACTGGGAAAACTCAACCTAGAAGGAGAACATGTTACCAAGCGTACACTCTTTGATGGACCCAACTATCAATATTGGAAGAGGAAAACAAGTTTTGATTCAAGGGATGAGGAACAATTTGTGGAATATGGTGGTCTTTCCATACAAACCTCCTACAATTGAGTTTGAAGAATGGGATGAGCCTACAGTAAGAAAATCTATACTCAATGCCAAAACTATAAGTATATATTCACATTTATATCTTGGAGAATTTCATAAAATATCTTCTTGTGAAACTGCATATGAAATATGGAAAAAACTTTCAGTTACACATGAAGGTAATTTACAAGTTAAAAATACTAAAATTGATAGATTAAGAATAAGTTTTAATTATTTCTTATGCAAGAAAATGAATCTAGTTTTGAAATGCATGATATATTATCTTGCATAATCGATAGATTGAGTGCTTTAGGGAAGGACATAACCGAGGAATACCAAGTTTACAAAGTTCTTAGTTCGTTGTTACCTAAGTTCGAGACCAAAATCCCCTCCCTCCAAGAAGTAAAAGATATTTCCACTTTATTGATGGAGCAACTAATTGGGAAATTGGAAACTCATGAAGTACAATTTGAAGAAGGAGAAGAGAGGAAAGAAAAGGAATGAAGATGAGTATGGAAAACATTTTCATTCAAAGCAAAGTCTTCAAGGAAACAAATGTCTTACTCTTCAAGTGATTCTTCTAGTAGTGAAGAAGAAATTCGTGTAAAAGGTGATAAATATGTATTTTATTCTTCTAGAAAAGATGTTATATTGTTGTCTACTAGATGTCATCAATGTGGAGAAAAAGGTCACTGGAAATCCAAATGCCCTAAACTAAAGAAGAAGAAGAAGGGTAATACCAAGGAGAAATCCTATCAAGTAACTTGGGATGATTCCTCAATTTCAAAGGCAAGTGAGAATGAGGTATGCCATCATGTATTATACAACCTCATTGCTCAACATGAGGAAGATGAAGAATAAAAAGGTGTACCTAATCAAAATGAAGATGCACAAGATGTTGAAGAAGGAAGTTAAGGAAATGAAAATAGTGATCCTGATGTATTTCTTTCTACTTTATCCAAAAAATGAGCTTATTGAACTTGTTGAAATCACCTTAGATAAAGTTGAAACATATAAGAAGTAAAAGAATAAATTGTCTAGTATGCTTGATTCCTTTGGTTTGGAACTTAATGATCTACAATATCAAAATTATAGAGATAAAAATATAATAGATGAAATTTTATCCATAAATGCTTCTTTCAAAATTGAGTCTTCACTTTAAGAGAAAAACTGAAATTTCTTGATATAGTACCTCCTTTTTGAGCTCATGTTGATCATAATGTTGTTCTTCAAGATTTTTTTTATTTAAATGATAAAATCTCTATTCTTGAAGAAAATCTAGCTATCACTAGACAATGCTTGATTTCTACTACTAATGGCAATCCATTTCTTTCTAAAGAAAATGAAAAGTTGAAGTTGTCTTTATATAAATGTTTAAAAGGTAGAAATATGTTAAATAATATGTTGTGTTCTCATAATCATGTTGGTACTCATGGACTTGGTTATATACTTAAACCTGATAAGAGAAACAAAAAGAAGGATTCTGGTTTTTCTAAATTAAATGCAAGTACTTCCACCTCTATTAGTCTTATGATATGTTTTTCTTGTGGAATATTTGGACATTATTCATTTTAATGTCCTTTTTAAGAAGCAAAAATATTGCATGATGTTTTGGGTTCCCAAAACCTCTCCCTAGATGAGAAGTAAGAAGATAATGAGCCTTATTTAGAAATCCTTTTGATCTTAAATCAGAGAGAAATAATATATGCTATTACATTCCTGGTTTTTGTGCTTAAATCAATTTTTATTACAACCTATGAGCATCTCACTCAACAAAATCTTTGAACAAGCTATTTCTCATTTGAGAAAAGATCCTTGACCGAGTATACGTTGCTTTATTTGTATTCTTTTGGTATGATCGTTGGTTGACCAACAGTTTGATCTACCTATTTCTTAGTCAACAATATTTTCTATGAAACCTTATCAGTAATAGAATTTGTTAGATCTCTTATAAGTTGATTTTTGAAGGAAATGTTGACTGTGAGATCTGGAGAACGGGGAGGCAAAAAGGGAGACACTAGTGATCCCCCTACTAACACAGCTGTACCGAGCACCACCGACGGAAGTCTTGGAGTCTCATCTAGTTTCAACCTTAAATCTCATAGAGAAACCAAAGATAGAAAGATTTGAGCATCCTAGTGAATTTGGGTACTAAGACTTGGAAGGGTATGTTTATTTCTAAGGAAGCTGATGAAATAGTGCTCTAGTGGTGCCAATTGGAGATCGTCGATGGAGTAGTGAAGTACTCAAAGGCCATTGGTGAGAGAAATGCTTTGAGGTGGTCAAACATTGTTGCCGTATATGTTTTTGGACTAAAACCACACTGGCCTACTCTTCATAAACATCTCTTGTTGATTTGAAAAGCTAAAGGAGAGTTTGAGATTCTTTCTTGAGGTAATGACTATTTCATGATTATAGTTTTAGATCCAAAAGATATGAGGGTGGCTCTCGAGAAAGATCTTTTACTCGTTGCTGGTAAGCCCTTAATTCTTAAGAAGTGGCAAAGCGGTGAACCCCTTGAGAAGTTGAAGTTGGAAGAGGTCCCAGTTTGGGTGCGTGTTTAAGACCTTCCACTGGATCTCTGGGATGAGGATGTTTTTAGTATGATAGGTAGTTTTCTTAGATCACCTCTAAGGCCACATTTGCAAACTCAAAATTTTTTGAGATTGGATTTTGCTAGAATTCAAGTGCTCATCCCTATGAAATCTACCTTTCCTTCTGAAATGACTCTTATCGGTGATGAGAGTGATGGATGTTTTCAAGTTTGAGTACAAATGGATCCCTATATCTTATAAAGCTTGTGGAACCTTTAGCCACAGGCAAGGTGATTGTGTGAAAGATACAGTCAAGAAGCTGTGAGCAAAGAAAGTGTAAGTAGAGAAATCTCTTACAGAAATTGAGGTGTTGTGACTGCATTTTATGTTTTCCCTCTGAATGAAATTGTTGTGGTTGAGTAGGTGACTATTGAAATGCATGTTCCTACTTCACAAGTTGAACCTAGCTTAGTTATCCTTCAGACTTCTGACAGCCTAGATACACCTATGTTTCATAATCAGGATGTTCCAACTACTCACCTAATTGAGTGGAACAATATGTCTAGGAAACATGGTTATTTGCCTATTAATGTGTCAAAATTTCCTTAACAAAAATAAATAGGTATTCCTGTCTCTCCAAACAACTTTTGTGTTCTGGAGTTCTCTGATATTTTTTCCTGATGCTACTATTATAGTTGGGTCTCCAATAATCCCGCCTCATGGTTAAAAATATCTTTGTTTTGTCCTGAACGTCTGAGGATTAAACAAAGAAGGTTGTCAGGATGTTGTAAGGGAAGAGATTTTTGGCAACTCCTCTTTATTCTACTTTTTTGAAACAAAATTTGGATGGAGGAAAATATCTAGAGTGGTGAATAGAGTTTGGAATTCTACAACGTAGGTTTCTAATCATGACTCCCATCTTCTAGGGAGAGTTGTGATAGTATGGTTAGATGATATACATGTTGAGATGACTGGTCAGGATGGTCAGTTTATCCATTTCTGATTTCAACTAATGATATTACCTTCTTTCTCACTGTAGTCTATGCTCATAATCATGAGTCTAAGAGGAATTTTCTATGGTCTATGCTATTATATATTCATTATTTGGTTGGAAGAGATCCTTGGTTCATTACTGTTGATTTCAACTATGTTTGTTTCTCTTTAGATAGGCCTAGTGTATTTGAACCTTCATACAAATCCATAGCTTTCTTCAATGACTTTATTAACAAAACAAATTTTTTTGAAGCTTCTTTATTGGGTTCATTCTTTACTTGGGATAACCGATAGGAAGGTGCTAGTCTGGTTATGTCAAGGATTGATAGTGCGTTCTATAATTTGAGTCATATTGATATTTCCTCATTTTTGGGGGGTTATCCATACTTCCATTCACAATGATCACTTAATTCTTTCAATACACATGGAGGAAAGCAACTTGGAAAGGAAGACCCCATTCAAGTTTTTTAATGCTTGATCTTCTCGATCTAACTTTTTTAGTATTTTTGAGGAGGTGAACAACTAAAATATTTGGTAATCCTATGCTCAGGATCTATGAGAAGCTTAGGAAATTAAGGTGGTCTCTTTGTGAGTGGAATATAAACTTTGTTGGAAATATATTTGATAATAGGAAACTTAACGAAGCTGAAGCATGTGAGGCCCAAATTATTGCTTATAACAACCTGAATGATACTATTTTGTAGGCTTTTGCTATTGAAAAAGGAAAGTTGCTCTTGAAGCTTATAGTGAACAGGAGTCTTTTATTGGGCAGAAGTCAAGAGTGAAGTGTCTCAAGTTAGGATATAAGCACTCATTTTTTTTGACTCATCTCTTAAGACTAGAAGGCAAAGGAAGAGTATTCAAAGTATGGTAATTGAAGGTTCCATATGCATAGATGAATCCATTATTGAAAACCATGTTATTGATTTTTACAACAGTCTCTTTTTTGAATCACCTTCTATTGTCCGATCATGGAATAGTCTGCGGAACCTCCCTGATCTCAATGTTGATTAGTTTAATTCTTTATTAGTTGTTGTTACTAAAAAATAGATTGATTCTATTATCTGGAATTCTAATGAAGAAAAAACTCCTAGTCCATATGGTTACAATTACCATTTCTATAAACTTACTAGCATATAGTAGGGCATGATGTTACTAAGGCAGTGTAAAAATTCTTTCTTAGTGGGAAGTTGCTTCAGGAGGTTAATAAAACTCATATTACTCTCATCCAGAAATATAAAAGTCCATCTTTTGTTGACAACTAGATGCCTATCTCCCTTTGTAATGTGCTATTCAAAATCATCTTGAAAGTGATGGCTAATAGGCTTTAGAATATCTTCCCACTTTTATCAGTCCTTCCCAGAGTTCCTTCATCAAATACAAACCAATTATTGACTACACACTCTTGATGAATGAGATAATTAATAATATATTTAAAAGTTCTAAGATGAAGATGTTTTTTAAGCCAGACATAATAAAAGCAAATGGTTATGTTGATTGGTCATATATAAAGTCAGGTTTAGCTGTCATGAATTTCCCTCATTGTTTTATCCATAATATTGATGTACTACTCAACTCTACTAGCATGCAAGTCCCAACTAATGGAGTACCTGAAGAATTTTTTAAACTCAGAAGAGTTATTAGGAAAGGAGATCCACTTGCCTTGTATCTAGTTGTTATTGCCATGGAGGGTTTCACCAATATTATGAATTACAATCTTGTCCAGAATAACTTTTCCCCTATTAAGGGAGCACATGATTTCTTTTTATCACATGCTATATTTGCTGATGATGTTGTTATGTTCTCTAAAGCTAATCTGAAATCTTTTGAAGGAGTTAATCAAGTTCTTTGTGATTTTAACAGTGTCTCCGGCATGAATATCAATTTGGAGAAAAGCACAGTTATTTGTAACTCTTTTTCTAAAGAAAATGTGGAAAGGTCTAAATTAAAAATTAAGATCAGCATACTTCCTATGAGGAACCTGGGTCTCCCCTTCTTCATAGGAACTTACAAGGTATTTATGTTCCCCCATAATTGATAAGATCAAGAGTATGCTTGAAGGATGAAAATCCCATCATCTTTCTATGAAGATAGATTAGATCTAATCAAGTTAGCCCTTGCTTATTTTCACTTGTACATGGCTTCAACGTTTCCTCATCCTATGTCTATATTGAAGGAGATTGATGGGCTTTGTCATAACTTCTTGTGGGGGGCCCTCTCTTGAGAAGATAAACTCATATGGTTTCTTGGAAAGAAGTGTAGAATGAAGAAGGAAGGTGGTTTGAGTATTAAGCTGACTGTTGATATTGTATGTGCATGTGCTGTCAAGAACATATGAAATATAGCTCTTAAAAAGATTTTGTGTAGGTGAGATGGATCCACTCAAGATACCTTAATGGTGATTTAGTTTGTACGGTCAATTCCACCTCCACTGCCTACTGGATGAGGAAGTATCTTCTAAATACCAAGAATGTGATTCTTAGTAGAGTCTTTATTATTGTTGACTCATCTTCCCTCATCTAGAGGGAGACTTGGTTGCTGGAGAGATAGTTCCTTGATGACATGTTGGATAGGCATGACATTTTAAATCTTGCTAGATCTAATCTGTCTAGGATGGGTTGCCTTATTGATAATGAACAATGGATTCATAGCAAGTTGAGGTATTGCAGCAAACTCATCAATTTCATCAAATGTTTCTTTAATCCTTCTTTAATGTCTCCTTGATCTGTTCTTTTAGACAAAGAGGCTCCTTTTAAACATATGGACTTCTGAAATCTGATTCGTATGAAACATCCTCATTTTAAATGGGCTAATTTGATTTGGAAATTGGATGCTCCTATTAGTGCAAAGTTCTAGTCTAAAGATTAATGTTGGACAAGTTGTTAACTCATGACCATATTAAAAATCATGGTTTTAGTTTTGGTTCTAGGTGTGAGCTATGTAGGTGTTGTATAGAAGACACAGGGCAAATTTATGTTGGTTGCACTTTTTCAAAAGAGATTTGGTGCTTTGCTCACAATGATGGCTTTATTTCTTCTAAGCCTAGGTCCTTCTCTAATTTCTCCTCCTTCTCAGATGGTAAAAGAAAACTTTGTGTTCAATTGGCCATTTATGCTCTATGGAGCAAGAGGAACCAGAGGATGTTCGTGGATTTTGATTTTTCTATCACTTAGTTATGGAGAAGAATTAATAAGGACGTTAAGTCACTGAGACAGTTTGATGTATAGATAGTTTCATTTTCTCTTTCCACATCATGTAAAGGTTATCTTTCCTTTTTTGGTCTACAATCCGCATATCTATCTTCTTTCCTTCATGTTTTGTAATTTTCAAAAATGGAAAAAAAGAAGCTACACACTTTGGGAGACCAAAAAAATTTGATTTAGATATTTATATTCTTACTTTATTTATTGGTTTTAAGATCTATTATGTCTATCTTATCATGATTAAAATGATTTTTGTTTTCTTCAATGAATCTTTTTAAGTTAATAATTATGTTTCTATTTTTTGAGATCTTTTTTCTTGGATGAGACTAAGGAGGAGCTCAAAGTAATTTGATATAACTTGCATATATTTTTGAGCTTTCTCTTGATGGTTCTCTATATCAGCTAGGCCTTAACTTCCCATGGGTTTAGTCTGGAGATTCTTTTTGGATCTCTATTTCAGATTGTGGATTTACTATATCATATAGGACTTGACATTTCTTGCATTGATATTGAGATATATTATAGAAAAGTATGTTTTTCATATAATCTCTATATCAATGTAGGACTTAACATTCCTGTGCCATTGTCTTAGAGTGTCTTTTTCGTTTCTATACTTAATCATTTTTGGGCTTAACATTCCTTGAAATGATTGAGAAATCAATTTTGGTTTTGTCTTTGGCTTTTATGGAAAATCTTTGTATCATGGAGGACTTAACATTCCTTACATTGTTATTGAGATATTCACTAAAATGGTATTTTGTTATGGCATCTCTATATCATGGTGGACTTAACATTCCTTACCATTGATTTAGAGTATCATTTCGATATTTGTGCGTTATGGTGTCTTTTTATCATGAAGGAATTAACATTCCTTTCATTGGTAATTAGATAACATTTTAATGTTCCTTGATCATATATAGCTTTTTGACTATGTTTTAATGTGATTAATGTCTATCTTTTCTTTTGGGTTTTCTTTAATTGGTATTCTTCTTCAATCAGTACATTAGGTATAAGATTTTCCCTCTCTGAAATGACTATCTAGTTGAGGGGGAGTGTCTCCTTCAGGGGGAACACTGGTAAGTATTGACCCTTTTTTACTTTGAAAAAGGGGGGAAAATAATCCATGAGATAAATTGGCTATCAACGAAGCTATTTAAAGGTATGGAATTCTAAATTGGCTACTTTTAATTTTCTTAGGGAAATATTTGTCATCATAAAAAAGAGAGAGATTGATGGCTTTTTAGTATGTTACACTCAAATTTCGATGATGCAAATATTTCCCAAATTGTGTCACTAACATATGTGTTAAGTATTTCAGGTGATCAAGGAACTAATTCAAGATCCAACCATAATGACCATGCAATTTTATATATGTTTGGATGCTTGTATGTCAAGTTGTACAATGAGTATAATTGTATGTGTTTTTTTTTCATACAACTTGATAGTTCTAATGTAAGGACCAGAGATGATTGTCTAAAACCTACCCAAAACCCTATTCCATACATATATCAAGCATTTAGAGTTGTTAAGTTTTATTAAAAAAATTATTAGATAGGTTTTCCCATTTGGACACATCTTTTTACGTAGGTTTTTTTGCAATGGAAGTCTTTGTCGACCAAGATTCACTCGATTGAAGACTTTGTCATCCGGTATATATTTGTTGTAATTATATGAGTTCTGGGTCATTCTCGATCAAAGTATTTGTCATCTAGATTAATCTCAATCAATCTCTTTGTCGACTGAGATAGGTTATGTAGACACAATTAATGCAACTCAACTAGCCTTTGCAACTAAACATCCTTAACTATAATGTCTAGTTTACCATTAATCTCATTCTAAAACTCCCCCAGATACCCTAATCACTTATAGAGATTCCTACATATAGGAGTGGTTTTAGGACACTTGAGATACACTTGAGAACTACTACTTTCTATTCTACTCAAAGAGTTTAACTTCCTCATTTACCATTATAAGCTTCCCTCAAGATAGCCTAATCCTTTTCTTAATACTATGTCCTTCTCCATCAAATATAGCCTTGCCTAATCCTTGTGGAGAAGATCATAAAAACTTGTTCGTAGTGCTTAATTGTATATCTTGTGAAAAAACATTGTAATTTCCTTCTTCCTTTCTTGTTCATGTGCTACGGTTTGTTGTTGCCTCACACTACTGTTGACTTGAGAGTTATGCATTGTCCATATTTCAATGATGAGTTAACCATTCCATTCATATGTATCTAATATGTTTGTTTGAGATTGATTTCAAGATTTAGGTACATGAAAAGGATCAAATTACACAAGCCCTAGCTTGTCCAAGTTCAAGTCAAAAGCAATGCAAATGTGCAATTTGGGAAATCACTCCAAACCACCATAGAATATTGTTGTAATCATTTGTATTGATGATATGACTTGTAACTAAGATGAAAAAATTTTCCTAAAAAAAGATGAGAAAAAATCACGGACACTTAATTCCATTGTTTGATCACTTAAAAATCATTTTGAACAATTTGTCACAACAACTTTGTTGGTCGAGTTTGAATCTCGATCAATCGGTGATGGATCTTTGGAAATGGATTCATCGGTCGAGTTGCACATTCAAAGAGCTAGACTGACCAAGTCACTGACCAATGTTGATTTTATCTAGTTAGTCGAGTTACCCCAGGACAAACTTGACCGACAGTTTGAAAATTGACTTTGTCAGCTAGTTGATCGGTTGAGTTACCTTTATTAAAACTTGACCAAATGTACTGTATTGAAAATGCAAAAAAAATTGATTCCAACTATTGGAGAGTTGTTAGAAATGAAAATAGATCCGTTGCAAATTGTGAGAGGGCAGTTTTCATTCTTAAGTGATCTCACACTCAAAGGAACACCCCCAACTATAAATAAGACCTCTTGGAGTTCATTCCAAGGTTGCTCCTTCATGCTATCCTTGGTCATTGCTATAGTAGAGTGTGCTATAACCCTTTGAGCCCCTTTCTCTCTCTCATTTACAAAGCATTTCATGAGTATGAGTGATTTAGGCATGTTGTAAGAGAGCTAACTCAATGTTACCTTGTAATGCTCTCCATCGTTCCATCTTCTCAATCCCCTTTCTCAAAGAGCAAAGGCTGAAGTGATCTTCTCTGAGTGAAGGAGGAGTTTCTGTTCTTTTTCAAAGCTGAAGAAGGTGCGAAAATATTCTCCAAGTGAAGGAGAAGGATAAGGTAGAATATTCAAGAAGAGTGGATAATCCCTGTGAGGACAAAGACTTGATGCAATGTGGGTAAGTCCTTGGTAAAGGCTGAAGATATCTTGATCAAGTGGGTAAGTCCTTGTGTAGGTGAAAAACTCTTGTCTTGAATAAGCAAGTCCTTGGATGTATAGTGGTCTTCTTGTATCTCTTATAATGGAATATAAGTATACACGGGTTGCAAAGTCCTAGAGGTTGAACTCTCTATTTGGTAGATTGACGATCTCCTAGTTTAGAGATTGGAACCACTCTAACCACCTTGTCTAAGTGTTTGTTTCAATCTCTCTCATCCTTGCCTTGCTTATTTAGATAGAACTTAAAATTGAGTTTTATCATTTTATTTCAATTGATATGATTTGAAGGTCTAACTATTCTTATGAGAATTTTGAAGTTCTATTCACCCCCCTCTAGAGCCCTAGATCCAACAAGTGGTATCAGAGCAAGGATCTTCTCCAACAAATCTCCTACGAGATGATAAGATGGGTGAGAACCTACTTGGTTCCCTCAACCTAGAGAGAGGCTTATCCATGCACCCCACCGGTCTTCAACCTCAACAACTTCCTTTATTGGAAGTGGGGGATGCATTTCTACATTCAAGGGATGAACTTTGATATGTGGAAAGTAATGATTGCACCCTACAAGGAGCCAACTGGAGATGTATCAACTTGGGATGAAGTTTCTGTAAAGAATGCCCAGCTCAATGCCAAAGCAATTAGCATCCTCTATGCAGCCCTCACTCCATCTGAGTTCAACCGCATCTCCTCATGGGATACAACATATGAGATATGGTACAAGTTGTGCATCACTTATGAAGGCAAAAAGTAAGTGAATGAGGCAAAGATCTACATGTTGAACAACCTACTAGAGAACTTCAATATGGGGAAGAAAGAAGGAGTTGTTGAGATGTACTATAGGATCAACATCATCATCAATGGCCTAGATACTTTGAGACATACTTTGGATAGAGGAGCTATCAACTCAAAGATCTTGAGGTCTCTTACAAAGATATGGGAGTCAAAGGTGACCTCCATTGAAGAAGTTATAAGTCTTGGTGATCTTCCAACTGAGGATGTTATTGGCAATCTACAATCTAATGAGCCAAGACTTGACAAGCAAGAAGAGGAAGCAAACTAAGAAGAAAAAGAATCAAGGAAGATCAAAGACAGTGCCTTAAAATCTCAAGTGGAGGCTCTTATCCTTCAACAACAACTTTCTTGTCAGACCTCTCCCTCCTCCTCAAGTGAATATGATGTCCCTAGTGAGCATGAAGCTAACTTCTCCAAGGAAAAGCACTTCAAAGGAAAGCAATCTTATTCCTATACTCCAAGGTGCTACAAGTGTGGTAAAAAAGGTCACTACAAGAGTAAATGCCCTAAGGCTAGAAAGTTACACCACAAGAGCATCTCAAGGAAGGAGGAAGAGTACAAGAAAGATAACAAATACGAGAGGAAGGACAAGAAGGGGAGGAGACACAAAGACACAACTCATGCAGTTTGGGAAGGATCATCATCTAGTGGCTCAAGCTCCGATGAAGATGGAGAATGCCACCTTACACTCATAGCCTCTACATGTGAAGATATTGGTGAGATAAGTGAGGTAAGGGAGGTAAGCTTGCATGAGTCAGATAAAAAAACTCTTATTGACAATGCTTGTTACTACCCATTCTTCTTATTCCGAATGCAAATATAAAAAGAAGAGGATGGGTAAAATCATTGATGACTTGTATACTAAACTTGATATTCTTGAGCAAAATGAGAAAATTCATCTTGAGAGTATTGATTCCTGGCAAGCCCAATTTCTTGATCTTGAGCTCCAATACAATGGATTTGAATTAGAGAATGGTGTCTATCTTAGGAGTATTGCATCTCTTAAGGAAGACAACTAAAATTTCTTAAATGAGCTTGAGTTACTTCAAACTGAAACTGCTAAACTTAAGCTTATTAGTGATGCTTGTAGAGATGAGAGGAATGTTTATCTAAAAAAAATTCAATTGCTTAAATATGAAAGTTCTAGGTTACTTAGTCAAGTTAATGGTTTATCCTCTAGACTTATTTTTTTAGTAATGATGTTGCTTCCATTATTCTTGAAAAAGATTCTTATTTGACTCAAGCCCTCTGTTTGGAGGCCGACCTTGTTCATGCTAGAGATGAGATTGCTATCTTGTCTTATACTGTTATATCTCTCATTGATGACAATCATAGACTTAGAGCCTCTCTATAGAAATTCCTCAAAGGAAAAAACTCCCTAAATGAAATCCTTGATCATTCTACCAAACAAAGCGGTACTATTGGTTTGGAATTTTTACGGGGGAGCTCCTAAGGGCAAGGGTAAGGACAAAGGTAAGAAAAAGAGTAAGGAAACTTCCTTTTTCATTGGAGAGTCTTCTGGCTCTAAGGATCCAATGATTTTCTCTCATTGTAAAAGTGATGATCATTATTCTACTTATTGTCCTTACAATCCTAAGGGGACCAACCCAAAGATGAAATGGGTCCCCAAGATAACAATGGATCCCAAAGTTTGAGTTGGGAACTGACACTCTCCTTTCTTGCAAGAAAATAGAAAATGGATTGTTGATAGTGGCTGCACAAAGCACATGACAGGTGATATAAGCCACTTCAACAATTTCACAAAAAAGAAAGGAGGTTCATTCACTTTCGGGGACAACAAGAAAGGTAAGGTAAAAGGTGAGGGTGATGTAGGTGAATGTTTGCGTATCAAGAATGTTCTCTTAGTGGATGACATACATTACAATTTAATAAGTGTTAGTCAATTATGTGATAATGGTAACCTTGTGCTATTTACTTCTTTTGAATTCTTTCTCCTAGATTACCTCAGTTATCATGCCATATACAGGGGAAATAGAAATGGTAATCTTTATGTAACTGTGCTTGAATCTATTAAGCTTATTGTTGGTAGATTCCTTATAGTCAATTCGAATGATATTTCTCTTTGGAATCATCATCTAGGTCATGTAAATATGTATCAATTGAAGAAGTTGAGCAGAAAGGACTTGGTAAAGGGACTTCTCAAATTGGATTTTGAAAAGGATGAGGAATGCCAACCTTGTACCCAGGGAAAGCAAACCAAGTCTGCCTTCAAATCCAAATGATTCCTTAGTACCAAGAGAGCTCTTGAACTTCTCCTAATTGATCTATTTGGACCTATGAGAACTCAATTGCTTCATAGTTCCAAGTATTGTCTTGTTATTGTCAATGATTTCTCTTGATATACTTGGACCTTATTTCTCATTTCTCTAAGTGATACACTTGATGTATTCTCTAGTTTTTGTAAATGAGTTGAAAACGAAGCTTCTTGATGCATTGTTTCCATCCATAGTGATCATGGGGGAGAATTTGAAAATGATCTTTTTGAACATTTTTGTGAAGAGTCCGAATATGCACATGACTTTTCTTTACCTAAAATGCCTCAACAAAATGAGGTTTTAGAGAGGAAGAACAGATCACTACAGGAAATGGCTAGGACCATGCTTTTAGAGTATGACACTCCAAAGAAGTTTTGGGATGAAGCCGTTAGTACCTCATGTTTTGTGCATAACCAAGTTTTCATGCATCCTTCTTTGAAGAAATCCCCTATGAGCTATGGTGTGGTAGGAAACCTTCTATCGAGTATTGTCATGTTTTCGGGTGTCCTTGTTTTGTTTTGAACACAAACGATTCTCTTGACAAGTTTGATCCGAAATCATATAAGGCTTTCTTTCTTGGCTATAGTACTACTAGCAAGGCTTATGGGGTGTAAAATGTTGATTTATCTAAAGTAGAAGAATATATTATTGTAAAATTTATTGATACTAACCCCTCTATTCTCAAGGATATTACTAATGATGATGTTGCATAAGAAGTAATTCCTATCCTAAAAGAACCCAACATCACCCAAAAGGGAAAAGAGGTGGCTACTCAAGAAGAAGATATAGATATAAAGAAGAAAGATCCAACTCCCTAGTTTGTTAAGAATCATCCTAAAGAGCTAATCATAGGTGACCATTTTGAAAGAGTGACGACACATGATTCTTACAAAAAGTAACAAGAAAACAACACCTTCATCTCACAACTCAAGTCAAAGAATGTCAAAGCAGCTCTTGGAGATGATGAGTGGATCCTAGCCATGCAAGAAGAATTGGAGAAATTTGAGAAGAACAAAGTGTGGACACTAGTGCCAAGACCATGTGATAGAAAGATCATTGGCACCAAGTGGGTCTACCACAACAATCTAGATGAAAGTGCCAAGGTGGTAAGAAATAAAACAACGTTAGTAACTCAAGGCTACAATCAGCAAGAAGGCATAGCTTTTGATGAAACATATACTCTTGTAGCTATACTTGAGTCCATTCATATGTTGCTTGCTTTTTCTAGTTATAAGAATTTTCTTCTATATCAAATGGTTGTTAAAAGTGCATTTTTGAATGGTACAATTGAGGAGGAAGTGTATGTTGCACAACCTCCGGGTACTGAACATGATAGTTTACCTAACCATGTTTATCTACTGCAAAAAGCTCTCTATGGACTCAAACAAGAACCTCGAGCTTGGTATGAGAAATTAAAGAACTTTTCATTAGATCATGGGTACATCATGGGCAAAGTAGATTCTACCTTGTTTCTCAAATACACTTATAACAATTTTCTTATCATTCAAATCTATTTTGATGATATCATTTTTGGAGAAACTAATCTTGATCTTTGCAAGGAGTTTAGTGATCTTATGAGAGATCAAAATGAGCATGATAGGTGAGCGTACATTCTTCCTCATCTTCCAAATCAAGCAAACCAAATATGGGAACTTCATCAATAAAGGCAAATACACAAGTGAACTACTCAAGTGCTTTGGGATGGAGAACACCACGTTGATGGACACGCGCATGTCAAACACTGCCAAACTTGACAGAGATGAAAAAGGTGAGAAAGTGGATGAGAATTTCCAAGGTGTTTAACTACCTCTAGACCTGACATAATGTTTAGTGTTGTCTTGTGTGTTTGCTTTTTGTCAAATTATAAGAAATCACATCTTATAGTTGTTAAGAGGATTTTAAGGTACTCAGACAAAACCCAAAATTTTGGACTATGGTATCCCAAGTCAAGGGACTTTACTCTTACGGCTTATAGTGATGCTGATTATGCAGAATGTTTGATCGATAGAAAGTGCACAAGTGGCACTTGCTTTCTCCTACGACCATGCTTGGTATCTTGGTTTTATGAGAAATAGAGAACATTGGCTTTATCAAATATCACGGCTAAATACATTACAGCTAAAAATTGTTGTGCCCAGGTTCTATGGATGAAGCAAATGATCCAAGATTTTAACATTTATTTTGATGCTTCTCCTATGTATTGTGATAATACTAGTGTAGTAAATCTATCTTGTAATCCTATATTTCATAGTATATCCAAGCATATAAGGGTTCACCATCATTTTCTTCATGATCACGTTGCCAAAAGTGATATTTATATAAGCATGTAGACACGGAAAATTAGTTGGTAGATATTTTTACTAAGCCTCTAGATAGAGAGAAATTTAACTTTACAAGATCTAAACTTCTCATAACTGCAATGGATGAATCAGATATGCCTTCTAGATAGTTTCTATCTATCCTTTATGATTTTCTCATGTCTTGATCACCCTTGCTTGCTAAAGTTGCTAAATTTCATAATCTTATGCCTTGCTTTTTTGCTTGTTTTGGGTATCTTTTGTAAATGATTCTTTTATCACTGAAAAATACCACATGATGAGTGATATGTGACTAAGTATGTTTAAAATGAAAATGGACTACAAAAATAAATTTAATTAGCACTCAAATGGCAAGAAATTAAGATTTCTAATGATTGATCAGGTTGACCATCGGTCGAGTTGCCAACTCAACCGATCCATGGCCGAGGGATTTTGTAAAAATCCATTCAGTCAATTTTCCATCTCATAGAATTTGGCTGATGGCCGGGCTGGAGCAAAAATTAAGTAGGATTCAGCCAAATTTTCTCCCTTTCAACTAGAGAAAAATCAAGTGACTCCCCCTCTAGCTCTCTCAAGCTCTCAACCCTAACCCTGCCCTTCCCTTTCCTAGCCCTAGCCTGCCCTCATTTGACCTTCCTAGATCTCTTACCTATTAGCCCTAGGTGCTTGGGCGACCCTTGTGGTGCTTCCTTTGATTTTGACCTCTCTATCTTCTTCTTCCTACCTCCATGGCTGAAAATAGGAGAAAGTGAGATGCCCCCTCTGGAGCACCATCCTCTTCACCCCACTCTCATCTCATTCCATTTGATGATACCTTCTTTATCTCTAATGAAGCTCTAAATAGGTACAAGGCGATCCTTCCTAGGAACCCCTTCACTTTTTGTGCCTTGTTTGAGCCTCCTCAGGGTAGACAAAAGGTCATAGATCGAGTAGTCGAGTTGTTGTATGAGCACCACCTATCTTCCCTTAGTGTCGAACACCAGTGCTATAGCCACTCCATTACAAGCACTAAGGTTGTTCATGAGTTATATGCAAATTTGTCATTGAATTATGACACTCTTGTAACCCCTCTTAATACTTAAGTGATACTTACTTCCATGATTGTCAGTAATAAGTTCAAAATCTCACAGGATACCTTGAATATCTTTTCCTCTGGTACTAAGGTGACCGACACATGGAGGAAGGATAATCCTGAGTATTTTGACCTACTAGACCCTGAGGCCTTCTACAAGCAATATGATATCGCTCTTCTAGACATACATAAATTTGTAAAGAAGCCTCTGGTTTCCTATAGGATGAAATCCACTCTACCCTCCTCTACCTTGGACCTTAAAAACTGCATTCTCACTCTGATAGTCAACTGCAATATTCACCTGAAAAAGAATCAAACTAAAATTGTAGAGAATGTAGCAGTGATTATGTTTTGCTTTCTGAAGAACATCAGAGTCAAGTTATTTAGATACATTCTTCACCACATGACCTACTTCGACTCTGGGAAGAACACCTGAGGTACCCACCCACCCCACCCATCCCTGATCAGTGGTCTCTTCTAATCTACTACTGGGAAGTCTCTTTTTCATGATCTTATTTGTAAACCTTCTAGAAAAGGATTATGTATCAGTGATACAACAATCAAGAAAAGCTTCCCCCTCTTCTTCTACCACACCCGGAGCCTCTACCTCCACCCAAACACCTCCACCTCCACCACCATCTGGACATACCTGCACCTCATTCAATGTATCCAATGAAGCCCTCATGGGTTACATGATACATCAATAGGCGTACAACCTACATGTTCAAGAGCATCTGCATCAGGATCTCTGTTCTATCATGTCTACCATGAACCTATCATGTTCCCATCCTTACCCTACCTACCACCCCTACATAGGTGGTGATTATGCATCCTATGCATATTAACACTTCTACCCTACCCCTCCACCTATTGCTTCCACTTCTACACCCTCTGTTGTTGGTGGATCTACCCCTGGTGTTCTACCTCTCCCATATGGCCCTATAGCTACCTTTCTTGCAATTCTTGGCACCTCTGCTCCCACCTTCCGTCAAGCCCAGGAATTGTATGACCTTGGTATGTCTTGGGCTAAGCAGAATGCCATGTGGCCCGATCATGGTTTCAGTCCTCCTTCCAATGAGGAGATGCCTGACCAGGTTTATAAGGATGTTGTTGCTGCTAATGAGGAGGCATATGATGATGATGGAGAGTATGGTTCAAATGGTTCTGATGATGGCTTTGTTGTTGCCTTTGGTGACGAAGGTGAAGTTGTTGCCTCTGCTGTACCTTCAGATGGAGATGAGGACTATGAGCCTGAAGCTTCTAATGATGATGTCGATGATGATGTTATGGACATAGATGCCATAGATGTTTAGATATTTTATTTTTTTAGTCGTTAGAAGTTGATCATATATATCTTTCTAGGCTATTTTTTACTTAAAATATCTGGGCACATTATCTGAGTTGTACTATTTTATATCAACATGTTGCTTTTCATCATTTTGGCTTATAGTTGCGTAGAGAACATGCTCATGTGTTGTAATCCTAATCTTCTATATCATAACTCTATGTATGTTCTATTATGTGAGTTATTGGTATGTTACCCATATTTTGATTATGACACAGGTTGCTTGTTTCTCTCTCGTCTGTGTTTGATGTGTGTTGTGTGGTTGCATGTTTTGTCTTGTGGCTGGATGTTTTTGGTTGTTCTTGGAGAAGACCCATTTATGTGCTCTTTGACCCCCCCCCCTTACTTTTTGATAATTACAAAAGGGGGAGAGAATTTCAATGTTTTGAAGCTCAACCATATTGCTTTTATTGTTTATGTGAACCTTTTCTTGTCTAAGAATTTGCTTTGTCTTGTAACTTGCTAAAGGATGATGCAATATACATGTTATATTGCTTTGTGTAGAAACACTAATTGTGTAGGTAAGAGTAAGCATAGATTGAGGGGGAGCAATTCACATTGTTCAAATTATGAATTCCCTTGCAAGTCACAAGGTTAAGTTATAACTTTACATATCCATTTGAATATGTTAAGGAATGGTTCGTCATTGTCAAAATGGGGAAGAATGTTGACTTGAGAGTTATACATTGTCCATTTTTTGATAATGACTTAACCATTCCATTAATATGTATCTAATATGTTTGTTTGAGATTGATTTTAGCCTTTAGGTACATGAAAAGGATCAAATTACACAAGCCCTAGCTTGTCCAAGTTCAAGTCAAAAGCAATGCAAATGTGCAATTTGGGATATCACTCCAAACCACCTTAGAATATTCTTGTAGTCATTTGTAATGATGATATGACTTGTAACTAAGACGAGAAAAAATCAAAGACACTTAATTCCATCATTTGATCACTTAAAAATCATTTTGAAAAAAATCTCACAACAACTTTGTCGGTCGCGTTTGAATCTCAACTGATCAATGATGGAGTTTTTGAAATGGATTCATCGATCAAGTTGTACAATTCATCAAACTTGACTGACTGACTCACTGATCCAAGTTGATTTTAGCTAGTCAGTCAATTTACCCTAGGACAAACTCGACCGATAGTTTGAAATTGGCTTTGTCGGTTAGTGGATTGGTCGAGTTACCTTTATTGAAACTTGACTGAATGTATATATAGAAAATGTAGAAAACATGATTCTAACCATTGGAGAGTTGTTAGAAATGAAAATAGATCTGTTACAAGTTGTAAAATAGCTATTTTTCATTCTTAAGCGATTCCACACTCAAAGGAACAACCCCATCTATAAATAGGACCTCTTGGAGTTCATTCCAAGGTTGCTCATTCATGCTATCCTTGGTCCTTGCTATAGTTGAGTGTACTACAACCCTTTCAGCCCCTTTCTCTCTCATTTAGAAAGAATTTCGTGATTATGAGTGAGTTAGGTGTGTTGTAAGAGAGATACCTCAATGTTACCTTGTAAAGCGCTCCATTTTTTCATCTTCCCAATGCCCTTTCTCAAAGAGAAAAGGCTAAAGTGATCTTCTCCAAGTGAAGGAGTTGTTGTTTTTCTTTTTCAAAGATGAAGAAGGTGTGAAGATCTTATCCAAGTGAAGGATCAAGGACAAGGCAGAAGGTTCAAGAAGAGTGGGTAATCCCTGTGAGGCCAAAGACTTGATGCAAGTGTGGGTAAGTCCTTGGTGAAGGATGAAGTCATCTTGATCAAGTGGGTAAGTCCTTGTGTAGGTTAACAACTCTTGTCTAGAATAGGTAAGTCCTTGGATGTATGGTGGCCTTCTTATATCTCTTATAATGGAATATAAGTATACATGGTTTCAAAGTCCTAGAGGTTGACCTCTCTAGGTAGTGGATTGATGGTCTCCTAGTTTGGAGATTGGAACGACTCTAACCACCTTGTCCAAGTGTTTGTTTCAATCTCTCTCATGCTTGCTATGCTTGTTTAGATATAACTTCAAATTGAGTTTTAGCATTTGGTTTAAATTGAAATAATTTGAAGGTCTAACTATTCTTGTTAGAATTTTGAAGCTCTATTGACCACCCTCTAGAGCCCTAGATCCAACAACTACTTCAAGGTAGAAGGTTGTGGTGAATCTCCCTTGATGCTACTTCAAGGTTGAAGGTTGTGACCAAGGTGGTGGAGGTGGATTAAGATCCTCTCAAAGTGGGTGACCTTCCAATGACCCCTCACAGAAGGTGGTAGTTCTCCTTGTGATGAACACGAGGGGTTGTCTTGCGCAACAAGAGACACTGGTAAATTTTATTTATTGTGTATCAGTATAGAAAAGGAATAAAATATATGGTTTATAAATCCTAGTTGGACACAATGAGGTAGTGGACTGACATACTTGTATAGAACCACTATAAATTTTGCATCACCTTGTGGTTGCTTCTTTTGTCCACTTTACTTGCTTTTATTTTCACATTATTTAAAATATTGCAATTGACTGTGTTTGTGTTATAAGTTGCAAAAAATGTTCCTTTAGTTCTATTCACCCCCCTCTAGAGTTTTCAAGAAATGCCAAGTCGTCAGGGAGATAGTCCTCACTCACCAATGACGACATCTCAAACAATGTAGCAAACATGTATTTGTCAACTAAACCTTTCATGTAATCATCATGTCTACGGGAAAACCTATTAGGATCATTCTAGATAAGTTGACATGATCATAAATTATCTCTAATCAAGGACCCAGATATGGAACATCGGTGATTATGTTTGCAAGGTAGTTTGTCACTCTCCCCTAACATGTGGACGAGATGTGGGTTGTTTCTCTAAATCTTAACATTGTGAAGTCCCATTAAAAGCTCACTCTAAACATTTTTCGAATCATGTTCATACCCCTTTGAAAGACATCATAGTCTAATCATATCTACTCAAACATCTAGCAACCTAGATGTAACATACTAGATCTTGAACCCTACCCTAGAACTTTGACCTTTTTGGGCTTAGCCAAACAAGTTTGAGGTTAGACCTAAAAAAATGTTTAGTATAACCCTAATGAGCTAATGCATGTATAAATCATCCTAATGTAACCTAATGTTTTTAGTCTTATGCCAATAATGGAAACATAACATATGTCACACAAGGTAAATAATGAATTATATAGGGTTTCATACATAATAATCACACATGACTCTTAGGGTGGTAAAATGAAGATTGGAACATAATTAGATGAATGAAAGTAATGATGATGATAAATGTGATAACTAAAAGGATAATAGGCCCAAATAAAAAAAAAAGTCACATAACTTATAAAAGGAAGTCTCAAAATTGGAAGCAAATATTGAATTCGTAGTCTACACCAGTGTTGACTTTCAAGTTGTTACCGCAATGCCTACATGGAAAGTAGAACCTATCTCCAAGTTGTTTCCTATGTTCCTCGGAAAATCTAATAAACTGATCAAGACCAGAAATAAACTCTGGGGTGTAGTGATTGGAATGGACATCCATGATCTATCCATTCTCTGAACAAAGAGAAAACAAGTATATATTAGGGTTTAGGGTTAAAAGATTAGGGTCTAGAGTTAAAAGTTTAGGGTTTATGGTTAAAAGTTTAGGGTTTAAGGTCTTATATATAATAAATGTGTACCACCTATCCCATTCTTGAACACCTAATCTCACTAGTAAGTGTATAATGTGTATTGAGTTTTCAAGAAAATTCCAATAGCATTTCCCCGCTGTTCTCCAAGTACATATGTACTTAGAGAACAAATGGGGAAATGCTACTGAAATTTTCTTGAAAACCTAATACACATTATACACTTACATTGTAAGTGAGATTAAGTGTTCAAGAATAGTCCCAAACCGGGGACTATCCAAGATTTACTCCTAATGAGTAAATCTTGGACGGGTTTCTAGGCCAACATAATAGAGCACCAGTCCCTTGTTCACAACCCCATTCAACACACAATTTTCTTATAAAAACACTTGTGGATAGCCATAACAACATATCAATGCTTCCTAAATTAATTAATGCATTATTTTATAACATAAATCGTGGTGGGTATAACATAGCAAAAAACTCAACATGCCACAACAGAAACATGTCCTTAACATTATTTTAGATGATTCTTTATTTATTGTCTTGATCATTACATGATCATGTCATTAAAATAATGAGAATTAGTTATAAGAATAAGAATTGATTAATACAACAAACAATATGAAATAATATAATCAGAGGCATCATCGTTATCTTGATTTCATTCATTAACTTGAAATTTAAAGCATAGTCTTAAATCATACATAACATGAAATTCATCCAAAGTAAATATGCATAGTGGTATGATATGCTTACCTGGAGCAAAGAAGATCCTAATTTAGTTCTTCTGACCTCACCTATTCCTATAGCCTATGTGACAATTTTCATCTAATTTGGACAAACTTGAATAATTAAGGTAAGTTTAGGAGAGAGAAAAGGTGTAAAAGCCACAAATGATAAATAACATGGTAAATAATTTCAAAAGATGGAAACAAAGGAAAATTCATATTCAACACACTAAAGATTACTTGGGGACGAAGTTTCACCATATTTGGATCATCCTAATATCATTAATTCATAAGGAAAGAGAAACTAATATTTGATTAATTAATACATTATAAGTTTCCAAACATGAAATCTATTTGCATAATTAGAATCTACACCTTAATTGGCCTGTGTGCAAAATTTCACTTATTTTAGATTAGGTTTGAACCCTTAATTGAAGAAAGAGAAAAAGGAAATTAAATGTAATGTCACTTTATTAAATTAATTAGGTCACACTGATTTCCTAATATGATTATTCGCTTCATCTAAACCATTGATATTCAGTATAATGATTGTCGCAACATCTCCTACCTCTAGTAAGAGGAGTACATTAACCAGATTTTCCTTTTCTTCTAGATTCCTCATTTCTCATATATTTCCCATGATTATTTCACCAATAGTTTCCTCTTTTGATTCTGCACATAATGACCCCTTGGTTGAACCCTAACTTGCTATATATAGGAAACCTATAAATTTGTTCTCTCCATTGTTCCTCATATAACTCCCATCATCGCTTCCCTTTAGCATGCAAGTACCCAGAAATGCTCCTCAGACTCTGTTTGCTTCTCCTCTTCCCTCAATTGGACCATTGCAGCCCCAAAAACCTCAGGCCTACTCACTTTCTACTCCATGATCTCGATTCCATTCTGTTCTTATCCGCTGTCTTCCTGTCCAATTGGCTATACGGTAAGCTTCCCCGAACCTCTGCTGTTGTTTTCCCCTTATCGTTATGCCTCAGTTTACCTCGGTTCATTGTGTACTATAGCTATGAGGAAGCTCCTCACTAGTGGTTTCTATTTTGGCCGCTTAGGGGTCCTTCGATCTTAGAAACCCTGCACCTGTCTTTGAGGTACTCTGGCGATTATTTTTATAGATTTTGCTTCCTGAGATATTGTTGTTTTGGCCTCTTGGATCTGACCTCTGTTCTGGTCATGGCGGGTGTCTTCACTCGGGTCTTTGTCGATGGGAATCGCTTCAGCTTAATCTCGTTTCCTTCATGGCATTTTGGCGAAGGTGTTGGGATCTCTTGTTGGTTGTTTTATGATCTTGAACATTGTTGTTTCTTTTCCTGGTGCTACTCTGCATCCATTACACGAGAGAATGGTCGGGATATGAATCCCTAGTGTTAATTCTCTCTTGTGCCCTCATGTTGTCCTATTTTGTTTTGCTTTTTAGTTAAGGGTATTTTTTGTAACTTCACCTCGATTCAACTTCTTGCCTTTGCACCTATGACTCATTGAACTATTTGAGTGGCCAACTCAGACAACATCCCTCTCTCTCCTATTTTCTCACGGGTCTGTAGCTGTGGTGTAATTATCTGATTGGCTTATTTTAAAAAATCCATAACAAATTATCTACTGATTAGAAAATTACAAAAAATAGTCGATAGATTCAAAAAAATATAACCTAGTTAATGGTACCAAGTTTTTCTCCTAAATCTAATGTTTTAAAAGGTGATTTTAATGGATTTTTCCTAATTGTGTAATAATTTGCAAAATTCAATAACTAAATATTTAAGTCATAAAAATATTCTAAAATATGTTCTAAACTTAGAAAAAGGTAATTTTAAACATGGCATGGATTTGATAACCTAATTCACAAATAAGGTTAAGGTGATTTTTAGGGTTTGAGTCATTAATGTCAAATTGACTCTAAATATACATATGTGTTTAATAGGTTCTTTATAGGCATAGGCTTGGACCTAGATTTCACTTTGGACTAATTAGACTATGAAGAGAGGTATGATTGCATCCCACAATATTTCTATATTGAGAAATTTCTAATTCTTCTCTCTAAATGTATGGTTGCATCACCTATTATTCTTTTGAGCAATAACCTATTTTCTTCTTTCTCTTGGTCCTATGGAAACTATCCAACACATTATCTCTTTTTCTTTGAAAATTATGCTTCATGTGAACTACTTTATTTGTTACTGATCTTATGATCATATTATCCTATTTGAACATTTTTTTGGACTCTTCCTTATACATTACTCATGGTGGAACATTCTTTAGTGATATGTGCTTCTTTGCCCACCTTTGTAGTGGATGTTTATGTGGCACATTATGTGATGGCATGGATCCTCTAATTCTACTTTATATCTCTTATTATCTTTTATAATTGCTTATTGTTTCGATATGCATCATGTGGTGACTACTAGTATAATGTTATATGTTATTTTATGTGGATGTGAACATTCCCGCATATGAATGCAGATGGTAAAATTCCCACATATGAAAATATTTTGAGTAGATGTGTATTTCCTACTCAGGGCGGATGTATATAGTTCCTTCTCACTCCATATTTAGAGTGGATGTATACAGTTCCTGCTTACCCCACATTTTTGGTAGATGTGTTATTTCCTACCCACATGTTTATATTGTTCAAGTATTGTCACAGGTGAAACACATGGATGCCTTGGTTCTTATATTTTTCTCTAATTTATCTCTCTTATTGTGATTCTTTTCTTTTATGCCTGATTGGGTAGTTCTTTTCTTTTCTATGAGAAGCCTTTTATTTTACATCATTATCTCATTATATTGCTCAATTTTCATTTAGAATGCACATACCCTCTTTGGCTGATGTCATCTTCTCTTTACATTTTGTGGGGTATGCTTCCAACCCCAAGTATAGGTCAAGGAGGAGATAACCAGGTTGAACCAGGACCTCAACAAGTTTAATTGTATCTTTGGGGGAGACTTATTGAAGTTGTTAGGTGATCCTCAGCTAGTCCTATGTTTAGTTAGTTTTTCTTTCATCTCACCCTACGTGGTGAAGGCTTGTAATGATAACAAGTTTTTAATGGTTAGATAAATATCTAAATTCTACTTCTACTTTTGGTATTATGATACATATAAGTTGAATGAATTGGTTCTCATCCCTTTGGTGAAATTTTTTATGTGGTTTTTGGTTCAAGGGATGTTGCCTTTTATTTTAATAGGGTGTGGATTCCCATTTGGGCTCCCACTCCTTACAACATGGTATCAGAGCTAGTGTTTGTCGCTTATCTAACTATTTCAATCTTGTCTCCCTTAGGATGTTTACCTTTTTCATAGATTACTTATACCTATTAGCCTTGCCTTGTGTAGGCAAAACTATGATGGTGGGATGATAACTCATCTATTGACAACTTGTTTGGTTACGAGACACTTCAAAACCATAGGTTTGGAATGCCAAGGTTGGATCCACCCTTTACCCCTCCAGTGACATAAGGTACTCCACCAACTGGAAGTGTACCATTAGTGGGATAGGAAAACCCAGACTCTGGTGCTGCTAATGGAGGTATAGTCATCACTTGTGAACAATAGTTGACCATGTTGAGGTGGTTTCTCTCCACAGTCATGGCAGGGAAGCTGAACAACCCACTTGTGCCCAACAAAGCTAAGGAGTACTCAATAATGGAATTCATGAAGAAGCAACCACCTTACTTCAAGGGTGAAGGAGAGCTTGAGATGGTGGAAAAAGCTAATGATTGGGTGTTAGCTATAGAGAGGACTTTTGATGGTATGGCTTGTCCTCCACACCATAAGGTTAGATTTTCTACCTATGTACTTGATGAACCTGCTAGAGTTTGGTGGAATGGAATTGCAAGGACTAGAGACATCTCAACCATGACCTGGGAGCAGTTTTTGGTACTTTTTTCATGGGAAGTACATCTACATTGTTGCTCTTAAGAAGAAGGAAGCTAAGTTCTATAGTTTGAATCAATGATCCTTGACCATTTCTTCTTATGTGCAAAAATTCTTGTTGCTTGAGAGATATGATGAAGGATTATGCAAGGAACGTAGAGATGACCTTTTCCTTCAAGGACTCAACTACAATGTAGGTCATGCTCTTATTCCACAACTTCCTCTGGAATTTCAACAAATAGTGGACAAGGCCTTAGCAGTGTAATCATATCTCGATTTCCAATCACACAAGCAGAACAATCATAAAAGGAAGCACCCTAAAATATAAAATAATATGAGTTTTGCTAAAAAGGTCTAGAATTAGGGTTTTATTACATTTATATGAAATTTCAAAACCCTAATACATGCAAATAATTTTTTATTAGGCAAAGGTGACTCTAGAAACAACTAGATATGTGAAGAGTGTTTCTAGAACTTTGGTTTAAGGTATGATTGCATCCCACATTATTTGTATATTGAGCAATTTATATTTCTTCTCTCAAATGTATGTTTGCATCCCTTATTATTCCTTTTGAGCAATTTACCTATTTTCTTCATTCTCTTGGTCATGTGACACTAGTCTACACATTATCACTACTACAAAAATGGCTTATAATGTCACTTTCAAAGGCGTTAGTTGTACACAAAAACTGACGCCTAAATAATAAAGTGTCAGTTAAATATTGAAACCGACATATATATGTGAAGGGAGACTAGACATGGGTATCACTTTTTATTTAGCGTCGGTTCCCAAATAAGAAACCGACGCTAAAAATTGACCGCCAAATCTAATTTTTCGAGCGAAAAAAATTACCTCCAAAATTTAACGTACAACGTCAGTTATTAACCTAGAAACTGACGACTAAAGATTTTTTGCAAAATAGAAATTTGACCAATTTGTGTCGTCAGTTGTATTACAGTAACCGATGCCGATGTGTTTTTGCACATTTAACCACGAAAATTTTCACCACCATATAGTGTCAATTTTTACACTTAAACCAACGACTATGATCTTAATTCAAGAACATTTATTTTTGTCGGCATATATATATAGACGTCGGTTTTTATTATTTGAACCGACGACTATAAGTGAACAAAAGTGTCAGTTTTTTGTTGGTAACCGACACCTATAGTTTTAAGCGTCGGTTTTTTTAATAACCGACGCCTATGGTTAACTTAACAACACCCGCGCGAGCCAGACTCTTCCCTTTTCTTTGTTTCATTCATTCTCGTGCTACTCCAGGGTTTGGTCTGGTGATTTCTCCTATGCCCCCACCTCTGCCGCCGCTTGCTCCGGTCGCGCGCTGCTCCGCTTGCTTGCTGGTCCTCTACCCACCTCCGCTGTCGCTTGCCCTCTACCTCCAGCTCGCTGCTTCGGCGACCTTCTCTCCTGCTCCGGCGACCTGCTCTCCCGACACCGCCACCGCTCACTGTTGCTACTCTCCCCACCGACGCCGCCAAAGGTACCTGCTCTGCTCTTCTTCCTCCTCTTCTTCCTTCGCCCTCAAGCAGGTACCCTGCTCCGCGACCGATGATGGTGTGTGAAATCACAGGTTGGCTCGACCGTGTTGGTAGCACGGCTGTGTTGGTTGATTTTGTGCTATATTGCTCAATTATAATCGGATAGCTACATTTGTGTGTAATGATTATCTTGATGATGAACATGCATCTACATTTGTGTGCTTTTGTGTTGTTGCAGGGGTTGTTGACTTGCTGTTGATTTGCATATATTTCTTCTTCAGCCTTCAGGTGAGGTATAATATTCTCACTCTCCCAATGTTCCATTAGGCTCCATTTTGATTCAAATCTTTGATATATGGAATCATGGTTTATTTACTATTTATTATTTACTGACAAGCATGATTAAATGATGTTACACAAAACATAGGATACGAATGATGAAACTAGGATTGTAGGTATAAGAATGACATCACATGTATTTATTGGCCTAGAAACCCATCCAAGATTTACTCATTAGGAGTAAATTTTGGATAGTCCCAGGTTTGGGACTGTTCTTGAACACCTAATCTCACTTAGGATGTAAGTGTATAACGTGTATTGGGTTTTCAAGAAAATTTCGGCAGCATTTCCCCGTTTGTTCTCTAAGTACATATGTACTTAGAGAACAATGGGGAAATACTGCCGACATTTTCTTAAAAACTCAATACACATTATACACTTACTAGTGAGATTAGGTGTTCAAGAATGGGATAGGTGGTACACATTTATTATATATAAGAATGACAACACATGTATTTGTTGGCCTAGAAACCCGTCCAAGATTTATTCATTAGGAGTAAATCTTAGATAGTCCCTGGTTTGGGACTGTTCTTGAACACCTAATCTCACTTAGGATGTAAGTGTATAATGTGTATTTGGTTTTCAAGAAAATTTCAGCAACATTTCCCCGTTTGTTCTCTAAGTACATATGTACTTAGAGAACAATGGAGAAATGCTGCCGAAATTTTCTTGAAAACCCAATACACATTATACACTTACTAGTGAGATTAGGTGTTCAAGAATGGGATAGGTGGTACACATTTATTATATATAAGAATGACAACACATGTATTTGTTGGCCTAAAGTTTTAACCATGCAAAAACTCTAATATGTTAAACCTAGACCCTAATCTTGTTGTAATATATACTTGTTTTCTCTTTGATCATAGAATGGATAGATCATGGATGTCCATTCGCAATCGCTGCACCCCAGAGTTTATTTCTGGTCTTGACCAGTTTATTAGATTTGCCGAGGAACATAGGAAACAACCTGGAGAGAGGTTCTACTGTCCATGTAGGCATTGCGGTAACAACTTGAAAGTCAGCACTGGTGACGAAATCAAAAGTCATGTCATGTACAATGGGATTATACAAAGCTATAAAGAATGGCAATGGCATGGAGAGATTTCAAACCCAAAACAAGTGGATGTCAATAGCAGTGCTTGTGTGGAAGAAGAAATTGCCTCTGATGACGTAGATGTGAATGAACTAGTTCCAGTAGACATCATTGATGCGATGCTGGATAGTTGTGGGGTAGAACACACCGATCCACCTCCCATTTTTAGAAACATTGTGTATGATGCTGAGATATCGTTATACACAGGCTGTACTAAGTTTACGAAGCTTAGCGCTGTGTTGAGATTGTATAATATGAAAGCTAACAATAGATGGAGCGACAAAAGCTTCACATCATTGTTGTCTTTGTTGAAAGAAATGCTTCTTGAAGGAAACAAGCTGCCAATCTCAACATACCAGGTAAAGAAATTGTTGTGCCCAATGGGAATGGATGCCAAGAGGATACATGCATGCCCGAATGATTGTGTATTATTTCAAAAGGACTATGTGGATTTGAAAGATTGTCCAAAATGTGGTGCGTCACGGTATAAATTGACGACTTTGGGGGAGTCCAAAATTGGTTCTCGTGCCAAGGTGATGTGGTATCTACCTATAATATCACAGTTTCAACGCTTGTTTGCCAATCCGATATATGTGAAGAATTTGAGGTGAAATGCAGATGTTAAGAAAAATATTGATGGGATCCTTCGACATGCGTCTGACTCCCCACATTGGAAGAAGATTGATCTATTGTACCCTGAATTTGGTGAAAAAGTCAGAAATCTAAGACTTGGGCTTTGTACAGATGGGATGAATTCATACGGGACATTGAGAAGCCAACATAGCACTTGGCCAGTCATGGTTGTTATATACAATCTTCCTCCCTGGCCGTGTATGAAAAATAAGTATGTAATGTTTTCGTTATTGATATCAGGCCCTAAACAACCTGGAAATGATATCGATGTTTATCTTGAACCTCTGATTGATGACTTAAAGAAACTCTGGGGTGAAGGTGTGATGACCTATGATGCTTCACAAAGAGAGACATTTTGTTTGCATGCTATGTTGTTTTGCACTATTAGTGACTTTCCAGCATATGAGAATTTGTCTGGATATAGTGTCAAAGGAGCTAAAGTGTGTCCTATATGTGAAGAGAACACTGATTCAACAAGACTAAAACATGGCGGTAAGACTGTATATCTCGGTCATCAAAGGTTTCTTACAAAAATCCATTTGTATCGTAGGAAGCAAAAAGCATTCAATGGATTTAATGAGGAACGGAGTGCACCTAAACCTATACCAGGGGAGGTTGTTTATGAAAGAGTAAAAGACTTTGTCAATGAATTTAGTAAGAGATCACAATGTACTATGGCCACATGGAGTGACAAATCTTTATTCAAGAAGAAGTCAATATTTTGGGATCTTCCTTATTGGAGTTCTTTGACAGTCAGGCATTGTATCGATGTCATGCACATTGAGAAAAATGTCTGTGATAGTGTCATTGGTACTTTGTTGAATATACCAGGTAAGACTAAAGATGGGATAAATCCAGACTGGACCTACGTGAAATGGGAATAAGGTCAGAATTAACAGAATTATGTGAAATGGGAAATCATAGAACATACTTACCTACCGCTTGTTACACATTGTCTAGAAAGGAGAAGAAAGCTTTTTGTGAATGTTTGGTAAATGTTAAGGTGCCATAGGGTTACTCATCCAACATCCGTAAATTGGTATCAATGAAAGATTTGAAGTTGATAGGTCTTAAATCTCATGATTGTCACACTCTAATGCAACAAATATTGCCTGTGGCAATTCGATCTATATTGCTGAAGAATGTAAGGTTTGTAATCACCAGACTTTGTTTCTTTTTCAATAGTCTGTGCAGCAAAGTTATTGACCCTGATACTCTCGATAATTTGCAAAGAGAAGTGGTTGTTACCCTATGTCAGCTTGAGATGTATTTTCCTATGTCGTTCTTTGATATCATGGTACATCTTGTTGTCCACTTGACTAGGGAAGTGAAAATGTTGGGACTAGGTTTCTTGCATTGGATGTATCCCTTTGAACTATACATGAGCATTTTTAAAAGTGATGTTTGAAACCGTTATCATCCTGAAGGGAGTATTATTGAGGGTTATGTGGCGAGAGAGGTTATGGATTTTTGCAATGACTTTCTCAGTGGTAATGACACTCCTGCTAATGACAAGAATATTGAGGAGCAATTTGGAAAAGGAATTTTGGGATCACGGGTGAATGTAATCAGCCGTGAGCAGTTGGAACAAGGTCACTTGTATATTTTACACAACATGGGCAAAGTGAGTGTTTATATCGAGGAACATACCAATTTCATCAAGAGACAATATCCTCGAGCCAATACAATGTGGCTTGCTAGAGAGCATAACAAGACATTTATTAAGTGGTTTGAAGATAAAGTCTTACATCAACTATCTCAAACACTAGATGATATTACTGAAACTATCAAATGTCTCACCTTTAAACCAAAATTGAATGTTATCTCTTATGAAGGGTATGACATTAATGGATTCACATATTACAAAAAGCGCCAAGATGATAAGAGTTTCGCCCAAAACAGTGGGGTCACCCTTCAAGCGTCGACTATGTTTTTTGCAAGTGCAAAGGATAAGAGTCCACGTGAAGCTAAAATGTCATATTACGGTGTCATTGAAGACATATGGGAGTTTGACTACATAGATTTTAGAATTCCGCTCTTCAAATGTAATTGGGTTGATAACACAAAAGGAGTTATAATGGATGAATTGGGTTTCACTTTAGTGAACTTTGAAAAGATTGGTGAGAAGGGTGAACCATTCATATTGGCATCACAGGCGAAACAAGTATTTTATATCAGTGATCCTACAAATGATAAATGGTCGGTTGTTCTTCATGGTAAAAGACAGTTCATTGAAGATCCTATAGATGAAGAAGAGTACTATGATAAGTATGATGACTCCAGTCCATTCTCAGTTGGGTTTCCAACAATAGAAAATATTGAAGCTAATGATGACTTGTATGTGCGTGGAGATCATAATGAAGGATTGTTAATTGATAAAAAATCACAATATTAGAAGCATGTTTATATTTTTTTATATGTTTTATTTTTCTGAATGTGAACTTTACAATGTGAATTACTTAACAATGTGAATGTGAACTTTACAATGTGAATTTTACAATGTGAATTTCTTTACAATGTGAACTTTACAATGTGAATTACTTTACAATGTGAATGTGAACTTTAAATGTGAGCTTTACAATGTGAATTACTTTTCAATGTGAATGTGAACTTTCAGATGGCTGAGCATTCTCCTGATGACCGTGCTGATGATTAGTATGAGGGTGAGGACATCAATGCGTCGCCTCACAATGTCAGTTTTTAAAATATATCATATATTTATATCTATATGTCCATTTATAGTTATATCCTGTAAGTGTGTTTATTTTATCAAATTTTAGGTTGATGATGCACATGTACCTCTGAAGCACTTGAGGCACTTGATGAGCAGCACCAAAAAGTTGATAAGAGAAGGGGAATCACTATGATGAAGAAGTTAATAGCGCAAAGCGGCAATGGACCCAAACTTGTTGTGGATTTTGATAATGAAGGAAATGCAATTGGAGTGAATCACAATTCGTTTGTTTCATATCTTGGGCATGTTACTCGTAGCCATTGTGGTTGTAAGATAGATTCTTGGCATAAAGTTCCTAAGGGGAAGAAAGATGTAATATGGAAGAATTTATGTGTGACTTATTATTAATTTGCAATTCTATTTTGTAGATTACTAATTTTTTGGATACTAGTTAATAGCAATTCTATTTTGCAGAGTATATTTGAATTGGATGAAAAGATGCATCGTAAATGCGTGATGCAACGCTGTGGGAGAGTCCTAAGGAACTATAGGACAAATCTCACTCAAGAATACATAAAAGAAGGTGACAAGAGGAAGAAGACAACCACTGAACAGTGGAACTTCCTGGACCAAGAATGATGCGTTTGTTGCTTCAAGACAAACTGATGAATTCAAGGTATTAGGCGTCACTCCCAATTTAATCAATATATGTTGTATTCACCTATTCAAGATTAACATTTAGTGTTACTAACCAAATCATTAATGTGCATACTAACTAGGCCCTCAGTGAGGTGCAAAAAGCAAGGCATGCACTGAATGTGCATGACCACACAATGGGTCCAAAGGGGTATGCAGGCATTCGCCAAAGACTACAGGCTGAGTCTACTGCTCAGTCTGCTGCTACTCAGGAGTCCTCTACTATAGGTACCACACCTCTGCCTCACCATGATGTCTGGATAGCTAGGAGGCAAAATAAGAAGGGAGAAATAAGGAAGCCCACAACTCTTGAGGCGGCTGCAAAAATGGTAAAATACAACTCTTAGAGAAATCGTTCGAATATTGATTATTTGTGGTGTTTACTTAATTACAAATTTTTGTTTTGGTGATTAGCGGGAGCTGCACGAGCTGAGGAAACAAGGCAAGTTCATCCCTGAGGGCACAAGGGATGAATTGACAGTTGCTCTGGGTAACCCAGAGCAACCTGGACGTGTTAGGGCTGCAGGCGCTGGTGTGGGCATCAGAGCGTTCTTTGGGCATCCCAACACAAGCATATCCCAAAAGTGAGACTTTCACAAGATGGGGTAACCTATTCTTTCTTTATAATATTACTGTAAAAGAGAATTCAATAATCAGAAGCTAACGTTTCTTTTATCCATGTATAGGTAGATAAGATAGTTGATAGGAAACTCGAAGAAGCAATGAGCAAGTGGCAGGCATCTCTGACTGCCACTCAGCAGACAATACCTATGGCGTCCCGCTCTACTCCTACTGTAGAGGTTGGGAGTAATCCTATAGACCCAACACATAGCACATCTACTGTAAGTATTTTTATGACATAGTAACTAGTCTTTTCAAGATGAAATGTTTTCAACATGATATGTATACACACAAATTTGTAGGGGTTGAAGCCATGCCATCTAAAAAGTAAAGAATTTGTCGTTGCAGAGGCGTGGGCTTACCCATCCCTACCAGGGGAAATGTTTCATGGGTCTCCATTACCAGCTGGTTGGGTTCGTGTGAGCCCGCTACATATATTCCCCAATTGGATGGATCTTCCATTGCTATATGTCCACCCAGATTGTGAAATGCTTGGTGAGGCAGAAAGCGGAGTGATATTGTGGCCAAAAGTGGATGTCCTCTATACTGAAACTGTATGGTAAATTTACATTACGTTAAATTGTTAGTGTGTGTATATGATGTCAATTGATCTGAAATTATATATATACAGGTTAAAAAGAAGACACCTAGAGCATCAAGGCCTCCACCTCCACCTCCTATATTACCAAGTTGGGTTCCACAGGACCTACCTGTCCCGTTAGGTCCTAATTGTAGGGGTATGGCAATATGGTTAGGCGAACATGATATAAATTTCCCTATAACTGTTTCTATAGATGTGGATGCTGCAGGTCAATCATACGAAAGCAAACTATTTATACAAGATATTTTGGAGTTGTTTCGATATGATTGGCTGAATACATCTGTGATAGAGCTATGGATAAGGTGAGATCTTATTTATACATCCATATACCTTGTGTAGGATCTGATGATCTAGTTTCTTATTTATTAATGCATACATAATACATGTTTTGCAGCTACTTAGACAAGATATGTGCAGATTTTTCATTCGAACATGTAGGATTTTTTATTCCATCTTTGATTATTCTAGTAGCTAAAGACCCTCCGTTAGTTCAACAATACGGCTGTGATGCTTTGACAAATTTGACTCAAAATAACAAGATGGTGATAATAGCTCCATTAAATGTGGAGTAAGTTTACTTTGCTTATAATTTGGACTTAAGAAAATTATATTTTTATTGTGGATTTTGAGTTATTAATTTTTAACTTTTTTACCTCTAGTGGTATGCATTGGGAGTTACTAGTTATTGTCCCGAAGACGTTCACTGTCTATTATCTAAATCCTAAGGGGACTAAATTGAATTCAAAATATGGACACACAATGAAAATGGCATTATTCCAATGAGAAATATTTCATTTTCATATCCGTTAACATATGTTATTACATTACTATTTAATTATGCAATGTACTATGTTACATTAACATGTAGGGATTTAGATGAGTTCAAAAAGGCTGGAGGAAAGGTCCCCAAGAAAAAGAACCAGCCAATAATTTGGAAGAATGTAGAAGTAAGTTCCCAACTACAATGTATATATTATTTATGTGAACAATGCTTAATTAGTTATATTTTTTAATATTTTGTATGTTTCAATTTATAGTGTGCTACACAAGACAACGGATGGGCATGTGCATACTATGTGATGCGATTTAAGCACATGATTATCAAATATGCCACAGTGGACATCGATACCATTCCTGAGGTATTATATATAGTCTCATTAGATAATATGAAATATATCAATCTTATTTATATATTATTAATTATATATATACATCAATCTCTTTGTAGGTGTTTAAAACTAACCACACTACAGGAAAGGTCTTACCATATGTAAATGCTCCCTATACGACAAAAGAATTAAATGATGTAAGAGAAGAATGGGAAACAACCATACAAATAGTGGGGGTTTTAAAATATAATTGGGATGTTAATAGCGAATAATGACTACAGAATGATATTTTGTAAATGAATTTCTAAATTATAATATGTGTGAATGTTTTCTACATGTCTTAATGTTTCTACATGTGTCTGAATGTTTATACATGTGTGAATGTGAAAATGAATGAAACTGTTGGTTGCTATATGAATGTTTCTACATGTGTGAATGTGAAAATGAATGGAACTACAAATTGCTACATGAATGTTTCTACATGTGTGAAAATTGAATGGAACTGTAGGTTGCTAAATTTGTGGAAATTAATGTTGTTAATTTTGTAGGTTTGTGGCCTATTGTTACCTGATATCAATAGATGTCGTAAATCCTACAGTTCATAACTGAACTACAGGTTTCTCATCCTGCGACCAGTCATAGTAGGCCTGCAGACTGATAAGAAAAAAAACATGAAATCGGCATCGGTTATTTTTTTATAACCGACGACAAATGATTACAACGTCAGATAAACAATTATAACTGACGCCTAATGCATGTGATGTGGCATCAGTTATCAATAATAAACCAACGTTGATGGTTCTAGCGTCAGTTGCCCTACTAGTAACCGACGTCAATTTCCCTAATGAGGCGAGACACCACTGTCGTGCTGGACAGCATGACTGTGGGAGCGGGCCAGACAACACGGCCATGCTGGCCAGCATGACCGTGGTAGTGGGTGAGATGGCGTCAGTTATCACTAATAAACCTACGTTGATAGTACCCCAGATGGTGCCCTTTCTGTGACGCAAAGGTTTATGTCATCGGTTTCAAAACTAATAACTGACGCCTATACTCCCATGCTGGCGCGTTTTCGATGGCGCGCGAAGGGTTGTGGTGTCTGTTTGAAAACCGACGCCTAACAGTTGGCCTTTTAGCGGCGTCCCCATAGGTGTCGCATTAAAACCGATGCTAAAGGCCTTAAATAACCGACATTAAAGGCCGGTTATGTACTAGTGTATCTCTTTTTCTTTGAAAATTATGGTTCAGGCAAACTACTTTATTTGTTACTGATCATGTGATCATGTTATCATGTTTGGACATTCTTTTGGACTCTTGCTTACACATTGCTCATGGTGGAACTTTCTTTGGTGATATGTGCTTCTTTTGCCCACCTTTGTAGTTGATGTTTATATAGAACATTATGTGAAGGCATGGACCCACTGATTCCAATATATTTTGTTGTATGTTCTCATCTCTCTTATTATCGTTTATACTTACTTATTCTTTTTTTATGCATCATGTAGTGACTTCTAGTATAATGTACATGTGCTTTTGATGTGGATGTGAAAATTCCCACATATGAGTGCATATGTGAAAATTCTTGCATATGAAAATAATTAGGGAAGATGTGTTTTTCCTGCCCAATTAGATTTTGACAGACCCTACCACTCCATATTTTAGAGCAGATGTATACAAGACCATGCTCACCCCACATTTTTGGTAGATGTGTTATTTCCTACCTATATGTTTATATTGTCTAGTATTGTCACAGGTGAAACACATGGATTCTTTATTCTTATACTTCTCTCTTATTTGTCTCTTTTATTGTGATTCTTTTCTTTTATGCCTGATTGGGCAGTCCTTTACTTTTCCTATGGGAAGCCTTTTATTTTACATCCTTTATTTCATTATATTGCTCAATTTCCATATAGCATGCCCATACCAGCCTTTTGCGGATGTCATCTTCTCTTTTCCTTTTGTGGGGTAAGCTTCGAACCACAAATATAGGTCAAGGAGGAGACAACCAGGTTGGACTAGGAACACAACACGTTTAATCTTTGTGCGAGACTTTATTGAAGTTGTTAGGTGATCCTCGACTAGTCCTATGTGTAGTTAGTTTTTCCTATATATCACTCTGTAAGGTGAATCACTGTTAATGATAACAAGCTTTGTAATGGTTAGATACATCTTTATATTCCATTGCTACTTTTGTGTTATGATACATTAATGTTGAATAAATTAGTTATCATCCCTTTTTGAGAAAAAAATTATGAGGCACCATATGATGAATAATTAGAGAGATCGCCTCATCAAACCTATCCAAGAATGCTTTGATTCCACTTTGCAGCATGTTCTCATCCCCAAACAGATAGATGGTCCTCTAATCCAGGATATAATCTCTGTCAGGGTCTTAGCTTTAGCCCAGACTAGTTTGTCAATATCACTTACTCTAAACATATAGTCTAATGTTTCTATCCTCCTTTCATCACAACACTCACACCCCAGTTTAGGTGAATGTTGCATGCCCTGATACAAGCTTCCGTAGGTATCGCTCTCTTCAAAGACTTCCATGCAAATGTGTTAACTTTTAAGCAAAGGTAAGAGTTCCATATCCATTTTATATCTACCATTTAAATAAAATCTCTATTTAAATCCAAGATGGATGCTTTAAAAGAAGCAATTTTTAATGTTCTATGTTCATTTGGAGTCAAAATTAGGGAATCCTTCCCAAAGGTATCTGATATGACCCCCTCTCACTAGGTTCTCTATGCTTTCTCCATATATAAGATTTTTAAGTGAAAGTATGTTTTGTGGTTCATTTATATTGAGTGCCTCAATAAGTCTAAATTTTGTGTATATGTTCATATAATCTAATTTCTATGTGATCGTGCTTGCAACCCATTCAGATGACCAAAACAATATGTCACCCCATCCTAGTTCCCATATAGTTTTCCTCATAACCAAGGGGAATAATTCCCATGTTCTCTTCTGGTAGATCGATGCTCGTGTCCCCTTTTTAAAAACCACAGATGGTCTATCACCATGTCATAGTTATTTTTGTATTTCTCTCTATAGAATTGTGCGCATAGGATTTTCCTTTCAAAATACCCGAAGTTGATTTCACAAGGAAGCTTTGGAGTCTGAGCTTCAACTTTGGTAGACTTAGACCCTCGTCTTCTGTTGCTTTATATATCTTCTTCCATCTGATCCAATATCTTGTTTTCAATCCTTCTCTAGACTCCCATAGGAAATTTTTCATCTCTCTCTAAGATTGTTATAGTCTCCAATGGTAAGCCAGATGCCTATATAATGGGTAAGGGTATCAAAATAAGCATCGATTTCATAAGAGTAAGCCTCCTATAAAAAGGAAAGAATCTTTCCAGCCCATATTTACATCCTACTAGTGGTCTTGTCCACTATTCTCTCATAGTGATTGACTGGAATACACCATGGGAAGAGTGGTTCCCCTAGGTACTAAATGAGATCTAACGTGCATACACACTCCCAAGCAACTCCAATCTCTCTGCGTCTATCCTCTAGTTTGGATCCTAGCACGATCACATATTTTTTCTGTTAATAATGGCCCTCGATGCTACGGTATATGCCTCAAAGATATCCTTAACCTTATTTGAATAGGAACCTTCAAGTTGATGTTGAAGATTAGGTCATCTACAAACATGAGAAGTGATGGAGCTATTCATCAAATTAAGTAGCTCATAAAATGACCAAACTCTATCTCTTCAACAATGTACCTTCTTAGAAATATGCAAGTATTTGTATTCATGGTAGAATTTTAAACTAATTAGTAATTGAGAGTCAATTTTCCAGGTCCACATGTGTTACCTAGATTTTGATTTTGTGATTTTCTCCTTACTTTTTGAATGAGAAAGATAATTAATAAACAATCCATTTTTATTTCATTTAATAACACATAATCATCAATGAAAGATCATTCTAATTCGGATAATTTTTAAGTACAAGTATACGACCTTTTGAATTATACTCAACATTTGTACTTAACCATATGGGACATATTAGCATTTAACATCAATACTTAATTTTGGTTGAGTTTAAGGATTAATTCCCAAAGACTTAACGTAGACATTGTGAAAAGACTTTTTGGTAACCATATATGTATTTATATTAAAAAAACACCCAATACACATGTCGATAAACAATAACTACTTGGAATTTTTTCTTCTCACCTATTAAAACACAACTAGTAAGAGATGTCCAAAAAGGAACTATACATTAGGACTCATGTTCTATTATTTAGCAATGCACAACTGATCATAAATGAATAGTTGTTCATTAGATTATATCAAAGTTAAAAATTTAACTTTTAAGTAATACTAAAAAATATAGACTTAAGCTATACTTGACTTGTCAACATTTACTGTGAAGAATCAACTTTATTTTGAATTCTAACATTTGTTTGTGAATCTTTGCAAACCAGCTTGACAAAATCCAAAAAGAAAATTGAGTCATTTTATCAAGGAATTAGATGGTGTTAAGAAAATTTTAATTAAGGAATAATGTTAGCTAGAAATATCTTTATTTCATATTCAATATGAGGAAAGAGAAACATTTTAACTCTCTCATAGTCAAGGGGGAGAATTCCCATATTCCTTGTGTACCCTTCTTAAAAATTCATGGATAGTCTCTCACCATATCACATAGTGATCTTTTGTTTTCTCTCTAAAGAACTCTACCCATAGGATTCCCCTATAAAAATACCCAACCCGGTTCCACAAGGAACCTTTGAAATATAATCTTCAACTTTGGTATACCTAGACCCCAACTTCTGTAAGTTTATATATATTATACCAAATGACCCAATGCCTTATTCTTAATCTTTCTCTAGATTCCATAGAAAATTTGTCATCTTTCTCTCTAAGGTTCTAATGGTCGCTAATGGTAAGCCAGATGTCGTCATAATGTGTAAGGGTATCAAAGTAAGCACCGATTTCACAAAAGGCAAGCCTCTTGAAAAAGGAAAGAAGCTTTCCATCCCATAATTACATCCTACTAGTGGTCTTGTCCACTGTTCCCTCATAGTGCTTGATCGGAAAGCACCCTGAGAAGAGTGGTACCCCTAGGTACTAAACAAGATCTAAGGTGCATACACATACCCAAGCAACTCCGGTATCTCTATGTCTATCCTCTAGTTTGGATCCTAGCATGATCATATATTTTTTTAGTTAATGATTTTCCTCGATGCTAAAGTATATGCCTCAAAGATCTCCTCAACCTTATTTGATTTGAAACTTTCAAGGTGGATGAAGAAGATTAGACCATCCACAAACATGAACAGAGATGGATCTATTCACCTCATTATGTAGCTAGTAATATGACCAACCTATGTCTCCTAGACGATGCGTTCTCATAGAAATATACAAATATTTGTATTCATGGTAGAATTCAAACAAATCAATATTATCCGGAGCCAATTTGACAGGTCCACATGTATTGCGTTGGTTTGGATTCTGTGATTTTCTTTTTTACTTTTTGAATGAGAAATAAAATTCTTAAATAATCCATTTATTTTTTATTTAATAAAACATAATCATTAAAAGATCGTTCGTATTAGGATAAATTTGAAGTACAACTATAAAAACTTTTGAATTATACTAGAATTTATGCTTAACTATATGGGACATATTAGCATTTAACATCAAGAATTAATTTTGATTCAAGTTTAGGGACTAGTTTCCAAACACTTCATGCAGACATGGTGGATTTTTTTTGGTAACCATGTATGTATTTATATTTAGGGTAAAACTACCGAATACTCACGTCCATAAACAACAACTTTTGAATTTTTTTCTTCTCACCTAATAAAACAAAACAAGATATGTGCAGATTTTTCATTCGAACATGTAGGATTTTTGATTCCATCTTTGATTATTCTAGTAGCCAAAGACCCTCCGTTAGTTCAACAATACGGCTGTGATGCTTTTACAAATTTTACTCAAAATAACAAGACGATGATAATAGCTCCATTCAATGTGGAGTAAGTTTACTTTGCTTATAATTTGGACTTAAGAAAATTATATTTTTATTGTGGATTTTGAGTTATTAATTTTTAACTTTTATACCTCTAGTGGTATGCATTGGGAGTTACTAGTTATTGTGCCCGAGACGTTCACTGTCTATTATCTAGATCCTAAGGGGACTAAATTGAATTCAAAATATGGACACACAATGAAAATGACATTATTCCAGTGAGAAATATTTCATTTTCATATCCGTTAACATATGTTATTACATTACTATTTAATTATGCAATGAACTGTGTTACATTAACATGTAGGAATTTAGATGAGTTCAAAAAGGCTGGAGGAAAGGTCCCCAAGAAAAAGAACCATCCAATAATTTGGAAGAACGTAGAAGTAAGTTCCAAACTGCAATGTATATATTATTTATGTGAACAATGCTTAATTAGTTGTATTTTTTAATATTTTGTATGTTTCAATTTATAGTGTGCTAAACAAGACAACGGATGGACATGTGCATACTATGTGATGTGATTTATGCACATGATTATCAAATATGCCGCAGTGGACATCGATACCATTCCTGAGGTATTATATATAGTCTCATTAGATAATATGAAATATATCAATCTTATTTTTATATTATTAATTATATATATATACATCATTCTCTTTGTAGGTGTTTAAAACTGACCACACTACAGGAAAGGCCTTACCAGATGTACATGCTCCCTATACGACGGAAGAATTAAATGATGTAAGAGAAGAATGAGCAACAACCATACAAATAGTGGGGGTTTTAAAATATAATTGGGATGTTAATAGCGAATAATGACTAAAGAATGATATTTTGTAAATGAATTTCTAAATTATAATATGTGTGAATGTTTCTACATGTCTTAATGTTTCTACATGTGTCTGAATGTTTATACATGTGTGAATATAAAAATGAATGAAACTGTTGGTTGCTATATGAATGTTTCTAAATGTGTGAATGTGAAAATGAATGGAACTGCAAATTGCTACATGAATGTTTCTACATATGTGAAAATTAAATGGAACTGTAGGTTGCAAAATGTGTGGAAATTAATGTTGTTAATTTTATAGGTTTGTGGCCTATTGTTGGCTGATATCAATGGATGTCGTAAATCCTGTAGTTCATAACTGAACTACAGGTTTCTCATCCTGCGACCAGACACAGCAGGCCTGCAGACTGATAAGAAAAAAAAACATGAAATAGGCGTCGGTTATTTGTTTAAAACCGACGACAAAGGATTACAACGTCAGATAAACAATTATAAGTGATGCCTAATGCATGTGATGTGGCATCGGTTATCAATAATAAACCGACGTTGATGGTTCTAGCGTCAGTTTTCCTACTAGTAACCGACGTCGATTTCCCTAATGAGGCCAAACACCATGGCCGTTCTGGCCAGCACGACTGTGGGAGCAGGCCAGACAACACGGTCGTGCTGGCCAGCACGACAGTGGCAGCGGGTGAGATGGCGTCAATTATCACTAATAAACGGACGTTGATAGTGCCCCAGATGGTGCCCTTTCTGTGACGCGAAGATTTATGTCGTCGGTTTCAAAACTAATAACTGACGCCTATACTCCCATACTGGCACATTTTTGGTGGCGCGCAGAGGGTTGTGGTGTCTGTTTGAAAACTGACACATAACAGTTGGCCTTTTAGCGGTGCCCACATAGGTGTCGCATTAAAACCGACGCTAAAGGCCTTAAATAACTGACATTAAAGGCCGGTTATGTACTAGTGTATATCTTTTTCTTTGAAAATTATGGTTCAGGCAAACTACTTTATTTGTTACTGATCATGTGATCATGTTATCATGTTTGGACATTCTTTTGGACTCTTGCTTACACATTGCTCATGGTGGAACCTTCTTTGGTGATATGTGCTTCTTTTCCCACCTTTGTAGTTGATGTTTATATGACACATTATGTGAAGGCATGGACCCATTGATTCCATTTTATTTTGTTGTATGTTCTCATCTCTCTTATTATCTTTTCTACTTACTTATTCTTTTGTTATGCATCATGTAGTGACTTCTATTATAATGTACATGTGCTTTTGATGTGGATGTGAAAATTCCCACATATGAGTGCATATGTGAAAATTCTTGCATATGAAAATAATTAGGGAAGATGTATTTTTCCCGCCCAGTCAAATTTTGACAGACCCTACCACTCCATATTTTAGAGCAGATGTATACAAGACCATGCTCACCCCACATTTTTGGTAGATGTGTTATTTCCTACCTATATGTTTATATTGTCTAGTATTGTCACAGGTAAAATACATGGATGCTTTATTCTTATACTTCTCTCTTATTTGTCTCTTTTATTGTGATTCTTTTCTTTTATGCCTGATTGGGTAGTCCTTTACTTTTTCTATGGGAAGTCTTTTATTTTACATCCTTTATTTCATTATATTGCTCAATTTCCATATAGCATGCCCATACCAGCCTTTTACGGATGTCATCTTCTCTTTTCCTTTTGTGGGGTAAGCTTCCAATCACAAATATAGTTCAAGGAGGAGACAACCAGGTTGGACTAGGAACACAACACGTTTAATCTTTGTGTGAGACTTTATTGAAGTTGTTAGGTGATCCTCGGCTAGTCCTATGTGTAGTTAGTTTTTTCCTTTGTATCACTCTGCAAGGTGAATCACTATTAATGATAACAAGCTTTGTAATGGTTAGATACATATTTATATTCTGTTGCTACTTTTGTGTTATGATACATTAATGTTGAATAAATTGGTTATCATCCCTTTTTGAGAAAAATTTTATGAGGCACCATATGATGAATAATTAGAGAGATCGCCTCATCAAACCTATCCAAGAATGCTTTGATTCCACTTTGCAGCATGTTCGCATCCCCAAATAGATAGATGGTCCTCTAATCCAGGATATAATCTCTGTCAGGGTCTTAGCTTTATTCCAGACTAGTTTGGCAATATCACTTACTCTAAACATATAGTCTAATGTTTCTATCCTCCTTTCATCACAATACTCACACCTCATTTTAGGTGAATGTTGCATGCCCTGATACAAGCTTCCGTAGGTATCACTCTCTTTAAAGACTTCCATGCAAATGTGTTAACTTTTAAGCAAAGGTAAGAGTTCCATATCCATTTTATGTCTACCATTTAAATAAAATCTCTATTTAAATCCAAGATGGATGCTTTAAAAGAAGCAATTTTTAATGTTCCATGTTCATTTGGAGTCAAAATTAGGGAATCCTTCCCAAAGGTATCTGATATGACCCCCTCTCACTAGGTTCTCTATGCTTTCTCCATATATAAGATTTTGAAGTGAAAGTATGTTTTGTGGTTCATTTATATTGAGTGCCTCAATAAGTCTAAACTTTGAGTATATGTTAATATAATCTAATTTCCATGTGATCTTGCTTGCAACCCATTCAGACGACCAAAACAATATGTCACCCCGTCCTAGTTTCCATATAGTTTTCCTCATAACCAAGGGGAATAATTCCCATGTTCCCTTCTGGTAGATCGATGCTCGTGTCCCCTTTTTAAGAAACCACAGATGGTCTCTCACCATGTCATATTGATTTTTGTATTTCTCTCTATAGAATTGTGCGCATAGGATTCTCCTTTCAAAATACCTGAAGCCGATTTCACAAGGAAGCTTTGGAATCTGAGCTTCAACTTTGGTAGACTTAGACCCTCGTCTTCTGTTGCTTTATATATCTTCTCCCATCTGATCCAATATCTTGTTTTCAATCCTTCTCTAGACTCCCATAGGAAATTTTCCATCTCTCTCTAAGATTGTTATGGTCTCCAATGGTAAGCCAGATGCCTATATAATGTGTAAGGGTATCAAAATAAGCATCGATTTCATAAGAGTAAACCTCCTAAAAAAAGGAAAGAATCTTTCCAACCCATATTTACATCCTACTAGTGGTCTTGTCCACTATTCTCCCATAGTGATTGACTGGAATACACCATGGGAAGAGTGGTTCCCCTAGGTACTAACTGAGATCTGAGGTGCATACACACTCCCAAGCAACTCCAATCTCTCTGCGTCTATCCTCTAGTTTGGATCCTAGTACGATCACATATTTTTTCTGTTAATAATTGCCCTCGATGCTGGAGTATATGCCTCAAAGATCTCCTTAACCTTATTTGAATAGGAACCTTCAAGCTGATGTTGAAGATTAGGTCATCTACAAACATGAGAAGTGATGGAGCTATTCATCAAATTAAGTAGCTCATAAAATGACCAAACTCTATCTCTTCAACAATGTACCTTCTTAGAAATATGCAAGTATTTGTATTCAATGTAGAATTTTAAACTAATTAGTAATTGAGAGTCAATTTTCCAGGTCCACATGTGTTACCTAGATTTTGATTTTGTGATTTTCTCCTTACTTTTTGAATGAGAAAGATAATTCATAAACAATCCAGTTTTATTTTATTTAATAACACATAATCATCAATGAAAGATCATTCTTATTCGGATAATTTTTAAGTACAACTATACGACCTTTTGAATTATACTCAACATTTGTACTTAACCATATGGGACATATTAGCATTTAACATCAATACTTAATTTTGGTTGAGTTTAAGGATTAATTCCCAAAGACTTAAGGTAGACATGGTGAAAAGACTTTTTGGTAACCATATATGTATTTATATTAAAAAAAACCCAATACACATGTCGATAAATAATAACTACTTGGAATTTTTTCTTCTCACCTATTAAAACACAACTAGAAAAAAATAGATAATACATAAGAGATGTCCAAAAAGGAACTATACATTAGGACTCATGTTCTATTATTTAACAATGCACAACTGATCATAAACGAATAGTTGTTCATTAGATTATATCAAAGTTAAACATTTAACTTTTAAGTAATACTAAAAAATATGGACTTAAGCTATACTTGACTTGTCAACAATTACTGTGAAGAATCAACTTTCTTTTGAATTCTAACATTTGTTTGTGAATCTTTGCAAACCAGTTTGACAAAATCCAAAAAGAAAATTGAGTCATTTTATCAAGGAATTAGATGGTGTTAAAATTTTTTTAATTAAGGAATAATGTTAGCTAGAAATATCTTTATTTCAGATTTAATATGAGGAAAGAGCATCATGTTAACTCTCTCATAGTGAAGGGGGAGCATTCCCATATTCCTTGTGTACCCTTCTTAAAAATTCATGGATAGTCTCTCACCATATCACATAGTGATCTTTTGTTTTCTCTCTAAAGAACTCTACCCATAGGATTCCCCTATAAAAATACCCCAACCCGGTTCCACAAGGAACCTTTGAAATATAATCTTCAACTTTGGTATACCTAGACCCCAACTTCTATTAGTTTATATATATTATACCAGATGACCCAATGCCTTATTCTTAATCTTTCTCTAGATTCCATAGAAAATTTGTCATCTTTCTCTTTAAGGTTGTAATGGTCGCTAATGGTAAGCCAGATGTCGTCATAATGTGTAAGGGTATCAAAGTAAGCACCGATTTCACAAAAGGCAAGCCTCTTAAAAAAGGAAAGAAGCTTTCCATCCCATAATTACATCCTACTAGTGGTCTTGTCCACTGTTCCCTCATAGTGCTTGATCGGAAAGCACCCTGAGAAGAGTGGTACCCTAGGTACTAAACAAGGTCTAAGGTGCATACACATACCCAAGCAACTCCGGTCTCTCTATGTCTATCCTCTAGTTTGGATCCTAGCATGATCACATATTTTTTTAGTTAATGATTTTCCTCGATGCTAAAGTATATGCCTCAAAGATCTCCTCAGCCTTATTTGATTTGGAACTTTCAAGGTGGATGAAGAAGATTAGACCATCCACAAACATGAACAGAGATGGATCTATTCACCTCATTATGTAGCTAGTAATATGACCAGCCTATGTCTCCTAGACGATGCGTTCTCATAGAAATATACAAATATTTGTATTCATGGTAGAATTCAAACAAATCAATATTATCCGGAGCCAATTTGACAGGTCCACATGTATTGCGTTGGTTTGGATTCTGTGATTTTGTTTTTACTTTTTGAATGAGAAATAAAATTCTTAAATAATCCATTTATTTTTTATTTAATAAAACATAATCATTAAAGATCGTTCGTATTAGGATAAATTTGAAGTACAACTATAAAAACTTTTGAATTATACTAGCATTTATGCTTAACTATATGGGACATATTAGCATTTAACATCAAGAATTAATTTTGATTCAAGTTTAGGGACTAGTTTCCAAACACTTCATGCAGACATGTTGGATTTTTTTTGGTAACCATGTATGTATTTATATTTAGGGTAAAACTACCGAATACTCACGTCAATAAACAACAACTTTTGAATTTTTTTCTTCTCACCTAATAAAACAAAACAAGACAATAAAACAGATAATACATAAGTAATGTCCAAAAAGGAACTATACGTCACGATTCATGTTCTATTATGAAGAAATACATAATTGACAATTGTTCATTAGATTATATCAAAATTAACATTTGACTTTTGAGTAATACCCAAAAAATATGGAGTTAAGGCATACTTGACTTGTCAGCATTCACCATGAAGAATCAACCTTTTTTTTTTAAATCTGACATTTGTTTGCAAATGCTGGACAAACCAGTTTGACAAAATCCAAAAAAAAAAACTGATCCTCTTTTTCTCAACGAATCGCACGGTGTTCACGTTACCGAAAAATTTTAATTAAGGAATAATGTTAGCTAGATATATCTTTATTTCAGATTCAATATGAGGAAAGAGCAACATGTTATCTCTCTCATCCTGTTACGAGACGAGCAATATGAGAAAAATAGCTTTGCAATGCCATGATTATGATTAATAACCACCTCATACCTCGATTATTCTCCAGCATTGTACTTGATTTAGACTGACTTTCCGTATCTCTAGCAATATCATATCGCCCTTTTCTTCAAAGATCCCTATTATGAACTTAAACAATCAGTAGCCCATCCTATGTTCACTGATGCGCACTTGTCTAGCCCACTGAAGCATGTTTTCAGATATCCCGTTGGGGAAAGTGTCGACAATAATCTGTTGAATATGGACGGATGGTGCTATCATCAGTCTGCCTCTGCCAGCCACCTCTTCCATCTCCTCGGCATTCTCAATGAAGTCCAACTGTGCAAATGGGTCAAGGGAATCCTGGTTGATATTGTTTTCCAGTTCCAACTCCCGCCTCAGGATTGGAATGGTGATCCCCAGCCGCTTGAATATGTTCAGCTCTTCCAGCGCCCTCTGGTTGTCGCGTTTGTCAATTACAGGAAACGAGGCCGGACCAACATCGGCGGCAAAGCTCAGGTTTTCAATACATATGTCGAATATATGGTTGAAATCGGCGAAACGAAGTAATAGGTCACCAAGGAGTGTATGAACCTCGTTTTTGAGGGCTCGGGGAATGTACATCTCCTCCTCCAATGGCTTCACCTCTACAGTCAAGGGGTAATACGTGATGCAGCGCGTCATCCGCACACGATGGAGACCAGTCAGAACGACTCGCTTTGTCACTTCTTCTATCGGGCTAGTTACCTTCGCCAGAGTCCCCACGTCGTGGAGGCGATTGAGCAGCTCTTGGCCTTGGAGCTCTGCGCTCAGGATGCAGCCATTAAAACCTGCATCGTCTTTCAGCATGAATGCCGCCACTAATTTCTCCCCGTCGGTGCTGAGATATGCTTCAAGAACAGGTTGGTTTATGAGGTAGGCTGAGGTGTTGAAGCTGGGAAACAGGGGCCTTCGAGGCAGAGGCACTGCTACTGCAGACACTGGGTCCAGTCTCGCCTGATTTCCTTTCTCTGTAGGACCATTTAGCACCCACGCAGGGATTGAAGAAGCCATGGACGCGCGCACGTTTGCTTGTCGCTGCTACTGGCCTGACGATGTTAGGAGAAAGGAAAGAGCGAGATAGCTGAGGACGAAGGGTTTGTCTGAAAGTGGCCGGGAGGGAGGGGTCTTGGAAGAGGAAAGTAACTTTTGCATAGGATTTCAAATGTAGGTAGGCTGCCTGAGGATATCAGCTAATTATATAGCGTTGCAAAGTTATATAGAAAATCTGAGTTGACTCGCCCTTACATTCTGATAATGCTGATAGTTTGCCATAATATTCTGCATCCTCTCAGTTTCCCAATTTTACCAAGTTTTCGGACGGTTGTAGTGGGCTCCATTCAGAATTGATGATACTGGGCTTCGTGTAAGAGAACGTTTATGGAGGAAAAATGTTAGGACATTTATCTCTGAAAAACAGCTAGTTATCAACCAGAAAAAAGTACTTCCTCTACCTAACAAATCAGCCATTTAAATAACACAAACTAATATAGCATATGGAAAGTTAGTCACCGTTGCAACTATAGTACTACGGCTATATTTGGGGTTTAGAAAAGTGTTATGTTTGAGTAGAGATTTCTATTTGTTTCAAATAAAAGATAGACAGTGAAAATCCTATTTGACATGAACAAGGACAAGCGACTGAGTTCATATAAGTATATGCCAAGTTCTTGTACAAGAAATATTTCTTTTGACTGGAATTAATCATTCGTTAGGATACAATTCTTGGTTATGTAATATTTATATGAGAGAAAAATATACAGTTAATTAAAATATAATTCAACGGAAATTATCAGGTAGGGTGAGGTGAGCATGGCTTGATGAAGCCCTGGATACACGTGTTTGCTTGTCTCTGCTGCTGGTCTAAATGTGAGGAGAAAGGAAATAGCCGGAAGGCTTTTACCTGAAGGTTTAGAAGTTACCGAGAAGGCCGGAAGGGAAAACGAACCGTCGGAAGAGGAAAGCAACATTTGCAGAGTGATTTCAATGAAGGTAGGTTGCCTGCGTGTCAGAGGAAATCATCTTAGTTATGTAGCGTTGCAAACTTATATAGAAAATCTGAATTGACTCAACCTTGCAACGCTGCCTCCACAGAAAGCTGATAGTTGGCCAAAAATATTCTGCACCCTTTCAGTTTCCCAATCGTACCAAGTATTGGGACAGTTGTAATGGGCTCCATCCAGATACCTCGGTCTGGTGTAAGATAATCTTTATGGAGGAAAATAACTAAGACCTATATCTAAAATACAGCTACTATCGATCAATTTTTTTTTCTACTCAACCTAATAATTCGGCTAGTTAAATAACACAAACTAATATAGCTAATGGAAAGAAAGTGACTATTGCAACTATCGTGCTACGGCTATATTTGGTTTGTGGTGAAAAAATAGAAAGTGAAAGCGACTGGAAAGGGGGAAAAGATAACAAATAAAAAGTATTCTTTGGTTATGTTTGTGTAGTGAAAGGGATATGAAAGGAAAAAAATATCTAAGAACTTGTAAAACGTGTATGTGGACATGAATAGAGATTCTTTTTTTGTAAAACATACTCGTTGTTTGTCAGACGTGTATGTGGACATGGATACAGATTTTTTTTGTAAAAAATACCCGTATAAGTGTTTCTATTCGATAAAAATAGTAGATACACATCATTTTTTTTATATGAACAATGATAACTCACTTAATGTATATAACTAACTAAGCTAACAAATGGGGAGATCGAGGAAAAAATCAAGGAGAGGTGACTGAGGGGAAACGGGGAATGGCCCTTGCTATCATAGCATGGGGCATGGTCGTGGAGCACGAGAGAACGTGGAACCAATGGGTAGAGGAGATATACAGGCCAACTTGGAAGTGCATGGAACATCCAAAACGAAGGGAGCGGGGATATACATAGTGGAAGGGGGAATCCATTTCTTGTACACATGGATGAGGGGGCTGAGCAAAAATGATCAGACAAAGGATTCCCTATATGCGGACATGAAACAACTGCCGACGGGTATACTTTTATTAAACTAGACAATGCACACATGTTTTGAAAGGAAGCGAGGTGTCGACCACAAACCCTAACATAGGGGTGATGGTTTTAGAACTGGAAAGAAACCTTTACAACCAGCTCTTGTTTAGTGTGTGCTTACTGGTGAACCGAGAGAAGAGAATACCATTTTTAGCATTGGAAGTTGTTTGATGAGAAACTTTGGGTGGAAGATGTGGCCCTTGGGGAGGTGGAGGGGAAAGTAGCGATGGGTATAGATCCAGATACAGAAGAAAATCTCACTCACTCATGCAAGCATCTCGTCAGAATGATTAGGATAGATGTTGGATATATGACGCCGAAGGAAACGTTGAAGCTTTTGTGGTCTTTGACTGGGCAATTCAATATGTACAAACCAAATCTACGGCATTTTATAGTCCAACTTCCATGGAAAAAGGACCACAAGATGGCATTCACTAGAGCACCTTGGAAGCTCTTCAAAAGATGCTTGATGACTTGGGATTAGTATCATACATTCACACCTACAGATGACTTGTCGGCCTTCATGGTAACTTGGGTCCTTATTTTGAATTTGCCACTCTATCTATGTGCCAACCATTTTTGAATAAAGGCATTTAGGAGAGAGATGAAAGTGGACACTCATATGGCTAGCAGAATTTATACTAAGTTTTCCAAAATCACAGTAGAATTAGACACTACACATGTGTAATGCATGCAATTCTTATCAATGGCGTTGAATATGAAGTGGAATATGAAGCTATAATTGTAGTTTTATCTACTCTTGGGAGGATGAGACACACATGTGGAAACCCACCATACTAAATAAGATTACTCAAAATCAAAATAGCAATCAAACGCTAGTTAAACATAGTATCAAAAAAGGCACATAATTAAAACCAAATAAAATTCTAACATCTAGTAAGAAACTTTTGCACAAAGGTCGAAGTATATTATATATCCATACCAGATATCTTTACATAATTACATGGCCTCATCCCAAACATGTATATAAAAGATGTTGTAGACATAATTACATAATTTACATTGCTAAAGGCATACAAGAAAAATCTCCAGTCTGTATAAATGGTATACAAAACTCTCGGCCTGGACCTGAGAGTATAGGGACGACTCTAGGACTCTATAATAACCACACTAAACTTTTGACACTGCTGGTCTTTGAACTATGCCTCCTCGCTTTCAAGGTCCTGACTACACCCATGATCCCCTAAAAAGATGTGTTGATCCACAAGACGAGATCCATGTACTAGCAGTAGATATAACTCCAAAACATCTATTGCTTACCAAGGTTATTTATACATTAAGAAGTTTAAGCATATAGTATTACAGAGATGACATACTATATAAATTACATAAAGATCATGCATATCTAGAATTATGAGTACTTTTAATTTTTTTACCACATTATAATATTTATCTACAGATTAAAAGAAACAAAGAATACATTATCATCCAATGTGATTTGATTAGTAACCCTAATAGATACACTACATGGTTGGATTACATATTTTATTAAGCCCTGGGTAGTTTGAGGTGCACCACTCAAACTACTAGCTGACCACTACGAAGTCAAAATCAACCTCACATAAGATCTAGGATGACCTGAACCCTAATATCTCTTCCCCTCAGTCAGTATGAGTAATAGTTATAGTTGCACATCGGCCCAACTACTAAAACATCCTAGTATGCACTGGTACATAGGACACGACATTAGAAGCTAGGGTACAAACCCTCAAAACTAAGCTATGACAGAGTCACTCTCAATCACTTTTACATCCCAGGTACATCCTTCACTGCTCTCCAAACCTTGGTATCAAGATGACAGGGATATACCCTCTCTGCACCTGTATATACTCAACAATATACAACTCCAAGCTCCTTTCATATTACTCATTTTAGTATCCAACAAAATCTGACATTGGGATAATGACACAAACTCAAGGCACTACATGATTAAGGTTACACTTGATTACCTAGATCAATTTAAACATTTTTACTGCATCAATTAAGTTAGTATAATAACAAAAAAGATTCTTATAGAAGTCATAGGGATTCATAGCCTCAGAAGATATGAATTGTATTAAGACATCCCATTATACTTCTTCATAGAGAAAGTAATCATCCTTGGTCATCAAAAGAATTGACCACCAGCTAGAGTATAACAAGCCATAAGTATATCTATGACTGAAACAAAATTACATCATGTGGTGACATCATCAACACTCAACATTTGTCATGAATAAGTTACCTTATATATCAGGTTTTTGTCCAACCACTTATGCATCATCATAACAATAGCTCAAGTGCTAATATTTCAAAATTTAGGTCTTACATACATATATATTAGTTCAATTTTAAACAAACAATGTTCATAAGGTCTGAAACATAACTGACAAGCTTGGATCATCACTTTATCATACAAAATAGCACCTATAAAGGCCATCATTTAGCAATTTAAGAGTTCTAAAATAAGACCAATGACATGCATGTAGCAAGTAGTCAAGAAATGCATTCAAAGTTATATAACTCTTCTAGTAGAGAGAAGAAATTCAAAATATGAGGTGGAAATGTAGGAAAATACAACATCAGATAGGCAGCAGAAACAAAAATTTTACTGACATATTTTCCATTAGCCAGCATATCGCGTCAATAACGCAACGGGAAGGATGGTTTCACGAAGATATACCTGGTCCTGGAGTAAGTCTAGCAAAATTCTTTGTCGATGTAGATGCATACTCAGTCTTGGATGGTGTCTGTGTAGCTCCTAGATGCACTCAAACTCGTCTGACTGCTCCTCCATGGATAACAGACTCGGACAACTATTGCATTGGCTCCTCAAATCTCCCCACAGATTGTGAGTTGATGTTGCCCTCCTAGCAGCAGCCAAAAGACTCCCCCTACCTCTAGACTAGTCCACACAGACCAACTAGAACTGTTGTTGTGCTGCTAGAATGAACAGGACGTAGTTGTCCATCCCATTGGTGTACTACTCACCACTTGCTCTCCCACAACAATGATCCTTAGTTGTTTCTCTTCCATGGCTATCCCTCCCTAGTTAGATAGGACTTGCCTGGGCTCTCGTGGTTACCACAACCGGAGAGGACAACAATTATCAGAGCAACTGATTCTCAATTTTCTGTATTGTAGTTGTGTTATGGAAAGTCCCAGTACCCCTCTATATATAGGAGGGATTAGGGTTAGGTTTCCCAGTCCCCATCCAATATGAGACTAAAGGAGTAGAAGAACTGGAAGATCTTGAATTTTCACAACAATTATGGAAGTTTCTCACCCTGCGTGTGCCAAAATAGTCGTCTCGCCCAGTGAGACAGTCGCTTGCATGTGAGACAATCGTTTTACTAAGTGAAATAGTCATTTCACACTTTCTAGGTTTTCCACATATTTCGATGATTCAATTCTATTAATACTCAACTTGATGTCAACACCAATCCTTGATATAATCGAATTGCACCACTAAGTCGGTTGTTTGGTGCATGTGACACGGGCATCTCACATCACCTGAGACGATTGTTTGGCCAAGCCAAATGAGAATCTCCCATGCCGTTTCAGGCTAAATTTCACCTTATGCATGATATAATCAACTTGACACTCCAAACGACCGCCTCAACACTTGAACCAATCATTTGGCAGTCTAGTCAGCTAACCCATTGTGTGAATTGAAATACCTAAACATTTTAGTAATCAATTCAAATCATTCAAGATCAAACTCCTCTTCTAGATGAGTTCCTATGTGTGTGACCCTATAGGTTCCCTATCACATTGGAAGTGAATGTCCATAACAACTTATGACATCACAAGCAAAGAGCGGTGCCTAGTCACACTTCAGTGCTACCCAAGTGAATTGAAAGTTGGGGAGAAACTTCAACCTAAAATCTGTGTAAGGCATTATAGTGTTTGTATAGTTCCTTTGTCATTCATATCCAGATTGAACTAGATGCATGGTGTATCCATCCTCGTTATTATTCAATCTTGTTCCTTGAACCAGAGCATACTGCATGAGATATATGTAAGCTCAAAATCACATATTGACGCACATGCATATGATGATACTTTTCTCAGTCTCTCTGATCAAGAGTCCTTGGATATCATACTCCTGTAGGATGGACAAATCCCATATCTATCACTCACAATCATCATGTGTCAAAGTCACCCAATCGTCACCGTTATAACAACCCATGTTTCAGGACTGTGTTTGATGATGTCAAAGTGTACCCAATGACATGTGATAAGTGCAATTCTTTTAGGTCTAAGAACCACAACCACCACCATCACTGTGAGAGATGAATATGAATTTTATGATAATGGATTCCATGTACTAGTCTCACGGTGGGTCTGTCTGATACATTATTCTCTAACATGTATATGTGTGCTTGGTTTGATGTTGCCATATCATGACCAATGAGATTCAGCCATCAACCAACTCACACTCTAATCTTATGTGTCATTGTTGTCTACGAACCTTCAAAAATGACAATCGATCAGGGACATAATGAGTATATGCATACGTACTCTTACCATCTGTATGATCTCATTTCTTCCAAGTCTAATACTTGAAGACATACATCATCGAGTAATAATATTCTCTAGACATTTAATATGTTATTCTTTATCTCGTAACTAAATATACAAAATAAATAGGAAGCTTGCATTTGTTATTAATCAAATCATTTATATGTTATGCCATTACAATCATCATATGATTGGCTCTATGGGCATACATACCAACAGACTCCCATTTGCACTTTGAGACAATCATCCACAGATGTCATCCCGAGTGACCTTACATGACCATCATGCTTCTTCTGCACAAGTGCTTTTATAGCGGGTTTGGCAACGTTTTCTTTAAGTCGGTATTTTGCAATTTTCTCATCTATTTGATGTAAAACTACTCATATGAGATGGAAGTGTGGTAGTATGCTATCCGAGATTCCTAGTATAACTTGTAGCTCCATTTTTGTCATTAGTATTTCTATGGTATCATTGATGGCTGAAACCTCACATTGTTCACCCATATTAACTTTTTGATCCATACATTATCCTCTATTGTTCTTATAACACAGATATACTCATCTTTTTTTGTAGATTTGAACAACTATCATTTGCTAAAAATCCTTTCTAGCTTATAGTTCTCATCAAACAGTAATTTAGATTGTGATCCTTCATTTGTTAGTTTATAAGGTTGCATTGGTGTAACTTTGTACACCCAAGTCTTCCATATCACCATACTCAAGGAATGAATCCTTTTAGTTCTTCACAAGCACATAAGGATGTTCATTATGGTAGCTCAATGACTCTCACTGGTATCTAACGTATACCCTCTTGTCATGTCCAATACATACGAGATTGCTAGGTCGGTTTATATTTGTCCTCTCATCATGTCAATACATATGAGATAAATGAATATCCTATCGTCATGTCCAATTCATACAAGATAACAATATATCTTTTGGTCATGTCTAATACATATGAGATAATGGGATAAGTACATAACATTGCATTCAAGATAGATCCAATTTCATATGGCATCTATCTATGTGTTCCTACTCTTCATAAGAATTGGGACACTAGGATCTTGAGAGAATAACTCCATGAAACATGGAAACATTTTCTCTCATCGAGTCTTGCATGTTGAACCCTTTAGCATCTTGCCAATGTATGTGTTCTTTCTTATGTCAAGAAGCTTTCCAGATCTATCTCTATAGACCTCGATTCCTATCTCATAGGATGATTCACCTGAACCCTTCATATAGAAGGTACTTTCCATGCCAGGTTTTAATATTTGTAGGATAAGGATGTCATTCCTCATCATTATGGGGAATATTAGTATTCTCCCACTAAATCTTTTATAATCACAAATTCCATCTTCATTTTGACTCAAGTCAAGTCATTTTATTACCTTGTCAAATAGAAGATTCCAGCTCTGAGATGCTTGCTTCAATCCACAGATTTACTTTTATAGAATATAGACTTTATTTGCATTAATGAATTTATAAAACTATTAGTCTATGTCATGTACACATCCTCTTAATTATTCCAATTAAGGAATACAGTTTTAACATCCATAAGCCAAATCTCACAATCATACTGAGTTGCAACAACAAACATGATCCAGATGAACTTAACCATGATAACTAGCGAACAGACTTCATCATGTTCAACACTTTGAACTAATTTGAAACTCTTTGTAACCAATTTACCTTTTCAATGTTGGTCGTCTTACAAAACTAAAAATTTTCCTATGGGTTTTACCTCCTCAGGTGCATCCAGCAAGGTCATACCTTGTTGGTGTACATAGAGTCCATCTTTGATCCCATGGCCTGAAGCCATTTCTCAAATTTTGGTCCCTCCATAGTTTCTAGGTTGATTTTTGACTCATCTCTATGATCAACTCGCCATCTTTTAAGTTATAAGATATCATAATCTTTCAAACTAAAGGTGTGTTCTTCTAGAACTATGAGTTCTATGTTTACATAAGGAACTTGAGATTCCACAATAACTTGTGACTCTCCTTGTTCCTATTGTAAATCTTTAGGTTTTATTTTTTTATTGTTTGTCTTGAACAATTCAAGTTCTACTTTTACTCCCACTGATTCCTTTAGAACTAATTTCCATTTAGGAATTAGCCATACTTGCAACAAACACTTTGTTGTTGGATTGGAATATAAGTAGTATTCAACAAGATAACATTCATGTAATTTGTGGATAAAGCCCTTTAAGAAACTATGTTCTTATATAAGCTTTCAATCCTAATCACTATAAAAGACACATCGGGACATTTCCCATGCCATATATCATATGGTGTCCTTTCGAACCAATTTACACAGTACATTGTTTTAGTATAAAGCATGTGCTAGAAAGAATATTGGAAGAATATCTAGATATGTTGATAATCGCACCATGACTCAACACAGTGTGATTCCTTCTTATTGATACACTTCAATGATACATTATCATTGTGTTACAGGTGGAGTTCATCATGAAACACTATCATGATCTCCCAGAAGGTCCTCAAACTCTTAGTTTTCGTATTTCAACATCGATCATATCGAGGTATACTCTTATAAAGTTAGTTACATATTTCATTTATGATTTTCTTGAACACTTCAAAAGATTCATACTTGTATTTCATTAAATACAAATTTCAATATCTATCGATTGCATTAATAAATATAACGAGGTACTTGTAACTACCTTTATCATACATTCCAAAAGGTCTATGTACATCAGTATGTATTAGCCCTAATGGAATAGTCTATCTCCCACTACATATAGTGAAGATGCTTTTTTCATATTTCACAACAAATAAGACATGCATGTCTCTATTTGTTCAATAACCAAAAGAGTCTAGATAGCCATCATATGGATACTAGAAATGCATTTCTCATTTATATGCTCTAGATGATAGTTATATAGGTATCTAGTTTGTTTGAGTTATTAAGTCATTCAATATATGTGTCATACACATTTGTCTCTACAATGATCAAGTATAGTTTGTAAGACATAGGGCATTGCCATGAAAGATCATATCTTCTAAAATGAAATATAATGTTATTGTCATACAAAACATATGATGTTTTCAATAATGGCATGTACATAATAGCAATTCATCAATTCTATTATATGCCCATGAATGACAACTCTCAAATGTAAAGGTAGCATCCCTTGCTCTGCACAGTTGTAGCTTTTCTTCTTCTCAGGTCCTAAAGTAGATATCTCTATCTCCATTTTCTTCCTAAGATCCTCTATAATTTCCAGGTAAGGGACAGTGGTTGCACTTTCTTTTCTTTATCCTTAAATTGAAAAGGACATATTCCTTTTACACTTACCCTTATCCATTACTTTAGTGTAGAATATTTGGACTTATGCTTAGCCTCCGAACACTTCTAAGACTTGCCTTTTCCCTAGGACTCACTTTCACTAATCATCATCACAGATTTGTCCTTCTTATTCCTTACTATGGCATTAACATGCCAAGCATTTGATAAACTGACTATATGACTCTTGCGACACTTGCATAATCATACTCATGATCAACTCTTGACATAAAAGAAATCCCAATCATTCCACATGTCCAATCATATTGAATACATGGGGTTCTACTAGACCTCCCTTTTCCAGTTTACACTCAATCAGTGCTTTGGAGACATTATACCTTCTATGTTATACATGATTCTTAAGATGTGTTACCATCTCAAGAATTTGCATGCTTTCATGTTGTTCATGCAACTCATAGTTCACACAAAAGAGCATTAGGTATTCAAATGTTTATGGCAGCATTAGCATGCTACCAATAAGCATCCATTTAGCCTTAGGCGCCTTTGGAGTGGGTTCCTCTGGCATTGGTCTATCAAGAACATAGAGCTTTCACTCATTAATGAGAATATTTCTGAAAAGTCCTTAACCAATTGTGGAACTTTATCCCGTTTTTGTCCTTCTAAAGGATTAATCGCAATTTAAACATGTTTTGTGTTTAACGTTTGATTCTAAAAACAAATATTGCAGCCTTTTCAAAACATTTTTGATTTAGTTTGATTTGATAATTATGACAATATTAATTAGGTCTTTAATTATTATCGCTCCCACTATTTTATTCAAATTGATATCCCTCTATATCGATTCAAAATATTTCAGCGTACAATATTTTAGTGGGCCAAGATCCTAATTTCATCAAATCATGAGCTAACTATAATATTTTATTCAAATTAATGTCACCCACAACTTGATTCTATCAAGTTGGCAACTTTAGCCAATTTCATCATATGCAACCATGCAACTCCTTGCCATTGATCATCTGCATGCTTATAGATGCTTAATCCAATTAAAGTCACCTAGTTAAGACTAGCCTAAAAGCCAACAAGACAAATATGCACCCTGCTAGGGCAGACCCACATATCTACCATCACACTTCCACGAGATAGACAACGCACCACACTAGGGCATGCCCACACTTAGTCGATCAAGCTTTTCATGTTTGATGCTTATAGAAAGCATCTAAGACTTAATATTTTAATTGAGGGAGTTTGTATAAATACATATACTTTATCCAATCGCCACATATATAGTACATATCTTATACATGCTATAACTACATATGAGAACGTGCAATAAATAAAACACACAAGAGATGGTTATGGTCATACTAATGTAATTCCTAGAGCCATAAGACCACCACATATGGCCCACATTATATGCAACCTGTTGTTGGTGATAATTTGTACTCAAACCAATCTAGGTTGATCAGTTCAACTCTTGAACCGGTCGGCTCACCTCCTACTTGCTCGGTTGGGCTCTTCTGAAATGGTCATCTGGTTCTCAGGTCCAAGCAGCGTTTAGACACCTCTAGTTGGTTGGTTGGGCCACTAGTCAATCATTTCATTCTCTTGTCATCTATCATCCTCGTTCCTCTAGTCGATCGAGTCATCTCACAAGCTGGTCATTTCATCTTTGTGCATATCATTATCTCACATCGACACATAAATTAAAACTATCCTATTTCTTATTATATTATATATGGGGGAAAACATGCATTAATTTACATTTGAAAAGGAGAGAGAGGCTCGGTATACAGACTGATTAATAAAAGGAATAAATAACCACATCCATGCACACACATATCTAGGGTTTTAGCCATAACCATGCTTCACATCCACCATCAAAATTGATTTTATAGCAATGCATGTAAATTGCATGTATATATATATATATATATATATATATATGTGTGTGTGTGTGTGTGTGTGTGTGTGTGTGTATATATGGCTTATTATGTGGTGATTAGATAGACGTGCACATCATCCAGTTTAAATATTCCCATTGCATGGAATAAATAGGCATGGTAAAACCAAAATATGATCATATTGATTATCCCAAAACCTAATTAATTGATGTGCTTATGATACCACTATAGGGAGATACATCATATATGAAGCGAAAATAAAAAATTTATTGACATATTTCCCATTAACCAACAGATCATATCAATAATTATGGAATGGGAAGGATGATTTTACAAAGATATACCTGGTCCTGGAGCAAGTCCAATGACAATCCTAGTTGATGTAGATGCACACACTATCTTGGATGGTGTATGTGCAGCTCTTGGATGCACTCAGACTCATCTGACTGTTCCTCCATGGACAAGAGACTCAGAAAACTATTGTAGCGGCTCCTCAGATCTTGCCATGACATGTAAGTTGATGTTGTCCACCTAGCAGTAGCCAAAAGACTCCTACCTCTAGAGTAGTCCACATAGACCAATGTGAACTCATATTGTCTTGCTAGAACATACATGAAGGAGTTGTCCCTCCCGTTGATGTTCTAGTCACCAATCTGCTCTCCCACAACAATGATCCTCAATTTTTTCTCTCCTATGTCTATCCCTCTCTATTTGGGTAGCACTTTCTTGGGCTCTCGTGGCTACAAAAGCCAGAGAGGACAACAATTATCAGAGCAACTAATTCTCAATTATTTGTGTTGTAATTGTGCTCTGGGAAGCCCCCAATACCCCTCTCTATATAGGAGGGGTTAGGATCAGGGTTCCCAATCCCCATCCAATACAGGACTAAAGCAGGAGTTGAAAGAACTGTAAGATCTTGAATTTTCACAATAATTTTGGAAGTTTCACAACCTCCATGCGTCGAAAAGGTCGTCTTGCACGTGAGACATTCCTTTCGCTAAGCAAAATGCTCGTTTCACCTAATCACATTCTTGATATCAGATATATCCTCATGTCAACTATATCTTGGTCAAACCTGATTTAGATAAGATCATGTTATATCATCAGATTCTCATCATCTTAGCCTTAATTATGTCCATTAGGGTTTAGCTTATCTCATTAGGATATGCTCATCATTACTTGTCTTATCTTCTTGGTATTATCTTACTGATGTCATATTTTCCAATAATGTTACATATTAGGGTTCAATATTTGAACATTAGCTTCCATAGTATTTTATGCACATATTAACCCTAGGTTACATCATTAACCTAAATTAGGGTTTCATAACATGTATTAAGGGTCATCTTCATATAACATGAATTCTATGCATCTAACTGATATCAAAGTTCCACATTAACTTTCAGTTATAGATATGAGCTTACTCTACAATTTCCAGGGTTCTTTAAGCATATTTCTAATTATTGTACATTAATTAGGGTTATTAGCCCTAAACAAATATGTGAAACATTTTATGTGATTTCGTACATCAACATTATAATTAGTGGACTTAAATAGATTGTAAATAAGAATATGGACTTACTGACGTTTTATAGTAATTTTAGGCCACCGTTTGATATTTATTATACATCAAACAAGTATATACAACTTGCATGATATGACTATGATTTAAGCATAAAAAGACTGGTATGCTGGTTCTGTGTTATTATACACATTTTTCTAAGAATTTTGGTAAATTATTTGTATTTTTCTGATCGTCAAGATAATTACTACGAATTATACAAGATCTGATATTTATTGAAGATAATTACCTTTGAATGGCTAATCAAGAGTCACCACCTAGTGACTAAGGCTAGGTGCGCATCTCAGCTTCTATGCTCGCTTTGAGCTGTGGTTCACTAGATCCGGTTGGTTCAGCTTTGAGTCGGTCGGTTCATGAACTAGACGGGGTGTTGAAGGAAAGAATCGTCCGTTCTTTTCTCACCTCGTTTCCTCGAGTTCTCATGATGGGAGACCTCAGCAGGACTCTATCTTGGGTAGGTACCATCGCACGGTCCATATTCAGTGAGCAATCGGTCATCCTCCAATGCTCCTCATGGAAGACTTAACCTTCCATTAGCTTGATATCATTCATCCAAGCTACCATGGCCACACGAGCTCCGACTCCAGCTGTGAATCCCCCTTCTTCATGAGGGGGCCTCCGCAAGACTCTAACATTGTGGGGGCAAAGAGGTAAACTACCTCTTCTCATTTTCACACCAGCCTAAATCTCCCAACAACTTCATAAGGCTTCTACGAACTCGTCCATGACCTTGATCTGTGGTGGTATGCACTTTATAGACGCCCCTGACTTCATCTTCTTCTTCGACTAGATGGGCTTCCTTAACCACAAATACCTCTATAGGAGTCCAAAATGAGACCAAGGTTGAACTCCTCTATCCTCTAGCTTCATTTCCCTATCTTAACTTTTCTTCCAACTGCCTTCTACATCTATATACTACTCCCAACCACGACCTGCTCTTGTGTTGGAGAGGCACTACAAATCGAGAGTTTGTTCTCCCTCCCCATTCGACCAAACAACACATGTAAATGGTGAAGGGTATTCTTATGATGGTGTAAAAGCAACTATCGGGTCAGTCTCACACCAGGTTGGTTCTTCCTCGACGTGGGGTCATGGGCAAGTTACGGCTCTGCCCAAGTCCATTAATCTGCTGGGTTCGGAGGTGGGAGACAAGCTGGTTTTCGTTAGATTATCTTACTGGATGGCTGGATCAGGCCACTCACTACTGATCCATGGCACTCCCCCTCTAAAGGGCGCATGACATCAACAGATATCAAAAACTTAGGACAAAGTTCATTTACCTTGGTCATCAATATATCAAAATATCAATGTTTTCCTCATATTCAAACATATATATCTTCTTCTAGGAACCTTCAAACTATATGAAAATTTAACCATAGCTTCCTAACCACTCAATATACATTCTAATATATTTTGGTGCCAAGTAACCATTATTTGATCAAACAGTTAAATATCTCAAAAGGACATAAACTTAGGGATTTTAATAATGATACCAACATCAATTACCATCCATATTTTGCCAAAGCACTTGGAACTCTTCAAAATTACTCAAACACACATGGATTCCAATATGTTATTGGATATTTAAAGATTTCAAAAGTTCACTCAATCACATCCTACACATCTTAATAGAAATTTCATCCTTGAAATTAAAGACAAGTCTAGTCTATCACATCATATACATCTTAAGAGAATTTTTTTCCTCAAAATTAAGCCATCCTCTTACTTCAAGGGAAAAAGGTCTTCATCCATATGTAGGACACCACTCTATGTGCAACATATCCATAACAAAGCCCCATAATCATATCCAAACCACTAATAGGATGTTTTGAAACATTAAGGGTGAAACACCCCTTCATAAAAGATTGAAACAAGGGTTTAGAAACTCTGGTTATTTCATGATATATCTCATATGTTAGGGTTGCATTCTTATCTTTACCCATGCATTTGAGTTCCAACATCATATTACCATGTTCTAAAGGAATTAACTAAAGTTAACCCATATATAAAGGTGTCATCAACATTTTATTGAGCTAATTGTTAGAACATGTTCAATGTTAACACATGCCTTTTAGGAGGGAATTAACTATAGTTAACCCACTTTATCCATATAGATCATATCAAGGTGTCATAATTATTATGTTGTTCTAACTGTCAAACTATATTTTTCATCTTTATTACACACTAAGATTAACACCTCATTGAACAGGTTTCATTCACATGATCTTATTTTATTGCTCATAATAAATTGTACCATTTTATAGTAATTTCATCACAAGATTAACCAACAATATCACATTACCATCATTAATCATGTATATGCTTAACCATTTATGCATTGATATCTATTAAACCATCTCTAAGTTTGCATCATATCATGTTTATATATCATGTCTCGAGATCAGATCATATCCTTACATATATTATACCATGGTTGTTCTAAACAAACTTATACCAGTGGCTTGTTAAACATATATCAAAACTTCATCTAGTCCAACTAAGGTTCTACTGACCCATATCATTAGGATAGTGTGATGCTCAGTCTCTTAGAGCTAACTCAACTCAATGAGTATCTCATATGCATATACTTTATCTTTCCTCTGTTAGTTTAGGGTTCTCAAATTACCACATTGGCACTAGTTATAGCCTTACAAGTTCTAGCCTGATTAGCACAAACCAAAACATGCACTACTACAGAAATGGCTTATAACGTCACATTTACAGGTGTCGGTTGTTAACAAAAACTGATGCCTAAAACCTACAACTTCGGTTGAATACAAAAACTGACATATATCTGTGAGGAGTGGCTTGACACGGGTATCGCTTTTTATTTAGCGTCGGTTCCACAATAACCAACCGATGCCTAAAATCGACTGCAAAATCCAAATGTTCCAGTGGAAAAAAATAACCTCAAAATTTAACATATGGTGTCGGTTATTAATTAATTAATCGACGACTAAAGGTTTTTTCACGTGATAGAAATTGGGACATTTTTATCATCCGTTGTCTTCCAATAACCGACGCTGATGTGTTTTCCAACGTTGTCTGTATGAAAAATTTTACACCCCTGTGGCGTCGGTTTTCTATGGCACCCGACGACTATGGTCAGAATTCGATAACATTTTTTTTGTCGGCATATGTAGAAAGACATCGATTTTTATAGTAGAAATCGATGACTATCATTGAGCATAGGTGTCAGTGTTTTTGTGGTAACCGACGCCTATTGTTATGAGTGTATGTTTATTTAATAATCGACGATGATGGTTAACTTAATAGCACCTGCGTGAGCCAGACTCTTCCCCTTTTTCTGTTTCATTCCCGATTGAGGTTAGGTCCATTGACTTCCTGCTCATCACTGCTTGTTGCTTCTTTGGTCACCGCCGTTTGCTGCTCCTCTGCTTGCTGCCGCCGCTCACTGCTCCTCTCCTCACCACCGCCATCGCCGCTCGCTGCTCCGACTGCCTTCTAGCTCTCCTACTCTTGGTCGCTCGCTCACCGCCGCCTCCCGCTAGCCGTCGCCGCCCACTCTGCTCCGGCTCGCCCGCCTCCCGCTCGCTCACCGCCGCCCTACTCCGGCCACCCACTCACTGCTCCTGGTACCCTTCTTCCTCCTCTTCTTGCTCCTTGCTCCTGCTCATGGCCCCCTACCCTGAGGGTGCAGGCAATGGGTTGGATCTTATACATGTTTGAGTACATTAGGGTTCTAATCTACCCTTTTGTCCTATATTTGATGCTAATTGTGCATATATGCTGAGTTTGGGACTTTAGTGATGGACTTTTCCCTAAGTTGCTGATTTCGATCAACTAATTAGTATTTACTTATCTACTTATTTGTATTTACTTATATACTTATTTGTATCTACTTATATACTGATTTGTATTTACTTATCTAGTGATTTGTATTTACTTCTACTGATTTGTATTTACTTCTACTGATTTGTATTTACTTATCTACTGATTTGAATTTACTTATCTACTTATTTGAATTTATATATCTATTGATTTGTATTTACTTATCTACTGATTTGTATTTACATATATGTTGATTTATATTTACTTAAATACTGATTTGTATTTACTTATCTACTCGTTTATTCATCAAATGATTTTTTATTCATCACGTTATTTAAATTTAGGGCTTTGTATTTGTTCATCTACTTTTTAAAATTATTTAATCATCTACTGATTTATATTTGTTTATCAACTGAGCTGTACTTTTTTATCTATTGCTTTGTATTTGTTTATCTACTGATTATATTTATTTATCTAATGCTTTGAGTTTACTTGTTTAGATGTTGCTATTGTAAATCAACCTAGGACATGAACAAATCTTGTACTTGCATATATTTGTGCTTCTAATCCTCATGCTTGACCTAATTTAGTAAATTTTGATGCATGTTGAAATAAGATTCAAACTTGTCCATTCCAACATCCTAATTTGATTTGATTATGTGATTTGAACCTTGAAACATGCATGTTAAAGATACATTGATGTATCAAACTTAACTCACATGTGGGTCTTCTATTTGTAAAATGACTATGTGACCTAGTATGTATGATGATATATAAAGCTCTAGTCAAAACTTCAATATAGACCCCTAATTAATACATTATAACAGAATTGAATCGTGCATTTGTGTTGTTGCAGGTGTTGTTGACTTGCTATTAATTTGCATTTATTTCTTCTTCAGCCTTCAAGTGAGGTATAATATTCTCACTCTCCCAATGTTCCATTAGGCTCCATTTTGATTCAAATCTTTGATATATGGAATCATGGTTTATTTACTGATTATTATATACTGACAAGCATGATTAAATGACGTTACACAAAACTTAGGATATGAATGATGAAACTAGGATTGTAGATATAAGAATGACAACAAACATGTATTTGTTGTCCTAGAAAATCGTCCAAGATTTACTCATAAGGAGTAAATCTTGGATAGTCCCCAGTTTGGGACTGTTCTTAAACACCTAATCTCACTTAGGGTGTAAGTGTATAATGTGTATTGGATTTTCAAGAAAATTTTGGTAGCATTTTCCCGTTTTTTCTCTAAGTACATATGTACTTGGAGGACAGCGGGGAAATGCTGCCAAAATTTTCTTGAAAACCCAATACACATTATACACTTACTAGTGAGATTAGGTGTTCAAGAATGGGATAGGTGGTACACATTTATTATATATAAGAATGACAACAAACATGTATTTGTTGGCCTAGAATCCAATCCAAGATTTACTCATTAGGAGTAAATCTTGGACAATCCCCGGTTTGGGATTGTTCTTGAACACCTAATTTCACTTAGGATGTAAGTGTATAATGTGTATTGGGTTTTCAAGAAAATTTCGGTAGCATTTCCCCATTTGTTCTCTAAGTACATATGTACTTGGAGAACAGCGAGGAAATGCTGCCGAAATTTTCTTGAAAAACCAATACACATTATACACTTACTAGTGAGATTAGGTGTTCAAGAATGGAATAGGTGGTACACACTTAATATATATAAGAATGACAGCACATGTATTTGTTGGCCTAGAAACCCATCCAAGATTTACTCATTAGGAGTATATCTTGGATAGTCCCCGGTTTGGGACTGTTCTTAAACACCTAATCTCACTTAGGATGTTTTAACCACTAATTATATATAAGACCTTAAACCCTAAATTTTTAACCATAAACTCTAATATGTTAACCCTAGACCCTAATATTGTTCTAATATATACTTGTTTTCTCTTTGATCATAGAATGGATAGATCATGGATGTCCATTCTAAATCGCTGCACCCCAGAGTTTATTTCTGGTTTTGATTAGTTTATTAGATTTACCGAGGAACATAGGAAACAACCTGGAGATAGATTCTACTATCCATGTAGGCACTGCGGTAACAATTTGAAAGTCAGCACTGGTGACAAAATCAAAAATCATGTCATGTGCAACAAGATTGTACAAGGCTATACAGAATGGCACTGGCGTGGAGAGATTTCAAACTTGAAATCAGTGGATGTCGATAGCAGTGCTTGTGTGGAAGAAGAAATTGCCTCCAATGATGTAGATAAGAACGAACCAGTTCTAGTAGACATCATTGATGCAATGCTGCATAGTTGTGGGGTAGAGCACACAGATCCACCTCCCATGTTTAGAAACATTGTGCATGATGCTGACATACCGTTATACACAGGTTGTAAGTTTACGAAGCTTAGCACTTTGTTGAGATTGTATAAGCTGAAAGCTAACAATAGATGGAGTGACAAAAGCTTCACTTCATTGTTGTCTTTGTTGAAAGAAAGTCTTCCTAAAGGAAATGAGCTGCCAATCTCAACATACCAGTTAAAGAAATTGTTGTGTCCAATGGGAATGGAGGCCAAGAAGATACACGCATGCCCAAATGATTGTGTATTATTTCAAAAGGACTATGTAGATTTGAAAGATTGTCTGAATTGGTGCGTCAAGGTATAAATTGACGACTTCGGGGGAGTCTAAAATAGTTCTCCAGCCAAGGTGACGTGGTATCTACCTATAATACCACGATTTCAACACTTGTTTCCCAATCTTATTGATGCGAAGAAATTGAGGTGGCATGCAGATGTTAAGAAAAATAATGATGGCATCCTACGACATGCGTTTGATTCCCCACAGTGGAAGAAGATTGATTTATTATACCCTGAATTTGGTGATGAAGATAGGAATCTAAGACTTGGGCTTTGTACAAATGGGATGAATCCATACATGACATTGAGCAGCCAACATAGCACTTGTCCAGTTATGCTTGTTATATACAATCTTCCTCCCTGGTTGTGTATGAAAAATAAGTACGTTATGTTGTCGTTGTTGATATCAGGCCCTAAATAACATAGAAATGATATCGACGTTTATCTTGAACCTATGTTTGATGACTTGAAGAAACTCTGGGGTGAAGGTGTGATGATTTATGATGCTTCACAAAGAGAGACATTTCATTTGTACGCTTTGTTGTTTTGCACTGTGAATGACTTTCCAACATATGGGAATTTGTTTGGATATAGTGTCAAATGATCTAAAGTGTGTCCTATATGTGAAGAGAACTGTTGGGTTTTAGGGGAGACAGAGAAGGAAGCGGAAACAAAAATTTTATTCTCCCCAAACCCAGAATGAAGGAATCGTGTCAACGTCTATACAGTAGGAAGGATGGTTTGTAGAAACATATCTTGTCCCGAGACTTGCTCAACGACGTTACCTCACGGCTTGTGTGGTCTTCACCTCCGGTCTTGGACGGTGTCTGTGCAACTCCTGGTCTCATCGGGACTGTCAGGATTAAAAGCTATCCTCAGAGTGGTAGAAATCTCCCTCCTCTATAGTAGTCCACACGGACTGCCTAGAACTCTGGTCTCCTTGTCCCACAAGGAATCAAAAGGAGCCGTACCCTCCTGTCGGCGTACTAGTCACTGATACACTCTCATGCAACTAGTTTCTTTTCTATAGTTGTCTTTCCCTTATTGTGCCTCCCTTATCAGGTAGCTCTTGCTCGGGCTCTCTCAGTTACCACAACTAGAGAGAACGACAACTTTACATAGCAACTGCTGTTCTGAGTTGTACTGTCTGAGAAGCCCCAATGCCCATATATATATAGTAGGGTCATGGGACAGGGTTCTCTACCCCGGACAATGCGAGATTAAAGCAGGAGTAGAAGGTTTTAGAATTTCCACAAAATCTAACACACTGTGGTAGTTGAACTGATCGGTTCACACCCTGAACCGATCGTTTCGGCCCCTGAACTGATCATTTGGGACCTGAGCTGATCGTTTGGAGCTCTGAGCTGATCGGTTCATGCCTGAGCCGATCGGTTCGTGGTCCTGGTCAACTCAAATTGACTTTCCTTGTTTGTTTCCAACTAATCAAATATTAGTCCTTGTCCAAATCAAATTTGTATAAGTGAAACAAATATGTATTTGCAAAAAGAATTTTCTGACTTTCCAAACGATCTCGGTTGGTCACATGAATTGACCGGTTCAACAATTGAGCCGATTGTCTCATTGATACATGAGTTGATCGTCTCACCAGTTGAGTCGATCGGTTCACCAACCTGAGTCGATCGGTTCATCCATATGAGTCGATTGGTTGGGACAACAGACTATGCAAATCAGTCAATTATAGTTCCAATCAATCTGATACTCTTAATCATCTGGTCCAACACCTTGAACACTATGATTTTGAGCTATTAATTAATTGAGTGTTTAATTGAACTACTAAACTCCTTTAGTAATCAAGCTAAACATCATTTGTGGATAAACTCCTCTTCCAGGTTAAATCCTATGTGTGTGACCCTTCAGGCCCATTTCACGTTGACAGTGATAGTTCAAAACACTTATGACTTCACAAGCAAAGAGAGGTACCTAGTCGCACATCAATGCTACCCAAGTGAAAAGGAAAGTTGGAGAACAATTTTCAATCCTACAATATGTGAATAGTGTTACAGCGAGTGTATAATTCCTTTGTCACTGATATCCTGAATGAAATCAAGGCATGGAACAATCATCCTTTCAATGTTCACTCATTTTCTTGATCTCATAGTAGATTGGAGGAGATATATGTGACATCAATATCACATACTGATTCACATATGCATGCACACCTATCTCAATCCTACTCATCAAGTGGCCATGGATATCAAACTCCCTCGGGAGGGACAAATTCCATATCTATCACTCACCCCTCATAAGCCCCATGTGTCAAAGCCACCCAATCATCACCTTTATAACAACCCATGCTTCAGGACTGCATTTGATGATGTCAAAGTGTACCCAACGACATGTGTTGAGTGTAGTGATTTTAGGTCAAAGAATCACACTCACCACCATCACTATGAGAACTGACTATGACTACCATGTTATGGTTCCATGTGTCAAACTCATGGTGGGTCTGTCTGGTATACTTGTTTTTTTACAAGTACCTATGTATTTGGTTTGATATCTCTATATCATGACTAATGAGATTTTGTCATCAACCAACACCACAATCTATTCTTGTGTGTCATTGTTGTCTATCTACCTTCTACAATGACATCTGAATAGGGACATAATAAGAATGTACAAAGTCTTATCATCCGTATGATCTCATCGTTTAGGTCCTTAACCTGAAAGCATACGTCATTGAGTATTGTCATTCTCTAGACATTCAATGTATTATATAATTATCTCATATGACTAAGCCAGAAAGAATTGGAAGCTTGCCTTTGATGTTTATCAAATCAATCTTAATGTATCCCACCAATCATCCCATGATTGGCTCTCAGGGCATACATACCAACAGACTCCCATTTGCACTACGAGCCAATCACCCTTGAATCATATTCATAGTGCTCTTCAAACATGTCCCACATGTCACTATGCTCTAGTGCTTACGCAGTGAGTTATGACAACATCTTGCCAAAGTCTATATTAACTGCATGTCTCTCATCTCTTCACTGTACGTCACACGTATGAGATGGAGTTGTCGTAATATGCGATCTAGTATTCCTTTGCTAACCTTTAGCCACATTGCATGACCAATCATTCCTTACTTGTCATCAAAGATCGGAATATCTATAAGTTCATCTCATAAATTTCCAGATCCATATAGTATCCATTAGTGCTCTATAACACATGGATACTTATTTTTTCCCTTAAAAACGGCTTTAACCGAATGTTTCCATTTATAAAAAAAATTTACTTTTATATATCCCATATATGTTTTTTTGATTAATCTTCTATCCTTTTTGGATGTTTGCATCAATGTAACACTTTACAGTGAACCCTTCCTCATTTCCATAGAACTAGTACTTCTCAAGTACTTATCAAGTTCTTATGGTATTCTAGTAACCCTTACTGGAACTAGACATACATCCACTCGTCATGTCCCACATATGATTTATCAAGATGAACACGTCATATTGCCATGTCCTACATACAAGATGATGAATGTATTTTATTCTTGCTATGTCCATACATGTAATATAATGGGATGATTACATACATGATAGATCCATATCTATTCTTAGTGTTCCCATTCTTCATAAGAGTTGGACACTTGGTCTTGGGATACTAACTCCATGTAACATGGACAAGTTTTCTCCCACTGAATATGTGCACATTGAACCCTTTAGTATATATTGCCAATGTATGCTCTCTCTTTTCAAGTTAAGAGGTTTTCAAGAACTATCTCTATAGATCTCTATTCCTATCACATAGGAAACATCTCTATTTTCCTTAAAGATAATTTCCACTTTGGATTTCCATTCAAGAACATTTCCATTTAACATCAACATGTGGAATGTGAATACGCTCCCACTAAATCACAGATTACCTTTTATCTTTGTCATATCAGTCAAACCCTTTGACTATATTATCAAAGTAAAGATCCAGTTCTGAGTTGCTTGTACTTAATCAATCACATTGATTAGTCCATTGTAATTTATAGACTTCATTTGTATTAATGGATTCGTAAACCTTATAGGTTGTGTCACTTACACATCCTTGTTTTATTCCTCATAGGAATGCGGTTTTAGTATCTGTATGCCAAATCTCTTAGTCTTTAAGTTGCAATTAACAAGTATTATCCTTCTCAAAATGTCATCCATGTGTCTCAACGCTTGAGACTCATTCGCACTTATGGATTTCATCCCAATGGGTGCTAACATAAAGGCCATACCTTATGGTTCGCATGGATGTCATTTAGGATGTAATGGTCATAAACCATAACTCAAATCTGGTTCCTCATATTCATCTAGATAGTTGACTCATCACATGAACAACTCATCACATAGATAATTGAGGTGTATCTTTCAAGGATATAAGAACTCACAACTCCCTGTGACTCTTAATATCCTTTATTAGTGTGGGGTATTCTTTATTTAAGAAGAATTTAGTTATTTGATAATCATCCTCTAACTCCTTAGAGTATGACTCCTTTTGATTTAGACATCACGATGCCTTAATCATGATCTCAGTATGATGCACTATCATAATCACTCATAAGGATCTCAAACATTTGGTTCAATTATTTTATTCATTGATCCAATCAAGAATTAACACTTTACCAAATTCGTACTTCATCTATGATATTCTTGAACACTTCAAGATATTCATATCGGTTTGAAGTATTAACATTTCCTCCAATAGGTATGTAAATACATCATATGTATTATACCTAATAGGATAATCATTCTCCCACTACCACTAGTGAAGATTGATTAATCATGTCCAATAGATTCATGTCTCTTACTTGTTCTCTAACCAAAAGAGTCCAGATTTATCCATCATACGAAAACTAGAAATGAATTTCTCATGATTTATGCTAATTTGATTGTTTGAGTTATCAATAACTTTTAGGTATCATTTTATCTTATGCATACCAAGTACCACAAGATAAATAAGGCATTGCCACAAAGATCATATCTTTGAAATTGAAACATCAACTTTATTAATTGCCATCATTATGCAAAAATAAGGTGTTTCTATCCATTGGAAAATATGAAATAGAAATTCATAACTCTATTACATGCCTTCAAGGTTGAAAATAAACTAAAGTACTCCTATATATGGCGGCAACACTTGCCCCATTTATTGTGTGCTTTACACTTTATATCTTGGTACCATATACCTCAAAAAGTATTACAAGTTTATTTTATGACACCTTCAGGTGGAGACGTACGTCGCCTCCTTCTTCTTTAGTTCTTCTAGATAGAGAGGACAATTCATTTTCTAATGTCCTAGCTTTTGACAATGGTGGCAACCTCTCTTGGTCACACCTCCCTTGGCCTTGAGAGTTGAAGACGATTTGGGCTGCTGGCTAGCATCAGAACCTTTCTTAGCCTTGTCCTTGCCCTTGCTTGGACTTGCCTTTTTTGTTGCTGATCATCATCACATACTTAGGCTTGTCCTTCTTGATTTGTGCCTCGACTGTCCTCAACATGCCCAACAACTCTGTCGATGGCATGTCAAAGTTGTTCATGTTGTAGTTAATCACAAACTGACTGTAAGATTCTGACAATGATTGCAGTATCACGTTAGTAGCCAACTCTTGGTTCTGGGGAAATCCCAATCTTGTTAGGTTCTCCACATACCAAATCATTTTGAGCGTTTGAGGACCAAGTGGATCTCCTTCTGTCATGACACACTTGAACAGCACCCTGGAGACATCATATCTCTCTTGCCATGCTTGATCTTCATACATGTTCTTGAGATGCTGAATCATCTCAATGACACCCGTGTTCTCATGTTGTCTCTGCAACTCATGGTTCATGGAGCACAACATCAAGCACTCTGCATCAATGGCATCTTCAAAATGCTTCTTATAAGCATCCCTATCTGCCTTTGGTGCGGTCGTAGCAGGTTCCTCTGGAGCTGGAGTATCCAGGACATAGAGCTTTTGCTCTTGGGTGAGAATAATTCTCAATGTCCTAAATCAGTTTTGGAAGTTAGTCACATTCAGCTTGTCCTTTTCAAGGACCGATCACAATGAAAAGTGATTGTTGTTTGTTGTCATTTGTACTACAAAAGGAAATATATGCAATTTAGTCCAAAATTCAATTTTTTATTACTTATTTGATTGATTTGAAAAGTTAACGATATAATTAGGCCTTTAATTAATTATCGCTCCCACTATTTTAGTTCAAATTGATAGCCCTCACCATCAATTCGGAAGATTATAGTGTAAAATCTTCTAGGGGGTCAAGATCCTGAAATCCTCTGAGTCATGGACCAGCTAGGGCTGTCACCCACAACTTAGATCTTCCAGGTAGGCAACTTTTGCCAATTGCATCATATGCATCTCTTGAAAGATGTCATGTACAACTCCTTTCCATGATCACCTCCATGCCTCAATGTGCTAGATCCTATCTAGGTCACCTTGTTAAGTCTGATCCAAAGCTAACACGATGAATATGCACCCTGCTAGGGCAGACCCACATATCCATCCTTCACGCTTCCATGAGATAGACGGTGCACCACGCTAGGGCATGCCCACACTTGACCGATCAAGCTTGTCACGTGTGTCTCATTTGGAAGGCAACTAAAACTTTAATATTTAATGAGGGTTTTGGTTTTATAGATACAGATACTTATCCAATCACCACAATATATAGTACAAATCATATACATGCTATATCCCATAGAAAACATACGAAACAATAAAAGAAATGATTATGGCCATCCTAATGTGATTCCTCGAGCCAATAGGAATCACAGTCATCTAGGTCCACATCGCATGCAACCAGTACAAGATGAACTCTGTGCTTAGCCGTTCTGGGTTTGATCAACTGATCTCCATGATTGATCGACTCGCCATCAGGCTGGTCGGTTGGGTGCCACCATCCGATCGATTGGCTCCTCCAACTGATCGGTTCACCTGTACGTCGTGCATCTCCTCATGGCCACCACCCACTCGTCTCGCTCCTCGAACCGATCGTCTGGAACGCCAACCGATCAGTTCACACCTTGAACCGGTCGTCTCAATCGTCTTCAGGTTGTCCACCATTCTTTGACATAATAGGAAATAATATATCTATCCTATTTTACATTTGAATGGAAAAACCCTAAATTACATTCGGGGGGGGGAGGTAGGAAAGAAATATCGAGTTATCTCGAGTTACATCAAGAAAAAGAGGCAAGGAATCAGTTTGCAGACCGAGACGCAAGCAACCACATTCAACCACGCACACATACATAGGGTTTATTGGCCATAACCTTGCTATACATCAACCACAAAACTCATTTAAGGGCAACGCGTATCAAGTGCATTCATATTACATATCATATACATATATTGGGATTTGTGGATTTAGGATTGGACATGCATAAAGCCAATTTTATTCGCATCGTATGCAATAAATAAAGGCAACAAACCAAAATCGACCATATCGATAATCCTAAAGTATAGAGCAGTTAATGTGGCTCTAATACCACTGCTGGGTTTTAGGGGGGACATAGAAGGTAGCGGAAACAAAAAAATTATTCTCCTCAAACCAAGAACAAAGGAATCGCGTCAATGTATATACAGTAGGAAGGATGGTTTGTAGAAACATACCTTGTCCCGAGGCTTACTCGACGACATTACCTCGCGACTTGCACGGTCTTCACCTTCGGTCTTGGACGGTGTCTGTGCAGCTCCTGGTCTCACCGAGACTGTCAGGATTGACAGCTGTCCTCCGAGCGGCAGAAATCCCCCGCCTCTGTAGTAGTCCACACAGACTGCCTGAAACACTGATCTCCTTGTCCCATAAGGAATCGAAAGGGGTCGTACCCTCCTATCGACGCAATAGTCACTGACACACTCTCCTACAACCAATTGCTTTTCTGTAGTTGTCTTTCCCTTGCTATGCCTCCCTTATCGGGTAGCACTTGCTCGGGCTCTCTCAGTTACCACAACCAGACACAACGACAACTTTATAGAGCAACTAGTGTTCTTATTTGTACTGTCTGAGAAGACCCAATGCCCCTATATATATAATAGGGTCATGAGATAGGGTTCTCTACCCCGGGCAATGCAGAATTAAAGCAAGAGTTGAAGGGTTCAGAATTTCCACAAAATCTAACACACTGTGGCAGTTGAACTGATCGGTTCACACCCTAAACTGATCGTTTTGGCCCCTGAGCCGATCGTTTGGGGCTCTAAGATGAACAGTTCATGCCTAAGCTGATCGATTCATGGTCTTGGTCTAACTCAAATTGACTTTCCTTATTCGTTTCCAACTTATCAAATATTAGTCCTTGTCCAAATCAAATTTGTACAAGTGAAACAAATATGTATTTGTAAAAAGAATTTTTTGACTTTCCAAACGATCTCGGTTGGTCACATGAATCGACCGGTTCAACAATTGAGCCGATCATCTCATTGATACATGAGTCGATCATATCACCAGTTGAGCTAACCGGTTCATCAACTAGAGTCGATCGGTTCATCCCTATGAGCCAATCGCTTGGGGCAGCAGACTGTGTAAATCAGTCAATTACAGTTTCAATCAATCTGATACTCTTAATCATCTGGTCCAACACCTTGAACACTATGATTTTGAGCTATCAATTAATTGAGTGTTTAATTGAACTACTAAACTCCTTTAGTAATCAGTCTAAACATCATTTGTCGATAAAATCCTCTTCCAGGTTAAATCCTATGTGTGTGACCATGCAGGCCCATTTCACATTTGCAGTGATAGTTCATAACACTTATGACTTCATAAGGAAAGAGTTGTGCCTAGTCATACATCAGTGCTACCCAATTGAAAAGGAAAGTTGGAGAACAAATTTCAATCCTACAATCCGTGAATAGTGTTACAACAAGTGTATAATTCCTTTGTCACTGATATCCCAAATGAACTCAAGGCATGGAACAATCATCCTTTCAATGTTCATTCACTTTCTTGATCTCAGAGTAGATTGGAGGAGATATGTTTGACATCAATATCACATACTGATTCACATATGTGTGCACGCCTATCTCAATCCTACTCATCAAGTGGCCGTCGATATCAAACTCCCTTGGGAGGGACAAATCCCATATCTATCACTCACCCCTCAAAAGCCCCATTTGTCAAAGCCACCCAATCATCACCTTTATAACAACCCATGTTTCAGGACTGCATTTCATGATGTCAAAGTGTACCCAACGACATGTGTTGAGTGTAGTGATTTCAGGTCAAAGAATTGCACTCACCACCATCACTGTGAGAACTGACTGTGACTACCATGTCATGGTTCCATGTGTTAAACTCACAGTGGGTCTGTCTGGTATACTTCTTCTCTAACAAGTAGCTACATGTTTGGTTTAATATCTCTATATCATGACTAATGAGATTCTGTCATCAACCAACGCCACAATCTAGTCGTGTGTGTCATTGCTGTCTATCTACCTTCCACAATGACATCCGACTAGTGACATAATAAGAATGTACAAACTCTTATCATCCGTATGATCTCATCATTCAGGTCCTTAACCTGAAAGCATACGTCAATGAGTATTGTCATTCTCTAGACATTCAATCTGTTCTATCATTATCTCATATGACTGAACCATAAAGAATTAGAAGCTTGCCTTTGAAGTTTATCAAATCAATCTTAATGTATCCCACCAATCATCCCATGATTGGCTCTCAGGGCATACATACCAACAAGAACACTGATTCAATACGACTAAAACACGGCGGCAAGACTGTATATCTTGGTCATCGAAGGTTTCTTCCAAAATTTCATCTGTATCGTAGGTTGCGCAAAGCATTCAATGGACGGAATGAGGAACAGAGCGCACCTAAACCTATATCAGGGGAGGATGTTTATGAAAGAGTAAAAGACATCGCCAATGAATTTGGTAAGAGATCACAATGTACGATGGCCACACGGAGTGACAAGTCTTTATTTAAGAAGAAGTCAATATTTTGGGATCTTCCTTATTGGAGTTCTTTGATAGTCAACATTGTACCAATGTCATGCACGTTGAGAAAAATGTATGTGATAGCATCATTGGTACTCTGTTAAATAAACCAGGTAAGACTAAAGATGGGATAAAATCTAGAATGGACCTACATGAAATGGGAATAAGGACAGAATTAACAGAAGTAGTTTGTAGCGATCGGAGAACATACTTACCTCCCGCTTGTTACACGTTGTCTAAAAAGGAGAAGAAAGCTTTTTGTGAATGTTTGATAAATGTTAAGGTGCCACAGGGTTACTCATCCAACATCCATACATTGGTATCAATCAAAGATCCGAAGTTGATAGGTCTTAAATCTCATTATTGTCACACTCTAATGCAACAAATATTGCCCGTGGCAATTAGATCTATATTGTCGAAGCATGTACGATTTGCAATCATCATACTTTATTTCTTTTTCAACAGTCTGTGCAGCAAAGTTATTGACCCTAATACTCTCGATAAATTGCAAAGAGAAGTGGTTGTTACCCTATATCAGCTTGAGATGTGTTTTCCTCCTTCATTCTTTGATATCATGGTACATCTTGTTGTCCACTTGACTAGGGAAGTGAAAATGTTGGGACCAATTTTATTGCATTGGATGTATCCCTTTGAACGATACATGAGCATATTTAAAGGTGACGTTCGAAATCATTATTGGCCTGAAGGGAGTATTATTGAGGGTTATGTGGTAAGAGAGGTTACGGATTTTTGCAATGACTTTCTGAGTGGTAATGACGCTCCTGTGAATGACAAGAATATTGAGGAGCATTTTGGCAAAGGAATTTTGGGATCACGAGTGAAAGTAATCAGCCGTGAGCAGTTGGAGCAAGGTCACTTGTATATTTTACACGACATCGATGAATTGAGTGTTTATATCTAGGAACATACCAATTTCATCAAGAGACAATATCCTTGATCCAATTTAATGTGGCTTGCTAGAGAGCATAACAAGACATTTATTAAATGGTTTGAAGATAAAGTTTTACAACAACTATCTCAAACACCAGATAATCATACTGAAACCATCAAATGCCTTGCCTTTAAACCAAAATTGAACGTTATGTCTTATGAAGGATTTGACATAAATGAATTCTCATATTACACAAAGCGTCAAGATGAGAAGAGTGTCGTCCAAAACCGTGGATTCACCCTTCAAGCATCTTCATTATTTTTTGCAAGTGCAAAGGATAAGAGTCCACGTGAAGCTAAAATATCATATTACTGTGTCATTGAAGACATATGGGAGTTTGACTACGTAGATTTCATAATGTCACTCTTTAAATATAATTGATTTGACAAAAACAAAGGAGTTATAGTGGATGAATTGGGTTTCACATTAGTGAACTTTGAAAATATTGGTGAGAAGGGTGAACCATTCATATTGGCATCACAGGAGAAACAAGTATTGTATATCGATGATTCTGCAAATGATAAATGGTCGTTTGTTCTTCATGGTAAAAGACAGTTCATTGAAGATCATATAGATGAAGAAGAGTACTATGATAAGTATGATGACTCCAATCCATTCTTAGTTGGGTTGCCAACACCACCAAACATTGAAGCTGGGGATCACAATGACTTGTATGTTCACGGGGATCACAATGAAGGATTGTTAATTGATAAAAGATCACAATATTAGAGGAGGCATGCATGTTTATATTTTTTATATGTTTTATTTTTCTGAATGTGAACTTTACAATGTGAACTTTACAATGTGAATGTGGACTTTACAATGCGAATTACTTTACAATGTGAATGTGAACTTTACAATGTGAATGTGAACTTTACAATGTGAATGTGAACATTACAATGTGAATTACTTTTCAATGTGAATGTGTACTTTACAATGTGAATGTGAACTTTACAATGTGAATTACTTTACAATGTGAATGTGTACTTTACAATGTAAACTTTACAATGTGAATTACCTTACAATGTGAAATTTATAATTTGAATGTGAACTTTCAGATGGATAAGCATTCCCATGATGATCATGATAATGATCACCATGAGGGTGAGGACGTGCCAGGGCCGCCTGACAATGTAAGTTTTAAGAATATATCCTTGAGGTTTCTATCTATATGTTCAAATATAATTATATCATATAAGTGTGTTTTTTTTTATCAAATTTTAGGTTGGTGATGTACCCCCTGAAGAAATTACAGCACTTGATGAGCAGCAAAAGAAAATTGAGAAAGTGAGGGGCATCACAATGATGAACAAGTTACTACAGTAAAGGTGCAATTAACCCAAGTAGGTTGTGGATTTCGATCATGCAGGATATCTATATGGAGTGAACCGCAACTCATTTATTTTATATCTTGGGGTTCTTACTCATAGCCATTGTAGTCCTAACCTAGAATCCTGGCATAAAGTTCTTAATGGGAAGAAAGACCTAGTATGGAAGGAACTATGCGTTAGTTATTATTATTTGTAATTCTATTTATGTAGATTACTAATTTTTAGGATACTAGTTAATAGCAATTCTAATTAATTTGCAGATCATATTTGATCTGGATGAAAAGATGCATCGTAAATGTGTGATGCAATGCTGTGGGAGGGTCCTAAGGAACTATAGGACCAATCTCACCCAAAATTACATACGCGATGCTGAGAAGAGGTTCTTGATTGATTTCCAATTCTAGACATTGATCATTGTTTGACTAACTCTACACTAATAATTTTTGTTTGTATTCTCTTTAAGAAATAAATTTAGGTAGAAGGAAGCCACAGAGCAATGGAACTACCTGGACCCCAAAGATTGGGAGGAGTTTTCTACCCAAAGAAAAACTAATGAATTCAAGGTATTAAGTGCCATTCCCAATTTATTTAATATACATTCTTATGTATTCACCTATTCAAGATTAACCTTTAGTGTTACTAACCAAATCAATGTGCTTACTAACTAGGCTGTTAGTGATGCTCAATGAGCAAGGCGTGCACTGCATGTGAACGACCACACAATGGGTCTAAGAGGATATGTAAGCATTCGCCAAATACTACAGGCTGAGTCTGCTCAACCTACTGCTACTCAAGAGACTGCATAGTCCTCGACTACTGCTCCCGCACCTCTACCTCACCATGCTATGTGGATAGCTGGGAGGCAAAATAGGAAGGGAGACATACCGAATCCCACAACTGCTGGGGCAGATGCAAAAATGGTAAAAATCAACTCTTAGAGAAATCGATCGATATTGATTATTGTTATGTTTACTTACTATTTTTTGTTGATGGTGATTAGCGGGAGCTGCACGAGCAGAGGAAGGAAGGCAAGTTCATCCCTCAGGGAATAAGGGATGAACTAACTGTTGCTCTGGGTAACCTAGAGAATCCTGGACATATTACGGGTGCAGGCGCTGGTGTGGGCATCAAAGCGTTCTTTGGCCCATCCCAACGCAAACCGATCCTAAAAGCAGAATTTTCACAAGCTGAGGTAACCTATTCTTATTTTAGAATGTTATTACAAAAGGGAATTCAATAATCAGAAGCTAGCATTACTTTTATATATGTATAGGTAGATGCATTCATTGATAGGAGAGTCAAGGAAGCACTTGATAAGAGATTCCATGACCCAATTAGCAAGTGGTAGGTGTCTCAGACATCCACTCAGATAGTACCTGTGATGTGCCACACTTCTCCTACTACTCCTACTGCAGAGATTGGGAGTAATCCTATAGACCCACCACCTAGCACATCCTCTGTAAGTATTTTTATGACATAGTAGCTAGTCTTTTCAAGATCATATGTTTGTGTATATATGCATATAAAATTCTTTATATAAATTTGTAGGGGTTGAAGCCATGTCGACTAAAAAGTCATGAATATGTCATTGCAGAGGAACATGCTTACCCACCCCTTCTAGGGTGCATGTTTCATGGGCATCCAGTACCAGATGGTGTGGTACGTGTGAGCTCAATACATGTACTCCCCGACTGGAGGGATCTTTCACTGCCTCATGCACACCCACCCAGATGCTAAAACACTTGGTGAGGTAGAAGGCGGAGTGATACTGTGGCCCAAAGTGGATGTCATCTATACTAATATTGTATGATAAATTTCCATTACTTTACAATTTGTTAGTGTGTATATATGAGTCAATTGATGTGAAATTATATATACACGTCAAAAACACGAGACTCACTACATCTCGGCCTCCACCTCCTCGACTACCAAGTTGACTTCCAAGGGACTTACATGCCTCGATAGGTCCTAATTGTAGGGGTGTGGTAGTATGGATCGACGAACATGATCCAAATTGCCCTATAAATGTTACTATTCTAGAGGATGCTACAGGTAAATCATACGATAACAATCTATTTATACAAGTTTAGCATACGTATTAATGCATACGTAATACAAGTTTTGCATACGTATTAATGCATAGGTATTAATACAGGTCAATCATACGAAAACAAGATATTTATACAAGATGTTTTTGGAGTTGTTACGTTTTGATTGGCTGAACACATCTATGATAGAGCTGTGGATATGGTGAGATCTTGTTTATACATCCATATACCTTGTTTTATATATGATAATCTGGTTTCTTATATATTAATGTATACATTAATACATGTTTTGCAGCCACTTACACATAATATGTATAGATTTTGGGTTTTCCCATGTGGGATTTTTGGTTCCATCTTTGATTAGTCTTGTAGTTGCAGACCCTTCTTCAGTTACTTCATACTACTGTGATGCTTTCAATATTTTGGTAAAAATAAGAAGACAATGATAATAGCTCTATTCAAATTTGTGTAAGTTTACTTTGCTTATAATTTGGACTTAAGCAAATTATATTTTTATTGTGGATTTTGAGTTATAAATTTTCTACTTTCTTACCTGTAGTGGTAAGCATTGTGAGTTACTAGTTATTGTCCCCAAGACGTTCAATGTCTATTATCTAGATCCTACGGGGAATGAGTTGAATACATTATATGGACATGCAATCAAAAGGCCATTATTCTCGTGAGAAATATTTCATGTTTTTATATCTGTTAACATCTGTTACTACATTACAATTTTAATTATGCAATTTAATGTGTTACATTAACATATGTAGGGCTTTACAAGAGTTAAAAAAAGCTAGAGGAAAGGTCCTCAGGAAAAAGAATCTGTTACTAATTTGGGAGAATGTGAAAGTAATTTTCTGACTCCAATGTATATATTATTTATGTGAACTATGCTTATTTGTATTTTTGAATATTTTGTATGTTTCAATTTATAGCATGCTACACAAGACAACGGTTGGGCATGTGCCTACTATGTGATGTGATTTATGGACCTAATCATCAAACATTCCGTAATGGAAATGGATACGATACATCAGGTATTATACATAGTCTCATTAGATAATATGAAATATATCAATCTTATTATATATTATTAATTATATAGATACGTCATTCTCTTTGCAAGTCTTTAAAATTGCTGACTTCAGCATAGGTGGAAAGCTATTAGATGTACATACTCCCTATACGAGGGAGGAATTAGATGTTGTAAGAGAAGAATGGGCAAAATCCCTACAAAGAGTGGGAATTTTTAAATATAATTTTATTGACAATGATGATGATGATGAATAAAGAATAACTTTCTTCTCATAATTATTTTTGTGTGAATGTGAATGACTTTTTATGAATTGTCATATGTGTGAATGTGAATGTGAATGTGAATGACTTTTTCTAATCTACATGAATGTTTCTACATGTGTCTGAATGTGAAAAGAGATGAAATGAATGGAACTGAATGTGTATGTAAATGACTTTGTAGGTTTCTACATATATCTGATCAATACATGTGTATGAATGTGAATGACTTTGTAGGTTTGTGGCCTGCTATATGGCTGATATCAATGGATGTTGTAAACCAACAGTTCAGAACTGAACTGCAGGTTCAACATCCTGCTGACCAGCCATATAGCAGGCCTGCAAATTGATAAGAAAAAAATCAGCACATAGGCATCGGTTGTTTATAAAAAACCGACACCAAAAATATACAATGTCGATTATTATCAAAAAATCGACGTCTTTATCCCGTCCCGGTATCAATTGTCAGTAAAAATCGACGCCTATTACCACAGCCATTTTGGGAAGAACGGTCGTGCTGACAGTAATATGGCGTCAATTGTTTGCATTAAACTGATGACTTTATCTAGATATAGTGTCAGTTATATATAATAATCGACATCGATAGTGCCCTTGCTGGTGCTTTATTGATGGAAAGAAGGGTAATAGTGTCGGTTCTTTTAATAATCGACGTGTGTAACCATTCTATAGTGTCGGTGTTCTTAAATAACCGACACCTATAGTCCTTTTTCTGGAACGTTTTCGGTGGCGGGAAGCATTTAGGCATCGGTTAGGGAACTGACGCTAAAGGGGTTGACCTTTAGCGGCGCCCACTTGGGTGTCGCTTGGAAACTGACACTAAAGGCCTTAATTAACAGGCGTAAAAGGCCTATTATGTGGTAGTGATGTAAGTCATTCTCTTCATAGGTCTCTACCCATGAGACATTCTTACCCAAAACTCTCTTATATATACACCACTAGAGTCCTACATGTGGAACCACCAACCAGAGAATGAGGCTTTCACAGAAGCTAACACAGTTACCTCCTCCAGGGTCTTGGGCTCTCTCTCCCTCACCCATATGGTAGGTACTCATATTCATATTCACATATTCATATATAACCAGCCTCTCTCTGACTCTAGGGTTTGGTCCTCCCAAGGACATCTAGGGTTCAAAAGGACTACCAGAATCATGCATAAAGAATCTCAACTCATTCATTCAGGAGTATTCTAGTTTGGGACATATCATAACACATATTTCTCATAATTCTCATATCTTGGAGTTTAGGTTCTATGACCTTCTCTCAACGGGTATCACCCTCTATGGAGTTAACTCTAAAACTGGTCCTAACACTAGAGGTCCTCCTTCATAAAAGAGATTGATGTTCATGCTGATTCACATCCTTATCTTAATTTAGCTTATCATATCACATAAATCCTACATACTTTCATCATCAACCTTATTTCAAAACATCACATGTGAACTCATGCCCTCAAAGATAAACATATATCATCATAAACTATCTTATATCATCCTTATAATACTTACATCATATCACCAAAACTTATTTCATCTATTCATTTCTTACTATCACATATTCTTATAAGGCTTTAGACATCTAATCTAGAACAACTCTCTCTTCTAGTCTGATTTCATTCACTTTCACTTAAGTTGCATGACTACCTCCTACTCGTACATGTGTGGGGACACATTTTTGTAATATTTACATATATAATAAAATATTATATAGTTTTTATTTGATAAAACAAATGTCATAGAAAACTATCAAGGTTCGATCTGATTGGAATCAAAAACCAAATCTATAAAACCAGTGACCCACACATAGTAGAGAGTATAATGTCATGAAAACTAGTGAAAAGAGTGAGAAAAAAGTGTAGACTAGTGTAGCTACCCTAGATAATGAGCGTCATATTCCTATGATTTCTCTTCTCTTGATGTACGTCATTTCCTAATAGTACAACATCTCAAATTGTTACACTACAAGGAAAGAACAACATCTAAGGACTTGTTATACAACAAGCACCAATCTAGACCTAGTTCTTAGACATCTTGGTGTTAACCTAGAGGTTAGGTCAGATCTAGTCTCTAAAATACGACTAATCTAACCTTAAAGATGTTCAAGTTTGAGATTTTCTTTAGTTTGAGTTGCATAACGAGAAAATGTCAGGCTTTTCTATTGTTCATGCTCTAATACCACCTGTGACGTCCCCAAATATTCTAAAACTTAATGTAATGTGTGACGTCCAAATTAAAACCCTCACCTCAATGAGAATCCCAATTTAAACACCCCATACTAGGGTAAGAAGAAGAAAATCAGAGAAAGTCAGAAGGAAACAATCAGTAGCATATGCACGTGAATAATAATAAAACAAAATCACACATGTTCACCATTCAACATCTAATTACATCATGAGTTGTTACAACATTTGATATTACATATTGAACAACAAACTTTAACATGTACTTGTACTACCACTAAACAACAAGATCTTAAGATAATAGGTCTACCTGTACATCATCTCACCACACAACTTTCAACTATCCTGATTCTTCAAGATCATATGCCCACAACCTAAAGAAAAGATTACATGTGGTACACGTCATCACAATATTCAAGAATATTATATTGAGTACGCCTACGTGTCTTTTTATATACCTCTCATTACTAAGCATGGTAATAAGATAAAACTAATACATGGTGGGTATAAATAAATATAAGAAAAAGCATATACTTGCAAAAAAATATTCATTAACAAAGAGAACACAAATTTTAAGAACACTTCCATCATATATCTCATACTTTTGCCACCATAGTGGTAGATGCTTTTAGGTCTTATGATCTCTTGCTAAAGAGTTAGATAATATATACAATGTGATCTCCTACCAAAGAGTTAGATCTCTTTAATGCACTGTACTACCAAAGAGTTTAATGCTATCATATGATGGATGATGTATCTTATGTTTCATGTGTTCATAGCCATAAGTATTGAAAATCAAGAAACATATCATGCAAGAACAATCAATTCATCCAATATGATATGCCATGTATTTTACTACACATATAACACAAGCATATTATATAATAAGCCAAGTAAGAGGTAATGTCGTACCTTGATCAAGAAAGACAAACCTAATCGCAATCCTGATATTAGATATGTCCTCATGTCAACTATATCTTGGTCAAACCTAATAAAGACAAGATCAAGTTCTATCATCAGATTCTCATCGTCTGAACCCTAATTATGTCCATTAGGGTTTAGCTTATCTCATTAGGATATGTGCATCATTACTGGTCTTATCTTCTTGGGATTATCTTACTGATGCCATGTTTTCCAATTATGTTACAAATTAGGGTTCATCATCTGAACATTAGCTTCCATAGTATTTTTTGCACATATTAACCCTAGGTTACATCATTAACCTAAATTAGGGTTTCATAACATGTATTAAGGGTCATCTTCATACAACATGAGTTCTATGCATCTAACTAATATCAAAGTTCCACATTAACTTTCAGTTATAAATATGAGCTTACTCTGCAATTTCCAGGGTTCTTTAAGCATATTTCTAATTATTGTACATTAATTAGGGTTATTATCCCTAAACAAATATGTGAAGCATTTTATGTGATTTTGTACATCAACATTATAATGAGTGAACTTAAATAGATTATAAACATGAATATGGATATACTGGCATTTTATCATAATTTTAGGCCATCATTTGATATTTATTATACATCAAACAAGCATAATACATCTTGCATAATATCACTATGATTTAACCATAAAAAGACTAATATGTTGGTTCTATGTTATTCTACATCTTTTCTAAGAATTTTGGTATATTATTTGTATTTTTCTAGTCATTGAGATAATTACTACGAATTATACAAGATCTGAGATTTATTAAAGATAATTACATTTGAATGGCCAATCGAGAGTCGCCACGTGGTGACTAGGGCTAGGTGCGCATCTCAGCTCCTATGCTCACTCTGAGCTATAGTTCGTTGGATTTGGTTTTCATGACCTGGACCCGGTCTAGAAGGCTAGATTCGCTCGTTCCCTTTCTCACCTTGTTTCCTTGCATTCTCGCGATGGGAATCCTCAACAGGACTGTCTTGGGCAGGCATCGCTGCATGGTCCAGATCTAATGAGCAAGTGGTCATCCTCCACCACTCCTTGTGGAAGACTTAACCTTCCATTAGCTTCGTATCATCCATCCAAACTACCACGGCCATGCAAACTCCAATTCTAGATGTGAATCCCCCTTTTTTGTGAGGGTGCCTCCACAAGGCTTTGATACGATGGGGAAAATAGGCAAACCACCTCTTCTCATTTTTGTACTAGCCTAAATCTCCCAACAACTATACAAGGCTTCTACGAACCCATCCATGACCTTGATATGTGGTGGTATGCACTTCATAGGCGCCCCTGACTTCATCTTCTTCTTCGACTAGATGGGCTTCCTTCAGCACAAAAACCTCCACAGGAGTCCAAAATGAGACCAGGGTTGAACTCCTCTATCCTCCAGCTTCATTCACTATCTTTACTTGCCTTCCAACTGCCTTCTACCTCTATATTTTACTCCCAACCACTACCTACTCTTGTGGTGGAGAGGAACTACAAACTGATAGCTTGTTCTCCTTCCCCATTCGACCAATAGATACATGTATAGGATGAGGGGTCTTCTTATGATGGCATAAAAGCAACCATCAGGTCAGTTTCACACTAGGTCAGTTCTTCCTTGGCGTGGGGTTCGTGGGAAACTTACGGCTCTGCTCAAGTCCACTAATTCGCTGGGTTCGGAGGTGGGAGACAAACTGGTTGTTGTCAGATCATCTTACTAGATGGCTGGATTAGGCCATTCACCACTGATCCATGGAACTATTCCTCCAAAGGTGTGTGACATCAACGAATACCAAAAACTTGGGACAAAGTTTATTTACCTTGGTCATCAATATAACAAAATATCAATGTTTTCCTCATATTCAAACATAAATACCTTCTTCTAAAATTTAACCATAGCTTCCTAACAACTCAAGATACATTCTATTAGATTTTGGTGCCATGTTACCATTATTTGATCAGATCGTTAAATATCTCAAAAGAACATAAACTTAGGGATTTTAATAATGATATCAACACCAATTACCATCCATATTTTTTCAAAGCACTTGGAACTTTTCAAAATAACTCGAACACACGTGGATTCCAATATGTTATTGGAGATTTAAAGATTGAAAATGTTACGACCCGCGTCGAGCTTATCACGTAAGTAAGCTGTTCAGCATGTGTTTAGCTGATGTGTTAAGTTATAAGCCTGTTTTTGTTAATAATGTTTAAAATGGCCATGATATGTGCTTAGTATGTTTTCTAGCTTCTAAAGCGTGTAGTATCTTACGCTTGAAGCGTTGCCAGAGAAACCGTTCGAATCCGACCTTCGAGTCAAAAGTTGCTTGTTTTTGGGCTTTTAGGGACCCGATTGTAATTTTCAAAAGTTTGAAACTTTGCGGTTTGGCCCCTAAGTTTTCTTCCTTATCCTTCTTCTCTTCCTTTCTCATTTCACTTCTCAGAAATGAAGGAACGTAGCTCCTGTGTGAGAGAAAGAGAGAAAGAGAGAGAAAGAGAGAAGGAGCTGAGGAGGGAAAGGTGTCGGAGCTCCGTTTTGCTCCGATCAGTTGCTGCAGATCGTCCCTTTCCTCCGTAGATCTTCATCTCCATCGATTCGAATCGGTTTTGCAGCTGGAGCTACGTTTGCAAGAAAAACGACCAAGAGATTGGGGTGCACGGAGCAGCCCTAGCTTGTTCCTTTGTTCCTTTCAGGTGCGGTTTAGTTGTATGCGTCGTTTGTGATCGTTTGGTGGTGTTTGCTCGAAGTTTGCCCGTCGATTCGAGAGAAATCGACTTTTGCAGGCCGTTTTTATGTTCTTCCTGTGCGCGGTTCGGCCGAGTTCCAATTCGGTCGGCCGAGTTCTTATTTAGGGCTTTTGTACATCATTTTCTGATCGGCCGAGTTTTGATCTTGGATCGGCCGAGTTTCCTAATTAGATATACAAACAGCGTTTTTGTCGGCCGAGTTTGGGTCCTGATCGGCCGAGTTTCCTTGTAGGTAAATAAAGCGGTGTGTTGGTCGGCCGAGTTTCGTCGGCCGAGTTTCAGGATCTGGGAAGTGATCGGCCGAGTTCCATAGTGTTCGGCCGAGTTTCAAGTGGTGAGTGGCAATTCATTTAGAAATCATTATTTAACTCATTTTAAATGTCTAATTGCTTCAGTAATAGTATAATAAGTTCATTGGAACTTGAATTGTGTAATAAGAATGATGAGAAAGAGGAGATTCTGTGTTTTACAGTTATAATGTGTTATTTCTGTTATTTGTTAATCAAGTATAGACCTAGATGCCCTAACACCGTAGAACCCCTTAGACAGGTCTGCAACTTTGGGGTGAAACTCGTGTTGCAACATCATCCGTGCTTGTGTCGCGGACAAACGAGGAAAGAGAAAAAGGGCAGTGTCTAACAACAATTGTGCTTGTGTCACAATGGCACTGCGATATCACCAGAAAACTTGGTTATCTAACACCATTCGTGCTTGTGTCGCGAAGGTAACCCTGTGACTCTCCGCCGGTGTACTCAGGTTTAAGGAGGAGTCGAGAGCACACGTGGTTGTGCGAGGAGGCAGAGGAGCCTGTGTCATGTGCAGACCAGGACGAGTAGTCAGACTTAGCACCCCCCGGGTGTGTCGCTGAGTCTTGTACGGTGGGGACGTAGCATGGACTTGTTGCAGATCCTTATATGCAGAGTACACTGCATATATTTAGGGCATAATAATAAAATGGATGAAAAATCAATTAGGATCACAGTAAATTTATATAATTGCCTTTCTACTTGAAATACCTGATGATGCTTAGAAATGTAATTATTATATGAACACCTGCTATGTCAATAGAATTGCTCTGCTTAAACTGTATACATGTTTACTTTCAGTTATTAAACCTGACGAGTTGTTTATTGATAGCTAAGTGAAATGTTATTCACTGAGCGAGTAGGCTCACCCCTCTACTCAAACATTTTCAGGTCAGCACCAGCAACAGGAGTCAGAAGGATCGTATCATCCTAACGCTTAGTTGATAGAAGGTTTGTAGTTAGTCTAGATAGAGGTCTCTTAGTCCATTCCCCTCGATCTTCGGGACAAGGTGTAAGTGAGAGAGAGAATGTGTACAAAGATGTAAATTAACTTTTATGCTTTATTTTATGTTGAACAATGCAGTGTGCTGTAGACTTGTTATATTTCTAGTCAGTTTAATAGAAATGCTTCCGCAGCTTGTTCAATTTCATTGGCAGCATAAATTAGATTTTCTTATTAATGTCTTTAATTGTTCTAAAAAGAGATGAATGATTGGTTATGTGTGTAATCCCACCTGCCGCGTCCTAATCTCGTGGTTTGCGATTAATGTGAGATTGGGGCGTGACAATTTTTGGTATCAGAGCTTAGGTTTGAGTACTTAGTTACTCAAGGTCAGGGGACGATAAGAGACCAATATGATTAAGGTTTAAGTGTCTTTCTTCTATCTGTAGTTTTCTAATAGGAAATATTCTATTATATCATTGCAGATGGCAGGAAGAGGCTTTGATCGTGATGATCAGGCGGAGAGCCATGTTGGTCCTGATCCACGGTACTTGGGTCCAGGTGGTGGTGACCACGTGGATGAAGCATCCCGGATGTACAGGATGTTCTTGGAGACTAAGGAGAGGTACAAGGCGGATAGGCGAGAATCTTCTTCTACCAGCAGTAAAGATCTGATGTGATCTTATGAGCTTGTAAAGAAGCTTGGTGGCACAGAGTTCAGTGGCACCACAGATCCCGCCGAAGCCGATGAGTGGTTTAGACAGATAGAGAAGGTCTTCCGTCTGATGGAGCTTCCAGAAGACAAGAAGATTAATCATGCAGTTTACCTTCTGACAGGTGATGCAGAGTTGTGGTGGCGTGGTGTGGAAGAAAAGAGGAGAGGTACAGAGCTTTCCTGGCAGGATTTCTCTGAGGAGTTTCATCTCAAATTCTATCCACCCACCTTTCTCAATGAGAAAATCAGGCAGTTGCAGAATATCAAGAAGGGAAACATGACGGTTACAGAGTATGAAGTGCTTTTCACACGGTTAGCTAATTTCTGTCCGCAGCTTGTTCCAAATAACATAGAGAGATGCAGAAGGTTTCAGGAAGGGCTAAGGCCAGAGATCCGGCATACAGTCTCTGCTACTAGCAGGAGGAACAGAGAGAATTTTGGTGAGTTTGTTGAGGCTGCCAGACAGGTTGAAGAATCTATGAATGCTGATAGAGTGCCCGAGTCTAAGAAAAGATCTTTAGAGTTCAGTGGAGGGCAGTCCAGTAGTGGATACAGAGGTGGAAGTAGAGGTTTCTTTTCTAAGCTTGGGCGTGGTTTTGGTTGTTTTGGCAGGCAGAGATCTGAGGATGTCACTGCTTCTAGAGGCAGAGGAGGATATAACCCAGGAAGATGGAGCAGTGCCACTAGTGGACAGTCTTCAGGGTCGTCAATGTCGGTGTCAGGTCCCCAGAGACAAGAGTTACTGCCATGTGACAAATGTGGAAAGCCACATTCTGGGCCATGTTGGAGTTCAGGTTGTTATGCCTGTGGACAGACAGGACATATAAAAAGGGATTGTCCTCAACTTCGACAAGCAGCATCACAAGCTTTTCAGCCTCAATACCATGATGTTCCGAGTTCCTCTGTGGCTTCTGGTTCTAGAGGTGGTGGAGCGTCTAGTGGCAGGAGTGGTCAGAGAGGACAGCGTGGCAGAGGAAGAGCTTCAGCACGTTTCTTTTCTTTGACACCTCAGGAAGGTATAATCTCTTCCCAAGTTGTTACAGGAGAGATGTTTTTGTTTAATAGTATATCAGTTTCAGTTTTGATAGATCCGGGAGCTAGTCATTCTTTTATACGACGCTCTTTAGTTGTTGAACTTAATCTGTTAACTCAAGAGTTGACATATGAGTTAGTGTTGAGGGTTCCACTAGGTGGACCAACAGTTTTATCTGAGTTCTGTCCCGGATGCTTGTTATCTTTTGGAGGTTTCACCTTTGCTGCTAATCTCATACCCTTGGATGTAAATACTTTTCAAGTCATCTTGGGTATGGATTGTCTTGAAACTTATCGAGTGCAACTCGATTGCTGGAAAAAGGAAGCTACCTTTCAACTAGGCGAATTTTCTTGTGTCTTTACTGGAGACAGGAAAGTTCTGCCTACGTGCATAATATCAGCTGCTGTAGCTGATAAGATGTTACAGAAAGGATGTGAAGCGTTCCTTGCTCATGTAGTTGACACCAGAGCAGAGAAGAGCACCACCAGTGTTTATGATGTGCCCGTAGTTCGTGAGTTCTCTGACGTTTTCCCAGAAGAGTTACCAGGCTTACCTCCTGTCAGAGACATTGATTTTGAAATTCAGATATATCCAGGTAGTCATCCAGTAGCGCTGCCGGCCTACAGAATGGCACCTGCAGAGTTGAAGGAACTCAAGGTGCAGTTGCAGGAGTTGTTAGATAAGGGTTTCATTAGACCCAGTTCTTCACCATGGGGTGCTCCAGTCCTGTTTGTTAAGAAAAAGGATGGAACCATGCGTCTCTGTATAGATTACAGGCAATTGAACAAGATTACTATAAAGAACAAGTATCCTTTGCCGAGAATAGATGACTTGTTTGATCAGCTGGGTGGAGCGACGATCTTTTCTAAAATTGATTTGAGATCCGGATATCATCAGCTCAGGATAAAGGCTTCTGATATTCCCAAAACAGCTTTCAGAACCAGGTATGGGCATTATGAGTTTTTGGTCATGTCGTTTGGGCTGACCAATGCCCCAGCAGCCTTTATGGATATGATGAATCGGATTTTCAAACCTTTTCTAGATCAGTTTATTGTAGTTTTTATAGATGATATTCTAATCTATTCCAGAGACGATGAACAACATGAGCAACACTTGAGAGTAGTGTTGTAGTTGTTGAGACAACACCAGTTGTTTGCTAAATTTAGCAAATGTGAGTTCTGGTTGGCTGAGGTAGCATTTCTAGGACATGTTATCTCGAGAGATGGAGTTAGTGTGGATCCTAAGAAAGTTGAGTCTGTGCTTCAGTGGGAACAGCCTACGACTCCTACTGAGATCAGAAGTTTCTTGGGTTTGGCAGGATATTACAGAAGGTTCATAAAGAACTTCAGTGAGATAGCATCACCGTTGACACGCTTGACGAGGAAGGATGTACCTTTTGTTTGGTCTGATAACTGTGAGAGAAGTTTTCAGATTTTAAAGAAAAGGTTGACTTCAGCACCAGTGTTGGTTCTTCCAGAAGCAGAAAAAGGTTATACTGTGTTCTGTGATGCTTCCAGGAGAGGTTTGGGCTGTGTACTGATGCAAGAAGGTAAAGTTGTTGCTTACGCATCTAGAGAGCTTAAGAAGAATGAAGAGAATTACCCTGTTCATGATTTGGAATTAGCTGCTATAGTTCATGCTCTTAAGACATGGCGTCACTACTTGTATGGTGAGACATGTCAGGTGTTCACAGACCATAAGAGCCTGAAATATATCTTCACTCAGAAAGACTTGAATTTGAGACAGCGAAAATGGCTTGAGCTGATTAAAGACTATGATGTGACGATTGATTACCATCCTGGTAAGGCAAATGTTGTAGCTGATGCCTTAAGTAGAAAGTCAAGTTCAACAGCCAATGCATTTTCTATGGCATGTTTCAAAAGAGACTTGCTTGTAGATATGCGAAGGATGAACTTGGACTTGGAGGTGACAAGACATAGTGGACTGATTGCACAGATGCAAGTCAGACCTACTTTTTATAATCAGATAAAGGAATTGCAACAGAGTGATGATGATTTATGGCAAATTATGCAGGAGATGTCAGAGGGTAAGAGGACAGAGTTCAGATTTTCTGATGAAGGCATGTTGTATCTTCATGATAGGTTGTGTGTACCTGGGAACAGTGAGTTAAAAGAGCAGATTCTTGAAGAAGCGCATACTTCTATGTATGCCATGCATCCAGGTAACACAAAGATGTACAGGAACCTCAAAGAGCTGTACTGGTGGTCTGGCATGAAAAAGGATGTGGCTGAATACGTGGCTAGGTGCGGGGTGTGTCAGCAGGTTAAAGTTGAACATCAGAAACTTGCGGGTACTTTGCAGTCGCTTCCTATACCAGAATGGAAATGGGAACACATCACGATGGACTTTGTGGTAGGATTACCGAGGACGCCTAAGGGTTCGGACTCGATTTGGGTAATTGTGGATAGACTAACTAAGTCTGCTCATTTTCTTCCAATCAAGTCAACCTTTGACGCTTCAAAACTGGCTAAAATTTATGTGAATGAGGTAATCAGGTTGCATGGGATTCCAGTCTCCATTATTTCTGACAGAGATCCAAAGTTTACATCTAGATTCTGGAATCAGTTACAACATGCGTTGGGCACAAAGCTGAAGTTCAGTACAGCGTTTCACCCACAGACATATGGTCAATCTGAGAGGACCATTCAGACCCTTGAAGACATGCTGAGAGCATGCGTGCTACAGTTTAGAGGCAACTGGGAAGAACACTTAGGCCTAATAGAGTTTGCATATAATAACAGCTACCATTCCAGTCTGGGAATGGCTCCATATGAAGCTCTTTATGGCAGAAAGTGTAGATCGCCAGTTTGTTGGTATGAGGTGGGTGAGAAGAAAATTCTTGGACCTGAGCTAGTTGATGTGACTACAGAAAAGATATCTGTGATCAGGGATCAGTTAAAAGCTGCACAGGACAGACAGAAAAGTTATGCGGAAAGACGACGTCGACCTCTTGAGTTTGAAGTTGGCGACGAGGTTTACTTGAAGGTTTCACCGTGGAAGGGAGTTCTGAGGTTTGGCAAGAGGGGTAAGTTGACTCCTAGGTATATGGGTCCATATCCTATTGTTGAGAGGATTGGACCTGTAGCTTACAGGTTGGATTTGCCGTCTGAGTTGGCAAATCTTCATGATGTCTTCCACGTGTCTATGCTGAAAAAGTGTCATCCTGGTACAGATAAGATTCTAGATTCAGAACCGGCACAGCTGAGAACGGATGTATCCTATGTTGAAGGACATGTGCAGATAGTTGATTACCGGATCAAAAAGCTTATAAACCGCGAAATTCCTTTAGTGAAGGTTTTATGGAGAAACCATAATCTCGAAGAAGCTACGTGGGAGCTAGAGTCTGAGATGCGTGGAAAGTTCCCTTTTCTCTTCTAGGAATTTCGAGGACGAAATTCTTATAAGGGTAAGAGGAATTGTTACGAACCGCGTCGAGCTTATCACGTAAGTAAGCTGTTCAACATGTGTTTAGCTAATGTGTTAAGTTATAAGCCTGTTTTTGTTAATAATGTTTAAAATGGCCATGATATGTGCTTAGTATGTTTTCTAGCTTCTAAAGCGTGTATTATCTTGCGCTTGAAGCGTTGCCAGAGAAACCGTTCGAATCCGACCTTCGAGTCAAAAGTTGCTTGTTTTTGGGCTTTTAGGGACCCGATTGTAATTTTCAAAAGTTTGAAACTTTGCGGTTTGGCCCCTAAGTTTTCTTCCTTATCCTTCTTCTCTTCCTTTCTCGTTTCACTTCTCAGAAATGAAGGAACATAGCTCCTGCGTGAGAGAAAGAGAGAAAGAGAGAAAGAGAGAGAAAGAGAGAAGGAGCTGAGGAGGGAAAGGCGTCGGAGCTCCGTTTTGCTCCGATCAGTTGCTGCAGATCGTCCCTTTCCTCTGTAGATCTTCATCTCCATCGATTCGAATCGGTTTTGCAGCTGGAGCTGCGTTTGTAAGAAAAACGACCAAGAGATTGGGGTGCACGGAGCAGCCCTAGCTTGTTCCTTTCAGGTGCGGTTTAGTTGTATGCGTCGTTTGTGATCGTTTGGTGGTGTTTGCTCGAAGTTTGCCCGTCGATTAGAGAGAAATCGACTTTTGCAGGCCATTTTTATTTTCTGCCTGTGCGCGGTTCGGCCGAGTTCCAATTCGGTCGGCCGAGTTCTTATTTAGGGCTTTTGTACAACGTTTTCTGATCGGCCGAGTTTTGATCTTGGATCGGCCGAGTTTCCTAATTAGATATACAAACAGCGTTTTTGTCGGCCGAGTTTGGGTCCTGATCGGCTGAGTTTCCTTGTAGGTAAATAAAGCGGTGTGTTGGTCGGCCGAGTTTCGTCGGCCGAGTTTCAGGATCTGGGAAGTGATCGGCCGAGTTCCATAGTGTTCGGCCGAGTTTCAAGTGGTGAGTTGCAATTCATTTAGAAATCATTATTTAACTCATTTTAAATGTCTAATTGCTTCAGTAATAGTATAATAAGTTCATTGGAACTTGAATTGTGTAATAAGAATGATGAGAAAGAGGAGATTCTGTGTTTTACAGTTATAATGTGTTATTTCTGTTATTTGTTAATCAAGTATAGACCTAGATGCCCTAACACCGTAGAACCCCTTAGACAGGTATGCAACTTTGGGGTGAAACTCGTGTTGCAACATCATCCGTGCTTGTGTCACGGACAAACGAGGAAAGAGAAAAAGAGCAGTGTCTAACAACAATTGTGCTTGTGTCACAATGGCACTGCGATATCACCAGAAAACTTGGTTATCTAACACCATTCGTGCTTGTGTCGCGAAGGTAACCCTGTGACTCTCCGCCGGTGTACTCAGGTTTAAGGAGGAGTCGAGAGCACACGTGGTTGTGCGAGGAGGCCGAGGAGCATGTGTCCTGTGCAGACCAGGACGAGTAGTCAGACTTAGCACCCCCCGGGTGTGTCGCTGAGTCTTATACGGTGGGGCCGTAGCATGGACTTGTTGCGGATCCTTATATGCAGAGTACACTGCATATATTTAGGGCATAATAATAAAATGGATGAAAAATCAATTAGGATCACAGTAAATTTATATAATTGCCTTTCTACTTGAAATACCTGATGATGCTTAGAAATGTAATTATTATCTGAACACCTGCTATGTCAATAGAATTGCTCTGCTTAAACTGTATACATGTTTACTTTCAGTTATTAAACCTGACGAGTTGTTTATTGATACCTAAGTGAAATGTTATTCACTGAGCGAGTAGGCTCACCCCTCTACTCAAACATTTTCAGGTCAGCACCAACAACAGGAGTCAGAAGGATCGTATCATCCTAACACTTAGTTGATAGAAGGTTTGTAGTTAGTCTAGATAGAGGTCTCTTAGTCCATTCCCCTCGATCTTCGGGACAAGGTGTAAGTGAGAGAGAGAATGTGTACAAAGATGTAAATTAACTGTTATGCTTTATTTTATGTTGAACAATGCAGTGTGTTGTAGACTTGTTATATTTCTAGTCAGTTTAATAGAAATGCTTCCGCAGCTTGTTCAATTTCATTGGCAGCATAAATTAGATTTTCTTATTAATGTCTTTAATTGTTCTAAAAAGAGATGAATGATTGGTTATGTGTGTAATCCCACCTGCCGCGTCCTAATCTCGTGGTTTGCGATTAATGTGAGATTGGGGCGCGACAGAAAATGTCCATTGCATCACATCCTACACACCTTAAGAGAAATTTCGTCCATAAAATTAAACAAAAGTCCAGTCTATCACACTTGAAGACATAGTCATTGAGTAGTAATATTCTCTAGGTATTTATTATTTATTCATTATATCATAACTAAATATATAAAATAAATTGAAAGCTTGCCTTTGTTATTTATCAAATAATTTATATTCTATGTCATTACAACCATCATATTATTGGCTCTCTAGGCATACATACCAATAGGAAACCCCCAAAATCAGCACCCAACGTCAAGCTCAATCCAGCAAAGCTCCAAGAACTTATCCTCTTTCATTAATGGGGTGGAACTAGAACAAAGAAGAAGAAAAGAGAGTGCTCAACCCATAAGCGTAGGGTTCTAGTAAGAAGACACTAAGAAAAATGCATAAAACTCTGACATGAGAGTAAGGAGGGGAAGAACAACAATGTAACGAGTAGAAGTACAATAGTCTTCCAAAAAAGAAGTAAGAAAAATGGTCAATGGATCAAGAACAGTCCATGGAGCCTCTAATATCGCACATGCATCCACAACAATCCTGTGATCACCAACCTAGTCAAACCTTCACCAACCTCCGTTATCCGGGAGACCTCATCGGTCACTTTTAGACACAACTGAAACACCTTAAAAATGAGATGGAAGGAGAGAAGGAGAGGGTGTATTTATAGAAATAGAACCTAAAAAACTCATCGGGAAGGGATCTCGTCATCACAACAGCAGCTAGATCTCCATCGTTGATTTGTGCATCCCCAAATAACTGACGTCTTAGGCATGTGATTTTAGTGTTGCACACTTAGGTGTCGGTAGTAAATCGATGTTATAGGGTTGTTAGTCGACGCTAGAGGTAGTATCTGTACTAGTGCATAGATCTTCCTTCAACAATGAAGGAACTATTATCGATATGTGGATCAGGAATGATCAACTCGAGGTGGAGTTTGAGGTGGTATGGTAGTACATGAGGTGCCAAAGGTGTAAGATTAGGTAGAGGATCTAGCTCAAATTTCTTCTTATCACACATATTTTCATACAAGAGAAGTGGTGTTGATAGGAATGGAATAAACTCAACAAAATCAACATTATAAATATATTTTTTCTTCTGAAAAAGCATACATTCAACATTATGACAATTGGATTAGTGGGTTTCCTTATTGATATATCACGTGGCTTGTGTTCCTCTGTGCAATATGTTCCTAAGGATTCAGGAGGAAATAAAATGGAAGTTTCATCTTTACAATCAAGGAGTGGGGGCATGCGACTTTCTCGATGTAGTGGTGTCTCCCCATCTTGATGAGTTGTATGTGAAAAAGAAATTAGTTGTGGTGGAGTGTAAGTATCTTGATGAGTAAGCCTATATCCAAAAACATCTACTAATATATATTGGAGGGGTGGTAATTCATTATTCAAAGGTTTCAACTCAAGTGGAATGGTCAATGAGAACTTGATACCAGGTGTTTTGATCTCACATTTACTCAAATGTGAAGGATCTGAAAAGAAGTAGATCTTTAATGAAAGGTGAGGTTCAATTGTATATGAAATATTGAAATATACACATGATGTAATAGATGATGATGAGTGCTTGCTAGACTAATTCTAAGTATATGAGTTGAGCCTCCTAGTGCGTGGTTCCCTTGTTTATGTTGAACCCTAGATTTCCTATGAAACGATCTAACCCTAGAGAAAGAGGCATTTGTATATATGCATGTTTTCCATCTAGATGAGGGAGACTTCCCAAAACCCTAGATGGTGTATATGATGTGCGATCTCTATATTGAGCCTCATACTATGTTAGTGATTCCACATGAAGGAATCTAGTGGTTTTTCTTGTTCTAAAAGTTGGGTAAAAGTTTGATGTCGCAAGATTTATGTAGTGAACATGTCTTGCCTTGGCATAGATATGTCTTAGCTTGAGTGGCTCAAGCTTGTGGAGCTCTTTTTAGCTACATGTGAGATAATTATAAAACCTCAATGTTGGTTATAATGTTCTCCTCAAGATAGTGCATCATATATGAAAGAATTTCACTGGAGTTAGAAACTTGATATGTGTGGTAAGTCACTTTTATAAGCTTGACCTAATATGAATCGATGTTTTACATGAGAGATAAATGTTTGAAAATATGAGCTTGATATGATAATGTTGTTGAGATCTTAGTTTTAATAATCATGATAACATACATGCTTAGCCCCAAGTTTAATGAAAGATACCAAACATAATTTGTGATAACATGTAGAACTCTGGTGTGAATTTAAAGTATGACAGTATTATTTTTCCAACTTAATGATGATACATAAGTGTAATGGTTATGTTAATTGATAGTGAGGATAATGAATGTGATCCTTGAATAATTCATGACATGAATGTTGATACCCCACCTCAATTTGTATGTGTATGAACAAAAACCCTAACATTATGGGAAAAAGGGTTGCAAACCCTAAACTTAAAATATGTCATGTAATAAATTCGGCACCAAGTGGTGTTCCAATCTTTATGAATCAAGATGGCTACCCTCTAGATGCTTTTAATCCTATAATGACAACCTAAGAGTGCATCCCAGTGTTATGGATACCCTGGCACCTAGAGGAGGTGACCTAAATTTGGTAGAAAATCTACTGTGTCATTTGGAGTATAATATTAGCCAAATTTTGAGGAAGAAAAATTATATAAGGTGGAGTTACTGTGACGACCCTGATTTTGATGTTTTATGAAGTTACATTTCAATTATCACATAAATAGATCCAAGAGGCTTAATAATAATTATGAGGTGCTTTATACCCACAATAAGTATTTTTGGACTTGTTTGATCAAGTTTAGATGATGAAGTGCATTTAATTTAAGATCTATGTGCATTGTTATATGCGCGACGGTTGGAATTTAGGTCTCAAACTTGGTAATAAAAGACTTTATGTCATGTGGGAGTCAAGGTTCGAATTTTAATTAAATTGAATAATAATGCAAGAAGTTATGAGTATAAGAAGAGGTGCTTAATTGATTGATTAATGCATGTGACTTTGGGAATTTTTGATCTTTGTGTTTTTTACTTTGGAGCTATGGATTTGATGTGTTGCGACTAGAAAGGCATGGGGTGCCCAAGTTGATTACAGTAGTAACCTTTTCCTCCTACCTTCACGATTATACATGTTACCAACGGCTGTTGTCAATCCTCCATGCTCCTAGCCTGCACACTTGATCCGAGAGGCATGGCTCTCTCCAACTACCCCTGGACTGGGAGGTGCGGACAGGAAAGCCAAACGATATCTCCCTTCCCAGAAACAGAACGTCGACCTCCCCCTCCATCGTTTCTCCAGCCCAAGTCACAGGAAGCCTCTCCGGCTAAGGACTGGTGGGACAAAACTCTGAATCCGAGTACTTCTCCCGTCCACATATCAACGGAGGCCGTCCCCTCATCCACGATGAACTTGTACCCCCACGCTGTACAGTTGTCACCTTGGCTTCAGGGTTCGTCGTCACACCTCGCTGCCCGGAGCACCACCTCGCGGTCCCTTCTCACGGCCTCCCTCGTCGCCCACCCACCTCCAGCCTCTAGTGCTGCACCACCTTGCTGAACGAGCAAGGCTGACGCTGGGAGCAGACCCGCCCAGCCTGCTTTGCGCCTCCTCCCTGGCGAGTGAGGGCGCAGCTAGGGTAAAGCTTGGAGCTTCTGATCTCCTTGGATCAGATCTCTTTTACCCCCTTTTCGATGTTGATGCGCCACCTCGTCTCTCCTCTCTCCCTGTTTTGACCAGCACGAGGCCCTTGTCCCCTCGCTTTCTGGCCGGCGCGCTGCAGCAGGTGTAGCGTCGCGGCCATGGGATCTCATCCCCTCACCCTGGCCAAGTTGCATCCGCCAGATGACCTCGCAGACCTTGGGCGAAGAGCATTGAGATCGCTGGAGCTCTGTTCCTGCGGTAGTCGCCGCTGTCACGCGAGCACGCGGGGACCCGCTCTCGGGAGACCAGAGTTGTCCGCATCCGCGTGGGCCTCCTCTGCCCCCCCCCCCCCCCCCCCCCCATGGGCTGAATGCTCGATGCTCGGGTGTGCCTTCAAGGCGGACTGGCTGTGATCTGGGCCGCTCAAATTGCTAGATCCGACGCCCCCTCTTAATCTAAAGAGGTAAATACCTTAATTTATTATGCAGATCATTGAAAAAGACTTAAAAATAGCTCCCTTAGTTGAAAAATATCCAAACTATACCAGAAGACTCATGAAAGTGTCCAGTTTCCAAAAAATACTTAGAAATGCCTTTTGATATTCGACTATACATGGTTTTTAATTTGCAAAACAAAGAATGCTTTTATACTATACTTAATGATATCAATTTCATACGATCGATCAAATTTTCAGAAAATCAGAATAGAACCCCAAAGGTTTCTGAAACTGACTTGTGAACTTTGTTTTGAATAACACTAGACGTTTTGGAGCCTTTTGTATTGAAATGTAATTAGTTGTTGTAAACCTTTTTTAATCCTAGAAATAGAGAAAAAGTCACAAAATTACGAAATCTAAATAGGGCCTTGTAATGCCCTCTTGATCGCTATAAAAATGTCATAATGTGATTACAATCACTTTGAAGCTAAGAAAGGTGAAACCCTAAGTTTGGACTTAATAACCTTTCAATGAAGTACAATAATTATGTCTTTGGTCGATAAATCATGAAAAGTTCAATGCCAATATGATATTCGTATATGAAACATGGTACATGTTTTATCAGATCATATTGATGCATCTAATGCATGTTATATGATGATGGCCCTTAATGCGACTTTAAATCTTGATCATTAGGGTTAATTGATATAATAAGATATGAAATGATGAGATTACCCTAATGAATTAATAACCCAAAAATGGAGCTATATACGGTTAATGATGAAAATCTAATGCATGCATATGATCATGTTCATAATCAGGTGATTTATATGATCTAGATGGTTAAGGATAAGTTAAGAAACCTTTGGACCAGGTACGAGCTTTAATAATTATATGACTATGGCTTTCTTGTTTGAAATGTGATACATATGTATGCTTGATTTCTTGCTCAAATATTGCCATGTAGTATTCTAGTATTGCACTCAATGTTTGTCTCATTATCGTTGTTTTATAACTTGAACACATAATATACATCTCCATTATACAAACCTTGTGCACCTACCTGTAGTCTTGGGGTAATGTCACAAGGATGGGCATCTTACTTGAGTTGTCAAGATAGGGATGACCACGTAGATACAATTGTTAGATCCTGGCAATGGCCTTAAGGTTCCTTACGAGGAGGGTTAGCTAATCTTGAGCACCCTCATGGACCCTTCCAATGGGAAGCTGTTCAAGGCATTATCATTAACTCATTTATTCTTGTTCGTTTACTTATGTAACTCTTTTAAAATTATGCAAAGCTTATGTATATGTATCTTTAATCCATTTACTCAACACCTTATGTGTTGACCCGCTTGTATCATGTATTTTATCAATTCAAAGATAGATTGGGAGTTGATGGCTTGTGAGCATATGTTAAGGTGTACTTGTTGTAAGATCCTAGCTAGTGTACATGAGTTGACTTATATAAATTGTACTCTCAATATGTAATTGGAATCGTGTAATAAATGATGTCTCTATTAATTGTACTTGTTTAATGTTGGGACTATGTTAGTGATTTTATCTTGTTATTTGTTCATGTATGCTAAGCTTTACGCTTCCGCATTAGCACTTTGTTAATACCATGCTAGGGACGGACGCCTAGGTCCTATCGCCATTGACTTTGTAGTCATTTGGAGTTAGGATTTGGGTAACAAACGGTTCCGCGACAATTACAATAACATGGAGAGAGAAAGTATTCCATCATCACGCTAGTCACATAAGAAGATATGTATCATTATCACTTGTATTAGGGTTAGGTTCAACAAAGTAAGTGGGTTAGGGTTTTGAGATGACAATTAAAGGTAACACTAATTCTTATCATCTCCTTCAATCATGAATGTCTAATATCAACCATCACCATCATAGAGTCAACAAAACATGACAACCATATAGATCAGAAATCTTCATTGACCACTTAGGTCAGAAATGTCATCGACCACCAAGAAACAAGGAGGTAAGATCACCAAAGAACTAGAAAAGTTGGCGACCACTAAGGTTGGAGATCCTTGGCGACCAGCTAGGTTAGAGGATCTCATCGACTTCTTGGGTTAGGGTTTCAACGACCATTCAAGATCAAAAACCTTGGCGACCATCAAGGTTCACAAAAATTGGTGACCAATTAAGAATTCAAAACTTGGCGACCGCTTAGCGTTTCACCATCTTCAATGACTGACGAGGGTCCCAGACCTTAACGTCCACTAAAGGTCCAAACCTTAGCAACCACACACATGCAAAACTTGATGAACAATCACATCAAAATCCTCAATGACCAAATTAGGCACAAAACCTTGCCGATTACATTAGAGAAAAACTTGGCAACCACTTGAACATCAAGATTACCATATAATGTAATCAATCATGGCGTCCATCATGCATTCAAAAATCTTAGCGACCATGAAGTGACCAAAATCTCATCGACCACATAAGTTTAAACAAGATAGTTAGCACCAAAAATCTAAAAGGTCATCAAGTTACAATCACACATATAACATAACTAGCTCAAACATCCACCAAACTGAACCAAACTGAAAACGTAAGCATGTCACATGTTATTAAGATGCATCACATGATTAGATTAAATTTTCAATATCTTATTAAGACAATAAAGAAAGATCAAGAAGTAAGATAGGTCAGGGGTCCTACAACCATAAACCCCTAATAAGGATTTCACCCTCAAAATCTTATGTGAAAAGAGCCAAATACTTCCTGCACATATCTTCCTCAAGCTCTCGTGTGGCTTCTTCAATACCATGGTGATGCCACAAAACTCTAACCAAAATGATATCCTTCTTCTTCAACTACTTCCCTCTTCTATCAAGGATCAAGATAGGACCCTCCACATACGAGACGTCCTCAACCTTCACTGGCTGTAACACCAACTCTATGTTAGGGTGACACTTTGTCAACATATACGCATGGAATACCAGATGAAACTTGTGCAAACAAGGTGGAAGCTCCAATGTATAAGCCACCTTCCCAACATGTGCCACAACTGGGTAAGGTCCCATATATGTGTGAGCCAACTTACCCTTCTTCCTAAACCTCAACACGCCCTTCCAAGGAGAGACCTTGAGATACACGTTATCTCCCACTCTATTCTTGGCGTTCACCTCACGATTCTCCACAACTAACCATTCTATCCACCTCACAGACTCCACAAATGTGGAAAATTTTCTATGTTCTCTAAAGATGACACCGTCATTGTCAACTCTGAACTCAAACCTTTCTCAAAATCTTAGATCCTCCTTACCTATCGCATCCATATGCGGGAAAACCTCATAAGTTCCATGAACTTGGCCTCATACTCGTTGATCATCATAGATCCTTGTTGAATCTTCTCGAACTGAGAGATCTTCTTATCTAGGTAAGTCTCTGGGAAGTATCGTCTCACAAACTCCCATCAAAAATCTTCCCAACTAATCACCGCACCAGGTCTCTTCTCTTCCTCAATGGCCCACCAATGACCAACACTGCCCTTCAACGAGTACACCATGTGCTTCACCTTATCCTCTTCTGGGATGTTGAGGATCTTAAAGGCCTTCTCCAACTCAGTCAACCAAATGTCTGCATCTTCCAGATCATCCGTACCAACATACTCTATCGCACCCACACACCTTAAGATCTCAAAGATATTCTCAAAATCTTGGGATTCTACAATGGGGACAACTGCTCTTGCTTGTGGTAGGACATTCTATCCACCATATGCCTCATCGTGGCCATGAACTGCCCAAAGATGGACTAGAAAGAGGGATTGGACATAGTTGCCTCATGCACTTCATCTACTCTTGCCTACCTCCTCGTACCACCTTCTAGTGCAGCAACACTGCCCTCTACATGTTCTTTGTGTTCACCAGTCATATCTTTCACCTTCTTCTTCTTCTTCTTCTTCTTCTTTTCTGCATAAGCAGAAGTTATGATCAAATATGTTGGATAAACAAGAATAGACACAAACCCTAGTCATATGTCCTAAATCTCTAATAGAAACCCTAACTGTGACACACCAATCACAGAAAAATGAGATAACTCAAAACAAAGCATAGAATTAACATTAACATCTAGATTACCATTAAATAGGGTAAAATCAAAACTGATCTTATATAACCACAAAACTGGAAACATATTACATTTCGTTCCATAAAACTATACAACATATATCATATATCATGCCAAAAGATACTACATATCACTGTTCAGTGGGTAACTTGCCACAAATCTATTACATATGTTAACATGTTCACATATACAAGCCATATCTATACAACAATGGCACACTACCAAAAAATCGTACTGATGTACAACATCTAAAAAACCTCTCTGAGGACCTAATAATGCAAGGACGACAAACATGAATCTACTGAAAACATGAATCTACTACAAAACACTAACAACATATGCAACCTTCAACAACTACTACTCTTCTTGTTGCACAATCTCAACCGCATGATCTCTACCTCATCATACACAACCACCTAAAAGATGTGAAAACCCAAAGGGTGAGACCAATGTCCTAGAGAGAGATATAACTATCTACTAAAAACTATCATTAACATAGATACATAACATAGAAGGAAGAAAATAATATTAACGAAATGAGCAGATTCAGTTAAATGATCTAAGTAAATCTGATACAATAGATTAAATAGTTTGCAAATCTACAATTGAGAAGTAGAACATCTTATCCTTTTAGATGGAATACAAATAACATGTATATTCATTATCAACTAACCAGTATAAGAAAAAAGGCTAGGGGTCATCCGATGTGAATCGTGTTTGACCCTAAGAAAATATACTATGCGGCTATATTACGTCTTTTATTATGCCCTGTAGAGATGAGGTATACCACTCACGCTCCAACTAACCACTACTAAGTTGAAATCAAATCCATACAAGATCTACGAGATTAAGAATCCTATGATCTCCCACAACCTCGATCAGTCTGAGTCTACCATAGCGACATATATAGTCAAACTACAAATCAGCCTAGTCTGCCTTGGTATATAAGCAGGGCACTAGTGATATATAACCATAACCATTCTGCTACCAAGGTATGATCGCAACCATCCTTGAAAACATATCATCTGATATATGGCCTCAATTGTTCTCCTACCGGGGTATGACTGTAGTCATCCTCCAGATTTTTGTTTGTGGATGCAAGGATATATCCTCAAATTGCACCCCACATATTCAACAATATCCACTCTAAGTTTCCTGCAGAAATTACTCATTTCACCATCAAGCAAGTAATGACTCTGAATATGAATCTACGGCTCAGGGAAACCTACATAATTAGTGTTATAACCCCAATTTTGGTTGTATTATTATGCAATTATTTAATAAAAAGGGGTTTGCTTGACATTTTGTGTGTCTTGTTTTACAACTTGGGTTTCTTTGCAAAATGGTCTTGAATTATGAATTTCTTGTTTTTCCCTATGTTAATAAGCCAATGGAAATATAAAAGGATAAAGGACAAAAGAAATAAGGGAAAAAGCAAGAAGAAAATAAATAACTTATGTATTATTTAAGAATAATATGGAATTCTCTAGAAGGTGGCATAAGTGGCCACAATAGGTTGGTTTTGGTACCAGTTGCCTTCTAATATATCGAGAAGTCAAAATTAAGAGAATGGAAAAGAAAGAAAGATAAAATATGAGTTTTAATGCATTACATATGACTTTTTATTGTATGACTTGCATATGAAGAAAAAGAGTTTTTCATTTCAAGTTTCGGTCCCAAATTGTGTCCATGGGTAGATTAAGTCATAGAGAACTTTCCCCTAAAATTTGGGATTAAAAAGCCAATGGTTTAGGAGATGTGAATTATAGAAACATCCCTAAAGTGTGAATAATACAATGGAATACTATTAATCTCACGATATTTTGATTATTAATAGGATTTTTTTTTCTCACACGTGCGTTATGGGCCATCAAATCAAAGATCCGAAGGCGGTGACATCATCTCCTATAGATTGGGAAATAGGAACATTTGGAGTCTAGGAACTCGAGGAGATTTCACGCAACCCCGATCTCCTCAGCCCTAGATAGCTTTCCAGTTGAGCCCGAGAGAGAAAAATGAATCGACCTACGCTAGATATCATCCTATCTCATGGATTCTAGGCATTTCTCCCAAACCCCTGGACCCTACCGCCATGGGCTAGTATATATAGGGGGTGTGCAACCCCTCTGCAAACCTACCATGTGGTCTTAAAGATCACCTACAAGCTACCAAGTACTTCCCTACCCTCAATTGCCCATGACGGTGCGATCTCCATCCTTATCTTTGTTGTTGACTCGCCAAAGGTTTGTCCTCATTGCCCCTCTGTTCTAGACCACCTACAGATCAATTGAGGGGTGCCATGAGTTCATGGTGCACATGTGGAGGTTTGGGTGTTGTCACTTGAAGCTGGGAAGGTGGGAAGCTCAAAGTCAACTCGCGGGTTGACTCCTGGCTCACGAAGAAAAGGTAGCCCGAGGTTGAAGAAGGGCTATGGTAAAAAGTCCATCTTGCCCCCGAACCGCTTCAGCAAAGGTAAGACCTTTCTGGTCTTTTCCTATTTTTTTCTTGCTCGATTAATTGAATTGCCACGCAAGCAAGCTGCCTACGTGGCGGTCTGTGATTGGTCTAAAAGAGTTTATTTTGCAAAAATTCTTGTAAATTGTAGGATTATCCAAAAGTATCCAATAATATATGTATCTTGATTAGAAAATTGTAAGCTACATGATAATAATATAATGATGATCAATATCTGCTTATAATTCGAAAGATGTTCAAAGTTGATGTCTTTAATGCTTTTAATGGATCAAAACCCTAATTTGTGAATGTTGATGAATCTAATTGACCTAGTTAATGTTGTTAATCAAAGTTTGATTTGTTATGAATAAAAGGAAAATCTTGGATAGGTATGGAAATTAAAAATCCAAGTGTTGAAGAGTTAAGGTTTCTTTATGCATAATGGTGTACTTAATGATGGAACTTAGGGTTTGTCAACACAATAAACATAAAGTGTCAAATATTCATCTTTTCACCTGTATAACCCTAAGTTCATTTAAAATGGACAAAATTGGGACTTTTGTATAAAGGCACCTTTTTGTAGCACAATCATGTGTATGCAACCTATAGTAGGGTTTGTGAATCAAGAAAGTGGAAAAGAGCATTAATTGGACTAAAAGGGTTATAGGGATAATGACATAAGAAAGTGGACATAAAAACCTAACTTGAGAATTAAGTCAGTCCTTTTATAGGATTTACAGTCATGTAGTGACACCTGAGTGTATGCATTGAATTTCATGTTGACTTTCTTAATTGTGTGGTTAATTCCACCTCATCCTGTTTGAACTACACATTCTCCTGAGACAGGTATGTGGTTATGCCTAAGATTATCTGTTGTAGTTTCATGCGGTTTCTCAAAGGTTTTTCTCACATGGTTGAAATTATATGCTTGCTTATTTATTTCATATCATGCAAACTTTGAAGTGACTATGATTATCACATTATATATGAACATGACTAGCCCAAATCTAGGCCACCTATGGATCTATGGAAAGGCCATCCGCCTGGATAGGGGAAGGCATATTTTGGTACCAGTCTGAATAGGGGGTACATGAGAAGTCACCCGCATGTATAGGGGGGAGAAATGATGAAGTCATCCGCCTGGATAGGGAAAGACAGTGAATACTGCAGTATGAGGCCCTGAGGGGTTATGAAAGAGGCTGGAGAAACCTAGATTGGGAAGTCATGGTGAAAATGTTAAATTTGGTTTGTTAAACATTAATTGTTGCATTATGTTGTTATCATTACTTGTGAAATTTTGTTTCCCCCACATACCGATATGACTTGTCATATTGACCGACGTTTTGATTGTCACCATTTTTAGGACAATCTTGCTAGAAATTAGATATTCAAAGAAAGAAGACATTCAAAGCAAATAAATGAAGTAAGGCCCAGAGGATATAGATATATGGTCTATTTTTGATAAATTGTAGAACCCATATTTTGTAAACTTTGGAAAAATATTTTTTTTCTTGTACCAAGTTTAGTTAGTAGAATTTATTAATTATTTTTTATTATGTCCAAAACCATTTGATCCTATTTTTGGGATAACGATTCTAGTTTCTTGGCCTTCCTTAATTGGTGGTTTCCAGGGAATGGGGTTGTTACATTTGGTGTCGAATCTTGGGTTTCCACATAATCTTTAATAATTATTGAAGTTTGCAAAGTATTTAGAGCCTGAAGGGAGTTATTAGATAATTTTTCAAAGTTGGAGGTGTCTAGAAAAAGATCACGATATAGGGGCTGGCAAGATTTTGCACCACCCCACTAGTCGATTTACGAGGACTCTCAGAATCTGTGTGACTGCCTGGCCAAAATCTGAGGATTTGAATTCAAATAAGACACCTCTAGGATTTATCATCTACTCTCATCACGTCTTTGCCCCTTTCTAATAACAAACTTTAAGTGCCTAGGGTTTCTCTCTCTCTCTCTCTCTATCTCCACCTCCTCTTGAGTATTGGGGTTATGGATGATTAAAAAGTTTTCTGAATTGCTAAATTGCAATTATGGTGGTTACACTGATTATCCACCCGCTTACCATAGTGATACCATCGTGTATCACCCAAGAAAGGCCAATGTGGTGGCAGATGCCCTTAGTCGGAAGCAACTTAGATGTGCAGTTGTCTTGTCCACTCAGTGGAGGGATCTGGAGGAGTATGCAGATGGGTCCCACAACTGTTAGAAGACCAGATTCATTTAGCTAACATTCAAATAAAACTTGATTTGCTGACCGAGTTAGTAGCTGCCCAGCTGGAGAGCCCAGAGCTTGAGAAGATGAGAGGTTTGTTGGTGAAACCTCAGACACACCTGTCCTTGGGTGTGGATGGAGGGATCCATTACAAGAATCATATTTAGGTTCCTAAGGAGTGACCTTTAAAGACTCATATCCTACAAGAAGCTCATGGATCTAAGTATATTGTATAACCTGGAACTACCAAGATGTTTAAGGACTTACAGTGGTATTTCTGGTGGCCTATAATGAAGAAGGACATAGCTGTATACGTGGCCAGTTGTCTCACATGCCAAATGGTGAAGGATGAACAACAATGACCCAAAGGATTACTGCAATCGATTGAGAATTTTGAGTGGAAATGGGACCAAATCACCATGGACTTTGTGGTGGGTCTTTCCAAGACCAAGAAAGGTCATGATGATATATGGGTTGTGGTGGAACACTTAACCAAGTTGGCACACTTCCTTGCCTTGAATATTACTGCCAAAGTGTTAGACTTAGCCGATTTGTATATCTAGGAGATAGTCCTCTTGCATGGTATTCTGAGCTCAATTATTTTTTTATCATGACCATAAGTTCACCTCCAAGCTATGGAAGTAGGTGCATGGAGTACTTGGGATAAGGCTGAAATTTAGTACCTCCTCCCACCCCCAGACTGATGGACAGTCAGAGAGAACGATCCAAACTTTGGAAGACCTGCTGAGAGCATGTGTGATCGATTGGGGTGGATCATGGGAGCAGTACTTGCCTTTACCTGAGTTTGCCTATAATAATAGTCACCAATATAGTATTTGGATGCCTCTGTAAGAAGTGCTATATAGGAGACCGTGTCGGTCGCCACTTCATTGGGATGAGGTTGGTGAGAGGACCTTGTTGAGGTCAGAGGAACTTCAGATTTATGTTGATAAAGTCACTTTGATCAGGAAGAGGCTAAAGAGAGCTCAGGATCAACACAAGTCGTATGCAGATGCAAAGCAGATTGATTTGCATTTCATTGTAGGTGAACATGTATTTATGAACATCCAACCCCTCTGAGCGATAGCTAAGAATAGAGGAAAAGTGAGTCCCCGATACATGGGTCCGTTTGAAGTTCTAGAATGGATTGGTGAAGCAACATATTGTATAGCCCTACCCCCATAGTATAACATGATGCATGATAACTTCCATGTGTCCAATCTAAAGCGATATGTGAAAATTCCAAGCAATGTGCTGAGCATTGAACATATTGAGCTCCAGGGGATCCTGACATAATAATGGAATGCTCTTTATTGCTAAGATAGCCATGTAATGTTATCATTTGAACATGTTTTAGTTTTTTAATGCAATATCACACTGAGCCTGCGTATCACATGTATGGTGATGTTTATTGAAATCCATTTAGTAAGGCATGGAAAGATAATGATGAACTTGCAAGGAATGATATGATGGTCTTATTGACCTTTGGGCATGGTTGAGCCTTGAATGAGGTGTAATCCTCTTGGGTTGACAATGGTTGATACCCTATGATATTGTGATAAGAATTTATATCTTATTATTGTATGATTACAAGTGTTGCCTCGTGAATGACAATGAATAGTGCCATGCGATGATGAGATGAGGAACTATAAGTTCATATGTTTTATATCTTCTAAAGTTGTTATATATCAATGTCTGCTAAAAATGAATTCGGGTTTGTATGTCAACTTGTTTGATGTAGCCTTAATTCATCCAATTGGCAATAACTGATCATGTGAAACTCTAATCATGTAGTTTCCATCTTCCATAGATATATTCCAGTGTCAGAATTTGTCGGATGGTGAAATTAGTGTTCCTAAGGGAAACTTAGAGTGGCATACCATTGAGTATGCGAGTTGCATGAGACTATCTGTGTCCTTGACATCCTTACTTACATTATATATGGATGATTGCTACAGTCATGCCTCAAATATTGTGATATGTGAAAGGCATAAGTGGGTAAAACTGTAGAATGCCTCAGATTGAACGAGAATGTGTGACATGTTCTGTGGCAAAGTGACCTGCACCAAGGCAGGCCAGATGTGTTTGTCTTGACTATATTTGGTTGTCAGCAGTTGACTATTATGTATTTGCGTTGCCTCTCATACTGACTAGGAGTTGTTGGTCAGATCATGGAGTCCGACTCTTCCATAGAGATATTATGACATTGATTTTGACTTAGCAATGGTTAGTTGGATTTGGTTGGTACGACTCGAATTCCTCATGGCTTAATAAAAGATGTAACACAGCCGTGTAGCATTTTTGTTTATGGTTATACACAACAATTCACATTTGATGATAATCCTTGTTTGTTTTCTTTACATAGAGATGATGCTTAGTTCATTAAAAGATAGTAGATATGCTTATGTTGTGGATATGCTCATGTACAAATGTGTACATAAAGTAGCCATGTTTAGAGTGATAGATATACTACCATGGTTAGCTATGATTATGGCATTAGTTATCACATGTTGTTAGCCATGCTTACATTGCTAGCTATGTCTATGTAATTAGAAATGTCTACATTGCTATCGTACTTATGCGGGTAATTGTTCTTATGCTATTATCTATACTATGTTGTAATCTGTTCAACTTGTTAGACAAGCTAATGTTGTTAGCTATGCTTATGTTGCCATACTTATTCATGATGATAGAGATGCTATGTTACTAGATTTTCTTATGATGTTCTCTATGAACATGCAACTGAACTGTGTATACTGTTAAAAAGGTGTATGATGATAGTCAGGCTAATGATGATAATTATTATATGCTTCTTTCTGTATCTTGTTAATCATCAATGTTGGTAAGCCTATTTGTTATACATGTTTAATCTGCTTAAATTGTTTTGGCCGACCAAAAAAAAAAATCTGCTTAAATTGTTTACTTACTTAACATGTTGTAATCAATAAGTGGTGTTAAGAGTTATATCTCTTACTGGGACATGGGTCTCACCCTGTGATTTACCACATCTTTCTTAGGGTGATCAATAGCAGTGGCAGCAGATCTGTGGTAGTGAGGAGCATCTATGGTGACATACCTTAGAGATGGTTGTTTAGATGTCTTATTTTTCCTAGAGTCATCCATGTACTCTCAGGTCCAGACAAGAAGATTTGTATATGATGTTCCAATTGAATTGGCTTTTGTTAGGATGTTAATGCTTGTAGATGTGGCATATATGAATAATGTTCTTTTGTGTATATATGTTGTGTCTAAGGCCGCGGAACAAATTGTATCAGATTATTGGCATAGTATGAATATAAGCAAGATGTTGGGCTTCAATGCAAATGTTTCTGAGCATGTTGGGGTTGTTGAAATCGATTTAAATTAGCCCCCTTTTCTTCTATGTGGTTAATTAGTGATTGATCATGTTTTATGTTTTGAGTAACTTTGTTTAGTGTGACGGCTTCTCTCAAGTTGGTATCAGAGTTCTAGGTTCACTGAGTATACATGGACACTATGATTTAGGACTAGGATGATGTCTAAGTTAGGAACATGACATAAAAACATGGTTCATACTGCGTAATCTCAGTATTTGGATGCCCTGGATATGCATTCAATTATTGAAGAAAAGGTAAGTAGGAATTCTTAGATTGCTATCTTTCTGATTACTCTGATCAAGTAATCATTTTAAAACAATCTATAGAGCATAACAAATCAGAAATCATGGTGTTAATACCTCAATGTTACCCTAAATCAAAACATGAATGTTTGGTAACTATAAGAGAAGATATGACACCATGAAACCTGAATCTGAATACAAATAAGCTATTCAAGAGTTATTGAAACTATATTTCAAGAAGATAACAAAGTAAAAGAGAGATGAATATGTCCTAATAGAATGACTCAAATTATAAGATCCACATAAGATGGAGAGAACTCTTATGGTAAGTATGATATGAGAAGATGAATAATGTGGAACTTGAGTTAATCTCATACCAATCTATGCATGTAAGAAAGTGTTAAAGTAAAACCTTCATGACATGTGAAAGAAATTAATGGAGATGATCCCTGCTTAATGAACAAAATGTGAAATATGATTATCTACCTCGTCACAAGTGGTTGAAAAACATGATAAAATAAGAGAACATACACAAGTATGATAATCATTTAACAAGGAAACTGCAATGAGTCACATTAATCTGGATAAATCTTATGCTGATTGTAAGGAATCCAAGTTGAAAAGTGTAAAATGATACATAAAAACTTATAATCGCTTGGATAGAATTAGCGACCCCTTACTAGTAAACCATGGACAGTGTTGTTGTGTGTGGGAAGTGTGTTTCCCTTTGTGTTCCTCCTTTTTGGGGAACAAATTTCAAGTCGATATTATGCCGCTTGGTACGTGTGGATTGGATGTAATTCTGGGGGTGGATAATAAGTTGTGGCATGTGGTTATTTTAGACTATAATTCTAAGATCTTGATGTTTGTGATAAGTATGTTTTTGAGCCATCCAAGATTTAGGAAGACTCCTCTTATACATTTTGAGTTGGTTATCTTTGTGGAGAAGTGGATGTGATAAGGATGTGAGTTCCTTACAACACATGTCATGGATACGAAGGTAACAAATCCTAATATCCAGAATGTACCAATGGTACATGAGTTTGAAGGTGTGTATTAGATGAGCTTTCTAGTGTTCGTATCCCTTAGAGAGAGATTATGTTGATCCTCCATGTTTTGTTGGAAAGAAGAAGGGTGATTCCTTGGTGTTGTATATGGATTGATGACAGTTGAGCAAACCACTTCCAGGGATAGATGGTTGATTGACTAGTCAACAGGTGCTAGCTGTTTCTTTAGATAAACCTGAGATCAGGATTTCAATGGATAAGAATCAGAGTAAATGACATGAGTTGCATGGTCTTGGTGAGTTTAGTTTTATGTCATTTAGACTAACCAATGCATCAACAGTGTCTATGAACTTAAGGAACAGAGTGCTCATGTCATACCCTTATAAGTCATGGCATGTTTTGAATGATAGTTTACATATGTTCAACAACATGATCCACATCTTCACAAAAACCTTAGGATTGTTGAAATAACAATGAATGGATGTCAATATTAGCAATAATGAGTTTAAGGATTAGCCAAAATATCCTCTTGGAGTTATGATACAGCTGTTAACAGTGGTATGTGAACCCTGACAAGGTGAAGACAATGTCTTTGCTTTTCCCTCTACAAGGGTGACTAGAAAAGGTGTGCTTATTATATAGAAAGATATAAGTTGGCATTGGTGTCAACATTCTTTCTAGATGCTGATGGTTTAAGTAAAATAGTACACGAGGAGAGCCATCTTTGATAAATATGATGTATCCAAAAAATACAAAGACACATCATAAGGAAAAGAACATGTAATGGAAAAAAGTATGGCTTATGAGTAATGTGTTGATACAATATATAGAATAAATCAGGATGACAACTAGAGTCCCAAGTTGAAAGGTACTGCCAGGGTTGTAGAGGTGGCATAGTTGTTCCTATGTTGAACCAAGGTGACACATGCAGGAGTTGAGGCAGAAGAATACAATGTCTATGAGAATGATGTGACATCACCATGATATGGAAGTGACCATCTAAATGGTTGTGGATGAGGTGCACATGATGTACCCATCTTTTCTTATCCTGGATTTTGAGGGCAAAATCCATGTTGGGGGTTTATAGCTATAAGACCCCTGACCTTGCTTAAAGTATTTAGCATGCTTAATTATCATCGTTGAGTGCTTTAAACCGTAATATAACATTGTGATAAGTTTTATATCATGTGATAAGCTTTCATTTTGAATTTGGTCCAATTTGGACACTTTTTGAGCAAGTTATGCAATTTTATGTATATTTTAGACTTTTCTACAATTTACCCAAATCTAAGGTTTTCCATGCAATTTGTCACATGAATTATGTTCCTTAGATGTTTTATTATCAATATTGATCTTGTTGGACCATGGGGAGCCTAGTTGTACCTTGGTTTGGAGGAATTTCTCTTCAAGGTTGATTTAGGGTTTACCCCTTCATGGATGAGCTACATTTAGGAGCCATCAACCAATGATCCTCCTAGTTGGTTGACATCCAATGGTCATCAACATGTGATGAAAACTAATGGACGCCTCTGTAGGTAGTAGGTTGATGGTGTTCTAGTTTTGGTTCACTTGGACCGATGGTTCACTTAAAAGAGACGGTCAACCGACGATTCACCACTTAAGTGACTAGGGTCCAAAGAACTGATGGTTCCTTTGCTTGGAAGTCTATGGAGGCCTCGAGAGCAAATAACCTATGACTAAGAAGGTCTTAATGAGTGTTAGAATTGCTTCTTGTATTTTTTTCTTGTATGGCCATGGAAGTTCTAGGCCATGGACAGATGGAGGGCTGCTAGGATACCTCAAGCTTCTCTCTTTCCTTAACCATAAGCTTCATAGACCTATCCTTTAGCACACAAAAAAAAACCTTTGGACACTTATATCTTCCCTCCTCTATAGAGGTTCGTTTATCACCTCCTTGGTGGTGAACAAAGTGCCCAAGGAAGAAGAAGATAATAGACCTTCTTATTACAATACTAGGGTTCAACTCTACCCTCATCTAGGGTTTGTGAAGCTCATTTTAGGTGATCCTAACCAAAACTAGTAATTTATCCTTATGTACTCCATTTATTTTTTTGTTATTCTTCCACCTACCTTCTTCCTAGATGGACCCATGGTTTTCCATGGAGGAGTTTGCTTTAAAGCTCAAAGAACTTATCTTTCTTGCCCCCCTTCACCTAGGATTTACTCCCTTTCTTCGAGAAGAAGCTTACTCAGTCGAGTTCAAATCTAATGCTAGGGTTCTTGAAGTTATTTGCTAGATTTTTCTTGCTGCTTGGAGTATGATCTTCTTCCTAGATGTGATTATTATAACCCTCTTCAATTCTATTGCTTATTACAAGCTTGCTTACTCATGTTCTTACTCTAAAATGAAGATCTAAGCATATAGAAAATATCTTTGCCTTGAGTTTTGATTTTAATGATGTCCCTTGAGTAATTCTAATTTTATATGAACCTAAAACCACATGCATGACCTTCCTAAGTTAAAGGAAGACTTAGATCAGGTTTACGTGGCAACCAATTGTTCTATGTACCTATCAAACGATGGCTTATACTTAACATTTTTAGGATGATTCTCAACTTTATACATGAACCGATGGTTGACCTTATATTAGAACCGATGGAGATGCCTTTTTGACAACCGATGGTGATGGCCAATGTTGTGAAAATATGGTCACACCTTAGTCCGTTCTAGACTCTTTTTGAAGCTCAATGATCAATGGTTTAGTTCCCTAAAGATGACATGAACCAATAATGATTTTGAACTCAACATTCGATGGTGTTCAATGATGGTAGTATTGACCCCATCAGCTGATGGTGATATAATGTGTCACAACCAATGGTGGTTCAGGTTACCACACTATGGTGTAACTAGGTATCATGATTTTGTTCAACTAAGCCTAAATCGATGGTTTCTTTGGTTATATGATCCAAGGGTTAAACCTATATATCAACCGATAGTTTTGAGATGTTAAACCTGATTGCTTCAACATCCAATGGTTAAGAATGACGTCTATAGTATAATTTGTTGGTTCTAATAATGTGAATTCAATGGTTGAATGCCTTTAACTTGTAGTCTTACCTTTTCCCTCGTATGAATATAGTTGATAAATCACCATAATAAGTGGATGTGTAACTTTAATCTGATAAAGCTTGTTACACCTAACCCAAATGTAATATGGTAAATGATTATGAATAGACCCCTTTGAATGATTAATAGAATAATGGAGTACTCTCTTATTGCTGTTTAAACCCTAGCATGCTATATTTTTATGGTTACACCTTGAGTTATGTGTGGATCTATATTTGAGGATGGTCTTATTGACCTTATGGCATGGTTGAGCCCTAAATGAGGTGTAATCCTCTTATGTTGACAAGGGTTGATACCCTGTAATATTGTGATAAGTATTTATATCATGTGATAGTATGATGATAAGTGTAGTCTCATGAATGGCGATAAACCTTGTGATGATGAGATGAGGAACAATAAGTTTGTACATTTTATATCTTCTGAAGTTGTTATATATCAATGCATGCTAGAAATGAATTAGGATTTGTATGTCCACTTATTTGATGCAGCCTTAATTCACCCAATTGGAAATAACTAATGAAGTGAAACTCTAATTATCTATTCACCTTGTGCCATAAATCCATTCTAGTGTCAAAATTTGCTAGATGGTGAAATGAGTGTTCCTAAGGGAAACTCTAAACACATACTATTGAGTATCTAGGGTGCAAGAGACCATGTGTGTCCTTGACATCCTTACTTACAAGATATGGAGGATGGCTACAGTCATCCCTCGGATATTGTGATATGTGAAAGGCATCAGTGGGTACAACTACAGAATGCCTAAGATAGAATGGGCATATGTGACATGTTCTCTAGTGTCATGACATGTACCAAGGTGGGCTAATTGTTTTCATCTTGACTATATGTCACTATTGGTAGTTGATTATTATGTCTCTATGTTTCCTCTCGTACTGACCGGGATTTGTTGGTGAGATCATGGAGTCTGACTCTTCCATAGATCTAGTATGGTAGTGATTTTGCCTTAGCAGTGGTCAGTTGGATTTGGGTGGCACGACTCAAATTCCTCATGGCTTAATAAAAGATGTAACACAACACTATAGCATATCTATTTAGGGTTATATACATAACTTCACATTGGATGATAACCCTTGTTTGTTTTCTTTACAAAGAGATGATGTTTAGTGCATTAAAAGATACTAGATTTGCTTATGTTGTGGATATTCTCATGTATAAATGTGTTTAAAGTACCCATATTTAAGTTTATAGATATACTACCACTGTTGGCTATGATTATGACATTAGTTATCACATGTTGTTAGCCATGCCTACATTGCAAGCTATGTCTCTATAATTAGAGATGCCTATACTTCTAATCGTTTTTATATAGATAGTTGTGCTTAAGCTATTAGCTCTACTAATGATGTAGATTTGTACAACCTATTAGACATGATAATGTTGTTAGCTATGCTTATGATGTCAGACTTATTCATGATGATAGAGATGCTATGTTACTAGGTTTTCTTATGATGTTAGCTATGCACAAACTGCCAAACTACTTATATTGTTAAAAAGGTGTATCATGACAATCAGGCTAATGATCATGATTGTTATCTGCTCCTTTATGTATCTTGTTAATCATCATTGGCGGTTAGCCTATTTGTTATACATGTTTAATATGCCAAAACTATTTAATTACTTAAGCTATTGTAATCAATAAGCGTTCTTGAGAGTTATATCTCTCGCTGTGACATGGGTCTCACCCCAAGGATGATAACACTCATTTTTGTGGTATTTATGGCCCATATTTTGTTGTCAAAACTGCCCTTTTTAAACTGTTTTCCTCTTCATTTTGTCATGTTATTGAATAAATGAGTCACACTATGCTCTTAACTCATTTTTATCATCTTTTACAGAGCTTTTACTCACTTTTTCACTCAAAATCAGCAAAATGACCCGTCCCGACCCACTTACAAAGAATCGACCTTTTTCTAGCTGCACGACACGTCCACTACCCATCGTGGTTGCTGCCCGACATGGCAGGAACCCGACACTGGTATATCGCGTAGTGCAAAATTTGGCGAGTGACATGCTACTACCCGATAGAGAGCCGTATCACGCCATGACCAGTCATCCCGACACGGACATATCGTGTGACACGAGCCACTCACCAAAAAAATGCTTGTCTGTCACAGTCGCCCGATACCACTACAACCCATCACGGTGTGCCGGGCGATACCTAGGTGTTGTCCATCCCTAAAGCCACATAAAGGGAGTTGATGAAGGATATGTGGTGCCCAGAGGTCCGCAACTTCTTCTAACTGCTGCCTATAAATAGCAGCTATATGACCTCGATGGGATGGGTCAGAATCTCGTGAAAGCTAACTTCAAAAAGCACCTGGAACTAGTGTGTCGTGTCCTCGAGGTGTGCTGGGCGATACTAGGTGAGCACTTCCCCAACTTGAGAGGGGCGGGAGTGGTTCACTTAGAATCTGTCCCGGTACCCGTAGCGGCCAATATCGACCAAGAAGGCCACCCGATGTGTCGGGTTCCTAGATGGGCTCTCGCCCGAGACGGCTCGCCTACTACACCCGATACGAGGAACCTGAGAAGCTAAGACCTCTTTAACCCGACACGATACCGAACCCGATACGGACAACCCGTCACGGTGTGTCGCCCGAGAGGGCGGCACCCCGATACGACCGTATCGGGTAGAGCGCTTTGAGCGATACATCCGCCCATCACGGCTTATCGCCCGATAGGAGATGCTGCCCAACACAGGCGTATCGGGCAGAGCTCCCGCCCGGTATCGGGTTAGAGGCGTCTTAGGGGTCTTCTGCTGTATGTCGCCCTCCTAAATCAAGGAGGCGATACCTATCTTCCTTTTTTCAGTCATTTACTTTCCTTATTTATGCAATGTACCTAAACCCTTTTATACAATGTTTATGCTAGTGGAGAAAGAGGAGTTTTAATATCTATTGCTCTAAGTTTGGTCCCTTTTTTTTGGATGATTTCTTTTTAGCATCTAAACTCTAGCTTGTATGCTTGGATCATGTTTTGACTAGCTATCGAATCATGTTTCCTATTTCAACATCCTCGAGAGAGGAGTTGCGACTCTAGTATTTGGTCCGATCATGGTGTACGAGAGTACCCAGGGTCGGAGTCGCTTCAGTATCTTTCCACTCCAACTAAGGTCCCCTACCCTTGAGAGAGGGAGTCGATTCTTGGTTGGAGGTACTGTAACATCCCTGACCTGGGTTATGTGTTAACCCTAGATGTTTTGCCTAATAAGGTTGAGTAGATTCTTAATCTTATCTTGGGAAAAGTAATTAGGATTCATGAGAAACTTATGTTTCAATTTTGGTCCTGTTTGAACAATGTTGAAGCAATGTTTGCTTATTTTGGACTAAAGTGCAAATTACCCAAGTTGAGGGGGTTAAATTGAAAATGTTGCATGATAAGATGTTCCTATGATGTTGAGACATCATAAGAATGAATATGATGTAGTGGTATGGTTTTCACAAGCTTGGGCACCAAGATTAAGCTTGTAAAGCAATCCTTGTGCATTAAAACTCAATTTTGGTGTAATGTGCAATTTACCCAAAACCTAGGGTTCAATATGAAAATTACCACTTCAATAAGGTCCCTAATGCTTCTTTGCATCATGTAGAGCAAAGAAAATGGGAGGGGTGCCTCATTTGAATTAGGTTGGAGGAGAGAGAATCTTGATATGAAAATAATCAAGATTTAATCCTAAGTGAAACCCTAATTCAATTTAGGGCAAAAGTGAATGTATTAATTAAGGGGCCTTCAACCAAAATTAAAATGGTTAAGTTCATATATGTGTGGTCGTCTTTATGCTTTGCAAGAGCCACAAAATATCTCAAGGAGGTGAAATTCCACTCACCTTATTAAAAGGAAAAGTAATTTCCACTCACATATGGGATATTAATATAATAAGCATTAAGGTGCTTAATTTGCTTTTCTTTAAATTGAGGATAATTGAGAGGAATAAGAGGAAAATGGGATAGCCTCGTATTCATGGAGTTGAGGGGGAAGAGGCGGCCATATTTTTGGGATTAATTGGATTATTATAAGGCATTTTCTCTCTCATGGAATTTCTTATAAAAAGACCTTTTCCCAGCACAAACAAAGGCTATTTCGGCCCTTTCTTCTTCCCTTGCTTTGGATGAGCTCAAGGGAGCTTAGGATCATTAGGAGAACGAGCCACAACCTATTGGTAAGTTCTTGACCTTGGTTCATCACGATTCCATGGTGGAAATCAAAAATAAATTATGGATTTCTTCCTATTTCGATCTCCTCTTCAATTCTAACCATTCCTTTTCACTCAAACCTTGAGGACGATCCTTGGAATGGTGAAAGGAGTTGCATCCACCATTGTTGCCGTGGACATGGAGCCTTGAAGCTCAATTGGAGGTAGGTTTTATAACTTGAACCCTTTTTCATTGTTATTCAACCATTAATCTTGCAATTTCAATGATTCCTTCATTATCTTGATTAATTGCTGGTTGAAATTGATTAATTCATGAAATCAGAAGTTTTTATAACTTTAGGGACGAAGGTAGATGATTATGACATCATCTTGGATACTTTTCCCAAAGAAATCATGGTCCATTCGGTTTTGAATCTATTGCTCATGCGGTTTCACCAAACCGTTTGAGAGCAAACAGTTTGAAACCGTTTGAGAGCGTTGACCAAGGGTTGACCATTTGCGATTACTGTTCCTAATTATGTTGTTTGATAACCCACCAAATTTGATGGATTAACTCCAAAGGAATCGTGAGTTGAAGGCTAATCAATTAGGTAAACCTAATTGAATTAAGTACTGATTTTCAACATTGATTAACTTGACTTTTTGGGAAAATGGTTTCAAAACCGTTTGAGAGAGTTGACCAAGGGTTGACCGTTTGAGATTACTGTTCCTAATTATGTTAGTTAATGACTCACCAAAGTTGATGGATTAATTCCCAAGGAATCATGAGTTGAAGGATAATCAATTGGGCAAACCTTAATTGAAATTAGTGCTGAAATTTCAATGAGTTGATTTGAGATTTTGGGTTGATTAGCCCAAACGGTTTCAAATCCATTTGGGGATCACCCAAACGGTCTCAAGACCGTTTGGGGGTCACCCAAGACCGTTTGTAGGTCTAGGGTTGAGTATGTCCAAGTGTTTGAAGATCCAAAGATGTGGCATGAATCCTAATCGGCTAAGTGCTGATTTTGCAAGTGATTGAGATGAGGTTTTGGGTTGATTGACCCAAACTGTTACAAAACCATTTGGAGATCACCCAAACGGTCTCAAGACCATTTGGAGGTCACCCAAGACTGTTTGGATATCTGGGGTTAAGTATAGTTGACCAATTGAAGGTCTAAAGGTACCAAATCATATGGCAATTAAGTGCTGATGTGTTGATCAACTCAATAGACCAAACCTTGATGAAGTTTCACTAGAATCCAAGGTTTGGATGAGCCAAACAGTCTCAGGACCGTTTGGAGCTCATCCAAATGGTCCCAAGACTATTTGAGTGTCATCTAAGACCATTTGGAGGTCTACTGTTAAGCATGGTTGAGCAATTGAAGATCCAATGTCACTAGAGTGAAGTACAATTCAATTGCTAATCTGGTGATCAATCCAATGATCCAAACCTTAATTGGTTGACTTGGATTTTAATAATATGATGAGAAAACGGTCTCAAGACCATTTGGTGGTCATCCAAATGACCTCAAGACCGTTTGGGGTCAGGTAATGTTCCATTTGGTTGATGGTTCAATAGTTTCAAAGTAACTAATCTCGCATTGATTTATGTTGAAGGATCATCGATTCCAAACCCTAATTCAATTGATTCAAACCCTAAGTGATGACCAATTGAGGGTCAAACCAGTTGAGGGTTGACCTTTTTAACTCAATTGAAGTATGAGTATAGGTCCAATTGATGATTGGTTCCATGAATTCAATGATTGAAGGAATCAACAGTGGAAACCCTAATTCAATTGGATACTTTATGTAATGGAGGTTCAATGTGATTGAATCTTTGAGAATTAAGATGATGAATGTTCTATTGATCCAATGATGATTAGTAATGATAATCAATGAAGGTACAAAGGTTGAAACCTTAATAGTACCTAAGTGATTAGTGCCAATTAAGGGATGAATCCCTAATTGCTTATAGGATCAATGACTTGGTACACTATGTTAATCCTAGTTGTATGTACTTGATTGAAGGGTTGATGTGACCTAATCAAGTTGAAAGGATGAAAGAATAGAATTCATACATGAATATGATTCATGTGGTGATCTTCTATAGCACGATCATGGTGGCTTTCCTTTGCACGGCCGTTCTTGGCTGCACGGTCGTGGTGCTCTATGCTTGACTTGGAACTGCTTTGCAAGTGACCTAACATGGCCATTTTATTAGTTTCTAACTTAAGTATGAGTCCATAGTATTAACAATGGTTGTATATTCTAAGTGAGTGACTAATGACCACTACCTTACATGATAAATGTGATGAACTGGTGCATAAATTATTAGGATGGGTAATACCCTAATACAAGCTAAGTGTATGAACTCAAGTAAGATAAAGGTGTTGAGGGAAGTGATACATCAAGATATGATAGGTATCACATCCAACACCCCAATACTAGTATACCTTGATGTGTCATTTCAATGGTTACATTGAGATGAAATGTACCCTGTTGAATGTAGGCCAACATGCCTTATGGAAAGGGTTAATCCAAACCTATAAACTATGATGTGATCATATTCTGGAAAAGACAAGAGAGGAACTCATGCTGTGTGTTGTTAATTCATTTAATGATGAGAATAATTAAGTTTGATGGAATACTTATGATTCCATAATTATTCCTTGCTATGTGAACCCTAATACAGGATAATACTATATGAAATCCCTAATGTAGGGTAATGTTATGTGAACCATAACATAGAGTATTTCTATGAGAGTTAAAGATTCAAATACCCAAATACTATAATCATGATGATGAACCTATTAAGAAATAAAATTGTGCTTGGGGGACTACGATCCCAACACTTTGTGAAAAGAGTATGGCTATAGGCCATGACTCCACAATGACAATGCCAGGCATTAGATATATGATCTAAGCCTGAAGAGAGTTAGTGTTGTGGTAATGATTCTATAGTGAATAAATGTGATACACGTCCTTCATATTCCTTAAAGGATAAGTGAGATGTTGATTCTATCAAGTTATAGCTGCAATACTTCCGATAAGAATAATGTTCTAATCTGTTAGACATTAAAATATCTACTGCTAAATAAATATGATTCCTCTCTTCATATTTATCTTGTTAAGCTGCAATAACAATGTTTCTGGCGAAGAGTTATATCTCTCGTTGGGGCAATTTACAATTGTCTCACCCCCGTGGGAACCACATTTTTTTAGGTGGACGCAGACAAAGAGGCAGGAACCCTTTAGTAGGTGAAGGACAGTAAAAACAGCAGCAGTGACAGTAGTGAAGTCTCAGGTGGAGACACTGGCTTTTATGCTTTGTATAGATGTATATAGAAGTCCTATGTGTCATCTCTGTACTCTCAGGTCCTCAGAGTAGTAGTTAGTGCTTTCGAGATTTTGGCTCAGTGCCTCGAGATTTTATACTGCCTGCGTTTTGCTTAGAAGGACAGTTAATGCTTGTAATTCTCTGAAGGAGATGATACAGAACATGTACCTCTGAACAAGAATGTAAATGTGTTACTTTGGTTCTATGTGAGAAAGTTTTCCTTTAATGGATCTCTCGATAAAAAAGGTTTTAATTTTTAGTGATTTTTGGTAATCTGTTGCTTAATGAATGCTTCCGCATTAGTTAATTATGTTTTTATGAGTTGTATGCCAAAATTTAAGTGGTATCAGAGCTCTAGGTTCACTGAGTCCACAAAGACATAAGACTAAGGTTGTAGAGTCTGTTCTAAGTGTCTTCCAGTTTATCTGATAATATCTTCTGCTCACTTAGGAGGAGAAGAACTTGAAAATGACTGGAAAACACGAGGAACACATTGCTAAGGGAAATGTTGTTGCACCAAGAGTGGGTGCATGGGACCAGGCAAGAGGAGAAAAAGTGCCTGAGAATTCCCATCTTGACCTAATCAGGATAGAGAATCCTATGTTATGCTCTTGAAGGGTAGGTTAGGACAACAGTGATGCATAAAGAAGACTGGATACTGGTATTACAACCTAGGTTACCAATCCTCAAAGCAGAAACTTTGGGCTTTGAAAGGATTCCTAAGTAACATGCTCATGTTAGAACAGTGGATATGTGAGAAAGATTATCATATGGCAAGAATGTAGACTCTGCCATAAGTTTGGACAAACAGTATATCTGTGATGGTAATACCCAAAGAGGGGTAATAAACTGAGATTTAAGGTAAGGTCTCTATAATTTTAGAGACATTTGCCTAGTTACTCTGAAAAGCCAAAGTTTTTGGTGTCACCAGTGCAATAAATGCCTAGTGCACCAGGGCAGTAGCCATTAAATAAAGGCAAAAGCAGCAATATGAAATCACTAGACACTATGTGTTGAGTCAACCTAAAGTGATAGATAACTGTTAAGGGTAATAGTCAAATGAAATATATTCATTCTGATACTTCATTTCACGATTCTATGTGTTAAAGATATAAAAGTAGTTGTTTTTGAACTTCCTTTGACTAGTCCTATAAGGACACAAGGAAGATGAGAATTACATTTTACTCAATGCTCTTTAAAATGTTTTATAATCTCTCTTATCTGTGTGTTGAAAGATGAGATTTAGAAGTGATGCCTAAAGAAAATTCAAGAATGGAAAATCATGTGTGTATAATGATATAAAAAGTGAGGAATATGATAGTAAGTAAAGTGCATACTAACTAATCTCAATACTTATATACCCTGGCCAGGTATATGGTTATTGAAGATAAGGCAAGTATGGAACTCTTAGATTGTTATCTTTCTGATTACTCTGATCAAGTAGTCATTTTGAAACAATCTAGAGTGTATAATGAAACTTATAGGGGAGAGCTATGTGTACATCCCCAACTTAAAGGGAAAAGCTATGTGTACATTCCCAATTTATAAGGGAGAGCTATGTGTACATCCCCAACTTAAAGGGAAAAGCTATGTGTTCATTCCCAACTTATAGGGGAAAGCTATGTGTACACCCCCAACTTAAAGGGAAAAGCTATGTGTACATTCCCAACTTATAGGGGAAAGCTATGTGTACATCCCCAACTTAAAGGGAAAAGCTATGTGTACATTCCCAATTTATAAGGGAGAGCTATGTGTACATCCCCAACTTAAAGGGAAAAGCTATGTGTACATTCCCAATTTATAAGGGAGAGCTATGTGTACATCCCCAACTTAAAGGGAAAAGCTATGTGTACATTCCCAACTTATAAGGGAGAGCTATGTGTACATCCCCAACTTGAAGGGAAAAACTATGTGTACATTCCCAACTTATAAGGGAGAGCTATGTGTACATCCCCAACTTAAAGGGAAAAGCTATGTGTACATTCCAAACTTATAAGGGAGATCTATGTGTACATCTCTAACTGAAAGGGAAAAGCTATGTGTACATTTCCAACAAAAACGAAAAACTATGTGTACATTCCTAACAAAAGGGAAAAGCTATGTGTACATTCCCAACAAAAAGGAAAAGCTATGTGTACATTCCTAATAAAAAGGAAAATCTATGTGAACATTCCCAATTACATAGAGTTTGCTAAGTGAACTTTTGGAAATGAATAAAGGATTGCTGAGTCAATTATCTCTCTGTTTGATATATATGTTTTTCCTTTTGATAAATATTCCTGGGTGATGATAGAAGTATGCACTTTTATGCTTCTTCCTTTCAATGATATGAACATCATATGTTAGGGGTTTATGCTTTGCATAAACATAAACATTGATAAGGTTGGATTAATGAAAGGAACTATGTGTGAATTACAGATCCATGGTATCTCCATAATATTAAGATGATATGTGGAGACTTGAGGGCATGATTAATGAATAACCTGTCCCTCCTTTTTCCTGGGATTTCGGGGACAAAATCCTTGTTAGGGGTTTATAATTTGTAACATCCCTGACCTGGGTTATGTGTTAACCCTAGATTTTTTGCCTAATAAGGTTGAGTAGATGCTTAATCTTATCTTGGGAAAAGTAATTAGGATTCATGAGAAACTTATGTTTCAATTTTGGTCCTGTTTGAGCAATGTTGAAGCAATGTTTGCTTATTTTGGACTGTAGTGCAAATTACCCAAGTTGAGGGGTTAAATTGCAAATGTTGCATAATAAGATGTTCCTCTGATGTTGAGACATCATAAGAATGAATATGATGTAGTGGTATGATTTTCAAAAGCTTGGGCACCAAGATTAAGCTTGTAAAGCAATCCTTGTGCATTAAAACCCAATTTTGGTGTAATGTGCAATTTACCCAAAACCTAGGGTTCAATATGCAAATTACCACTTTAATAATGTCCTTAATGTTTCTTGGCATCATGTAGAGCAAATAAAATGGGAGGGGTGCCTCATTTGAATTAAGTTGGAGAAGAGAGAATCTTGATATTAAAATAATCAAGATTTAATCCTAAGTGAAACCCTAATTCAATTTAGGGCAAAAATGAATGTATTAATTAAGGGGCCTTCAACCAAAATTAAAATGGTTGAGTTCAGATATGTGTGGCCGTCTTTATGCTTTGCAAGAGCCACAAAATATCTCAAGGAGGTGAAATTCCACTCACCTTATTAAAAGGAAAAGTAATTTCCACTCACATATGGGATATTAATATAATAAGCATTAAGGTGCTTAATTTGCTTTTCTTTAAATTGAGGATAATTGAGAGGAATAAGAGGAAAATAGGATAGCCTCGTATCCATAGAGTTGAGGGGGAAGTGGCGGCCATATTTGTGGGATTAATTGGATTATTATAAGGCATTTTCTCTCTCATGGAATTTCTTATAAAAAGACCCTTTCCTAGCCCAAACAAAGGCTATTTCGGCCCTTTCTACTTCCCTTTCTTTGGATGAGCTCAAGGGAGCTTAGGAGCATCAGGAGAACGAGCCCCAACCTGTTGATAAGTTCTTAACCTTGGTTCATCACGATTCCATGGTGGAAATTGAAAATAAATTATGGATTTCTTCCTATTTCGACCATCTCTTCAATTCTAACCATTCCTTTTCACTCAAACCTTGAGGACGAGCCTTGGAATGGTGAAAGTAGTTGCATACACCATTGTTTCCGTGGACATGGAGCCTTGTAGCTCAATTGGAGGCGGGTTTTATAACTTGAACCCTTTTTCATTGTTATTCAACCATTAATCTTGCAATTTCAATGATTCCTTCATTGTCTTGATTAATTGCTGGTTGAAATTGATTAATTCATGAAATCAGAAGTTTTTAGAACTTCAGGGACGAAGGTAGATTATTATTACATCATCTTGGATACTTTTCCCAAAGAAATCATGGTCCATTCGGTTTTGAATCTATTGCTCATGCGGTTTCACCAAACCGTTTGAGAGCAAATGGTTTGAAACCGTTTGGGAGAAAACGGTTTCAAAACCGTTTGAGAGCGTTGACCAAGGGTTGACCGTTTGCGATTCCTGTTCCTAATTATGTTGGTTGATAACCCACCAAATTTTATGGATTAACTCCAAAGGAATCGTGAGTTGAAGGCTAATCAATTAGGTAAACCTAATTGAATTAAGTACTGATTTTCAACATTGATTAACTTGACTTTTTGGAAAAACGGTTTCAAAACTGTTTGAGAGAGTTGAACAAGGGTTGACCGTTCGATATTACTGTTCCTAATTATGTTATTTAATTATTAACTAAATTTTATAGTATAATTCCCAAGTAATCATGAGTTGAAGGCTAATCAATTGGGCAAGCCCTAATTGAAATTAGTGCTGAAATTTCAATGAGTTGATTTGAGATTTTGGGTTGATTAGCCCAAACAGTTTCAAAACCATTTGGGGATCACCCAAACGGTCTCAAGACCGTTTGGGGGTCACCCAAGACCGTTTGGAGGTCTAGGGTTGAGTATGGCTAAGTGTTTGAAGATCCAAAGATGTGGTATGAACCCTAATCGGCTAAGTGCTGATTTTTCAAGTGATTGAGATGATGTTTTGGGTTAATTGACCAAAACGGTTTCAAAACCGTTTGGAGATCACCCACATGGTCTCAAGACCGTTTGGGGGTCACCCAAGACCTTTTGGAGGTCTGTGGTTAAGTATAGTTGACCAATTGAAGGTCCAAAGGTACCAAACCATATTGCAATCAAGTGTTGATTTGTTGATCAACTCAATAGACCAAACCTTGATGAAATTTCACTAGAATCCAAGGTTTGGATGAGCCAAATGGTCTCAAGACCATTTGAGGGTCATCCAAGATTGTTTGGAGGTCTAGTGTTAAGCATGGTTGAGCAATTGAAGATCCAATGTCACTAGAGTGAAGTACAATTCAATTGCTAATCTGGTGATCAATCCAATGATCCAAACCTTAATTGGTTGACTTGGATTTTGATAATATGATGGGAAAACGGTCTCAAGACCGTTTGGTGGTCATCCAAGCGACCTCAAGACCGTTTGGGGTCAGTTCATGTTCAATTTGGTTGATGGTTCAATAGTTTCAAAGTAACTAATCTCGCATTGATTTATGTTGAAGGATCATCGATTCCAAACCCTAATTCAATTGATTCAAACCCTAAGTGATAACCAATTGAGGGTCAATTGAGGGTCAAACCAGTTGAGGGTTGACCTTTTTAACTCAATTGAAGTATGAGTATATGTCCAATTCATGATTGGTTCCATGAATTCAATGATTGAAGGAATCAACATTGGAAACCCTAATTCAATTGGATACTTTATGTAATGGAGGTTCAATGTGATTGAATCTTTGAGAATTAATATGATGAATGTTCTATTGATCCAATGATGATTAGTAATGATAATCAATGAAGGTACCAAGGTTGAAAACCTAATAGTACCTAAGTGATTAGTGCCAATTAAGGGATGAATCCCTAATTTCTTATAGGATCAATGACTTGGTACACTATGTTAATCCTAGTTGTATGTACTTGATTGAAGGGTTGATGTGACCTAATCAAGTTGAAAGGATGAAAGAATATAATTCATACATGAATATGATTCATATGGTGATATTGATTAGCCTTCAAATCATGATTCATTTGGAGTTAATCCCTCAAATTTGGAGGGTTATCAACCAACATAATTATGAACAGGAATCCCAAACGGTAAACCCTTGGTCAACCATATCAAATGGTTTTGAAACTGTTTTCGTCACCAAACGGTTTGGTGAAACCGTTTGGTCCAACCAAACTTTGAAACTGTTTGCCCAAGATATTTGGGGAGGTGTGTGCTTATGATGATGTCATCATCATCAACCTAAAAACTCACGAGATCCACTGTGATTTCCATGGAAATTGCATCAATCAACCAAACTTAATTTCAGAAAATGTAGAAATGATCACCAATTGATAAGGAGTTAATTGCAAGAATAAAATTAAGGGTTCAAGTTATAAAACCCGCCTCAAATTGAGCTCCAACGCTCCATGTCCACGGAAACAATGGTGGATGCAACTTCTTTCACCATTCCAAGGCTCGTCCTCATGATTTGAGAAAAAAGGAATGGTTAGAATTGAAGAGGGGATCGAAATAGGAAGGAATCCTTAATTTATTTTTTATTTCCACCATGAAATCATGAATAACAAGGGTCAAGAAGCTTACCAACAGGTTGGGCTCGTCCTCCTATTGCTCCTAAGTCCCCTTGAGCTCACCCAAAGCAAAGGAAGAAGAAAGGGCCGAAAAAGCCTTTCAATTGATTTGGAAAAGGAACTTTTATAAGGAAATTGATGAGAGAAAAAATGCCTTATAAAAATCCAATTAATCCAAAAATTATGGCCGTCTCCCTTTGCCTTTTATTCCCCTTCATTATCCTTAATTTAAAGAAATGCAAATTAAGCACCTTAATCATATTATATTCATATCCCATATGTGAGTGGAAATTACTTTTCCTTTTAATAAGGTGAGTGGAATTTCACCTACTTGAGATATTTTCGTTCCTTATCTTGGCAAAAGAACGTCCATCCTTATTCAAAATCAAACAATAACATTTTGGTTGAAGGCCCTTTAATTAATACATTCATTTTTGCCCTAAATTGAATTAGGGTTTCACTTAAGATTAAATCTTGATTATTTTAATATCAAGATTCTCTCTCCTCCAACTTAATTAAAATGAGATAACCCACTCATTTTCTCTGCTCTTCATGATGCCAAGAAACATTCAGGACCTTATTGAAGTGGAAATTTGCATATTGAACCCTGTATTTTGGGTAAATTGCACATTACACCAAAACTAGGTTTTAATGCACAAGGATTGCTTTACAAGCTTAATCTTGGTATCCAAGCTTGTGAAAACCATACCACTACATCATATTCATTATTATGATGTCACAACATCAGAGGAAAATTTTATCATGTGCAATTTGCAAGTTAACCCCTCAAATTGGGTAATTTGCACTTTAGTCCAAAATAAGCAAACATTGCTTCAACATTGTTCAAACAGGACCAAAATTGAAACATAGGTTCCTCTTGAGCCCTAATCACTTTTCATAAGATAAGATTAAGCATATAATCATATTTCTTAATCAAAACACCTAGCGTTACAGCATAACCCAGGTCAAGGATGTTATAGTTTGGGTCTTTGGATTGATCACCAAATCAGCATTGCATTGTATATCAGCTTGGTACCTTTAGACCTTCAAACACCTAAACATACTCAACCCTAGACCTCCAAACGGTCTTGGGTGACCACCAAACGGTCTTGAAACTGTTTGGATGAGCTCCAAACGGTTTTGAAACCGTTTGGCTCATTCAACCTTTGGATTCTAGTGAAATTTCATCAAGGATTGGTCTATCAAGTTGATCAACAAATCAACACTTAGTTGCAATATGATTTGGTACCTTTGGACCTTCAATTTGTCAAATATACTTAACCCCAGACCTCCAAACGGTCTTGGGTGATCCCCAAACGGTTTTGAAACCGTTTGGGCCAATGAACCCAAAACATCATCTCAATCTCTTGCAAAATCAGCATTTAGCCGATTAGGGTTCATACCCCATCTTTGGATCTTCAAACACTTAACCATAGTCACCCTTAGACCTCCAAACGGTTTTGGGTGACCCCCAAACGGTATTGAAACCGTTTGGGTGATCCCCAAATGGTTTTGAAACCGTTTGGGCTAATCAACCCAAAATCTCAAATTAACTCATTGGAATTTCAGCACTAATTGCAATTAGGGTTTGCCTAATTGATTAGCCTTCAACTCATGATTCCTTGGGAATTAACCCCTCAACTTCGGCGAGCCATTAGCCAACATAATTAGGATCAGTAATCCCAAACGGTCAACTCTTGTTCAACTCACTAAAACGGTTTTGAAACCGTTTGCCCAAAAAGGTCAAGTTAATCAGATTGAAAATCAGCACTTAATCCAATTAGGTCTACCTAATTGATTAGCCTTTAACTCACGATTCCTTGGGAGTTAATCCCTAAAATTTAGTGCGTCATTAACCAACATTATGAGGAACAGGATTACCAAATGGTCAACGATTGGTCAACTCACTCAAACGGTTTTGAAACTGTTTTCCCAAAAGGGTCAAGTTAATCAGGTTGAAAATCAGCACTTAATTCAATTCAATTTGTCTAATTGATTAGCCTTCAACCTATGATTCCTTTGGAGTTAACCCCTCAACTTTGGTGAGTAATTATCCCAAATAATTAGGAACAAGATTCCCAAACGGTCAACGCATGGTCAACTCCACCAAATGTTTTTGAAACCGTTTCATCTCATGAGGTTTGGCTAAACGGTTTCAAACCGTTTGCTTCCAAACGGTTTGCTCAAACTGTTTGATCAACTAAATGAAACCGTTTGGCTTTGATATTTGGTGAGGTGCTTTCTTATGATTATTTCATCATCAACTTCCTTCGTTCAACCAAGAACAACAACCGTTCTTGATGGAAATTGCAGCAAAGAAACAAGAGTGTATCAAATTGAAGAAAACAATCAACAAAGCATAGAGAATTGATGCAATAGCAATGATTAAGGGTTTGAGTTATAAAACCCACCTCAAATCTGATCTACAAGCTCCAAGCTCCACGTCTCTAATGGTGGATGGAGTTTCAGCAACTGCCCAAGGTCCGTTCTTGAGCTATTGGATGAAAAAGATGGCTAGAATTGGAAATCGGGTGAAAAGAACCAAGAATCAAGCAATGATTTAGGGTTTTCACCATGAATCCGAGGTAGAAGATGATCAAACCTTACCAACAGGTTGTGTTCGTTCTTCTCCTGCTCCTGAGCTCTTTCTTGGTCGACCAAAGCAAAATGGTAGGGAAAAGACTAAGGGAACGACCCTTATGTGTTATTGAAATACGACATACATAAAGGGTATGTATATGGATTTTCAAGGAAAGAGAAAATGGAGTTATTTTCTTCAAATTCCATACTAATTTCCCCCAAATCCCCCTCCATTTCTTGTACACGAAACCACCTTCAAAATATTGCAAAAGCTCTTCATTATCCAAGAATTAATGGAAAAGAAATTAAGCACCTTAAAGAGTTTTATATTAATATCCATATGTGAGTGGGTTTTCTTTTCCTTATAATAATGGTGAGTGGAATTTCACCTCCTTAGGATATGCTCGTTCCTTTTCTAGGCTTAAGATCTTCCACACACATATTAATCCAACCAAATTAATTTTGGTTGAAGTCCCCTTCAATTATTTTATTTATTTTTGCATTAAATTGAATTAGGGTTCCAATTAGGCTTAAATCTTGATTATTTTAATATCAAGATTCTCTCTCCTCCAACTTAATTCAAATGAGGCTCCCTCCTCATTTTATTTGCTCTAAATGATGTTAAGAAATATTAGGAACCTTATTGAAGTGGTAATTTGCATATTGAACCTTAGGTTTTGGGTAAATTGCACTTTACACCAAAACTAGGTTTTAATGCACAACATTGTCAATCAAGCTCTATCTTGGTGTCCAGGCTTGTAGAAACCTTACCACTACATCATATTCATTCTTATTGTGTATCAACATTAGAGGAACAGCTTATCATGCAACATCTTCAATTTAACCCCTCAACTTGGGTAATTTGCACTTTAGTCCAAAATAAGCAAACATTGCTTCAACATTGTTCAAACAGGACCAAAATTGAAACATAGGTTCCTCTTGAGCCTTAATTACTTTTCACAAGATAAGATTAAGGATTTAATTATATTTCTTAAGTAAAACTCCTAGGGTTACGGCCCAACCCAAGTCAGGGATGTTACAGGTTCTATGTGATAAAGTTTTCCTTTAATGGATCTCTCGATAAAAAAAGGTTTTAATTTTTAGTGATTTTTGGTAATCTGTTGCTTAATGAACACTTTTGCATTATTTAATTATGTTTTTATGAGTTGTATGCCACAAGTACCCTCTTTGAGAGAACGGGTACTGGACGTTTTCTGCTGCCGCTTGTTATGGCTATGTTTTCTTCCTTCGTTCCTTACCTAAGTAATAGTGTTATCCCCTCTGTTCTATTGCACAAAACTCTTAAAAATTGATATATGCCAAAACCTTAATCTTCCTTGTAACTCTAGTTGGAGATAGTTTTCTTTTGTTTCACCGATTTTGATCTACCGTTCCCTTGGGAATATCTTCTTACCAATCTTTTACCGGAGTGTAGAGTGTTGATTCCACGTTCTTAGCACTACCACCCTTGTCCCTGTGGTTCAACCCCGATTACTACTTCGGACCCCGTCATCGTTGCGGGGGCCTAAGAGTCGGGTTATTTAAAAGTCCGACTACTTCAAATCCGCTTCCTTTGGACGCGCGATTTAGGCCGGTCAACTTTTTGGCGCCGTTGCCGGGGACATGGCAAAATGGTACTGTTAACGAACCCAAATCCACTAACTACACTCCCGTGACTCAAGCTTAGTAATAAGCTTGACAACACATTTCTTTTAGATTTCTAACCTGAAATGTATAGAATAGTTCGTTTTATTAACATAGGTTTTCTGACTTGATCATATGCTCTATTCAGATACTCAGGGAAGAAGCGCTTTACTCACTTGAACATCATTCATCATGCCGCCCCGCATGGAACCACCCCTTTCCGCAGATGAGCGGAATGTGAGAGTTGGACCACACCACCCACCTCCTCCTGGAACAGAAGAAGACAAAGATGACCGTTACAATGACGACCACCTCTACGAAGAGCCTAAAGATCCTGAACCAGAACAACCTCGGGATGATCATCATCACGAGGGATGTTTTCACCACCATAGGCACAGAAGGAATCATCATAATCAAGAGCGAAATCGTAGAGAAAGTGCAAGTGAAGATTCTGACGAAGAAGAAAAGACTCTTCGGGAGTTGGCTGCCACGAAGGCCAACAACTCAAGATGCCCGATGGTAATCCCAAGGTTTGATGTTGTTAACTTTTAACTAAAATCATCTGTCATATCAATGATCCAGAACAAAAGCTTCAGGGGAAGTTCCAAGAACGATAACCCTTATCATCATCTCGACGCTTTTAAGAATATCTGTGATACCATCAAAATGCGGGGAGTTCCACAAGAAGTCATTTACTACAAGGGCTTCATCTTCTCCTTAGAGGAGAAGGCGCTATCCTGGTACCTAGGGCTACCACACCAAGCTCTGAACGGGTGGAACGCACTTGCAGACGCTTTCGTGAACAAGTTTTACCCTATAGAGAAAACTGTCAGGAACAGGCAAAGGATCACGTCATTCATACAGAAGCCAAATGAGAATCTACATGAAGCCTGGGAAAGATATTAGGAGTATCAAAGAGACTGCCCTCATCACAACTACAAAAAGGGTTTCTTGATAACCACCTTCTATAATGATCTGACCCCCGAAGAAAGGGTATCGCTAAATGCAGTTGCAGGAAGCGACTTTCTGGGGAAGAAACCCAGTAGATCCAAAACGATCATTGAAAACATGGCTGAACTACAAGCTGATACTGACTACGATAGAACAGATAGAGGTTATGCTAAGAAAGCTGCTAATGAAGGACCGTCGGTTGAATCCAAGGCTCTTGAAGAAATCACCAGTCAAATCCAAAAGATAGCCAATCATGTTAGACAGTTAAAAGAATCAGGAGGGAAAGGGAAGAAACAGATTGAGAAGGTGATGAAGTGTGTCACTTGCGGAGAAGGTGGACACGATGTTGATAATAGCGTTTACACCCGACCCGACGAATCAAGTGAAAGCGAGTCTGAAGCAGAGGAAGCTGAGAACGTCTCTTTTGTCAATTTCAAAAGACCGAACCACCCTGGTTTTAACTATGGCAACAAGGATGCGGCGAAAAACTCGCATCAGTTGAATAATCCACCCAAGCAACCGCAAGGTTTCAAGAAAAGGGTCAGACAAGGCCAGTTCACCAGAACTACCAATTTCCAATCAAACAAGTCAAACTTTCAAGGGCAAGGGAAGTACCAAAACCGCCAAGCAGCTAACCCTAGTCAAGTCTAGGGGCAAGCTAAGGAGCAGAGTCAGGACAAGAGCTCGAATCCACTAGACTTGGTGGGCCAATTGTTTGACTTTGTCAAAAGACAGGATACTATAAACAACCAGCTGGAACAAAGCACTCTATCCAACTTAGGGGTCCTGAATATGATGCAGGTTCAAATGGGGGATATGCAAACACACCAACACCAGATAGACCAGCAGCTGGCTCAAATGGCCGAGTTAATAAAGAATCCCTCGGGTAAGATACCATCAAACACCGAGTCCACTAAAATGGCAGTACTCAGATCAGGGAAGACAATAGAACGCCCTGAAGCAGCCAGACCCGAGGAACCTGAACCAAGGATTGCAGTAGAGAACCCAACTGAAGAAGAGAACCAAAGAGCTCATGTCAAGGAACCAGAATCAGAACATGTGGAGGACATGTTTGGTAAAAGAAGCCCTTACTCTCCAAGATTTCCTTTCCCTTACAAACTCATAAAGGCACATCTTGAAAGGCGATATGAAAGGTTTATGGAGTCAGTGAAAAAGCTTCACCTTGAAGTACCATTTCTGGATGCTTTAGAGGAAATGCCGACCTACGCCAAGTTTTTCAAGGATCCGATCATCAAGAAAAAAAGAGGAGGAAGAATTGAGACGGTGCACCTAGCCAGTACGTCTTCTGCCTTTGTAAAGGCGGATCTACCTACCAAGAAGAAGGACCCAGGAGCCTTTACTATTCCTTTTTCTGTTGGAGATAACGTTGAGCGGAAAGGTCTTGCAGATTTAGGGGCTGGTATAAGCCTTATGCCCTTAAGCCTCGCGCAACGATTGGGTTTGACTGATATGGTTAGGAAACATGAGGATCGAATTGGCAGACCATACCTTCAAAAGACCAGTGGGAGTTGTTGAGGATGTTCCTATTTGTGTAGGAAGATTCTTTATTCCTTGTGACATTGTTGTCATAGACATTGTTGAGGACTCTAACTATCCGATCATCTTTGGGCGCCCCTTCTTGGCTACAGGAAGAGTGCTAATTGATGTTGCTGAAGGAATCATCCCTCTCAGGGTCGAAAAAGATCACATAGATTTCAAGGTAAAGGATGCTATGAAAGGACCGTCCCTGTCAGAATCTGCCTACTTCATGGATAGCTACAACCAGTTTTTTGAAGAAGTAGAAGAAGATATCACGATGGTAGACCCTCTTATGAGGGAGTTGAACTATCGTGGCTCTGATTCCGAAGATCCTGAGATTGACGAGATCCTCACCTACCTAAATCAAAATGATGAAGACCTTAGCGATGAGGAGGAAGTTTTACAGACAGTCAAGTTTACTTCTCTAGAAATGGCACCAGAAGAAGAAAAAGCACCTAAGCCCAAGCCAGAGCTAAAACAGCTACCGGAAGGTTTAAGGTATGAAATTCTAGATCAAGAAAGGAGAAATCCAGTCATATTTAATGCCAGTCTGACGAAGGAACAATTGGAAAGGCTTCTCGAGGAGTTAAGGCTCCACAAGCAAGCCATAGGCTATTCGGTAGAGGATATCAAGGGGCTTAGCCCTGCTCTATGCATGCACCACATAAATTTGGAAGAATCAACTAAACCTCTGGTCCAACCTTAGAGAAAGTTGAACCAGATGTTAAAAGAGGTTGTGAAGAAAGAAGTGATCAAGCTGAGAGATGCAGGAATTATCTACCCAATCAGCGATAGAAACTGGGTGAGTCCCATCCACATTGTACCAAAGAAAGGAGGCATGACAGTTGTAAAAGTTGACAAAGGCGATGAGGTAGCGGTTCAGACTATCACCGGATGGAGGATGTGCATAGATTATCGAAAGCTAAATCAAGCCACAAAAAAAGATCATTACCCGCTCCCTTTATCGACCAAGTTCTAGAGAGATTAGCGCATAATGATTATTTATGCTTTTTAGATGGTTATTATGGGTTCTATCAAGTCCCTATCTTACCAGATGACCATGAAAAGACCACTTTCACATGTCGTTATGGTGCTTATGCTTTTCGAAGGATTCCGTTTGGATTGTGCAATGCTCCAGCAACATTCCAGCGTTGCATGATCTCGATGTTCTTGGATTTTCTGGAAGACATCACAGAAGTTTTTATGGATGATTTCTCTGTTTATGGGAAAGAATTCGATGCTTGTCTGAAAAACCTATCTTTATTCCTGCAGCGCTGTGAAGAAAAAAATTTGGTCCTCAACTGGGAGAGGTGCCACTTCATGGTACGAGAGGGCATAGTGCTTGGCCATAAAGTCTCGAGGAGAGGTATTGAGGTAGATGTGAGTAAGGTTGAAGCTATCTCTAGACTACCTCCACCCAAGTCTGTAGCTGGAGTACGAAGTTTTCTCAGACACGCTGGTTATTACTGAAGATTCATAAAAGACTTTTTGAAAATCTCAAAACCTTTGTCAAAACTTTTGGTTAAGGATGTTGAATTCTATTTCACTAACGATTGCCTATGTTTTTTTATGCTTTGAAAGATGCACTTGTTTCTCCACCTATCCTTCAAGCACCAGATTGGGAGCTACCTTTTGAGCTAATGTGTGATGCCAGTGACTATGCCGTAGGGGCAGTCTTGGGACAGAAAAAGGACAAAAGGCACCATGTCATTTGCTATGCCAGCCAAACTCTTGACGAAGCGCAGGTAAATTACACGAAAATAGAAAAGGAAATGCTTGCGATTGTTTTTGCCTTCGACAAGTTCCAATCTTATCTGATTGGGACAAAGGTAAAGGTTTACACCGACCATGGGGCGAAATGATATCTTATGTAGAAAGGGATGCTAAGCTCAGGCTGTCAAGGTGGGCTTTGTTTCTCCAGGAGTTCAATCACGAGATCATAGATAAGAAAGGTGTAGAAAACGTAGTCGCCGACCACTTGTCAAGGATTACAGTCGAAGATAAGAAGGAGCCACCTATCAATGATAACTATGTAGATGAGGCCTTGCTAATGGTAGAAGTCAGAGATGAGAGTTTGCCATGGTTTGCAGATATTTGCAATTACCTTGCTTGTGGGGAGTTACCTCTAGAAATAACATACAATCAAAAGAAGAAACTCTTTTCTGATATAATGAATTACTATTGGGATGAACCCCTTCTCTTTAAAAGATGTGCAAATAACATGTATAGAAGGTGTATTCCTGAGGAAGAAGTGCCAAACATTTTGAAAGAATGCCATGCCTCACCATATGGAGGACATATGGGGAGTGAAAAGACTGCTGCTAAGGTGCTTCAATCAGGGTTTTAATGGCCTTCGTTGTTCAAGGATGCTGCAAATTATGTAAAGTTTGTAAAGAATGCCAATCAACTGGGAATATCGGAAAAAGAAATGAGATGCCTATGGCCAACTGGGTTGAAGTCGAGATCTTTGGTGTCTCGGGAATAGACTACATGGGTCCATTTCCTCAATCAAAGGGATATCAATACATTTTAGTCACGGTGGACTACGTGTCTAAATGGGTCGAAGTTGTTGCCACCCAAACTTGCGACTCCAAATCTTTGATCAAGCTGTTCGAGATAACTATCTTTCCTCGCTTCAGAGTACCTCATACTGTGATAAGCGATGGCGGATCGCATTTTGGGGAAAATAGTTTGAAGCACTTATGCAGAAGTATGGGGTCAAGCACAAGGTCGCTACACCCTATCACCCTCAAACTTCTGGGCAGGTGGAGGTTTCAAATAGACAGATTAAGAAGATTTTGGAAAAAACTGTCAGTCGCATGCGGAAAGACTGGTCAATGAAGCTCGATGACGCTCTTTGGGCCTACAGAACATCATATAAGGCACCCATTGGTACTACCCCTTACAAATTGATTTATGGGAAATCCTGTCATCTACCCTTAGAACTTGAACACAAGGCTCTTTGGGCAATTAAGTTCCTAAATATGGATCTGGAGAAGGCAGGGGAAAAGAGATATCTACAGTTACAGGAACTCCAAGAGCTGAGAATACATGCATACGAGAATGCAAGAATCTACAAGCAGAGGACCAAGGTGTGGCATGACGCCCACCTGAAGAAAAAGGACGTGAGTGAAGGTGATAAAGTTTTTTATTTAAATCCTCTATCCATCTTTTTCCAGGTAAGCTGCAAACAAGGTGGTCTCAACCCTTCACCATGGCAAGGATATATCCATCAGGAATGATGGAACTATATGATAAAGACAATCCAGCAAAGGTTTTTCCAGTAAACGGGCACAGAGTAAAGAGGTACTATGAAGATGAAGCATTCGTGAGAAGGTCGGAGATAAGTTTGTAGGATGTTGAAACAGCTGAAGGTACAAAGTGAAGGATTTGAAGCTGTTGAGATGACGACGCTAACTACAATGCTCTTCGAGAGGCAGCCCGAATCTTTACTTTTCTTAGAATAGCACGTTATTTCATTTCCTATAAAGAAAACATTATGAACATTATGATTGTAATAAGGCCCGAGTCAGCGCATGCGCCACATGCTCAGACTCCCCTTTTTTGTGGGCCAACGACTTAGTTTTAAAAGCTTTGATGAGTAATACTATCTGAGGCTAGGAGTTCCACTTTAGGCCAATGATGTTTTACCCATCAATAACTTTTTCCTCCTTCTTCAGTTCTAGATTTTCATCTCTTATTTTTGTTCCCTTTTGAAGCCTGTATCGGGCATGCAATTCCACGATACCAAACTCTTTTGCCGTATCAGGCATCTTGCTTTTTCTTTGACTGCGACAGAACAAGTGTGTCGGGCAAACATAGGTTGTGCGAGTAGCATTATATAGGGCTAAGTGTCACCCAGAAAGGTGTCGGGCAAGGACCCAAGCGCATCGCGCGACACACCTTTATCGAGCTATGGTGTTAGGCGGTACACTAAGCAGTGTGCGCCCATGTTGAGCGGCAGGAGTAATTAACTCTTGATTGGACAGATGGGACAAATTTTACTGCTCGTCTCGGGAATGAGTTGTCTCCTCGAGCGACATGTGCCCTGTTTTACCCATTTTACCCTCTCCCTCGATTGCTATATATAGTAACTGTGGTTTAACCGTATCGGGCACTGGCATTTACTTTCTCACCTACTTTCATATTGTGTAGTTAAATCTCTCTTTGCTCTCATATCGGCCAACCTAGCTTTTGATCCCGTGTCAGACAACTTCTTTCAGAGATAAAGGTATAACGTGATACATGCATCGCTTCACTTACCTGACATTCTCTCGTGTCGCACATCATGTACCAAGCACGAGGCTTGAGTTCTTTTCGTGTGTCACCCGACACGTGCTAGTGTCTGCTATCCTACCTTTGACCGTGTCGCGCGAAACACCTTTATCAAGCACCCACCTGATACCCTGTATTGGGCAATGCCCGTATCGCCCAGTTTTGCCCGTGTTGCTTTGTTTTATATTGCCTCACGTCTTGCTTTCTACGGGCAACACACTTTCTCTGAGCACCCGTATCGGGCTGTATAGTTGTTCGAGGTGACACCCAGTGTTGCACGATAGACTTACGATGATATCGATCCAAACTTCATACCGCCCGACACAGGCGCATCGAGCAAGCATTGCATCGTCCAGTTTTGTCGCCCGATACGATTGTGTCGGGCAGCTCAATATAGGGTCAGGCTTTTCAACTTATCACGCAACAACTTTGTTTATTTGAGACCGTGTCAGGCTATCATGATTTTCTCACTGTTATCGACTTAACACTATCAGGTTTTGTTAAGTTTTCAATATATCACCAACCCGACATCAAGAGACACACCCCGTTGCCCGATATCGGGTAAGGTGAATCATTCAGATGCTTACTAAATTTTTGTTTTGTGATAACAGAAATGGCACATACCAAACAAACCTTCGTCCAAGTAGACGAACAACGCAGGAGGATCAACACTGAGGCCGCAACAGAAGCTACCACAGTTGGGCGGAAATGCTCAAATCCCGATGCAGTTGGGCCATCTATGGATGAGAAGAGGTCAAGAACAGAAGCGGCAGCAGCCCCTTCAACAACAATAGAACCTCTGGCTCACTCCCCAGGACGGTTCGTGCCCAGGGACGAAGAGCATCAACAGAGATACACAGAGTTGGCAGTTAAGATCTACCAGCCAACCAGATTCACCCACCAGCCATCTTTCCACCACCTCAACATCTTCAACAGGCTGGACAAAATCTTGGGAGCTGCGGGGCTGAAGACAATATGCTTCAGCCTATCCAGGTCAGATACTGAGCTCACGAAGGAGTTCATGTCCTCTCTCCGGCAAGTCCAAAACAGGTCGGAAGAAGTGGAGTGTTTTGGAGGAGCAGATCGACTGCAAGACTGGGTATACAACGCTGAGCATGAGATTTTAGAATAGTTGCTCAACAAAATTTTCTCCTCCTCAGAAGCCGAGATTGAGATGCTAAACAATGGCGCCAGGCTTGGCGATGGTGATGGCTTCAACTCAGTCAGCGTCTGGAAGAAATTGACCGGCGAATCAAACTACAAGCCAGGAAGCAAGGTAGCGGCCATCCACTCCTGCTTCTGGAGGATCATCCACAAAATAGTGGCTTGCATCCTTTTCAGCAAGTACGAGACCAACAACATCTACACCGAAGAACTCCATCACATGTGGTACATGATGGAGGGAAAGGTGGTCAACTTGGGGTGCTTCCTGCTAAACAGACTATACCCCATAAAGGATGCCACCAAGGAATACTGCATGGGTGGCATCGTCAATCTGATCGCGGTAGGGTTGGGGTACCCAAGGGAGCCGCACAACCTGTCAAGAACCAGAGGCGATGACAGGATCAACATGAAGTTCTTGCAACGAGCAAACATTATCAAGAAGGAGGGAAGACTCTACTTCTACAAGTTTGTCAGAACTTCCAAGCTTCTACCCCACCCGTTATGCATCAACTATGATGTAGAAAAGTTGGCATTCACCGACGCAGAAGTTGAAGTGTTAGGGGTTGAATCCGCTTATGCAGCGACGACCAGAATACAGGAAAGGGTGGCTGCAACGGGAGGGCCGATCCCTTTAGACGCCCGGCAGGACAAATGTTCCTTAGCTTCTGCCGAGCCACCCAACGCTCCGGCGCAACCGGCGATAGCCACCGATAGAGTTGTCGCCGCATCTCCCATACCGGCCACATCTGCCCCACCAATAGCTGCCGCGGATGAAGAAATGTTGGCGACCGTGGAGGTCACCGAGACAACTAGGGATGAAACAACAACGATAGCCCCAAGGGAAGCTGCCGCGGAAGTGACAGCCGCTGCTCCCGAGACATCTGTAGCGCCTTCAGTGGTAGAAGAAGTGGTGCAGCCGAACACCAGTAATGGAGCGTTCACTGAGATCCTCGAGAAGGAGCTCAGGGTTGTGCATCCCACGCCGCCGCTGCCGCTGGTGTCTCTTGTAGTAGCTGCGGAGGAGGTCGCCCAAAATAGAAAAGTAGAGCATCATCAACCCACACCGCACCCTTCTCCACCACCACAAGCAGGCAAGGCAGAGACAGCCGCGAAAGTGCTGATGCCTCACCCAGAAGCATCAAACTCGTGAACAACCCAGATTGATACCACCTCGAGTGAGGCCACACGCTCGTCGTGTTAACCTTCATGCTCGAGGAGCATCGCAAGGATGAGAGGGAGATCTGATACAGCCCCTCTGTCACTGGGACAGATGCTGGGTCATGAATTCGATTACTTGCGAGAGGTAACAGAAAGCCACTCAGCTACTTTTACTTTGCTTATCCGCAAGTTTTCTATTTTCCAGCAGAGGCTAAATAACCTGGAGCGGCAACTTCTGACTCTAGTTGGCCTTCATGGCCAACTAGAAGCACTCAACACCACATTGTAGCAAGCCCTCCAACGCCTTGACCTAATCTAGGAGAGGCTGAACAAGAGGGATGACCATCCACGCTCAAGGAAGCCGAGGAGATCTCCATCACCTCCTGGATCAGGATCCCCACCTTCCTCATCTGCATCTTCTTCTGGGACGTCGTACTCTTCAAGCAGGCCTTCTACAACGCCCGACAAAGAGATGACACACAAGTCTGTCAACGAGTCTCCAGTAGGAAAGGAGAGCTCCCGTGGCATAGCAGACTTCACCCCCTCCGCCTCCCTAGATGAAGCCGAAGACAATAATAAATCTTTCAGCATTGGGGAGGATTCTTCTAATGAATCAGAGGGAGAAGGGGGGCATGTTGGGTTTTAAGGGAGGCAGAGAAGGCAACGGAAACAAAAATTTTCTCCTCCCCACACCCATGACAAGGAAACACGTCAACATCTATACAATAGGAAAGGAAGGTTTGTGGAATCATACCTTGTCCCAAGGCTTGCTTGGCGACAATACCTCACGCCCTGCGCGGTCTTCACCTCCGGTCTTGGACGGTGTCTGTGCAGCTCCTAGTTGTACCAGGACTGACAACTCCTGGTCTCACCGGGACTGTCGGGATTGACAGCTATTCTCCGAGCGGCAGAAATCTCCCACCTCTGAAGTAGTCCACACAGACCACCTGGAACTCCAATCTCCTTGTCCCACAAGGAATTGTAAGGAGTCGCACCCTCCTGTCAGCGTACTAGTCGCCAACACACTCTCCTGCTACCATTCACTTTCTACAGTTGTCTTTCCCTTGTTGTGACTCCCTTATCGGTAGCACTTTCTTGGGCTCTCTCGATTACCAAAACCAGAGAGAACGACAACTTTATAGAGCAACTGGTTGCACTGAGTTGTTCTTTGAGAAGCCCCCAATACCCCTATATATAGGAGGGTCATGGGACAGGGTTCTCTATCCCGGGAAATGCGAGACTATAGCAGGAGTAGAAGGGTTCGAGATTTTCCACAAAAACAACCAACTGCGTGACCTGAACCGATCGTTTCATCCCTGAAATGGTCAGTTGGGGACTTGAGCCGATCGGTTGACACCTCAACCTATCGTTTGGGACACCTCAACCAATCGATTCACTGCTGAACCGGTCGGTTCGTGGTCCTGATCAGTTCTCGATTGACTTTCCTTCTTTTGCTTCGAATCAATATCAAATACTAATCCTTGTTCCAATCGAATTGGACAAGTGAAACGAAAATAAATTTCTCACCCATCCTATTTTCCCAACTTGCTCGGTTGCACTAGTTGAACCGATCGTTTCAACACTTGAACTGATCATTTCATCCTATACATGAGTCGATCAACTCACCATCTGAGCCGATCGGTTCATCCAGCTCAGCCGATCGGTTCATCACATGAGCCAATCAGTTGGGAGTGCAGATTATGCAGAAATAGTCAATTGCAGTTTCAATCAATCCGATGCTCTAATCAATCGATCCAACACCTTGAATATTATGATTTTGAGCTATCAATTAATTGAGTGTTTAATTGAATACTAAACTCCTTTAGTAATCAATCTAAACAACAGGTTAAATCCTATGTGTGTGACCCTACATGTCCTTTTCACGTTGGCAGTGAAAGTCCATAACCCTTATGACTTCATAAGCAAAGAGCGGTGCCTAGTTACACATCAATGCTACCCAAGTGAAATAGAAAGTTGGATAACAACTTTCAATCCTACAATCCGTGAATGGTGTTACAGTGAATGTATAATTTCTTTGTCACTGATATCCCGAATGAACTCGAGGCATGGAACAATCATCCTGTCAACGTTCATTCATTTTCTTGATCTCAAAGTAGATTGGAAGAGATATGTATGACATCAATATCACATACTGATTCACACATGCGTGCACGCCTTTCTCAATCCTACTCATCAAGTGGCCATGGATATCAAACTCCCTCAGGAGGGACAAATCCCATATCTATCACTCACCCCTCAAAAGCCCCATGTGTCAAAGCCACCCAATCATCACCTTTATAACAACCCATGTTTTAGTACTGCATTTGATGATGTCAAAGTGTACCCAATGATATGTGTTGAGTGTAGTAATTTCAGGTCAAAGAATCACATTCACCACCATCACTGTGAGTACTGACTGTGACTACCATGTCATGGTTTCATGTGTCAAACTCACGGTGGGTCTGTCCGGTACACTTGTTCTCTAACAAGTACCTATGTGTTTGGTTTGATATCTCTATATCATGACTAATGAGATTTTGTCATCAACCAACACCACAATCTAATCTTGTGTGTCATTGCTGTCTATCTACCTTCCACAATGACATCCGACTAGGGACATAACAAGAATGTACAAACTCTTAGCATCCGTATGATCTCATCGTTCAGGTCCTCAACCTGAAAGCATACGTCATTGAGTACTGTCATTCTCTAGACATTCAATTTGTTCTATCACTATCTCATATGACTGAACCAGAAAGAATTGCAAGCTTGCCTTTGATGTTTATCAAACCAATCTTAATGTATCCCATCAATCATCCCATGATTGGATCTCAGGGCATACATACCAACAGACTCCCACTTGCACTGCGAGCCAATGACCTTTGAATCATATTCACAATGATTTTCAAACATGTCCCACATGTTATTGTGCTCTAGTGCGAACATAGTGAGTAATGGCAACACCTTGCCAAAGTCAGTATAAATTGCATGTCTCACATCTCTTCGTTGTACGTCACACGTATGAGATGGAGCTGCCGTAATATGCGATCCAGTATTCCTTTGCTAACCTTTAGCCACATTGCATGATCAAGGATTCCATACTTGTCATCAATGACTGGAATATCTATAATTTCGTCTCATAAACTTCCAGATCCATATAGTATCCACTGTTGTTCTCTAACACACGGATACCCGACATTTCCTTTTAAATGGCTTTATTGGAACACTTCCAATTATCAACAAACTTTCACTTTTATATATCCTATATATATTTTGCGATTAATTTTCTGTCCTTTTCGAAAGTTTGCATCAATGTAACTCTTTACATCGAACTCTTCCTTATATCCATAGTACTAGTACTTCTCAAGTACTTATCAAGTTCTCATGGTTTCCAGTAACCCTTACTGGAAGTAGATAGACATCCACTCGTCATGTCCCACATATGAGTTATCAGGATGAGCACATCATATTGTCATGTCCTACATACAAGATGATGAATGCATTTTATTCTTGCCATGTCTATACATGCAAGATAATGGGATGATACATACATGATAGATCCATATCTATTCATAGTGTACGCATTCTTCATAAGAATTGGACACTTGGCCTTGGGATACTGACTCCATAAAGCATGGACAAGATTTCTCCCACTGAATCTGTGCATACTGAGCCCTTCAGTATAGATTGCCAATGTATGCTTTCTCTTTTTCAGGTCAAGAGGTTTTCGAGAACTATCCCTATAGATCTCTATTCCTATCACATAGGAAATGTCTCTTTTTTTAATTAAGCCAGAGGGATCTCTTATTCATCCCACCCCTCTCTTGTGGGCAAAAACATCCAAACAATACATCTCCTGCTTATAACTTGCAGGTAAAGCCCAAACAAGAACCCACAAAGACCAAACAACAAACAAAAAGCATCACCAACAAAAAATCAGCTCACCTTCTTCCTTTGCAAATGCACATAAGGAATATTCCTTTTCTCCAAGATAGCCATCCCACGAATACGTCTAGGCACTCTGTTGATGTCAGTGATAATTGACATGTACGAGTGTTCTCTTCCCCAAAGACCAATATCTCTAGGGATCGCATTTGCAGCTCTATGAATAAGCGATCCTGTGATGTAATGTCTCTTCATCTCCAATCTCAACTCCTAAACTCGAGATCTGATCCTCCAAGGTTCCTTTCCATCGTTCCAAAGGATATTAAAAACCTCCTCATTATCTATCTCAATGGACAAGATTCTCAACATGAGGTCATCTGTAGTCTTTAACCCGACAATGCAAGCTTGTATATAAGCATCAATATATTCTATATCAGTAATCCAAGCAAAAAACATAGCACATATGTCCGCATTATGGTTCCTCACGATACCAGCAGCCCATCTTCTCTTCTGCCCATCCGTGCAAACGTCATAACCAATCGTTAAGTTCATCTTAAGATTGAACAAGTCGGGCTTTACCCATATGAGCAATTGTATTTCTCTCAATACAATCATTGGCTCTTGAATACCTGCAATACGAATCCTCTCATAGTCATCATCTCGGATGATCACAGGGAAGTGTTTCTGACTCATCTTATTGTTGATATAAGCGACAATCCTCTTCCATTCAAGATCAATGTCCAAGAGCTTGTTGTCATATTTGTCCGAGCATCTGCATCTCCAGATACTCGAAGGAATCTGCAGAGCAACCGGACCAGCAATCCAATCATCAAAACGATTGGAAAAACCCAAACCTGCCATCTTAATCAGCGAATTCATGTCTGCCGGCGCTTCCTTGCCCGTCATCTGAGAAAAATTAGACCACAACTTCCTAGCCGTCTGACCATTGAAGAACAGATGGGTCGTCTCCTCCTCTTGAGGGCTCATGCAACAGTTACAACAAGAGGCAAGAGGAACGCAGCAGCTATTCTTGATGTTGTCATCTGTGGGAGTAGCTTTCCTCACTATCTTCCACAGCAGCGCACTAGCCTTAGGTGAATCAAGCTTCCAAATCCTACCAAGCTCCGTCATATCGACTGTCATAGGAGATCTTAGGATCTTCTTTGCAGATTTGAGAGAGAAGGAACCATTCTTCGTAGGGCCCCAAACTATTTTGTCATCAGAATCGGTTAACCAAACACCTGAGCTTCTTATAAACTCCATGCCTTGTTCATTTACGATATGACTAATGAATTGCCAATCCCACCCATTGTCACTGCTCCAGAAATCTTTAACTTGAAAAGGAAGACGTCCATCACTATAATAGATAGCATAATCCATAAGGCGAACATCACACCAATTTGCATCCCAGAAGGAAACTTCTCCTCTACCAATCGACCACCTACAGTGAGGGTATATCTTCGGGAACATACTCCATATCCTATTCCAGAAAGGAGACGGGGTGCTACTTATCTTGAGATCATGCGGGTAAAAGGCTAATCTACCAATCTGAGTATTGGCATATTTTTTCCTGCAGAAATCTGCCCAAAGAGATCCACCATTGACTAACTCCCAGCAAGCTTTAGCCGTAAAAGAATCATTAATCATTTTCAGAGACACAATATCAAGACCACCTTCTTCTCTAGGCATAGCAATCTTCTTCCACCCAACCCACGCCCTTCTCTTCTCATTTTTTCTGTCAGCCCATAGAAACTTAGAGAATTTCTTCTCCAACCTGTCCATGATGCCTGCCGGCATCCCAATGGCCGCAACCATATAAACCATCACAGAAGATAGCACCTGCGCAATCAGCAACCTTCTGCCCACGAACGATAATAGGTTTTCTTTCCAAGAAGCTATCTTCATATTGACTTTGTCAATAATGAAGTCAAAATCTGACAGCTTATATCTACCTTTAGTAATCGGGATGCCCAAATAAGTAAAAGCATGTGAGGAACTTTCAATATCTAAAGATCTCGCAATCAAATCTGCTGTATGTTTATTCATGCCTCCGACCAAACACACAGATTTATTCTTGTTAATCATCTGACCAGTTGCTCGTTCATAAGCATCAAAAATGTACTTTACATTCTGAGTCGAAGAGTGAGTCGCATTGAAGAAAAGAACCAAGTCATCAGCATACAGAAGTAAGGATGGAGCCATAGCTTGACCTCTTGTGTAGAACCTCATAATAACATTATTCTGGGTCATATCATTCACCTTTCTACAGAGAAGTTCTTCAAAAATTATGAAAAGAAACGGAGAGATGGCATTACCTTGCTTCAGACCTCTCTTGATAGGAAAAAAACCTGCTGTTACTTCTCCAACAGTGACCGTCGTCCACGTAAATCTGAAAAAACTCATGCACAGAGCTATGGCATCATCAAGGAACCCAAACTTAGCTAAAACTCTCTCCATCACATTCCAATCAACCCTATCATACGCCCTTGACATATCAAACTTCACCACTACGTTCGGGTTCTCACGACCCTGGTTGATGTCATGAATAAGCTCTCTGGCCAACCTAACATGATGAGTAATGTCATTTCCTTTCAAGAAAGCCCCTTGGTTCTGGGATATCATTTTTGACATCAAGGAAACCATCCTATTGCTCAAGGTTCTCGTGAGGATACGGAGGGACATGTTCTCTATAGAGATAGGTCTGAAGTCATTAGCCAGAAGAATGGGATTCTCCTTCTTTGGAATGAGGAGGATTCTGCTACAGAACAATCCTCTGTGACATGGTTGACCTTGAAAAAAAGCTTTGGCCATCGACATGAAGTCATCTCTAATGATATCCCAAGCACCCGTGAAGAAGGCTAAAGTGAAACCATCCGGTCCAGGAGCTGACGAATGATCCATCTGTTTCATCATTCTCCAAATCTCATCATCTGTGGGAGGAATCGTAAGAGTACAGCTGTCATCAATCGAAATAACCTCAGGAATATGTTGCAAGAATGTCTCTAAATTTGATTCATCAAGAACTGTATCATTATTGAAGAGTTGTTCATAATGTTCAGCCGCTCTCTCAGCAATATCAACTGGATCGGAAGAGATCGAACCATCAGGCAAAGTGATATTTGCTAGTCTTCTATGCCTTCGTCTAGATCTGACTATAGCATGATAAAACTTAGTATTCCTTTCGCCATCATTGAGCTAGTCAACACGGGCCTTCTCTTTCCATATATTCTCCTCCATGTCAAGTAAATGTTCAAGCTCGTTTTCTTCCATCTTCAGGTTGACCTCATTAATAGGAACCAGGTTTTCATCAAAGGCAATCTGTTTAGTAAAAACAACATCTTCAAGATCTTTTATTCTCTGTTTAATGTCTCCAATAGCGTTCTTACTCCAATCCCAAAGAGCATATCAGACCTTCTTCAGTTTCTGACAGAACATAAGGGACGAATGACCATCCATCCTATCCTTCCAAGCATGTTCAATAGTTTTGAGACAGCCAGATTTGTGAAGCCACGACGACATAAACGAAAAATGACTCATCCTCTTCATATGAACATGGACATAAGGGATGACAACAATAGGACAATGATCCGAGACTCTAGCTCTAGTAAGATGTATGGATTTAGTTGATGGTCTTTCAGAAGCCCATTTTCCGTTAACAAGGACTCTATCAATCCGCTCCCAGATTGTAGGAGTTAAAACTTGCGTATTGACCCAAGTGAATCGGCTTCCATCGAAAGGGATCTCAATTAAATTGTTATCCTCTATCATCGAATTGAAGTCATATAGATCCTGGAAAGTAGGGGCATTCCCTCCACGCTTTTCCACAGGGTGTCTCACAGTATTGAAATCCCCAGCAATTAACCAGCTGGTATCGTCAATGATAGCCGCCATGATACTCAGCTCATCCCACAACTCCTTTCTCAAAGTATTAGAGAAACTCGCATAGATAGCCGTGACATAAAAGAAAGATCCATCCAAATTTTCACCTCTAATAGTAATCTGTTGTGAACTCTTTCTGAACAAAACGGGATTCAAATCTTTGTTCGCATAGCACCAAATCTTCCCATCTTCTCCATTGTTATCTGTCACCCAATCCAGCTTGACAATATCTAGAAGCTCTTCAGCCAATTACGCATGTAAAAAGGGTTCAAAAATACAAACTATTCAAGGTCTAAACCTTCCACAAAGCCTCCCTAAAACCCTTCTTGTAGGGTTATTTGCAGCACCTCTTATATTCCAGAATAAGGTTTTACATAGGAAATGTCTCTATCCTCCTTAAACATAATTTCCACTTTGGATTTCCATTCTAGAACATTTCCATTTCACATCAACATGTGGAATGTGAATACGCTCCCACTAAATCACAGATCCCTTCTTTATCTTTGACATATTAGTCAAACCCTTTGACTATATCATCAAAGTAAAGATCCAATTCTGAGTTGCTTGTACTCAATCAATCACATTGATTAGTCCATTGTAACTTATAGACTTCATTTGCATTAGTGGATTCATAAACCTTATAGGTTGTGTCACATACACATCCTTGTTTTATTCCTCATAGGAATGTAGTTTTAGTATCCATATGCCAAATGTCTTAGTCATTAAGTTGCAATCAACAAGCATCATCCTTCTCAAAATGTCATCCATGTGTCTTAACGCTTAAGACTTATTTGCACTTATGGATTTCCATCCAATGGGTGCTACCATCAAGGTCATACCTTATGGTTCACATGGAAGTCATTTAGGATGTAATGGTCATATACCATAACTCAAAATCTGATTCCTCATATTCATCTAGATAGTTGATTCATCACATGACCAACTCATCACATAGATAATTGAGGTGTATCTGTCAAGGATATAAGAACTCACAACCCTTGTGATTCTTAATGTCCTTTATTAGTGTGGGGTATTCTTTATTTAAGAAGAATTCAGTTATTTGATAATCATTCTCTAACTCCTTAGAGTATGATTCCTTCTTGATTTAGACATCACTATGCCTTAATCATGAGCTCACTATGATACACTATCATAATCACTCATAAGGATCTCAAACATTTGGTCTAAGTATTTTATTCATTGATCTCGTCAAGAATTAACACTTTACCAAATTCATACTTCATCTATGATATCCTTGAACACTTCAAGATATTGATATTGGTATTTGTCCAAACACCATTTGAAGTACTAGCATTCACTCCAATAGGTATGTAAATACATCACATGCATTATACCTAATTGGATAATCATTCTCCCACTACCACTAGTGCATATTTATTAATCATGTCCAAGATATTCATGTCTCTTACTGGTTCTCTAACCAAAAGAGTCTAGATCTATCCATCATATGGTAACTAGGAATGAATTTCTCATGATTGATGCTAATTAGATTGTTTGAGTTATCAATAACTTTTAGGTATCATTTTATCTTATGTGTATCAAATACCACAAGATAAACAAGGCATTGCCACATATCTTTTAAAGAATGAAACATCAACTTTATTGATTGCCATCATTGTCATACAATATGCAAAAATAAAGTGTTTCTATCTATTGGAAAAAAAATGAAGTAGCAGTTCATAACTGTATTACATGCCTTTATTACTAAAAATAAACTAAAGTACTCATATCTATGGCGGCAACACTTGCCCCATTTATTTAGTGCTTTATACTTTACATCTTGGTATCATATACCTCAAAAAGTGTTACAAGTTTATTTCCATGACACCTTTATGTGGAGACGATAGTTGGCTCCTTCTTTTGTTCTTCCAGATAGAGAGGACAATTCCTTTTCCAATGTCCTGGCTTTTGACAATGGTGGCAATTTCCTTTCTTGGTCACACCTCCCTTGGCCTTGAGAGCTGAAGATGACTTGGACTCGTGGCTAGCATCGAAACCTTTCTTAGCTTTGCCCTTGCCCTTGCACTTGGACTTGCCTTTCTAGCCTGTGATCACCATCACAAACTTAGGCTTGTCCTTCTTCGTCTATGTCTCGGCTGTCCTCAACATGCCCAACAACTCTGACAGTGGCCTATCAAAGTTGTTCATGTTGTAGTTCATCACAAACTGACTGTGGGATTCTGGCAACGATTGCAGTATCACGTCAGTAGCCAACTCTTGGCTCAGTGGAAGTCCCAGTCTAGTCAAGTTCTCCACATACCCAATCATCTTGAGTGTGTGAGGACCAATTGGATCTCCTTCTATCATGACACACTTGAACAGTGCCCTTGAGACATCATATCTCTCTTACCGTGCTTGATCTTCATACATGTTCCTGAGATGCTGAACCATCTCAATGACACCCATGTTCTCATGTTGTCTTTGCAACTCATGGTTCATAGAGCACAACATCAATCACTTTGCATCAATGGCATCATCAGAATGCTTCTTGTAAGCATCCCTTTCTGCCCTTGGTGCATTAGGAGTAGGTTCCTCTGGAATTGGAGTATCCAGGACATAGAGCTTTCGCTCTTGAGTGAGAACAATTCTCAATGTCCTATACCAGTCATGGAAATTTGTCCCATTTAGCTTGTCCTTGTCAAGGACCGATCACAAAGAAAAGTGATTGTTTTTTGTTGCCATTTGTACTACAAAAAGAAAATATGCAATTTTTAGTCCAAAACTCATTTTTGACTTTATTTGATTGATTTGAAAATTTTGACGATATAATTAGGCCTTTATTAATTATCGCTCCCACTATTTTACTTTAAATTGATAGCCCTTACCATCAATTCGGAAGATCGCAGCGTACAACCTTCTAGTGGGCAAGATCCTGAAAACCTCTAAGTCATGGACCATCTAGGGTTGTCACCCATAACTCAGATCTCTCAAGTAGGCAACTCTTGCCAATTGCATCATATGCAACTCTTGATAAGATGTCATATGCAACTCCTTACCATGATCATCTCTATGCCTCAAGGTACTAGATCCCATCTAGATCACCTTGTTAAGTCTGACCCAAAGCAAACACGATGAATATGCACCCTGCTAGGGCAGACCCACACATTCATCCTTCACGCTTCCACGATATAGACGGTGCACCACGCTAGGGCGTGCCCACACTTGGTCGATCAAGATTTTCACGTGTGTCACATTTAGAAGGCATCTAAAACTTAATATTTAATGAGGGATTTGGTTTTTATATACATATACTTATCCAATCACCACAATACATAGTACGTATCATATACATGCTATATCCCACAGAAAATATGCGAAATGATAAAAGCAATGATTATGGCCATCCTAATGTGATTCCTCGAGCCAAGAGGAATCACGATCATCTAGGTCTACATCACATGCAACCTGTACAAGATGAACTCTGTGCTTTAGCCATCCGAGTTGATCAACTCATCACATGAAAGACTTGCTCGTCCTGGCCTAGTCGTCTGGGTGCCACCAGCCAATCAGTTGGCTCCTCCAATCGATCGGTTCGTCTGGTCGTCATGCATCTCTTCCTGACCGCCACCCGCTCATCTCTCTCTTCAAATCGGTCATCAACCGATCGGTTCACTCCTTGAACTGATCGTCTGGAACGTCAACCGATTGGTTCACTCCTTGAACCGATCGTCTCAGCTGTCGTCAGAATGTCTGTCGTTCTTTGACATAAAAGGAAATAAAATCTATCCTATTTTACATTTAAAAAGGGGAAACCCCGAGTTACATTCGAGGGGAGCAAAGGTAGGAAAGAAATCTTGAATTATTTTGAGTTACATCAGGAATAGGAGAAGGAATTGGTGCGCAGACTGAGATGCAAGAAACCACAAACAACCATACACGGATACGGTTTACTGGACATAACCACGCTATACATCCACCACAAAACTCGTTTAAGGGCGACGCGTATTGAGTGCATTAATATTACATATCATATATGTAGTTAGGGATTTGTGGATCTAAGATTGGACATGCATAAAGCCAATTTTATTCACATCGTATGCAATAAATAAAGGTGACAAACCAAAATCGATCATATCGATAATCCTAAAGTATAGAGCAGTTGACGTGGCTCTGATACCACTATTTTGGTTTTAAGGGAGGCAGAGAAGGCAGCGGAAATAAGAATTTTCTCCTCCCTGAACCCATGACAAGGAAACGCGTCAATGTCTATACAATAGGAAAGGAAGGTTTGTGGAATCATACCTTGTCCCGAGGCTTGCTCGGTGACAATACCTCGCGCCCTGCGTGGTCTTCACCTCCGGTCTTGGACAGTGTCTGTGCAGCTCCTGGTCGTACCGGGACTGACAACTCCTGGTCTCATCGGGACTGTCGGGATTGACAGCTGTTCTCCGAGCGGCAGAAATCTCCCGCCTCTGAAGTAGTCCACATGGACCACTTGGAACTCCAATCTCCTTGTCCCACAAGGAATTGGAAGGAGTCACACCCTCCTGTCAGCGTACTAGTCGCCAACACACTCTCCTACTACCAGTCGCTTTTTGCAGTTGTCTTTCCCTTGCTGTGCCTCTCATATCAGGTAGCACTTGCTCGGGCTCTCTCGGTTACCAAAACCAGAGAGAACGACAGCTTTACAGAGCAACTGGTTGCACTGAGTTGTTCTTTGAGAATCCCTCAATACCCCTATATATAGGAGGATCATGGGACATGGTTCTCTATCTCGGGCAATGCAGGACTAAAGCAGGAGTAGAAGGGTTCGAGATTTTCCACAAAAACAACCAACTGCGTGACCTGAACCGATCGTTTCATCCCTGAAATGGTTGGTTGGGGACCTGAGCCGATCGATTGGGGACCTGAGCCGATCGGTTGATACCTCAACCGATCGTTTGGGATACCTCAACCGATCAGTTCACTGCTGAACCAGTCTGTTTGTGGTCCTGATCAGTTCCCGATTGACTTTCCTTCTTTTGTTTGGAATCGGTATCAAATACTAATCCTTGTTCCAATCAAATTGGACAAGTGAAATGAAAAGAAATTTCTCACCAATCCTATTTTCCCAACTTGCTCAGTTGCACCAGTTGAACCGATCGTTTCAACACTTGAACCGATCATTTCATCCTGTGCATGAGCCGATCGACTCACCATCTAAGCTGATCAGTTCATCCAGCTCAGCCGATCGGTTCATCACATGAGCCGATTGATTGGGAGTGCAGATTGTGCAGAAATAGTCAATTGCAGTTTCAATCAATCTGATACTCTAATCAATCGATCCAACACCTTGAATATTATGATTTTGAGCTATCAATTAATTGAGTGTTTAATTGAACTACTAAACTCCTTTTGTAATCAATCTAAACAACGTTTGTGGACAAAACTCCTCTTCCAGGTTAAATCCTATGTGTGTGACCCTGTAGGTCCTTTTCACGTTGGCAGTGAAAGTCCATAACGCTTATGACTTCACAAGCAAAGAGCGGTGCCTAGTCACACATCAATGTTACCCAAGTGAAATAGAAAGTTGGAGAACAACTTTCAATCCTACAATCCGTGAATGGTGTTACAGTGAATGTATAATTCCTTTGTCACTGATATCCCGAATGAACTCGAGGCATGGAACAGTCATCCTGTCAACGTTCATTCATTTTCTTGATCTCAGAGTAGATTGGAAGAGATATGTATGACATCAATATCACATATTGATTCACACATGCATGCATGCCTTTCTCAATCCTACTCATCAAGTGGCCATGGATATCAAACTCCCTCAGGAGGGACAAATCCCATATCTATCACTCACCCCTCAAAAGCCCCATGTGTCAAATCCACCCAATCATCACCTTTATAACAACCCATGTTTCAGGACTGCGTTTGATGATGTCAAAGTGTACCCAACGACATGTGTTGAGTGTAGTGATTTCATGTCAAAGAATCACATTCACCACCATCACTATGAGTATTGACTGTGACTACCATGTCATGGTTCCATGTGTCAAACTCACGGTGGGTCTGTCCAGTACACTTGTTCTCTAACAAGTACCTATGTGTTTGGTTTGATATCTCTATATCATGACTAATGAGATTCTGTCATCAACCAACACCACAATCTAGTCTTGTGTGTCATTACTGTCTATCTACCTTTCACAATGACATCCGATTAGGGACATAACAAGAATGTACAAACTCTTAGCATCTATATGATCTCATCGTTTAAGTCCTCAACTTGAAAGCATACGTCATGGAGTACTATCATTCTCTAGACATTCTATTTGTTCTATCACTATCTCATATGACTGAACCAGAAAGAATTGGAAGCTTGCCTTTGATGTTTATCAAACCAATCTTAATGTATCCCATAAATCATCCCATGATTGGCTCTCAGGGCATACATACCAACAGGGCATCGATGCTTCCAACAAAAGACACCCCCCAGAGGATGAAGCTCGACGGCAGATGCATTTTTTGTGCCGTCAGAGATACCTTCTTTTGAGATGACAGACTTTGACAGAAGGGTCATCGGATACCTGACGATCAGGGATCAAAAGCTACTGAACAAGGTCCTGAGGTCGTAGGATGACGAAGAAGAAGTCATCTGGAGCGACAGCTACTTCTCGGTACAACGGGGAGCACTAAGAAACATATTTCGCTCCCCAGCCGTTGTCAGAAAAAAGTTGTTCAGGGTCCAACAAGGCATCGTGATAGAGAACGCAGGTGCCCGGACAGGCCGACAGACGATCTACTGCGCCACCCCAGCCTTTGCGAGAAGACTGATGAAGGGGTAGTATCAATCTACAAAGGTGGCCAGTATGCTGAAGAATATTGAAGAGCACAACCCAAACCTGGTGCTGACCCCCTACAAACATCGAAAGGGTTGGTTCTTGTGTGTTGGTGACCTCTGTAATCACGACATCCAACTGCTTAGCTGTTGCAACAAAGAGGTCCTGCGCATAGGCAACACTTTTGTACACCCCGAGGACAAACATCTGAGGCTGCTCCCGTTGCGTCTCCACCACATTATAAAGTATGGAATCCAACGCTACAGCGGCGTCTGAAATTTTTTCACAATAAGGGACTTCCCAATTCAAGAAGAAGAGGGAAGTGGAAACAATGCCTTTATAGTCCTGCTTAAGACAACTCCAGAGCCAAAACTTCTATCAGCTCAGAAGCATCTATGCACAGTTGATTATCAAGGACAAGCACTATTTCTGAGACGCAGGGATACCAGAAGAGTTGCTGGATAGTGAACAAGAAGACAAATCCTCTCAACCCAGCAACACTCTAGAAAAAGAAGCCGAGATGGAGGAAGACGTTTACAGGGTAGGCAAGCAACTAGAAATCTTGCGGGAAGTATTCAGAAATGAAGACTCCGCGTCGCCTGAAAACTCAGAGGAATTAATCAGCAAATTCGACAGATTCTCATGCTCTACACTAATGAAGGAGCAGGTCAACAAGATCATGTAGAAGTTGGCTAACTCTACCCCCTCAGACGTCATCTACGAGGCAGGCAGTGTCATAGTCCCAGTTGACTACTTAAGGGACATGGTGAAAGAAGGAGGATGTTTGGAAATATCAGTGGTGGTCGCCTACATCCAGATAATATAAAAAAAGCTTGAACACACATACGTAGCCCATCCAATGTTGTTCAACGACATCTGTCTTTCCGATGAGTCAGGAGCAAAAAATTCTTTTCTGACGGAGTTGCAAAGCAGGAATCCACATCATCTTGCTGCCTATTCTGCACTACAACCACTAGACGATCCTGACGATGTACACTCACCAACGAGTAGGAATTTTCTACAATACCTCGGACAACAAAAAAGATCATCCAGTGCAGTGTACATTCGACAACGTTGACATCCCTCGAGCGCTTAGTACGGATATACTACAATGAGGTGGCAACGCTGATCCAACCATTCCTGGAGACAATAGAGAGCAAATGGCACGAACTTCCGTTCTGCCACCGCAGTCCACAACAAATTCCCCTATCCAACGACTGCAACATCTTTGTGCTGGAATGGATATCTAGCCAGGTGACGCTACAACAAACGCCCGACAATCTCCACCACATCGAATATCACAGCAAACGCGGAGAATATGTGTGGGAGGTTCTATCTGGCAAAGGCGCGCTCACCAGCTAATCCTCACTGAGTTAACATTACCCTACCTTATCTATCTCACAACTCTGGGATAGAGTGTGAGGTAAGTTTGGGGGGTACTATGTATCAGTGAGGGAGGTACTAAAAGCCCTCTAAACTTCACCTTTTCTTCTTTTTCCTATAACATAACCTGTGTACATATACATATACATGTTTCATATGAAACTTTGCATATACAATTTTTTTTGCCTCTATACAATTGTACAAAGACACTTTATAGTAAAAACCTGACACGACTTCTTTCCAGTTTGTTTTCTCTATGTCTAAGGTGGTGTAGGTTTTTGTTATGATCTTTCTGAAAATGCGGTCTCAAATCGACAAAAGTCTACTATTTTACATGCCAAAAATTCGAAAAATAATCTCGAAACAGCTAAGAGATGTGTATGCAGAAGGAAAAATCTGCCCAAACAGCAACTTGCTTTTGTTTCCCTACCCATCAAAAATCCCAAAAAGAGAGAGAATCCTTATGAGAGTGAATAAAAGTATGAGAGTTGTGCCAAAAAAAATACACACTCTTGTCTTTCCAAAAAGTACCCCTCTTTAGGCATGGTAGATCCGGGGCAGTGGTACGTAGGATGTGAAATCGTTGCTCTAAAGTCAACTGGCTTGGACTGTAGGGACCACTTGCCCGTTAATGGACCCGTACCTAGATGGACTGATGGGAAAACAAGAAAAACCCAAAAAGCCTTAAACTTACCCAAAAACACAACTTCCTTTTACCAAAAGCTGTTTGGTGTGAAAGCTAACTTCGAAATCATGCACCCAAGTCTCACCGAAGCTGAAGAGAAATTTTTTCTTGAATAAGGCAGGAAAAATAAAGTCAATTGCTCGTAATTAGACTTTATTCTTGTTAAGACATCTTGATACTCGCTCAACCCCTTGTCTGAAAACTATATGAGATTAAGAGGAAGTATGGCAAAACAAAGTTTTAAAATTGATTGAGGACGATCAAAATGCTAAGTTTAGGGGAGTTGATAACACTCATTTTTGTGGTATTTATGGCCCATATTTCGTTGTCAAAACTGCCCTTTTTAAATTGTTTTCCTCTTCATTTTGTCATGTTATTGAATAAATGAGTCACATTATGCTCTTCACTCATTTTTATCATCTTTTACAGTGCTTTTACTTGCTTTTTCACTCAAAATCAGCAAAATGACCCATCCCGACCAACTTACAAAGAATCGGCCTTTTTCTAGCTCCACGACACGTCCACTACCCGTCGCGGTCGCTGCCCGACATGGCACCAACCCGACACTGGTGTATCACGTAGCGCAGAATTTGGCGAGTGACACGCTACTACCTGACAGAGAGTCATTATCACGCCATGACCAGACATCCCCACACGGACATATCGCGCGACACGAGCCACTCACTAGAAAAATGTCTGTCTGTCACAACCACCCGATACCACTGCAACCCGTCATGGTGTGCCGGGCAATACCTAGGTGTCGTCCATCCCCGAAGCCACATAAAGGGAGTCGATGAAGGATACGTGGTGCCCGGAGGTCCGCAACTTCTTCTAACCGTTGCCTATAAATAGCAGCTACAGAGTCTCAATGGGACGGGTCAGAATCTCGCAAAAGCTAACTTCAAAAAACAACTGGAGTTAGTGTGTCGCGTCCCCGAGGTGTGCTGGGCGATACTAGGTGAGCACTTCCCCAACCCCAGAGGGGTGGGAGTGGTTCACTTAGAATCTGTCCCGGCAGCCGTAGCGGTCGATATCGACCAAGAAGGCCACCCGATGTGCCAGGTTCCTAGATGGGCTCTCTCCCGAGACGGATTGGCCACTACACTCGATACGAGGAACTTGAGAACCTAAGACCTCTTTAACCCGACACGATACCGAACCCGATACAGACAACCTGTCACAGTGTGTCGCCTGAGAGGGTGGCACCCTGATACAACCGTATCGGGTAGAGCGCTTTGAGCGACACGTCTGCCCGTCACGACTTATTTCCCGATAGGGGATGCCGCCCGACACAGGCGTATCGGGCAGTGCTCCTGTTTGGTATCGGGTTAGAGGCGTCTTAGGGGTCTACTACTGTATGTCGCCCTCCTAAATCAAGGAGATGATACCTATCTTCCCTTTTTCAGTCATTTACTTTCCTTATTTACGCAATGTAACTAAACCCTTTTATACAATGCTTATTCCAGTGGAGAAAGAGGATTTTTAATATCTATTGCTCTAAGTTTGGTCCCTTTTTGTTGGATGATTTCTTTTTAGCATATGAACACTAGCTTGTATGCTTGGATCATGTTTTGACTAGCTATCGAATCGTGTTTCCCGTTTCAACATCCTCGAGAGAGGAGTTGCGACTCTAGTTTTTGGTCCGATCATGGTGTATGAGAGTACCCAGGGTCAGAGTCACTTCAGTCTCTTTCCACTCCAACTAAGGTCCCCTACCCTTGAGAGAGGGAGTCGATTCTTGGTTGGAGGTACCCTCTTTGAGGGAAGGGGTACTTGACGTTTTCTGTTGCCGCTTGTTATGGCTAAGTTTTCTTCCTTCGTTCCTTACCTAAGTAATAATGTTATCCCCTCTACTCTGTTGCACAAAACTTCTAAAATTGATAAATGCCAAAACCTTAATCTTCCTTGTAACTCTAGTTGGAGATAGTTTTCTTTTGTTTCACCGATTTTGATCTACCGTTCCCTTGGGAACATCTTCTTACTGATCTTTTACCGGAGTGTAGAGCCCGCGTTCTTAGCACTACCACCCTTGTCCCTGTGGTTCGACCCCGATTACTACTTTGGACCTCGTCATCGTTGCGGGGGCCTAAGAGTCGGGTTATGTAAAAGTCTGACTACTTCAAATCCGCTCCCTTAGGACACGCGATTTAGGCCGGTCAAAGGGTCACCACATCTTTTTAGGTGATCGGCAGCAGTGGTAGCAGATAAGTGGTAGAGAGAAGGAGCTATAGTAATGAACCTTGGAGATGGTTTTTAGATGTCTAGTTTGTTCTAAGTCATCCATGTACTGTTGGGTTTAGGCGGGAAAGTTTGTATATGATGTTTCAATCGTATAGATTTTTGTTAACATGTTAATGCTTGTAGATGTGGAATACATGAATAAAGTTCTCCTATTTATATATGTTGTGGCTAAGGACATGGAACAAATTGTATTATATTCTTGGCATAGTATGAATACAAGTAAGATGTTGGGATTCAATGCAAATGTTTCTGAGCATGTTGGGGATGTTGAAATCAATTTTAATTAGCCCCTTTCTATGCCATGTGATTAACTAGTGATCGATCATTTTTTATATTTTAAGTAGCTTCATTTAGTGTGATAGGTTCTCTCAATAATTCTCAAGATAGTTTTTGATGACATGATTATTGAAACTTATTCATCAATAAGAATTCAAAAATTATCGATTTGTTCCCCTTTTTGAGACATAGATTCACTACTATAGAAATGCTTTTTACAATGGGAGATACACAATAGTTTTGTTGGTTGTGTTGTAGTTAGCATACTTATAAAAAAAACCTATTTGCGTGTTGTGTTTTATACAACACAAGTTATTTACAACATGCCAAACCCAATGTAGTGTTTGTGGTAAAATAACATGTGCTAAATTGTTGTAATAGAGTGTTGCATCGCAACATACTCAAACATGTTGTAGAGACCTCAATTACACAACATGTTGTGAGCCATTGTAATAGTCACACATGATAACATGTTGTAATAGACAATCACTACAAAACATAGACTAAGCCGTAGTAAGATATCATAATCACACAACATACATTTGCCTATTGTAATTGGTACATGCTGTAATAGACCATAATAAAAAAACATGTTGAAGCCCATTGTTATATGCCAACACCACACAAAAGACTCTGACATTTTGTTACATACTATAATTACACAATATATCATGACCCACGGTAATAGACACACATGATAAATCATTGTAATAGACCGCTATTACACAACACGTACTAACCCATTGTAATATACCATAATCACACAACATGAGTTCACCTGTTGAAATAGTTACACATTGTAATGGACCGCTATCACATAACATATTATAATCCATTGTTATATACCAAGATCATACAACAAACTCTGATTTTTTATTATACACCATACCTAATCAACAAACTCCAATATGTTATATAATCACATGTGTCCTTATTATTCAGCAAATCCCTTGAGTTAAAAAAATACAAAATCTTCTGGTCTCCTTGACTTCTTCTCTTGTTTAATTGATGCGATGAATACCACGTCTCTTCCCATCTCATTCATCTTTCCTCTTCCTAACTCAAACACTTAATCGGTCTTGTTACCACCCATACCTCATGCCATTATCAATTTTAACATATGTACGATCAACCTCTAACATAGAGTAACCACAAACATGTAATTAAGTCGTTGAAATTCACAATTCCTATAAGACGGACCTTAACCTTGAGATTGATTTTTCTTATATAATAATTGTCAAATCTGGCTCCAGATTAGGTGTCGGGTCTATTTTTTTCAATGTGGATCAGTACTGGATTGAGAAGATGACCAAACAACTATGATTCAAATGTTTTGGCCCAGAACCAACCCCAACCCAATTTCTTAACAAAGAATTTACTCATGAACATGTAATTAGAGAACTATTTTTCTATATAAAATCATTGTCAGATATGAGTCTTGTTGTGATACATATTTTATTTTTTCTATTTGGGTCAATTTCAGAATGAGAGGTCGGTCAAATAAAATCTAATTCTGAGTTTGGGTCTGGGAATGATAGTTAAACACTCTGGGTAGTTGTTCTGACCCAGACCGACCAAAATCCAATTACTCAATAGGATATTTAATCAGGAGCATGTAATTAGAGAATTGATTTTTATATATATAATCATTTTCAAATCTAGGTCTAAGTTTGGTTTAAATCTACTTTTCTCAATCTGGGTTGGTTTTATATTAAGAGATCAGTCACACATAATCCAATTTTTGATTTTGGTCTAGGGTTGACACTTAAACACTCTACCAGGTCATGTTTTAACCTAGAACCGATTGACACCAACCAAATTATTTAACACCCGTATGTGATATTATAGTAGAGTACTGATTAGCCCTACATTAATTATATACATTGATACACATGCTTATGTATATTCTATAAAAATGCGTTACATACATATTAATTATGAAAAATAGAACCTATCTATACTTTAGTCACACACGAGCTTTCTTTTCCTCCACACACGTCGACTTTCAATTCCCCAAATCTTTAGATAACTGACTAGTCTATGTCTTTGTGATCAATGTTGATCTCCTCTGTAAGAACTGTCTGCTTACAAGACTGCCCCTCTGCTACCATCTGCCCCTAGAGCACCCCACCTCCTCCCCCTTCTCCAGACAGCACGACGCGGTTCCACTTCCTGGAGAGACCATCGCGCGTGAAGACAACAATGCCTCCTCCTCCTACTTTTACAGAATTCATGATGTGAACTCCTTTTCCTTCGAAGGTCCCTTCAATCCAAGGTTCGTCTATGTGACAATTCCTAGATGAAAACTAATGCTTATCAAAGGATGATCAAAGTAGAGTTCAACCTATTGAGTATTTGATTTATTGCTTGACCCTAGAACAAATTCGTTCGGTAGTGTGGCATGTTGGGAAAGGTAGAACCCAGAACCAAATCAATTTCATATTGAATATTCCTTCCTTCATAGTGTCCTTAGGGGGTTGGTTTTGTAGGTATTTTCTTGTCACACAACTCAGTGACTATTAAAGAAGTTTCTTGTGGATTTTTATGTTTGTTTTTCTAGTCCATGGTGAGCTATGGTTAGTTTGGTTGTTTAAAAGGTTTTGGGTTTTTAGTGGAATTCCATGTTGGTGACACCTGTCATCTAGGTTTTGTTTCTATGAACCCAGGTGGTGGGAGATATAATCATGGTAACAAATCTTACTGTATGATATTTTGATTTTCTTTTAATTGGTTTTCTAATACGACAATCATGGTACCAGAGATGGGGTTTGTTGGATGTGTTTAGGGAGAGTGTTGATACTTTACGTTAGGTTGGTATCCCTTTTTAATTATCTCATAAGGATATTATGTCTTTTAAAATAGTTAATAGGATGTTATCATGTGGAGCAGATCATTCTTGTGTTCCTGAGAGGAATGTAGTTTGAATACCAATTCAAATGGAGTATCTAAATGAGGATGGACAATAGTGTGACATGACGTAGGAATATTTTTATGGGCTATGATTTTATGGATGCATATATTTGTAGCAAACATGTTATACCCTCCATGTATTGTGGTGGACCATGTGCATGATGTGAATAATTTTTACAAACAACTCTAGCATGTAAGAGATATTGAGTTTGTATGTAGTGTTGATCGTGCTAAGGTGAATATGTGGAAGACTAGGGTAGATAAGGTATTTTACATCCATAAAGTTGTAGATTAGGATCATATTTACCAAACTACTTACGTTTTGAAGGGGACTATGTCAGTTAGTGGATCATGGAAGAGGAGAAGTATTTATCAAAGACTTTATGTGCTCAGACTTCAAAAGGTGTTTGAGGCTGCTACTTCCTAGTGCTGCATATTTAAGAGAGATATACAATTTTTAGAATCTATGGTAGTCGAGATTGGTGAGAAAGTAAAAAGTGAGTTTTATTGGTATTTCTTGGTTTGTCCCTAGATATCAGAAACTTAGGAAGACAAGATTATATTTTTTAATGATAGTCCATATTTTGAGGTCCAAAGGAGAAAAAACTTTGTGGAATGAAGATAGAAGTTATTTTAGTTAAGGATGTGAGGTAGGTATAGTGATCTCTGTAGAATATAAATAGGAGTTTGGACGAGGATGAGGTATCAAGTGTGAGTTTGTCATCAAAGTTGAGTATATCAGATTTGGGTTCATGCTTCAAGTCTTGTGCTTTTTATAGTGTAGATGAAAATTAGTGATGGTATTGGTTCTAGTGTGCTTTCAACTTTAGAGGATGTATCAAAGAGACACCATTTTTCTTCATGTGTACATAGACACAAAGGGAAATAGTTATCTTGTATATCATAATAAAAGTTAATATGTGTATCCATATTAATTTATATGTTATACTACATTATATCAAGACTGTTTAAAGTATAAGATACTTTAAATAATATCATTCTAGGTTATTAGTTACATACAATGCTAGAAAGATGATGGCTAAGATTCAATTTTGAGACAAAATAGGATATTTTTATTTCCTAACAATCAAATTCAAAACTAACCTAGACTCTCATTTTTACCACTCTGCCCTTACCCAGAACCAATTAGGAATGTTCAATTTAAATTTATAAACCAATATGGACTGTATAATTTAGCCTCTATATAAATTTATACACACATTTTTCTGAACCTCTATGCTAGGTATATAAGTCTATATGTTAGGTGTGTAAAATTTTAGGTTGATGCAATCTATATGTTTTACAAGTAGAATAGACTTGAACCCAGATTCATCCAACCTATGAGAAAACACAGATTGTAAAAATTAGCACCTAAAATTGACTTGGACCTAATTTTTTTGTTTTTTAACATGGAACCGAATAAGAATGTCAAAACTAGAATCTAGAATTGTAATTTTTTGTCAGATGTGATCAGATTTTGAGGTTCAAGTGTAGCCCTAATTATATAATCATTTTGGTTCTCGATTGGGTATTTGCTTAAAAATTCAGATCAAACTCATGTGAAATGCAGTATGGATGCACATCAATTTGGATTAAAATTCTTTGTAGGAGTAACAAATGTATGCCCAAATATATGAACAAAATTGAGTTTTTCAAAGGAAAAGAAAGTTTTTTTTAAAACATTCTCCATTCATGTCCAAAACTAACATGCAATATAGAGAGAGATAAATTTGAGTGATAAAATGCTCATGCGAGTATTTTTTTCTTGAATACCATGTTAAGGGGTTCATGGATCATAGATCAAAACTCACAGATCCACTCAACTCCAATAGATAATACACTATTCTTATAGGTTTAAATTTTGTTGTTGGGATAAAATCCAATTTTAAAGAAAGATCAGGAGATGAAGCAGACCTTCTCCATTGTGACTCTCACAAAATTTCTTATGCATGGGAACATGAGTGAAATTCTCTATTGTGCTTGATGACCTCCACTAATCCTCCATTGTGACAAGTTCAGGACCAATTTTCTAAGGTATGATGTATCGATCAACCTAGGTCAAAGATAGTGCATAACCCTGATCATATTTGCTACTTTGACCATCAACAATAGAAGAAGCAAAACTAAACTGTTACGTATAGGAATGAGTTCATCAATTCCACCCATATGGATCATAACTGAAGGGAAACTGGAAACTAAAAATAATGACACTAACCATATTGGGAAACATAGACATATCAAACAAATCCCCATCTATCTACACTAGAACATGTCCTTTCCGGTCCCATCCCATAGGTTTCTCAACCTCTACATGATTCAAAAATGATACTCAGCAGAGAAAATAAGAGAAAAGTGTATATGTTTATCTCAGAGGAGTATATGAATAAAATAAATTTTGGGCATTTATATGACACCTTTTGCCACACAAAGTGAGATTACTCAAAACAAAGTGTGGAATTAACACCAATAACGACATTACCACAAAATAGGCTAAATTAAAATTGATTTCATAACCATGCATCAACATCAACACATCATATATGAAGCCATAAATTGGAGCACCTAGTATTTCATTCATATCAAAGATGTTACATAACATAGTTCACTGGCCAACTAGCCACAACTTGTTACATATGATAACATGTTCACATATACAAATGATCTGTGTATGACCATAGCATATATCCAAAATCCCAAACCAACATAAATCGTCTACAAAACACCCCCAAGGACCTGAGTGTACATGGACGACACACATGACTATATTACTAGAAACTAGTTGCATCTCCATGATCCAACAACTATGACTCCTCAGGTTATCTATCTTGACAACATTATCTCTATCTCTGTATGCACGTCCACCTAAAATATGTGGAAACCCATAGGGTGAGACCAAACATCCCAGTGAGAGATATAACTCTCTGCCAACATATATTAAAAGCACCGATAACTAAAATAGGAGATTATACTATTAACAAATAAGAAAATCCAACTAAATGATAGAAGCATGGTAATCAATACTATTTAAGCAGTTCAGGTATCTACAACTAAGTAGTAGAAAATTTTATACATTTAGAAGGAATATGAATAACATGTATAACTATTATAAAGAAAATAGTACAAGATTCAAGGCAAGGGCTCATCCAATGTTATTCGCATATGCCCCTAGGAAAACATACTACATGGTTGTATTACATCTTTTATTAATTCCCTGAGGATTTGAGTCATACTACCCAAATCCAACCGCACCCCCACGAAGGGCTACATATGGTGCCATACAAGGTTAATGGAACAGATAGACTCCATGATCTCTCCAACACCTCTGGGTCAATGCAAGAGAGAAAGTGACATATAGTCACACTAAAGGATCGACTCACGCATGGTTGTCCATATAAACAAACTAGCCCGCCTTGGTACAAGTCATGATGCTAGTGAAATTGAGTGACAACCACAACCGCACTCCTGCCAGGGTATGGCCCATAGCCAATCATGTGCAATATCATAAGCACATACTAAATCACATCACTGAGATATGGCCCACAGCTACACTCTTGTCAGGGTATGGCCCGCATCCATTCCTGTGAATCAAAGGATACAAAAGATATCTCAACTTGCACCCTACATATTCAACAATATATGCTCTGAGTTTCCCGTAGGAGTTACTCATTTCACCATCCATCACTAAGACTGACACTTACACTAGAATGAATCTATGGCACATGGCAACTACATGATTAAGGTTTCACTTTATTATTTATTCCAATGGGGTGGATTAAGGTTTTAGCACACAATTGGACATACAAAACCCTAATTCAATCTAGCAAGCATAATTGTAAAACAACTTCAAAAGATATAAGATGTGCATGGTGTGAACTTATCACATCATCTCAGGAAATCAATGTCTCATTGCCTTCCATAAGGCTGTAATCATCACCACCTATTAACACTTCCATATTTGTCTAATCATCATAGTCACAACACTGGGGATATTAATCCATCAGCACATCACTGGAGGATAACACCTCTCGCTAGGCATCTAGCCTTCACTAGATCAAAAGACTAATCACATCATTCCTGTATAACAACATCACATCATGCCTCAACAAGTACAATGTGCATGATCATCTCTTTATCAAGAGAGAGATAGAGAAAAAACAACATAAATCACTATGTCTCATCATCATCTCAGCATGCCTCATAATATTCATAACAATCACCTTAGCATGCACAAGCCATGGCATGCATTCAGCCTGTAAGGTTAGGAATACACAAATAGGAGAGAGAAAGTATAATCATGTTCCACACATTTAAGCAAGATTTGTAAACATAGCCTACCCTCAAATTAGGGTTAGGGTATACACACATAGCCGATTAGGATTCTATAGTGTTATTCGATCATCAACCTTCATCATAACGCTTCCCACTTTCTTAGAGTCGATTAGGGTTGAGCATTATCATTATTTTGATTAGTGGGGCATATCAACAGCATTAGGTATTAACCATCAATTACTTGTATATGTGTAGCATTCCTACTATGTTATGTGTATATAACAACCATGTATTCTTGTACGAACCTAACCACCATAATACAGGTGTCTCGACCTCACACACCATAAGGCATCTCGACTGCGACACACCTCTGCCCAAGTCGCGAACGCGACACACCTCCACCCAGGTCGCGACTGTGACACACCACGGCTAAGCATCATGACCAACATCCATGACAGGGAATTACGACTACTCTTAAAAGTGGCCTCTCGAGCGTCAGCTAAACATTGTGTCTCAACCTAAAGAAACGTAGTGTCACAACCCAAAGCAACACAACGCCACGACTCAAACCATAAGTAGCGTCATGACCATCCCCATGATGCAATGTCACAACTGAGATAAAAAAAAGACTCAACTAGCATCAAAGCAAGGTTTCACGACAACCGTTACACATAGCGTCTCAACCAAGCATTGCAATCAAGCATTACATCCATAGCTTAACAAAGCGTCTTGACCCATGTCAAACACAAAGCATGGATGTCTTCACCCCAACACTACACATGGGTGTATGTCTTGACCTCAAACACCAAGGACACCTATGTCTCGACCGTAACAAGATCAAACAACAAGAATACCAAATGTCACCAAGATCAAAACTCATGGATCCAAGGCCATCAAACCATAAAACAAGTGCCATGGAGATCATCTAGAAACACCACTTAGGAGAGAGAAATTTGAACCTTAACACATAAGGAAAACATCCAAAAGTTCATGGTAAACATAAGTGCTGAACTTAAATCATGGTGATAAAACCAAAGCTCAAATATATTCAAGATCATCCTCTTCATGGACACTTAGAAAATGTGCACATAGAAATTAGGGTTTTAGAAAGAGAGTTATCTACATGAGAAAACCACAAAGTCTTAAACCCTAATTTCATAGGATCCTGTAAACAAGAGTCAATCAAGGTCAGAACAAAAGATTATAGTAAGTAAACCCACTATCCTCAAGGAGGGACACTTCACACAAAGTCAGGTACCAAGAATTAGGGTTTTGGATTTTAAGCATATCAAGCATGATAACCACCATCACTTAAGCTCTAGATCATGATATTATATACTAGAATATTAAGGGCACATTTTAGAGGGAGAAATAGCAACATGCAAGTAAGATTAAGAGTGCTAATAATAGAGGGGGGTAGAGAGTTATATAACCCGCCTTATGGAAGATCAACTCCAAGGATCACAAGCTCTAAGCACACGATCACCAAGGGAGGATGAAGCTCCACCAAAAACTCCACTTTTGGCCACAAGATCACCTCAAGAACAAGGAGAAGACACTAAGGTCATAGATTTCTCAAGAAAAAGGGGATAAAAGAACCCTAGGTTGAACCAAAAAGAGAAAAGAGAGCATAATTTCCTCTCACTTGGGCACCACCTTGTTAAAACATGGTCTATGACCCTTGTGATGAGGAGTTTACTCCCAAGAACGACCACCATGGATAGTCCATAGTCTGTCCCTGAGAAAAGGGAAGAACATCGGGTAGAATATACAAGGAAAAACCATCAAAGAAAGGCAAACACTTACCAAGGTTGAAGATGAGCAAGAATCACCACAAGCAAGGGACCTGATCTCCAAAGCTTCAGGGATCATCCCTTCTTTCCTCCACCAAGAGAAGGAGGAAGAAGGAGGGCTGAATGGTTCACTTGCTAGAAGTGAAGAGGGTTTATATACCAAAGGAGGAGGAGGGTAAGATGGAGATGGAAGTGTCAACACCTAAAGGTACCAAAGAGACACTTGTCTACCTATGAAACCAACATGCAACCTGTCACGTACCCCTTACTCATCCTCTAGGCATCGTGACTTGTGTGTCCCTGAATCTCAATTTAGCAGTCTTCATCCTTGTAAGAGACAACCATGGATCCCAATTTGAAAGATGAGATCATAGCCTTACATTTCTCATTGGATGGCTAGATCTTCTTCCTCTACCTCTGATCAAACTGGAGATCGTGGGGGAAGATCAGAAGCAGACACTCTTTTCACCACCTCGTCTTGGAAGTGGGCTAAGAAAGGAAACTGACTCAACGGTTATCTTTACCTCACCAAGGATGCCCATTTTGACCCCTTTTAGTAGGTTGGTGAGCAATAAACTAACGAGACCTCTCTAGCTCTCCACAATGTCCAATTCATCAGCTGTAACAGAGAGCAGGTGGTGGAAGGGGGAAAGGTATGCTGCTCACTGCTCACAGATTGATGGAGATAATATAGAAGGTGAAGGCAACCACTGAGCATTAGAAAATATTCCCATACACCCAAACGTAGTTGTAAAGGAGGTCAGTGCTCCTTTCAAAGTTCACTTTCATGGAGAAGGTTACCTAGTTGGGCGGTGTAGAATGAGGGCTCAACGGTGGTTTCTTAGGATCTAGATGAGTTCATAGAGGAAGTTCAAAACTTTCAGCAGTAATGGATGCACATGTAATGGCATGTAGCTCCTTCCCCTTTTCCTACTCCTCAATCATGGAGGATGATGGCGGGGTCACTGACTTGGGGAAAGAGAGCACATACAAACTTCTCTAGCAACTCTGACTCTAGAGAAAGATGATTTGAAGCCATTGGCAGAGAAAGGGAAGGAAGAAGAGGAGTAACCCTCAGTCGATTTCTCACCAGAATAGTCCCAGCCGCGGAGGTTCCTTCTTACGGGAGAATCAGAGTCCCGCAGACTCACAGGGTTCACGTAGAACGTGAGTGAGAGAGAGAATAGATCGGTTCAAGCCAGCTAACCGGTGGCCCATCCAAATTTGTGAATCGACTGGCTAAGCTGCAAGCCCAGGCAACCACAGGGTAGAGCAGCACCACCCATTAGAGCCATGTGGCGGCCTCCGATTTTCCAATAAGGGTAATTGTCTTCTAAAATATGCAGAACTTCAATAATTCATAGTAATTAGCTCCGTTATCAGAAAAATACAAACAAGCTATCAAAATTCTCAAAAATGTGTAAAACAACATGAAAGCATAATATCAGCCTTTTGATGCACTAGTCTCAATGATATCATGTGAGTTGTGAAATGCTTATATGATGTTTAATAAATCTAAAATGATGGCCTAAAATTATGATAACATGTTAGTGAGCCCATAATAATGTTTGTAATCCATATGATGTCAGATATTATGAATAGGATGCACAAAATCATGTAATTTTCTCCATATAACTAATTAGGACTAATACCCTAATTAATGTGCCATAATTACAAATATGCTCAAGAAACCTTAGAAATTACAGAGTAAGCTCATATCAGTATATGTAACCTCATATTTAATCTTGATATCATAATTATGCATATAAATAATGATACATGCTAAATGATCCTAAAATGATGAGAAAACCATAACATGATTAATACATGTAACTTGGGGTTAATATGAGCACAAAATTGAATGTAATCAAATAATCAAATTATCTATCTTAATCTATAATACAAGGCCAGTAAACCTAATCTCAAAAAGATAAGACAAGAAAATAAGTAATTATGGGAATATCAACATGAACTAAGTTAAACCCTAAAATGGATATAACTAGGGTTAATGATGATGAGAACCTGATGGCATATATGATCTTGTCTTAATTAGGGTTTGAATAAGAGTGATAGTTGACTCTAGATTATATTGTTATTAGGTTTGTCCTTCGTCAAGGTACGCCACTACCTCTTACTAGGCTTATTATACAATATGCTTGTGTTATATGTGTAGTAGAATACTTGGCATATGGTATTGGATGAAATGATTGTTCTTGTATGATATCTTGCTTGATTTTCTATACTTATTGCTATGAAAACATGAAACATAATATATCTATTCAATTATATCAAAGAACTTCAACTCTTTGGTAGTAAAGTGCTAGAAAGTAAAGTACTTCAACTCTTTGGTAGTAAAGTACTTGGAAGTGATCTCAAACTCTTTGGTAGTAGATCACATGTATAATGATCTCAAACTCTTTGGTAGTAGATCATAAAGGCCTTAATGCATTCAACTCTCAGGTAGTAAATGCATGGATGATATAATGAAAAATGTACTTAAAATATGTGTTCTCTTTTGTTAGTGAATATCTTTGTGCAAGTATATGCTTTTTCTTATATTTTTTTAATGATGCCAAGTATTAGTTTTATCTTATTGCCAAACTTAGTAATGAGAGGAATATAAAAAGACACATAGGCGTACTCAGTGCAATATTCTTGTATATTGTGGTGACATGTACCACATGTAATCTCTTGTTTTGGATGTGGATATGTTTTATTGAAGATCCAGGATAGTTGACAGTTGTGTGGTGAGCTAATGTACAGGTGGACCAGTTGTCTTAGGATCCTGTTGTTTAGTGGTAGTACATGTACATGTATAAGTTTGATGTTCAATATGTAATATCAAATGTTGTAACAATTCATGTTGTAATTATATGTTGGATGGTGAACATATGTTGTATGGTTTGTTTATTGTTCATGTGCATGTGCTACTAATTGTTTCCTTTTGACTCCCTTGATTTTCTTCTTCGTAGCCAATTGTGGGGTATTTAAATTGGGATTCTTGCTGAGATGTGGGTTTCAATTTGGACGTCACACATCATATTAAGTTTTAGAAAATCTGAGTATGTCATACAACTGCTTAAACATTGCATGCACGAGATGGTGATACAACTTATGTTGGGTCTCAACCACCTCGGTCCCCAACACTTGGTTTTGGTTGAGACACTCCAAAGGAGTTCAAAACCAAAGCACCACATACACCCTAGTCGAGACAAAAGGTCCTCATAACATCCAGGTCGAGACATAAAAGGAAAAGATGTCTTGACCCAACCACTCTAAGATCAACATGTCGAGACAAGCCACCTATAGATGATGTCTCCACAACAAACCTAGAAACCATGATTACCACTAGTGATGTCATCACGCATCCAAGGCCATACCAAGGCACCTAAAATGTCACATTCTCTCTTGTGAATCCAAGAAAGAGCAGGAACACTCTAGAAGTGGAAAATTGCAAGATAACCCTCACAAATGGGTATATTGCAATTTGACCCAAAATAAGCACATAAAGCATAAACATCATCCAAACAAGCTCAAACTGGATACTTAAGCTCTCCACAAGCTCTACAAGCATATGAAAGGATTAGATTAAGGTTCTAAGTAGTTAATAAAGCCAAAACAAATAGGGTTAGTCCAAAACCCAGGACAGGGGCCTTACAATTTAAGTATTCAAGTATAAAATAAAGAATTCTCTCAATTAAAGAAAGGAGATAAGCATATAGGAAAAACTAAGAGAATGATTAAAAAAGAGTAATAATGCCAACAAGTGATTAATCCAAAGTACTGAGGCATTTGTTTTCAATGGGATAATTAGCAAGCATGAAGATATAGCCTTTAAATCATTCACAATGACCAATGCATTAAAAATTGCATGTAGATTGTAAGAATACTAACAATAGATGAATCATGGTCAAGGCACCATTATGACCCTGAGACAAGGTTAGGTGGATAGATGCACCATGGTTGTAAAGGAACACAAAATTGGGATGGTTTGGAGACAAGGTTATGTGGATGATAAACCATGGTTGTAAAGGATCACAAAATAGAGACAATGTTAGGTGGATAGATGCACCATGGTTGTAAATAAATCTTGGTTGTTTTAAAGAGGTTTGGAGGACCTAGAGAAAGTTTGATCCACTAGTGACCATTTCCTCTAGTTCTACCTCCTCTCTTTTTTTCTTTGGGATGGTTTAACCTAATGGGATCTCTTCATGTTGACGTTGGACTTAAAAATGTCATGTGGGTGTCGGTCTTGAAGGGAAACAAAAGCAAGGTGGAAAAGTGAATTGCTTGTAAGGGTGTTAAAAAAATCACCATATTTCTATTACAAATTTGTTACAAATCATTTTGAAATTTAGATAAGAATTATAAATTTGGAATGATTTATACAAAAAAATGACTAATTATTCATTACAATATTTTAGAATATATATGTTAATAAATAAAAAAAAATAAATAAAAAATTAAGAGATGAAATTTGATTTGTTTCACTCCCTAATGGAGATGCTTAACCAACTCAATCTAGGTAGAGCATATATCCAACAACTAAATTTTAAAAGCTGACTAGCCTTCCCCTATCCAACTCAACCTCCACATTGTGTATTGATGATATCTAGTGGGAAAACATTTCTAGGTTGTTTCCCCACCTAATCCACCACTTCCACTTACAACATTGTAAAAGAATATGTGGGTCTTTTTTGTACCCTCACATGTGTAGACACAATAGAAGAGAAAAAGACATCTATTTTATCAACTAACATTGATTGTACAAAATATTTTTGGATTATTCAAACCAATTCATAATAATAAGTGTTTTAGACATTCATTAATTATTATAAGAATTCTCATACATATTTGTTCTCACTCCCTTTTAATGTATATACTTTTTCTATGCAAAATCCATAATTGGTGTGCAGTAATGAATCAAAATTTGTCCGAACAATATGAAAAAGGAATGGATATATTTGTAAGGTGCACAATTCAAAATGTAGGAAATGATACTGGACTTATTTTTCCTTGCACAAGTGTGATTTTGGTAAGTGGCTTGACAAAGACGCATTGTGGCATCACTTATTTCGAGATGGTTTTGATATAAAGTACATGAATTGTCCATCACACCTGAATTTCTCAAGATATTTCATAATCAAGATCAACTAGAAACCTCACATATATCAGTGTACATAAAGTAAGTTTCGATACAACTGATTATAATATTATTAATTTCAAAGATTAAAAATGTGTTTTTTTGTTGTAGGCATTGGTTCAACAAAGTGTCCTCAGGTAATTAATATAATATATTTGGACTTATATCTCTACATTTTATAGATTCATTGTATACTAAAGACGTAGAGACTCGGGAGCAATATATAGAAGATAAATTGATTAGAGGGAAGAAGCAAAGTTTGGAAGTGTTCTTTTTACCTTATAATGTGGGTTATGTATATATTTTGTTAATTGTTTGATGTTCCTTTATTTTTCTTTTGGGAGGGGGATGTTCCTTTATTATAAATGTTGTTGAAAAGTACATTTTTAAAATGTAATGCTTTGTATATGTAGGGGACATTGGACAATTTGTGTCTTAGACCCTACGTGGTGTAGATTCTACTATCATGATCCATTAAGAGGAAATTTATGTTGGAACGTGGATAAACTCATGGATTTGTCAATTCTTCGTACACTTGTTCATTACGTAATATATGTTTCAAGACTGCCATATACTTTCAATAATGTTTCATAATTTGAATAGGACTCTTAGGCTGTATCAAAAAAAAGATGTTTAATATAGGAAAATTTTGAAATGGGAAACTATCAAGGCAAGTCAATATTTGTATTTAGTATACAATTACAATTGATATGATTAATTTGATACAATTTATATGACTAATTAGTTAAAAATACTAATTTTAGATATTAGTTACACATATAGTCATTTTATATATATAAGACACTTGCATATTCACTACATATTTGGAACATGTCACATATTCCTAGACAAGACCAACCCACATATCTGGCCGCATAAACCTATTTTCAGAACATTGATGAATATAATATAAAATTAGACAATTTGGTCCTAGTTTGATTATTATAATACTTGTTAAGATTGAGTCTTGACCTAGGCTTTGCCCAAATTTTTGCCATTGGGTCTTTGTTACGTACTCCTTTTTATTAGGTATTAAGGCTCTTGTTATTATTTGCTCTTGACTTGCATTGCGCATGGCGTGTTGTGTTTTGGGTCTTTTTTATGAGCCATTTACTATAGGTGTTTTAGAATTGTCGGACAAGGATGGAATGATAAATGTGAAACCTTTGTCTACACCCATGGGATATCACACTAAAGGTTTCCCCTCCTATGTACCAGATTATCATGATCTAGGATTTATATAAAAATGGTTGGAAAGTTGATCTACTTGACAACTATACATCCTAATATATCTTATGTTGTGGGTGGGGTGAGTCAACATATGTGTAACACCCCTGACCTGGGTTATAAGCTAACCCTAGGTGTTTTGCCTAAATATGAAATTAAAAGTTTGTAATTATCCTTTGGTATGTAATTAAAGCTTTTATGGAACATAAGTTTCCCTTTCTGTCCCTTATAAACCAATGTTGAAGTATTGGTTGCAATACAGGGACCTATGTGCAATTTGCCCAATCAGAGGGGTTAAACTGCAATTTCACATGTTTATATGTTCTTTTAATGTTGAGGCAACATAAGAATGAATATGATGAGGTTTAAGGGATTTCCCAAGCTTGAGCACCAAGGTGCAACTGTGGAAGCAACCCCTGTACTTAAAAACCCTAAATTGGTGTAAAATGCAATTTACCCAATTTGATGGTTGCAACTTGTAAAATACATCATCTAAAACATCTTTTATGGCTCTTGGCATCATTTAGAAGAGGAATGATGAAAAGATTACTTTATGTGAATAATCATATAGTAAAGAACACCTTTGTGATTGAATAATCAAGGTGTATGTATAATAGCCCTTTTATGTATATGCTTTAGTGATGGGTTGATCCTCTTTGCCTTCAATTCTTGACCTTAGAAGGAGTTTGTCCTTAGAAATAAGAGGTGGGGACGTCCAAGGAAGAAAGGAAGGACCTAGATGAGAAATGAGGAAAGTATATGTCCTTATGTTGAAAATTCACCCAAGTATATATATAACTTTCCTCACTTAGCAAAGGAACGATCCTCTTCCTTTCATTTCTTTTCCCCTTTCTCAAACCGACTAAGGAGAGCTCTGGAGCTCAGGAGGACGACCAAGGGAGTGCAAGGTAGGTTTTGATCCTTCCTTTTTGCTTAATTCTTGGATGAAACTCAGATTCAAGGTCAAATTCATGGCTAGCTCACTTAGCTCCATCTTTCTAGCCATGTCTTCTCAACCTTCCTTGGAGGATTCACCTTGGCCGACCTGTGGAGCTTCTAGGACGCCATTAAAGGCTTGGAGCTCGAAATCTTGGAGCTCAAGGAGCAAGCTTTAGGCGGGTTTTATAACTCTAAACTTTATTCTTTGATTATACATCCTTTTCTATGCATATAGTTGCTAGTTCTTCTTTTTCCCTATCTTTCCTTGCATCCTTGCAAGCAAAATAGTGAAGAACTGCTACTGTTCTAAAGGTAGAAGATACGGGCGTTAATTCCTATGCTTATCCACGGATTTTCACTTTATCAAACAACCTCAACCAATTGCTCCAAACGGTTTCAAACCGTTTGGTGGGAAAACGGTTTCAGGGTCGTTTGAGGGAAAACGGTCTTCAAGACCGTTTGGTCCCGTTGACCAAGTGAATACCGTATAGGAATCTTGTTCATAATTATGTAGGTTAATCACCCACAACATTTGAGAGGTTAACTCCAAAGGAATCGTGAGATATGAGTAAATCAATAAGAAAAACCAATTGAATTAAATTCTGATTTTCAATCTGTTTAGTTTGCCCTTTTTGGGAAAACGGTCTTTAAACCGTTTAATATGGTTGACCAAACGTTGACCGTTTGGGATTACTGCTCATAATGATGTTAATTAACGACTCACCAAATTTGAGGTATTATTTCCAAACGAGTCATGAGTTGAAGGATGATTAATAGGGCAAACCCTAATTGAAATTAGTGCTGAATCTCCAATGAGTTAAGTTGAGATTTTGGGTTGATTAGCCCAAACGGTTTCAAGACCGTTTGGGAATCACCCAAACGGTCTCAAGACCGTTTGGGGGTCACCCCAAGACCGTTTGGAGGTCTGGGGTCAAGTATAGTTGATCAATTTAAGGTCCAAAGGTACCAAATCATATTGCAATTAAGTATTGATGTGATGATCAACTCAATAGACCAAACCTTGATGAATTTTCACTAGAGTCCAAAAGATGGATGGGAAAATGGTCTCAAGACCGTTTGGAACTCATCCAAACGGTCTCAAGACCGTTTGATGTCAACCCAAGACCGTTTGGAGGTCTAGGGTTAAGGTAATTTGATCAATTGAGGGCCCAATTACAATGGGTTATTAAAATAATCAAATTGATGTTTCTAAGTATAGATCTTGTTGAGTTTTGGGTCGAAGGACCCAAACGGTCTCAAGACCATTTGGGGGTTCCTCCAAACGGTCTCAAGACCGTTTGGGCACAACCCAAGACCGTTTGGAGGTCTAGGGTTGAGATAATCTAATGGTTTGAAGGTCCAATTGCAATAAGTTGATGAATTGATAGAATTGCTTATTTTAGACCTAATTGGAGTTCAATCCTAGTCCAACCGACTTGGTTTTTGGTCAAACTTTGGGCAAACGGTCTCAAGACCGTTTGGATGATGTCCAAACGACCTAAAGACCGTTTGGGCCAAGTTTGGGCCCAATTGGAGGTCAATTGATAGGTTCAACCTTGATTTGATTCACATTGTTGAATATTGATGACCATCCGATTTGAAACCCTAATTGAGATGGATTCAACCCTAATTGGCTTTCGATTGAGGGTCAATTTGGTGTCCAAGTGATTGCGGTTTATCCTAATTAACTCAATTTATAAGTGGTTATCATGGATTTGGTTAATTGAGCGGTTCAACATACATATCCATGACCAATTGTATCTTTTGAACCACTTTGGAGGTCCAAACGGTTTGAGCCCATTTGGACCAAACAGTCTCAAGACCGTTTGGATCCAAACGGTCTCAAGACCGTTTGGGCTCAAACGATCTCAGGGCCGTTTGGTCCAATCGATCTCACAACCGTTTGAAGGTTGAAACTATTTGGAGGTTGAAACCGTTTGAAGGTTGAAACCGTTTGGAGGTTGAAACCGTTTGGAGGTTGAAACCGTTTGAAGGTTGAAACCGTTTGGAGGTTGAAACCGTTTGAGGTTGAAACTGTTTGAAGGTTGAAACCGTTTGAAGGTTTAAACCGTTTGGAGGTTGAAACCGTTTGGAGGTTGAAACCGTTTGAAGCTTGAAACCGTTTGGAGGTTGAAACTGTTTGGAGGTTGAAACCGTTTGAAGGTGTACATGGTGGTTTGTACTTAATCAATTGATGGTGTAATTGGTTCAATGGTGATCTAATCTAAACCCTAATGGTAACCTAGGTCATTAAGGGACTAAGTTATTAATGAGTTGACCCATGATGATGATCATGAGGCAAATTACCAAAATACCCTTGAGGGGTTTAAAGGAGTGAAACCTTGTTCTAATCAAACCCTAATCACATGATAGTGATGTTTTGGCTTATATTAGTCGATAAGGACTTAACCCAACCTGATCTAGAGTGGTTTTTTCACCATCTACTAGTAAGAGGGGAGAGAAAGTATCCTAAGAGAGAGAAAGTATCTTAAGAGAGAGAAAGTACCCATTTATGGTGGAAACTCAAGTAAGATACCTTCAATACACATGAATGTGCATGATTAGGGTATGATCCACCTATGTGAGATCATGGAAACCCTAATTATGATGTCTAGTGAATCTTAATCTTAATTAAGAGCTTTAATGATGATGTTTCTCTTACATGATGATGTAATGAGTACAATTCACCATGATGTGAATAGTAAACCCTAAATTTAGGGTAATGACATATGATGTGATTAGTAAACCCTAATTTATGGAGATGTTTATAAGGTAATACCTTTAAATAAAGTATAGTCAAATCAATGAGTATGATGTGTTCACCCCATGATAAGATTGAGAAGTGAATTCATAACTTGAATTGATAATCATTATAATGTTCAATAAATGTTGTATCTAAGGCAAATACTCACCATACCCTGGTATGCTTCCAAGGATGGCAGAGATGCATACTAGAATTGGACTAATCATCCATAAAGGAAATGAATTACCCTAATTGATGAAAATTGGGGAAACCGATTCTTCTATGAGTTTGAAGGTATAACCTCTAGAATGAATTATTTACTGTTATCAGTTGAATTAACCATGCAGGTTGTCATGAGATGATGATCATATCCAGGTATGGATTATGAAACTACATTCATTGAAAGCATGCTTTAGCTTTATGAATAGTGATATATCCTGTTGCCTTGTCAATGGCAACCTATGAATTAAATGGGCTGTGAGAGCCATAAATACCATCAAGGTCATGCTTTAGAGATGACTTGTGATGAATGTATTGAGAAATGATGATTGATAAGAGTTAGGCTTGCTACATTTTAGTATTCTCATTTATAGCTGTTATGCTAATGTTATTGTTTGAAGAATAATGTATGATGTTGAAAGAATACTGAATGTACCTAACTAATCAAGTGAAATGTAGAGCCCTGATCATAGATCCATCATTGTCAGAGTCTAAATGATGGTGAAACAGGTTTTCCCCAGGGAACTCCTGGATCACATACTCTTGAGTATGTGGGGTACATGGATGTGTAGAACCTTACATCCTAGTGTAGGAATTGATGTAGATTTTTATAGTCCGTCAAACCTTCACTAAAAGATATCCAAGGTGAGAGGATTTGATGTAGATTCTTGTATTCCATCAAACCCCACCAAAAAGTCTAAAAGGTGAGATGTATCACTAATCTTCCTTAAAGACACAAACACTACATCGATGAAAGATAAACAAGAAATCTTCCGATGACGAAGAGAGTATAGAACGCCACTGTAACTCTAAAAATAGTGAAGGACCAGTTTACTCTGGTAAGCTATTACAAAAGACATCCCGCCAGATGTCTAAAAATCAATCCTCTAACTGACTGAGGAAGATGAGGTCTTAAGAATCCGGCTCTTTTAATGACCTATGTATGATACTGATGCGACTTACTAGTGATCAGTTGGAGTATGAGTGGTATACCTCATCTCCACAGGGCATAATAATGTTTGTAAAACATAATCAACCATGTAGTATATCTGCTTAGGTTACTACGAGGAACGGTGTTTGGTTTTACATTGTTTACATTATTGATCTGTTCAGACATTTTGTATGCATGTCCTTTATATGCTTTAAAGACATGGCTGCTTAAGTAGAAGTTGTTTCATTTGTTATTAAACCTGCTGTTGTATGATTTATGTTATAATAAAGCTTCTAGTTGAGAGTTATAACTCTCGCTGGGACAATTTGTATATTGTCTCACTCCGTAGATTTTTAACTCTTTTTAGGTGGTCGTCGAAGACGAAGGAGACCGCTTAAGGATGAGCAACAATGACAGCAACAGTACCAGGGGAAGCAGTGAATCTCAGGTGGAGATACTGGCTGCTGAGTTTGTAGTTAGATAGTCCTATGTGTATCTGTACTCTCAGGTTCTAGGAATTAGTGGTTTGAGTTTTTGGTGTGGCTCCTGAGGATTTTGAACCATGTTGTACATAACTACTCAAGAAGTGGTTTAACAGAGATGTAAACTATTTACTTGGTTTCTTATAAAAAGGAATTATATAATTTTCTAGATCTTGTCTCAAAAATTTTAATTTCTAGTAATTTTTCATATTCCGCAACTAATCGAATGTTTCCGCCAAGTTTATATCGTGGTTTTGGAGATCGGAGCCCACAATTAAGTGGTATTAGAGCTCTAGGTTCGCCGAGTCTACAGAGACATAGGACTTAGGATGTCGAGTCTGTCTTTAGTGTTTCTTCCTCATCTAATAGAATCTTCTGCTCCTCAGGAGAAGAATATATATAAGGACGAGGAGTTTGTTGCAGAAAGCAACAATGCTACACCTAGAAGAAGTGCAGAGGAGGAAGCAGTAGAGGAACACTTACCTGAGGTTCCCCTAGTTAATCCAACCATGATAAGGAATCCTTCCTTAGGAATCACTGTTGGAGAATTTAGGGCAACCATGATGTACCTAGTGGATCTAACACTAGCAGTACAACCCAGATTACCAGCTCCTAATGATGATGTTTTGGATATCCATAGGATATATAACCCTCAGCAGTAGGTTGAAGTAGAAGTAAATGATAAAGCTTTGAACTCAGAGCAAGCCTATGCTCAGCCTCAGTCTGATGAATCAGTCCACAGTAATGTAGGGATTAGAATACAGCCAGAGACCAGGACCTGTTATAACTGTGGAAAGCCTGGACATATCAGATCTAATTGTCTAGAAAGGATATATAGAGGAAGAATTGAGAAAAGGCCTATCCAAATCCAGAAACAAAGGCCTGGAATTTCCAGAAGAAAGAAGTTTCTGATGTCACCAACACAACAGGGACCTGGTACATCAAAGAAATGGTTATCTAGAAAGGATAAGGAATCCATTAGACCACAACAATTGGAGAAAAGCTACTACAACTGTGGTAAGGTGGGACATTTGAAGAGGGACTGTCAGCCTAGGCCTGTCACTGTGACACAGCCCCCGAGACAAGGGCAACAAGGATCACAGAGAAGGCAATTTCAAGGAGCAGCTCGAGGACGTGGACAAGCATCCCAAGATGGATCATCTGCACCAAATCAACCACAGGCTACAACAAGGTTCTATGCTATGAACCCACCTGATCTAGTGGTCGATCCACGGGTTGTGACAGGTCAGATGAACTTTTTATATTCTGATATGTCTAATTCCTGTGTAGTATATGTTCTGTTTGACCCGGGTGCTACGCGCTCTTTTATCACTCGAAGAGTGATCCGTAACTACAATATGACATTCAGTCATAGGGCAGGAAGTTGTTGTTGGAGACTCCGTTGAGTGAGTCTGCTGTTATGCAGGAGGTATGATCTCCCTACATCCTTTTCTTTTCTAATCATCGCATTCGAGTGGATCCAATACCTTGATATGCAAGGATTTGATAGAATCCTCGAGCCATGATTGATTAGACAAGATAAATGGTATTTCTTATAAATCTCTTTATGATCTTTTAGAACAAGTTGAAATAGTAGTTGATTGAACTATTCTTTGATTGGTCTCATAAAAGCTTTCTATGATGCATTAGATGTAATCGTTTTATAATACATGTTTACTTCTATAAGAAAAAAATGTATTAAAGAATTGATCTGAATGTAGGATTCAATAAAAGTTAATAAGTATGTATGAAAGGATGGAAAAAGAGAAGGAACATAGTAATATACAAGTACATATTTTCTTACCTCAGTAATCATATACCCTGGCCAGGTATACAATTACTGATGATGAAGTAAATATGGAAACTTTGAAGTTGTTATCTTTTGATTACTCTGATCAAGTAGTCAATCTAAAACAACTTAAAGGGCATCATAAGATAAGAAAAATGAGAATATAGAAGGTCAACCATGATTAGAAATGGTTGAAAGAATTTATGTAATGAGCAATGTTCCATGATAAAAGGAAGAAAGAGATATAAAGTTTTGATAACACAAGTAATTAATACCAAATTAAGAATGTTAAGAACATCCCTTGTTAGGGGTTTATGTTCTTAAATAAAGATAGAATTTTAAAAACATCCCTTGTTAGGGGTTTATGTTCTTAAAATAAAAATATCTTCTCTAGAATGTCTGATAAGATAGTTAATGCATATAATAAAGGAAGTTAATATGCTGATTATCAGATGAGATGATAAGACTCAGGGTGAGAGGGCCCTTATATGGTCTTGAATAAATATCAGGGCTTGAATTTGATCCTAAAGAATGTTGATCAAAATTCTATAACATCTCCCTGAAAATGGTTTGTTACCTAAGAATGTAACAATGTGTATGATGAAACAATATCTGCTTTCCCCTTTTCTTCCTGAGATTTCGGGGACGAAATCCTTGTTAGGGGTTTATGATTTGTAACACCCCTGACCTGGGTTATAAGCTAACCCTAGGTGTTTTGCCTAAATATGAAATTAAAAGTTTGTAATTATACTTTGGTATGTAATTAAAGCTTTTATGGAACATAAGTTTCCCTTCTGTCCCTTATAAACCAATGTTGAAGCATTGGTTGCAATACAGGGACCTATGTGCAATTTGCCCAATCAGAGGGGTTAAACTGCAATTTCACATGTTTATATGTTCTTTTAATGTTGAGGCAACATAAGAATGAATATGATGAGGTTTAAGGGATTTCCCAAGCTTGAGCACCAAGGTGCAGCTGTGGAAGCAACCCCTGTACTTAAAAACCCTAAATTGGTGTAAAATGCAATTTACCCAATTTGAGGGATGCAACTTGTAAAATACATCATCTAAAACATCTTTTATGGATCTTGGCATCATTTAGAAGAGTAATGATGAAAAGATTACTTTATGTGAATAATCATATAGTAAAGAACACCTTTGTGATTGAATAATCAAGGTGTATGTATAATAGCCCTTTTATGTATATGCTTTAGTGATGGGTTGATCCTCTTTGCCTTCAATTCTTGACCTTAGAAGGAGTTTGTCCTTAGAAATAAGAGGTGGGGACGTCCAAGGAAGAAATGAAGGACTTAGATGAGAAATGAGGAAAGTATATGTCCTTATGTTGAAAATTCACTCAAGTATATATATAACTTTCCTCACTTAGAAAAGGAACGATCCTCTTCCTTTCATTTCTTTTCCCCTTGCTCAAACCGACTAAGGAGAGCTCTGGAGCTCAGGAGGACGACCAAGGGAGTGCAAGGTAGGTTTGGATCCTTCCTTTTTGCTTAATTCTTGGATGAAACTCGGATTCAAGGTCAAATTCATGGCTAGCTCACTTAGCTCCATCTTTCTAGCCATCTCTTCTCAACCTTCCTTGGAGGATTCACCTTGGCCGACCTGTGGAGCTTCTAGTACGCCATTAAAGGCTTGGAGCTCGAAAGCTTGGAGCTCAAGGAGCAAGCTTTAGGTGGGTTTTATAACTCTAAACTTTATGCTTTGATTATACATCCTTTTCTATGCATATAGTTGCTAGTTCTTCTTTTTCCCTATCTTTCCTTGCATCCTTGCAAGAAAAATCATGAAGAACTGCTACTGTTCTCAAGGTAGAAGATAAGGTCGTTAATTCCTATGCTTATCCACGGATTTTCACTTTATCAAACGACCTCAACCAATTGCTCCAAACGGTTTCAAACCGTTTGGTGGGCAAACGGTTTCAGGGTCGTTTGAGGGCAAACGGTCTTCAAGACCGTTTGGTCCCATTGACCAAGTGAAGACCGTATGGGAATCTTGTTCATAATTATGTAGATTAATCACCCACAACATTTGAGAGGTTAACTCCAAAGGAATCGTGAGATATGAGTAAATCAATTAGCAAAACCAATTGAATTAAATTCTGATTTTCAATCTGTTTAGTTTGCCCTTTTTGGGAAAACGGTCTTTAAACCGTTTAAGATGGTTGACCAAACGTTGACCGTTTGGGATTAGTGCTCATAATGATGTTAATTAACGACTCACCAAATTTGAGGTATTAATTCCAAACGAGTCATGAGTTGAAGGATGATTAATAGGGCAAACCCTAATTGAAATTAGTGCTGAATCTCCAATGAGTTAAGTTGAGATTTTGGGTTGATTAGCCCAAACGGTTTCAAGACCATTTGGGAATCACCCAAACGGTCTCAAGACCGTTTGGGGGTCACCCCAAGACCGTTTAGAGGTCTGGGGTCAAGTATAGTTGATCAATTTAAGGTCCAAAGGTACCAAATCATATTGCAATTAAGTATTGATGTGATGATCAACTCAATAGACCAAACCTTGATGAATTTTCACTAGAGTCCAAAAGATGGATGGGAAAACGGTCTCAAGACCGTTTGGAACTCATCGAAACGGTCTCAAGACCGTTTGATGTCAACCCAAGACCGTTTGGAGGTCTAGGGTTAAGGTAATTTGATCAATTGAGGGCCCAATTACAATGGGTTATTAAAATAATCAAATTGTTGTTTCTAAGTATAGATCTTGTTGAGTTTTGGGTTGAAGGACCCAAACGGTCTCAAGACCGTTTGGGGGTTCCTCCAAACGGTCTCAAGACCGTTTGGGCACAAACCAAGACCGTTTGGAGGTCTAGGGTTGAGATAATCTAATGGTTTGAAGGTCCAATTGCAATAAGTTGATGAATTGATAGAATTGCTTATTTTAGACCTAATTGGAGTTCAATCCTAGTCCAACCGACTTGGTTTTTGGTCAAACTTTGGTCAAACGGTCTCAAGACCGTTTGGATGATGTCCAAACGACCTCAAGACCGTTCAGGCCAAGTTTGGGCCCAATTGGAGGTCAATTGATAGGTTCAACCTTGATTTGATTCACATTGTTGAATATTGATGACCATCCGATTTGAAACCCTAATTGAGATGGATTCAACCCTAATTGGCTTTCAATTGAGGGTCAATTTGGTGTCCAAGTGATTGAGGTTTATCCTAATTAACTCAATTTATAAGTGGTTATCATGGATTTGGTTAATTGAGGGGTTCAACATACATATCCATGACCAATTGTATCTTTTGAACCACTTTGGAGGTCCAAACGGTTTGAGCCCATTTGGACCAAACGGTCTCAAGACCGTTTGAGGCCAAATGGTCTCAAGACCATTTGGGACCAAACGGTCTCAAGACCGTTTGGGCTCAAATGATCTCAGGGTCGTTTGGTCCAATCGATCTCACAACCGTTTGAAGGTTGAAACCGTTTGGTGGTTGAAACCGTTTGGAGGTTGAAACCGTTTGAAGGTTGAAACCATTTGAAGGTTGAAACCGTTTGGAGGTTGAAACCGTTTGGAGGTTGAAACCGTTTGAAGGTTGAAACCGTTTGAAGGTTGAAACTGTTTGGAGGTTGAAACCGTTTGGAGGTTGAAACCGTTTGAAGGTTGAAACCGTTTGGAGGTTGAAACCGTTTGGAGGTTGAAACTGTTTGAAGGTTGAAACCGTTTGGAGGTTGAAACCGTTTGGAGGTTGAAACCGTTTGAAGGTTGAAACCGTTTGAAGGTTGAAACCATTTGAAGGTGTACATGGTTGTTTGTACTTAATCAATTGACGGTGTAATTGGTTCAATGGTGATCTAATCTAAACCCTAATGGTAACCTAGGTCATTAAGGGACTAAGTGATTAATGAGTTGACCCATGATGATGATCATGAGGCAAATTACCAAAATACCCTTGAGGTGTTTAAAGGAGTGAAACCTTGTTCTAGTCAAACCCTAATCACATGATAGTGATATTTTGGCTTATATTAGTCGATAAGGACTTAACCCAACCTGATCTAGAGTGGTGTTTTCACCATCTACTAGTAAGAGGGGAGAGAAAGTATCCTAAGAGAGAGAAAGTATCTTAAGAGAGAGAAAGTACCCATTTATGGTGGAAACTCAAGTAAGATACCTTCAATACACATGAATGTGCATGATTAGGGTATGATCCACCTATGTGAGATCATGGAAACCCTAATTATGATGTCTAGTGAATCTTAATCTTAATTAAGAGCTTTAATGATGATGTTTCTCTTACATGATGATGTAATGAGTACAATTCACCATGATGTGAATAGTAAACCCTAAATTTAGGGTAATGACATATGATGTGATTAGTAAACCCTAATTTATGGAGATGTTTATAAGGTATTACCTTTAAATAAAGTATAGTCAAATCAATGAGTATGATGTGTTCACCCCATGACAAGATTGAGAAGTGAATTCATACCTTGAATTGATAATCATTATAATGTTCAATAAATGTTGTATCTAAGGCAAATACTCACCATACCCTGGTATGCTTCCAAGGATGGAAGAGATGCATACTAGAATTGGACTAATCATCCATAAAGGAAATGAATAACCCTAATTGATGAAAATTGGGGAAACTGATTCTTCTATGAGTTTGAAGGTATAACCTCTAGAATGAATTATTTACTGTTATCAGTTGAATTAACCATGCAGGTTGTCATGAGATGATGATCATATCCAGGTATGGATTATGAAACTACATTCATTGAAAGCATGCTTTAGCTTTATGAATAGTGATATATCATGTTGCCTTGTCAATGGCAACCTATGAATTAAATGGGCTGTGAGAGCCATAAATACCATCAAGGTCATGCTTTAGAGATGACTTGTGATGAATGTATTGAGAAATGATGATTGATAAGAGTTAGGCTTGCTACATTTTAGTATTCTCATTTATAGCTGTTATGCTAATGTTATTGTTTGAAGAACAATGTATGATGTTGAAAGAATACTGAATGTACCTAACTAATCAAGTGGAATGTAGAGCCCTGATCATAGATCCATCATTGTCAGAGTCTAAATGATGATGAAACAGGTTTTCCCCAGGGAACTCCTGGATCACATACTCTTGAGTATGTGGGGTACATGGATGTGTAGAACCTTACATCCTAGTGTAGGAATTGATGTAGATTTTTATAGTCCGTCAAACCTTCACTAAAAGATATCCAAGGTGAGAGGATTTGATGTAGATTCTTGTAGTCCATCAAACCCCACCACAAAGTCTAAAAGGTGAGATGTATCACTAATCTTCCTTAAAGACACAAACACCGCATCGATGAAAGATAAACAAGAAATCTTCCGATGATAAAGAGAGTACAGAACGCCACTGTAACTCTAAAAATAGCAAAGGACCAGTTTACCGTGGTAAGCTATTACAAAAGACATCCCGCCAGATGTCTAACAATCAATCCTCTAACTGACTGAGGAAGATGAGGTCTTAAGAATCCGGCTCTTTTAATGACCTATGTATGATACTGATGCGACTTACTAGTGATCAGTTGGAGTATGAGTGGTATACCTCATCTCCACAGGGCATAATAATTTTTGTAAAACATAATCAACCACGTAGTATATCTGCTTAGGTTACTATGAGGAACGGTGTTTGGTTTTACATTGTTTACATTATTGATCTGTTCAGACATTTTGTATACATGTCCTTTATATGCTTTAAAGACATGGCTTCTTAAGTAGAAGTTGTTTCATTTGTTATTAAACCTGCCGTTGTATGATTTATGTTATAATAAAGCTTCTAGTTGAGAGTTATAACTCTCGCTGGGACAATTTGTATATTGTCTCACTCCGTAGATTTTTAACTCTTTTTAGGTGGTCGTCGAAGACGAAGGAGACCGCTTAAGGATGAGCAACAACGAAAGCAACAGTACCAGGGGCAGCACTGAATCTCAGGTGGAGATACTGGCTGCTGAGTTTGTAGTTAGATAGTCCTATGCGTCTCTGTACTCTCAGGTTCTAGGAATCAGTGGTTTGAGTTTTTTGTGTGGCTCCTGAGGATTTTGAACCATGTTGTACATAACTACTCAAGAAGTGGTTTAACAGAGATGTAAACTATTTACTTGGTTTCTTATAAAAAGGAATTTTATAATTTTCTAGATCTTGTCTCAAAATTTTTAATTTCCAGTAATTTTTCATATTCCGCAACTAATCGAATGTTTCCGCCAAGTTTATATCGTGGTTTTGGAGATCGGAGCCCACAATATGAGTGCTCCTAAGTAGACCCATTATGGTTAGAGATAGCCAAAATTAGATATTCACCTCCACTGGTCACAAATGAATATAACCAACATGCCATCCCTGCCCAGCTCCCTGTGAACAAATCATCCACAAATGTGATAGCTACATACTATAGACTGTATCTTATTTGAGAAATCATAATTGTCCGATGTTTTAGCACAAGCATATGATTTTATTCTTCTCACTCCTGCCGCATGTTGCGTACATGAGCTACAAATGGGGACATCTAAGAGAACATGAACCAATAAAATCAATAAGTTTACCTTTTGAAAATGATGGTCCACCATGACCGCCTACCTTGGCATTTAACAAGAAAGCACCATGTTTATAACAGTCACTGTGATCATAGAGTTTCCATCACTTTTTGTTTACATCATTGTGTTGAGGTCATACACGGATGACCTTTTTAGGCATTATCTGATCTACTATCCTAACTAATTCTTTGTTATAGGCAACTAGTATGCTATTAAGGCCATTATAGGTTCCAACGGGAAATCAAAGACATAGTATAAAAGTGATGGAAAGTGGAATGGATTTAGCATTTCTCATAATGACACTAGTATTCTTCTAGACTACATTAGGAAACTTGATGGGTATTGAAGTCAATGAAGAAAAGAAGAGGTATAAAGAACTAAAGTAGTGGTGGTTCTTTTGTATTCTTCTAGACACAATGACCATATCACTATTAACTTGTTACTGAAATCATGACTTGCTGCAAATATGAATGTGGGTGTGATTGTTGTTGGTCTATTTGACTTCATATCCATCATAGCCATAGCCTATACTTGCATCCACCAATAATATTAAAAAGTGTCTTGTCTTTCCAGTCTGTTATTGGTGCATGTAATAATGACTTGGGGTAGGGTTAAAAACCCAGATGAGGCAAACAAAATGGCACAACCCAACAAGATTATTTGCAGTTGGTCATACATAAGATGCAATACAGGACAATACATCTCTAGTGGAAAAAATATAAAGAAATCACTATTGATATATAGCTCTTGATAATTATGCTCACGATCTTTGTGTGTATCTATTGTCGATATTATAGTCCATATATTTTGTGTTATAAAATTATATATAATGCACATGATCTTAGAATTTCAACCTGTGTTGGGTGTGGCAGCAAGTCAACCCAATAGCATCCCACATGCCATAAGTAAGTAGATGTTGGCATTTAGTAGCAACAGTAGGAGGAGGAAGAAGAAAAAGAAGATGAGGATGAAGAAAGTAGTAGTAGTAAGCAGTAGCAACAATAGTTATGTATGTTTCATGTCCTTGAACAACAGCTAGAATATGTTGACTTTTTGAATCAATGCAAATTTCGTGAATTCTCAAGCCTAATTGTCATTTATGGAAAAGCTTTCAGATAAACAAATTCTTGTAATGGAAAACCCACAACAACACCTTGGTGATCGACCATTAAGACATATGGAATGTGTTGCCTGATATAATACTATAACTGGTATGGTAGATAGTTTAATTAACCAGACACAATATGGTAAAACTTACACCTAAATCAACCTAACACGCCTACAGCCTTAGCCACAAGTTGTCACATCACAACATGGTGCTACTATTACGATGAGAAACATGTGATTAACTTAATAAAGCAAAGATAGAGGGAGAGAGGATGATCAACAAAAAAGGTTGTAGGAGCGGTGTTTGCTATAGAGATTTAGCGGAGAAACAAGAGGGCATGAAAAGGGGTAATATTGGGTTTATAATTATAAAGTGATTGGGATGTATGGATAAATCTTATTATCATTCAGGAGCAAAGTAATTTTTTGAATGTTTAGATGAATGCTTTATTTGGTCGTTTTCCATATAAGGGAAATCTACCCTTTTGTTTACTATATGACTATATTGTTTTGTAGAATCAAACATTTCAAGCCATATGAAAATTTTCATTTACCAATTTTTATCTAAATTTCAAAACAAATGAATATCGCGAGACAGAACCAAGAGTTAATGCTCTCAGTTTGAACTATTGACTCACATGAGAAAGAAAAAATTCTTCATGATACATGAAGATTTTACTTACCACCTATAACATAATTCCATACTAGTTATGTATCTTTCAGGGTCTTAAATAGCTGTTAGAAACACTTCCCTTAGAATAGATTTACTAGAAAAAGTTTAGGATACCATACCATTAAAGTACAACCATAGGAGATCATTTATTTTTCTTCATTGCAATTCTATCTATGATTGTGTTTAGTATTTGGCCTTTCGGGTGTCTCTCCACTCTTGATGGAGGAGAAATCCCTGCTCATAAGAGGGTTTGGGTAGTGGTTCCCCAAGATCACCATCAAGCTTGTCCAATCATCCCACTTCTCATTGTGCCAGTTGCTATTGTGATCCCCTCACCCCGCCTTCTCATCCCACTGCTGCTGCTCTTAGACGGACTTGCTTCCAGCTCCTGCTACTGTTGAAGAAGAAGAAGAATGTTGACCCAATTTACTCATGGATTTTGGGGAAGAAACACACAGCCCCCAACTCCTAGTAGTAAGACACATTGTCAAATTTAGAATGAGCTTCACGCTGATGTAAATACTACTAAAAGTCCATGTGAAAGGAAGATGGAATCTACATGTGGTTGTAGGTTGTTTGGTATTCAATTGATTGAGAGCTAAATTATTCATGAAATTTCATCTCTACCTATTGCGTCTATGGTTGTAAAGGAAGACATCGTTGTTAATTTGTTGGAGACCAACTCTGAAAGACTATCTCACATTCTAATATATTAGACGTTACTAAAGTTAGCAGCGAGCATGAAAAGTCTTCTCTGAGATATTATCAAGATTTAATATTCCATTCATGTAGCTGCTCAAAGGTTCACATGGAAGTAACGTCGTGGGTATAGAAATTCATTTAACTAGGTTTGATGGATATAGTCATCTTCTTTCCAAGTTGGAGTATATGTTTGGCATTGAGGGTGAGCTAACACGTCCTGTTAAGAAGTGGCAGGTTGTTTATACTGATGATGAAGATGACATGATGCTGGTTGTAGATGATCCTTGAAATGAGTTATGTTGTATGGTAAATAAGATTTATGTTTACACTTATGAAGAGGCCAAGACTCTTATATCACCATGAAATAAGTTCCTAATATTGTAGATGAAATAAAGTCCATGTCTATTATTCCATATGCTAATTTTTCTTGAGAGTCATAGGTTAAGCTGGTCATACATATAGGTGATGCTTGTCTCTATGGCAATCAGTGGTCATATGAGTTGAAGTATGAATATGGTAGAGTTATGATAGTTGGTTCTTGGAAGGATTGGCTTGGTTTATCTCAACCAAGTGATAAGTGGGCCCTTCTGCTTATCCTTGTCTGAACTAGGATGGGGTTTAGTATGAAAGAAGATATTTTGCACATGACAAGTTGGCTACCATCATGTGTATCAAGAACTCATGGCTCATGCATGTTCAAGTGTTTATGGATCTTGTCTGGACAAGTAGGGTGTTGCATTGGTGTTGATCAGCTGATCCCCTTCTAACATATGGAGAGAGTTTGAGCAGTCTTGTTCTTTGGATCTATCAACACTAGTGGTGATGGCATCCATCTTTTTGGAATGAAGATGTAATGTGTTTCACCTCTTGCTTTTCTTCCAGGCCAATGGAGGTCCAATATTCTTCACTTTCTTGACCTTTAGAAAGATGTAATAGATGTCAAATTTATCCCTTTGAGTTGTTTTGAAGTGAGGGAGGAGGTATCATTTATGTGAGCAAGGTGCTTCCACAACAACCTTCTCTTTGTCTATCATTTAACACATGCTAGATGATTTCTTTATATGGTCTATGTATATGATGACTTCCTACTAGTGTGTCTGCCACTGTATCACTTGGTCATTGGAAATGGAGGTCGAGTCTAGCTATTCCTTCATCACTTGGGTTGGGTGGACAAAATATATACTAACAATTGTTTCTCAATTAAGATTAAAAACATTTATGTTCTTTCTTCTTCAACTCTCTGAATTATTCTACTGCCCTTATCTAAATGTTCATGTAGTTTCTTATTCAACTCTCTCAGTTATGTCAATGCTAATGAGTACAATGTTCTAGATGTAAGGTTGATCTCACACTTTTTCTCTTTTGGTTGGATAATCCTAGTAGTTCAAGAGAAAATATGTCAAAATAATCTTGAACCATTAATACATCAAAATGTAATTTCTATTTATCTCATATTTATATTATATAGTGTCCCACACAGCTAAACAACATAGATTGTGGGTATTATGTGTTGAAGTGCATGAGAGACATCGTGATGTAAAAATTAGAAATATTCTTGAAAGGGTAGCCTAATTATCATTATATTCTTTTAGTTTTATCAAACTTCTATTTACATTGAATAAATGACAATATGTTGATATATTTGACATATGATTGTAGTATTATTCAAAGTATATTGGTTGTTGTTTCAATCAAGAAGAGATCGACGAGGTCTAAAACGAGTGGGCAACGTGTGTTCTTGAGCATACATCAGATGATGTGACATGAGCATGACGCATATGTTTTTTATCATAGACCAACGTGTGAAACTTTTGTAATTAATTTCAATTCAATTTTAGAGTGTGTACTCACTACTTTGTATTATTGAATCTTTGTATGGATGATTATTATTTATTATAAGTTAGTGCAAGTTGTTTTTAAGGTTTGATGGAACTTCTGTTCAATTATGTGCTTGTCTGTGAAATGAAAAAATTATAATTTGGTATTTATTATAATTTTAATAAGATATAGTTAATTTGATCAATAAAATTAGTTCAATATGACCTTCCAAACTCTAATCAAATATAACAATTAATGATATGTTTTAAAAGGTGTGTGATACTACAACAAACAACACATGTTATGGTAACCACACCTATTACAATCAGAGTGCCAGGAAAGCAGATCCTATTACAATGGGTGTGCATGGTGAACTACAACATCCACCGTCTATGTATAAAATGTGTATGTTACACAGGCAGAGCACATGTTGTATAAACACCCCTATTACAATGGTTGTATCTATCGAAAGACAACATACTTCAATTATTTATTAAACATTAATATTATAACAATGGTGATGTATGTTGTAAAAAACACCCCTATTACAATGGGTGCATTTAGTGAAAGACATGTTTCAACTATTGTATAATATATATTACAACGGGTGCACCACATGTTGTAATAAACACCCTATTACAATAGGTGTGTTTAGTGAAAGACAACATGCTTCAACTGTTATATACTATATATTACAATGGGTGCGCCACATGTTGTATATAATAACCATATTACAACGGGCCATTCATTGAAGGAAACATGTTTCAACTATTGTATAAAATACATGTATTACATCATACACATCACATGTTGTGTAAATCACCCCCCATAAGACCACACTGTCTAATACAATAGTTAACACCTATTGTAAAATGAAAAAATGAACAAATGTAAAAAGGGGCACTACTACAGAACCTACCTTTAGTGTCGGTTATTTAAAGCCTTTAGTGTCGGTTTATAAGCGACACCTATGTGGGTGACACTAAAAGTCCAACCATTGGTCGTCGGTTCCATAACCGACACCCAAACTCTTCGCGCGCCACCGAAAACGTGCCATCATGGGACTATAGGTGTCGGTTATTAGGTAAGAACCCGACAACCAAACCCTTCGCGCCACAGAAAGGGTGCCATGTTGGGCACCATCAATGTCGGTTATCTACAAATAACCGACAACCAAGCCCTTCGCGCCACACGAAATAGTCGTCGGTAATTTGTAAAAACCCGACACTATAACATTATGTGTCGGTTAGTTACAAATAACCGACGACTATTGGTTTTTTTGTTGTTGTCAGTCTACAGACCTGCTGTGGCTGGTCGCAGGATGAGAAACCTGTTCAGTTCAGTTATGAACTGCAGGTTTTACGACATCCATTGATATCAGCCGACAACAGGCCGCAAACCTGCAAAATTAACAATAATAAAATAGCACATGCATATAGCAATGCAACCTACAGTTCCATTTTATTTTAACACATTTATAAACATTCACACATGCTATAAATCTGTAGTTCCATTGATTCACATTCACACATGTAGACTTCATATAGAAACCAACACTTTCATTCATTTTCATTCAAACACATGTAGAAACATCCAGACATGTAGAAACATTCACACATATATTATAATTCAGAAATTCATTTACAAAGTATCATTGTTTAGTCATTATTCACTATCAGGATCCCAATTATATTTTAAAGCCCCCACTAATTGTATGGTTGTTGTCCATTCTTCTACTACTTCATTTAATTCTCCCATCGTATAGGGCTCATGTACATATGGTAAGTCCTTTCCTGTATTGGGGTCCATTTTAAACACCTGTAAAGAGAATGATGTATATATATAATTAATGAGCTATAAATAAGATTGATATATTTCATATTATCTCTTGTCAGCTATATAATACCTCAGCAATACAATCGATGTCCATTGCGGCATTTTTGACAAGTATGTGCATAAATCGCATGACATAGTATCCACATGCCCATCCGTTGTCTTGTGTAGCACACTATAAATTCAAACATACAAAATATTAAAAAATACAACTAATTAAGCATTGTTCACATAAATAATATATACATATATTGCAGTAGGGAACTTACTTTCACGTTCTTCCAAATTATTTGCTAGTTCTTTTTCGTGGGGACCTTTCCTCCAGCCTTTTTGTACTCCTCAAAACCCCTACATGTTAATGTAACACAGAACATTGCAATTAAATAGTAATGTAATAACATATGTTAACGAATATGAAAAATGAAATATTTCTCACCGAAATATTGCCATTTTCATTTTGTGTCCAAATCTTGTATTCAATTTACACCCCTTAGGATCTAGATAATACATAGTGAACGTCTCGGGGGCAATAACCAATAACTCCCAATGCTTACCACTAGAGAAAAAAAGTTATAAATTAATAACTCAAAATTTACAATAAAATGTAATTTTCTTAAGTCCAAATTATAATAAGCAAAGTAAACTTACTCTACATTGAATGGAGCCATTATCACCGTCTTCTTTTTTACAGAAAAAATTGAAAAGCCTCACAGCAGTATTGTTGAACTGATGTAGGGTCTTTAGCTACTAGACTAATCAAGGATGGAATCAAAAACCCTACATGTTCGAATCCTAAATCTGCACATATGTTGTCTAAGTAGCTGCAAAATATGTATTAATTACGCATGCATTAATAAATAAGAAACCAGATCACCAGATCATACACAAGGTATATGGATGTATAAAGAATATCTCACCTTATCCATAGCTCTATCACAGATGTATTTAGCCAATCATATCGAAACATCTCCAAAATATCTTATATAAATATTTTTGTTTCATATGACTGACCTGTAGAATCTGAATCAGAAGAAACAGTTATAGGGGAGTATATATCATGTTCCCCTAACCATACTGCCATACCCCTACAGTTAGGACCTAACGGGACAGGTAGGTCCTGTGGAACCCAACTAGGTAATGCAGGAGGTGGAAGTGGAGGCCTAGATGTTGTGGGTGTCTTCTTTTTAACCTGTATATATATATTTATATTAATTTCAGATCAACTGTCAGCATATACAAACACTAACAATTGAACGTAATGTAAATTTACCACACCTTTTCAGTAAATAAGACATACGCTTTTTCCCACAATATCACTCCGCCTACTGCCTCACCAAGCGTTTCACAATCTGGGTGGGCATATGGCAGTGGAAGTTCTAGAAATTGGGGGAATATATGTATCGGGCTCACCCGAATACAACCAGCTGGTACTGGAGACCCGTGACACGTTTCCCCTGGTAGGGATGGGTAAGCCGACGCCTCTTCCATGACATATTCTTTACTTTTTAGACGGCATGGCTTCAACCCCTACAAATTTTTGTGTAAAGAATGTTATATACATATATACATATCATCTTTTTCTTAAACGACTACAATTTCATATATATGTATCATCTTGAATTAAAAAAACTAGTTACTATGTCATAAAAATACTTACAGTGGATGTGCTAGGTGGTGGTTCTATAGGATTACTCCCAACCTCTGCAGTAGGAGTAGGAATAGAGTCTGCAGTAGGTATTGTCTGGTAAGTGGCAGTCTGAGATGCCTGCCACTTTTTCATTGCTTCTTCGAGTTTCCTGTCAAATAGCTTATCCACCTATACATGGATAAAAGAAACATCAAATTCTAATTTTTGAATTCTCTTTTACAATAACATCTACAAGGGAAAAATATGTTACCTCTTCTTGTGAAAGTCCCGCTTTTGGGACATGTTTGCGCTGGGATGGCCCAAAAAAAGCTTTGATGCCCACACCAGCTCCTGCAGCCCTAACACGTCCAGGATGCTCTGGGTTACCCAGAGCAACTGTCAATTCATCCCTTGTTCCCTCAGGGATGAACTTTCCTTGTTTCCTCAGGTCGTGCGGCTCCCGCTAATCGCTAAAACAAAAATTTGTACTTAAGTAAACAACACAAATAATCAATATTCGAATGATTGTTGTAAGAGTTGTATTTTACCATTTTTGCAGCCGCCGCAGCAGTTGCGGCCTTAGTTAATTCTCCCTTCTTATTTTGCCTCCCAGCTATCTAGACATCATGGCGAGGCAGAGGTGTGCTACCTATGGTAGAGGACTCTTGAGTAGCAGCAGCCTCAGCCTATAGTCTTTGGCGAACGCCTGCATATCCTCTTGGACCCATTGTGTGGCCGTTTACATTCATCGCACGCCTTGCTTTTTGTGCATCACTGAGGGCCTAGTTAGTATGCACATTAATGATTTGGTTAGTAACACTAAATGTTAATCTTGAATAAGTGAATACAACATATATACCTTGAATTCATCAGTTTGTCTTGAAGCGACAAATGCGTCCCATTCTTCTTTGTCCAGGAAGTTCCACTGTTCAGTGGCTGTCTTCTTCCTCTTGTTGGCTTCTTTTATGTATTCTCTGGTGAGATTTGTCCTATAGTTCCTTAGGACTCTCTCACAGCGTTGCATCACGCATTTACGATGCAGCTTTTCATCCAATGCAAATATACTCTGCAAAATAGAATTGCTATTAACTAGTATCCAAAAATTTAGTAATCTACAAAATAGAATTGCAAATTAATAATAACTCACGCATAAATCCCTCCATATTGTGTCTTTCTTCTCCTTAGAAACGTTATGCCAAGAATCTAAGTGACAACCGCAATGGCTACGAGTAACATATCCAAGATATGAAATAAATGAATTGTGATTCACACCACATGCATTTCCTGCATTATCAAAATCCACAACAAGTTTGGGTCCATTGCCCTTTTGCGCAATTAACTTCTTCATCATAGTGATGCCCCTTCTCTTGTCAACTTTTTGTTGTTCTTGATCAAGTGCCTCAAGTGTTGCACATGGTACCTGTGCATCATCAACCTAAAATTTGACAAAATAATTCACATTTACAAGATATAACTATAAATGGACATATAGATATAAATATAAGATATATTTTTAAAACCTACATTGTGAGGCGGCGCATTGATGTCCTCACCCTCACGGTAGTCATCAAGACGGTAATCAGGAGAATGGTCAGCCATCTGCAAATTCACATTGTAAAGTAATTCACATTATAAATTAAGCTCACATTATAAATTAAGAAAATTTCGGCAGCATTTGGACGGGTTTTTAGGCCAACAAATAATGTGTTGTCATTCTTATACTTTAATCATCTACTTATTTAACTTTAGTTATCAACTGTTTAACTTTAATTATCAACTGATTTGATTATATTATATTTATTCATCTACTATTTGTATTCATTTATGTACTGATTTGAGAATTGATTAATCATCACTGATTTATAATTTTATATTAGTTAATCAACTGATTTGTATTTATTCATCTACTTATTTGTATTTATTCATGTACTGTTTTTTATTTAGCTATTTACTCATTTGAATTTATTTATACTGCTTCTGAAATTATGTAAGAATCTACTGATGTAACTTTATTTATCAACTGATTCATATTTACTTTTCCACTTATGTATTTATTCATCTACTTATTTGTTTTTATTTATTACTGTTTTTATTTAGTTATCTATTGATTTGTGTTTATTTAAGTAATAATTTTGATATCATTTAATCATCTACTGATTTAACTCTATTACTGTATTTATTGTATTTTATTCATCTACTATTTGTATTTATTTATGAGCTGATTTAGGAATTATATAATCATCTACTGATTTATATTAGTTTACCAATTGATTTGTATTTAATGTATTTATTCATCTACTAGTAATAAAAATGGTTGTCTTTCTTTCTAGTGATATAACCTAAATCAAAACAGAAACCAAGGTAGAGCAAAAGAATCGATATCTTATGTATTCCTTGCTTTGCCGGCTACTGGGAAAATCAGATTACCAGTTCAGTCATGTACCATTTTAGGCAACTAAAAGATCACAAGCTATAACTATCTATTAAATGACTGAAGTGCATATGGTTCATATGAGATGGGACCATCATTTTCGTCATTTGCAATGAATAATGCAAACATGCAGTATTAATCTAGAGGATAAGGAAGAAGGAAGAAGCCGACGTACCTTGAGGTGAAGCTGACAGCACCGGAGCAGAGGAGAGTAGCTGGAGGTGACGGCGGCGAGAAGAGGAGGACCAGCAAGGATGGAACCGGCGGCGACGGCGGCGAGAAGAGGAGGACCAGCAAGGATGGAATCGGCGGCGACGGCGATGACGGTGAGCGGCGGCGAGGGCGTCGACGGCGACGACGGAGCGCGGCGTGCGACAGACGAACGACGGCGCGGGGAGGAACCGGCAATGATGGCAGGGAAATCGCCAGACCTAGCGCACGGCAATGAAACAGAGACAATGGGGAAAAGTTCTGTTTGCACGGCTATTAAGTTGACAATATGTGTCGGTTATTTAAAAAAAAATGATAACTAAACTAACAGTGTCGGCTCTTTGAAGAAAACCGACAACTATACTACATAATATTCGTCGGTTCATAAATAAAAGACAACCGACAACTATTCCTGTCTCGTGCATACCCTTAATTCGTCGGTTATTTATTAAAGAACCAACAACATATGTCAAATTTTGGAGCCAATTTTTTTGCTGAAATTTTGGGTTTGGCGGTTGAGTTTAGGTGTCGGTTGTTTATTAAATAACCGACAATTATTGAAAGCGGTACCCGTGTCTGGTCGACCTTCACATATTGGATGTCGGTTTCTGTTAAAAACCGACATAGTAGGGTTTATGTGTCGGTTTTTGTATACAACCGACACCTTGAAAACTGACTTTATAAGCCATTTCTATAGTAGTGGGGTTTTTTGTAGTATAGTGATTATTCAACAACCACAACAACAAAAAGAACAATACCAACACCCATAACCATAGAAACAACAATATCAATAACCACAACTTAAAGCTTTGTACACCATAACCATATAGCATATCGATAACATTTTCAAATTCAGAGCAGCATAAACATTTTGAAATTTAGAATGTATAATTAATTGAGAGTAGAAAAGAGAATATTTGGATCAAACAAATTTCCAGAGAATAACTATTGACATTCTAAAGATAAAATGGGACCACATATGTAAACCTAAGAAGGAAGTTGTCCTTGGGGTGAGGAAGGTGAAAGAAATCAATAAAGCTAGCATTATATGTAATGCTTGGAATGTGGCTTCCAAGAAGGATAGCCTCTGGGTTAAATGGCTGAGTGAGAGGTATTTACTTAGAGATACCTACTGTAGATATAATGTTGATCAACAACTAGTGGCTCTAGGATGTGGAGATAAGTTATGAGAGTAAGAGGTGGGCTTAAACATATTGATGGTGTTAACATTGGTGATAGAAGTAATATGTTCTTTGACACGCGTATAACATGCGTGTAATACGCAAGTGTACATGTCAAAGTAATATTGGATTATGAGTCCCGAGTTATCAAACACGGGGAGTTGTGCAGTTAAAGACTATTACTAATTAAAATTGATCAGCTAAGCCGAAAACAAGAGTTGATTGGTTGTTTAATTAACTAAGAACAAAAATAAATCTAATGAAGATTTTTGTGATCAAGAAGGGATGGATTCTTTAGGACTTTTAGTTTCACCACGGGCAATACAAAATCTAATCCGTAATTATTAATGTAACTCCCTCCTAATCCTAAATAAAGAGCCTGTAGCTAGAAACTACCTGCTTTCACAGTGTAATTCCCCTACCTAATCTAAAGCCAATTCTATTCTCATAGTAATTGATTCATTAGTTAGGTGCTTTTGGTTTAACTCTGGGTAATCTACTCCCATTTATGCCTCACCTTTCCCAAGGGACGTCGATAAATAGGTGAACCTATGTATTTCTAATCCTTAATCCCCTTTTCAGTAGTAATTAAGTATCTGATACACTAATTGTGGTGATCAAGCACAATAAGGACATGCAATTTCCATAGATTCATATTCAAAAATTAAGAGGAAAATATATATTAACGCATAAGAATCAGATACAATGCATACCCGGGCTACTCCCGGGTCCTAAGGAATTACGATTTTTAGTCGAAAATAGACGACATGGTATCACAGTAACTCGAGAATATGTAAAACATGAATTTCGAGATATAGCAACTTAGAGAAAGGGTTAAAGAGTGGATCCGGAGAAGATGGAGAGAATTTGCCGCCGTTTCCGCCGCCAAAACACCTCCGAGGTCTTCCATGTAGGGTTCATCTACTTTTCTCTCTCTGTTCGGCTGTCGTATCGTCCCCCCATGATAGATCTCCCAATTGCGGTTCTAATGGTGTTCTTTATAGCCGTCGTACATGTTTAGGTCAAGAGAAAACCTAAAATGTAATTTTTAATACAATATGTGTTACATTTAATACATTAAAATTTAGTCTGCAGCGTCTGAGTCGATGGTATCGACTTGGAAGTCAATAGTATCGACTTCTTCATAGTAAAATGTCATTTTCCTTTTCAATCTCGAGCAAAATTTATTTGTTCTCTGATGCCATGTCGATACCTTCGAGTTGCAAGTCGATGGTATCGACTTTGCTCCAATAAATAATAATTATCTGCAATAAAATAATTAATGAATAAAATCAAATAATTATTATAATAATTAAAACATGTAAAATGCATGTAAAATACATGTAAAAATATAAGAAATGATGCACAAGTGATTTTTACTAATTTGGTAAAATTTGTATTAAAAAGATATTCAATTAAGCACAAATGACACAGAAAATAACCAAATTAGATATCAAATTAACAACAATTTATGCATACATCACAAGAAGGATAGCCTCTGGGTTAAATGGCTGAGTAAGAGGTATTTACTTAGAGATACCTACTGTAGATATAATGTTGATCAACAACCAGTGGCTCTAAGATGTGGAGATAAGTTATGAGAGTAAGAGGTGGGCTTAAACATATTGATGGTTTTAACATTGGTGATGGAAGTAATATGTTCTTCTAGAAGGACCCATGGATTATTGGAGGGTTGATTTTATCTGGATACATTGGTTTGGATAATATCATCAATATCGGTGGATGCCAAAATGCCAAACTACAAAATTTCATATCTAACAAGAAAGCTAGCATTATATGTAATGCTTGGAATGTGGCTTCCAAGAAGGATAGCCTCTGGGTTAAATGGCTGAGTAAGAGGTATTTACTTAGAGATACCTACTGTAGATATAATTTTGATCAACAACCAGTGGCTCTAGGATGTGGAGATAAGTTATGAGAGTAAGAGGTGGGCTTAAACATATTGATGGTGTTAACATTGGTGATGGAAGTAATATGTTCTTCTAGAAGGACCCATGGATTCTTGGAGGGTTGATTTTATCTGGATACATTGGTTTGGATAATATTGATGGTGTTAACATTGGTGTAGCATTATTTGTACTCTGATGCCATGTCGATACGATCGAGTTGCAAGTCGATGGTATCGACTTTGCTCCAGTAAATAATAATTATCTGCAATAAAATAATCAATGAATAAAATCAAATAATTATTATAATAATTAAAACATGTAAAATGCATGTAAAATACATATAAAAATATAAGAAATGAATAAAGCTAGCATTATATGTAATGCTTGGAATGTGGCTTCCAAGAAGGATAGCCTCTGGGTTAAATGGATGAGTAAGAGGTATTTACTTAGAGATACCTACTGTAGATATGTTGATCAACAACCAGTGGCTCTAGGATGTGGAGATAAGTTATGAGAGTAAGAGGTGGGCTTAAACATATTGATGGTGTTAACATTGGTGATGGAAGTAATATGTTCTTCTAGAAGGACCCATGGATTCTTGGAGGGTTGATTTTATCTGGATACATTGGTTTGGATAATATCATCAACATCAGTGGATGCCAAAATGCCAAACTACAAAATTTCACATCTAACAATAACTAGGAGGTTCCTGATAAATGAAGTTTAAACAACTTCAAGGAGTTTATTGAAAGTCTATCTGTTAATTTCTATAATATAGATGAGATGATCCTTATGAATATAAACATCATCAAGGTCAAGGATGGGTAGGATATTGCTAGGGAACATCAACCTTCATAGGATTGGGAAATTTGGCTATGAAGAAATAACATTCACCAAAATGTAGCTTTCATAGATTGGAGACCATTTTTGAATAAACTCAAAACTCAATATGTTCTCTAGAAATTTGGTTTTTCTATAGTTTCTTGTTGTCTTCTATGTGAGCAAGAGTGTCAAACTTTTTTTTTGATCAAACAAGCATGGGCCTCATTTTATTACTATCAGAACATGTAGGACAATACCACCTGGGGTATACAACCCATGAAATTTTACAGTGAGAAACAAGAAGAAAAGAGACTATACATAAAGAATAGCAATAGAAAAAACTATTCAGACAGGCTAAAGAGGATGACATCCAAGATGAATCATATCTGCCCTGCAATGAGCCCAAATAATCTCTATACGACTGAAAACATTCTCAAAGATAGAAACATTCCTACTCCTCTGGGTGTAAAAGACACCACAAATAATAGTGTTGAACTCCATCTTAGTCTTGAAGTTAAGACAATATTGAAGATAAGATGGGGCACGAAGAATGAACCCATCAACAATAGCTCTTCCCCAAAAGTTGTTCAAATTGAAGCACTCATAAAAATGTTATCAATAGAATCTTCACCCCTGAGACAAATAATATAGTCAGATACCATGCACAAACCTCTTTTTCTAAGGAGGTTAATGGTAGGAAGACCTTGGACATACATCTTCCATGCATTCAATCTAAAGCTCTTAGGAATAGGGAATCGCCAAATCCATATTCCCCAATCTACATCTTGCTTCCACAGACAAACAATACGCCAAGCATCACTGAGTTTTATAAACTCCTTGCCACAACATAACATCCTATCACAAACAGTGCAAGAGAAAGAAAACTATAGAAGAAAATCTTTAAGAGGCTTCAGTCTTCTACTATCTAGAATCACCTGAATCACCATTACTCAAAACAAAACAAATGAGAGCCCTATGGCCCTTCCCAAAAACAAAGGCATTCATTTATTCAGGAACTAGGATAAAAATCTACCTTTCACCCAAGGATATTTCCACAAACGAAATTTATCCCCTTTGTTGACCTTTGTAACTAACATGCGGCCAGATCATTTCTCTTATGCTGATGATCTTTTTCTACATCCAAGAGTAATTAGCCAAAGTATTGAAAGTCCAGATAGATTTTTTCTTCATATATTTTGCATGAATCCATTTAACCCACGTAATATGCTTTTGGCAGCCAAGTTCCAGAAGTTCACAACAAGACTAGCATTGCATACATCACTTGTTTTCTTACCCAAGTCCTCCCTTTTTTTGGGTCAGCAAATTTTCTCCCAGGAGACATAATGGTTGCTTCTAGATTCCTCAGAAAAATTCCATGTGAAATCCCTACATAGTTGATCCACCTCAAAGCAAACACTAGCAGGTAGAGGAAAGATGTATAGAAACCAAAGTCAATTTTACAAGTTCCATTCTACCTGCCATGCTAAGGGCCTTAGCCTTCTAACTGTCTAACCTCATTTATTTTATCAATTGGATGATTGTATAAATTCTTCGTGAGCCTACCACAAAACAAAGGGACTCCCAGATAACTGATAGGTAGAACTTCCTCCTTGATCCAAAGAATATACATAATCTCATTTTTATTTGTCAAATCACCTATGACAACCGAACTTTTAGCATGATTGATAAAAAGGCTAGATAGTTCACTAAAGACTTTCAAGGTATTGTTAATGCTAAAAGCATAATTCCTATCAACTTTGGAAAATAACATAAGTTCATCATCAAAAAGAGTATGAGAAGTAAATACTTCCTTGCTATTTTTAATGGGATGTAGCTTGTTGAGACCAACTTCATTGTTAAGCATAAAGGACAAAACTTACATACAAATAACGAAGAGCATATGAGCAAGGGGTCTCCCTGCCTAAGACCATTAGAAGGAAAGATAGGTCTAGATGGTTCACCATTTATCAAAACTTGATAACTTGTAGAAGTAAGGCTCTGATAGATCCAATCTCTCCAACATAGAGGGAATTTCATATTCTCAAGAATGGTCATTAGAAAAGACCAATTTATAGTGTCATAGGCTTTTGTAATATCATCCTTAATGCACATGATTGTTGGGCTATTAGGTTTATAAAGATTGTTGATGATCTTATTAGATAACATAATAGAATTAGTAATATTCATGTTGTGGACAAAGGCACATTGGTTGAAATCGATAATACTATGAAGAACAATCATCGGTCATTTGTTTATCACTTTAGAAATAATTTTATAAATGAAGTTGTAGAGAGAAATATGTCTTCAATCCTTAAAAGTAGTAGCATCCTTACATTTAGGGATAATGGTAATTAACGTCTTGTTCATCTCCTTAAGCATCTTCCTTTTATGTAAGAAATCTGCAGTAGCAGTAAACACATCATGTCCAACAATACCCTGGGATCTTTTAAAGAACATAGAAGTAAACCCATCAATCCCTAGAGCTTTATCGAGTTTAGCATTCTTGATAATGTTATCCACTTCTTTTCTAGAGACAACAACAAATAATTGAGAAATCTGATAATTAGAAAGACTAGGTAATTTTCCAACCAGGGTCCCATTCAACATACCATGTAGTCCTTTTATTAAAAAGATTATTATAGAACCTTTCAATATGCTCTCTAACCTCCTCAGGGTCAGAATTTTTAACATCCCCAACTTATAAAGAGTGAATTTTTTTCCTTTGATGCCTGGTGTGTAAAGAATTGTAAAAGAATTTGGAGTTCTTTTTACCTTGTGATAAGCACTGGACTCTGGATTTCTATCTATAACAAAATATTCCTCTTTATCAATGGCAATACTAGCTTCCTTCCTTCTACTAATAGCCAATTCACGAAGAGATTCATTATCAGGATCAACATCCGTTTTTTTAGCGGTAAGAAGAGCTTCCAACTCAACTATTCTATCCTGAGAACAAACATTCCCAAACTGCTTCTTATTCAACTCAATGAGATCATGTCTTACATTCTTCCGCTTCTTTAAGATTCTAAACATAGGATTCCCTTTGACTTCAATATTCCAAGCATTACGGACCAAGTTAAGAAAGTTTGGATGCTCAGCCCAAACATTGAAGAACCGTGTAATGCCCGGGCCCACTGCCCAAGGCTCTAGTAGAGTTTCAAGAATGACGGCTGTCCCCACAGACCACCACTAGCCTTAACTACACATTTTTTCCTCACGCGCATGCCAGGATCAACTTCCCGACAGGTCACCCATCGCAGTACTACTCCAAGATGAGCACGCTTAACTAAGGAGTTCTTAGTGATGGGCTCCCAGAATAGGAGGTGCACCTTGGTGATATGGGTAGTCCAATCATTCTTTTAAGATCATGTTATCCGAGGCCTCAAATCTTGGGATGTTACAATCAGAACGGTGTATTCCTTTTCCTTTTCTTTCTTGAAAGGGTAAGTAGAAGGATTTTATGGTCACTGTAAATAGTTGAGTAAATCTCACCTAGATACTTAGGCTGGGTATTAAGAAACTTATCATTAAACAAGATTCTATCAATCTTACTAGTACAGAAATAATCATCTTTCTGTCTATTATCCCAAGTATAAAAATCTCCTTTCATATTAATTTCTAAATTACAAGAATCAAGCATGAACTAATTAAATCCTTCATAGAAACAACAAAAGGGTTGGATCCACTCATTCTTTTTGAAACCATTCTAAAGTCACCAAAAATCACCCACTCCTCACCTTCAAAGCTAGCAATTCTAGTGAGGTCTTGCCAAAGGCTTTTCCTACCTTTGTCATCATTGAACCCATAGACAACAATATCCAGAAAGGAAACCCCATCAATGCTCAACCTATAGTGCATAAATTGGGCTGACTTTTCAAACAAAAAAATTTTAAAATGACTAGAATCCCATAAAATAATAATACACCCTAAAGGGTGCACACTGTGATTACAGTCCCACTACATATTAGGCCAAAATTTATCAATAACTTTGTAGGTTTCCTTTTTCTAATCTTAGTTTTAAAAAGAAACTTAACATGGGAATTTACCCTCTTTAGCTCTTTGTGGATCTTATAATGATAAATATTGTTATTCAATCCATGTACATTCCAAGCAACAATAGAGATGTCATCCATAATTGGCATCGATAGCTAGAGTCTGCTAGCTACAGTAACCTCACTTCCTTCAAAAACGTCATATAGCAACTCCTTAAATATGTTAGGAGAAACATGAACTTGTTTTTCAGAAAACATACTTCTAGATTTATGTGTCCCGGTATCACCTTTAGGAATGGATTTGGATCTATATGAAACTTATTTGAAACCATCATCATCAGTTTGACCATAATTCTTCTTACTGGTGTCTAAAAACTACTAAGCAACATTCACATGCAGTTACACCCTATCAACTTTCTGATCTATAGATTGAAACAAAGGGGTTTCGTTTCTCAAGATAAGACTCCCACCTTCAGGACAAAGACAAATATTTTCAGAATTAGTACTCCAGATCCTACAACCACTGAATCTTAAATCGGAAGGTCATACATAGCCAAAGACATAATAGACAGAACTTCATCCTTTTTAGCCGAATTTTGTGAAGAGACAATAGGAACCCAAATCTTCCTACTAATAAAGGCAAGCTTAGGCAAGTAGCATCGGGACAATCAGTAAATTCATGCCCAAATGAAAGCACTTCTCACACTTCTTAGGAATCCACTCATACAAAACACGAAACTCATGTTCATCTCCTGAATTGCTTATCATAGAGATCAAATTTGAAAATGAAGACTCGGTCGACATGAGAACCATGAGTGTCAAACTGTCACACATTTGTGTTCTTTAAGATGGTTATGCCCGGGGGTTCTAGGATAAGTTTGATGGTTAACCAAAAAGTTTGATATATAGTCCTTATACAAAGCCATATGGTCTATTTTTACTACTGATTGATATGAATCATATAGTTACTAAAAAATGCAATAAAAAGGGACCCACACTTACTTACAAAAAATATGTTAAGTTCTCAATTAGACATGAAGTTTATTAATATCAACATTAAGTTAATCAATGCCTTATCGTTCATAAAAAATTACATGTAAGACCAAACATTATTCAATTTAATAAACTTGCATATTTAATCCCATCTAATTTATAACTATTCATACTTTATCCATGAGGTATGTATTAGTGAACCATGAAGCAATCAGACACGATTAATGAGTATCACTTACATATAAAACCTAATTTAGACTATTATGTCATATTAGGCTTATGAGGATATCTTTGGTTACTTTGTCACCCAATAATGCTAATACAACATATAGGGTACCAAAGACATGCATATTAGGTTGGTTAATTATAAACTAGGGTTTAGGCCCAAAATATTCAATATATGTGTAACTATAATAGTTTACATTGAATATATGTTATGACTTGAGTAATCTGATTGAGTAGGCCCATAACTGAGTCATTATAATTCATACATAAAGTGTCATACTTAACAAAAGATAGAATCTAGACATTGATTTATGAAAAGGTAGGCATGTCACGTATATATAGTTATAAAGTGTCAAGATAATTTTTTACAACATGATTATCGCTAGCAAGATTGTATCCCAATATGTGAGGTGATCTGTGGGTGGGAGATAATTCGAAGTGTTAGATGCATTGCGTTAATGCAGATCAAGAAGACTATGTGAGGTGATATGTGGGTGTGAGAAGCAACTTTCCTAGAAAACATTATCCCTAGCAAGATTGTGTCCTGGTATGCGATGAGAAAGATTGTGTCCCGGTATGTTAGATGAATGTTAACCACAAAGATTCCCACACCTTAGAAACATCAACATCAATAAACACAACCAACAACAAGAATATTCACAACCACACCACAAAAATTACAATATCAACAACACAAAGATTCCCACACCATAGAAACAACAACATCAATAAACACAACCAACAACAAGAATATTCACAACCACACCAAAAAAATTACAATATCAACAACCACAACCACAAAAACAACAATATCAACAACCACAATCTATTCTTTTTACACTAAAACCACATAATATCGACGACATTTTCAAATTTAGAGCAGCCTAAACACTTTCAAATTTAGAATATATGATTATATGAGTGGGGCATTTTAAAATAATTCAGGCATGTCAAATTAGTTTAGGCATGTCGAAATTAGGTTGAATAAAAAATCATATGTTGAAATTAGGCACACCATATTTCAATAACAATGTATACTCAATACAACACAACTTTGTTGTTATTCATACAATAGTTACTCTAAATAAGAAGCAATGATCTCACAAATACCTGAGTCCATATTGGAGAGAAGAGATTGAAGAAAATAGACAACATCAACAACGACCCCAGTTCCATCACCACAGGCTAAAAATGAGATAAAAATGAATGCATCAGTATAAGTATTAGATCAAATTTAGAATGAAACAAAGAATCAAAACAAGAATGAAGCTCAATCACCTCTTCACAAAGGAATAGAGTTTGGAATAACAAGGTTCAACAACAACAACTTCAAAGAATACCTAGTGGAAGATGCAGAGCTAGATGGGAAGCAACTCAATGAATGATGACAACAATATAAAGGTCATCCGACAGTTGTTTCCATGCCTAGGGTTTCTAATGGACCTATTCATTGACAAGATAGGACGATGCTCAGACTGGAGAAGAGGGTGTTAATGGTCTTAAATTAGAAGGGACAAGACATGGGCATAGCAGGCTTACCTTTCTTTTACACACATAGCCCCCCTTGTACTGCGAAGGTGGCAGATTTAATCTATTCCCTCTGCTACCTAGGAGAGGTATCTTCCATTGATTTCCTCTACGACTTGGGAGAGGTAGCTAGCATTGATTTGCTTCATGAGAGGCTTCTTTGGGAAGAAGAGTGGCTTTATTTCACGGAGGCACAATGACTCCTCTATGGGAGAAGAAGGCAACAACAAAGGTAGAGGGAGAGGGCCAAGGGTCGAGGGAGAGGGGTGAGGGAGAGGGAGTCACAATTTGGTATCATAACCCATATCAAAAAATGAAATTCTACCTCCACTAGAACCGAATTGGTCTGGATTAAGGGATAATAGAATCCCAAAATAGAGGCAGATTGGGATCGGGAACCAAACACATTTCTTGACAACCGAAACCGAGTTTGGCAAACATGGTGCTAATAGACAAAGTGGAATTTGGACTGTCACACGTTCCAAACATGGGTACAAGTTAGAGGAAGTCAATTGTCAGTTATATTCGATGTCAAGAGGCACATGGTTGTATGAATATTAGTGAGTAATAATTATATGTTAGTGGTCAACATGTTTTTCTATTTATATATTGAGAATAAAAGAGAATCAATTGACACTTAGACGGGTTATTCTCTTTCAACGTATTCAAATGATTGAATACTAATTACATTTTACTCATCAACGCGAGTAGAAGCACAAGTAACTTTTATACTGACACGCTATATATTGGATAAAGTTAACTAACATTTAATCTTGTTGTGTCATTTTAGTGTGTAGTATGTAAATTATGATGAGTACTGACTATATGTTAATTGTCAATATGACATGCCGAAAAAGGAGATCACAAATAATTTTGATAATGATACACTACAAATTTGCAGTTGGTTGTCCATCAAGTTCCTTTAAACAAATTTTGTGTAAATTATTTTGAATTTATATCTAACTACCACACAAGGAAGATCTTTTGTGGCATGTGTGCTTTTCTCTTACAGACCCGCTTGCCAACTTTTTCAACCGCATTTATTTAAATCACCTTGCAAAAAATCTTTCTTACTTTCTAGCAATTATAGTGTTTGTTTGGCACAATTTATTTAGAAAAAATAATTATTTCAGAAATTAAAAAATATAGTAGTCATTGACTTGTAGGTTGATTCTCATTTTTTTTCTAGAGCAATTCTTATTAAAATGTGGTGTTTTTTTGACATACTTAGGTGTATGCTTTTCAGCTTCTAGTTTAAAAAAAAACTCGAGTTGTTCTGTAATCATGATTTTATGGATAAATTTGAAGTACGTACATCAAAAAATTGAAACGGGCATGTACATGTTTTTGCAGTATGTTTGGGAGTGTAGCCATCGAGCAGTATGCTTTCTTATTTAAAATTTTGAAACGGGCATCTACATGCTTTTGCAATATGTTTTGGAGCTTAGTAGTAGAACATTATACTTACTTGCTTACCATATTTTTGAAACAAAAGTAATCACCAGTTACATGCACTACTACAGAACCTACCTTTAGTGTCGGTTATTTAAGGCCTTTAGTGTCAGTTTTTGAGCGACGCCTATGTGGGCGACACTAAAAGGTCACCCATTACGCGTCGGTTCCAGAACCAACACCCAAACTCTTCGCGCGTGACCGAAAACGCGCCATCAGGGGACTATATGTGTCGGTTATTAGTTAAGAAACCGACACCCAAAACCTTCGCGCCACAGAAAGGACGCCATCTTGGGCGCTATCAGTGTCGGTTATAAGCCAAAAACCGACGAAATATGTCTTCGCGCCAAAAGAATATGTGTCGGTGACATATAAATAACCGACACTGTAACGTTATGTGTCGGTTGTTTACAAATACCGACGCCTGTTATTGGCGCCACCTTGGGCACTATCAGTGTCGGTTTGTAGTAAGAACCCGACACCATATATGTTCGCGCCACAGGAAATAGGCGTCGGTTATTTCTAAAAACCTGACATTACATAATTGTGTGTCGGTTATTTACAAATAACCGACGCCTATTTTTTTTTTTACAGACCTGCTGTGGCTGGTCGCAGGATGAGAAACCTGCAGTTCAGTTAACTGAACTGCAGGTTTTACGACATCCATTGATATCAGCCAACAACAGGCCACAAACCTGCAAATTTAACAATAAAAATATTCACACATGCATTTAGCAATACAACCTGCAGTTCCATTTTATTTTCACACATTTAGAAACATTCATGTAGCTAGCAATCTGTAGTTGCATTCATTCACATTCACACATGTAGAAACATTGATATAGTAACCTAACTTTCATTCATTTTCACTCAGACACATGTAGAAACATCTAGACATGTAGAAACATTCACACATATTATAATTCAGAAATTCATTTACAAAATCCCCACTATTTGTATGGTTGTTGCCCATTTTTCTCTTACTTCATTTCATTCTCCCATCGTATAGGGAGCATGTACATCTGGTAAGTCCGTTCCTGTAGTGGGGTCAGCTTTAAACACCTGTAAAGAGATTGATGTATATATATAATTAATGAGCTATAAATAAGATTGATATATTTCATATTATCTAATGAGACTATATAATACCTGAGCAATACAATCGATGTCCATACAACATGACAGACTAACACATATATAGTACATAACAACAGCATCGTCGAATTTACATACAACACTAGCTTAGTACATATATAGTGGGACTTATAAGGTGACGATCCCACCTGGTAAAACAGGTTACCGACAACTACGTACATGTTACGACTGGGAGGTCGTGATTCAGCAACAATATGCATTAGCAGGAGGACAAACAGATCACCATATGTTTGTCCTCATATGGTGATCTGTTTGTACTCTTGCTAATGCATACGGTTGCTGAATCACGACCTCCCAGTCGTAACATGTAGTCGGTAACCTATTTTAGCAGGTGGTATCGTCACCTTAGTCCACTATATATGTACTAAGTTAGTGTTGTATGTAAATTCGGAGCTGTTGTTGTTATGCACTATATATATATATATATATGTGTGTGTTAGTCTGTCATGTTGTTATATGAATCTGAACCACTTGTGTGTGCTGCACTTTATGTATTGTATTTGTATCCTGCTTCTCTTCATTGGGGCTTCTTCCTTCATATTCTGTATAGCTATGTCATGTCCGTCCTGCATAGCCTTCTTCCTATATTTATTTTTCAAAGAGAATACAAACAAAAATTATTAATGTAGAGTTAGTGAAATACTGATCAATGTCTAGAATTGGAATAGATCAAGAACCTACTCTCAGCATCGCGTATGTAATCTCGGGTGAGATTGGTCCTATATTTCTTTAGCACCCTCCCACAATGTTTAGCATTTGTATTAACTAGAAGATAATGAAACATCAAATCAGAAAATGATATTGATATTAAAAAAGTAAACATTTAGCTTCAATAAAAAAAATATAAACATGCACACCTCTAAAATTGTGATCTTTTCTCAATTAACAATCCTTCATTGTGATCTCCGCGCACATATAAGTCATCATTAGCTTCAATATTTTCTGGAGTTGGCAACCCAACTGAGAATGGACTGGAGTCATCATATTTATCATAGTACTCTTCTTCATCTATAGGATCTTCAATGAACTGTCTTTTACCATGAAGAACAACCGACCATTTATCATTTGCAGGATCATCGATATAAAATACTTGTTTCGCCTGTGATGCCAATATGAATGGTTCAGCCTTCTCGCCAATCTTTTCAAAGTTCACCAAAGTGAAACCCAATTCATCCACTATAACTCCTTTGGTGTTATCAACCCAATTACATTTGAAGAGTGGAATTCTGAAATCTATGTAGTCAAATTCCCATATCTCTTCAATGACACCGTAATATGACATTTTAGCTTCACGTGGACTCTTATCCTTTGCACTTGCAAAAAATATAGTCGATGCTTGAAGGGTGACCCCACTGTTTTGGACGACACTCTTATCATCTTGGCGCTTTGTGTAATATGTGAATCCATTAATGGCATACCCTTCATAAGATATAACAGTCAACTTTGGTTTAAAGGCGAGGCATTTGATAGTTTCAGTAATATCATGTGGTGTTTCAGATAGTTGATGTAAGACTTTATCTTCAAACCACTTAATAAAAGTCTTGTTATGCTCTCTAGCAAGCCACATTGTAGTGGCTCGAGGATATTGTCTTTTGATGACATTGGTATGTTCCTCGATATAAACGTTCACTTCGTCCATGTTGTGTAAAATATACAAGTGAGCTTGTTCCAACTGCTCACGGATGATTACTTTCACACGTGATCCCAAAATTCCTTTGCCAATTAGCTCGTCAATATTCTTGTCATTATCAGGAGCGTCAATATTCTTGTCATTATCAGGAGTGTCATTACCACTGAGAAATTCATTGCAGAAATCCATAACCTCTCTCGCCAAATAACCTTCAATAATACTCCCTTCAGGCCGATAACGGTTTCGAACATCACTTTAAAAACGCTCATGTATCGTTCAAAGGGATACATCCAATGCAAGAAAACCGGGCCCAAGATTTTCACTTCCCTAGTCAAGTGGACAACAAGATGTACCATGATATCAAAGAACGAAGGAGGGAAATACATCTCAAGCTGACATAGGGTAACTGCCACTTCTCTTTGCAAATTATCGAGAGTCTCAGGGTCAATAACTTTGCTGCAGAGACTGTTGAAAAAGAAACAAAGTCTGGTGATTGCAAACCTTACATGCTTCGGCAATATAGACCGAATTGCCACGGGCAATATTTGTTGCATTAGAGTGTGACAATCATGAGATTTAAGTCCTATCAACTTCAGATCTTTCATTGATACCAATCTACAGATGTTGGATGAGTAACCATTTGGCACCTTAACATTTATCAAGCATTCACAAAAAGCTTTCTTCTCTTTTCTAGACAACGTGTAACATGCGGGAGGTAAGTATGTTCTTTTACTACCCATTTCACGTAATTCTGTTAATTCTGACCTTATTCCCATTTCACGTAGGTCCAGTCTGGATTTTATCCCATCTTTAGTCTTACCTGGTATATTTAACAGAGTACCAATGATGCTATCACAGACATTTTTCTCAACGTGCATTACATCGATACAATGTCTGATTGTCAAAGAACTCCAATAAGGAAGATCCCAAAATATTGACTTCTTCTTGAATGAAGAATTGTCACTCCGTGTAGTACATTGTGATCTCTTACCAAATTCATTGACAAAGTCTTTTATTCTGTCATAAACAACCTCCCCTGGTATAGGTTTAGGTGCACTGCGTTCCTCATTCAATCCATTGAATGCTTTGCGCTTCCTACGATACGGATGGAATTTTGGAAGAAACATTCGATGACCGAGATATACATTCTTACCGCCATGTTTTAGTCTTGTTGAATCAGTGTTCTCTTCACATATAGGACACGCTTTAGCTCCTTTGACACTATATCCAGACAAATTCCCATATGCTGGAAAGTCATTAATAGTGCAAAACAACATAGCATGCAAACGAAATGTCTCTCTTCGTGAAGCATCATAGGTCATCACACTTTCACCCCAGAGTTTCTTTAAGTCATCAATCAGAGGTTCAAGATAAACATTGATGTCATTTCCAGGTTGTTTAGGACCCGATATCAACAACGACAGCATTACGTACTTATTTTTCATACACAGCCAGGGAGGAAGATTGTATATAACAAGCATGACTGACCAAGTGCTATGTTGAATGCTCAATGTCCCATACGGATTCATCCCGTCTGTACAAAGCCCAAGTCTTAGATTCCTGTCTTCTTCACCAAATTCAGGGTACAGTAAATCAATCTTCTTCCACTATGGGGAATCAGACGCATGTCGTAGGATCCCATCATTATTTTTCTTAACATCTGCATTCCACCTCAAATTCTTCGCATCTATCGGATTGGCAAACAAGCATTGAAACCGTGATATTATAGGTAGATACCACATCACCTTGGCAGGAGAACCAGTTTTGGACTCCCCCGAAGTCGTCAATTTATACTGTGACGCACCACATTTTGGACAATCTTTCAAATCTGCATAGTCCTTTTGAAATAATACACAATCATTAGGGCATGCGTGTATCTTCTTGGCGTCCATTCCCATTGGGCACACCAATTTCTTTACCTGGTATGTTGAAATTGGCAGCTCGTTCCCTTCAGGAAGCATTTCTTTCAACAAAGACAGCAATGACGTGAAGCTTTTGTCGCTCCATCTATTGTTAGCTTTCAACTTATACAATCTCAACACAGCGTTAAGCTTCGTAAACTTAGTACAACCTGTGTATAACGGCATCTCAGCATCATGCACAATGTTTCTAAAAATGGGAGGTGGATCGGTGTGCTCTACCCCACAACTATCCAGCATCGCATCAACGATGTCTACTGGAACTGGTTCATTCACATCTACGTCATCGTAGGCAATTTCTTCTTCCACACAAGCACTGCTATCGACATCCACTGGTTTCCGGTTTGAAATCTCTCCATGCCAGTGCCATTCTGTATAGCCTTGTATAATCCCGTTGCACATGACATGAGTCATGATTTCGTCACCAGTGTTGACTTTCAGGTTGTTACCGCAATGTCTACATGGACAATAGAACCTATCTCCAGGTTGTTTCCTATGTTCCTCGGCAAATTTAATGAACTGGTGAAGACCAAAAATAAACTCTGGGCTGCAGCGATTGCAAATGGACATCCATGATCTATCCATTCTATGATCAAAGAGAAAACAAGTATATATTAGGACAAGATTAGGGTCTAGGGTTAACAAATACATGTTATGTCATTATTATATATAATAAATGTGTACCACCTATCCATTCTTGAACACCTAATCTCACTAGTAAGTGTATAATGTGTATTGGGTTTTCAAGAAAATTTCGGCAGCATTTCCCCGTTGTTCTCCAAGTACATATGTACTTAGAGAACAAACGGGGAAATGCTGCCAAAATTTTCTTGAAAACCCAATACACATTATACACTTACATCCTAAGCGAGATTATGTGTTCAAGAACAGTCCCAAACCGGGGACTATCCAAGATTTACTCCTAATGAGTAAATCTTGGACGAGTTTCTAGGCCAACAAATAATGTATTGTCATTCTTATACCTAAAATCCTAGTTCTTCAAGTTAGGGTGATTATTGATGTCTTTTAAAGCATGATTGGCAATTTAGGGAAAAGTTCATCATTTACATTCCAAGCATGTCACATGTGTGCATTACAGTTCATCATTAAGAAATATATAAGCAAGTATGTCGTATTAAAATAGACTAAACAATATAAGAATTTTTTTTGAGGCAAGACAATATGAGAAAATAGTAGTGTAATCATGTAAATGGGAACATTCATGGGAACACACACTTCAGTTATAAGCATTCATGTAGCAACTTACAGTTCCATTCATGGGAACACACACTTTAGTTATAACAATAACTAAACAAAGGGGTTGGTGTACCCCTAAACATGCGCATAATTAAAAAAACTATTAATACAGACAAGTCTAGATAGATAGACAACTAAATACTACACCAACATGGTCCCGCATGCATCAGTAACTTCTTTTTTATGATGAAGCTGTGTCACGAAGCTCCTCACTGTATTTAGACAAATTTGAACTGATAGGGGCCTCAGATTCAGATTCCTCATAGATGATATCCGACGCCGTGCGCTCATACCGCAGAAGATGATCGGGGGTCTCGTAGTTGTTGTCGGTTATCCAAACTTTGATGGAATTATCACCAACTGGACGGAGAAAAAGCCTATTCCAACGGACCAGATACAACTCTCCAATCCAATCACGCCAACCGGATTTTGATACAAGATTTTCCGCCAAATCATACTCAACCTCGATTACATGTGAATAATTTCCAAAAGTTAGGGTCACTTTACCAGGCATGTAGTGTCTTCCTTTTAGAAAACGCCAATGTTTGGGTATGACCAATTGGTTTAAAGAACGATCATCTAGGATGATGTCCAATTGTTCTTCAATAGGGAACGTTAACATTGACATAGAGGCCCAATTCATAGTCATTGTTATGGGAAGACAGAGACTGCACAATATTAGTATTAACAAAGTGTAAGTACATATAACGAAGAACGAAATAAAGGTGTATAATCGGAGCAAAATTGGGCCAAACATGGCGACTGAACTCAAATGAATATTCATTCATCACCTACCTATCACGAAGGAAAGTGAGAGTATAGGTTAAATCTAGACTCAACTATGTTATCATCTTATACCTACAAACCTAATTTCATCATTCATATCCTAAGTTTTGTGTAACATCATTAATCATGCTTGTTAGTAAATACTAAGTAGTAAATAATTAAACCTTGATTCCATATATCAAAGATTTCATTCATGGTCAATTTTGAAGTTTTAACTAGAGCTTCATATATCAACATACATACCAGGTCATATTTCAAGTAAAGATTTAGGCGTTTAATCACCTTATGGCATATACATGATTCACAAGTATTGGGGTGCACAAAGAATAATATATGTTACTGATTTAGGAGTTCACATAATCATTTAGAAAACCCACATGTGAGTTAATTTTGACATTCAACATCAATGTATCTTTAACACACATGTTTCAAGGGTTCGAAGCACATAATCAAATCAAATTAGGATGATAGAATGGACAGGTTTGAATCTTATTTCAACATGCATAAAAATGTATTGAATTAGGACAAGCATTAGAATTAGACAAGTTAAAATAGTACATTATTATTAATCAATACATTATTACTAATCAGTAGATAAATGAATAAAAACCAGTAGATAATAAATACAGATCAATAGATACAATTCAGTATAAATACTAATTAGAAGAAAAATGCCCAGCAGCAGGGCAGGCAGCTTGAGAGAAGAGGAGCATAGGAAGAAGAAGAAGGCAGGCAAGGGCGGGCACCTTGAAGAAAGAGGAGCAACGGTCGGTCCTAGAAGCTGTCGGCGGCGAGGAGAGGAGCGTCGGAGAGGGCGGCAAGGCGAGGAGAGGAGCGGCCGGTCCTAGATGCTACCGGTGACGGAGGAGAGGGCGGCCGGCGGGCAGCTTCTCGCACAGTGACGACAGGCAGGGAGGGGCGGCGGCGGCAGCTTCTCGCACGGTGACGACGGGCGGGCGGGTGGACGGTGACGATGGGCGAGCACGGGCGACGGACAGGGAGCGGTGACGACGGGCAGGGAGGGGCGGCGGCGGTAGCTTCTCGCACGGTGACGACGGGCGGGCGGGTGGACGGTGATGACGGGCGAGCACGGGCGACGGACAGGGAGCGGCGACGACGGGCAGGGAGGGGCGGCGGCGGCAGCTTCTCGCACGGCGACGACGGGCGAGCACGGGCAACGGACAGGGAGAAGCAAGGGAAATCGATCGGGAATGAATTAGGGTAAGGGGAAAATCGGTCGCTGTAAACTATTAAGTTGACAATATGTGTCGGTTATGTAAAAAAACTGACAACGAAACTAACAGTGTCGGCTCTTTGAAGAAAACCGACAACTATACTACATAATATTCGTCGGTTCATAAATAAAAGACAACCTACAACTATTCATGTCTCGCGCATACCCTTTAGTAGTCGGTTATTTATTAAAGAACCGACAACATATGTCAAATTTTGGAGCCAATTTTTTCGCTGGAATTTTGGGTTTGGCGGTTGAGTTTATGTGTCGGTTGTTTATTAAATAACCGACAATTATTGAAAGCGGTACCCATGTCTGGTCGACCTTCACATATTGGATGTCGGTTTCTGTTAAAAACTGACATATTAGGGTTTATGTGTCAGTTTATGTATACAACCGACACCTTGAAAACCGACTTTATAAGCCATTTCTGTAGTAGTGATGCAGTCTGTGTTATACATAAAATGTCGTGATCTAATTATATGCTATTCATCAACATGTACGGGAAACACATGGTAATTTTATAATCACACGCCATAAGTCAGAGGCAGACAATCAACATTTTTTTTGTGCAATACCGATAGCTCAGTTACATCAGGAATGAGTTCTAATCAAATTACAGAAAAATGCCTTGTCTTCTAGATAGAGTGCTTCTCCTAGGGCTGGGCAGAGCTGCCAGTCCCCTTCAGACATAGGTTGCTTGAGGCAATATTTAGCAAGAATATCCGTGAGCTTATTTTGATTTCTCTTGATGTGGACGATATCAGTGACGCTTATAGTAGCCAAAGCTTCTCGTACTTTGTAGACTGTAGTGAGGTATTTCCCTGGGACCATTGCTAGGCCTTTCACCCATTGTACTGAATTCCAGGAATCTACAAGGAAGGTACCTTTGTTATGATTTAGTTGTCTCGCGAGTTCTGCCCCATGAAGGATGGCCTTGAGCTCCCCCTCCATGGAATCAGTGCTAGGATGCAGACGAGAGGATCTCCCTATCCAGTCTCCTGTGATGCTGCGAAGAATAGCACATGTGCAGGACATGTTGGACCTGGATGAAGTGGCGACATCTACATGAAGGATGAAATTAGTGTTGTGCAGGCGGATTGAATGATCCAGATTGGACTTCTCCAGATGAGCAGATGGGTTACAAGAGAAAGCCAGGTCATATGAGCGGGCTTCATCATAGCATTGTGCAGCCACGATTCATGGTGGTATAACAGTTTCCTCGAAGATCTGCGTGTTCCTACTTTTCCAGATCTTCCAGCATGTGATGAAAAAAAGCGTCTTCCAGGTAGCCAACACCTTGATAGTCCTAATGTTGTAATCCATCCAGCCCCGAATAGTCTGGCTTTCATAGAAAAGATTCACCTCCCTGGGCAGAATGAACGACCATATTTGTCTAGCCGACCTGTAGTCCCGCAACGCGTGCAGACAATCTTCTTCCGAGTTGTTGCAGCACGGACATGTTGGGTTATCAGTCATCTTCCTTCTAGCTCGCATGACGTTGGTAAGTAAACGATCATGCAACGACAGCCATAAGTGAGATCATATCCGGTGCGATACTGGTAGAGACCAAGCCGCTGCGAACAGAGGTCGCGATGCATCTGGCGTTGGCTGGCAGAGAAGGTTGTAAGCGGATTGGGTAGTGAAAATGCCATAGTTGTCCAACTTCCAGATGAATGTGTCTTTCCCATAATGGATTCTAGGAGTGGGCATATGACTAATGGTGGTGACTGTATCTTGAACAAACAAGTAGTTGAGAAAGTCCAAATCCCAGGATCCGTCATCCTGGACTAGGCTCGAGACCTTGAGGTCTGCAAGCTCCTCCGACACCGTAAGATCAGCTTTGATTACGGGTGTCACACCGGCTCCGATCCATTCGTCCGTCCAAACCAGAGGGTCCAGGACGGACACTGCATGACAGCACGCGTTCTCTTTGAGGAGCGGAAGGAAAGTTCTCAAGCTTCGCCATAAATGGGAACCGGTTGATTTAGGCAGTCCATTTGTGAAGTATTTTGAACGCATGACATTCGCCCAAGGTATACGCCATGTTTTGAAAGAAGTCCCAACCCATCTTCATCAGTAAGCAGGAATTAAAATCCTTCGACTTCCGCAGACCAAGACCTCCATTAAGCTTGGGGTTCGTAACCGTGCTCCAAGCAACCAGATTGAGACGTCTATGGGAGCCTCCGTTCCACAGGAAGTTCCTTGTAATCTGATCAATTCGATCACAAACTGAGATAGGGAGTTGGACTGCCTGCATAATGTAACAAGCTTGCGATTGAAGGACCGATTTAGTAAGCGTAATTCTCCCTGCAAGGGAGAGGAGGTTATTCTGCCATTGCGATATGTGCTTCTGAAACTTCTCCAGCAGAGATGAGAAAAGCTCCTTGCCTTTCCTGCGGTGGATGATGGGAACGCCCAAGTGGCGACCAAGATTGCTCGTCTGCTGGATCCCCAACCTATTACATATCCTGTTTTTGATTAATCGGGGGGTGTTGTGCGAGAATAAGACGGTTGATTTCTCATGAGATAGAGCGAGCCCAGAGGCGTGATTGAAGAGCTTAAGGCAGTGAAGGATCATTCTTGCTTGGTGGGTGGAAGCCTCCCCAAAGAGAATGATGTCATTCGCGAAGCTCGCATGGGAGATAGGGATTCTATCTTTGGTGATGACAATGGGTCTCCAATTGCCGTTGGCGATCTCCTTCGCTATCAATTGACTAAATCGCTCCAGGCATAAAATGAATATGTAGGGGGAAAGAGGGTCCCCTTGCTTGACACCGCAAGAAGGGTGAAAGGTGCCTGCAACCTCTCCATTCCAGAGAATAGAAGAATCTCCAGATCAGATAATATGCATAATGATATCAATGATTTCCTTGGGCAGCGTAGTACGAGTAAGCGTGTCACGGATGAAGTGCCAGCTTAATTTGTCAAAGGCTTTTATCAAGTCCAACTTCAGCGCCATTGTTCTTTTTCTTACTGGATTTTGATTCCATCGAGTGCACCACCTCCTGGACCAGCGCGATGTTGTCACCAATCTTCCTTCCAGGGACAAAACTCGACTGGTAAGGGGAAATCCAGTCATTGAGGTAAGGTTTGAGCCTGATGGCGATGACCTTCGAGAGGAGCTTCATGCAGACGTTATTGAGAGAGATAGGCCTCAACTGGGAACATTTCTCAGGCAGGTTGCTCTTGGGGATGAGGATGATGAGTGAATCAGTCACAGAAGGGGGAATCGGGGTGCCCGTGAAGGGTGCTTGGATAAACTGACAGAGCTGGTTGCTCAACGCATTCCAATTCTCTTGGTAAAAACCCGCATCCACTCCATCTGGCCCAGGGGCTTTGACTGGCGACATGGAGCTCAGCACGTCCCAAATATCCTTTGATGAGGGGATAGAGACCAACTTCTGGTGTTGATCAGACGTGAGAGGCGTAAAGGCCCCAGGGAAGGTGATGCTTGCAGATCGTCTACGATCGTCGTCTACCTCTTGATATGCGTTAGAGAAGAAAGATAAAATGAGGGATTTGAACACGGAAGCATTGTCATACCAGACTCCATTCTCGTCTTTGAGGCGGGTAATCTTATTCCTCCATCGTCTAGCTTTCGTAATAGAGTGGAAGTAATTGGTATTATTATCTCCCAGCTTGATCCATGTGCATCTCGATCTCTGTTGACTTTCAGCCTCCTCTCACCTTAGGATGCCGTCCAAATGAGCTTGGAGTTCGAAGGTCTCCCTCGCCAGCGAATGATCGAAATGAAATGAAAGATTCATCTGGTTCCATATGATCTTGTTAGTGATCTGATCTTTACTTCTTCTATCTTTTTTGCATGAAGTAGCGTCCCAATTTTTCGCCTTCTCCAACATCGACCTGTTCGCAGTGAGCAGATTGGTGTCCTTCAACCAGGCTTCTTTGAAGAAATCCGCATATCCTAGCGACGAGTATCATCTCGCGCTGGTACGGACATGCGTCTTTCCCTGGAAGGGAGGAGATGCTTCCGTGCACACCATTAAAGGTGTGTGATCAGAGTGGTTCTTTTCAAGGACCAGCACCTCCTTCTTGCCTGGTTGCTCGATCCACTACCGGTTACCCACCGCCCTATCCAGGCGTTCATGCAGGAGACCTCTTCTGAAGGTGGTGCGGGGGCCGATCGCTCCAAGGTCAAGAAGCGAGCAGCTCTCGGCGGCCTCTATGAAGTCCATACTGTTGGCTTTGTCGAAGATATTGCTTCCAATTTTCTCAGAAGGATGCATAACCACATTAAAATCTCCCATCACTATCCAAGGATCAGTGATTGAGAGGGAAATAGCATTGAGTTGACTCCAAAGCAGTTTCCTCCCACCCCTTGTCGTGCTAGCATAGACAAAGGTGAAGAAGGTGTTATGAATCTTACAATGGACAAATTGTTTGTGAGATACAAGGATCTCAACTTGGGCGTTATGCTTCTAGAGCACCCAAATACCCCCAGAGAAACCAACAGCTTCGACTCTGTGTGAGTTCGGAAAACCTAGAGTCTTTATAATCCCCATAGCTCGAGTACCACTGCATCTTGTCTCCAGAAGACACATGACCGAGATCTTGTATTTCGAGGTCAGATCCTTCACCGTGTTTTGGGTGTCTTTGTCAAAAACACCATGTACGTTCCATACTGTAACTTTCATTTATCAACTTCAGTAAGAGTGGATTTGCCCATGGTCCTCACCTCGTCTTCCAGATCCTGCATTAAAGATGTCTTCCCTCTTTTCCTCGAGGAGGATTTCGAGGAGTCACCGGAGTTCAGTATCTTCTGATTCCTCAAGTGAATGCCCATCGAGTTTCAACTGGGACTTCTGTATGAATGGGTTTGACAGTCAGTTATTGTCGAGTCGCCAAAGGTGAAAGTTTCATGGGCAAATTGGTTCGGCGGGTTCTACCTCCCTTGCACAAGGGAGTCTCCAGTGGGACTGATGGTAGTGTGTGCGGTACTCGGTTGAGGTGTTGGATTCAGTGTTGTTCGGGGTGGGGCAGTCAGCTCCTTTGATTTGCTCTGCGCGGGGACAGTAGTGTCTTTGGGCCTGTGCGGATTGTTTTGCTTATAGATCTGCTTTCGTGCTTTCCAGTCAATTCCGTTCACTCGCTCTGCAACCGAATTGACGTCAATAACATCCGTATCGACAACGTCGTCTTCCACCTGGTTCTGTAGGTTTTGAAATCTATTGTTGTTTCTTTGATTGCCGGGTTTGGTTGTGGTTTCTGCGGCAGGGGTCACGCATAAATGTAGTCCGTTAGACCTTGGACAAGGGGTCGGAGCGGTTGACTTGCAGAAGCCGGTTGTCCTTCCTTCAGGGATGTGTTTTCGTCGGCTATTCTCTTGGAGCAGTCCTTCTCTAGATGTCCGGCTCGGCCACAATACATGCATATGCATGGGATATTCTCGTATTTGATTCTGTATCGGTTGCCTTCAACCATCACTAGAGGCGTGAGAGGTTTGTGAAGATCTAGCTCGACCGCAATTCTAGCGAAACGGCCCCGGCGTTGGGAGATGGTGTTGAGATCGAATTTGATCATCTTTCTGATTGAATCGCCTATCTCGGCCAGCAGGACTTCGCGGTATAAGTGGATGGAAAGATTAGGGATGCGAATCTAGGCGACCAGTTTAGGCGGGGCAGTGGATTCAGGCGAGAAATCAGGGTTCCATCTTTGGACCAAGAGATACGATCCAAACAGTGGCCACGAGCCACCTGTTAAAGCATGCATGTAGTCGTCTTCTCGCTGGAGTTGAACGATGAAGAAATCATTGGCAAGATCAATCAGATTGAAGTTCCCCTTAGGTTTCCACATGGATTAGATCCTATCACGCAGGGTTAGGAATCCTATCTCTTTCGATAGAAGCTTGACAACCACCGTGAACTACCATGGCTTGAGCAGGCTGTCCCTGGCATCCATCGTCAGATCAAAGGACGACACCCCATTATCGGAGGAGACCGGTATGTCTTCCGGTGTCAGAAAGATGTCAAGTTCATCTGCATTGATGTTTATCCCTCCTTGTGCTACTGCAGACCCTTTACCGACCATGGCGTTGTAAGACGGCCCTGACGGTTGGGACGGAGGTGTTGCATGGCGCTGTCATGAGGGGAGTTCTGGGAATTGAGAAGCTTCATGCGTGCCTGCGTCAACTTCCATATCCTGCTCCTGGTTGCTGTTTCCGGATGTTCTTCTTGTCCCATGGGACACGTAGTTCAGCGAGATGCCGGAATTTCCTAGCGGGACCGCGTTGCTCCGTCCACAACGATCCACATCACCGTCAACATCGTGGAAGTCATCTTCATGTCCCTTGCCGCCGCCGCTCCCGGGAGCGCTAGGGTTCATATTTTTCCCCTACAATCAACATTTAATTGGGTTGTTTTTGTTAAAAATGATATATTAATTATTCGTGAGTACCAACTTATATTTAGTTGTCAACGGGCATACTCATAAGGGAACTCAAGCAATTTTAGTAAGCACATGCTAATGTTAGAGACAGTCAGCTGATACTAAATATGTTTTTCTCTTTTAGGAGTCGTATGTAAATTATTATAAGTAATAACTGTATATTAACCACAACTATATATGCTTGGTAATGAAATATTATGTAACACCCCTGACCTGGGTTATCAGCTAACCCTAGAAGTTTTGCCTAAATATGTAATAATATACTTGTGAACACTCCCTGGCATGTAATTAAGTTCCTCAGGAACATATAATTTTCAATTTTGCTCCTTTTTGTATAAAGTTGTAGCATTGTGTTGTATGCAGGGACCTTTGTGCAAATTACCCAGTTTAAGGGGTTAACTTGCAAATTCACAAGATAAGATGTATCTCTGATGTTGAAACATCATGAGGATGGTTATGGTAAAGTTTGAGGGATTTCCCAAGCTTGGGCACCAAGGTACAACTGTGGAACCAATCCCCATGCTTAGAAACCCTAATTTGGGGTAAAGTGCAATTCACCCAAATTGAGGGGTCCAAGTTGTAATTCTTAATATCTAGAACATCTTTTATGACTCTTGTCATCATTTAGAGTAGAAATGATGAAAGGGGGCACATCAAAGATTGATCAGATAAGAAAAGATGATCTTTGTGGTAAAAGACACCTAATTTGGGTATAGAAACCTTTCATGGATGTACCCTAGTTGTAGGTTGGCTTCCTTTACCCTTAGATCTTGAGATTTCATGATTTTTGCTTAAGGATAGATAGGTTTGGACGTGCCCTTGAGCAAGGAGGGACCTAGATGTGATTTCCAATCTTGTAAGGTCCTTAGGGTGTAAAAGGGGCTAAAGTATATAAGCCACCTCTTTACAAGATAAGTGAACGATCTTTCCTTTCCTTCATTCTCATCTCTTCTTGCTCAAACGGCCAAGGATAGCTCTGGAGCTCAGAGGGGCGACCAACCTGTTCTAGGTAAGAGAACCCCACCTTCTAGCTCGAATTCATGGAGGAATTCACTTTCTAAGGTTGGTTTTATGGTTAGCTTACTTAGTTTTCTTGTTCTAGCCAACCAAACCAACGTTTCCTTGGAGATTTCACCCTGACCAAGTTGTGGAAGCTAAAGGATGCCATTAAAGCTTGGAGCTTGAAGGCTTGGAGCTCTAAGATCAACCTTTAGGCGGGTTTTATAACTCTAAACTCTTGCTTTATATGCATGCTTAAATCTTGCAATTTACTTGGTAAATTCTCCTTCTACCACCCTTCTTCCTTGCACGTTTGCAAGCAAATCAGTGGGGGAAACTGACCTTGCTAGAGGTTGAAGATGAGGGGCGTGATTCCCTATGTTACTTTTTCAAACGACCTTGGACCCTTTTGGTCCAAACGGTTGCAAACCGTTTGGGTTCAAACGGTTTCAAACCGTTTGCTCTCAAACGGTCTTGCAAGACCGTTTGGATTGAAATGGTCTCAAGACCGTTTGAAAGAGTTGACCAAGGGACGACCGTTTGAGGGTCTGTTCCTAATATATTGAATTTCATCTCTGCAAGGAATCAATGTCTAATTCTTAACCAATTGGAAGTTGAAGGCACTTCAACATGGAAACCCTAATCGGGTCAAAAGTGCTGATTTGAAACATAGATCTTGTTGAGTTTTGGGTTGAAGGACCCAAACGGTCTCAAGACCGTTTGGGGATTCCTCCAAACGGTCCTAAGACCGTTTGGGCACAACCCAAGACCGTTTGAAGGTCTAGGGTTGAGTTAATCTAATGGTTTGAGGGTCCAATTGTAGGAAATTGATGAATTGATGAAAATTGCTGATTTTGACCTAATTGGACTTCAACCCTAGTCAAAACAACTTGGACTTTGGTCAAACTTTGGGCAAACGGTCTCAAGACCGTTTGGATGATGTCCAAACGACCTCAAGACCGTTTGGACCAAGTTTGAGCCCAATTGGAGGTCAATTGATAGGTTCAACCTTGAATGGATTCACATTGTTGAACATTGATGACCAACCGACTTGAAACCCTAATTGAGGAGGATTGAACCCTAATTGGCTTGCAATTGAGGGTCAATTTGATGTCTAATTGGCTAAGGCTAACCCTAATTGATTCAATTTATAAGGGGTTAACATAGCTTTGACCAATTGAGGGCTTCAACACACATATCCATGAACATTGGTGACCTTTTAACCCCTTTGGAGGTCCAAACGGTTTGAGCCCATTTGGACCAAACGGTCTCAAGACCGTTTGCATCCAAACGGTCTCAAGACCGTTTGAGACCAAACGGTCTCAAGACCGTTTGGGGCCAAACGGTCTCAAGACCGTTTGGGCTCAAACGACCTCAAGATCGTTTGGTCCAATCGATCTCAAGCAAGTTTGATCAAACGGTTTCAAACCGTTTGAAGCTCCAAACGGTTTGGAAAGTCAACCCTTCCAAACGGTCTTCACCTCCAAACGGTCTCAAGACCGTTTGGGTGGTTGAAACCGTTTGAAGGTTGAAACTGTTTGGAGATTGGTGATGGTTTGTACTTAACCATTTGATGGTGTAATTAGTTCAATGGTGATCCAATCTAAACCCTAATGGTAACCTAGGTCATTAAGGGACTATGTGATTAGTGAGTTAACCCATGGTGGTGATCATGTGGCAAATTACCAAAATACCCTTGAGGGGTCTAAAGGGGTAAAACCTTGTTCTAATCAAACCCTAATCACATGATGTTGATGTTTTGTCTTATGTTAGTCAATTGAGACTTATCTCAACCTGATCTAGAATGGTGTTGTCACCATCTACTAGTGAGAGGTGAGAGAAAGTATTTCTAGAGAGAGAAAGTATCCTAGAGAGAGAAAGTACCCTTGTTAGGTGGAAACTCAAGTGAGATACTTCAATTACACATGAATGTGCATGATTAGGGAATGACCCACCTATGTGAGGTCATGAAAACCCTAATTATGATATCTAATGGATCTTAATCTTAATTAAGAGCCTTAATGATGATGTTTCTCTTACATGATGATGTAATGACCCACCTATGTGAGGTCTGAGGCGGAGGCTCCCGTGGAGGCGACGGCGGAGGCGACCCTGGCCACGCGGTCCTCATCGTCGAACCCCCCAGATCCAGGAGCTCAAAAGTCAAGGTTATTCGCGGGTAGTGTCTCTGTTACAAAGGAAGCCAAGTCCTGGTCAGATCTATTCAAGGAGAAGAGGAGTAGCGGACCGATCTGTCTCAAGAAGACGAATATCCAAGTGTCGGAGGGGAAGCTTCTCTATTCTAAAACCATTGCTGAAAGGAACTTAGATCGGTGGAAAAGGACGGCTGCGGGATACGTCATTGGTCTGAAGCCGAATTGGCAGGTCCTTACTCGTCATTTTGCTCAGATATGGCAAGCCAAAGGGTCGATTGAAGTCCGCTCCAGAGGGAGAGGCTATTTTGTGGTCCTGTTCTCCAATGACGAAGATATGTCAACAGCTATTGACGGAGGACCTTGGTTTGTGGCTGGAAGACCGCTGATAATCAAGAAGTGGGAACGAGGCGAGCCTCTTGAGAAGATGAAACTTACGGAGGTTCTGATATGGCTTAAGATCTTCAATCTTCCGCTTGAGTTGTGGGACGTTGAGATGTTTAACAGGATAGGTTTGTTTTTGGGGGTTCCTCTGCAGCTAAACAGATTCACGAATGAGTTCTTACGACTTGAGTATGCTAGACTGCAAGTTCTGATCCCTCTGGATTTCTCATTTCCGAAAGAACTAGAGATTGAGAGTGATGATGGTCAGGTGGATACTATTATCTTCGAATATGAATGGGAGCCAAGCAGGTGTTTGATCTGTGGTCTATATGGCCATGAGTCTATTCTTTGTGATCCTGCGAATGAGGAGAAGAATGATAAACAGAAGATGAAAGGAGGTCCGAAGAAGAAAGTGTGGATGCCTAAACAGGTTGAGATGAGCAGGGGTGAGGAAAATGAGGAGTTCATTGACGCTATTGATACTATCCATGAGCCTGTTGATAATTCTCAGATTCCGAATCCTACTCTGGTTACAGAGATCGCTTCTTCCAGTACTGATCCTACTTCTTCCTATCCTCCAGGTAATGTGGATAAAGGCAAGGATGTGCTGACTAATACTGTCACGCCCACTACCTCTCCTGTAGTTGATTGGGAGACAAGGAGCAGGAGTTCCAGAAAATCGAAATCCCCTCCTAGAGTGGTTCCGAAACCAGTATCAAACAAAGGTATCCCGTCTTCTCTAAACAAGTTTTCTCTGCTATCCAATATTGAAGACAGGGAGGGTCACGAGCAGGTTTCGCTTCCTCCTAATGGTTAATCAATTCACGATTAGATCCTGGAATGTGAGGGGAGGTCTTAATAAACTACCTCACATCAGGAAGGAAATTAGGGAGAGTAAAGCGGATGTTTATATTATCTTGGAATCTCGTGTTAATAAGAATGATCTTCAGAGTTTTGTGGAGTCTATCTGGAATGGGGCTAAGTTCATTGACAATTCAGAGTTTTATTCTTATACTAGGATTATTATCCTCTAGTCTGATTATGATATACATATCGACAAAAACTCAGCCTGTGAACAAGTTATTCACTCTTCTGTTAAAAAAGGGAATCTCAAATTTGAGCTAACTGCTGTGTATGGCTCTAATGATGACGGGGAGAGGATGGCTCTTTGGAGTTCGATTACCTCTACTGCTTTGCTGAATCCTGTTAACTGGTGCGTTTTAGGTGACTTTAATGCAGTTCGTCTCAGTTGTGAAAGACAAGGCAAACATGCTCCTACTAGGAAAAGTATGAATGATTTTAATGAAGCTCTTAACTCTACTGGTTTGATGGAGATTGCTCCCAAAGGTCAGTTCTATACCTGGGATAGCCATAGTAGGAAGGGCAAGAGCACTTTATCGAAGATTGATCGCATTTTCTGCAATGTGAGCTTTCTTGCTAATTTCCCGTTTTGTTGGGGTGAAGTCATAGCCTCTGTGGTAAGTGACCATAGGATCATTGCTCTCAGATTTGATCGTAGCAAGCATGGTTCTGCCCCTTTCCGTTTTATCAATGCTTGGACTAATAAACCTGATTATAAGGGGATTGTTGAGAAAGCATGGAGTACCTCTCATGTGGGCTCCCCTATGTTTAGGGTCTATAGCAAACTCAATTGTGTTAAAGATGTGTTGATTTCTTGGAATAAGAGGAATGGCAATTTTTTCTCCATAGCTAAAGTTCTTGAAACTAAGGCCAAGATGATCCAGGGGGAGGTGGATGCTGATCCTACGAATGCTGAAAAACATGAGCATTTGGTATCTGCTAGAAAGGAGGCTTTGGAAGCCTTAGCTGATGAATAAAATCTTCTTAAGCAGAAAAGTAGGGTTCAATGGCTCAAATTAGGTGATAGAAACTCTGCTTTTTTCTATGCCTCTTTGAAGTCTAGACGTATTCAAAATACTATTTCTCTTTTACATGATGAAGGAGGCAACAACATTTATGACGCTTCCTCTATTAAAGATATCATTAAGAAGTATTATGATGATCTTTTTAACAGCTCTCCTAAAGATATGGTGACTTGGAATGATGAATGGATTCTCCCTAGAATCAGTCAGATTCAAACTGATGACTTAAGGAAATTGGTCTCTAGAACCGAAGTTGAGGAAGCCATGATGATGATGAAGGATTCTAAAGCGCCAGGGCTTGATGGCTTCAATGTGGTTTTCTTTAAATCTGTTTGGGATGTTATAGGTGATGATGTGATTAAAGCTGTTCAAGGTTTCTTCAGCTCTGGTAAACTTCTCAAGGAATGTAACTCTTCTCTTATTACTCTCATTCCTAAGAAGATTGGTGCTACTTCTCCGAAGGATTTTCGGCCTATTTCCCTCTGTAATATCATCTTTAAGGTGATAACGAAGATCATGGCTAATAGAGTGAAGTTTATTCTCCCTAATTTGGTGGATGAAAATCAATTTGCTTTTGTCCATGGCAGAAGAATTGGAGATGCTATTTTACTTGCCAATGACATCCTTAGTTCTTTCAACAGTTCTCGCAAGTTGATGTGTGTTAAGGTGGATTTGGCCAAGGCTTATGACACTGTTCGGAGAGACTATATTCTCTTTCTTCTGTTCAAGATGGGATTTCCTTCTTGTTGGATTGATTGGATCTCAGAGTTATTTTCTTCGGCCTCTTTCAGGGTGCTTGTTAATGGTTCTCCTTCTGATTACTTTTATGCCTCTAACGGAGTGAGACAGGGCGACCCCTTGGCCCCCTTTCTGTTCACTATTGCTATGCAAGGTCTCTCTAGTATTTTCAATGCAGAGATTACTAAGGGTGGCTTCAAGCCTGTTGGGTGTGGAAGTACCTTTGGGGTTTCTCACATTGTTTTTGCTGACGATTTTCTTATTTTCTCTAGAGCTCAGGATAAAGATGCTCTGTGTGTTAAGCAAATCCTTGATTCTTTTGGGAGGATTTCGGGTTTGCAGTTGAACAATGAGAAGAGTCACATTTTTCTGAGCAAGGGAGCAGAGGACAGTAACATTGGTGATATTCTCAATATTCCTATTTGTTCTTTGCCTGTTAAGTATCTAGGTCTTCCTCTGTTCACAGGGAGGTTGACTAGAGCTTTGTGTAGCCCTATTGTGGACAAGGTTAAGAATAGGCTTTCTTCTTGGAAATCTCATTTTCTTTCTCAGGCTGGAAGAGTTGAGCTGGTGATTTCTACTATTTCATCTTATAGCATTTTCTGGACGGCTGCTTTTCCTCTCCCTAAGTCTACTATCTATGAGATTGAGAAACTTATGAGGGATTTTATTTGGAATGACACAAAGGAAAAAAAAACACATTCATTATGTTTCTTGGAGTTCGATTTGCAGACCCAAAGACGAGGGAGGTCTGGGCATAAGAATGATTGATGATTGGTCTAATGGAGGTATTATTAAAAATCTCTGGAGCATTGCTACCAAAAAGGATGGTTTGTGGGTCAAATGGGTGCACGAGAAGTATATCAAAGCTGAGTCTATTTGGACAGCCGAGGTTAAATCTGGAGCTTCTTGGGTCTGGAATAAGATGTTGAAATTCAGACCTATGTTATTAAATCATATTAGCTTATGTTTGGGTAATGGTAGCACCTTCCTGCTTTGGTCGGACCCTTGGGTCAATGGAGAGGAAAGGCTGATCGATCTTGTGGATGAACAACTTGTCCTGAGATTGGGCAAAGGAAGAAATTGTAGAGCTTCCTCTTGCTTGTTTAATGGTGAGTGGTCTGTGCCCGATTTCAGGGGTGCAGAGATTCTGAGGAGTATTCTGCAAACCCAAAGCTTCAACATTGATGAAGAGGATGAGATTTTGTTCAATGGCAGTAACAAGAATCTTTTGCTGAAAGATGGTTGGGCTATTTCCAGATATAAGCATCCTAAAGTTCAGTGGTCTGAATGGGTCTGGTCCAGTTCTTTCCCCAGGAAATGGTCTATGCTGTTCTGGAAATTGTGTTTGGGTAAATTACCCACGCTGGACTATTTGCAAAGTATCGGTTTCCATCTGGCTTCGAGGTGCTATTTATGTGATTGCTGTGAAGAGAATATTTCTCATCTATTCTTTGAATGCTGCTTTGCTAGAGATGTTTGGAGGAAGTTTCACTTGAAGTATAATATTCAGATTATTTCGTTGATAGATCTGCTTTCTCTGAGGAATGATGGGAAGGTCCAAGCTGCTTGTGCTGTTTATATGCTCTGGATGGAGAGGAATAGAAGAATCTTTAATGACGTGAGGATGGATGTGGATAAGTTTTGGCTGGCGTGTGATAAAGATAGTTTTTTACTTCTGTTTTCAGATAGTAGTTAACCTGTATAGATAGCTTCCTATAGTCTGTACAGTTTTTTTTCTCTCTTCTTTTGGTGGTTGTGCCTTGCAACCTCCGGTTTCTTTTCTCTGGTAGTTACACCTTGTATCTACTCTAAACCTTTTCTTTCTTAGTAAAGAGGAACCCCACCCTTTTAGCACCAAAAAAAAAATGAGTACAATTCACCATAGAGTGAATAGTAAACCCTAATTTTAGGGTATTGACATGAAAGATGAATAGTATACCCTGATTGTTGAATTGTTTACTATTATCTGTTGAATTAACCATGCAGGTTGTTATGAGATGATGGTCATACCCAGGTATGGAATACCATGTTTTATTCATTGAAAGCATGCCTTAAGCTTTATGAATAAGTGAATTATATTGATGCACTGTGAGTGACATCTTTTGTGATTTATGGGCTGTGAAAGCCATAAACACCATCAAGGTCATGCTTGACAGATGACTTGTGATGAGATGACTGAGAACTGATGATTGAAAAGAGTTAGGCCTGCTACATTTATGTATTCTCATTATAGTTGTTGTGCTAATGTTATTGTTTGAAGAACAATGTTTAAAGAATACTGAATGTACCTAACTAATCAAGTGAAATGTAGAGCCCTGATCATAGATCCATCATTGTCAGAGTCTAAATGATGGTGAAACAGGTTTTCCCCAGGGAACTCCTGGATCACATACTTTTGAGTATGTGGGGTACATGGATGTGTAGAACCTTACATCCTAGTGTAGGTATTTGATGTAGATTCTTGTAGTCCGTCATACCTTCACTATAAGAGAAAGGGTGAGAGGATGATGTAGATTCTAGTAGTCCATCAGACCCCACCATATAGTCCAAGAGGTGAGATGTAATACTACACTCCCTTAAAGACACAAACACCGCATCGATGAAAGATAAACAAGAAATCTTCTGATGGTGAAGAGAGTACAGAATGCCACTGTAACTCTAAAAATAGCAAAGGACCAGAGTACCCTGGTGAGCTATTACAAAAGACATCCCTCCAGATGTCTAACAATCAATCCTCTAACTGACTGAGGAAGGTGAAGGTCATGAGTATCCGGCTCTTTTGATGACCTAGTATGATACCGAGGCGACTTAACAGTGGTCGGTTGGAGTATGAGTGGTATACCTCATCTCCACAGGACATAATAATGTTTGAAAACATAATCAACAGCGTAGTATATCTGTTAGAGTTATCTACGAGTTATTTGATTGATGTTACCTTGAATAGTATAGATGTTCTCATATTTTAATATTGATTGAACTCTTGCTTATCATCAAAACTGCTAGTGAATATCTTGAAGGCTTTTATTGCTTTAGTTATTCCATGCCTTGCTTATAAAGCTTCTAGTGGAGAGTTATAACTCTCGCTGGGGCAATTATGTATAATTGTCTCACCCCGTAGACTTCAACTTTTTAGGTGGTCGTCGAAGAGAGAGGAACAAGAATCCAGGTGACCAATCCCAGCAGCACCAGGAGCAGTAAGTCTCAGGTGGAGATTCAGCCTACTTTATGGTGTAGTATAGAGTCAGTCCTATGTGTCCTCTGTACTCTCAGGTCCTGTAGTGTTTTGAGTTTGAACTCTTGAGAAATTTTGTATCGTGTTGTATATAATTACTCAAGAAGTAATTTTGTCAGTGTTGTAAACAATTAAATCCTTTTTCTATGGAAAGGGTTTGTGGTTTCAAGCTCTTGTCCCGAAAAGTTTTAATTTCCCGTGATTTTTGTCTTCCGCTGTTTACCGAATGCTTCCGCACATGTTTAAATCGGGATTAATTCGTGGTTTGGAGATCGGAGCCCACAATTAAGTGGTATCATAGCTCTAGGTTCACCGAGTCTACAGAGGCATAGGACTTAGGAAGTCGAGTCTATCTTTAGCATTCCTTCCTTATCTAATAGAATCTTCTACTCCTCAGGAGAAGAGGATACATAAGAATGTCAGAACCACATGATGAGAATATGATAGAAAGTAGTGCTAGCGCACCTCAAGGCGGTGCAGGAGTACCAGAGAGGGAGCAGCCTCTACCAGAACAACCTAGAGAGCCACCCCAGTTCGACCCAGCTGACATGGGTAACCCAGCAGTCCAGACAATGTTTGGGCAGTTCATGACTGCCATGACACACATAACCGACAGGATGCCCATGCCTGTACCCAGGGCACCTGTCCAATCAGAGGGGCAAGGTATCGGGAAGACGTTCGAGCGACTACGTCGTATCGGAGCTACCGAGTACCATGGGACTGCTGACCCCGCAGATGCTGATCTGTGGTTGACAGAGCTGGAGAAGGCTTTCAGGATCCTCGATATCCCTGAAGCTGAGAAGGTTAGACATGTTGTCTATCTTCTCAAAGGAAGTGCTGGTCACTGGTGGACCATGGAAGAGCAGAAGAGACCTGGAATAGAGATCTCGTGGGAAGACTTTCGGTGGGAATTTGTCCAACGATATTTCCCAAAGACCTTCCTAGATGAGAAGATCTCTCAGTTTGAGAGACTGAGGCAGGGAGTCATGAACATTAGCGAGTATGAAGCTAAGTTCATGGAGCTGTTGCGGTTTTGTCCGCACATGGCTGCCACAGAAGAAGAGAGAATCAGAAGGTTCGAAGGGGGTTTGAATGCTGACATGTCGACCCCAGTGTCTGCCTTAGAAAACCGGGAAAGATTCTCTACCTTTGTTGAGTCAGTCTGAAGGATAGAGAGATCTGTGGTTGAGAAGAGGCAAACACAGAAAAGATATCCACAATTCCAGGGCTCTTCATCTATGGACTTTAAGAAGTCTAGATCCTCTGCACCTAACCCTCCACCATCTAGATCTAGTTCTCAGACTGAGTGGTCTCCAAGTAGAGGTAGAGGACAAGGACAACTACCTCAGGAGACTCACATCTCTGCATCAATGTCCATTACTGGACCACCAAGACCACAAGAAAGAAGCTGTTACAACTGTGGTAAGGTGGGACATTTGATGAAGGACTGCTGGTCTAAACCTGTCAGTGTGACATAGCCTCCGAGACAAGGACATCAGGGATCACAGGGAGGACAATCTCAAGGAACAGGTCGAGGACGCGGGCAAGCATCTCAAGTTGGATCATCAGCACCACCTCAACAACAGGCTACAACAAGGTTCTATGCTATGAACCCACCTGAAGTAGTGGAAGATCCACAAGTGCTGACAGGTCAGATGGAACTTTTATATTCGGATATGTCTAAAACTTGTGTAGTATCTGTTCTATTTGACCCGGGTGCTACACACTCTTTCATCACTCGAAGAGTGATTCAGAACTGCAATATGACATTTAGTCATAGGGCAGGTAGTTGTTGTTGGAAACTCCGTTGAGTGGGTTTTATACCTTGACATGCTTACTTCTATGAGAAGGCAAGTTACTAAAGAATTGATCTGGATATAGAATTCAGTAAAGTTAATGTTTATGTTTGTGAGAAAGAGAGAAGAGAAGAAACATGGTAAAATATAAGTACATATCTTCTTACCTCAGTAATCATATACCCTGTCCAGGTATACAATTACTGATGATAAGGTAAATATGGAAACTCTTAATTATTATCTTTTGATTATTCTAATCAAGTAGTCAATATGATACAATCTAAAGAGATATACAGTTTTGATAGTACAAGTATGTAATACTAAATTAAGAATGTTAAGAACATCCCTTGTTAGGGGTTTATGTTCTTAAATAAAGATAGAATTTTAAGAACATCCCTTGTTAGGGGTTTATGTTCTTAAAATAAACATATCTGCTTTCCCCTTTTCTTTCTGAGATTTCGGGGACGAAATCCTTGTTAGGGGTTTATGATTTGTAACACCCCTGACCTGGGTTATGCGCTAACCCTAGAAGTTTTGCCTAAATATGTAATAATATACTTGTGAACACTCCCTGGCATGTAATTAAGTTCCTCAGGAACATATAATTTTCAATTTTTCTCCTTTTTGTATAAAGTTGTAGCATTGTGTTGTATGCAGGGACCTTTGTGCAAATTACCCAGTTTAAGGGGTTAACTTGCAAATTCACAAGATAAGATGTATCTCTGATGTTGAAACATCATGAGGATGGTTATGGTAAAGTTTGAGGGATTTCCCAAGCTTGGGCACCAAGGTACAGCTGTGGAAGCAATCCCCATGCTTAGAAACCCTAATTTGGGGTAAAGTGCAATTCACCCAAATTGAGGGGTCCAAGTTGTAATTCTTAATATCTAGAACATCTTTTATGACTCTTGTCATCATTTAGAGTAGAAATGATGAAAGGGGGCACATCAAAGATTGATGAGATAAGAAAAGATGATCTTTGTGGTAAAAGACACCTAATTTGGGTATAGAAACCTTTCATGGATGTACCCTAGTTGTAGGTTGGCTTCCTTTACCCTTAGATCGTGAGATTTCATGAGTTTTGCTTAAGGATAGATAGGTTTGGACGTGCCCTTGAGCAAGGAGGGACCTAGATGTGATTTCCAATCTTGTAAGGTCCTTAGGGTGTAAAAGGGGCTAAAGTATATAAGCCACCTCTTTACAAGATAAGTGAACGATCTTTCCTTTCCTTCATTCTCATCTCCTCTTGCTCAAACGGCCAAGGATAGCTCTGGAGCTCAGAGGGGCGACCAACCTGTTCTAGGTAAGAGAACCCCACCTTCTAGCTCAAATTCATGGAGGAATTCACTTTCTAAGGTTGGTTTTATGGTTAGCTTACTTAGTTTTCTTGTTCTAGCCAACCAAACCAACGTTTCCTTGGAGATTTCACCCTGACCAAGTTGTGGAAGCTCAAGGAAGCCATTAAAGCTTGGAGCTTGAAGGCTTGGAGCTCTAAGATCAACCTTTAGGCGGGTTTTATAACTCTAAACTCTTGCTTTATATGCATGCTTAAATCTTGCAATTTACTTGGTAAATTCTCCTTCTACCACCCTTCTTTCTTGCACGTTTGCAAGCAAATCAGTGGGGGAAACTGACCTTGCTAGAGGTTGAAGATGAGGGGCGTGATTCCCTATGTTACTTTTTCAAACGACCTTGGACCCTTTTGGTCCAAACGGTTGCAAACCGTTTGGGTTCAAACGGTTTCAAACCGTTTGCTCTCAAACGGTCTTGCAAGACCGTTTGGATTGAAACGGTCTCAAGACCGTTTGAAAGAGTTGACCGAGGGATGACCGTTTTAGGGTCTGTTCCTAATATATTGAGTTTCATCTCTGCAAAGAATCAATGTCTAATTCTTAACCAATTGGAAGTTTAAGGCACTTCAACATGGAAACCCTAATCGGGTCAAAAGTGCTGATTTGAAACATAGATCTTGTTGAGTTTTGGGTTGAAGGACCCAAACGGTCTCAAGACCATTTGGGGATTCCTCCAAACGGTCCTAAGACCGTTTGGGCACAACCCAAGACCGTTTGAAGGTCTAGGGTTGAGTTAATCTAATGGTTTGAGGGTCCAATTGTAGGACATTAATGAATTGATGAAAATTGTTGATTTTGACCTAATTGGACTTCAACCCTAGTCAAAACAACTTGGACTTTGGTCAAAACTTTGGGAAAACGGTCTCAAGACCGTTTGGATGATGTCCAAACGACCTCAAGACCGTTTTGGCCAAGTTTGAGCCCAATTGGAGGTCAATTGATAGGTTCAACCTTGAATGGATTCACATTGTTGAACATTGATGACCAACCGACTTGAAACCCTAATTGAGGAGGATTGAACCCTAATTGGCTTGCAATTGAGGGTTCAATTTGATGTCTAATTGGCTAAGGCTAACCCTAATTGATTCAATTTATAAGAGGTTAACATAGCTTTGACCAATTGAGGGCTTCAACACACATATCCATGAACATTGGTGACCTTTGAACCCCTTTGGAGGTCCAAACGGTTTGAGCCCATTTGGACCAAACGGTCTCAAGACCGTTTGGATCCAAACGGTCTCAAGACCGTTTGAGACCAAACGGTCTCAAGACCATTTGGGGCCAAACGGTCTCAAGACCGTTTGGGCTCAAACGACCTCAAGATCGTTTGGTCCAATCGATCTCAAGCAAGTTTGATCAAACGGTTTCAAACCGTTTGAAGCTCCAAACGGTTTGGAAAGTCAACCCTTCCAAATGGTCTTCACCTCCAAACGGTCTCAAGACCGTTTGGATCCAAACGGTCTCAAGTCCGTTTGGGTGGTTGAAACCGTTTGAAGGTTGAAACTGTTTGGAGATTGGTGATGGTTTGTACTTAATCATTTGATGGTGTAATTAGTTCAATGGTGATCCAATCTAAACCCTAATGGTAACCTAGGTCATTAAGGGACTATGTGATTAGTGAGTTAACCCATGATGGTGATCATGTGGCAAATTACCAAAATACCCTTGAGGGGTCTAAAGGGGTAAAATCTTGTTCTAATCAAACCCTAATCACATGATGTTGATGTTTTGGCTTATGTTAGTCAATTGAGACTTATCTCAACCTGATCTAGATTGGTGTTGTCACCATCTACTAGTGAGAGGAGAGAGAAAGTATTTCTAGAGAGAGAAAGTATCCTAGAGAGAGAAAGTACCCTTGTTAGGTGGAAACTCAAGTGAGATACTTCAATTACACATGAATGTGCATGATTAGGGAATGACCCACCTATGTGAGGTCATGAAAACCCTAATTATGATATCTAATGGATCTTAATCTTAATTAAGAGCCTTAATGATGATGTTTCTCTTACATGATGATGTAATGAGTACAATTCACCATAGAGTGAATAGTAAACCCTAATTTTAGGGTATTGACATGAAAGATGAATAGTAAACCCTGATTGTTGAATTGTTTACTATTATCTGTTGAATTAACCATGCAGGTTGTTATGAGATGATGGTCATACCCAGGTATGGAATACCATGTTTTATTCATTGAAAGCATGCCTTAAGCTTTATGAATAAGTGAATTATATTGATGCACTGTGAGTGACATCTTTTGTGATTTATTGGCTGTGAAAGCCATAAACACCATCAAGGTCATGCTTGACAGATGACTTGTGATGAGATGACTGAGAACTGATGATTGAAAAGAGTTAGGCCTGCTACATTTATGTATTCTCATTATAGTTGTTGTGCTAATGTTATTGTTTGAAGAACAATGTTTAAAGAATACTGAATGTACCTAACTAATCAAGTGAAATGTAGAGCCCTGATCATAGATCCATCATTGTCAGAGTCTAAATGATGGTGAAACAGGTTTTCCCCAGGGAACTCCTGGATCACATACTTTTGAGTATGTGGGGTACATGGATGTGTAGAACCTTACATCCTAGTGTAGGTATTTGATGTAGATTCTTGTAGTCCGTCATACCTTCACTATAAGAGAAAGGGTGAGAGGATGATGTAGATTCTAGTAGTCCATCAGACCCCACCATATAGTCCAAGAGGTGAGATGTAATACTACACTCCCTTAAAGACACAAACACCGCATCGATGAAAGATAAACAAGAAATCTTCTGATGGTGAAGAGAGTACAGAATGCCACTGTAACTCTAAAAATAGCAAAGGACCAGAGTACCCTGGTGAGCTATTACAAAAGACATCCTGCCAGATGTCTAACAATCAATCCTCTAACTGATTGAGGAAGGTGAAGGTCATGAGTATCCGGCTCTTTTGATGACCTAGTATGATACCGAGGCAACTTAACAGTGGTCGGTTGGAGTATGAGTGGTATACCTCATCTCCACAGGACATAATAATGTTTGAAAACATAATCAACATCGTAGTATATCTGTTAGAGTTATCTACGAGTTATTTGATTGATGTTACCTTGAATAGTATAGATGTTCTCATATTTTAATATTGATTGAACTCTTGCTTATCATCAAAACTGCTAGTGAATATCTTGAAGGCTTTTATTGCTTTAGTTATTCCCTGCCTTGCTTATAAAGCTTCTAGTGGAGAGTTATAACTCTCGCTGGGGCAATTATGTATAATTGTCTCACCCCGTAGACTTCAACTTTTTAGGTGGTCGTCGAAGAGAGAGGAACAAGAATCCAGGTGACCAATCCCAGCAGCACCAGGAGCAGTAAGTCTCAGGTGGAGATTCAGCCTACTTTATGGTGTAGTATAGAGTCAGTCCTATGTGTCCTCTGTACTCTCAGGTCCTGTAGTGTTTTGAGTTTGAACTCTTGAGAAATTTTGTATCGTGTTGTATATAATTACTCAAGAAGTAATTTTGTCAGTGTTGTAAACAATTAAATCCTTTTTCTATGGAAAGGGTTTGTGGTTTCAAGCTCTTGTCCCGAAAAGTTTTAATTTCCCGTGATTTTTGTCTTCCGCTGTTTACCGAATGCTTCCGCACATGTTTAAATCGGGATTAATTCGTGGTTTGGAGATCGGAGCCCACAATTAAGTGGTATCATAGCTCTAGGTTCGCCGAGTCTACAGAGGCATAGGACTTAGGAAGTCGAGTCTATCTTTAGCATTCCTTCCTTATCTAATAGAATCTTCTACTCCTCAGGAGAAGAGGATACATAAGAATGTCAGAACCACATGATGAGAATATGATAGAAAGTAGTGCTAGCGCACCTCAAGGCGGTGCAGGAGTACCAGAGAGGGAGCAGCCTCTACCAGAACAACCTAGAGAGCCACCCCAGTTCGACCCAGCTGACATGGGTAACCCAGCAGTCCAGACAATGTTTGGGCAGTTCATGACTGCCATGACACACATAACCGACAGGATGCCCATGCCTGTACCCAGGGCACCTGTCCAATCAGAGGGGCAAGGTATCGGGAAGACGTTCGAGCGACTACGTCGTATCGGAGATACCGAGTACCATGGGACTGCTGACCCCGCAGATGCTGATCTGTGGTTGACAGAGCTGGAGAAGGCTTTCAGGATCCTCGATATCCCTGAAGCTGAGAAGGTTAGACATGCTGTCTATCTTCTCAAAGGAAGTGCTGGTCACTGGTGGACCATGGAAGAGCAGAAGAGACCTGGAATAGAGATCTCGTGGGAAGACTTTCGGTGGGAATTTGTCCAACGATATTTCCCAAAGACCTTCCTAGATGAGAAGATCTCTCAGTTTGAGAGACTGAGGCAGGGAGTCATGAACATTAGCGAGTATGAAGCTAAGTTCATGGAGCTGTTGCGGTTTTGTCCGCACATGGCTGCCACAGAAGAAGAGAGAATCAGAAGGTTCGAAGGGGGTTTGAATGCTGACATGTCGACCCCAGTGTCTGCCTTAGAAAACCGGGAAAGATTCTCTACCTTCGTTGAGTCAGTCCGAAGGATAGAGAGATCTGTGGTTGAGAAGAGGCAAACACAGAAAAGATATCCACAATTCCAGGGCTCTTCATCTATGGACTTTAAGAAGTCTAGATCCTCTGCACCTAACCCTCCACCATCTAGATCTAGTTCTCAGACTGAGTGGTCTCCAAGTAGAGGTAGAGGACAAGGACAACTACCTCAGGAGACTCACAGCTCTGCATCAATGTCCGTTACTGGACCACTAAGACCACAAGAAAGAAGCTGTTACAACTGTGGTAAGGTGGGACATTTGATGAAGGACTGCTGGTCTAAACCTGTCAGTGTGACACAGCCTCCGAGACAAGGACATCAGGGATCACAGGGAGGACAATCTCAAGGAACAGGTCGAGGATGCGGGCAAGCGTCTCAAGTTGGATCATCAGCACCACCTCAACAACAGGCTACAACAAGGTTCTATGCTATGAACCCACCTGAAGTAGTGGAAGATCCACAAGTGGTGACAGGTCAGATGGAACTTTTATATTCGGATATGTCTAAAACTTATGTAGTATCTGTTCTATTTGACCCGGGTGCTACGCACTCTTTCATCACTCGAAGAGTGATTCAGAACTGCAATATGACATTTAGTCATAGGGCAGGTAGTTGTTGTTGGAAACTCCGTTGAGTGGGTTTTATACCTTGACATGCTTACTTCTATGAGAAGGCAAGTTACTAAAGATATGATCTGGATATAGAATTCAGTAAAGTTAATGTTTATGTTTGTGAGAAAGAGAGAAGAGAAGGAACATGGTAAAATATAAGTACATATCTTCTTACCTCAGTAATCATATACCCTGGCCAGGTATACAATTACTGATGATAAGGTAAATATGGAAACTCTTAATTATTATCTTTTGATTATTCTAATCAAGTAGTCAATATGATACAATCTAAAGAGATATACAGTTTTGATAGTACAAGTATGTAATACTAAATTAAGAATGTTAAGAACATCCCTTGTTAGGGGTTTATGTTCTTAAATAAAGATAGAATTTTAAGAACATCCCTTGTTAGGGGTTTATGTTCTTAAAATAAACATATCTGCTTTCCCCTTTTCTTTCTGAGATTTCGGGGACGAAATCCTTGTTAGGGGTTTATGATTTGTAACACCCCTGACCTGGGTTATGAGCTAACCCTAGAAGTTTTGCCTAAATATGTAATAATATACTTGTGAACACTCCCTGGCATGTAATTAAGTTCCTCAGGAACATATAATTTTCAATTTTTCTCCTTTTTGTATAAAGTTGTAGCATTGTGTTGTATGCAGGGACCTTTGTGCAAATTACCCAGTTTAAGGGGTTAACTTGCAAATTCACAAGATAAGATGTATTTCTGATGTTGAAACATCATGAGGATGGTTATGGTAAAGTTTGAGGGATTTCCCAAGCTTGGGCACCAAGGTACAGCTGTGGAACCAATCCCCATGCTTAGAAACCCTAATTTGGGGTAAAGTGCAATTCAACCAAATTGAGGGGTCCAAGTTGTAATTCTTAATATCTAGAACATCTTTTATGACTCTTGTCATCATTTAGAGTAGAAATGATGAAAGGGGGCACATCAAAGATTGATCAGATAAGAAAAGATGATCTTTGTGGTAAAAGACACCTAATTTGGGTATAGAAACCTTTCATGGATGTACCCTAGTTGTAGGTTGGCTTCCTTTACCCTTAGATCGTGAGATTTCATGAGTTTTGCTTAAGGATAGATAGGTTTGGACGTGCCCTTGAGCAAGGAGGGACCTAGATGTTATTTCCAATCTTGTAAGGTCCTTAGGGTGTAAAAGGGGCTAAAGTATATAAGCCACCTCTTTACAAGATAAGTGAACGATCTTTCCTTTCCTTCATTCTCATCTCTTCTTGCTCAAACGGCCAAGGATAGCTCTGGAGCTCAGAGGGGCGACCAACCTGTTCTAGGTAAGAGAACCCCACCTTCTAGCTCGAATTCATGGAGGAATTCACTTTCTAAGGTTGGTTTTATGGTTTGCTTACTTAGTTTTCTTGTTCTAGCCAACCAAACCAACGTTTCCTTGGAGATTTCACCCTGACCAAGTTGTGGAAGCTCAAGGAAGCCATTAAAGCTTGGAGCTTGAAGGCTTGGAGCTCTAAGATCAACCTTTAGGCGGGTTTTATAACTCTAAACTCCTGCTTTATATGCATGCTTAAATCTTGCAATTTACTTGGTAAATTCTCCTTCTACCACCCTTCTTTCTTGCACGTTTGCAAGCAAATCAGTGGGGGAAACTGACCTTTCTAGAGGTTGAAGATGAGGGGCGTGATTCCCTATGTTACTTTTTCAAACGACCTTGGACCCTTTTGGTCCAAACGGTTGCAAACCGTTTGGGTTCAAACGGTTTCAAACCGTTTGCTCTCAAACGGTCTTGCAAGACCGTTTGGATTGAAACGGTCTCAAGACCGTTTGAAAGAGTTGACCAAGGGACGACCGTTTGAGGGTCTGTTCCTAATATATTGAGTTTCATCTCTGCAAAGAATCAATGTCTAATTCTTAACCAATTGGAAGTTGAAGGCATTTCAACATGGAAACCCTAATCGGGTCAAAAGTGCTGATTTGAAACATAGATCTTGTTGAGTTTTGGGTTGAAGGACCCAAACGGTCTCAAGACCGTTTGGGGATTCCTCCAAACGGTCCTCAACCCAAGACCGTTTGAAGGTCTAGGGTTGAGTTAATCTAATGGTTTGAGGGTCCAATTGTAGGAAATTGATGAATTGATGAAAATTGTTGATTTTGACCTAATTGGACTTCAACCCTAGTCAAAACAACTTGGACTTTGGTCAAAACTTTGGGCAAACGGTCTCAAGACCGTTTGGATGATGTCCAAACGACCTCAAGACCGTTTGGGCCAAGTTTGAGCCCAATTGGAGGTCAATTGATAGGTTCAACCTTGAATGGATTCACATTGTTAAACATTGATGACCAACCGACTTGAAACCCTAATTGAGGAGGATTGAACCCTAATTGGCTTGCAATTGAGGGTTCAATTTGATGTCTAATTGGCTAAGGCTAACCCTAATTGATTCAATTTATAAGAGGTTAACATAGCTTTGACCAATTGAGGGCTTCAACACACATATCCATGAACATTGGTGACCTTTGAACCCCTTTGGAGGTCCAAACGGTTTGAGCCCATTTGGACCAAACGGTCTCAAGACCGTTTGGGCTCAAACGACCTCAAGATCGTTTGGTCCAATCGATCTCAAGCAAGTTTGATCAAACGGTTTCAAACCGTTTGAAGCTCCAAACGGTTTGGAAAGTCAACCCTTCCAAACGGTCTTCACCTCCAAACGGTCTCAAGACCGTTTGGATCCAAACGGTCTCAAGACCGTTTGGGTGGTTGAAACCATTTGAAGGTTGAAACTGTTTAGAGATTGGTGATGGTTTGTACTTAACCATTTGATGGTGTAATTAGTTCAATGGTGATCCAATCTAAACCCTAATGGTAACCTAGGTCATTAAGGGACTATGTGATTAGTGAGTTAACCCATGATGGTGATCATGTGGCAAATTACCAAAATACCCTTGAGGGGTCTAAAGGGGTAAAACCTTGTTCTAATCAAACCCTAATCACATGATGTTGATGTTTTGGCTTATGTTAGTCAATTGAGACTTATCTCAACCTGATCTAGATTGGTGTTGTCACCATCTACTAGTGAGAGGAGAGAGAAAGTATTTCTAGAGAGAGAAAGGATCCTAGAGAGAGAAAGTACCCTTGTTAGGTGGAAACTCAAGTGAGATACTTCAATTACACATGAATGTGCATGATTAGGGAATGACCCACCTATGTGAGGTCATGAAAACCCTAATTATGATATCTAATGGATCTTAATCTTAATTAAGAGCCTTAATGATGATGTTTCTCTTACATGATGATGTAATGAGTACAATTCACCATAGAGTGAATAGTAAACCCTAATTTTAGGGTATTGACATGAAAGATGAATAGTAAACCCTGATTGTTGAATTGTTTACTATTATCTGTTGAATTAACCATGCAGGTTGTTATGAGATGATGGTCATACCCAGGTATGGAATACCATGTTTTATTCATTGAAAGCATGCCTTAAGCTTTATGAATAAGTGAATTATATTGATGCGCTGTGAGTGACATCTTTTGTGATTTATGGGCTGTGAAAGCCATAAACACCATCAAGGTCATGCTTGACAGATGACTTGTGATGAGATGACTGTGAACTGATGATTGAAAAGAGTTAGGCCTACTACATTTATGTATTCTCATTATAGCTGTTGTGCTAATGTTATTGTTTGAAGAACAATGTTTAAAGAATATTGAATGTACCTAACTAATCAAGTGAAATGTAGAGCCCTGATCATAGATCCATCATTGTCAGAGTCTAAATGATGGTGAAACAGGTTTTCCCCAGGGAACTCCTGGATCACATACTTTTGAGTATGTGGGGTACATGGATGTGTAGAACCTTACATCCTAGTGTAGGTATTTGATGTAGATTCTTGTAGTCCATCATACCTTCACTATAAGAGAAAGGGTGAGAGGATGATGTAGATTCTAGTAGTCCATCAGACCCCACCATATAGTCCAAGAGGTGAGATGTAATACTACACTCCCTTAAAGACACAAACACTGCATCGATGAAAGATAAACAAGAAATCTTCCGATGGTGAAGAGAGTACAGAATGCCACTGTAACTCTAAAAATAGCGAAGGACCAGAGTACCCTGGTGAGCTATTACAAAAGACATCCCGCCAGATGTCTAACAATCAATCCTCTAACTGACTGAGGAAGGTGAAGGTCATGAGTATCCGACTCTTTCGATGACCTAGTATGATACCGAGGTGACTTAACAGTGGTCGGTTGGAGTATGAGTGGTATACCTCATCTCCACAGGGCATAATAATGTTTGAAAACATAATCAACAGCGTAGTATATCTGTTAGAGTTATCTACGAGTTATTTGATTGATGTTACCTTGAATAGTATAGATGTTCTCATATTTTAATATTGATTGAACTCTTGCTTATCATCAAAACTGCTAGTGAATATCTTGAAGGCTTTTATTGCTTTAGTTATTCCCTGCCTTGCTTATAAAGCTTCTAGTGGAGAGTTATAACTCTCGCTGGGGCAATTATGTATAATTGTCTCACCTCGTAGACTTCAACTTTTTAGGTGGTCGTCGAAGACGGAGGAACAAGAATCCAGGTGACCAATCCCAGCAGCACCAGGAGCAGTAAGTCTCAGGTGGAGATTCAACCTGCTTTATGGTGTAGTATAGAGTCAGTCCTATGTGTCCTCTATACTCTCAGGTCCTGGAGTGTTTTGAGTTTGAACTCTTGAGAAATTTTGTATCGTGTTGTATATAATTACTCAAGAAGTAATTTTGTCAGTGTTGTAAACAGTTAAATCCTTTTTCTATGGAAAGGGTTTGTGGTTTCAAGCTCTTGTCCCGAGAAGTTTTAATTTCCCGTGATTTTTGTCTTCCGCTGTTTACCGAATGCTTCCGCACATGTTTAAATCAGGATTCATTCGTGGTTTGGAGATCGGAGCCCACATATTACATGTTGGAGAGTGAGTCAGATGGTAGTATCTTTTAAGGGTAGCCAGCTGGTAGTTGATCGATTCTTTTACTTTTGACGGTCGATATAGAAATTATTATGATACAATAAATTAGCGGCCATAATCAATGTATATGTTAGTATAGTACTAGTTAGAAGCCCTACTTGACTGATTTAGAAAATTTCATAAAAATAATTTGACAGTGTAACATGTACTTAGGTTGTGTCTTTCCTTAGTATATGTTACCCCATAAATAAAAACAAGTGATATGGTTGTTTGTTTATCATTTTCTACGACAATTTTACCTACTTCCTGGTTTGCCATATAATTTTTTTCTCTCTTTCTTTTCACTTCAACGATTATGTTTGTTGTTTTTTATTTCTGTGGTGCTATTTATCAGCTTCTTGATTTTCACTTCCACATGTATCATGATGTGTGTTTGTTAAAATACAACATATAATTAAATTTTGACATCATATAATAATATACTTATAACAAATCCGACTCAAGAGTATGTGTGCTAGTTAATCGACCTGCTTGCCGCTTTATTTTTTTCAAAATTTTTACCTGCTTGTCGCATTTTTAAATTTTTTTGAACTAAATAGAAAGATGGATATTCTATACAAGTGTTAGATATTAGGTATACGTTTTCGTCATTTCAGTCTGTGTGTGTTTTAACAATTTAGTTGTATGCTTTGTTCCAAATAGTATGTGTGTTCCAATAGTCTGTCTGTATACTAATGAGTGCGTCTAATTGTGTGTTTGACATCATCAGTTTTTTCAAAGTCAGTTCCATTAAATTATATGTACTCATTGATCTAGTTTATTTGTGTGTTCAATCAACCTATTTCAAGTGCTTATTAGCTCAGTTTATTTTTAGTTCAAATATTCTGTCTGAGTATTAAATGGTCCACGCTTACATATTCGAGGGAGTCAGCTGACTTTTAAACAGGATGTTTTCTCTTAATATGTTTTCTATAGATTAGTGCATGTTAATGTAATGATCATCATGAGTTCGATAAAAAAATACTTTTAGTTTAAATTTTAGTAATGATGGGCTACAAATCAGATGGAGTGGATTGATCAACTGACTGAATGCATTTGTATGTGCTTCAATAGCTTAACTATGTGCTCCTTGGTCTATTCATTGTTTGTGTTCTAGCATCATGTATATGTGTTAGTCAATCCAATCTATGTTAATCAATTTAACATGCTTTTTTATTTATAGATTAGAATGAGTTAATTAGATTTTAATTGAGCTATTCTCTTTCTTAATGGGTTACCCAAAAAAATCTTGTAATTCACAATGTTCTTACATTTTAATTTTGTTGTGCAACCTGAGGGGGTTTACTGGATATATTAATCGATTTATTCTTTTTTAACAAGTTGTATTAATTATTGTTATCAATAATACTGAACCAAGAGAAAAGATCAATTTTCGAATTCAATTTGAATAATCATTAAATTTTTTATCATGTGTATTGTATACATTAGAGATTTTATAGTATTAATTCAATAGATATTCACGTGTTTGGCACGTGCTTTTAGCTAGTCTATACTACTATACATTAGAGATTTTATAGTATTAATTCAATAGATATTCACGTGTTTGGCACGTGCTTTTAGCTAGTCTTTACTACTATAAAAGAGGGAGTTTTTCTTTTTAATTACAAAGCATGCCACTGGCCAATTAAATTGCACCATTTTAAAATGCTGCTCTCTCCTCTTTCACTCTCTTCTCTCCTTTTTTTGAGGATTTTATAATTTTTACAATTTTTACTGTTTCTTATACTCCTTTAAACCACTATCCCCAACACCCCGCCCCCTTTTCGCCCCAATCTCTCCTCTTAACTCCTATAATCTCTCTCTTTCTCTCCCATCTCATTCAAACCTTACGCTTCCTTATTCTCCTCAACCATTACGCTTCCTTATTCTCCTCAACCATCTCCACTAAACCACAGTCCAAACCCTATGATTCAACCGCTACTTTCCTCCCACGTATCCCATCTCTCTCCATAATTACTATAGAATAGTTCATCCCCTGCCCCCCCCCCCCTCTTCCATATATTTTGGTTGTTGATTTTTCTTATTCCTACATTATTCTATCTCGCCATTAATCACACCCCACTAAATGAGTCCCTCACAAAGCGGCCAATACACGTTGATCTTAAAACCAACTTTCCGCACGTCTCTTCTAGCCATACCGTATACCTTTTTCACCTTTTTAGATATCCAAAAATACATTATATCATAACACATAGATATAAAAATAAATACATAAAATAATAGAAAAAGTTGTAAGTTATTAATATACTTTGAATATACACACACATATATAATATTCATTTCATTGTCTTCATTTTAAAGGAAATTTAACAAATTTTGTTGTTCACGTGCATTGCACGTGTGCATTTACAAGTACGTAAGAAACGCAAAAGCCTTTGTTCTAAAAACACGAGAGGCCTCCAGCTCCCTAACCCACACTGCCACACACTGCCGACTGTCATTCTCAACCAAAAGTTCCTTCTCCACTACCCGTCTGTGACCTGTCCACAGGAGTTGTTAACGTCTTGCGGATCAAGGCATATCTGTATCTTTTCGAATCGGCTCACTCACAGGGTACTCCTGCGGCTCTTGATCATTGGATTCCTTCTCCGTTAGCAGGCTCTCAACCTCTCGCCTGCTTCACTCATCACTCGTAGTAGCAGCACCGACCAGCAGCCGGCCATGGCTTCATCGAGGGCTTCTTGGGTCGCAAGGAAGTTGTCCTTTTCATCGATGCCCAACTCGGAGCGGCCGTTGCGTAGCGTCCAGGTGAAGAGCTGGTCTCGGTCCAACGACCACGGCGGTGCTGCAGAGAAAGAAGACCAAGCTTGCGTCGATCCTGTGACGGCAATCGTGGTGCCCCTACCAAGGAGGCCCCTCTTCCCGGGGTACAGCACCTCAGCCTACCTGAGGAATCAACCGCGCCTAGCCCGGAGTCTCAGCTCCGCCGGGGAGAAGTCCGTGGCGGTGTTCATGCTTAAGGATGCAGCAGACTACCGAGGTTGCATCTTGCGCCCAGGACTCCAGGGCCGGGAGCTTCTGGACCGTCTCCATCACGTTGGGACTCTGGCGGAGGTGCAGTTCCCCGAAGATTACCAGGAAGCAGCGCCGCGAGTGACGCTCATAGGTGTCCGGCGCGTGAGGATGACGGGTTGTGTGGTCGACGACGACCCCCTAACCATCCAGGTGCAGCCCATGAAGGAGGAGCGTTTCAACTTCGAGCGGCTCTTTCAGGAAGGCCTCCCGGAGTCTGATGTGAAGGAGGAAATCAAGTCGGCTATCCGCCCATTCTATGACGTTATTCGACTCCATGAAAAGCTGTCGGCTCACAGCATCACCGACCGGCGCAGCACGCTCCGGTCCTACATGAGTTACTGGAAAGGGAACGGGCGCTTCCTGCCGGAGTTAGGTCCGGCAATGATGCCAGTACTCGACAAGGGCCGGCACCAGCGGGCACTGGAGGAAGGAGACATATCCAGGCGTATGGAGATTACGATCAGGATGCTTCATCGAGAGTTAGAATTCGACAATATGACTAGGCAGTGGGATTTCGATGAAGATGGCTGCTCCGAAGAGGTGAAGGAACTGCTGGCCCGGCTGAGGGGTGGGGGGATTACCAGACTGGAGGCAGAGGAGGCAGTACGGCAGCCGGAAAAGGGCGAGTTGCTTTTAGCTCCGTCCGTCCAGATGCGAGTGAGAATCCATGCGGTCCACCACTTGTTACCGCCAGAGGTGCTTAACGGGCCTATGGAGTGCCTCAAAGCCTTACGCACATATGAACACTCGCTGGGTTATTAGTTACGTATTTACTTCTAATTGCAGAATTAGAGCAGCATTGCTGCTTAACCCATTCAATATGGGGTTCACTAATCTCTACCGTTTCTTATTGACTTTGTTTACTAAACCCTCTCTTGGATTTGCAAGATTTTGTGAGAAATGGACAGTTCTTATTACTAGATGAATTGGTATGGGAGTACCGATGCGGCTTCGAGATGGTCTCTAGCATGTACCCCTCAGCAAGAGTGTATATCAAGAGGAACGACGAGAAATTATATTTTTAGATGTGAAGTGCTACCGTGGAAAATTTGCGTTTTAGTGTGTTTTTGTGCATCTTACTTAGAAAGAAAAAACAAATTAAAAAAAAAGACTTATGTTTACAACCATGTTTGATTTGCATTTTAGAGTGTTTTTGTGCATCACTTGGGAAAATGTGCAAACTCACCCATACAGATTGTGTCATTAATGTCTATTCTTTGCGTATGTATTTGTGAATAGTTTTAACAAAATTTTAGTGGGTTTGATATTTATTTCAACCGTAGTAATGTCATTCAACATGATTGATGTGTATTTCATGGTTTACTAATCTCAACTCTTTTTTGTTAGCCTTTTTCACTATTCTTTTTTGCGGATGTGCACGATTTTGTGAGAAATGAACAATTGTCTAGTTCATGTTTGCTACAAATGGGGAACATGTTCTTTCAAATTGCCCTTGTTTTTAGGATACATTTCATTAAAATACATCATTCCATGTTTTTACATATACTTCGTGATGTTCTAAAAGTTACAAATTAATATATGCATCGTAAATTTTGGTAACAAAAATATTCTGATGACATACATTGTTAACTTGTCAATGATTATATTTAATCCATAGTGTGTAAATTAAAATGACTATCATGGCTTGCTCCTGTTATCGAATATGAAAAGTCAAATATGTTCGCATCATAAGTAGTTATGTGTATGTATATTGTATTTGTACTAGTTATATAGGTTGTTATAGTTTTTTATTTCATAAAATGTATATATAATGATACTTTGCTAAGGTTGCACTCTATGATGATATATTTGTTATTTAATTGGTAGAGCATGTATTGTTTTGTAATTATTGAAACTCGTGATACATTTATTATAATATGAAAATATTATTTAGTTTTATAAATGTACCCTTGTTTTTATTAGTGGAATTTGTATTTCAATATCGATATTACTTCAAGATAGTATCTAGAGCATGACCCTTACCAAAATTGAGATACCAATTACAACTGCTAAAATTTCCATTTTCTATAAAAATGAGATATCATGTGGTAATTTCTTTTCTTCAACTAAGAGGTCATGAATGGATGAGACACATATTGCATTCATCACTCAACAACAAAGTTGAGTAGAAAGAAAAATGAGGATGGCAGATCAATGAGGGAACGAAAGGATAGAGGCAAGATGGGGACGAAGAGAGAGGGGTGATAAATTACGAGATTTTTCAACTGGATAATAGGATGAGAAAGGGATGGTAATAAAGGGCTAGAGGTAACGTTAGATTACTAGTACATTAGATAAAATGGAAAGATAAAATGTGCAAGAAGGTTTACTTCAAAATTATCTAGTTAAGGTTTACACCGTACCCGATGTGTCTTCTAGTGTCATTGTACATCATACCTAGAAATTTGTGAAAACTGACTATACACATTGTGTGCATTATTAATGTCTATGGTTTATATATATTTGTACATAACATTTTTGGGCACACGTTTTTCAGTTTATATAATATTGTATGTCAATTTATATCATGTGTTTTAACTTAAATGATTTATATCTCTCACGAGAATCTTACGTTCACTAATACATATTGTGTTTTGAACAGATGTTGTAATGTTCATAGATTTAAGTGTAGTAGATTTTCATAAATTGATTTTATGGGTGTATGGGTGGTCTGACCAATATCAGAAATACTAGACATGTAATATGATGAGGATACTGAGGGAAAGTTGTGATATGCATGTGGTTTTCTTTGTGGACTTCAACCCAATTGTCTCAAATGAGGAAAAGTTGGGGGAGGCTTCAAATCATGATAGTCAGTTACATGATTTTTAGGTTGCAATTAATTATTGTGCCTTGGTGGATCTAGGTTTCTTGGGATTTCCCTACACTTGAGAAATAGGAAGAAGCATGGCCACTCTTGTGAGAGAGAGGCTTGATAGAGATTTGGCAATGCACGAATGGCAATCTATGTTCTCTTTTTGTACATCTTTCAATCTCCCCATGTATGAATCTGATGATTCATCTATTGTTATTTATGTCGGTAGACGTATGGCGAAGAAAAGAAAAAGGGGAAATTACTTTAGGTTTAAACCAATGTGTGATTATGAAGAGGGATGTTTGTACACAGTATGAGCTTAGTGGAATTGGAAATCCCGAGGTCTACCCATGAAAATAATAGGCTGTGCAAAAAACTTTCGGCCTGGGTAGTTAATTGCTTTAAGGATATGATGCAAAAAATTAATGATATAGAAAAGCTTCTGGGATGGGAACTAAAGAAACCACATGATAATGGTACCCTGAACCAATGTGAGGAGTTAGCAAAGGACCTTCAATTTGGGCATAAAAATAAGACAAATTTTGTTGTACCGGGGCTTATGTTAATAAGATGAGAGTGGTAGACAAGAGTACAACTTATATCCATTACAAGGCATCCCATAGAAGAATGAGAAATCAGTTTGATAGTTGATGAATGCATATTCACCCCAATTTTAGTTGTATTATTAGTCTAATTTAGCATCCAAATCTCTTGAATTACACTAGAATAACTTTGTTTCAATCAACTTAAGGTTTTACGCTAACTTATAGGAATTTGATACTTTTCTTGACTTCTTTTGTAGGTTTTGAATTCTATCACTCTCTAGTGAGTGTGTCTAGGGGGTCCCACTTTCCTTCAATGCGTGGGAGTTGAGAGGAGGACGCCTCTCTCGGGGTGTCGGGTAGCGCCCCAGACCGAAACACATTTTGAGCACTTCCAGAAGGTGGATCGATATACAATTTTTGTGTCTGAGAACAAATTTGACCCATCAATCAACCTGTTAATCGACATCAAAATCATCAAGCAATCAAGACATCTAGGAGTTGGACAGGCTTATCGACCCTCCGGCTCAATTGCTCATCAACCAAATGGTCGACATTTCTAAGAACAACATCTAGAAATCTTGACGATCAAGGTCGACAGATCCATCGATCCCATTGGTCGTAACACAAGATCTCGACACTCAGACTCACCAATGATCAAGGTTGACATACCCATCGACCTCCCTCCTTCGAGAGAATCATCGGTCCACAACTGACAAGAAATCAAGCCATCGACTTACGATTGTCAACACACTTGTTGAGAACCAACATCATCAACTATCAGTCGACAACACCATCGACCCTCTAGGTCGATGACATGTCGACCTCCAAGATCAATGATTGGAAGCTCAAGAGTCACAAGCCATCGATCGACAACCAATGATCGACTTTGATGTGAAGTACAAGTGGTATATAACCACGGCCCAATAAATAGGCCCCCAACACAACACTCCAACTAATTTCAAAATTCTGGAGACAGGACACACTAAAGGTCTGACGTCAATATCAGAGCCAAAGATCTTCAACAACTCTAGGCCATCGACCTCCCTCTCTGGGCAATCAATCACTTCTCTGAGTTGTTGTGTAACGCCCGGGCCCACTACCCAAGGCTCTAGTAGAGTTTCAGGAATGACGAATGGCCCCACAGACCACCACTAGCCTTAACTGCGCACTTTGTCCTCACTGACGCGCAAGCCAGGATCAACTTCCCGACTGGTCACCCATCCTAGTACTACTCCAAGCTAAGCACACTTAACTATGGAGTTCTTTAGAGATGGGTTCCGAGAAAAAGAGGTGCACCTTGGTGATATTGGTAGTCCAATCATTCCTTTTAAGATCGACTCTTCCAAGGCCTCAAATCCTGGGATGTTACAATCTCCCCCACTTAGACTCTTGACGTCCTCTTCAAGGCTCAACTATATGGCCTCATAATCTGACCCCATTTTAGTACAGACCCACAATGGCCCATGGACACCTTGTAACACCCCTGACCTGGGTTATGAGCTAACTCTGGAAGTTTTGCCTAAATATGTAATTATATACTTGTGGAAACTCCCTGGCATGTAATTAAGTTCCTCAGTAACATATAATTTTCAATTTTGCTCCTTTTTGTATAAAGTTGTAGCATTGTGTTGTATGCAGGGACCTATGTGCAAATTACCCAGTTTAAGGGGTTAACTTGCAAAATTCACAAGTTAAGATGTTCCCTTGATGTTGAGACATCATGATGATGTTTATGATGAAGTTTGAGGGATTTCCCAAGCTTGAGCACCAAGGTGCAGCTGTGGAAGCAATCCCCATGCTTAGAAACCCTAATTTGGGGTAAAATGCAATTTACCCAAATTGAGGGGTCCAACTTGTAATTTTCACCATCTAGAACATATTTTATGACTCTTGTCATCATTTAGAGTAGAAATGATGAAAGGGACACATTAATTAATAATCAGATGAGAAAAAAATGATCTTTGTGATAGAAATCACCTAAAATGGGTATGAAATCCTTTCATGTATGTACCCTAGTTGAAGGTTGGATTTCCTTACCCTTAGATCTTGAGATTTCATGAGATTTGCATAAGGATAGATGGGTTTGGACGTGCCCTTGAGCAAGGAGGGACCTAGATGTGATTTCCAATCTTGTGAGGTCCTTAGGGTGTAAAAAGGGCTAAAGTATATAAGCCACTTCTTTACAAGATAAGTGAACGATCTTTCCTTCCCTTCATTCTCTTCTCTTCTTGCTCAAACGACCAAGCATAGATCTGGAGCTCAGGGGGGCGACCAACCTATTCTAGGTAAGAGAACACCACCTTCTAGCTCGAATTCATGGAGGAATTCACTTTCTAAGGTTGGTTTTGTGGATAGCTTACTTAGTCTTCTTGTTCTAGCCGACCAAACCAACGTTTCCTTGGAGAATTCACCCCTGACCAAGTTGTGGAAGCTCAAGGACGCCATTAAAGCTTGGAGCTTGAAGACTTGGAGCTCTAGGATCAACCTTTAGGCGGGTTTTATAACTCTAAACTCTTGCTTTATATGCATGCTTAATTCTTGCAAATTTGCTTGGTAAATTCTTCTTCTACCTCCCTTCTTCCTTGCACGTTGCAAGCAAAACAGTGGGGGAACCGACCTTGCTATAGGTTGAAGATGAGGGGCGTGATTCCCTATGTTACTTTTTCAAACGACCTTGGACCCTTTTGGTCCAAACGGTTTCAAACCGTTTGCCCTCAAACGGTCTTGCAAGACCGTTTGGATTGAAACGGTCTCAAGACCGTTTGAAAGAGTTGACCAAGGGACGACCGTTTGAGGGTATGTTCCTAACATATTGAATTTCATCTCTGCAAAGAATCAAATCCTAATTCTTAACCAATTGAGTGTTGAAGGCACTTCAACATGAAACCCTAATCGGGTGAAAAAGTGCTGATTTGACACATAGATCTTGTTGAGTTTTGGGTTGAAGGACCCAAACGGTCTCAAGACCATTTGGGGATTCCTCCAAACGGTCCTAAGACCGTTTGGGCACAATCCAAGACCGTTTGAAGGTCTAGGGTTGAGTTAATCTAATGGTTTGAGGGTCCAATTGTAAGAAATTGATGAAATTGATGAAAATTGCTGATTTTGACCTAATTGGACTTCAACCCTAGTCAAAACGACTTGGATTTTGGTCAAACTTTGGGCAAACGGTCTCAAGACCGTTTGGATGATGTCCAAATGACCTCAAGACCGTTTGGGCCAAGTTTGATCCCAATTGGAGGTCAATTGATCGGTTCAACCTTGAATTGATTCACATTGTTGAACATTGATGACCAATCGACTTAAAACCCTAATTGAGAAGGATTGAACCCTAATTGGCTTGCAATTGAGGGTCAATTTGATGTCCAAGTGGCTAAGGCTAACCTAATTGACTCAATTTATAAGTGTTTAGCATAGCTTTGATCAATTGAGGGCTTCAACATACACTTTCATGAACATTGGTAACCTTTGAACCACTTTGGAGGTCCAAACGGTTTGAGCCCATTTGGACCAAACGGTCTCAAGACCGTTTGGGCTCAAACGACCTCAGGATCGTTTGGTCCAATCGATCTCAAGCTGGTTTGATCAAACGGTTTCAAACCGATTGAAGCTCCAAATGGTTTGGAAAGTCAACCCTTCCAAACGGTCTTCACCTCCAAACGGTCTCAAGACCGTTTGGGTGGTTGAAACCGTTTGAAGGATGAAACCGTTTGGAGATGATGGTGATGGTTTGTACTTAACCATTTGATGGTGTAATTAGTTCAATGGTGATCCAATCTAAACCCTAATGGTAACCTAGGTCATTAAGGGACTATGTGATTAGTGAGTTAACCCATGATGGTGATCATGAGGCAAATTACCAAAATACCCTTGAGGGGTCTAAAGGGATAAAACCTTGTTCTAATCAAACCCTGATCACATGATGATGATGTCTTGGCTTATGTTAGTCAATGGAGACTTAACTCAACCTGATCTAGAGTGGTGTTACCACCAACTACTAGTGAGAGGAAAGAGAAAGTATCCTAGAGAGAGAAAGTATCCTAGAGAGAGAAAGTACCCTTTTAAGGTGGAAACTCAAGTGTGATACTTCTAATGCACATGAATATGCATGATTAGGGAATGACCCACCTATGTGAGGTTATGGAAACCCTAGTTATGATATCTAATGGATCTTAATCTTATTTAAGAGCCTTAATGATGATGTTTCTCTTACATGATGATGTAATGAGTACAATTCACCATGGAGTGAATAGTAAACCCTAATTTTAGGGTGATGACATGAAAGATGAATAGTAAACCCTAATTGTTGAATTGTTTACTATTATTTGTTGAATTAACCATGTAGGTTGTTATGAGATGATGGTCATATCCAGGTATGGAATACCCTGTTTTATTCATTGAAAGCATGCCTTAAGCTTTATGAATAGTGAACTATCTTGATGCACTGCTAAGTGACATCTATTGTGATTTATGGGCTGTAAGAGCCATAAATACCATCAGGGTCATGCTTGACAAATGACTTATGATGAGATGACTGAGATTGATGATGAAAAGAGTTAGGCCTGTTACATTCTAGTATTCTCAGTTATAGCTGTTGTGCTAATGTTATTGTTTGAAGTATAATGTTCACAGAATACTGAATGTACCTAACTAATCAAGTGAAATGTAGAGCCCTGATCATAGATCCATCATTGTCAGAGTCTAAATGATGGTGAAACAGGTTTTCCCCAGGGAACTCCTGGATCACATACTTTTGAGTATGTGGGGTACATGGATGTGTAGAACCTTACATCCTAGTGTAGGTATTTGATGTAGATTCTTGTATTCCGTCATACCTTCACTAAAAGAGAAAAGGTGAGAGGAATTGATGTAGATTCTAGTAGTCCATCAAACCCCACCACAAAGTCCAAAAGGTGAGATGTATTACTACACTCCCTTAAGGACACAAACACCGCATCGATGAAAGATAAACAAGAAATCTTCCGATGGCGAAGAGGGTACAGAATGTCACTGTAACTCTAAAAATAGCGAAGGTCCAGTTTACCATGGAGAGCTATTATAAAGGACATCCCACCAGATGTCTAACAAACAAACCTCTAACTGACTGAGGTAGATGAGGTCATAAGAATCCGGCTCTTTTGATGACCTATGTATGATACTGATGTGACTTCTTAGCGATCAGTTGGAGTATGAGTGGTATGCCTCATCTCCACAGGGCATAATAATGTTTGAAAAACATAATCAACAGCGTAGTATATCTGTTAGAGTTATCTACGAGTTATTTGATTGATGTTACCTTGAATAGTATAGATGTTCTCATATTTTAATATTGATTGAACTCTTGCTTAACATCAAAACTGTCATTGAATACCTTGAAGGCTTTTATTGCTTTAGTTATTCCTTGCTTTGCTTATAAAGCTTCTGGTGGAGAGTTATAACTCTCGCTGGGGCAATTATGTATAATTGTCTCACCCCGTAGACTTATACTTTTTAGGTGGTCGTCGAAGACGGAGGAACAAGAACACAGGTGACCAATCCCAGCAACAACAACATCAGGAGCAGTAAATCTCAGGTGGAGATTCAGCCTGCTTTATGGTGTAGTTAGAGTCAAGTCCTATGTGTCCTCTGTACTCTCAGGTCTTGGAGTGTTTTGAGTATGAATTCTTGAGAGATTTTGTATCATGTTGTATATAATTACTCAAGAAGTAATTGTCAGTGATGTATACAGTTTAAATCCTTTTTCTATGGAAAAGGTTTGTGGTTTCAAGTCCTTATCTCGAAAAGTTTTAATTTCCCGTGATTTTTGTCTTCCGCTGATTATCGAATGCTTCCGCACATGATTAAATCGTGATTATTTCGTGGTTTGGAGACTTGAGCCCACACACCTAGCTCCCGATCACGGAATACCAGCGCAAAGGTGGCTACATCAACCATGGACATCCCTTTTCTACATGCCTGGACCGCACGGCTCAAGACTGACATGCCATGCCAATGTGGGCCCCACCTACTAGAGGGGTTATGGCTCTGATACCATTTGTAACGCCCGGTCCCACTGCCCAAGGCTCTAGTAGAGTTTCAAGAATGACGAATGGCCCCACAGACCACCACTAGCCTTAACTGCGCACTTTGTCCTGACTGACGCGCAAGCCAGGATCAACTTCCCGATTGGTCACCCATCCTAGTACTACTCCAAGATGAGCACACTTAACTATGGAGTTCTTTAGAGATGGGCTCCCAGAAAAGAAGGTGCACCTTGGTGATATGGGTAGTCCAATCATTCCTTTTAAGATAAACTTATCCAAGGCCTCAAATCCTGGGATGTTACATGTTGTCTGTCCACCCTCTTCAACGATAAGCTAGAGTTAGTACCTAGAAAAGAGAGAAGGAAGGAAGTTACTATAGCACATCATGTTGAGATGCTCCTGCTACAATCATGACCATGATTGTGTTCCTTTCCTCTACTAGTGATATTAATCTTGACATGTCGAGGGAGTAGTCTTTTCACTAGGGTGTGGGGATTAGCCCTACTACCCGTTTCTTGCAATTTCATTCATATTGTAATGCTTGTATGAACTCATTTAATTTATAACTAATTGTTTATTGCATGTTTTGTGGTTGATCACCCGCTTTATGTGATTTATTATAATCTTATTCTCTGAGAACTTCAATGTTTAAGATTTGAATACCGATTAGCTTTGGTTGATGCCCTGATGAGAAGTCTTCACAGTATTAGATAGAGGATTCGTAAGTAACGAGACATCGAGCTTACATGGATATCTACTCATGCAAGTTTCTAACGCCGAAAGGGAAAACTTGCATAACTCCAATTATATCTTCATACATCTTTGGACTTTAATAAATGTGCATAATCGCGCAGTGGCAGTGAAACCCAATTCCACCGTAGTGTTTCTATATATTGATAATCGAACCTTAATCTGGATTTTTTTTTCTTGCAACCTTTATTAAACAAACCAATCTCAACTTTTGTGATGAATACTAGTTCTTGCTAAGTTACTTTGATTAAATAATTCTCAAACAAGTTGTCACTTGGATTTCAATCCTCAACTGCATTGTGGTAAGACTCGTCTGCTTGCGGGTGGCATTATTGCATGTTGTCTTTGGTAAACTCTAGGAACTACATTGATAGTGGATTTGTAATGAAATAATATACACATCAATAGCCAAAAAACCAAACAAGGGTGGTTTTAGATCATAGGGGAGGATGAGATCAAAAAAGTGATTCTGGGCTTTTTTGAAATTTGTTCTCGACTAGCTCTCCATAAGACTTTGAAGCGATAGAAAAGTGGACAACAAGGAAAGTGGATCAGATCATGAATGATTTGTTGGAAGGGGATATTTTTGGAGATGATATTTTGACTTCTATAAACATATGCACCCTAATAAGGCCCTGTGTCTGGATTGTTTTATACCTATGTTCTTCCAATAGTTTTGTTATGTAGTAGGAAAGGATGTGACCAACTACTATAAGAAGTGGTAAAAAAGGGAAAAATATATTGGGTAAGTGAATTCTACTTTTGTGTTTCTCATTCCCAAACTAGAAAATCTTATGGAACTTGTCGAATACTTGCTTATTAGTCTATGTAACATGTTTTACAATATTATACCTATGATGCTGGCTAATAGACCGAAGACTTTGATGGTTGACTTTATTTTTGAGAATCAAAGTTCCATAATATAGGGGAGGGTGATTAAAAACAATGCTTTAGTGGCTTTTGAAGTCTTTCACAAATTAAAGAATGAAGGAAAAAAACGCAAAGGTCATGTGGCTCTCAAGATTGGAATTTTAAAAGCTTATGATAGGGTGTGATGGAAGTTCCATGATTACAAGCAAGAAAAGTTGGGGTTTAGGCAAAAGTGGAAGTCAAAAGTTATGGAGCATGTCTCATCTGCAAACTTCTCCTTTTGCATCAAAGATAACTAGTCCAAGAAGATTGTTGCATCACACAAACTTCTCCAGGGTGACTCTCTCCCCTTATCTTTATATGTTATGTGTTGAAGCTTTTTCTACTTTTATCTCTCTCTTCATGCATTAAAATTCCATACATGGAATCGAGGAAAATAGGAATAGCTCACATATTTTGGATCTTTTCTTTACAGATGATAACATCCTTTTTGCTAAAGTAACTCGTGAAGAATTCTTGAACATAGCTAATTTAATTAGCCAATATGATCAAACACCAGAATGAAAGATCAATATAACAAAGACGAAGGTTGCTTTTAGTCAAGATGTGCCATTTCACGGGATAAATGAGTTAAAGGATCGTATGCAAGTGTTGGATGTGGGAAAATATGCAAAGTACATGGATCTACTGATGACTATTGGTAGATCTAAAAAATAGGTTCTTAGTCACACAAAAGATAGAGTTTGGAGGAAATTATGAAAAATAGGTTTTCAGGCAAATTAAATTTTTATGTCCAAACTAGGAAAGGAAGTTCTTGTCAAGGCTATAGCACAAGTGACTCCCACTTGGGTGGTGAGTATTTTTCAGCTTCCCTCTGGACTTTTTAATGATATAAAAGTTGTATTGCTATATTCTGGTGGGACTCAAGTGATGCTAGCGGTAAGATATCATGGCTCAATTGGGCACAACTATGTATGCCTAAGTAAGCAGGAAGAATGGGAATTAGAGATATGCATGCTTTCAATTGGGCTATACTTATAAAACCACTATGGAGGCTCCTGAAAAATAAAAATTCACTGGCATACAAAATCTTGAAGGCCATATACTTGCCAAGAATCTCTATCTTAGAGGCCTACAGAGGACACAACCCAAGTTATACATGATGAAGCTTATGGGGAGCTAAACCAGTTCAATTGGAGGGCATTAACTGGAGAGTAGGAAGCGGAACTATCATACACATATGGAAGGATACTTAGATTATGGGAAATTGAGTTAAGCTGGAAGAATCACATTCTACGATGTAGTAAGATGGCGAGATCAACCAGGTAAAAATGGGTAGTTGGGACTTGGGGCTTTTACACTTTACCTTCACATTAGATATTTGTGATAGATCATCAACACTCCTAATAGTCATCGACTCCCTATAAACAAATTGTGTATGTGGGGAACATCGTTATGAGGTCGGTCTATTGTCTATCCCTCTTGGGTAAAGTTGAATTCGAGTAAGTAGATTGGTGCAATTGGACATGGCATGGAACTTCATTTGGAGATGATGATAGCCCCCATGGATATCCCACTTCCTTTGGAGGCTATGCACTGATGGGATAGCAATGAGGGAAAGATTATGGGACAAATATTGCATGATTGAGGGTCACTGTCTCATCTTTGGGGATTCTAAGGAAACCATCAACCACATGTTGTTTGCTTTTGCCTTTGTTGCAGAGGCTTGGGCAGCGAATCTGGCGGTGGTGCACCTATAAAAGTGGAGTAGTATGTCATAGATAGAAGCTATTGTCAAACTAAATCACCTACTTGATGAGGATGATCTTAGTTTAGTGAAGGCTATCATGTGGGGATCATGGACATACGAAAACAATAGAAATTTTAAGAACTCTAATCAATCATTAATCCATGCAATTCGGATTCAATCAAACCTTATTGGGACTACCATAAACAGAACCAGAAGATCTTTAAAGGTCATGAGCACCCACAATCAATAAATACTAAATCTTAGATTCCTCCTTACTAGGGAGTGGTTAGATCAAATTTTGATGCAACTATTGTCCACAATGTCTAATTGGGCTTAGGTGGAATTTTTAGAGATGTTGATGGGAAGGTGGTGGCTATGGTGGGAACGAAAAAAGGCACTAAGTTGGCCAGAAATGCTAGCAAACGCTATAGCAATTTCTGTCTCCTTAATGCATGTAATTTAATGGAATTTTCTTCGATCTAATTGGTGTTTAAATTCATAATCGTGGTGAAATCCCTGATGTCACAGGGTAAAAGATGAGACCATTTCGGTCTCCTATTTGGTGATATCCAATAGCTAGCATAAAGCTTTACTATTTGCTCTTTCTTGCATGTGAAAAGAGGTTACATTTTAGTGGAACATGAAGTTTCACAACTGACCTTAGCCCAAAAGTTTTGTAACGTCTTTGGCCATGATATTATCTCAATCAATATTGTCAGACTCACAAGTTTAGAGCATTAATAAAGCTTAATGTGTTTTGAATAAAATAAAACCAGAATTATCTTAAACCCTCAAACTACCAAAAAATCAAGGTATGAGTTTTAATAGTATCCCCTCCAATAAAAATTTCATCTCCAAATTCTTAGAAGAGGAAAGAATACTTGTTTCACATCTTTGAGTCTTACTCTCATGTAGATTCTTCTACACCATGATTCTGTAAAGGACATTCACTAAAAGGTTATCTCCCTCTTTTTAAGATTCTAAATTATATAATCAAGAATTTTCATAGGACCTTCAATATTGGAGATATCTTATATTAATTGTACTGGTTATGGTTCTTTGATCTTCTTTGTAACTTGATGACTTTTCATTAACATGGATACATATAAAAAATCATGTAACTTTGCAATCTCAGGAGGGAACTAAATTTTAGAATGCAAGTGGTCCAACTCTTTGAATGATTGGATAGGGACTAATGCATCTAGGAGTCAATTTGCCTTATTTTTCAAACCTTAATAAACATTTTCATGGTGACAATTTGAAGTAAACCTCATCCCCTACCTCAAATTGAAGTGGTAAATATGTTGGTATGTATGCCCAGAGAGTCAATCATATGATGATTGTAATGGCATAATATGTAAATGATTTGATTAATAAATAAAGGTAAGCTTCCAATTTATTCTATTTAATTCAGTTAAGAGATAATGATGTAAACTAGAGAATGATATTACTCAATCATGTATGTCTTCAAGTAGGTGACACGGACAATGAGATCATACATATGATAAAAGTATATACATTCTCATTATGTCCCTAGTCGGTAGTCATTGTGGAAGGTAGATAGACAACAGTAACACATAAGAGCACAATGTGAGTTGGCTGATGACAAAATCTCATTAATCATGATATGGTAATATCAACCAAGCGAAGATATACATGTTAGAGAATAGTGTATCAAACAGACCCACCATGAGACTGACACATGGAATCCATGATAATGGTAGTCATAGTGAGCTCTCATAGTGTTGGTGGTGATTGTGGTTTTTAGATTGAAGTCATTACACTCATCACATGTAGTTTGGTATGATTTGACATCATTAAACATTATCTTGAACAAGGGTTGCCATAATGGTGATGATTGGGTGACTGTGACACATGGGGATTGACTGTGAGTGGTGTAGATGAGATTTTCCCTTCCTATAGGAGTGTGATATCCTAGGCCTCTTGGTTAGCAAGACTGATAAATGCATGGCCAAGCACATGTGAGACAAAATGTGATGTTGAACTTACTATATCTCAGACAGTACGCTATGGTTTAAGGAACAAGATTGAATGTTGATGAGGATGATTTTTCCATGCCTCAAGTTTAATCTGGATATCAGTGACAAAGGAACTATAAAAACACTGTAACACGATACACAGATTGCAGGTTGAATTTGTTCTCCAACTTTCCATTTACTTGGGTAGCATTGATGTATAACTAGGCACCACTCATTTCATGTGATGTCATAAGCTATTATGCACATTCACTGCCAAGGTAATATGAGACCTATAGGGTCACACACATAGGTCATGACCTAGAAGAGGAGTTTGATCTTGAATAATGATTGAATTGATTACTAAATTATTTAGGTATACAATTCACGCAACAAATCAATTAATTAAACTACCAATTGATCGGCTCATGTAATGAAATGACCGATTAGAGTGTCAGGTTGATCGGATACTGAATTGGTTGAATTCTGCATGAATTAGGGTACCAACCAATTATCTCACTTGGTGAAATGATCGGCTCGGGTTGGGTGAGATGACCGGTTCACCTAGTGACCCGATCGGCTCAGTCAGGCCAACCGAAGATTATGGTAGCTTTCCTAGATTTGTGAGAAAAGTTGATCATTTCACTTGCTCAATTCAATTGGTACAAGAATAAATGTTGTGCATTAATTGCAAATGATTTTGCCAAACTTGTATGCGATCAGAAAATAGGTGAACCAACCAATTCACATGGCGAACCGATTGGCTCATGTGTGAACCGATGGGGTTCAGTTGCCAACTGACCAGTTTGATGCTTGTAGGTTGTGAAAATTTGATATCTTCCTATGCTTTTCACTCCCATACAGACTGGGAACCCAAACCCTAACCCTTTCTATTAATAAAGGGGTATTGGGGGATTCCTAGAACATAACTCAACTATTTTAGACAATTGTTGTCTTCTCCAGTTTAGGTAACCAATAGAGAGCCCAAGAAAGTCCTACCTACTAAAGGGATGGATATAAAGGGAGAAACAATTGTGGGAAAGCAAGGTGGTGACTAGTACACCAACGGGAGGGATAACTCTTTCATGTCCATTTTAGTAGGATGACAATAGTTCTAGGCGGTCTATTGGTTTATGGGGAATATGGTAGTAAACATTTTGTTACTGCTGCCTATTTTGTAAGCATATTTCTATATAGTGGTATCAGAACCACGTAAATCTACTATATTTTGGGATAATCAATATGATCAGATTTTGGTTTTTTCATTTAATTATTGCATACGATGCTAGTAATTATGTCCAATAAAATACCACACATAATCCCAAACTAACATATATATATATATATATATATATATATATATATATATATATATATATGAAAATTACGTGTGTTTCCCTAAAAGAGAGTTTCGATGGTGGATGTGTTGCATGGTTATGGCCAATAACACCTATTATATGTGCATGGTTGTGTGGTTAGTTAAATATAGTTTTATCTCGATTTGCATATTGAGCATCTATCTTATCTTCCAAATGTAAAAGTTAATTCTCCCCTACCATTGCTCCCCTCAAATGTAACTCGAGGTTTCTCTATAATCATGTAATGGTAGGATAGCTTATTTTCTTATTACGATAAAGAACAAAGACGTTCTGACGACACCAGATGGCCGTCTCGGAGGGGAGCTGACCGGTTGGAGGATCGATGAGGATTAGTCAAACTGATTGGATGGAGGACCCAATCGATCAGCTGGTGGACCCAAAAGATGGTGGATTGCAGGACCAGTTAGCAGGTGAGATGACCAACTGACCGGCCAGAAGGCAAGCCAATCGGTTCAAGGGTTGAACTAATCAACTCTGATTGGCAAGAATAGATCTTCATCAACAATAGGTTTTTACATATGATGTGGACCCTAGGTTGTGGTAATTTCTTTTGGCTCCAAGGAATTACATTAGGTTGGCATTAACCATCACTTTTTTGTCTATTGCATGTTTTCGTTGCAAATATAACATGTATATGTTATGCACTATATATATATGGTGATTGGATGAAGTATATGTATTTATATATACAAAATCCCTCAATTAAAAATTAAGTCTTAGATGCTTTCCAGAAGTGACACATATGAAGAGCTTGATTAACCAAGCATGAGAATCCCAAGGATGCTGCATCGTCTATCTCGTGGAAGTGTGATGGCAGTAATGTGGGCCCTCCAAGAGGAGTGCATTATTATCTTGTCAGCTTTTGGGTCAGGCTTAACTGTGTGGCCTTAATAAGATTAAGAACTAGAAGCATGCGTCTGATTATGGTAAGTTGTAGTACATATCATTTATACAAGAGTTGCATATGTTGCAACTAGAAAATGTCACCTACCTTGATAATTGGCTAGGGACGTTGTTGTTGGCCGGGTAATAGTTAAATTATTTTGAATTCTAACCCACTAGAATATTATATGCTGCAATATTCTAAATTGATAGGTGAGGGATGTCAATTTGAATAAAATAGTGGGAGCGATAATTAATTAAAGACCTAATTAACATCGTCAAAATTTTCAAATCAAATAAAATCAAATCAAAGCAAAAGGATTTTAACAAAATGCAAATTTTCTCTTGTAGAATCAAATGACAAACAAATCAGTATTGCAATATGTCCTTGGGAAGGACAAACTTGACATGGAAAATTTCTACAACTGGTTTTGGACTTTGAGAAGGGTTCTCAATTAAGAGTACAAGCTCTACATACTTGATGAACCAGTGTCGAAAATACCTGCTCACGATGCACCTAAGGAAAATGTGGATGCTTATTGGAAGCATGTTAACGATGCCTTGGATATAAAGTACCTTATGTTTAGTTGCATAAAATATGAGTTGCATGAGTAGTGCGAGGACACATGGATTCTTGAGATGGTAACACATCTTAAGAAAGTGAACCTTGGCCTTACAAAGCAAGAAAGGGATTATATCACAAAGGAATTATTTGAGTCTAAGATGACAGAGGGAATCTCAGTAGAAGAACATGTGCTCAATATGATTAGACATGTGTATCATCTTGAAGAAATGGGATACACTTTGAGCCAAGAGTTGTCCACAGATATGATTCTAAACACATTGCCAGAATTGTATAGCCACTTTATTGCATGTTATCATGTGAATAATATGGCCAGACTGATGTCATATATGCTTGATATGTTGATTCACATCAAGGCAAGAATGAAGAAGGAGAAGCCCATGATAGTGATCAATGAGCTGAGTCCAAGGATAAAAGTGAGGCCGAGTAGATTTTTTTGGCCAAGACAAAATCCAAACCTTCAACACTCAAAATAAGGAGAAAGAAAATTACAAGAGGAACTCATCCTTTGTACTTGAATACATTAATGCAGAAGAAGATAGGGATACAGATCTCCACTTTAGGTATATATGTAATAGAGATAAATCTATCTACTTCTTCATCATGGGTAATTGATATTGAATGTGGATCTCACATATGTTACAATATTAAGGATCTGAAAAGAAGTAGGCCTTAGGGAAAAGGTGAGGTTGAACTGTGAGTTGCAAATGGCACAAGAGTTGTGTCCAATGTAGTTGGAATCTATAGTTTAGATCTACCCATAGAGCTTGTGATAGAGTTAGTGAGCTGATATTATGTACCTACTATAAATAGAAATATCATTTTTATATCTTGTATGGACAAGGATGCATTTTAATTCCATATTAAAAATGATCGATGTTCTATTTCAAAAGGTGCAATCTTTTATATCAGTGCCCAATGTCTTACAGTCTTTATTTGTTAGGTCTGAAGACCAATGTTTATAACGTAAATGCTAAAAGACTAAAAATAAACAACTCAAACAAAACATACCTTTGGCATTGTCGTCTAGGGCACATAAATGAGAATCACATATCTAGACTCCATAAAGATGGTTATCTAGACTCTTTTGATCTGGAATCAAAAGAGGCATGTGAATCTTATTTATTTGGCAAGATGTGTAAGACCCCTTTCACTGGTAACAATGAGAGGGCTAATGATCTATTAGGACTCATACATACTAATGAATGTGGACCTTTTAGAACAACCATTGAAGAGGAGTATCAGTACTTCATTACCTTCACCAATGACTCCAGTAGGTATGGCTATGTTTACTTAATGAAACATAAGTCAGAAACTCTTGATAGGTTCAAGGAGTTTATGAATGAAGTATAGAACAAACTTGTCAAAAGTATTAAGGCAAATATTTCTGATTGAGGTGGAGAATACTTAAGATAAGAGTTTGAGGACCTTTTCAGAGCCCATGGGATAATATCCCAGTGGACTCCACTTGGAACACCTCATCATAATGGTGTATTAGAAAATGTTTCTTGGAAAAACTTGGCCCTAAATCTGATAAATGTTATTTTGTTGGATATCTTAAGGAGACTAAATGATATTACTTTTATTCCCTATCTGACAGCAAAGTGTTTGTTTCTAGAGATGTTGTATCCCTAGAAAAGGAATTTCTTTCCAAAGGAATCATTGAGAGGAATGTAGAGTTCGAGAAAGTTTGAGACCAACAAGAAAACATTGAATCAATAAATGTACAAGAGTAACAAAGAGAATCACAAGGTGTTGTGGAATCTCAAATTTCTCGAGTGACACAGGAACCTCGTAGATCTAATAGGACATGCCTTGAACCTGAGAGATTTGGATATCTTGTGACTTAGGAAGGTGGTAATTTGGTCATAGATGATGAGGAAACAATCTATATAGAAGCTAATAAAGGACCAGAATATGAGAAATGGCTTGTGGCCATGAGATCTAATATGGAATCCATGTATACCAACAAACTATGGACTTTGGTGGATCCAACTAAAGGGATAAAACCCATATGGTGCAATTTAGTCTTTAAGAAGAAGACTGACATGGATGGAAAAGTACAAACATATAAGGGAAGATTGGTAGCAAAAGGTTTCAGACAAGTTCAAGGTGTTGACTATGATAAACATTTTCTCCAGTGGCCATGGTTAAGTTCACCAGGTTCATGCTTTCCATTGCATCTTATCATGACTATGAAATTTTGCATATGGATGTTAAAACCGCATTCCTTAACAGGGATCTTCTCAAGGATGTGTACATGACACAACCTGAGGGTTTCATAACTCCAAATGATGCAAATAAAGTTTGTAATCTATGGTCAATTTATGGATTAAAGCAAGCATCTCAAAGATGGAATCTTCATTTTGATGAAATAGTCAAAGAGTTTGGATTTATTTGAAATGAAGATGAATCTTGTGTGTACAAAAGGGTTAGTGGGAGCGTAGTGACATTCCTCGTATTGTATGTAGATGGCACACTATTGATGGGGAATGGCATCCCTATTTTACAAAAGGTAAAGACATGGCTGGGAAATATGGTTTCTGAAAGACTTAGGAGAAGCATTGTAACGACCCCGCCTCCTGGTAACCCCCAATTAAGGGAGACCCGAAGGTCAGAGCCGTTATCCAATTAACAGGATCAAAGGTTCGACAAATAATCAGTAATAATTAATAAACTTTACCAACTAAACTAAAAACTGGTACAAAATAAAACTTTTCTTACCTTGGAAAAACTGGGATTTCTAAACTTCTATCCGTGAAGATGATACTCTAACTAATCCTCCGGTGTTCGTTACTTCTCATTTAATTCCACATATGCCTCTTTACTGTTTGTTCTTTTCATTTATACCTAAAACGCCGGAAAAACAAAACGTCGGTCAGTATATCAAAATATACTGGTATGTGGGGTCAACCAAAAGTTTGCACATATGACTAACAATTTAAATATCACAATCAAATTATTTAACAAGCCAATTTACACTTTTCAGTATGACATTCTCCACCGCTTTTGCCCTAACCCTGGCATACCCACCTTAGGGTGCCCTTTGCCAATGACTTAAGGCCACCTTCTCATTCCCGAGCTTGGTGCCTGGGGGTCACCACTCATGGTGCCCACTAGTCATGCAATATCATAGGCCGCCTTCTTGGTGCCTGGGGTCACCACTCAAGGTGTCCATTGGTCTACTCATATGGGCCTGACCTTTGGTATCATCCATCAGGGTGGCATGTAGGTGCGAGAATCCATACTTCTATTATTAATGTGATAATCATAGTGACTTTATAATTTGCAAATATGAACATCCAAACTGATAATTTGCAGTCAATGCGATCAATCATCCGGCAACCACGCGGGAAACTAATGCGGTTATTCATAAGCGTAACCACATACCTGATCCAGAGCAACTTGCTGTCCAAGCAATAATGATAAAGAACAAGCAACATGAAATCAACAAGTATTCTAAAATTAATGTATGACATCCAAGTGTTATAATTTATCCAGAACATTCTAAAGCCAGACTTGGATTCCATCTTAGGCTTTCTAGACCACATTAGGGTTTTATTAGGGTTTTTTTCTTTCATGACGCTTTTATCATATTAACTACTCTCTTAATTCATAAACCCTAATTTCAACATCATAAGCCCAATTAAAGTCGATCATTTCTTTTTGATACCAAAATTACCTTCTTTAACCCTTTAAGTTATTTCAAGGTCATTAAACTCAATTATCACCTTTAGTTCCTTTCGGATTAACAACTCATAATTTGTTATGGTCTAATTCCATATGAACTCTATTTAGTATTAATTCTACCTTGATTCAATCAGAAACCCTAATTTCTATATTAAGGTTATATTTCCACAAATTAGTGACTTTAATGCTCAAAATAGAATATTCCAACCTTAATCATGAAATTAGTCAATTATAGCCATTAAGAGTCGAATTCACCAACATTAGGGTTTCAAGGCCCATTAAAGCTTATTTATGCTCATGAACTCTTAATTAAGCTACTTATGTGCAAAACTCATCCTTTTTATTCTTAATGTTCCTTTTTATCATTAACAGGATAATATCAACATTAATCATCAATTAAACCTTACTAATCACTTTAATCATATCAAAATAGGGTTCTTTAAACATTAATATGTTAAAGTTGATAATTTACATTACTTTTCGAACAGAAAGAGAAATTAGCCTCTAAAACCATTTTTAATGCATTCCTCTCGTTTTTCTGATAAATTTTCATGTATAATATGTCCTTATTTGACCTACCATTTATTTACTATGAATTTAACCAAAATCACTTACTCTGGCGAATCAGGAGCCGCCACGTAGCCGTCTCCATGCACGTCGCTTGGTGGTTTTGAAAATATAACGAAAAGACAGCCTTGCCCCCACGTCAAGCGCTCACTCTTCACACCCCAGGGGGGGTATAAATGTCCAACCTGGCGGGATCGTCTTCCACCTCGCGAGATCCAGTCTGCCGCCGACTGGAGCCGGCCACAAAGTTGTTTCCCCTTTCCCCATGGTCCGGGGATCATAGGGGAACAACACATCGTCTCCGCCACCTTCCACCATACTCAGAAACACCTCGACCCCAGGCCGATATGCCCAAACTGAAGCGGGTCAGAGCTGCGATTTGCATCTAGGTTAGAGACCCCTTGCAGGCATTAAGTAGGGTCAGAGGAGCATGTCGAGGGCGGAGCTTCCCTAGATCATCTGCGGAAACGCCATGCCCACCCTTGCAAACCTTCACGACTCCCTGCCACTCAAGGGATAGAGCCAACTCAAAGGTTAGGGTTTTGAGCAAAATCTAGGTGAAGAAGAGGATGGGAGAGAGAGAGATGTGGGATCTCTCCTCAACTCGAACCAAGGCTTATCCCTTTATATAGGAGTGAGTAGCAAGGCCTTAGGTCGTCTATCCACGAATTACTAAGTCCTTCTCTCAATAGGAACCCCTTTTTCCTTTAATGAAAAGAAAACCTTTCTCTCCTTCTTATTTCCCTTTCTCTTTAAATATTTGGATTTCGAGAATATGTCCCATCATACTCTCGTATGTTTTACTTCAACTTCATAAGCACAAAATATTACTTTCCTTTAGTAGGAAAGTATTTCCTTTTATCCATATCACAAATAAATTTATTAATAAATCAACATATTATCCTCTTATTTTGCTTTATCGGTAGTTTTCTCTTTCCTCTTTCTTCATTGGGACTCCATGGATCCCAAGAACCTTTATGATTTCGAAATTCCTTTTAAAGGAATACTCATTATCCTTAAATGCATCAATATGCATTATTCTCATTATTTTGCTTATTTCTTTTTAAAATAATTCCTTTTTGAAGATCTCTCTCTTATTTCTCTTTTATTTTCCTCATTAGTATTCCTTTTATCATCAGGAATCCTTGGGATACGAAATCCCACCAAGGATTTGTTGGGTTTTAGGGGAGATAGAGAAGGCAGCGGAAACAAAAATTTTCTCCCCCAACCCATACCGAGGAAACGCGTCAACGTCTATGAATTAGGAAAGGATGGTTTGCGGAATCATACCTTGTCCCGAGGCTTGCTCGGCGACAATACCTCGCGCAATGCGCGGTCTTCAACTCCAGACTTCGACGGTGTCTGTGCAGCTCCTGGTCGCACCAGGACTCACAACTCCTGCTCGAACCGGACTGTCGGATGACAGTTGTCCTCCAAAGCGGCAGTGTCCTCCCGCCTCCGTAGTAGTCCACACGGACCACCTGGAACTCCACACTCCTTGTCCCACAAGGAAGTGGAAGGAGTCACACCCTCCTGTAGATGTACTAGTCGCCTACCTGCTCTCCTGCCTCCTATTGCAACTGCAGTTGTCTTTCCCTTGCTGCACCTCCCTTTTGCGGGAAGCACTTGCTCGGGCTCTCTCACGGTTACCAAAACCAGAGAGAACGACAACTCGCAGAGCAACTGGTTGCACTGAGCTGTACTGTGAGAAGCCCCCAAGTACCCCTATATATATAGGAGAGTCATGGGATAGGGTTCTCCATCCCGGGCAATGCGGGACTAAAAGCAGGAGTAGAAGGGTTCGGGATTTTCCACAAAAGCAACCATCTCGCAACCTGAACTGATCGGTTCATGGCTGAACCGGTCGGTTCACCCACTGAGCCGATCGGTTGGACATGAGCCGACCAGTTGGGGCACTCCAACCGATCGGTTGGTGCCCTGAACCGATCGGTGCATTGTCCTGATCCGGCTCAAATTGACTTTCCTTGTTTCTTTCCCAATTGGCATCAAAATACCAATACTATTTCCAATCAAATTGGAAATCCCATTTCCAATCAAATTAGAAATCGAAACGAAAGGCAAACTCACACCAATCCTACTTTCCCAAGTTGCTCGATTGCACCAGTTGAACCAATCAGTTCAACACTTGAACCAATCGATTCACTCTGTGCATGAGCCGATCGACTCAACCCTTGAGCTGACCGGTTCAGCAACCTCAGCCGACCGGTTCATCACATGAACCGATCGGTTGGGAGTGTAGATTGTGCAGAATCAGTCAAATGCGATTTCAATCAATCCGATACTCCAATCAATGCGTCCAACACCTTGAACCATACGATTTTGAGCCATCGACTGATTGAGTGTTTAATTGAACTACTAAACTCCTTTAGTAATCAATCTAAACATTGCTTGTGGAAAAACTCCTCTTCCAGGTTAAATCCTATGTGTGTGACCCTGCAGGTCCATTTCACGTTGGCAGTGAAAGTCCATAACACTTATGACTTCACAAGCACAGAGCGGTGCCTAGTCACACATCAGTGCTACCCAAGTGAAAGTAGAAAGTTTGAGAACAACTTTCATCCTACAATCCGTGAATGGTGTTACATCGAGTGTATAATTCCTTTGTCACTGATATCCCAAATGAACTCGAGGCATGGATCCGTCATCCCGTCAACGTTCATTCACTTTCTTGATCTCAGAGTAGACTGGAAGAGATATGTATGACATCAGTATCACATACTGATTCACACATGCGTGCACGCCTTTCTCAATCCTACTCATCAAGTGGCCATGGATATCAAACTCCCTCAGGAGGGACAAATCCCATATCTATCACTCGCCCCTCAAAAGCCCCATGTGTCAAAGCCACCCAATCATCACCTTTATAACAACCCATGTTTCAGGACTGCGTTTGATGATGTCAAAGTGTGCCCAACGACATGTGTTGAGTGCAGTGATTTCAGGTCTAAGAATCACACTCACCACCATCACTGTGAGTACTGACTGTGACTACCATCTTATGGTTCCATGAGTCAAACTCACGGTGGGTCTGTCCGGTACCTTGTTCTCTAACAAGTACTTATGTGTTTGGTTTGATATCTCTATATCATGACTAATGAGATTCTGTCATCAACCAACACCACAATCTAGTCTTGTGTGTCATTGCTGTCTATCTACCTTCCACAATGACATCCGACTAGGGACATAACAAGAATGTACAAACTCTTAGCATCCGTATGATCTCATCGTTCAGGTCCTCAACCTGAAAGCATACGTCATTGAGTATTGTCATTCTCTAGACATTCAATCTGTTCTATCACTATCTCATATGACTGAACCAGAATGAATTGGAAGCTTGCCTTTGATGTTTATCAAATCAATCTTAATGTATCCCATCAATCATCACATGATTGGCTCTCAGGGCATACATACCAACAAGATTACCCAACTATACCTCTTTTCACATGTTTTCCATATTTCATCAATGTTTTCAATTTCTTTATTAACAAGGAAATACTTAATTGATATTTTCTTTTCTTAGTGCCTTTTCTTTGCAACTTTGGACTCCTTGGAACCCAAGGAATCTAAGAGGCACGAAATCCTTTTTGGATTTGCCTTCCAGAGGTTTCCACACCTTTCTTATCTCAAATTCTCAATTATTCATTAATTAATTGAATATCCTTGTTATTGGGCCCAATAGCCAATAAAGCCCTCAAATCAAACAACAAGGCTATTGTAAATCAAATCCGTTTATTCAAAATAGATTATATCATTTATTCGTTCAAAAATCTTTAATATGAGAAATTATATTTCTCCGCAAAAGAACCCAAAATTGGGGTTGTAACATCCTTCCCCTCTTATAAGAATTTTGTCCTCAAAATTCCATCAAGCAAGCAAACAAACAGGATAATCCATTCTTATGTCCATCAGGGCTACCATGTGGCTTTACCCTATCCATGGTGCTTTCCAAGAACCTTCATCATCTCATATTCCTCCATCTGAGTTCTTTCTTACCTTGGTATATCGTACCCTCATAGGTGACTCAGGACATTTCAGCCTCTCAAAAGCTAAATAGGTTCAGGGCTCAACACATGGCTTGGGTACCTCACATAGTTCTCTAGATCGGACTCATGGAACACATCACACATCATGTTATCCTGAGGGGTAAGACTAAACACAACCATCTCCACCAATCCATCTCAAATGGATCCCTATATCGGGGATTCAGCTCTCTTAGCTGTAGCTTAGAGGGGTCGAATTTTCACATTATTCCTCCACAGTGAACTGCATGTCAGTCTGCTTTGCATCAGCTCATGACTCATGTCACCACTGGGCTCTCTCTCAGCCATTGCACGATCAAAGCGACGTCATCTGCACACACCTGGGGTTCTTTTATGACCTTCGCGAGGCCTCCTTCACCAACATCATCATAATGAAGTGGTGACCGACACTACCTCCTTATGGAACATCTTGCATCCCGATAAAGGCCATGGTGGTTAACATCACATCTTAGGAACTGTCTCTATGTATCCCCCTAAATGAGCACACATGCTCTCATCTGACCCACTAGTCCGGATCATACTGTCCATTAGTATGGGGTGATAAAATGTACAAACACTGAGCTCTTCATGTATATACTTCCACCTCATGGAAGTGAACCTTTAGGTCACATCAAGAACTTTTGAATTCACATCATGGTGTAGTCGAACCATCTCTTTTCATATGTAGTTCAACCAGATATGTCCCTTGACAGAACTCTTCCTTTCTCATGTCATCTAGGTAAGGCGATCTACCATAACCCATATTGTGTCTTGACCTTCTTGGTCTAGGAGAGACTCACAACATCCATAATGATGAACTCTCATTCCTTCTCGGGAACTCTTTATACTTTATATCCATGCACTGGGTTAATGGTGTTCATCCTTCACCTCCTGGCTTGCATGGCCACATGCCACATGCAACTTTGTTTTAAGCATCCAGAATGCTGCCATCACTTACTATCTTTATAGTATCAAGGTGTATCATGATCTTAAAACCATGATCTTCTGTAAGTCATGATTCCTCGAGATCGATACCTCAGAAACCCTAAACTATTTTCATCAGGGTTTTATCACCTCCCTATCCAAAGAAGTGTATATGAGGTCTTCCTTTTACTATATCAAGGACTAATCTGGCTAACCAAACGACCATTAACTTGCTCAATCATATCAAAACACATCTTCTTTCCAAACTTAGGGTTAGCCAAGCAACCTCCACTTCTTCTAGCTTACAGCTAACTAGACAGCTATATCTCAACTAGAGAATTCATTACCACCTCTCATCCTTAAGTGTTAGGTAACATACACCTCTATGTATTATACTTATCATCTCGTCTCAACCTCTACGTTTGTCTACATCCAGAAACTCTGAGCTCATCCTCATGGTGATTCAACTCAACTTTACAAATTTTGCATAGCTCATGATAAAACATCCTCACAAGATGATTTCCTTAATACTCTTAGTGGTTGTAAACCATCAATGTATCATTCACTCCACAAAGGTATGTTATCATTTCCATCATTATCCCTTGTAGCAACGTTCCAACTTATATCATCTTTATCCTTGGTGTAAGGCATGCGTACTATCCTATCTCTCACTCCCATAACAAGAAGAAATAAGCATTTGGCTGCAGTCCAAATACAGAGTTCTTCCTATTCCAAAAGTAGAGATGGTACAGCCCACCTTGCCCGTACACTTTCAAATATAAGTTGAAACGTGCCACATATCATCCTGATATCAAAATTACTTCCATGGAAAACTGGTCCCGAACTTACTTGGTCCAAGTACAATCCTTAGTCATCTCCTCTAGGTCTATAGGGTGCCGGCACTTTTGGGGTCATCCCTCTTCCCTTATGTACCAGAGAGTGCCCTACTCATCTGCCCTTTGGGTCCCATGAGTTCATGAAGGTGATCAATCTCCTAACCCATGGCCCTCGGACAATTATAGCTGTTACCTCCCGACCCTATGGTCATGCGCAACTAGGGAATTAGGCAACTCCGTCTTTCATCGGTCTTATCCCTATTTGACCCTAGGATAGACTTGGGATTATCTTATAGTACATGTCTGACTTAGAACCTTACCCAAGCCTTCATCATCTCTTTCTGCATTCATGACTGACTTTCATCCCTTCACAGGGGTCATGGCAACTTGCCTACTTTGGTCAGGCCCCATACCGGTTACCTCCATGGTAACTCATCCACATGCACTTCGAGATGGTTATCTATGGGCCTATAGGTTCATTTTCATACCATGTACTCTTCACTTAGCTTCTCAAGATCCTATGAGACCTCTTTAGGTCATCTCAAAACTGACAGAACTGGTACACACCCTACCAAAGGGTCCTCTCCCAGGATGGGAGGAACGACAACCCGTGACAGCAATGTCACAACCATCCTTAGGGTTTACATCCGTATGAGCATGCTTAAACCAACAACTACTAGGGCACAAGCGTACCTACGAAACCATGCTAGGTCACACTCGTTCTCTTTCCTCATCATCAGATCAACTTATTCGTGAGGGGTTCATCAAACATACCCTTACCTGAAGGGGTTTTCCTTTACCTCTACACATTAAGAGTACCATGCTTGAAACTATAGAGACTCAAATCTCAACATGAGCATTGGTTACACCGCTTCCCCTCTTAGGCCTAGGAACCCTAGGTTCGCCTCCGGGTGTCCAACTGCATACTGATTCTCTTAACCAGGAATCCAGCATGTCCAAGATATGTCATGTACTCCCATGATCTTTCTACTCAAGCAACACTTCAGAGTTGATTCCTCTTCCTGGACAACTACTAGGTATAAAGCCTCACAACTGGTGCCTTAACCTCCTCAGGGTCTAAAGCACTCTCTATCACATCTAGTAGGTAATCACTTATACCTTAGGTACCAGAAGCATCATCCTCCCTCTAGGGTTTGGTTACTCTCAAGCTAACCAAACATCAACCTCCAGGGATCATGCATGAGGCAACCATTATCATCCGCTTTAGGTCACATCATTCTTGACTCCCACTATTTCTCAAATTTCAGGGTTTTAGGCTTCCAACTTTCTGCTCCCTCTCCCTAGAGCTAATCCTACAACCAACCTCTCTATAAGAGGTCCTGTCTTTATGAAGGATCAAGCTCCTAAGCATTCCGTTACCTGAATGAAGCCTATACTCAAACTTATGTTTACTAAAGGTTATCCATAACCCCTTATGCTTATCTCATAAGCCATCCATCATGATCCCTTGACTAGGGTTTCGTTTAATGTCACCACTACTGACGCACTCCGGGTTCAAGTTATATCCTACTTGCAACAGCCCTATAGGTTCTTCTCTACCCTCATCCATGAAGGAGTTACCCTTCGCTCAAACATGCACGACCCTCTCCAGGGTTAGGTTGCCAAAGGGGTTGAGTCACCCATGGATCATATGGCATCCCTAAGGCATGTCCCTTCAAACACCTGGTCTAACTCAACTTTCTCTATCCTTCACTTAGGGTTAGGGTTAGCATCATCCTCTGAGGATGTGCCAGGTCTCTACTAGCAATGGAGATCTTTATCTCCAAAACTGACTCATCCTCCTGACAAAAAGTCTATTCTCAGGTCTATTCTGAGGACATGACAACTTATGTCATACGACCTAAGAATGTATCTATTCCTTTACGCTTACTCTATTAAGCTTATGTCCATGACATCTTATTTACATGCTTTTTATTAATTTGCTGGAGGATTCCTTAATCCTTATCAACCTTACCCATACCTCAAGAGGGTGAGGGAAAGAGAGAAAATCCTAATCCTTAAGGTCCTTAATAGAATTTGAGTCGAGAAGGGATGAACAAGATGAGAGAGTCCTAAAGGTATCTTATTTCGATTCATACCCTAAGACTTTGGCCAGGCAGTCACACGGATCCAGGAGTCCTCGTATTCCGACTAGCGGTGCGGAGGAAAATCTTGCCAGCCCCCGGTCGTGATCCTTTTCTAGACACCTCTGTCTTTCGGATAATCCTCTAATAACTCCCTTGGGTTCTATAGAATTTGTAAAATTTAATAATTATTAAAGATTAGATGAGGAACCTATGCTCTGATACCAATTGTAACGACCCCGCCTCCCGGTAACCCCCAATTAAGGGAGACCCGAAGGTCATAGCCGTTATCCAATTAACAGGATCAAAGGTTCGAAAAATAATCAGTAATAATTAATAAACTTTACCAACTAAACTAAAAACTAGTACAAAATAAAACTTTTCTTACCTTGGAAAAACTGGGATTTCTAAACTTCTATCCGTGAAGATGATACTCTAACTAATCCTCCGGTGTTTGTTACTTCTCATTTAATTCCACATATGCCTCTTTACTGTTTGTTCTTTTCATTTATACCTAAAACTCCGACAAACGAAACGTCGGTCAGTATATCGAAATATACTGGTATGTGGGGTCAACCAAAAGTTTGCACATATGACTAACAATTTAAATATCACAATCAAATTATTTAACAAGCCAATTTACACTTTTCAGTATGACATTCTCCACCGCTTTTTCCCTAACCCTGGCATACCCACCTTAGGGTGCCCTTTGCCAATGACTTAAGGCCACCTTCTCATTCCCAAGCTTGGTGCCTGGGGGTCACCACTCATGGTGCCCACTAGTCATGCAATATCATAGGCCGCCTTCTTGGTGCCTGGGGTCACCACTCAAGGTGTCCATTGGTCTACCCATCTGGGCCTGACCTTTGGTATCATCCATCAGGGTGGCATGTAGGTGCGAGAATCCATACTTCTATTATTAATGTGATAATCATAGTGACTTTATAATTTACAAATATGAACATCCAAACTGATAATTTGCAGTCAATGCGATCAATCATCCGGCAACCACGCGGGAAACTAATGCGGTTATTCATAAGTGTAACCACATACCTGATCCAGAGCAACTTGCTGTCCAAGCAATAATGATAAAGAACAAGCAACAGGAAATCAACAAGTATCCTGAAATTAATGTATGACATCCATGTGTTATAATTTATCCAGAACATTCTAAATCCAGACTTGGATTCCATCTTAGGCTTTCTAGACCACATTAGGGTTTTATTAGGGTTTTTGCTTTCATGACGCTTTTATCATATTAACTGCTCTCTTAATTCATAAACCCTAATTTCAACATCATAAGCCCAATTAAAGTCGATCATTTCTTTTTGATACCAAAATTACCTTCTTTAACCCTTTAAGTTATTTCAAGGTCATTAAACTCAATTATCACCTTTAGTTCCTTTCGGATTAACAACTCATAATTTGTTATGGTCTAATTCCATATGAACTCTATTTAGTATTAATTCTACCTTGATTCAATCAGAAACCCTAATTTCTATATCAAGGTTATCTTTCCACAAATTAGTGACTTTAATGCTCAAAATAGAATATTCCAACCTTAATCATGAAATTAGTCAATTACAGCCATTAAGAGTCGAATTCACCAACATTAGGGTTTCAAGGCCCATTATAGCTTATTTATGCTCATGAACTCTTAATTAAGCTACTTACGTGCAAAACTCATCCTTTTTATTCTTAATGTTCCTTTTTATCATTAACAGGATAATATCAACATTAATCATCAATTAAACCTTACTAATCACTTTAATCATATCAAAATAGGGTTCTTTAAACATTAATATGTTAAAGTTGATAATTTACATTACTTTTCGAACAGCAAGAGAAATTAGCCTCTAAAACCATTTTTAATGCATTCCTCTCGTTTTTCTGATAAATTTTCATGTATAATATGTCCTTATTTGACCTACCATTTATTTACTACGAATTTAACCAAAATCACTTACTCTGGCGAATCAGGAGCCGCCACGTAGCCGTCTCCATGCACGTCGCTTGGTGGTTTTGAAAATATAATGAAAAGACAGCCTTGCCCCCGCGTCAAGCGCTCACTCTTCACACCCCAGGGGGGGTATAAATGTCCAACCTGGCGGGATCATCTTCCACCTCGCGAGATCCAGTCTGCCGCTGACTGGAGCCGGCCACAAAGTTGTTTCCCCCTTCCCCATGGTCCGGGGATCACAGGGGAACAACACCTCGTCTGCGCCACCTTCCACCATACTCAGAAACACCTCGACCCCAGGCCGATATGCCCAAACTGAAGCGGGTCAGAGCTGCGATTTGCAGCTAGGTTAGAGACCCCTTGCAGGCATTAAGTAGGGTCAGAGGAGCATGTCGAGGGCGGAGCTTCCCTAGATCGTCTGCGGAAACGCTATGCCCACCCTTGCAAACCTTCACGACTCCCTGCCACTCAAGGGATAGAGCCAACTCAAAGGTTAGGGTTTTGAGCGAAATCTAGGTGAAGAAGAGGATGGGAGAGAGAGAGATGTGGGATCTCTCCTCAACTCAAACCAAGGCTTATCCCTTTATATAGGAGTGAGTAGCAAGGTCTTAGGCCGTCTATCCACGAATTACTAAGTCCTTCTCTCAATAGGAACCCCTTTTTCCTTTAATGAAAAGAAAACCTTTCTCTCCTTCTTATTTCCCTTTCTCTTTAAATATTTGGATTTTGAGAATATGTCCCATCATACTCTCGTATGTTTTACTTCAACTTCATAAGCACGAAATATTACTTTCCTTTAGTAGGAAAGTATTTCCTTTTATCCATATAACAAATAAATTTATTAATAAAGCAACATATTATCCTCTTATTTTGCTTTATCGGTAGTTTTCTCTTTCCTCTTTCTTCATTGGGACTCCATGGATCCCAAGAACCTTTATGATTTCGAAATTCCTTTTAAAGGAATACTCATTATCCTTAAATGCATCAATATGCATTATTCTCATTATTTTTCTTATTTCTTTTTAAAATAATTCCTTTTTGAAGATCTCTCTCTTATTTCTCTTTTATTTTCCTCATTAGTATTCCTTTTATCATCAGGAATCCTTGGGATACGAAATCCCACCAAGGATTACCCAACTATACCTCTTTTCACATGTTTTCCATATTTCATCAATGTTTTCAATTTCTTTATTAACAAGGAAATACTTAATTGATATTTTCTTTTCTTACTGCCTTTTCTTTGCAACTTTGGACTCCTTGGGCACGAAATCCTTTTTGGATTTGCCTTCCAGAGGTTTCCACACCTTTCTTATCTCAAATTCTCAATTATTCATTAATTAATTGAATATCCTTGTTATTGGGCCCAATAGCCAATAAAGCCCTCAAATCAAACAACAAGGCTATTGTAAATCAAATCCGTTTATTCAAAATAGATTATATCATTTATTTGTTCAAAAATCTTTAATATGAGAAATTATATTTCTCAGCAAAAGAATCCAAAATTGGGGTTGTAACAAGCATCCTACATCTTGGGGATTAATATGTATAGAGATAGATCTAAAAGACTTCTTGAACTAAGTCAGAGCACATACACTGAAAAAGTGTTGAAGTGGTTTAGCATGGAGAGCAAATATTTTGTATCAATCATGTATGTAATGTTGTGTACCCATACAGATGTCTCATATACCTTGAACATGATGAGCATATATTAGTCAGATCCAGGTGATGCTCATTGGACAGCCATGAAGAACATCCTCAAGTACTTGAGAAGGACTAAGGATCAGTTCTTGGTATATGACGGAGAAGAAGAGTTGGTGGTAAAGGGTTACATCGATGCAAGGTTCTAAACTGACAAAGATGATTACAGATTGCAATCAGGATTCATGTTTTGTCTAAACAATGGAGTTGTAAGATGGAGGAGTTCTAAACAAGAGGCAATTGTCAATTCCATAATAGAGCCTGGGTATATTGTTGCATCAAATGTAGTAAAGGAGGATGTATGGATCAAGAAGTTCATCTCTAAAATTGGGGTCGTTCCTAGCATCAACGACGAAATTGAGATATATTGTGACAACAATGGAGCAATTGCACAAGCTAAGGAACCCATATTGCATCAATGCTTAAAGCAAATACAAAGGCAGTTCCATCTCATATGAGAGATCATAAAACAAGGAGATGTAAAGATTTGTAGAGTACCAATTGAGAATGGTGTTGATGACCCCTTAACAACAACACTTTCACAGTAGAAGCATGATGGACATGTTAATCACTAGGTATATGATTTTTAGGTGATTGGCTCTAAGTGAAAGTGAGAGTATGTTGGTATGTATGCCCAAAGGGCCAATCATATGATGATTGTAATGGAATAATATGTAAATGATTTGAGTAATAAATAAAGGCAATCTTCCAATTTATTCTCTTTAATTCAGTTATGAGATAATGATGTAGCATACTAAATATGTAGAGAATGATATTACTCAAGGATGTATGTCTTCAAGTACGTGACTTGAACAATGAGATCATATGAATGATAAGAGTCTATATAGTTTCATTATGTCCCTAATTGATTGTCATTGTGGAAGGTAGATAAACAACAATTACACATAAGATCAGAGTGTGATTTGGTTGATGACAAAATATCATTAGTCATGATATGGCAATATCAAACCAAGCACACATATACATGTTAGATTATAGTGTATTAGACAGACCCACCATGAAACTGACACATGGAAGCCATGATAATGGTAGTCATAGTCATCTTGGTGGTGATTCTGGTTCTTAGACCTAAACACACTACACTCATCACATGACATTCGATATACTTTGACATCATCTAATGTAATCCTGAATTAGGGTTGCCATAACAGTGATGATTGGGTGATTGTGACACATGGGAACTGATTGTGAATGATGTAGATAGGATTTGTTCCTCCTATAGGAGTATGGTATCCTAGTCCTCTTGATTAGAGAGATTGAGAAATGCATCGCCATGCGCATGTGAGACAATATGTGATATTGAAATTACTTATATCTCAGACAGTCTGCTCTGGTGCAAGGAACAAGATTTAATTTTTATGAGGATGACTGCTCCATGCCTCAAGTTCAATTTGGATATTAGTGATAAAGGAACTATACAAGCATTATAACACCATACATAGATTGTAGGTTAAAGTTGTTCTTCAACTTTCTGTTTACTTGGGTAGCATTGATGTGTGACTAGGAACCACTCATTGTTGTGATATCATAAGTTGTTATGGACATTCACTACAATGTAATATGGGACCTATTGGGTCACACACGTAGGTCATGACCTAGAATAGGAGTTTGATCTTAAATGATGGCTGAATTGATTTAAAGTGTTTATGTATTTAAATCATGCAACAAATCAACTGACTGGACTCCCAACCGATCAAATCATGTGATGAAACAACCAGTTGGAGTGTTAAGTTGATTGGATACTAAATTGGATGAGTTTTGAATGGATTAGGATACTAACCGATTGGCTCACTGGGTGAACCAATAAGCTCTGGTTGGGTGATATGACCGGTTCACCTAATGAATCAATCGGCTCGGTCAGGCCAACTGAAGGTTCTGGTAGCTTTCCTAAATTCATGAGAAAAGTAGATTGTTTCACTTTTTCAATTCTATTGGTACAAGGATTAATGTTGTGAATTAATTGGAAATTATTTTCCAAATTTGTATGCGATTACTATATAGGCAATATGATCGGTTTGCATGGAAAACCGATCTTCTCGCATGTGAACCGACTAGTTCAATGCTCGTAGGTTGCAAAAATGTGAGATTTTAGGTCCCTTCCACTCTCACAGAGATTGGGAACCGAGACCCTAACCCCTCCTATAAATAGAGGGGTACAGGGGGCTTCCTGAAACACAACTCAATTGCTTCTAACAATTGTTGTCCTTTCTGGTTGTGGTAACCAATAGAGAGACCAAACAAGTCTTATCCACTAAAGGGAGGGATAGCAAGGGAGAAACAATTGTGGGTGAGCAATTTGGTGACTAGTACACCAACGGGAAGGACAACGACTTTCTATCCATTCTAGTAGGATGATAGGAGTTCTAGGTGGTCCGTGTAGACATCCACAGAGGTGTGGATGCTTTTGTCTACTTCTAGGAGGACAATGTCAACCTACAATCAATGATGCAGACTAGGAGGCGCAGTAGACGAGTCTTGGTGCAACAAGAAGACAGTTGTGCATCTATAATAACAAGGATATGTCGCTAGAGTTTCTCTGGAACTAGGTATATTCTCGAAACCATCCTTCCCATCTTATAGTTGTTGACGCGATCTGCTGGTTTCTGGGGAATATGGTAGCAAAATTTTTGCTTCTACTTCCTATTATGTGGCCATATTTCTCTACATTATGATGTTTCTCTATATAGCTTTTATGTCTGTCATGTGCAACTTCCAATTATTGTCTAATTATGTATTTCTTTTCTATTGTCTCTTCTACTAACTCTGGACCTAGAATCTATCTTTGTCCAACTTCATACCAACAAATAGGAGATCTAAAATTTCTACATACAGAGATTCATAAGGGGCCATTCCTAAATTGGAATGATAGTTATCATTATATGCAAACTCCATAAGACAGAGGTGATTATCCTAGCTGATGCTAAACTATAATGTACATGCTCTCATCATGTCCTCTAGGTTTTGAATTGTCTACTCTAACTATCTATTTATTTGAGGGTAACAAGTTGTGCTAAACTTCAAACTTGTTTTTAAGGCACGATGTTGTTGATTTCAAAATCTAGATATGAACTTGGGTTCTCTCACATATAGTAGGAATAGGTATTCCATGCAATCTAACTATCTTAACTATGTAGATTTTAGCTAGATATGGTGCATCTCGAGCTGACTTAGTAGGTTTGCAAATGAACTAATTTAGTTAGTATGTATACAATCAACCATATATACTAAATATCATGTAATGTTCGAGTAACCACACCACAAAGTCCATACTAAAATGTTCCTAGTTCCACATTGGAATTGGGAGTGTTTGTAGGGTACATGTTGGCTTTTGGTGTTCAGTCTTGACTTGTTGGCAAATACAACACTTGGCTACATACCTAGATGCATCTCTTAATTCTTGACCACTAATATAATTTTTTTAGGTTTTTGTACATATTGGAGCTTCTTGGATGCATTGCATACTTATAAGAGTGACATTTCTCAAGAATATACTTATTTAACTCAGCTTCATCTTACACACACAAAACATGTCATGTTGATACAACATCCAATCGTCTGAATATTTGAACTTTGTCCTTTTTTATCATGTCATGTGCGATTCGCTTCACTTCTCTATCATTATTTTGAATCTCTTTTATTTACTCATAGAATGTAGGTCTAATTTGCATCTTTGCAATCGCCCCTCTTTATTCTGACACATTCAAATCAAAATTTATCTCTCCCATTTTCATCAATAAATCTCATTTTACACATGCCATAGAAAATATTTTTGTCAGTGATCTAGGAATCCTACTCAGAGAATCTATCACAAGATTGGCCTTCCCTGGGTGGTAATCAATGGTAACATAAGATCCCTTTATGATATCTAACCATATGTGTTGCCTCATCTTAAGACTCTTTTGTGTGAAAATTTACTTCAAACCATTATGATCAGTAAAGACCTGAGATGATTCACATAGAGATAGTAACACCATGTCTTTAAGATAGTAACACCATGTCCTTAAGGCATGTACTACTTCTAGCTCAACACCATGAGTTGAATAATTCTCTTCATTTTTCTTGAGCTATTTAGAATGATAAGCTGTTGGTATGTATGCCCTGAGAGCCAATCATGGGATGATTGGTGGGATACATTAAGATTGATTTGATAAACATCAAAGGCAAGCTTCCAATTCTTTCTAGTTCAGTCATATGAGATAGTGATAGAACAAATTGAATGTCTAGAGAATGACAGTACTCAATGACGTATGCCTTCAGGTTCATGACCTGAACGATGAGATCATACAGATGCTAAGAGTTTGTACATTCTTTTTATGTCCCTAGTCGGATGTCATTGTGGAAGGTAGATAGACAGCAATGACACACAAGACTATATTGTGGTGTTGGTTGATGACAGAATCTCATTAGTCATGATATAGAGATATCAAACCAAACACATAGGTACTTGTTAGAGAACAAGGTACCGGACAGACCCACCGTGAGTTTGACACATGGAACCATGAGATGGTAGTCACAGTCAGTACTCACAGTGATGGTGGTGAGTGTGATTCTTAGACCTAAAATCACTACACTCAACACATGTCGTTGGGCACACTTTGACATCATCAAACGCAGTCCTGAAACATGGGTTGTTATAAAGGTGATGATTGGGTGGCTTTGACACATGGGGCTTTTGAGGGGTGAGTGATAGATATGGGATTTGTCCCTCCTGAGGGAGTTTGATATCCAAGGACACTTGATGAGTAGGATTGAGATAGGCGTGCGCACGCATGTGTGAATCAGTATGTGATATTGATGTCATACATATCTCCTTCAATCTACTCTGAGATCAAGAAAGTGAATGAACGTTGATAGGATGACTGTTCCATGCCTTGAGTTCATTCGGGATATCAGTGACAAAGGAATTATACATTCACTGTAACACCATTCACGGATTGTAGGATGAAAGTTGTTCTCCAACTTTCTACTTTCACTTGGGTAGCAATGATGTGTGACTAGGCATCGCTCTTTGCTTGTGAAGTCATAAGTGTTATGGACTTTCACTGCCAACGTGAAATGGACCTGCAGGGTCACACACATAGGATTTAACCTGGAAGAGGAGTTTTGTCCACAAAGCAATGTTTAGATTGATTACTAAAGGAGTTTAGTAGTTCAATTAAACACTCAATCAGTCGATGGCTCAATATCGTATGGTTCAAGGTGTTGGACGCATTGATTGGAGTATCGGACTGATTGAAATCGCATTTGATTGATTCTGCACAACTTGTACTCCCAACCGATCGGTTCAAGTGTTGAACCGGTCGGCTGAGGTTGCTGAACCGGTCGGCTCAAGAGTTGAGCCGATCGGCTCAAGCCTAGGGTGAAACGAGCGGTTCAAGTGTTGAACCGATCGGTTCAACTAGTGCAACCGAGCAAGTTGGGAAAGTCAGGTCGGTGAGAATTTTCCTTGCGTTTCACTTGCCCAATTTGATTGGGAATAGGATTGGTATTCGATACCAATTAGAAACGAAAGAAGGAAAGTCAATCGGGAACCGACCAGGACCACGAACCGACCGGTTCAGAAGTGAACCGGTCGGCTCATGGGTCCCAACCGATTGGTTGGTGCTCCAACCGACCGGTTTAGGTCCCCAACCGACCGGTTCACTTGTGAACCGATCAGTTTAGGTTGCGAGTTGGTTGCTTTTTGTGGAAAATCTTGAACCCTTCTACTCCTGCTTTAGTCCCATATTGTCGGGAACAGAGAACCCTGTCCCATGACCCGCCTATATATATAGGGGTATTGGGGGCTTCTCAAAACACAACTCAATGCAAGCCGGTTGCTTTGCTAAGTTGTCGTTCTCTCTAGTTTTGGTAACCGTGAGAGATCACGAGCAAGTGCTTCCCGCAAAAGGGAGGTGCAGCAAGGGAAGGACAACTGCAGTTGCAACTGGAAGCAGGAGAGTGTGTTGGTGACTAGTACGTCAACAGGAGGGTGCGACTCCTTCCACTTCCTTGTGGGACAAGGAGAGTGGAGTTCCAGGTGGTCTGTGTGGACTACTACAGAGGCGGGAGGACACTGCCGCTCAGGAGGACAACTGTCATCCGACAGTCCGGTAGGAGGAGGAGTCGTCAGTCCCGGTGCGACCAGGAGCTGCACAGACACCGTCCAAGACTGGAGTTGAAGACCGCGCATTGCGCGAGGTATTGTCGCCGAGCAAGCCTCGGGACAAGGTATGATTCCACAAACCATCCTGTCCTATTATATTGACGTTGACGCGTTTCCTCGGTATGGGTTTGGGGAGAAAAGTTTTCATTTCCGCTGCCTTCTCTGTCTCCCCAAAAACCCAACATAAGCCACCACCATTCCTTCTTGGATAAGCACACATCCTAAACCTCTCCTGGATGCATTACAAAACATATCCCTTATCAACGACTACACTGTCCTCCCTTTCCCCACTAGCTCTCACAATCGCTAGGGTGGTCTAGGGCTTGCCCCACCTCCAACCTTGCTTTGGGGGGGACTACCTACCAGTGTGCAGTGTTCCCTCTCCTCCCAGACTTCTCCTTCGTCAGATGTCTCAAGGTGTCTCAATGATCAGAGCCTCCGCCTGCTTTCCTTCAACGGCCCATCCTCTACAGTGGTGTTGATACTCGACCTTGGATTTGGTACCTACAATGTAGGAGGATTGAGAAGCATGCCATTGTGGTGTCTTGGCTGCTCAGGTGCCATGTAGTGTGGGTCACTTGCCGTGATCATTAGTTTCTACGACAGTTGAGACCCCCCCTTCTTCTTTGGCCTTCTTCCATTATGTTTCCATTTTTTTCCTATTCTTTCTATTTGTGTCTGTTAGTCTTGGGCCTTGTAGGGGTGCTATCAGATTCCTTTTTGGCTTGCTTGGACAGGGGATAATTTGGGTGTCTTTGAATGGGAGGTGGTTGCTTTTGCTACCTTTCTCGTTCCTGCTCTTCTCGAGTTTTTACTTGAGGTTGATGGGTGAGCGTTGGGTCTCAAAAAGTCGTGGTGTGGTTCCTTATTGTTTGTACCTCCCATTAGTGTTCCTTTCCTCCTATCTTTTCTGCCCCCTCGCTTGTTCCATAGTTGTTGTCTTGTTGGATAAACATGCAGGTGCCTTTGTGTGGTTTGTTTTCCTTTATGTCCTATGTGTTTCTCTATTCGTCTACTTAGGTCTTCTATTGGGTCTTGTTTCCCTTTTCAGCTTATTTGTTGTGTCATTATGATTCTGGTGAGAGGCTGGTCTATGATTCTTATGGAGTGGAAGAGAGACTATGTTTGCCAATATGATGGTTCTTATGATGATGACTTTTGCATTAGGGTTTTAGTCCATACAAGAGATACCCTAGATCATGGAAGGGTTCCGGTTAAAATCTACTTGGATCATCTTATTAGGGAGGAATCTTTGCAAAGGTACCTTACTCAAATATGATCTTTCTTATATACTATGGATGTAACCTTGATTGTGATGTTGTCATTGTTATTTGAAACTTATGTCTTTGTAGATTCTGTATGCCTCTTTTCATATATGGCATGTCTTACCTCCAAAGAAAATATATCCCTTATCATCCTCCAGTAAAATCAAAACTGGTGCAGTAGTTAATTTCTTCTTTAATGTTTATAAATTTTCTCACACACTTCAGACAAAACAAAAGGCATGTCCTTTCTCATTAGATGAGTAAAGTGTGATTCTACGACACTAACGTTCATTATAAATCTCTTACAATATTCAAATAAACCTAGAAAACTTCTGATCTCGATAGGAGTGTCAATTGCTCCCGTTGAAAAACATATTGTACTTTCTTAGGGTATACATTGATTCCTTTTCCTGATATGACATGTCTAGGAAAGGATACTTCAGACAACCAGAGCTAACATTGGCTAAAATTAGCATATATATATTATTGTCTCAAAAACTACAAGGTTAAGTTTCTCATGTTGTATCTCTAGAATGTATAAGTATATGATATATAAACACCATAAACTGATCTTGATACATTCTAAAAACTCTACTCATCATGTCCATAAAAGTTGTAGGGAAAATTTCTAGTCCAATAGATATAGCTACAAACTCATTATGTCCATATCTTATCCAGAAGGATGACTTAGGTACATATGATGCCTTTACCCTCAAGGTGATGGTAACCTGACTTGAGATCTATTTTGGAAAAATTGTTGCTCCACACAACTGACCAAATAGATCATCAATTCTAGGAAAATGATATTTTTTCTTGATGGTTATCTTATTCAGTTGCATGTAGTCTATGCATAAGCACATAGTTGCATCCTTCTTTTTCACAAATATCATTGTTGCTCCCCAAGGTGATGTAATATGTTTAATGAAATCTTTATCCAATATCTCTTTAACTGAGTTTTTAATTCCTTTTAATTTTGCAAGTGCCATTTTACAGTGTGGTTTTTCTATAGGGTGACTACCGGTTAGAATCTATATGTCAAAATTAACATCTCTATTAGGGGGTAGACCTGATAACTCATTAGGAAAAATATATGGGAACTCACATACAATGTGAAAATCCTCTATAATAACCTCTCTTTTCTCCGCCTTGCATATATCACGTGTGCTAAAAATATCTCACACCCTTTTCTCATCATCTTATCATCTACAATGGCTGATATTATGCATGCGGGTAAAACTTTCCTATCTCCAACAAAGAAATAAGAAAAACCACCTTGCTGAAAGATATCTTCTTTCTTCCAACAATATAATTGAACATGGTGTGTATTCAAGCAATCCGTGTCAATTTTTTTTGAAAAGAACTAATGTCTATCAGTATGAGATTAAAAACTATGGTATACCCATTGAAACTCAAAAGACATCTGAGACATACTTCTTTCAAAATTGTTGGTTAACCTAACAATGTCCACTAAGTAATGATTTCTGTATAAAAGAATGTGTCATAGTATGATTTATCAAAACTATAACTGATATGTTATTAAAGAGAAACATCTCACATGTAACAACTATGGGTGAGACTACTTCTTTTTATTGAGTTTGTCCACTAGTACTAATCGGTGCTCCCCTTCTAGAGCTTGAAGCCATCAAAGAACTTGATCCTCTAGTTAAAGTCTACCTTTATGTAGTTTGAAACTAAGGCTGTGAACTTTGTACTGGTGATATCTGGAGCTTAGGACAATCTCTCTTTAAATGTCTCACGTATTCATAATAGTGACATCCTTGAAATCTAGTTCCCCAATACTGACCGGAGTGTGCCCTACCACATGTATCACACATAGTTGTATCTTTTCTCTATAGTCCTTTCACTGATATGGATGATCCTGAAGGCTTTGATGGAGGTGCCCACCTAGGTGGTGTATTCTATCTGTTAGGTCTAGATCTTCCCCTACTATGAGAAGATACAACATAACTAGAACCAGAACCTTGCCTTCCAAAACAACCAAGATGTCATCCTATTTTGGAAAAGAATCCACCACCTCCTATGTATCCACCACTATTATGCCCTCCTCTATGAAAATCTCTTGATCTTTCTTTTCCCTCAATTTCCAACATTAAATGAATCCTTAATATGTCTTGCTTCCTCCACTAATTCTTTGAAATCTGGTCCATGCCATTAGCCAAATAATGATATATTGTGTTTATTCTCTAAAATCAATCCTGCTTGAAACCTCCTGCCTATCTTTATGTAATCTAGTACAAGCTACTAGCATAACTTAACTAACCTCATAGAATATGTCTCATACTCACCAACTATCATGCTTCCCTATCTTATACTTTCCAACTGTCCGATTTTGTCACTCAGGATAGTAGGAAGGAAATACTTAAAGTGAAAAGCATCCAAAAAATCCTTCTATATCATCACTATAATTCTCCTCTTATCTTCTCCTCCAGGCCACAATAACTCAACAATGCCTTTAAGTAGATAACTCCGTTATTGAGAAAACCATTTTCAGTTGTTGAAGCCATGCATGTTCCATAGTTGGATTCGTAGTTCCATAAAACTCAATCATGATGATCTTCTTCACCAGATCATAGGATTTCATCAAATCCTTTCCAGAAGACGAAGCCCTCCTATACATATTATATTTATCCTTTGTCTTGAAAAAGATATGATACATGTTGGCTACCTCATACATGACCATGCCCTCTTCCTACCATATGCATTTCCATAATAGAAAGTATATGCTAGAAATTTTTAGTTCAAATAGGAAAACCTCCTATCCTATTGGTCTCTTACCACCTCCATCCCAAACCTAAGCTCAACCAAATATCTGATACTAAGAGTTGACTCAATCCTAACCCAAAGAAGGATTAGACTAACCATCCACTTTTAATTAAATATTAAAATCATGCTTAAATTTTTCTTTCTTAAATTGTATAGAACTAAAGAAAAAATCATGTTAAATTAATGATAATGTCCAATTTAAGAATAACATCATATGCTCACAACTTAATCAAACTCTTCCAACATACTCAATAGAAACAAACTAGTTCTTGCTTTAATTTATATCCATTAAATAAATTACATAATTCTTCTCAATCCTTACTTTCATATTCAGGAAGGATAAGAGACCATATAACAATCTAACTACTCCTTTTGTGACCTCATTTGATCTACTCTTGATGATAGCTAGCCTCAAAATCCTCATGCTGAGTTGGATCGGTTCTTGAAAAATATTTTTAGCAGAATGTGTGAGATCTCTGTGTGGAAAGTCAACAAGAAAGCATTATAATTCAGATGTGTATTCTTAATATAATAAAATATATAAGATCACAAGAATTGTAGCTACAATTTGTATATCATTCAACATGGAAATGATCTCGATAACAACTGTAATAAATATATAAAATAAATCAATTCACTAATATTTCATTCCTTAAATTATGAATTGGCCCATATGAAGTCTACCACATCATCTGGGAGTATTGCAATAAGCTACAATCTCTCTATATATGACTTAAAGTAGACCTGGGACTCTAAGTCTACTAAACTAGCTCTTTAATCTGCAATGGGACTCGCCACATTTCATGTTGGTGGCTAAACAATTGGCTGGATAAATTGGATTGCTCCTCTAAACTTGGGTACCCAGGTGGAGAGTCTAAGCACTTGTCTTAACTAACTACATCAGTAGTTCCACTAGGGATGACCGACTGAGCAGAATGTAAACTAATTGAACTCCATTAGGTACCACATCAATGTTCGATTAATGTTGGTTACCTTTAATAAATTAATGATACCATCTAGATTAGGATTAGTCCCTCACAACTCTATAGTATGTTCCAAATACCTCATCCTGGGCTTTTCTAGTTGGTAGTCATGTTTCCTCCTTCATCATGAATACCTTCATGATGAATCCATTGGTGTTGAGGGCATCTAATATTTAGTTGATTATATAGATTCACTAATAGTCTTACTACTATACTTTTCTTAGCTTAACTTTATACTTTAGACTTCTATATTCTCTCTCTAAACATTGAACTTACACTAAATCACTGACATCAATAAATTATAGTACTTAAACTAATTATCTAAGCATATTATTAAATACCTAAATGAACTATTCTTTAAACTTCACAAGTATCTAACTAGAAACAATCATCGACTACATCACAGATTCATAATAAAGTTTAATATTGTCAATTCAAGGTAAACATGGGTTTGTTGTGCCTCTAATTCTACAATCAAGACTTATCATGATCTCATAATATCATTCTAGAGCTAAAAGCATTTGTAGGACATCACATTATGTTTACACAAGTAATAAGTCAACAAAAAAATTTAAATCTTGGTTCAATAATCAATTATAAGAATCACAACATGAAAAATACATGTGTTGTATGGTTTTCAAGCTTGGTGTCTATAAAATCAAAGGTTTTAAGTGAATTTCTAGTAAGTTGTATGTGTTCTAGATTATAAAATCTCACATTTCCACTTAATAGATCCTAAATGTAGTATGTAAACCTTGGATTCAAGCTCCAAACCTCAAAAGCCATTTTGAACCACTTAACAATATGTATATAAACTAAATAGGAACATGTTGGAGAGAGAATAAGAAGGAATATGGTCAATAAAAATCTTTGATTGATGAATCAGGGAGTTCCTAAAAAGGGAACATGAAGAGAAGGAAATATCAATAATAAAAACTACTTACCTATTCAAATTTTAAATGAAACCATGGGTTTCTCTTGTTCCTCGTGTTCTTTGCCTTAGAAGTCATCTACCAGTTCATCTTTTTTGAGGACTTTGTTTATGTACATGATTGAAGCATGAATCCAAAACAAAATTCGCTGAATTGTGATATGGAAAAAGTTATGGCCATTTACATTATTGGTTGTTCAAGGCGGCTGCATTGGCGAAACTTTTGGTCAAACCTTTCATTTGCATCTATCGGTTGACGACCATCAGTTGTCAACCAAAGATTTATATATGAGTGAAAACTTAATTGTGCCATAACTTCCTCATTTTAAGTCCGATTTGGTTGGTTTCTTTTGTGTTAGATTTATATTTGAATTCTCTACAATTATACTTAGAATGTTGATAAAATTATTAATGAATACTTTATTTAGTAATCAATTCCTTAAATGTGTATAATGTTCTTCCACATACATAACTGGGCTACTACAATGTCATCTAGAGTTCAAACCTTGATGTACAACATAAATTTTCCCAATCTTACCAAAGAGCAAGTTTAAGCTAAACCAAAACATAAATCAACTAGATAATCATTCTAAGTGTTAATAAGTGTAAATAAATATATAATTAATGCCAAAATTATCTTGAACCCTCAAATTAGTTATTAAGTAAGGTATGGGTTGTAACACTAAGGTTCTTGATATCATTCAACTAATTGGTCCATGAGTGCGTCATTATTTGAATATTAAAAAATTTGAGTTTTTTTTTGGTCTACATGTCATGGAAGGAAGCTTCACGAGGGTTGTTTTTGTGACATTGGGAACCCATTTGATGAGAGTAAAGTTACTTTGAGGGGATCCTAATGGTGACATAAATTTTATTTAACTGGCTAAGAGGAGGTCTTACTAACCTATTAAAATGAGACATCTTCTTCCAGTGTATCCATAAAGTGAATTCTTTTACTCTAATATAGCTCAGGTATAACCAAGATCTTGTTACTCCGATTGAGATGCTAACTATTCATATTATGGATTCAAAATCATGATTCAACAGAGGTCTCTGTGGGTTTATTGAGTTAATTGTGTTTGCAAAGGTCCTATTTTTGTGTAATTTCAATGGTGGGTGGGTGCTTTACTTTTTTTTGGTGGTTTTGGTTGTATTCAGTAGTATATGTTTCCTCATTGAAGTTTTTGTAGCCTCTATGGCCTAGTTTTGGACGTTTCATGATCACATCATATGAGGAAATTGGATTTACAATATGTACTTTCATTTTAACTATGCTTTAGATTGTCATTGTGTTATGGTTTTGACTTTTCACTTTAGTTTTTTTGGCTAACAAGAAACTCTCACCGTAAAATCTGACATGCTTGAGACAATGACAAAATGAAGCAAATTGTTGAGGACATGGAATTAAATTTAATATTATCATTGGACAAAAAGTAAGTTATGAGTGTATAAAAGTTGACCATGCCCAAGATTTTATCATCATTATTCTTATTGATAGTCTAGGATTACATATGTCACTACTAAAGTATTGTACCAATCTGAAGTAACTTTTTATTATTCATTTATTTGCAATTGATGAGGCATGTTAAGTGCCAAGTATTCTTGGCTACTTTTGAGGAGCATGTGGCTCATCATAGATACATGTCATGTCTCCAATACATGCATGATCTTGTAAGGGTGTGCTCTATATTGCACTCAAACACACGTGAACTCTTGATAAGAAATTGGAACCTATGAACACTTTGATTGATTCTGAAAAGGGGAAATTGACACTTGCACTGACATATATCTTAAATTTTTTATGGGTTATGAGAAGCATTACTATGTGTATCCGAAAATTATTCTCCACTACTGAGCTTGAAACTTCTACTACTGGAAAAGATCATAAGAAATAAACCTTATCATTTATTTTATCATATTTCTGGGACACGGGTCTTACCTTGTGGTCATCCTAGTCTTTTAGGTGACCATTATCATGAACAAGACTTGAGTGAAGAGGATTCTTTCTTGAGTAGGTAGTGGTAGTATGGAGGTTGGTGGAGATATTCTAGTGTAGCTTCTTAGATTCATGCATGTACTCTCAAGTTAATGGAGGGATTTAAATTTTTTCTAACTACGACTCATGTTTTGACTTGCAAGCCATATTTGGTTATACTCGTGTTATATAAACTTGGTAGATATGTATCTTGTATACATGTTGTGACTGAGGTCATTGAACTACTTTGAAAAGAGGCATGTTGTTATTGATGTATACCTTTGAGCAATTCACGTATATGGAAATAATCTATTATGTGTTTTTAGTATCTTTGTGGTAATGATGGTTACTGAATGATGAATTAATATTTTGTTTTGAGTAATTTCACACTTGTGTGAAGGGTGATCATAAGATTTGTATCAGAGCCTATATTCACTAAGTCTAGAAGCATGTGATTTTGTGTTTGTTTTGTTCTTGAGCTTTTACGATCCTAACCATTAATTATTGTTATGCATATATGGCCAGGTCACATGATCAACATGTTCTAAGTATCTTTTTATCTCCGTTAGGTGGTGAGAGATACAGGGTAACATAGGATAGAGTACCTGAGACAAGTTCAGAACAGGCCATACTGCTTTCCTTAGACCTTATGCCACAAGTTGACCCAACACTTCATGTAATACTTGGGAAACTAATATCTAATTTGTGTGGATTGTTGAGATGGTACTGATAACATCTCCTAAGGTAAATTATCCACATTCAGGGTCTTCAAGATATGGGAAGATGTGTTAATAGATAAATCATTTTGGTTCCATAAAGTATGTGGGCATGACAAATACAACAAATGCAAATTTGTGGTTGAAGGTGCTTAGATTCTTGAGTATCTCTAAGGAGGATAAGATCAAGAATATGATATTTCTTTCCTTAGGATTAAATACTAGTTAAGTGTTGAACATCTAAAGTGAAATGACTTGAATTCAACATTTAGATGCCATGGTCAGGCATCCAATTATTGAGAAAAATTTCAATATGGAACTCTTTTATTATCCACCTTTGTGTACTCTAACAAAATATGAGTTGGGAAACAATCTCAGAGTAAATAAAAATAAGATAAAAATTCAAGATATATGAAACACAAGATAATTATGTAGGTTTTATAACTAGTATTAACTATGAATGGTAATCATTTAATAAGAAGAAACACCCATGTGTCATCACATCAAACTTAAGAATTTGACGAACTTTAGAAATGCATGAATTAATCTCTTTAATATAAAAAGATTTGCTTAAGATTCCTGACCGAGATAGGAGTTTGTTAGTGTGCCCATCTGAACTAACAACTATGTTTGAATATGATAGAATGCATTGTAATAGTGTAGCGGGTGAATGTAATGAATAGAGGTGTCGTTTGCAAAAAAAAAAATAAGAGGATAAATTATACGAAGATGAGCATTATATGTGATGAATTTATCCTTAATAGGTGTTTGGAAAGGAAGAGACATAAAAAAGGATAAAAGAGGAAATAATCAACAAAAATGAAGAATGATATTATCACTAATTCCTAAGGGTTCATCACAAAACCTATATAAACCAATGAATGGTGCATAAGAATTTGAAACTTGAAATTAGTTAAAAAGAATTTACTCTACAAATGTAGATGAAATTCATGATAATAAGTTAACATAGGTCATGTCTAAGTGGTATATACATGGAGTTATGTATTTTTTGGTTGATCTCTACCCTAACTTTTAAATCAAGAGAGAAATCCTTTTGAGTGGTTTATTGTAGACACCCTAAACAAGATCAACCTGATTCATCCAATTATTTCTTCATTATCATGATTGAATTCTTGATTAAGTTTTAAGAGAGTGATATATATCTTTCATTTGATACAATTTTTACACCATTTTACCTACTTTATAATTTCATATACATTTATGACTGATATGCAATTTCATCAAAATTGAGGACCTAATTGCAACTTAGGTAAAAATTATCTAGTTTCACATTTTCCCTTAAGTATCTCACCTTATAGAGTGCTTTGGATGCTTTTGAATCTTAGTTTAAGTGTTGGGAAGTATAGGAACATAGTATAGCAACGAAAACAAAATTTTATCTATTAGTATTCCCATGACAACAAGATTGTGTCAACTACTATAAAATAGGAAGAATGATTTCATGAGTTATACCTGGTCCTGGAGCAAGTCCAGCGACAACAAATCACTTCAATGCAACTGTCTACTAGTTTCTCTTAGACGGTGTCTGTGCAGCTCCTAGTCTTCACCACAAACAACAAACAAGATAGCTTATGTAGTGCCTTTTGTGGTCTCCCCATAGAGTGCAGGTTGATGTTGTTCTCCCTAAAGCAACCAAAGGACTGTTGCCTCTAGATTAGACCATACAGACCGACTAGAACTCCTATCATTCAACTAGAATAGACATGAATGAATTGTCCCTCCCATTAGCATACTATTCACCAACTTGCTCTCTTACAATAATGATCCTTAGTTGTTTCTCTCCCATAGCTATCCATCCCTAACCGGGTACGACTTTCTTGGTCTCTCTTGGTTTCCACAACCAGAGAGAACAAAAATTGTCAGAGCAATTGATTCTCAGTTGATGTTGTTGTTGTTCTCTAGGAAGCCTCCGGTACCCCTCTATTTATAGGCGGGGTTAGGGCCAGGGTTCCCAGTCTGTTTGGGATCTGTGTGGGAGTGGAAGGAACCATAAGATCTTGAATTATCACAACCTGCAAGATAGAAAAATGTCATCTGGAAGTCTAGACAGTCATGTAGGACTGTTACACATCATCTCGTACTGCCAAACGTCCATGTGGCAGTTTCCCACTCGCATATGAAATTGGCAATTCATTTCCCAATTGATGTCAAACATTAATTCCTTTCACCACAAGTATTATGCAATCAAAATGATTTGGGAAAGTATCTAGAACCTTCTTATGGACTAAGTGAGTGGTCTCACACATGTGATATGGTTGTCTCGCTCACCCAGATGATCATCTAGTGTGCCGAGCTGAAAAAATTAGTTCATTAAAATGAATTGGTCAGTTCATTCCTCAATTTGGACAGAAATCAGCCAAATTGATTTTAGATCAACCTGAAGAGCCAAACGGTCATCTCAATACTCGAGATGCTTGTATGGAACTCTAGACAACCATATCAACCTATGAGATGTTCATTTGGAAGTACAGTTAGCCAATCTATTGCGTGAATCAAATATTGAAATGCTTTAGTAATCAATCCAATAATTATTTAAGATTAAACTCCTCTTCTAGATGATTTCCTTTGTGTGTGACCCTATGGGTCCCATATCACGTTGGAAGTGAATGTCCATAACTAGGTTATGACATCACAAGCAAAGAGTGGTGCCTAGTCACACATCAATGCTACCCAAGTGAATGGAAAGTTGGAGAAAAACTTCAACCTACAATCTACATAAGGCGTTTTAGTGATTGTATAATTCCTTTATCTATGATAGCCAGAGTGAACTCAAGGCATGGACTCATCATCCTCTAAATGTTCATCTCATGTTCCTTGAAACAAGATCATACCATCTAAGATAATGTGACCTCAATATCATATATTGATTCAGATGTGCATGCACATGCATTTCTCAGTATCGCTTATCAAGTGCCCATGATATCATACTCCAGTAGGAGGGACAAATCCTTTTTCTATCACTAACAATCTATCCCCATGTGTCAAAGTCACCCAATCATCTCCATTATAACAACCCATGTTTTAATACTACATTTGATGATGTCAAAGTGTACCCAATTACATGTGATGAGTGCAATTATTTCATGTCTAAGAATCACAGTCACCACCTTCACTATGATAGATTACTATGACTACCAATGATGGTTTCCATGTGTCACTCTCAAGGTGGGTCTATTCAGTGAACTGTTCCCTACATGTATCTGTGTGCTTGGTTTGATATTGCCATATCATGACTAATGAGATTCAGTCATCAAACAACCCACACTTCAGTCTTATGTGTTATTGGTGTCTATCTACCTTCCAAAGTATCAACCTGCTAGGGGCATAACAAGAATGTGCATACTCTTAGCATTCACATGATCTCATTCTTTAAGTCATGTACTTGAAGACATATGCCATTGAGTATTGTCATTCTTTAGACATTCATAATGTTTCCTCATTATCACATAATTGAATGAAATGTAATGAAGCTTGCCTTTATGACTATTAATCAAATCCTTTATGGTATATGCCATGTCAATCATCACATGATTGGATCTATGGTCATACCTTACCAACTAAATCCTACTTGCACTGAGAGCCAACCACCCATGAGTCATACTCTTAGTGATCTAAACATGTCCACCGTGTTTCTACTGTGCTAGTGATAATATAGCAGGTTAACAACATTATGCTTATAGTCGGTATTGCTTGTTTCTTATCTCTTTTCTCTAAGATTAAACCACCTTAATATGGTATCTGATATTCCTTGTCTAACAAGTATCTCCATTGTTGTCATAGTATTTCTATTGTGTCATCAATGTTTGAAACATCTATAAGTTCATCATATGAACTTCAAGATCCATATAGCATCACTTTGTGTTCATAACAGAAGTATACTCAATTTCTATTGTAGAATATATTAATGGCTATTGGTTTGGAACCCCTTCAAACTAACAACATTTTTCTCTAAATCAAACATATTTTAATTTGCAATCATTTTTGTCATTATGAAAGCTTGCATCAATGTAACCCTTTACATCCAACTCTTCCTTTATTGTAATATTTAATTAGTAGCAAACTATCCTTAAGTACTTCTCAAGTACTTATGGATATCTTTTAATGACATTCCAATAACCCTTATTGGAATTCAATATCATCTTGTCATGTCTTATACATATAAGATTATATGGTACAAGTACATTTATAGCATCCATGATAGATCCACTTCTATAGCCTATGGTATCTTAATCATGTCATTTCCATTCTTCACAAGAATTGGAACTTATGGTTCATGAGAGACTAATCTGAATTATCTACCAATGAATCCTTCAGTGTTGAACTCCTTTAACTCATTTCTATTGTATTTTCTCAAACTTCCATTGTGAAACATTCAAGAATTATCTCGTGGGTCTTGATCCTTATCTCACAAGAAGTTTCACCTAATCCTTCATTGCTGAAGGGGTCTATCATGCTAGTTGTCAATATTCACAACATTGAGATGTTATTCCTCATAATATGTGGAATACTCATATAAGCTCCCACTAAACCTTTTGTAATCATATATTTCATCTTTATCTTGATTTAAGTCAAACTCTTTGACTATCTTGTCAAGTAAAAAAAACCATCTTTGAGATGCTTGTTTCAATCCCTGATCAAATTTTGTAGTTTATAGATTTTATTTTCATTCTTGATGTTATAAAACCTTTTAGGTTGTATCACGCACATATCCTCTGATGTATTCTATTTAAGGAATCCCATTTTATATTTATATGCTTAATCTCTTATTCTATTTAACTACAACAACAAGCATGACAATTGGTAAAGACATTTCATCCTTTTATGTTATCCGTGTAGGTCTTTGCCACAAGACCCTATCTTCACCTTTTGGGTTTTACCCTTCAGGTAGTACTATCAAGGTAAAACCTTGTTAGTTTACATGGACTCCATAATTACTCAGATTATGGTACTCTATAGCTTCTAGTTGATTAGTTGGCTCATCCTTTTGTGAACAACCTATATGAATTGTTGGATTCAAAATCCTCCAATCTCAAATGTGTTCTACTAGTACTATTTCACTCTATGTCACATGACAAACTTGAGATTCCACAACAACTTGTAATTATCTTAGTTCTCATTGTACGTGTATGTTTATCTCAAACATTTTGAGTTTGAATTTTACTCCCACTGATTCTTTAGGAACTTAGTTATCTTATCAACAAAACAATTTTGTTGTTGGATTGAGATTTATAGTAGCATACAAAAATTATTGTTTTTTGAAAACATTCTTCAAGAAAATACTTTCTCAATGTAGGTTTCAATCCTTTAGACATATTGGGAGATTCCCAATTGATATCATATATGATGTCTTATAAACCATTTAAACAGTACACTATTTAGTGATAGGTATATATTTATGAGGATATAAGAAGATTAGATTAATTGATAATTATATCATGATCCATCATGGTATATTTCCTTCATTATGACACATCATCATGCTCATATATGACTTGTGATAAATTATCACAGTTCTTTCTTGAAGGTTCTCAAGGTATTGATGCAAAGTATTTCAACATTTTATCCCATCAAAGTTTCTTAATACTTTTATCAAAGTTATGCTTCATTTATAATCTCCTTGAACACTTCAAGAGATTTATTTTTCTATTTTACTAAGTACATATCATCATATTACCAAAAAAGGAAATGAAGCATAGGCAATTATCTATAGCATTCATTCCATAAGATCTTCATGCATCATATGTATGAGGTCTAATGGAAGACTTATCCTGCCACTACATCTAGTGAAGGATGTTATGTCACTTTATGTACAAATAAGAATTGCATATTTCCATGGGTTCAACAACCAAGAGAGTCTAAATTAACATCAATATGCATTCTAGATATGCTTTTCTTATATATACATTCAAGATGACTTGTGCTAATGATATTCCTGAGATATCAATTATAATCCTTTGGTATTAACATTATAAACATTCATCTCAAAATATTTCATACAAAGATCATTTAGATGTTTTGGGCACTGCCATGAAAGATCATATCATTTGAAACAAAAACATTAATATCTTACTTTATTGATTCATCAATCTTGTCATACAACATGCTTAAAGTAAATGTTTCTATTTTCTAGGCATAATGAAATAGTAGTTCTAGTAACTCTATTACATTCCGATTGAGCCAAGATAAATTTGAATGTAGAATAAAACTTCTACAACTCTTGCTCTACCCTTGTCCATCTTTGTCCTTCCATGAAAGCTTCTACTTCTTGTCAGATCCTGCATATCAAGTATGTCAGGTCTCTATTTGGTATCACATACCAAAATGAAGAAGTAATCAAATTTATCTTAAAATGTTTATACCATAAGTAGAGGCCTCAATGCCTTCCTTATTTTTCTTTACTTCCTATAACATGTGTGAGAAGTTTCTTTTCTAATGTCCAGGCTGTTGACAACAGTGACATTTGTCTCTTTTCTTTACACCTCCATTTTCTTTGAGATTTGAAGATTTGGACTTCTACCTAAATTTAGAACCCTTCTTTGATTTTTCTTTACCTTTAGACTTTCCCTTTGTCTTTCTAATCACCATCACAAACTTGGGTTTGTATTTCTTCATATGTTCCTCAGATGTTCTCAACATGCCCAACAACTCTGTCAATGTTTTGTCAAAGTCGTTCATGTTGTAGTTCATGACAACTGACTATATGACTCTGGTAGAGACTGTAGAATCACGTCAGTGGCCAACTCTTGACCCAAGGGGAATCCCATTCTAGCTAGGTTCTCTACATGCAGAATAAGCTTGAGCACATGAGGACCTACTAGATCTCCTTTTTCCATGTTACATTTGAAAAATGCTTTGGAAACATCATATCTCTCTTGTCTTGCCTGATCATGGAACATGTTCTTGAGATGTGTGACCATATCAATCACATCCATGTCCTCATGATGCCTCTGCAACTCATAGTTCATGGATCCTAGCATCAAACACTTGATATCCATGACATCTTCAATGTGCTTCTTTTAAGCATCCTTGACAGCCCTAGGTGCTATTTTGAGGAGGTTCTTCTGGTGATGGCTTATCTAGGACAGAGAGATTTCACTCCTGTGTGAGAATGATTCTCAACATCCTGAACCAGTCATGGAAGTTGTTCCCATTAAGTTTATCCTTCTCAAGAATCGATTACAAAGAAAAGTTATTGCTATTTTTTTGCCATTTGATTCTACAAAAGAATTTGCAATTTTTTCAAAAAATCATTTTTGATTTGATTTGATTATTATTTAGGAGATAATATTCAGGTATTTAATTAATTTGTGTTCTCATTATTTTGATCAAATTGATAAGCCACAAGTATCAATTCGGAGAACTACAACAAACAATTTTCTAATGAGCAAGATCCAAGACAATCCAACTGTGGCCCAGCCAACGCCGCAAAACACAGTCAATTATCAAGCTAGGAAACTTTTTCCAATTGCATCATATGTAGTTCTTGATAGACAATATGCACAACTACTTGACATAATCATCTACATGTTTCGAGGCTTAGACACTCTAAGAATCACCAGTTAAGCCTGACCTAATTGCCAACACTATAATAATGCACCCTACGGAGGCGGAACCTACATTACTACCAACACACTTCCATGAGGTAGAGGGCACACCACTCTTTAGCGTAACTTGCACTTGGTTGAACAAGATTTTCATGTGGGTTTCTATTAGAAAGCATCTTAGACTTAATTTATTGTGGTTGAGGGATTTATATATATTATATTATATATATAATGTATCCAATCACCACATGTATAGTATGCATCATATAGATGATATATCCTACAACATAAACAGACAATATAAAAGAAAAAGTGATGGTTATGTCCATGTCTACTATAATTCCTTATAACCATAAGGAATTACTACCACCTAGGTCTATCATCACATCACAAGTATGAACCGGTTGTTGGTGTAGATCTGTGCTTGTCAATCTGGGTAGATCAGTTCAACCCTTAAACTGGTCATCTCTGCTCTTAGCCGGTTGGTTGGTCCTGCTATTGAACTGATGTTTGGACAACTTCCAAACATCAGTTGGGCCTTCTGGGATAATTGTTTGGCCTCATGTCCAACTAATTCCTAGACTCCTTCCAAACGGTCAGTTGGGCCCACTAGGCAGTCGTATGGTTCCATTGTTTTATTCAACATGATCTCACAAACTTGTCATCTCGTCTGGTGATGATCATCTTCATCGTCATTGCAAGAAATAAAATTATCCTATTGCTACTTGATTACATTGTAAAGAGAAATCTCGAGTTACATTCATGGGGAGCAAAGGTAGGAAATAATTAACTTTATATTGCAAAGAGGAAGGTAGAGGCTTGATACGCAGACTGGGATAAACATGCACAAAACCATAACATCCAACCACACACAGATATTAGGTATTGGCCATAACTATGCTACACATCCACCATAAAACCTCTTTTAGGGCAACACATGAAAATTGCATATATATAATATCATATATATATGTATATATTAGTTTGAGATTATATGGTCTTTGATCGGATATGCATATGAGACCATATAAATATTCACATCACATGCAATAAATAAATGATAAAACTGAAATTTGATCATCTCGATTATCCTAAAACATAGTAAATTGACATGACTCTGATACCACTATTGAGAAATACAGACACAAATCAGAGTAGTCGAAATAAATTTTTTATCTATCTGTATTCCCATAACAACAAGATTGCATCAACTACTATAAAATAGGAAGGATGGTTTAACAAGTTATACCTGACGCTAGAGAAAGTCCAGCGAAAACAACTCACTTCAATGCAACTGTCTACTAGTTACTCTTACACGGTGGTTGTGCAACTCTTGGTCTTCACCATGAATAATGAATAAGATAGCTTCTGCATCAAATCATGTGGGCTCACCATGGACTATAGTTTGGTGTTGCTCTCCTAACAACATCCAAATGACTCCTACCTCTAGAGTAGTTCACACAGACCAACTATAACTCCTGTCATTCAACTAGAATAGACAGGAAGGAGTTGTCCCTCCCATTGGTGTAATAGTCACCAACTTGCTCTCCCTGTGACGTCCCCATATTTTCTAAAACTTAATATGATGTGTGATGTCCAAATTGAAACTCTCACCTCAGCGAGAATCCCAATTTAAACATCACACACTAGGCTAAGAAAGACAAAATCATGGGAGTCAGAAGGAAACAATCAATACCACATGCACATGAACAATAATAAAACCATACAACACTTATTCACCATTCAACATATAATTACAACATGAATTGTTACATCATTTTATATTACATATTGAACAAAAAACTTATACATATTCACTCTCTACCACTAAACTAATGGATCTTAAGACAATAGGTCCACTTGTACATCAGCTTGCCACACAACTCTCAACTATCATGGATCTTCAAGAGCACATACCCACAACCTAAACAAAAGATTGCATGTGGTACACATATGCACAGTATTCAAGCATATTGTACTGAGTACGCCTATGTGTCTTTTATATACCTCTCATCATATCTTGGCAATAAGATAAAAATAATACTTGGCAGTTATAAAGAAATATAAGAAAAAGCATATACTTGCACAAAGGTGTTCATTAACAAAAGAGAACACATATCTTTTAGGCATATTTTCCATTATATCATCCATGCATTTACTACCAGAGAGTTGAATGCATTAAGGCCTTTATGATCTACTACCAAAGAGTTGGATCATTTCACAATGTGATCTACTACCAAAGAATTGGATCACTTCCAAGTACTTGACTACCAAAGAGTTGAAGTACTTCTTTTCTAACACTTTACTACCAAAGAGTTGAAGTGCTTGGATATAATGGAATAGATATATTATGTGTCATGTGTTCATAGCAATAAGTATGGAAAATCAAGCAACATAGCATACAAAAACAATCATTTCAACCAATACCATATGCCAAGTATTTACTACTACATAACACATGCATATTATATAATAAGCCAAGTAAGAGGTAATGGCGTACCTTGATCAAGAAACAAACCTAATCCATATTCCTGATGTCATCTATATCCTTGGTCAACCCTGATTAAGACAAGACCACATACTATCATCAGGTTCTCATCATCTTATGTCTCATCTTAACCATAATCGTGTTCATTAGGGTGTAGCTTATCTCATTATGATATTCTCATGATTACTTGTATTATCTTCTTGGGATTATATTACTGATCTTATATTCCAAATTAGTATACATAATCTGATTACTTGATTACATATGATTATGTGCACATGTTAACCCTATGTTACATGTATTAATCATATTAGGGTTTATATCATATTAAGAGCAAACATCAATGTATAACATGGATTAAGTGTATCATCCTGATCTCATATTTAAATCTAAGGTTCCAGATACTGATATGAGCCTATTATGTAAATTTTATCATTTAGTGAGCATGTATGTATTTATTGCATTTTATTTAGGGTTATTAGCCCTAAATAGCCATATTAATCAAATTACATGATTTCGTTCATCGTCATCATAATATCTGACATCATATACATTATAAACATGAATATAGATTTATTTACATTTTATCATAATTTTAGTCCATCATTTTGTATTTAATATCCATGAAACAAGAATAATACCTCTTACGATATCACTGATATTAATGCTTCAAAATCTAATATTATAGTTCTACTATATTCTACTCATTTTTCTGAGAATAATGGTGCCTTATTTGCATTTTTCTGATAATCGTGCTATTTTCTATGCTTTATCAAAGGTCTAGGAATTCGCTAAGTATTTACCTTTCTGTCGCTAATCCAATTCCGTCACATGGCTAGCAAGGTTGGAACTACAATGTTGGGCCAGCTAGATCTATATATAGATCCACGGATTCCCAGATCCAGTAGCCTAGGTTGGGGCTCCCCCCTCTTCGCCTGATCTCACGCGAGGACTTTGTTTCCCCTATGAAACAGAGCCCCACCCAAGCGGTGCCCCCAGGCGATCTGCCGACTTCTCCAGCACAGTGAAAATTGGTGATGGCTTCTCCACGCTCATATGTACACCTGGTGGGTTGACACCAACGTGCACTATTGTCGTCATCTCCTTCGTTGCCCACCATCCTGTCTGTGAACTGCCTCCGCCGCGAGGGACTTGTCTCCGGCGTGGGATTTGCTTGGATCCATGGGCAACCTTCCTCGATTGGTGCCATCTCACCATCATCTTCTATAGCCAAAAGGCTATATTGTGCCTTCCTTGTGCCGCCGACATTGTGGATTTCCTGGAGCCTACTATTGCGATCCATATGAGAGTGCCCCAACAGCTGTTGCAACCATAAGGAAAGGGGGAAAACCCCTCGCAAATACATGTCAGGAAGCTAAAGCTTCCAAGAGGTTCACTTTTCCTTTAGGAACTGGGTCTCTATCTCCGTAGGCTGCACCCTCCTTTGATTTCCATCTTCTGCTTAGCTATCACCTGCTTATTGCGATGGAGAACAACTGGAAACAGAGAGCTTGTTCTCCTTGTTCTCTCGCCAACTTACCAAAAAATGATGGTTCAGGCTTCTCATCTCGGCGAGGCAAGTCCAACCTCCCACTTACATCTCTCCCTTCACCCCACAATCTAGGCAGGTTGTGGCCGGGATGGTCGTAGGGTCAGCCGCCCCACTACCTTGATCTAATCACAAGGTAGGAGTCAAACTGACATCCCTCATATCATAATCCAAGGGCTAAAGGCCAATGTCCACTTAAGCCAATCTGTGGCATTTCATCCTTCAGAGCGACTGCCACTGGATCATAGATCTAGGGTCACGATTAACCCACACAGCCTACCCAAACCAAAGGGGCGCGTGACACATCCATTAAGCCCCAAACTTAGGTCTAAGAACATCAATTATGCATATTATTTCACCAATTTCAAACCTTAATAACTTCCTCTAGGAACATCCGATTGCCACCAAATTTTAACCATAGCTTCCTCACTACTCAAGGTACCTTGTACACGAATTTGGTTCTAAAACTCAATTGTTATACCATTCAATTAAATTCCTCAAATAGGCAAAACTTATAATCCAAATCATTATACAAACCTCGATCAACACTTCAACTTTACTAAAACACTTGGGATTCTCAAAACAAATCAACATGCATGACTTCACTTGTGTCATTGGACATTTTAGGATTCCAAAAGTCCACTCTGTCACATGCTACACACCTTAAAATAAAATTCCGTCCTTAGAATTAAGCCAAAAGCCACTTTGTCACATCATATACATCTTAAAAGAAATTTCGTCCTCAAAATTAAGCCATCCTCATACTCCACAGAAAATCTTAGGATCTTCTTCCATATGTAGGAAACTATCTTAGGTGCAACATATACAAAAACAAGGCTCCATACTCATATGTTTTTTTATAACGAGGAACCCCTCCCGGGATCGGCCACTATTATGAGGTTTTAAAACACCTAAGGTGAAACACCTCTTCATAAAAGATTAAAACAAGGGTTTAGAATCTTTAGTTATGTCATTACATATCTCTTATGTTAGGGTTGCATTCTTATCTTTACCCATTCATTATTATTCAACATCATACTATCATGTTCCAAAGAAGTAAACTAAGGTTATCCCAATTTATCAAGGTGTCATCAACATTTTATCGAGATAATTCTTAGAACATGTTCAACATTAACATATCCCTTTTAAGAGGGAGTTAACTATAGTTAACCCACTTTATCCATCTAGGTCATATTAAGGTGTCATAAAGGTTATGTTGTGCAAACTATCAAACTATATTTTTTCTTTTCTTTATTAAACACTAAGGTTAACACCTCATGTAACATATTTCATTCATATGATCTTATTTCATTGTCCATAATAAATTGCAACATTTACTAGTGATTTCATCACAGGATAAACCAACAATTTCACATCATCTTCATTATTCATTTACATGGTTAACCATATATTGATAAAGAACTTTATAACATCTATAAGTATTCCATCATTTCACATCTATATATATCACATGTCAAGAGAAAAACATGTTTTTACTTATATTACATCATGGTTGTTCTAAACAAAATTATACAAGAGGCCCATTAGACATGTATTAAAACTTTATTCAGTCCAACTGAGGTTCTCTTGACCCATCTCATGAGGGTAGTGTCATGCTCAGTCTTTCTGAGCTAACTCAACTCTATGAGTATCTCATATGCATATACTTGATCTTTCCTCTCTGATCTAGGGTTATCAGATTACCTCATTGGCACTAGCGGTTGTTTTACTAGCTCTAGCCACATAAGCATAGATCCAAAACAAGCTATGACTATTCTTCATAGGTTTCTACTCATGAGTCATGCTTACCCCAAAACTTTCTCTATATACACCACCACTAGATTCCTATGTGGGAAACCACCAACCTGAGCATGAGGCTTCATAGAAACTAACATTTCTACCTCCTCCAGGGTCTTGGGCTCTCTCCCTCACCTAGATGGTAGGCACTCGTATTCATGTTCACATATTCACATATAGCCATCCTCTCTCTGTCTCTAGGGTTTGTTCCTCCCAAGGACATCTAGGGTTCAACAAGACTATAGGAATCATACATTAAGCAACACAACTCGTTCACTCAGGAGTAGTCTAGTTTAGGAAATATCATATCACATATTTCATAATTCTCATATTTCTCATACCATGGAGTCTAGGTCCTCTGACCTTCTCCTGTGGGTCTCAATCTCTCTAGAGTTAACCCTGAAACTGGTCCTAACACTAGAGGTCCTCCTTTGTAAAAGAGCTTGAGGCTCATGCTGACTCACAACCATGTCTTAACTTAAGACTTCTTATCTCATAAAAGATTGCATATTTGCATCATCAAGACTTATCTCAAAGCCTCAAACCAAACTCATGTCCTCAAAGACAAACATAAATCACCATAACCATCTTATACCATCTATATAAGACTTATACCATATCATCAAAACTTATTTCATCTATTCCATCTATCTTATATTCCAACAAGGCTCTAGACATCTAATCTAGAACTACTCTCTCTTCTAGATTGATGTCATTCACTTTCACTTAGGTTGCATGATCACCTCCTACCCATACATGTGTGGGGACACATTTTTGTAATACATATACATAATAAAATATTATATAGTTTTTCTCCGATAAAGCAAGCGTCAGAGAAAACTACTTAAGGTTCGATCCGATTGGAATCCAAAACCAAATCCAAAAAAATGAGTGTCCCACACATAGTAGAGAGTATAGTGCCATGAAAACTAGTGACAAGGGTGAGAACATGGCGTAGACTGGTGTAGCTACTCTAGACAATGTGCACAATATGTCTAGGGTTTCTCTTCCCTTGATGCACATCATTTCCAAATAATGCAACGCCCCATACTGCTGCACTATAAGGAAAGAACGACATCTAAGGACTTGCTATACGATAAGCACCAGTCTAGACCTAGTTCTCAAACATCAAGGTGATAACCTAGAGGATAGGCCGGATCTAGTCTCTAAAAGACAACTAATCTAACCCTAAAGATTATTAAGTTCAAGGTTCTTTAGTTTTGAGTTGCATAATGAGTATATGTCAGGCTTTGCTATTGTTCATGCTCTAATACCACCTGTGACGTCCCTGTATTTTCTAAAACTTAATCTAATGTGTGACGTCCAAATTGAAACTCTCACCTCAGCGAGAATCCCAATTTAAACATCACACACTAGGCTAAGAAATAGAAAATCAAGGGAGTCAGAAGGAAACAATCAGTAGCACATGCACATGAACAATAATAAAATTGTTGGCTAAATTGGATATTATTATAATCCCTTTGTTTTGATGATGACAAACATTTCATTCTTGTGGATATAACGTGCTACTTGAGTGTTGCAGGAACAAGGTGGATGACAAACTTATGGAAGATCTATATGCTTCAAATGCTTTAATTTGATAATTGTAATCAAATGTAAACACTTGTATAAGATATATAATGTACAAGTACTTAGACATCATGTAAATCAAGTGTTAGATCTTCCCTAGCCATTCAAAACACTTATATAGGTCATCCCCTATAATAGTGTCACATTTGAATACTCATACACACACTTAGTACATATTTCAAAACATTGAAACAGGGTCATTCTCGGTCGACAAACTCCTCGACCGAGACAGACTCGGTCGACAAATTCTTCGACCGAGAATTGACCAAATAGCCGTTAGACCTAACTGACAAGGTAGTTGGGAGTTGGATTGGAACGTTATATACACTTGCTCCAGACAGTCCCTCGGTCGAAAAATTGTCGACCGAGAAGGACTCTCGGTCGATAATTCTTCGACCGAACAGAGTTCTGTCTGCACATTTTAGAGTTAATAAACTAGCTATTGCAAAAGCAATTAGTGGATACCTAACGGCTAGTTGAGCACTTAGAACCCCCTAGAAAGTGTCTAGAACATCCTTAAGCATTCATAGGCCATTCCTATAAATAGAACAAGTCTTAGGACACCCAAAATACACTTGCGCAATACTTGAGTATTCACACTTGCAATTGAGAATTCATTCTTGTGAGCAATTGAGCAACTCCAACACTTGCTACTCATTTCCATTGCTCCAAATTCGTGTCCTATAGGCTAGCATCTCCTACCCACTACACTTACACTTCCATATACATTGGTTAGGAGATCAAAATGCTTTATATAGGGAATCAAGCCTTGTGCTACAATGGTATTGTAATTTCTATTTTTTCTTCTTGTTCCTTTATATTGTTTGTACTCTCCTTGCTACTCCTAGGGTTGGAGGCTACGGATTGGAGAGGGTTTGACTTCTCAGGTGGAGAAGGTTCTTCTCAGTGGAGAAGGTGGACTTTGGACTACTTCAAGAAGGTTGTCTCAATGGGAAGCTACTTCAAGAGGAAGGCTACTTCAAGGGGAGCTTGAGGTTACTTCAAGGAACAATGCTTCGAGGTTGGTGAGACTACTTCTAGGTGAAGGTTTTCCGAGGGCTTTGGTAAAGGTAGTTGTATTTTATGTAACATCCTTGCGAGGTAATAAAATACAGGTGCTTTCAAAATCTCAGTTGGGTAAGCAACCGGGTAGTGGACTGACTCCCTTAGTATTTGCTAAGTGTGGAACCACTCTAAATCCTTGCCCCTTTGACCAATATCTTTATGGTTGCTTGTTTTGGTTAAATTATTTTTAAAATCTCCATAAACCCCTATTCACCCCCCTATAGTGGTTTTTCATTTGGTATCAGAGCAAGGCTTCAAGGAACTCTAATCGAGTCTTGAAGAATGGAGGGTGGTGGTGCCTACAACCGCAAGCAAAGGAGAAGCTTGGAAAAATATTCACCAAGCTGCAATTGGTGTTTAGGAACAAGCCACACAACACTTAGTTGCCCATGGAGGAAAAAGAAGGAAGATGTACATAGAGAATGCCTTATAGCTACAATTAATGAAGAAGAATAAGAAGAGGTAAGTCTTTTTGATTTATCTAAAGAAGAGTTAATTGCTAGCATTGAGGAATTATATGATAAGTATATTGATTGCAAAAAGAAACTAAAAAAGGTTATTTAAACCAATGAGGATTTGTATGCACAATTAAATGATCTTACCTCTGAAAATGAAAGTATTGTTTGTGAAAATTCTACCTTAAAATCATCTCTCAATGATTGCAATATTAAGTTGCTTACTCTAGAAACAAATCAGGATATTCTTTCTCAAGAAAAGATAAACTTGCAAGCTCAAGTAAATGATCTTCAAAAACATCCTATTTTGTTTACTCATCTAGATTATCATACTATTGTGAAAGAAAGAGTTTTTTTATTATCTAATCTAGATCAAGCAAAGTTAGATATCAAGAAGAGAATGGATGAGATTGCTAAGTTGCAACAAGAAGTCAGTAGCTTGAGTAACAATGGTATTCTTGATAAAATCTTAAATGATTCTTACCGTCAAATTGGATGGAGTGGACTAGGTTACAAGCCTAAAGGAAAATCCTATCAAAAACCTAATGGGGGAAGGACACAAGAGCCAAAGACTCAATCTATGTATGTACCTAAAGGCAAGTATACATATGTACCCAAGAACAGTCTACATCAAACTCATAGAAAAAGAAATGAGATTGATTCTATATGTTTCCATTATTGTTTGTGTCTTGGACATTATTCCTTCTCATGTCCTTACAAGAAAAAGGATATTGCGTTGGTATGGGTTCCAAAATCCCCAAAACTGAATTGATTAAATTAAGTTGAGATATGACCAAAGACTCCAATTTGAATATCTTTATGTCTATCTCAACTTAACACAATAGGATAACAAATTGATCCAACCTAAAAATACACATTTTTAAATAAACCTGCAGAAACACATCTTTAAATAACTTGATTTGCATCTCAAAACCTCAAACTTAGAAATCTTGAATGTAATTTAGTTGATATATGATCTAACACTTCATTTGAATATTAAAATGTCTTATCTCAACTAAAATAAGATTAATTTGCATATTTTAAGAATGTCTTATAATTTACCGGTAGAAAATTGAAACAGAAACAATCTCGGTCGACAAAAATCTCGTCCGAGACACAATTCGGTCGAGAAATTTTCGACTGAACCAGATTCTATTTCTGACCTGTAGAAACCTAAAATAACTGGCTAAACAGTAAACTTATTGGTAAAAAAAAACATCGACCAAAAGGGTATCGATCGAATATTAATCGACCAAATTTTGACTGATAAAACTGAAGATACATAAATCTTCTCAGTCGAAAATAATCTCGACCGAAAAAGAACTCAGTCGAGAAAGGGTTCGACCGATCAAGGGTCTGGAGAACTTGTTTACACTATTTTAAATTTGCTATCAATTCAACGATAATAAGAATTGATTTATTGAGAATCACAATTCTTGGAGAACATTTGTTTTAATCAAGACATATTGATCTTTTGCATGAAGGGATAACCTTATGAATATGAAATCCTTAAATACATTGCAAAAGTGCTATATGAAAATTGATATTGAACATACTTTCTTCATTGATTTAAAAAGTTTATTAAGCATGTTCATTTACATGGTTTGTCTTAGATTTGAAAATCCGTAAACCATGTTTAATCAAGAAAATCATGAATTTGCTTCTTATGAGATTATTTTGGTTCATCTTCTACATGGGTTAGCTTGAAACTGAAAAATTATGAACCATGTTGATTTTACTATTCTATCATTCACATGGTTTATCCTAAGTATTGCTTGGTCTATCTATATAGGAACCATATGTACTAAAATTTAGTTTAAATAATCATGATCATTGTATTTCATGGAATTATATGCTTCTATCTTGATCATTGGATTGTGGATATGCTTCTACATTTGTTTCATTTTGTATCATAATCATTGTGCCATGATCATTGTGTTTCATTTTTACTTGGTTTGTCTAAAATAATCTTTGATCTATATATACAAACCATAAATGGATGTCGTTTTCAAAATGATCATTGTGATTCAACTCATTACAAATAAAGATGATGCTATCATTGGAAAAGCCATTTTGCATAACAGTAAAAACTCTATGGCATAAATGCATCTTGACATGATAGATAATGATTATTGTGTGCATGGCTTGTAATAAATGAATTATGATGTTATGACAAGCCGAATAGTGTCTCGTAGAACAAGAATATTAATGTTTTATCTAGTTGGTTGTTCTAAGAAATCAAAAGCAAAATCTTGACTTTAAGATATTAATCTTGCTTTCAAGGATATACGTTTCTAAAGAATCTAATGATTAATCTAAAAATAAGGGTACAAGAAGAAATGGGATTTGATGTTTATGTACCCATAGCAAAGCTTAGGAGACATCATTCAAAATGAATGTAAAACATACATTCTAGGAAAATCAAGGACAAATACTTCATTGTGATGCCTATATTAAGTTATTAAATTGATAAAACGCCTTCATAATTGGTATAATTCAAAGTGCTTCAAATCGATACTCATTTAATCAAGTTACATGCAGACATTATACTTCACATATTAGTGTTTAAACTGTAAATCTGTAGGAAATGCGTCTTGGTTGAAATAAAGTTCAACCGAGGGGTGCTGTGGTCGAAGTCAAGGTTGACCTAAAATAAGCTTGACAAAATGCTTATTTGTAAATCATTTTCTTGAAATCAACCTTAGTATATTAAACAAGATTCTAGTGCATATCTCTCATAAAAGGTTAATTTATTATGATCTAATGATTGTTATAACCTTAGAATCTTAAAATTATCTTGATTATAAGATTAAGGGGGAGTTCACAAAACTTTGAAAACATCATTAAGAAAATTTGAAACTTGTTATGACCTTAGAATCCTTAAATTACCTTTATTATAAGATTAAGGGGGAGTTCACAAAAACTTTGTAAAAATCTTAAAGAAAATTTGGAACATGTTATGACCTTAGTATTTTTAATCTTGGTTATGAAAATAAAGGAATCTACAAATTTCAGGAATGTGATATATATCTTGTTCTTAGTGGAATTCTCTAAACAAATCAGGGCTTAACATCCCATGCATTTGGTTAGAGATACTTTGCATGTACTCTACTATAAGATTAAAGGATTCTCATATCATTTTCAGGGCTTAACATCCCTTGCAAAATGGATGAGAAATCAATATGTATCCATCATGAGCTTAAGAGAATCTCATATCATTTTCAGGGCTTAACATCCCTTGTAAAATGGATGAGAAATCAATACACAAATGCCATGAACTTAAAAGGAACTCATATCATTTCAAGGCTTAACATCCTTTGCAAATGATTAAGAAATAAATTGTGGCTAAATTTAACAATAATTGGTTTGCATTAATCCTTTGTTTTTAAACTGAATATCTCTTTAAGGGGGAACATAGCATAAAATTAAGGGGGAGAAATAAAAGTCATACTAAATGATTATCTTGGATATCTTTTTGAAATGACAAAGGGGGAGAAATAATATAAAATAAAAACATAAAGTAAAATGAGTTTCATAAATCTTGGCCAGCACACACTTGCAAACAAAATAATGGCTACAAAAGGTAAACTTTAGGTATGAAACTCATATGTTTTATATTTCCTTATTTTATATTTAGGAAATGTTTGTCATCTTAAAAAAGGGGGAGATTGTTGGCTAAATTGGATATTATTATAATCCCTTTGTTTTAATGATGACAAACATTTCATTCTTGTGGATCTAACGTGCTACTTGAGTGTTGCAGGAACAAGGTGGATGACAAACTTTTGGAAGATCTATATGCTTCAAATGCTTTAATTTCATAATTGTAATCAAATGTAAACACTTGTACAAGATATATAATGTACAAGTACTGAGACATCATGTAAATCAAGCGTTAGATCTTCCCTAGCCATTCACAACACTTAGATAGGTCATTTCCTACAATAGTGTCACATCTGCATACTCATACACACACTTAGTACATATTTCAAAACATTGAAATAGGGTCATTCTCGGTCGACAAACTCCTCGACCGAGACATACTCGGTCGAAAAAATTTTCGACCGAGAATTGACCAAATAGTCGTTAGACCTAACAGACAAGGTAGTTGGGAGTTGGATTAGAACGTTATATACACTTTCTCCAGACAGTCCCTCGGTCGAAAAATCCTCGACCGAGAAGGACTCTCGGTCGACAATTCTTCGACCGAGAAGAGTTCTGTCTGCACATTTTAGAGTTAATAAACTAGCCATTGCAAAAGCAATTATTGGATACCTAACGACTAGTTGAGCACTTAGAACCCCCTAGAAAGTGTCTATGTCCTTAAGCATTCATAGGCCATTCCTATAAATTGGACAAGCCTTAGGACACCCAAAATACACTTGTGCAATACTTGAGCATTCACACTTGCAATTGAGAATTCATTCTTGTGAGCAATTGAGCAACTCCAACGCTTTCTACTCATTTCCATTGCTCCAAATTCGTGTCCTATAGGGTAGCATCTCCTACCCACTGTACTTACACTTCCATATACATTGGTTAGGAGATCAAAACGCTTGATATAGGGAATCAAGCCTTGTGCTACAACGGTATTGTAATTTTTATTTTTCCTTCTTGTTCCTTTATATTGTTTGTACTCTCCTTGCTATTCTTAGGGTTGGAGGATGCATATTGGAGAGGGTTTGACTTCTCAGGTGGAGAAGGGTCTTCTCAGTGGATAAGGTGGACTTTGGACTACTTCAAGAAGGTTGTCTCAACAGGAAGCTACTTCACGAGGAAGGCTACTTCAAGGGGAGCTTGAGGTTACTTCAAGGAAGGTTGCTTTGAGGTTGGTGAGACTACTTCTAGGTGAAGGCTGTCCGAAGGGTTTGGTGAAGGTAGTTGTATTTTATGTAACATCCTTGCGAGGTAATAAAATACAGGTGCTTTCAAAATCCTAGTTGGGAAAGCAACCGGGTAGTGGACTGACTCCCTTAGTATTTGCTAAGGGTGGAACCAGTCTAAATCCTTATTCCCTTGTCCAATATCTTTGTGGTTGCTCATTTTGGTTAAATTATTTATAAAATCTCCATAAAACTCTATTCACCCCCCTCTAGTGGTTTTTCAAAATCCATACAACACTTGTTCACCATTCCACATATAATTACAACATCAATTGTTACATCATTTGATATTACATATTGAACATCAAACTTATACATATACATGTACTACCACTAAACTACAGGATCTTAAGACAATAGGTCCACTTGTACATCAGCTCGCCACATAACTCTCAATGATCATGGATCTTCAAGAGCACATAGCCACAACCAAAACAAAAGATTGCATGTGGTACACGTCAGCAAAATATTCAAGAATATTGCATTGAGTACGCCTATATGTCTTTTATATACCTCTCATCATATCTTAGCAATAAGATAAAACTAATACTTGGCAGTTATAAAGAAATATAAGAAAAATCATATACTTGCACAAAGATGTTCATTAACAAAAGAGAACACATATCTTTTAGGCATATTTTCCATTATATCATCCATGCATTTACTACCTAAGAGTTGAATGTATTAAGGCCTTTATGATCTACTACCAAAGAGTTGGATCATTTCCCAATGTGATCTACTACCAAATAGTTGGATCACTTCCAAGTACTTGACTACCAAAGAGTTGAATTACTTCTTTTCCAGCACTTTACTACCAAAGAGTTGAAGTGCTTGGATATAATGGAACAGATATATTATGTGTCATGTGTTCATAGCAATAAGTATGGAAAATCAAGAAACATAGCATACAAGAACAATCATTTCAACCAATACCATATGCCAAGTATTTATTACTACATAACACATGCATATTATATAATAAGCCAAGTAAGAGGTAATGGCGTACCTTGATCAAGAAACAAACCTAATCCATATTCCTGATGTCATCTATATCCTTGGTCAACCCTGAATAAGACAAGAACACATACTATCATCAGGTTCTCATCATCTTATGTCTCATATTAACCCTAATCATGTTCATTAGGGTTTAGCTTATCTCATTATGATATTCTCATGATTACTTGTATTATCTTCTTGGGATTATATTACTGATCTTATATTCTACATTAGTATGCATAATCTGATTACTTGATTACATATGATTATGTGCACATATTAACCCTATGCTAAATGTAATAATCATATTAGGGTTTATATCAAATTAAGAGCAAACATCAATGTATAACATGGATTAAGGGTATCATCCTGATCTCATATTTAAATATGAGGTTCCAAATACTGATATGAGCCTATTCTGTAAATTTTATCATTTAGTGAGCATGCATGTATTTTGTTGAATTTTATTTCGGGTTATTAGCTCTAAATAGCCAAATTAATCAAATTACATGATTTTGTTCATCATCATCATAATATCTAACATCATATGCTTTATGAACATGAATATAGAATTATTTGCATTTTATCAGAATTTTAGTCCATCATTTGGTATTTAATATCCATGAAACAAGCATGATACATCTTACATGATATCACTAATATTAATGCTTCAAAAGTCTGATATTATAGTTCTACTATATTCTACTCATTTTTCTGAGAATAGAGGTACCTTATTTGCATTTGTTTGATAATCGTGTTGTTTTCTATGATTTATTGAAGATCTGGGAATTTGTTAAGTATTTACCTTTCTGTCGCCAATCCAATTCCGTTACGTGGCTAGCAAAGTTGGCATTGCACTATTGGGCTGGCTGGATCTGTAGATAGATCCATAGATTCTCGGATCTGTTAGCCCAGGTTGGGGCTTCCCCCTCTTCACCCGATCTCACACGAGGACTCTGTTTCCTCTGTGAAACAAAGCCCTGCCCAAGCGGTGCCCCCAGGCGATCTGCCGACTTCTCCAGCATGGTGCAAATTGGTTATGGCTTCTCCTTACTCACATGTGCACCCAGTTGGTTGACACCTGCGTGTGCTGCCGCCGCTATCTCCTTCGTTGCCCACCATCCGATCTGTGAACTGTTGCCTTCACGAGGGACTTGTCTCTGACGTGGGATCTGCTTGGATTCATAAGAAACCTTCCTCTATTGGTGCCATCTCACCATCATCTTCTATAACCAAAAGGCTATATTGTGCCTTCCTGGTGCCACCGACATTGTGGATTTCCTAGAGCCTACTCCTACGATCCATGTGAGAGTGCCCCAATAGCCGTTGCAGCCACAAGAAATGGGGGAAAACCCCTCGCAACGCCATGTCTGGAAGCTAAGGCTTCCAAGAGGTTTGCTTTGCCTTTAGGAAGTGAGTCTCTATCTCTGCAGGCTGTGCCCTCCTTTGATTTCCATCTTCTGCCCAACTATCACCTGCTTATTGTGATGGAAAACAACTGGAAATAGAGAGCTCGTTCTCCTTGCTCTCTTTCTAGCTAACCAAAAAATGATGGGTCAGGCTTCTCGTCTCAGCGAGGCAAGTCCAACCTCCCACTTACATCTCTCCCTTCACCCCACAATCTAGGCAGGTTGTGGTCGGGATGGTCACAGGGTCAGACACCCCACTACCTTGATCTAATTGCGAGGTAGGAGTCAAACAGACATCCCTCAGATCATAACCCAAGGGCTAAAGGCCAATGTCCACTTAAGCCAATTTGTGGCTTTTCATCCTTCAGGCTGACTACCACTGGATCATAGATCTAGGGTCACGATTAGCCCACGTAGCCTGCCCAAACCAAAGGGGCGCGTGACACATCCATTAAGCCCCAAACTTAGGTCTAAGAACATCAATTATACATATTATTTCACCAATTTCAAACCTTAATAACTTCCTCTAGGAACATCCAATTGCCACAAAATTTTAACCATAGCTTCCTCACTACTCAAGGTACCTTGTACACTAATTTGGTGCCAAAACTCAATTGTTATACCATTCAAAAAAATTCCTCAAATAGGCATAACTTATAGATCTAAACATTATACAAACCTCGATCAACACTTCAACTTTACTAAAACACTTGGGATTATCAAAACAAATCAACATGCATGACTTCACTTGTGTCATTGGACATTTTAGGATTCCAAAAGTCCACTCTGTCACATCCTACACACCTTAAAAGAAAATTCCATCCTCAGAATTAATCCAGAAACCACTTTGTCACACTCCCACAACAATGATTCTCAATTGTTTCTCTCTGGTAGTTATCCCTCTCTAGTCCGGTAGGACTTGATCGGGCTCTCTTGGTTACCACAACCTAAGAGGACAACAATTTTTAGAGAAACTGATTCTCAGTTGATGTTGTTGTTGTGCTTTGCGAAGCCCCCAGTACAATTCTTTTTATAGGCAGGGTTAGGGCTAGGGTTCCCACTCTGTTTGGGATCCATGTGGGAGTGGAAGAGACCAAAAGATCTTGAATTTTCACAACCTATGAGACACAAAATGATCGTTTGGAATTGTGAGACGGTCATCTCATACTACCAAACAGTCGTCTGGAAGTTTCCCACTTGCATGTGAAATTGGAAATTCATTTCCCAATACTGTCAAACATTAACTCCTTGCACCACAATTATTCTGCAATCTAAATGATTTAGGAAAGTATCTAAAACCTTCATTTAGCCTAACTGAGTGGTCTTGCACACACGAGATGATCGTCTTGCTCACCCAGATGGTTATCTTGTGATCCGATTTGAACCGATCGATTCATTAGAATGAATCGGGTCAGTTCATACCTCATTTTGAACATAAATTAGCCAATTTGATTTTGAATCAACCTTACAACCCAAACAACTATCTCAACACTTGAGACACTTGTCTGACACTCCAGATGGCCATCTCACCCTATGAGATGTTCATTTGGCAGTGCAGTCAGCTAATCTATTGCATGAATTGAATACCTAAATGCTTTAGTAATCAATCCAATCATCATTCAAGATTAAACTCCTCTTCTAGATGGGATTCTTTGTGTCTTACCCTATAGGTCCCATATCACGTTAGAAATGAATGTCCATAACTAGGTTATGACATCACAAGTAAAGTGTGGTGCCTAATCGCACATCAATGCTACCCAAGTGAATGCAAAGTTGGAGAACAACTTCAAACCTACAATATGTGTAACGTGTTGCAATCATTGTATAATTCCTTTTTCTCTGATATCTAGAGTGAACTCAAGGCATGGACTCATCATCCACTCCACATTCATCCCATGTTCCTTGAACCAAGAGTAGACTGTCTTCGATAAAGTGACCTTAATATGATATATTGATTCACATGTGCATACACATGCATTTCTCAGTCTCGCTTATCATGTGTCCATGATATCATACTTTAGAAGGAGGGTCAAATCCCATATACATCACTTACATTCTATCCCCATGTGTCAAAGTCACCCATCATGACCGTTATAACAACCCATGTTTTAGGACTACATTTGATGATGTCAAAGCATACCCAACTATTGGATCCTAGGATAGGTGATTGAATGCTCTAGTTGGGGGGCGATGGATAGAGATGAATGCACTTAAACAAAATTCATTAGACCTTCAGTTTATATCATAAGATAAGGTTTCTGAATAGGAAATTTGAGTGAAACTAAAACATACATAGCAAGGGAGAGAGAGATTGAATAAGCACTAAGTGACAAGCTATGTAGAGTGGTTCCATACTCCAAACTAGGAGTATGTATGTCCACTACCTAGAGAGGTCAACCTGTACAATTTCTAAGAGTGTCTTACTCTATATTTTCACTTATAAGAGTTACAACACATGACCCACCAAAGTACTTACCTATCTAATACAAAGAGTCTTCAACCTTACCAAGGACTTACCCACTTTGCAATGAGTTTTCGGCCTTCTTCAAGGGTTTACCCACTCTTGTGCAAGTCTTTAGCCTTCTAGGAATAACCCACTCTTCTTGGATCTTCAACCTTTGACTTCACCTTCACTTAGAGAAGCTTTCACCAAGGACTTACCCACTTGAGAAAGGAGTCTTCTGCCTTCACCAAGGGCTTTCCCACTCTTGCTCCAAATCTTTGACCTTCATCTTCACCTAGGGACTCCTTCCCTTGTTCTTCTTTACCTCTCTTAGCCAAGAGAGAGAACCTTCATCTTCATGGTTGAAAATGAGAGATTGGGAGGTGGTGTAAGTGATATCCTCACAAGATATACATGTAGAATTAGCTCTGTTACAAATCTCTTAGTTACTATAATGGATGTTGTACGTGATTAAGCTTAGAGAGAGAGGAGGTTGTAGAATAAGGACATTCATAGTACTTGGTTTGAATTCTCAACCTAGGAATGAAGCCCAAGGGGTCCTATTTATAGGATGGGATGCTTCTTAGCCTTTGGGAACACTTAAGAATGAAAACTAGTCATTTTGTGGTTTGCAACAGATATATTTTTTATTGTTGCAACTCTACAAAGGCTAGAAACACTTTTATGCACTTATCTGTATAGTGCTATCAATCGAGTTTCTATAAAGGTAACTCGATCGAATGCACTATGCGACAAAGCTAATTTGACCAATCGGTCGAGTTTTTCCTGGATGAAACTCGATCACTCACTTAAATCTATTTTTTTCCAGTAGAGGGATTGATCGAGTTCTATGTATAGGAAACTCGAACGAACCATGACATTCTCACAATCCATCAAGGATTGGTCAAGATTGTAACTGGACCAATAAAGTGCCTATTGTGAATTTTGGAAAATGTCATTAAAGTGCTTAAATATTTGATTTAAGTGCTCCTAATTTTATATAAGCTTAATTACAAGTCATAGAATCATTACAAGTGATTTACAACACATTCTAATAGATTTACATCTTATTCCAATAACGTGCACTTGTGTTGACTTTGACTTATCTTTTTATCCAAGTTGAGATGCGCAAGTTAGGGCATTGACAGTGTATGTATACCTAATCTGAATTCACTCAAGTAGAAGCATTAGACAGAAATAATTGGAATGGTTTAGTCATCATCAAAACAAGGGTTCGGTCAATTTAGACCTAGTGTCAACATTGACCTACAATCAACATTCTCCACATTTTTGAAGATGACAAACCATTCTATAAATGTATTGAAAGCATTTAAGTAAAGTCATACCTTTAGAGAAACCTAGGGGTTTCAATAGAATGGAGTTCATATGCTCCCCCTCAATTGATGCTCATGGAGTTATCATACTCCCACTGAATTGATGCTATTTCTCCTGCATGGTTAGCTTTCATAACATTTATAGAATACTATGTCTTATACTCATATATGTTCTAGACATATATGTCTTCTCCCCTTTACCTTCTCCACTTTACATAGGCATGCTTCTCCTCTTCATGTAAGACATGCCTTCTCCCCTCTTATGTCAAAAGAAGACATACCTTCTCCCCCTTTGTTATTTCAAAATGGTGAGGGTATAAAGAGATAAGAAAAATCACTTGTTAAAATAAATGAGAAAACAAAAGTAATAAAAGGAGAGTAGATGAAAAAAACTAGGTCTTGTCCAAGCATAGAAAGAAAAGCAAGTTAAATCATGCATTAGAACAACCCATAATGTAATTCTAACAAAGATTAAGGCAAGATAAAGTGCTATAAAATAACAAATCATAATTTTGACCCTCAAGATGATGAAATTCTCCCAAAAAGTGTAAGGGATCATCACAAAGCGATGACTCTTACTCAGATGGCCGTTTTTGCAAAAAAAAACACTAATCTTACATCAAAAGTTGACACTAGAGAAAAATCTACATGGATGGTCCAATTTTTACATACAATGTAGCTCTATATATCCTGCATCACAATGTTATGCAAGCAACTCAAGATAGTAGATATGCAATTTATGGAACAAACTTGATCAAGTATAAACAATATACAAGCATAGCATATAGTAAATACCACTTGATGAACAAGGCTAGAACTACATGTATATGAACTACTATTAGATGATATGACAAGTTAAGACTACTATTTGGATCTAGATCATAGAAAAACATGCATATATTAAAGAGTAAGATATGAGTAGATGTGGATATATATCCAAACAAAGAGATATGCAATTTCAGAAGCATAAAAGGATATAACTCACTAGTACATATGCATCATGACCAGTAGATGATTTCCTCTAAGAACCTCAATGTTGTATACAAAAACGATATACAACTAAATAGATGTAGCAAGTTAAAGCACAACGGAAGTAATTTAAGATACAATTAAGATATCCAAAGATATCATCATCAAAACCTACAAAACAACTCAAAATAAGTAATTGCAAGATATAGGGATACCACTAGTGGAATATCAAATTATAGAAAATAGAAAGATAGAGTTGTAAGAAAGATAGGAAATTTAGAACATGGCAATATGCAAATATAAAGGTACCAAATGGGAGTGCCAAAGAATCTGCTATTAGTTGAGAAAATCTAGTTGAGAGGGAAATTCTCATTCAGTAAGACAAATATATATTCTATGCACAATGTATTTGGTCGAGTTTTGTGTATTGACAATTCGACTGATGACAATTGTTGGCAATACCAATTGGTATTGGTCGGTCAACTTTCTATTAGGACAAACTTGACCGATCAAGCTGTTGTTTATATATATATATATATATATATATATATATATATATATATATATATATACATATATATGTATATATATATGAAAAACATATCTAGAAGAAAGACAAAAATATATGCCATATCCAAACATGTGTAAGAAAGTTAGTAACACACTATGAAAGCATTAGGAACAATTTTTGAGAAAAAAGTGATGACAATCAAAATATATCACTTTTGACAAAAAAACTGCATGCATAGTGCACACTAACTTGGCAAAAACACACTATGATCAGATATGAGCAAGAATAACATTACCTTTATGCTTACCATTTCTATTCCACTTGTCACCTCATATTCACACCCCATACACATGTCACCTTTCTTCCATTATGTGGACTAAGAAGTCAATTCACAATTTAAATAGCTCATGTCAATCATTTAGCAAGTGAGCTGCAAGAACAAAGATGAAATGGTCCCCAATCATATTTTTTGGTCCGGTGGGGTTATATTAGCAACCCAAGTCCTATTTCTCTTAGGTGCTTTACTAAAAGGACAACAACTAGAATAATGACTAATTTCATTTTAATAGTTTCGTGTGCACATAGCCTTGGAACTAGAGGATTCTCGATGAAACATTGGAGGTCATTTGCCTTTGTTGTTCCTTTGGATACAATCATATCCCAAACCATGTCTACCAATTTGTTTATTAGTATGGTATAGGATATCATTAAGATTCTTTTTACCATCTACCAAATCATATCCCAAACCATGTCTAAGAATCTTTGCAAAGAAGATCTCAAACTATGATTATCATGCATAAGAAAAGAAATAGTAGAAGACAATTGATTCATGTCATTTTTAGCATGCATAATATAATTTTCTAAGCACAGAGCTTTGGTCAAATAAGGATCTCTATCAATATGAAGAGCAGCAACATTATCCTCTCTACTAGTAGAACTAGAGCAAGATTCAATCACATTGAATTCGACAAGCAAGGAAGCATTTTCATTTTCAAACATAGAAATCTTAGAACAATAGATCATATTTTTAGATTCTAAACCTTGCAAAGCCAAATTTTTGTTCCCATTTTCAGATTTAATCTATATCATGCATGACAATATACGAAAAGTTATTATGTTCTACATTAAAACTAGGCTAAATAGGTTGAGCTTCTAAAACCTAATCTTGTTAAGCAAGCTAGCATTTTCAAGTTTAAGAGCATCTATTTGGATAAGACAAGCATTATTATCATCAAGCAAGCAAGTACTAGCATGTTTAAAATCATCTAATTCTACATGCATATTATCAACAATTCTAGCAAGCTTTTTCCTTTTCTTTTTATAAGACTTAAGAGAGGCACAAGTAGTATTAATGATAACAATTAAAGGTTCTTTATCTAAAGAGTTTAGATTAACCTCATTTGGGTCTTCACTTGTTGAAGCCATGAGAGCAAAATGGCATTCTCCTTCTTCACTAGAGCTTGATGCTCCAATTTATTCTTCACTTGAGCTTGAGTTAGAGGAGTCTCTTGAGCTTGAGTGCCATTTCTCCTTCTTCTTGTACTTCTCTTCTCTTCTCTTGTGATGATGGGTCTTTTTGCCTTGTTGACAATCTATCTTGGAGTCATCCTTCTTTCCACACTTGAGGCACCGGATGGAGTAGTAATTCTTGCCTTTGTAGAGTCTACCCTTGGAGTACATAGCATCTTCTTCAATATGAGAGGATGGATAGGCTTGACCCACAATAGCTTCAATTTGAGCCTTGATTTCAGCCTTGCTCATTCTCTCTATCTCTTTCTCCTCTTGTCTTTCAACTTCTTCTATCTTGTCAAGTGTCAGTTCATGGGCTTGTACATTTCCAATGAGCTCTTCAATGGGGATATCATCAAGAGACCTTACTTCTTCAATTGAAGTCACTTTGGGTTCCCATCTCTTGGGGAGATTTATAAAGGATCTAAGAGTTGATCTCTCCTCTACTCAGAGGACGACCTAGGATGACAAGACCATTTACAATTGTGTTGAGTCTTGAGTACATGTTGGAAATCTTCTCCTCCTTTCCCATCTTGAAGTTCTCAAGCAGCCCTTTGAACATGTAGACTTTGCTTTCCTTCACTTGAGTTGTCCCCTTATAAGTGATGCATAACTTTTTCCATACCTCATAGGCCGTTTCACAAGATGAAATCTGATTGAAATCAGTGGGGTTCATGGTTGTATAGAGGATGTTGATTGCTCTTGCATTCAAGGTAGCTTTCTTCATTGTAGCTTCATCACATTCTTCTATCTTGGTCTCTGGTAGCTTGTATGGATTGTCCACCATTTGCCGTAGCTCAAGACTTGATCCTTGGATGTAGTATTATAATCTTCTCTTCCAATAGAGGAAATGTCTCGCATTAAATATTGGAAGGTTGATCAAGTATCTCCCTCCATGATAGTCACCCATCTTCTCCTACTTGTGGAAGAATGCTTGGAAAAGACCTGCTCTGATACAAATTGTTGGATCTTAGGATGGGTCATTAGATGCTATAGTGGGGGGCAGTGAATTGAGCTGAATGCACTTAAATTAAATTCATTAGACCTTCAAATTATGTCACAAGATAAGGTTGCTAAATAGGAAATTTGAGTGAAACTAAAACATACATAGAAAGGGAGAAAGAGATTGAACAAACACCAAGTGACAAGCTATGTAGAGTGGTTCCATACTCCAAACTAGGAGTATATCAGTCCACTACCTAGAGAGGTTAACCTCTAGGATTTCTAAGTGTGTCTTCCTCTATATATTCACTTATAAGAGTTACAACACATGACTCACCAAAGGACTTTCCTATCCAACACAAAGAGTCTCCAACCTTACCAAGGATGTACCCACTTTGCAATGAGTCCTCAACCTTCTCCAAGGAGTTATCCACTCTTGTAAAAGTCTTCAGCCTTCTAGGAATTACCCACTCTTCTTGGATCTTCAGCCTTTGACTTCACCTTCACTCAGAGAATCTTTCATCAAGGACTTACCCACCTGAGAAAGGAGTCTTCTGCCTTTACCAAGGGCTTACCCAATCTTGCTCCAAGTCTTTGGCCTTAATCTTCACCAACGGAGTCCTTCCCTTGTTCTTCTTCAATTCTCTTATCTAACAGAGAGAATCTTCATCTTCGTGGTTGAAATGAGAGATTGGGAGGTGGTGGAAGTAAGAGCCTTACAAGATATACATGTAGGACTAGCTCTCTAACAAATCTTATAACGACCCTGCTTCCCCGTAACCCCCAATTAAGGGAGACCAAGAAGTCAGAGGCATTATCCCAAAATAGGATCAGTGGTTTTATAAATAATAAAAAATAATTAATAAATTATACTAAAGACTAAAATGAAAACTGGAATTTTTTTCTTTTAATATACCTTAAAAATTAGGTGATTGGGGCTTCTACCTGAAGTAGGATTCTATCTACCTAAATCCTCCTTTATTATTTTAACTTTAATCTTCATAGGTGCCACTTTACTATTTGTCAAATTTTAGATATTACCTAAAACAACGGAAAATAAAACACCGGTCAGTATAACGCACTATAGTGGTACATGGGGGAGCCAATAATCTTGCATTTAATTGTAACAACATATTGTAAGCAATTATGATTTAACCAAACAAACTTTACATTATAAACATAACTACTCAATCCCTACATATCCTTGCCTCTGTTCTATCCCTACAGTGGATAAGGATACTACCTCTCTTATATGGTAGATCCCAACTAACCCCCTTAATCCTACCTTATAGGTAGATCACTACATAGGGTTGTAGAGTCGTATGGTCCTTCCCAATGGTATACCAACACATCGACTCATGTTAACCAGATGATACTACCCCAATAGTAGACCATGTAATAGGTCATCTATCTCATCATCATCAAAGCTATAGAGGAGGACTAGGATCTGAGCTAGTCATGCACATATACTTATGGTGATAGTCATAGTCACTTTATAATTTCATGAAATAAATTTCAACCAAGAAATTATTCCAAGAAACCGCTAAAATCCTCATAAATCACCGTGAAACTAGAGCGATATAACCATAAGCATAACCACATACCTATTCCTGAGTAAGAGAAACCAAAATCAACATGATATCCAAGCAAGAACCTAATGCAAGCAACCCTTAATTCCTGAAACATATAGATTATCTAATGTCACTATCATATTCTAAACAACTTCCTAATGACATGAGGATATTTTGTAAGGCTTTCAATTCTGCTTTGGGTTCATTAGGGTTTCTTAGGCTGCTTTATCCAACTTCACCCTATTTTAGGCTAGCAACCCTAAAATAGGTTTCTTATTTTTCAAAACCCCTAAGTATTCCAATTATCCTCAATAAGGGTTATTTAATCTCAAACCAAGTTCAAGATCATTATATCTCTGTTGTATGTTTATGTTTTTGGACTAAAACCATTAAAACTAATATTTTCCAAAATTAGGGTTTTAATCCCATTAATGCATAATTATGTGCACAAAACCCTAAAATAAGCATAATATTATCTTTTTCAGATTTAAATCTTCCTTTCATTCTAAATAGGCTAATATTACTCAAATTGACCCAAAAGAGACATTAAATCTGATTTCTATATCAAATTAGGGTTTTTCCATAATTTAGTATATTGAAAGTGGCAACTTTATGTACTTTTTATATTACAAGTGAAAACAGGCTTCAACTCCATTTTTATTGGATTCTACATATTTTTCTAATAAAAAAGCACTATATACTTTTATTTTTCGACCAAAGAACCGATTTTTAATGAATTAAACAAGATTTACTCATTTTCTAGAATTTCTGACCAGAGAGGCAAAATACCTGATTTACTCATTTTCTAGAATTTCTGACCAGAGAGGTGAAACACCTTTCTTTTTGGAAAAATGATGACTGTTGAATCTCAAGTCGTGGTTGATCGAGCGGGGATCGAGCGGATCACTTTGATCATGTCAACTCACACCTTCTGAAGCGCGGAGCAATCTGGTCTGTCGTTCTGTCTCAGCGGTCAGTAGTTGACCCGGATCGAACGACCCACGTCCTTCTTCTCCACCAAAGTGGGGTTCTTTGACCCATGGAGGTCCTGCGGTGATGAGTTCATCAAAAAAAATGATTCAGGCAACTAGGGGCATGAGGAGGTGCAAGAACATGTCGGTCACTCTCGTGACGGTCGAGCGAGGTTGGGGGTAGCCCTATTTATGGGGTTCGTGTAGGCTATTAGGGTTTTCGATCCTTATCATCACCCCTTACTCTACAAAATTTGGGTGTTTCCTCTAGAACCCTACAATCCACAAAAAACTTAGGTCTAAAGGGTTCAGAATCCTCTCCCGAATAGAACGAGGCGATTTCCTCGTTTGCACATGGAGTGATCTGTAAGAAAATTGAGATGAAAATCTTGTTTTCTACAATCTGCTAGAGCTAGGTGATGAATAGTTACCATTGTATCTAGATCCAACAGACCACGTTGCGCACAACAAAATAATTAAATCGATTAATTTCTCAGGAACAATTGTGACATTTAACATTTCTCTCACTTTAGGAAAATTTGGAAAATTCATAACTCTCAAACCAAGGCTCCTTTTAATATCAAATTTTGAGGGAAACTCATTAATAACTTATTCTACTTCCATGCCAATTTTGGAGTCATAATTATAAAGTAAAGGAGTTTTTTCTTCATGTGCAAGTTATTACTTAATAAAGCATATTTTATTAATATTTCCTGTCTCTTACTCTCTTATTTTCCTTTATTTAGATTCCTTATATCTCAAGAAACCATGTGGAGTTCGAAATATCATCCATTATAATCAATCACACATCTTTCCATAGATTTCTTATATGTTTCATCTTTATTTCAATTCCCTTTCTTATTTATGCATTATTTGTTTTCCTTCAACTTTTCCTTCCTCTTCTCTCATCTTGGACTCACTAATACAGTAGGTTCCACAAAAACAAATGCATAAGAAAAAGTTGCAAAAGAAACCCATATATTTATAATAAGTCATACATTTTACAAGCAAGTACATTCCTTTGGAAAAATTGCATTTACAACCATACAAGAAAAATCATGGTTGTAACATCCTCCCCTCCTTATAGGAATTTTGCCCCCGAAATTCAGCCAATCAAACAAACAATTTAGGGTATGCCTTTTCCATGTCTGTCTTCATATTCCATGTGGCATCATCCTCTCCATGGTGCTTCGAAAAAACCTTTACCATATATATCTTTTTATTCCTAAGATCTTTCACCTTGGTATCCAATATCCTCATAGGTGACTCAGGATATGTTAGTCTGCCTTGGAGCTCAATGGGTTCAATGCTCAGCACATGGCTCAGGTCCTTCACATAGCGCTTCAGATTAAACACATGGAAAACATCATGCATCATACTATACGGAGGGGGTAAGTCCAAATGATAAGAAACTTTACCAATTCATTCTAAAATCTCAAACAGACCAACATATCGGGGACTCAGCTTTCCTCTATTCTTAGCTATAGCTAAGAGGGGTCGAATTTTCAAAAACACATGCTCTCCCATAGTGAACTACAAGTCAGTCTGCTTCGCATCTGCATACAACTTCTATGGATCCTGGGCTCTCTTCAGCCTTTGCTTGATCAAAGTGACTTTATCTGCATACACCTGGAGCTCATCTGACCTCAACAAGGTCCTCTCACCAACATCATCCCAGTGAAGTGGTGACTGACACGACCTCCCATAGAGAGCTACATACAATGGAATCCTGATACTGGCCTGGTAGCTGTTATTGTAAACAAACTTAGTGAGAGGCAGGTATTACTCCCACGGTCCACCCCAATCGAGCACACAAGCTTTCAACAAATCCTCTAAAGTCTGGATTGTCCTCTCTAGCTATCCATCAGTCTGGGGGTGATACACTGTACTGAACTTTAGTCTAGTACTGAGTTCCTCTTGTACCTAATTCCACAGCTTGTAAGTGAACTTCAGATAGCGGTCAGAAATGATCGAACTCGAAACACCATGTAGTCATACAATCTCTCGGATGTACAGTTCAGCTAAGTGTATCACTTTGGTAGTGGTTTTTAAGGCAAGGAAATGTGTCGACCTCTCTTTGTCTGGGGAAGACCCACCACAAATTCCATGTTGATCTATTCCCATTTCCACTTAGGAAACACATTCAGCCATAGCAATCTACCGGGTCGCTGGTATTTAGCCTTCACCATCTGGAAAGTGAGATAACTGGCCACATATGCGACTATATCTCTTTTCATTCTGGGCCACCAAAAGTATCATTGTAGATCCTTAAACATTTTGGTAGTTCCAGGGTGTACTTTGCACTTCAAACCATGAGCTTTTTGCAAGATACGATCCTTCAACAACGAATCTTCAAGAACCCAAATATGAATCTTGTGATGGATTCCACCATCCACTCATACTGAGAGATGGGTTTGAGGTTTCTCTAACAAACCTTTCATCTTATCAAGCTCTAGGCTGGCTAACTGGGTAGCTACCAACTCGGTCAATAGGTATGGTTTAATCTATATATTAGTCAAACAGACTCGGTCTTCTAACAGTTGTGGAGTCCACTCCACAAGATCCTCTAGCTTCCTCCACTGTCTAGATAAGACATCTGCACACCTGAGCTATTTTCAGCTAAGAGCATCAACCACAACATTTGCCTTTCCAAGATGATAGGCAATGACGAAATCATAGTCCTTCACATATTCCATCCACTGTCTCTGTCTTAGATTTAGGTCCTTCTGAGTTAGGAGATACTTTAGGCTCTTTTGGTCGGTGAAGATTTCAAAGGCGGCTCCACATAGATAGTGTCGCCAAATCTTTAGAGCATGTATAATTGCAGCCAACTCCAAATCATGTGTTAGATAATTCACTTCATTGGGTTTGAGTTGTCTGGAGGCATAGGTAACAACATGCCTATTTTACTCTATCACACATCCAAGTCCCATCTTTCATGCATCCGTGTAGATCATAAAACCTTCATTACCAGATAGTAGGGTCAACACTGGAGCCGTAGTCAACTTCTCATTTAACTCTAAGAATCGTGCTTCACATAGATCTGACCACACAAACTTCTCATCCTTCTGGGTGAGCATGGTAAGAGGAAAAATAGGCTTTGGGAAATCCTTTATGAAGCACCGATAATATTTGACCAATCCCAAAAAGCTACAGATCTCTGAAGGATTCTTCATCGCTAGCCAATCTCAAACAACCGACACTTTAGCTAGATCCACTGAGATGGTCGTTCCAGATATGATGTGTCCAAGGAACATGACATGGTCTATCCAAAACTCACACTTTGAGAATTTTCCATAGCACACCTACCTTCTCAAGATATCAAGGACTCAGCCCAGGTGTTCTCGGTGTTGCTCTAGGTCATCAGAATAAACCAAGATGTCATCTATGTACACTATGACAAATAAGTCAAGGAAGGGTTGGAACACACTGTTCATGAGGTTCATAAACACACTATTCATGAGTTTAATAAACACACTCGAGGCATTAGACAACCCAAAAGGTATAACCATAAACTCATAGTGGCCATAATGGGTTCTAAAAGTGGTTTTTAGGATGTCCTTACTCTTGACTCGCAACGGGTGGTACCCCGACCTCTGGTCAATCTTTGAAAAGAATCGGGCTGACTTCAACTGGTCAAACATGTTGTCTATATGGGGCAAATGGTATTTCTTCTTAATGGTAGCCTGGTTGATCATCTAGTAGTCTATGCACATTCTGAGTGACCCATCCTTCTTCTTCACAAAGAGAACTGGTGCTCCCCATGGTGATGTGCTAGGTCAGATAAAACCCTTGTCTAGTAGTTCCTGTAGTTGTTTCTTCAACTCAAGTAACAAGACAGGGGCCATCCTATAAGGTGCTCAAGAAATAGGGTTTGTCCCGGGAGCTAGATCTATCAAAAAGTCTACCTCTCTCTCACGAGGGATCATAGGCAAATCATCTAGGAATACATCTGCATAGTCCCTAACTACCTCTATATCCTACAAGGGCTCCACCTTAGGCTCCAGCTCGGTAACGATTGCTAGGAAAGCTTAACAACCTTTGTCTATCATTTATTCTACCTTCAAGGCTGACACATATAGGCTAGTGGTAGCATCCTTCATACCTCTAATGGTGAACGGTGGGTGGCCTGGTCTTTTTATGATTACTTTCTTTTCCCTACAATTGATATTTGCACTATAGGTATAAAGTCAATCCATGCCAATGATCACATCAAAGTCATTCATGTCAAGGAGGATAAAATATGTAGGGAACTCATGATTTAGATACTTAATAGGTATCACAGGAGTTTTCAAAAGGGATGTAAAGATCCAACCACTTGGGGTTGTGACATCCAAAGTATACCCTAAATCCTTGATATCCAAACAAAGAATAGTTGTGAGATTCCTCGAAATAAAAGTATTAGTAGATCCAAAGTCAAATAAAGTTTTTCCATTGTGTCTCATGACTTCAAGCATGCCTACATTATTTTTCACCATACATTAGACCACTACATGTTATCTTAAAACATAAAAGAAAAATCTAAGGGTTATTACCCTCTATCACCCGGTTAGCATTAGCTTGAGCCTCCTCATTGTCAATAGAAAAAAATCGATCTTGTCTTCATTCTCCAGCAGGTGGGGCTACTACTACAGGTTGGGCTACTATAGGCTAGGCTTCTACTGGGCTTGGGCCCTTTGAGTCTGGAAGAAGGTAGTTAGCTTGAAGATGTCCCTCTTACTGGCAACAGTAGCACACTCTCTTCTTGTAGTGACACTCGCCTGAATGCCATTTTCCACAAGTGCGACACCTAGGCTCGTTGTTCTCGTAATGAGGTTTTCCTTTACCTCCATGCTTTCCCTTGGCATGATTGCATCATTGTCCGTTCTTGTGATCATTCTTCTGGTCATGGGTACCTTCAGTGAAACCCAAATATCCTTTGGATGGGTTCTAAGCAGTCATCACCGTCCTCTCCATGTCCGAGACGGTGTTGTAGGCTTTAGTGAAGGTTGACGGTTTACTCACCATCACATGAGGCTTAATGGCATGGTGAAGATGCTCTACAAAATGGTCCACCCATCTCTCCTCGGTCATCATATGCCCAAAATGCTCCAGGATGTGAAACTTGCAGCCAAAGTCTGTGAATGATAGGCTACCTTGGATTAGGTTGGTGAACTCCCTTTCCTTCTCCTTCTTAGCTGAGGTAGGAATGAATTTGGCTATGAAGATAGTCCTAAAGTTGATCCATGCCATTGGATCTGCATTCAAATCTCGACCCATGATGTGGTTCTCCCACCAGATCTTGGCTGCTCCTTCCAGGAGGTGAGCAACAAATGGGACCTTCTTGTTCGGATGCACCTCCAGCATGCAAAAACCATTCTCCATCGCTAATAGACAAGCATCTTCTTTGTCGACCACTTTGGTCTTATCCTCTCCCCATAATTTCTCAATGTTCACCTTGACGAAGTCCAAAATGGTGACTCCAAGTCGGGGACGAACGGAAAGCGGTTCGTCATTTTCATCTCTGGATATATCCCTAAGGGCCAGGGCACTAATGGCCTTAGTTAGCTTCTTTTCCTGTTCCATCCATAGGGAATCAGGGGTGTGAACTGCCATAGTAGGTCATGGGCCATCAGTCGGGTTCTCCTCGACTTCATCTTCGGATATGGGTTCCTCTCTCCGTTCCATTTCTAGGTTTTCAAAGGGAATCGGCTTAGGGCCTGAGCCTTCTTCGTAGGCTTCCTTGGTTCTCTTTCTCTTCTTTAAGGACTTGTCACCATGGTCCCTCTTCCTCTTTTCGAAAGATCCCCTCCTCTTGCAGGAAGGTCTAACCCCAGTAGGGTTCTCGGTGGCCTCGAAGGGAACAACTACGGTCTTTAAACAGGCCATGTGGTTTCACACAACCTAAATATCTTTTAGTCATAAATTTATAACTTGGATGATATATAAGATTTAACTTACGTCCATGTCCTCTTATTTACATGCATTTTATTGTTTGGTGGAGGATCCCTTAATCCATAACACTTTGAATTCCCAAACATAGGAGGTGGTGGGGAGAGAGAACCCTAAGCTCTTAATGTTTCTCTAGAAATTAGAGGTAAAGAAGGGATGAAAACAGATGAGAAGACCTAGAGGTATCTTATTTTGAGTCAATTGCTCATATTTTGGCCAGGTAGTCACACATAATCTGGGAGTCCTTGTAGACCAACTAGTGGGACGGAAGAAAATATTGCCAGCCCCCAGATCGTAATCCTTTTCTAGACACCTCCATCATAAGAAAATCCTCAAATAACTCCCTTGGGCTCTAAAGAGTTTGTAAAATTTATTAATAATTAGGGATAAAATAGAAAACCATGCTCTGATACCAAACGTAACAACCCTGCTTCCCAGTAACCCCCAATAAAAGGAGACCAAGAAGTCAGATGTGTTATCCCAAAATAGGATCAATGGCTTTGCAAATCATAAAAAATAATTAATAAATTCTACTAAAGACTAAATTGAAAACTAGAATAAATTTTTTGTTTTAACATACCTTCAAAATTAGGTAACTCAGACTTCTACCCGAAGTAGGATTCTATCTACCTAAATCATCCTTTATTATTTTAACTTTAATCTTCATAGCTGTCACTTTACTGTTTGTCCAATTTCAGATATCACCTAAAATGCCGACAAACAAAATGACGGCCAGTACAATGAATTATACTAGTATGTGGGGGAACCAATAATCTTTCATTTAATTGTAACAACATATTACAAGCAAATATGATTTAAAAAAACAAACTTTACACTTTAAACATAACTACTCAATCCCTACATATACTTGCCTCTGTGCTATCCTTGCAGTGGATACAGATACTACCTCTCTTATATGGTAGATCTCAACTAACCCCCATAATCCTACCTTATAGGTAGATCACTACATATGGTTGTGGAGTCGTATGGTACTACCGAATGGTAGACCAACACATCGACTCATGATAACCTGATCATCCTACCCACCATGTAATATGTCATCTATCTCATCATCATCAAAGCTACAACGGAGGACTAGGATCTGAGCTAGACATGCACATATACTTATGGTGATAGTCATAGTCACTTTATAGTTGCATGAAATAAAAGTCAACCAAGAAATTATTCCAAGCAATCGATAAAAACCTCAAAATTGGCGTGAAACTAGAGCCATATAACCATAAGCCTAACCACATACTTGTTCTTGAGCAAGAGAAACCAAAATCAACAAGATATCCATGCAAGCAACCCTTAATTCCTGAAACATATACATTACCTAATGTCACTATAATATTCTAAACAACTTCCTAATGACATGAGGATATTTTCTAAGGCTTTCAAGTCTCCTTGGGGTTCATTAGGGTTTCTTAGGTTGCTTTATCCAACTTCACCCCTTTTTAGGCTAACAACCCTAAAATAGGTTTCTTATTTACAAAAACCTTAATTATTCCAATTATCCTCGTTAAGGGTTCTTTAATTTCAAACCAAGTTCAATATCATTATATCTCTGTTGCATGTTTATGTTTTCGGGTTAAAACCATTAAAACTCAAAATTTCAAAAATTAGGGTTTTAATCCCATTAATGCGTAATTATGTGTACAAAACCCTAAAATAAGTATAATATCATCTTTTTTAGATTTAAGTCTTCCTTTTATTCTCAATAGGTTAATATTACTCAAATTGACCCAAAAGTGACATTAAATCCGATTTCCATATCAAATTAGGGGTTTACTATAATTTAGTACGTTGAAAGTTTTAACTTTATGTGCTTTATAAATTACAAGAGAATACAGGCTTCAATTCCATTTTTATTGGATTCAACATATTTTTCTGATAAAAAAACTATCTACTCATTTTTTAAAATTTCTGACCAGAGAGGCAAAATACCTTTCTTTTTAGAAAAATGGGGACCGTTGGATCTCAAGTCATGGTTGACTGAGCGAGGATCGAGTAGATCTCTTTGATCGCATCCACTCACACCTTCTGAAGCGCAGAGTAATTTTGGTCCGTTGATCTATTTTGACGGTCTGCAATTGACCCAGATCGAACGGCCCGCGTCCCTCTTCTCTACCGAAGTGGGGTGCTTCGATCCACGACAGTCCTATAGTAGTGAGCTCATCAGTGAAAAATGATTCAGGCAACTAGGGGCATGAGGAGGCATAAGAACAGGTCGGTCAATTCTATGAGGGTCGACCAAGGTTGGGGGTAGCCCTATTTATTGGGTTCGTGTTGGCTATTAGGGTTTTCGACCCTTGCCATCACCCCTTGCTTTGAGCAATTTGGGCATTTCCTCTAGAACCCTACAATCCTAAAAAAACTTAGGTCTAAAGGGTTTGAAATCCTCTCCCATACCAAACTATTGGAGTGATTTACGAGAAAATTGAGATGAAAATCTCATTTTCTTCAACCTATTTCCCAATTCGGCTAGAACTAGGCAATGAACAACTATCGTTGGATCTGGATCCAATGGACCACATTGTGCACACCAAAACAATTAAATCTATTAATTTTTTAGGAATAATGGTGACATTTAACATTTCTCTCACTTTAGGAAAAGTAAAATTCATAACTCTCAAACCATGGGTCCTTTTAATCTCAAATTTTGAGGGAAACTCACTAATAACTCAATCTACTTGCATGCCAATTTTAGAGTCATATTTCAAAACAAAAAGAGTTTTTTTCTTCATGTGCAAGTTATTACTTAATAAAGCATATTTTATTCATATTTCCTCTCTCTTACTCTCTTATTTTCCTTTATTTAGATTCCTTATATCTCAAGAAACCATGTGGAGTTTAAAATATCATCAATTATAATCAATCACACATCTTTCCACAAATTTCTTATATTTTTCATCTTTCTTTCAATTTCCTTTCTTATGTATGCATTATTTGCTTTCCTTCAACTTTTCCTTCCTCTTTTCTCATCTTGGACTCACTAATATAATAAGTTCCATGAAAACACATGAACAAGGAAAAGTTGCAAAAGAAACCCATATATTTATCATAAGTCATACATTTTACAAGCAAGTACATTCCTTTGGGAAAATTGCATTTACAACCATATAAGCAAAAATCAAGGTTCTAACATCCTCCCCTCCTTATAGGAATTTTGCCCTCAAAATTCAGCCAATCAAACAAACAATTCAAGGTATGCCTTTTCCATGTCTGTCTTCAGCTCCCATGTGGCTTCATCCTCTCCATGGTGCTTCCAAAGAACCTTTACCATCTCTATTTTTTATTCCTGAGCTCTTTCACCTTTGTATCTAGTACCCTCACATGTGACTTAGGATATGTCAGTCTTCCTTGGAGCTCAATAGGTTCAATGTTTGACACATGGCTTGGGTCATTCACATAGCACTTCAGATTAGACACATGGAAAACATCTTGCATCATACTATACTGAGGGGGTAAGGCCAAATGATAAGCAACTTCACCAATCTGTTCTAAAATCTCGAAAGGACCCACGTATCGGGGACTCAGCTATCCTCTATTCTTAGGTATAGCTCGAAGGGGTCAGATTTTCAAAAACACATGCTCTCCTATGGTGAACTGCAAGCCAGTTTGCTTCACATCTGCATACGACTTATGTCGATCATGGGCTCTCTTCAGCCTTTGCTTGATCAAAGTGACTTTATCTGCATACACCTGGAGCTTATCTGACCTCAACAAGGTCCTCTCACCAACATAATCCCAGTGAAGTGGTGACTGACACAACCTCCCATAGAGAGCTTCATACGATGGCATCCCAATACTGGCCTGGTAGCTATTATTTTAAGCAAACTCAGTGAGAGGCAGGTATTTCTCCCACGATCCACCCCAATTGATCACACAAGCTCGCAACAAATCCTCTAAAGTCTTGATTTTCCTCTCTGACTGTCCATCAGTCTGGGGGTGATACGTTATACTAAACTTTAGTCTAGTACCGAGTTCCTCTTATACCTGCATCCAGAACTTGGAAGTGAACTTCAGATCATGGTAAAAATGATCAAACTTGGAACACCATGTAGTCGTACAATCTCTCAGATATATAGTTCAACTAAGTCTATCACTTTGGAAGTGGTCATTAAGGAAAGGAAATTCACCGACCTCATAAGGCGATGTACCACAACCCATATTGCATCGTGACTTCTCTTGGTATTGGGAAGACCCACCATAAAGTCAATGGCAATCAATTCCCATTTCCATTCAGGAATCTTAATTGAATGTAGAAATCCATCAGGTCGCTGGTGTTCAACCTTCACCATCTGGCAAGTGAGACAACTAGCCACATCTGCCACTATATCTCTTTTCATTATGGGCCACCAAAAGTACTTCTGCAAATCCGTAAACATTTTGGTAGTGCTAGGGTGTACTGTGTACTTCAAACCATGAGCTTCTTACAAGGTACGATCCTTCAACGGTGAATCTTTAGGAACCCAAATATGACACTTGTATCAGATTCTGCCATCCACTCCTACTGAGAGATGGGTTTGAGGTTTCTCCAACAAACCTTTCATCTTATCAAGCTATGGGCTGGCTAACTGGGCAGCTACCAACTCGGTCAACATGTCTGGTTTAATCTATATATTAGCCAAATGGACTCAATCTTCTAACGATTGTGGAGTCCACTCCATAAGATCCTCTAGCATCCTCCACTGGCAAGATAAGACAGCTACACACCTAAGCTATTTCTGACTAAGAGCATCAACTACAACATTTACCTTTCTAGGGTGATAGGCAATGATGTAATCATAGTCCTACATATATTCCATCCACCGTCTCTATCTCACATTTAGGTCCTTCTGAGTTAGGAGATACTTCAGGCTCTTGTGGTCAGTGAAGATTTCAAAGGTGGCTCCATATAGATAGTGTTTCCAAATCTTCAGGGTATGTATAATTGCAACCAACTCTAAATCATGTGTCAGATAATTCACTTCATTGGGTTTGAGTTGTCTAGAGGCATAGGCAAAAACATGCCTATTTTTCTCTAGCACACATCTAAGTCCCATATTTGATGCATCAGTGAAGATCATAACACCTTCGTTACCGGACAATAGGGCCAACACTAGAGCCGTAGTCATATTCTCCTTTAACTCTTGGAATCACTCTTCACATAGATCTGACCACACAAACTTCTAGTCTTTTTGGGTGAGCTTGGTAAGAGGCAAAGCAGTCTTTGAGAAATCCTTTATGAAGAATCGATAATATCTGGCCAATCCCAAAAAGCTATAGATCTCTAAAGGATTCTTTAGTGCTACACAATCTCAAACAGTTGACACTTTAGTTAGATCCACTGGGATGATCCCTCTAGATATGATGTGTCCAAGGAACATGATAAACAACTTGACACGCGTATAACGTGCGTGTAATACGCAAGTGTATGTGTCGAAGTAATATGGGATTATCAGTCCTGAGTTATCGAATACGGGGAGTTGTACGGTTAAAGACTATTACTAATTAGGATTGATCAGCTAAGCCGAAAACAAGAGTTGATTGGTTGTTTAATTAATTAAGAACAAAAAGTAAATCTCATGAAGATTCTTGTGATCAAGAAGGGATGGATTCCTTAGGACTTTTGGTTTCACCACGGGAAATACAAAATCTAATTCGTAATTATTAATATAACTCCCTCCTAATCCTGAATCAAGAGCATGTAGCTAGAAACTACCTACTTTCACAGTGTAATTCCCCTACCTAATCTAAAGCCAATTCCATTCTCATAGTAATTGATTCATTAGTTAGGTGCTTTTGGTTTAACTCTGGGTAATCTCTCCCACTTATGCCTCACCTTTCCCAAGGGAAGCCGATAAATAGGTGAACCTATGTATTTCTAATCCTTAATCCCCTTTTCAGTAGTAATTAAGGATCTGATACACTAATTTTGGTGATCAAGCACAATAAGGACATGCAATTTCCATAGATTCATATTCAAAAATTAAGAGGAATATATATATTAACTCATAAGAATCAGATACAATGCATACCCGGGCTACTCCCGGGTCCTAAGGAATTACGGTTTTTAGTTGAAAATAGACGACATGGTATCACAGTAACTCGAGAATATGCAAAACATAAATTTCGAGATACAGTAAATTGGAGAAAGGGTTAAAGAGTGGATCTGGAGAAGATGGAGAGAATTTGCCGCCGTTTCCGCTGCCAAAACGCCTCCGAGATCTTCCGTGTAGGGTTTCTCTACTTTTCTCTCTCCGTTCAGTTGCCGTATCATCCCCCATGATAGATCTCCCAATTGCGGTTCTAATGGTGTCTTTTATAGCCGTCGTACATGTTTAGGTCAAGAGGAAACCTAAAATGTAATTTTTAATACAATATGTGTTAGATTTAACACATTAAAATTTAGTCTGCAGCGTCTGAGTCGATGGTATCGAGTTGGAAGTCGATAGTATCGACTTCTTCACAGTAAAACGTCCTTTTCCTTTTCAATCTCGAGCAAAAAATATTTGTACTCTGATGCCATGTCGATACCATCGAGTTTCAAGTCGATGGTATCGACTTGCTCCAGTAAATAATAATTATCTCCAATAAAATAATCAATGAATAAAATCAAATAATTATTATAATAATTAAAACATGTAAAATACATGTAAAATACATGTAAAAATATAAGAAATGATGCACAAGTGATTTTTACTAATTTGGTAAAATATGTATTAAAAAGATATTCAATTAAGCACAAATGACACAGAAAATAACCAAATTAGATATCAAATTAACAACAATTTATGCATACATCACACCCCTAAGCTTGAATATTGCTCGTCCTCGAGAAACACTACTCTTGGATTTGTTTTAAAAAGTCAGCAAGAAGACAAGTACCTATGAATTATTTTTCCTAACCACCCTCTACCAGTCGGTCTCAAACCGGTCCTTGCCAACCACTGAACAAATAACTACTCTAAAGTGATCAATAATGTTCATAATAGATGTCCACAATAAGATCAATGAAAACACTATCAATAAGAAGCAGCTAATATCATGGCCAGTAGGACACATGCTTGATGCACCATGTGATCTACCTATCTACATTGCTCTGATCTACCTAAATAAACTACTTGGAAGCAGATCCCCAAATAAACATGGATGAGGGGATTACTTGTGATGGTGGCCTACCATACAGAGCAATGGGTGGAAAAGATGGGTGGCTATGAATATAGGATTCACAAGAATCATCCAAATTATTTATGCAAAAAGTAAAAATATGATGCACCTATATGATGGATAAAATGTGAATGTTTACCTTCTAATGCCTATTTTTTATTTTGGTGGAATGATGCATGAAATGAATGTCTCATCGTAATGATGAATATAGGTGGAAATGTGCTTATAAAATGACCCACAATCCCCTCATTTGTTGCTTAGAGAGAATATGACATTGAACTTAAAATCCTTTTCCTCCTTTTCTCCTATTTTTTCTTTTTCTTTTTCAATAACTCTTTTTTCTCTGCCCTTTTATTTTAGCAAGATAAATACTTCATGCTTTGGCTTTTTTTTATTATTTGGAGAAGGAGTAAGGAGATACAACTTTTTTTATGCTCTTTCATGACAGAAGATGGTAGAAGATAACAAATATGTAACACCTTATGAAATATGCAATGCAAATGCAACTATATGAAATTTTGTTATGCAAACTACAAATGATCAAAAGAGATTGTATGATTTTTTTCTTTTTCTAATGCATAATAAAATGAACTAACTATATTCTTCCTATCATGCAATGTAATGCATACAAGAGGAAAATAACTTGGATTAAACTTGATCATCCTATGGTGGTAAATGAAGATGAATGGAAGGTGGATGAGATCACATGAATAAGAGACAATGTCTTTTCCAACCATGATATGTCCCTCTTCTATCAACTTGTGTAACATGGTAACCTTAGAGTTTATTTCTGGAATTCACATTAAAGATCATGTTACTGTTTGGTTGGTTTGGACTCAAACGTCATCGTCATAACACAAGACATAGGGTTAAGTTAGGTTTTTCATTCAATCAGTATGTCTTCAAGCTGACTAATCCAAACAATTCCTCCAGTTATGTACTCTTAAACATAGCAAATTTAACTTAAAGCGCAAAGCATAAAAGCATTCAAATTTTTATTTAGAATTTTCGGAATTGATACCACATCATCAACAAATGGCTAATCCCAACCAAAATTTTATATTTTGTCCACAATTACACTGGATAGAAGTGGACCCTAAATACAAAATGAAAAATCTAATTTTTCTGAAACAAAAACATGTAGATGTATGATAAAAATAAAAGATGCAAGAGGTAAAGATAGAAGCACCATTCCATTCCTCCCCCTAAGCTTGAATATGACATTGTCCGCAATGTCAAAAGTAAAGGAAGATAAATGGAACGATTGTACCGATATGTGAGCTCAGATCTGGGCAAAAGACGGGTGAGTGAGATCCACATGAATACATGCCCTCAATAAGCACTCGAGCTCAGTGAAGTGTCTATGCTTGCTCAGCTTGTGAGATATCACTGATGAGAACTCAGTACTACCGACAGTGAAGTCGGTGATACCGACTCAATGCATCCCTACACACTGAATGCACATATCAAGGCACCTTTTTTACTTGCATCAAAACTAGATATCACAATCTACAAATAGGAATGTAAAATTAGAATTAAAAGTTTAAAAAATAAACCTAATTGGTGGGTTGCCTCCCACAAGCTCCCTTGTTTAACGTCCTAGGATAGACACATGTCAATCAACAATAATCAGGTGGTCGTGGAGGAGGGTGAAGCTCTCTCTGCCTCTTCCTTCTAAACTTTTGGTTCCTTGCAACAATGATAAAAAACAAATAATAGTCAGAAGACCAACATGTATGGTTGACGTTCCATTTCAATAATAAATTATCACTGCAATGAACATGAACATGAACATGACTCATAATCAAGTCTTGATGTGGGAGCACATGCAGAAATAGATAGCCATGAGGTGAAAGATATAATGATGATTTCTCCTTAATTTCTATGACCATCCCCAATGGATCACTCCTATCTACACATAATGGAGAGGTTATATTAAAGGTGAAATTTTGTGCCTCCTCCTCTTCTAATAATTCAATTCCCCCACATTCATTAATATCCTCACAAAAACTTTCAAAATTTTCATCTGGATATATATCCCATATAGGATCCTCAATAAGGAAATGAAGAGATGGGTCTTGTGGTGAAGGAATTATGTGATGGGTAACGGGAAATTCCTCCACCTTTTCACTCTCAGTATCCTCTTCCTCACTCTCTTCCTCCTCTCTAAGATCACTATCAAATAAAGCACCTTTTGCATCCTCCTCTCCTTCACTCATATCCCAAACACATATATCAAAATTGTCATCCACCTTATTTGCATCATTCTCCTCATCTTCCTCATCAGATCCCCAATCATATTCAAGATCAATCCTAGGAGTCAAGGGTGTGGGTGTGGGCTCAATGGAAGGACATGATAGAGGTGATTCTAAAACTTCTTCGAGTATGTTATCCTCACTCTCTAATTCCTTATCCTCAATCTCAACATCTTCCATTTTCTCTATTCTACCCCAACCTCCATTAGAAATAGGACCTTTGCGATTTAAAACATATTGAACCAAAATCCTAATATGCTCACGATGAGTTTTCTTTGAGATTTTCTCATGATGTAATGAAGGTGGACTCAAACATCTATAACCTCCATGTGCATTTCCACACTCAAAACAAATAGGGGCCATGTGCTTTTTTTTAATAACTTTTTTTTAAATGAAAGAAGACTAACTACAAAGAAATGTTTAGATGAATATGTATATTGCCTAAACTAACAGTAAAGTTTTATGTAATGAAAAATGGGAAGAATAAAAAAAAATTAAACAAGGAAAATGAATACAATGGCCTAGAGTGGCCGATCCTAACTTTTTATAGTGTTAACCAAGCCAACTCCCCGGCAACGGCGCCAAAAACTTGACACACGTATAACGTGCGTGTAATACACAAGTGTACGTGTCAAAGTAATATGGGATTATGAGTCCCGAGTTATCGAACACGGGGAGTTGTGCAGTTAAAGACTATTACTAATAAGGATTGATCAGCTAAGCCGAAAACAAGAGTTGATTGGTTGTTTAATTAATTAAGAACAAAAAGTAAATATAATGAAGATTTTTGTGATCAAGAAGGGATGGATTCCTTAGGACTTTTGGTTTCACCACGGGAAATACAAAATCTAATCCGTAATTATTAATATAACTCCCTCCTAATCCTGAATAAAGAGCCTGTAGCTAGAAACTACCTGCTTTCGCAGTGTAATTCCCCTACCTAATCTAAAGCCAATTCCATTCTCATAGTAATTGATTCATTAGTTAGGTGCTTTTGGTTTAACTCTGGGTAATCTCCTCCCATTTATGCCTCACCTTTCTCAAGGGACGCCGATAAATAGGTGAACCTATGTATTTCTAATCCTTAATCCCCTTTTCAGTAGTAATTAAGGATCTGATACACTAATTGTGGTGATCAGGCACAATAAGGACATGCAATTTCCATAGATTCATATTCAAAAATTAAGAGGAAAATATATATTAACTCATAAGAATCAGATACAATGCATACCCGGGCTACTCCCGGGTCCTAAGGAATTACGGTTTTTAGCCGAAAATAGATGACATGGTATCACAGTAACTCGAGAATATGCAAAACATGAATTTCGAGATACAGTAAATTGGAGAAAGGGTTAAAGAGTGGATCTGGAGAAGATGGAGAGAATTTTCCGCCGTTTCCGCCGCCAAAACGCCTCTGCGGTCTTCCGTGTAGGGTTCCTCTACTTTTCTCTCTCCGTTTGGTTGCCGTATCATCCCCCATGATAGATCTCCCAATTGCGGTTCTAATGGTGTCTTTTATAGCCGTCGTACATGTTTAGGTTAAGAGGAAACCTAAAATGTAATTTTTAATACAATATGTGTTAAATTTAACACATTAAAATTTAGTCTGCAGCGTCTGAGTCGATGGTATCGAGTTGGAAGTCTTTAGTATTGAATTCTTCACAGTAAAACGTCCTTTTCCTTTTCAATCTCGAGCAAAAAATATTTGTACTCTGATGCCATGTCGATACCATCGAGTTGCAAGTCGATGGTATCGACTTTGCTCCTAGTAAATAGTAATTATCTGTATTAAAATAATCAATGAATAAAATCAAATAATTATTATAATAATTAAAACATGTAAAATACATGTAAAAATATAAGAAATGATGCACAAGTGATTTTTACTAATTTAGTAAAATATGTATTAAAAAGATATTCAATTAAGCACAAATGACACAGAAAATAACCAAATTAGATATCAAATTAACAACAATTTATGCATACATCACACGGTCTATCCAAAACTCACACTTCAAGAATTTTCCATAGAACTTCTTCCTTCTCAATATATCAAGGACTCTATCCAGGTGGTCTCGGTGTTTCTCTAGGTCATCGGAATAAACCAAGTTGTCATCTATGAACACTATGACAAACGAGTCAAGGAAGGGTTGGAACACACTGTTCATGAGGTTCATAAACACACTCGGGGCATTGGACAACCCAAAAGGCATAACTACAAACTCATAGTGGCCATAATGGGTTCTAAAAGAATTTTTAAGGATGTCCTCACTCTTGACTCACAACTGGTGGTACCCCATCCTCAGGTCAATCTTTGAAAGGACTTGGGTTGACTTCAACCGATCAAACAGGTTGTCTATACGGGGTAAAGGGTATTTGTTCTTAATGGTAGCCTGGTTGATCATCTGATAGTCTATGCACATTCTGAGTGACCCATCCTTCTTCTTCACAAAGAGAACTAGTGCTCCCCATGGTGATGTGCTAGGTCAGATAAAACCTTATCTAGCAGTTCCTATAGTTGTTTCTTCAACTCAAGTAACTCAGCAGGGGCCATTCTATAAGGTGGTATCAAAATAGGGTTTGTCCTGGGAGCTAGCTCTATCGAAAAGTCTACCTCTCTCTCAAGAGGAATCCCATACAAATTATCTGGGAATACATCTACATAGTCCCTGACTACCTCTATTTCCTCAAAGGGTTGCACCTTAGGCTCCGGCTCGGTAACGACTACTAGGAAAGCTTGACAACCTTTGGTTATCATCTGTTCTACTTTCAAGGTTGACACATACAAGCTAGTGGTAGAATCCTTCCAACCCCTAATGCTAAATGGTGGGTGACCTGGTCTTTTTATGATTACCTTCTTTTCCCTACAATCTATATTTTCCCTATAGGTATAGAGTCAATCCATGCCAATGATTACATCAAAGTCATTCATGTCAAGGAGGATAAAATATGTAGGGAACTCATGATCTCGATACCTAAAAGGTATCACATGAGTTTTAAAAAGGGATGTAAAGATCTGACCACTTGGGGTTGTGAAATCCAAAATATATCCTAAATCCTTGATATACAAACAAAGCATAGTTGTGAGATTCCTCAAAATAAAAGTATTAGTAGATCTAGGGTCAAATAAAGCTTTTACACTATGTCCCATGACTTCAAGAATGCCTACATTATTTTTCAAAATACATTAGACCACTACATGTTTATATTATAACATAAAAGTAAACTCTAAGGGTTATTACCCTCTATCAACCGATTAGCATTAGCTTGAGCCTCCTCATTGTCAATAGCAAAAACTCAGCTTGTCTTCGTTCTCCAGCAGGTGGGGTTGCAACTATAGGTTGGGCTGATATTGGTCTTGGGCCCTTCTAGTCTGGCAGAGGGAAGTTGGCTTGAAGATGTCCCTCTTGCTGGCAACGGTAGCACACTTCTTCTTATAACGACACTCGCCTGAATGCCAATTTCCACAGGTGTGACGCCTAGGCAGTTGTTCTCATGATGAGGTTTTCCTTTACCTCCATGCTTTCCCTTGGCATGATTAGATCCTTGTCCTTTCATGTGATCATTCTTCTGGCCATGGGTACCTTCAGTGAAACCCAAATATCCTTTAGATGGGTTCTGAGAAGGCATCACTATCCTGTCCTTGTCTAGGGCAGTGTTGTAGGCTTCGATGAAGGTTGATGGTTTACTCTCCATCACATGAGGCTTAATGACAGGGTGAAGACACTCTACAAAATGGTTCACCCATCTCTCCTCCATCATCATATGCCCAAAATGCTCCAGGATATGAAACATGTAGCCAAAGTCTGTGACTGATAGGCTACCTTGGATTAGGTTGGTGAACTCCCTTTCCTTCTCCTTCTTAACTGAGGTGTGAATGAATGTGGTTGTGAAGATAGTCCCGAAGTCGGTCCATGCCATTGGATCCATGTTCAAATCTTGACCCATGATGTTGTTCTCCCACCAGATCTTGGTTGCTCCTTCTAGGAGGTGAGCAACAAACATGACCTTCTTGTTCGGCTGCACCTCCAGCATGCGGAAACCATTCTCGATCGCTAATAGCCAAGCATCTGCTTTGTTGACCACTTCATCTATCCTCTCCCCAAAACTTCGCAATGTTCAGCTTGATGAAGTCTAGAATGGTGACTCCAAGTCGGGGATGAACGAAAAGCAGTTCACCATTTTCATCTCTGGATATATCCCTGACGGTCAGGGCACTAATGGCCTTAGTTAGCTTCTTCTGTTGTTCCATCCATAGAGCATCAGGGGTGTGAACTACCATAGAAGGTCCTGGGCCACCAGTCGGGTTCTCCTCGAGTTCATCTTCAGATATGGGTTCCTCTTCCTAGTCCATCTTTGGGTTGTCTAAGGGAACCGACTTGGGGAATGAGCCTTCTTTAGAGGGTCCCTCATGTCTCTTTCTCTTCTTTCAGGACTCGTCACCATGGTCCCTCTTCCTCTTCTCAGAAGATCCCCTCCTCTTGCAGGGAGGCCTAACCCTAGTAGGGTTCTCAGTGGCCTCGAAGGGAACAACTACGGTCTTCAAACGGGCCATGTTGTTTCACACAAGCTAAAAATCTTTTAGTCACATATTTATAACTTGGAAGATATATAAGATTTAACTTACATCCATGTCGTCTTATTTACATGCATTTTATTATTTGGTGGAGGATCCCTTAATCCTTAACACTTTGAATTCCCAAAAATAGGAGGTGGTGGAGAGAGAAAATCCTAAGCTCTTAATGTTTCTCCAAAAATAAGAGGTAAAGAAGGGACGAAAACAGATGAGAAGACCTAGATGTATCTTATTTCGAGTCAATTCCTCAGATTTTGGCCAGGTAGTCACACATAATCTGAGAGTCCTCATAGAACGACTAGTAGGGTGGAGGAAAATATTTCCAGCCCCCGAATCATGATCCTTTTCTAGACACCTCCATCATCGAAAAATCTTCTAATAGCTCCCTTGGGCTCTAAAGAGTTTGTAAAATTTATTAATTATTAGAGATTAAATGGAAAACCACGCTCTGATACCAAATGTAATGACCCTACTTACTAATAACCCCCAATCAAGGGAGTCCAAGAAGTCAGAGGCGTTATCCCAAAATAGGATCAATGGTTTTGCAAATAATAAAAAATAATTAATAAATTCTACTAAAGACTAAATTGAAAAATGGCATTAAATGTTTCTTTCAACATACCTTCAAAATTAGGTAACTGGGACTTCTACCCAAAGTAGGGCTCTATCTACCTAAATCCTCCTTTATTATTTTAACTTTAATCTTCATAGGAGCTGTGAGACCCGATTACAAATCAAGCCATCACCAATAATAATCACAGTTTAATTATAAGCAACAAAATTAAAAACCACTAAGAATTAAAACCATTTGGCACATAGATCCTCTTCCAGGAAACTCTTACAAAAAGAACCAAAACTTTATATACATGTGGTTCATGTCGTTCATACATTGTACCATCTCATCTCGAGGATAACAAGTACTAGTTGCTTTACCTTAACATGTACAATAGCAACATAAAAATCTCAAGGTAAACAACCAAAATCTCAAGTCATTCATAAAAACCATTAAGAACTATCTCCCAAGGACCTAAGAGTACAAAGACGACACATATGACTTCTATCTATAAGAAATGACAAACTGTACACTCAACTTGCTATCACTGTTGTCCCAACTACTGTTCTCCTTCTACAGACTAGTCTCTACCGCTTCGTGCACGTCCACCTTAAAAATTGTGATCCCATGGGGTGAGACAATTATCCCAGCGAGAGATATAACTCTCTGCCGACTATATTATTATCAAGGTTAAGCAGTATAAAAACTGAGAAGAGATTCTTTTGTATTAATCAGCATGATTAATTATTGTTATAAGTAGAACAGAGTAATCATTTCTATTAAAATAATGCATCTATCTATGGTAGAGAAATAAATCATCTATTCACTATGCAAGCGAATATGAAGAATTGTGAATAGCATGTATACAACTAAGATGTATAAAAGGAGTGTACATCAACCAATGTCTTTTCATATTTGATCCTTAAGCAGATACACTACATGGCTGATTACATATTACACTTATGCCTTGAGGAGATGAAGTATATTGTTCATACTCCAACTGACCACTAGTAAGTAGAAATCGGTACCATACAAGGTCGATGGCAGAGCCGGCTGTCAAGACCTCACCTTTCTCGGTCAGTATGAGATGACTTAGATTCAGCATGACATCTTTTGTTAGCTACTGGTAGGACATATTGTGTCATCTGCAAATAGCATGTCGGGGTATAGCAGCATCTTCACTATAGAATTATTGTTGTAGCATGTACTCTCTTCGATAGAGTCCATGTAGCTTTCCCAGATTATAATATAAGGATAAGGAAGATCAACATCAATTCCTCTCCTGGTCGGGAGATTTTATACTTCAATCCCGACACCACTTAGAAATGAAGAAGGATTACACATCAATTTCTTATTTGGTCGGGAGATTCACATCATCCCGTGATAAATAAGGAAGGTGTGACACCGATTCTTCATTGAGACGTTTGGATATACTTCGTCCTTCACCCCCGCATATTAAAAAATATGCACTTTCGAGTTAAACTCGTTTCACCATCAACAATTTCTGACACTGAATGGATCTATGGTCAGGGCACTACATGATGATATTTAACTTAAGTAATTAGGTACATTACAATATTCTTTTAGCATCAACCAAGTTTCAAACATGAATTATAATAGATGCTATAAAGAAAAGGTAGTACTTTTAAGATTTTTGGAACATTTTGAAAGTATATCACTCAGGATATCAGTCCCTTATCACATCATTGGGAATTCTCATTCCTTCACGTCATCATCATCATGATTACTGGATCTGGGTATTCAAACCCTTAGATCACCACATAGCATTGTTACCTCTGTAACATGTAACTATGATCTCTAGGTCCTTAGACCAAGGTATTCATCTTACTTGTTGTACAAGTATTTCACATAGCTTACATGGTTCATTTAAACATCTTGTCATCTCTTACTAGGCAACAACTTATATTTTAAGACATCAGACTGTATAATCATTATACTTGTTATACAAGTATTTCACATACCTTACAAAACTTATTTAAATTTATTGATATAGCACATCACAGCTCATATCTTGCTATGCTCATCATTTCATGATTCTTGAATAGTGTGCACTTTATGATGAAAAACTCTTAACAATATATGAAATCACTATACAATTTAAGAGAAATGCATCCTACCCATGATTAGGGTTAGGATTATCTACATCATCACCCTGTGATATAAGAAAGTACATCCTTCCCATTATTAGGGTTAGGATTTCTCACTCTAACCGATTATGTTTGTAAAAGCATATCATCACCCTTCATTAGGGTTAGATTTTCCCTTTATTAACAATTAAGGATTCAAGATCATAATGTCTAGAATCAAACCCTAATTCATACCCCACTCATCTTAGGAGTATCAATACATACTTATCAACATGTTTATCACACATGAAAAAGTTTGTCTCTCATCCTTATTAGGATATTGATTCACTTCTTAAGGTCTATTAGTTTATCATTAACAAATTGAATGAAACTCATTGTGTCTCAATATTGCATTAATCACACAATATTGCATTAATCACACAACATACATCACTTAAACAAATTTTAAATGGATTGGAGCATGCCTACCATATCGGGTACCATGGTCCATAATGTTATCATATTGTGCTTTGAAGATGCACATAACATCATATTATGGTTTCATACAAATCCTTTGATAAAACTACAACATCATGCCAGGTTTAGGGTTTTCACCTAGCTCCATATCGTGTAGCTATGTCGAGTTGTCTATCACCTAGCTTGTATCATCTTAAGTCACCCTTATATCGTGTATGGGTGAGACTCTTTAACTTTATATCAGACATAGGGTGTCAAGGGTATACCATATCGAGTATAACATGAGTTGCCTCATCAAGTATTCTTTAAGTATATAAAAAATGACACCATATTGGTTTCTTGTCTTAGATTTCCATATCATGTTCCTATATTGGATTGCCATATTGTGATCCATATTGGATACCATATCAGTTTATGTGTTGGACATCGTATCGGTTTCCATCTTGGGTTTAACATATCAGGTTATATATATTGGGTATCATATCGGGTTATATATATATTGGGTATCATATAGGGTTACCTATAATAGATAAACCCTTGATCTTATAACCTCTCTATACTTTCAAGGTTCGATTCTTTTATAATAAGTATACAACAAGATAGATACTTAGTTTCTCTTCAACTCATCTCAAGGTAGTAAGGTATATCGGGCTTCAAAGGCAATTGATTTTCAAAGCATATCGGGTTTCCATTTCTCCATCTAGGGTTTTTCCCATATTGTGTAAAAGTTAAAGATTTAACCTTGTATCGTGTATAAAGTTCTAGTAGGTAACTCCCATATCATTTACAAGACATGTCTTATATCAAGTATGAGGTATCACCTATCTTAATATCGGGTTATCCCCCATCTAGGGTTTCATATTGGGTTTAAGGTATTTCAACCATGTCAGGTTGTACCATATGTTTAACTACATGTCTTATATCATGCATTAGTATACACTTAGCAACATATCATATACTAGGCATGTATTTCATGATCATATCATGCAAGAGGTGCTTTCTTGTCTCCCTCATCTCGGGTTACTCAAAATTAGGGTTTAGCATATCAATTTATAAGTATGTACTAGACACTATTGCTTGACTTAATATCGTGTAAGGGGTGTATGATTGACACCATATCGTGTTTAAGATATGAACTTCATCTCCATATCGTGCAAGAAGGTATAAACTCATAAAAATGCCATGCTAGTAATGTATGTACATAACCATATCAGGTTAGAGGTACATGCTTAGGTGCTTGAACCCAATATCACTTTATAAGGTGATACCATCTTCTTCAAGATCTAGACCTTCATTCTAACTATTATAGTTCATGGGTAACAAGTCTAAGCAACTACTAGAACTCATAGATTCATCAAATATTCAAGAAAATCTCAGAAACAAAAGTAAAACATTAAGTATAGAAAGGTAAATGGTGAATAATAACATGGTTGGGTTCAAGTTATATAACCCACCTTATGAACAACTTCAAAGCTTCATGCTCCAAAACTTCACATTCCTAAAGTTGAATATGAGCTTATGGAATTCCAAGCCTTGAGATCCTTAGCACTTTATCTTCACCTCTTATGGCCGATATCAACTTGCTTGACTGATATCACCTTGCTTGGCCAATATCCTTCCTCTATGGCCAATACCAAGCTCTAATTCAATACTCCCCCACTTGTGCACAATCAAGGTGGTATGAAAAATATATTAGAGTCTATGCACAATATCTCAAGGAAAGGAGAGTTGTGAGGTTTGAAAATTTTATTAGTAAGTGAAGGAAGAGGTATATATACTTGTGTTCTTGAGATAAAGTGTAAAAAAGGTGTCCTTACCTTATGGTACTAAGTGACACGTGGCCATGCATGGTTGACACGTTTCCATGCATGCACACATATATATCTTGCCATGCAAAAGTCTTAAGGATAATCTAAAGGTGATATTTCGGCCATCCTTATCTTATTAAATAAGATATCTCATCTTTATCTTACAAATAAAGCAAACCGATACACTTTTTGCAAGGGAGCATCTAGCCCGTCATGGATTACCTCCCTAAGATGATTAGGTCATCATGGCCTTTGTCAAGATCACACAAACCAATAGGAAACTTCCTCTATGGCCTCTTGGCTGATAGGGACTCACATTCTAAGTCTACAACTCGATATAGCTCAAGTAAGGGCTTCACCTTAAATTCATTCTTGGTCTCTTCATGACTAAGAGTACCATCCCTCAAAGGTGGTTCAATCACGGATCATCCTTCTTTATATCTCCTCGAAATGATACCTAGAGGGAGTAGGGACACACTACAGATGGTAATTTGCATATCAACCCTATATTTTGGATAAATTACAATTTATACCAAAATTGGTACACAAGGCACTAACATTGTTCAAAAAAGCTCAATACTTGAATTTTAGGCTTTCCACAAGCCACCACTTAGCATCATCCTCTTTAATATGATATTAAAACACTTAGGACACATTCAACATGTGACATTTTGCAATGTTTCCCCTCATCTTGGGAAAATTGCACTTTTTACTCAAATTGTCATATAATGCACACATAGTTTGCAAATAAGCTCAAACTTGAAAATAAACTTCACAAAGAGTCTTAATTACTTTTCAAAAGATTAGAAAAAGTTTATAATTAACTTGTTTAAGAAAAACTTCTACGGGTAATCCATAACCCAGGTCAGAGGTGTCACAGGAGCCACTTTACTATTTGTCTAATTTCAAATATTACCTAAAACGCAGACAAACAAAACAACATTCAATATAACGAATTATGCTGGTATGTGGGGGAACCAATAATCTTGCATTTGATTGTAACAACATATTGCAATAATTATGATTTAACAAACCAAACATTGCATTTTAAACATAACTACACTATCCCTATATATCCTTGCATCTGTGCTATCTCTATAGCGGATAAGGATGCTACCTCTCTTATATGGCAGATCTCAACTAACCCCCATAATTCTACCTTATCGGTAGATCAATACATAGGGTTGTGGAGTCGTATGGTCCTACCCAATGGTAGACCAACACATCGACTCATGATAACCTGATGATCCTACCCAAAGGGTAGACCATGTACTAGGTCATCTATCTCATCATCATCAAAGCTACAGGGGAGGACTAGGATCTAAGCTATTCATGCACATATACTTATGGTGATAGTCATTGTCACTTTATAGTTGCATGAAATAAAAGTCAACCAAGCAATTATTCCAAGCAACTAATAAAACCTCAAAAATTGCCATGAAACTAGAGCGATATAACCATAAGCATAACTGCATACCTATTCTTCAGCAAGAGAAACCAAAATCAGTGAGATATCCAAGCAAGAACCTAATGCAATCAACCCTTAATTCCTGAAACATATAGATTACCTAATGTCTCTATCATATTCTAAACAACTTCCTAATGACATGAGGATATTTTCTAAGGCTTTCAAGTCCCCTTAGGATTCATTAGGGTTTCTTAGGTTGCTTTATCCAAATTCACCCCTTTTTAGGCTAATAACCCTAAAATAAGTTTCTTATTTACCAAAACCCTAATTATTCCAATTATCCTCATTAAGGGTTCTTTAATCTCAAACCAAGTTCAAGATCATTATATCTCTGTTGTATGCTTATGTTTTCAGATTAAAACCATTAAAACTCATATTTTCCAAAATTAGGGTTTTAATCCCATTAATGCATAATTATGTGTACAAAACCCTAAAACAAGCATAATATCATCTTTTTCAGATTTAACTCTTCCATTTATTCTCAATAGGCTAATATTACTCAAATTAACCCAAAAGAGACATTAAATCTGATTTCCATATCAAATTAGGGTTTTAGCATAATTTAGTACATTGAAAGTGGTAACTTTATGTACATTTTAAATTACAAGCAAAAACAGGCTTCGATTCCATTTTATTGGGTTCTACACATTTTCCTGATCAAAAATCACTATCTACTTTTATTTTTTAGCCAAAAAATCAAATTTTAACGAATTAAACAAGATTTACTCATTTTCTAGAATTTTTGACCAGAGAGGCAAAATACCTTTCTTTTTGGAAAAAACGGCAGCCGTTGGATCTCAGGTCGTGGTTGACTGAGTGGGGATCGAGTGGATCACTTTGATCGCATCCACTCACGCCTTCTAAAGCGTGGAGCAATCCTAATCCGTCGATCAGTCTCGGCGGTCAGCAGTTCACCCGGATCGAATAGTCTCCACTAAAGCGGGGGGCTTCGACCCGCGGAGGTCCTACGGCGGCGTGCTCATCAGTAAAAAATTATTCATGCAACTAGGGGCACGAGGAGGCACAAGAATAGGCCAGTCAATCTCATGAGGGTAGACCAAGGTCGGGGGTAGCGCTATTTATAGGGCTCGTGTAGGCTGTTGGGGTTTTCGACCCTTGCCATCACCCCTTTCTCTGAGAAATTTGGGTGTTTCCTCTAGAACCCCCCGATCCTCAAAAAACTTAGGTCTAAAGGGTTCGAAATCCTCTCCTGAACCAAACTAGTCAATTTCCTTGTCCGCACATGGAGTGATTTGTGAGAAAATTGAGATGGAAATCTTGTTTTGTTCAACTTGTTTCACAGTTCCTCTAGAACTAGGTGACGAACAACTATCGTTGGATCTAGATCCAACGGACCATGTCGCACATGCCAAAACAATTAAATCTATTAATTTCTCTGGAATAATCGTGACATTTTACATTTCTCTCACTTGAGGGAAATTTGTAAAATTCATAACTCTCAAACCATGTCTCCTTTTAATCTCAAATTTTGAGGAAACTCATTAATAACTTAGTCTATATGCATGACAATTTTGGAGTCATAATTCCAAAGTAGAGGAGTCTTTTCTTCATGTGCAAGTTATTACTTAATAAAACATATTTTATTCATATTTTGTCTCTCTTACTCTCTTATTTTCCTTTATTTAGATTCCTTGTATCTCAAGAAACCATGTGAAGTTCGATATATCATCCATTATAATCAATCACACATCTTTCCATAGATTTCTTATATTTTTCATCTTTATTTCAATTTCCTTTATTATTTATGCATTATTTGTTTTCCTTCAACTTTTCCTTCCTCTTTTTTCATCTTGGACTCACTAATACAATAGGTTCCATGAAAACACATGAATAAGGAAAAGTTGCAAAAGAAACCCATATATTTATCATAAGTCATACATTTTACAAGCAAGTACATTCCTTTGGAAAAATTGCATTTACAACCATACAAGCAAAAATCAAGGTTGTAACAAATCTCCTACACACTCTAATGGATGATACAAGTGATTAAGATTAGAGAGAGAGAGGAGGTTGTAGGATCACTCAACTGTGGAATAGGGACCTTCATAGTGCTTTCCTTGAATGCTCAACCTTGGAATGAAGCCCAAGGGGTCCTATGTATAGTTGGGAATGCCTCTTAGCCTTTGGGAACACTTAAGAGTGAAAACTAGCCATTTTGTGGCTTGCAAGAGATATATTTTCGACCCACAATGGCTAGAACACTTTTCTCCACTATACTGTATAATACTTTTGGTAGAGTTTCTATAAAGGTAACTCGACCAAATACACCATGCGACAAAGCTAATTTGACCAATCGGTCAAGTTTATCATGGATGAGACTCGACCGATCACTTAAATAAATTTTGTTCCAGTACAGGGATCGATCGAGTTCTGTGTATAGGAAACTCGACCGAACCATGACATTCTCAAAATCCATCAAGAATCGATCGAGATTGCAACTCGACCGATAAAGTTCCTGTAATAAATTTTAAAAATGTCATTAAAGTGCTTAAATATTTGATTTAAGTGCTCCTGATTTTTTCTATGCTTAATTACAAGTCATACAATCATCAAAAGTGATTTACAACATGATTCTAATAGATTTACATCATATTCCAAAAACATGCACTTGTATTGACTTTGACTTGTCTTTTATCCAAATTGAGATGTGCAAGTTTGGGCATTTGCAGTGTGTCTATACCTAATATGAAATCACTCAAGTAGAATCATTAAACACAAATAATTGGAATGGTTTAGTCATCATCAAAAGAAGGGTTTGGTTAATTTATACCTAGAGTCAACACCAACAACATGTGATGAGTGCAGTGATTTCAGGTCTAAGAATCACAATCACCACCTTCACTATGAGAGATGACTTAGATTACCAAGATGGTTTCCATGTGTCACTCTCAAGGTGGGTATGTCGGATAGACCGCTGCCTAACATGTATCTATATGCTTAGTTTGATATTACCATATCATGACTAATGAGATTTAGTCATCAACCAACCCACACTTCAATCTTATGTGTTACTGGTGTCTATCTACCTTCCACGGTAACAACCGACTAGGGTCATAACAAGAATATACATACTTTTAGCATTCACATGATCTCATTCTCTAAATCACGTACTTGAAGACATACATCATTGAGTATTGTCATTCTTTAGACATTCATCATGTTTCCTTATGATCTCATAATTTAATGAAATGTAATGAAATGGAAGCTTTCCTTTTAAGAGTATTAATCAAATAATTTATGTTATAAGCCATGTCAATCATCACATGATTGGCTCTATGGGCATACCTTACCAACATTAAGGTATGGAGATCTATGGAATCAAGTTTAGAGGCTTGAAGGCCGACTAGAATTTTAGATTGTTTGCTAAGAATTCTTCTTTGGCCAATCAAAATTATATGTTGACCGATGAAACACTTAGAGGATTGAAATGTATAAGCCCTTTAGAATTTTAAATTGATGAGAGCTCTGGATTGATGACAAATCTTGGCGTGTCAACCGGTGGAAGTTTTGATGTTTGTAAATCGACTGAACTTCTATATGTTTCAGCTGATGAATGTATTGGTTGTGTCAATTGATTGAATTTCTAGTTGGGCCATTATTCTTTGACCAAGTGAAATCTTGCATCGACCAAAGGGAATAAATGCATTATTTAAGGGTTGTTTAGACATTTACAACCATTAAAGCCTATAATTATCATGTTTTAATGTGGCATATTTGAACAAACTATTTTCCAATTGTAGCATACATTATTATAAATAGGTAATATGGTTTTCTAAGTAGTACCTAGAGGTGTCAATCTGTCTTAGTTTAGCGCATGTTTGCTTGTAGGTAGATGGAGCATATTGTTGGTGTTACAAAGAATGAAATCCTTCTCTTGTGTTCTAATTGCAAGCTTAATGTTTCGTTTGCATATTTTGAATTTATTACTTTAGTGTGTTTCTGTTTGGTACAATGTAAATAGTTGGATGCTATATTGTTATCCATGCACCCTTTTCATCTAAGACCATCCTCTCCAGCATTCGAGAGAACCTATCTTCTCTAGACCAAGGTAGATAACTCCCAAACAGATAGAGGATGAGAAATTGACACTTTAGAAAATGAACTGAAGTATGATTGAGAATTGGTTTTCTACAAAGAGTTAGATCTGCATCTAACATGGTTTTATACACAGTCCAACCAAGCTAGTCCTTAGTGTTGAAAGCTTTGGCTCTAGTATGAATTTCTTAAAGGGTAAGAAAACAAAATGATAAAAATCTTTGAAGCTAATATACGAGGTTTCCTAATGTTATTTTAATGCACGCATAAACAATGTTGGATCCAACATACATTTTCAACATTATACATCTTGATGTGTTCATATTAAAAGCACAATGTTTGATATGGCATTTTTTTATTTATTACTTAAGTGTGTTTGTCTCTGGTACGATGCATATAGTTGGATTGTCATCCATGCATCAATTTCATATGCGACCATCCTACATGGCCTCTCACAACACCTAATTGCTCTAGAATAATGCAGATAACTCCAATCAGATACAAGATGGGGAATCAACACTTTAAAAAATGAAGCAAAGTATGTTAGTAAATTGGTTTTCCACAAGAAGTTGGATTTGCATCCAACTTGGTTTGATACACAGCCCAACCAAACATGCCCTTTAGCGGTGAAAGCTTGGCTCTGGTATGGATTTTGTAGAACGGTAATAGAAAAAAGTGAAAAAAAGCTTGGAAGCTAATGGACGAGGTAAAATAAAGCTAGTTCAGTGTGCGGATAAACCATGATGGATCCAACATATATTTTGGGCATTATAAATCTCAAATTACCAAATGGTTATCAAACAATACATAATTCATTATGCATTTATACGTTACTCTCTCTCTCTATATATATATACATATATATATATATATATATATATATATATATATATATATATATATATATATATATATCCAATCAGATAGTGTAAGTCACTCATCCAAGGGCAACAAAATCGACGCACGAAACTGATTTGAAATGCATTATTTTTGCGGTCTTTATAACATGACCTATAAATGTCCAAATGTGCTCAAATTTTGCGTATGAGCTATTCACAATATGTTTAATAAGATCAGCGGATTAGATTTTTGAAAAAAATATTGCATCATGAAAAACGAAAAACTACTTGAGTGTATTCTGTTCTGAATACACATATTCTAGCCTGACTCTCTCTCTCTCTCTCTCGATATATATATATATATATATATATATATATATATATATATATATATATATATATATATATATATATATATATATAGTTAGGCTAGAATACACTCGAGTGTACAGATCATGCCGTACACCCCAATGGTGTTTGTCTAGCTAGACCATGTTTTTCCAAAATCTAATCCATTGATCTTCATGGTTACAATAATAATATGTCACATACAAAATTTGAACTCATTTGGATGAGTGTAAGTCACTCATCCAAGGACAACAAAATCGACGCACAAAACTAATTTGAAATATATGATTTTTTCCTCCTTTAGATGCACGACCTATAAGTGTCCAAATGAGCTAAAATTTATTATATAGTATGTTCTTATGCTAATTAAGAAGATCAACGGTTTAGATTTTTAAAAAATTTACTGCATCTTTAAAAAAGACTGAGGTGTACGGTGTCTCCGGTACACTCGAGTGTACACTAGCCTGACTATATATATATATATATATATATATATATATATATATATATATATATATATATATATATATATATATATTTTAAAAATAAGAAGACATAAAAGCCTAAAGAAACCCGATTTGAATCCAACGTTATCCACCACCACCGACTGCATAACTGAATTAGTTGGTGTTTCGATTTATAAGCCCACTCGTCATGAACCGAACTTCTCTTTCCTTTTCCGGCAATTCTTGCGCATCAAGTTTCTCTTCTGAAAAAGAAGAGGAGAAACTGTGGTTTGTCCGTCTACGCGGCCAGCCAGATCAGTCTGCTGCGACTGTCCACTACCCAGTCCGAAACGCAGCCTTAAAACCCTTCCTCCTCGCGTTCTCGGCACATTCATCTCCGTCACCTACTCCGCTACCGCACTCTGCTGTCCCACCTCGCCGCCGCCCGCTGGTCCTTCTTCTCACCACGGGATTCAACAAATTAAACAACCATTCCATCCATGCCTTCATCAAGGGCGTCTCGGAGCCGAAGGGCAGCATCGACGTCTTCATCTGGGTCACACGAGTTCTCGGACCTGCCGATCCCCGGCGTCCAATGGGGGATACGAGATCGGGTGGTGAAGAACAAGCCGAGCCTCGACCCTTTCCCCGTCATCGTGGTGCCTCTACCACGGAGGCCCCTTTTCCCAGGCTATATGACGGCGACGTACCTGAAGAACCAGCCGACCCTGACGAGGTGTGTCTGCGGTGGCGGCGGCGATACCAGCGAGGAGAAGAAGACGACTGTTGCGGCGTTCATGCTGAAAGACACGGCGGACTACCATGGCTGCATCCTCCGGCCTGGGTTACAGGGCAAAGAGCTTCTGGAGCGGCTCCACAGTGTCGGGACTCTGGCGGAGACCAGAGGGCCGATACGGTGGACGCATAACGGACAGATGTACCTCTACGGCCTTCGTCGCGTGCGGATGACGGGCCATGTCATCACGGAGGATCCCCTGACTGTGATGGTAGAGCCTATGAAGGAGGTTCTTGAAGAGGACAAGAAGCTTAACCGCCTTCTCCACAACGGCCGCACACCCAGGGCGCACATTGACCGGGAAGTCTTATCCATGTACCGGCCGTTCAAACAGGTCTTCAAGCTCCTCGAGTCGCTGGTGAACCATCACCATATAGACCCGCAGGGACAGGTCGGGTTCTACATGGGCATGTGGGAGAGTGAAGTGAGTTACCTCCCAGACTTTGGCCCGGCCGTGCTGCCGGTGTTGAACAGGTCCCTGCACCAACGGGCGCTCGAGGAACCAGACAGGTCTAAGAGGATGCAGCTCACCATCACGATGCTCAAGCAGGAGCTGCTTCTGGACAACAACTTTGCTAGGGAGCTGGATTTAAATGAGGACGTGATGTCCGAGGAGGAGAAGGAGCTGGTGGCGCAGCTGAGGCGGGTGGAGGAGAATCCCATGTGGGAGCAAGGTTCTCTGGCGAGCAAGGGCGAGACGGTGATGGCTCCGTCGGTACAGATTAGGGTGAGGATGAATGCATTCCATGATATGATGAGTCCGGATGTTATGCACAGAAACAAGAGGATGCTCAAAGACATGCGCATTAGTGAACACATGACTGGGTACTGAATTAGTCCAACTAATATACAAGAACGGAGCCCCAAGTAGACACTGTTCATCTAGCCAATTACCAGCTAGTTAGCTGGTACCAGAATCTAGCTGCCAAACGAACTTGGTTGAAATATCTTTTTTTTTTTGGTCGGAACTTGGTTGAAAAATCATTATGTGATAGGATCAAAGGTTCCGTGAACCGTTGATTTCAAATAGCTTCTATATCTAGCCAATTAGCTATTATCTAATTTGCTCATACCAGAGTGGAGTAGCTTATGTTGTTTAATTCGGATGAGTCCGGATGTTATCCAGAGCAACAAGAAGATGCTCAAAGAGATACTGATTTACTTCAAGTAGCATATAGCCAAGTAGTCATCTTTTGACACTATTTATCTAGCCAATTACCTGTCAGTTAGCTCATAGCAGGATGCAGATTTCGTTATGTGATAGGATCAAAGTTTCTTATACCCGAGTAGCCATCTTTTCACACTGTTTATCTAGCCCATTAGCCGTAGTTTAATTAGCTCATAGCATAATGGAATAGCTTATGTTGTTTAATTTGGTAATTTGAGTAGAATACATGGATACATGCATAGTCACAAATTTGGTATTCGGGATACGTTCGGTCGAGCTGAAAAATTCGAGATTCGGAAATTATGCGGGAAATTCGGGTAAAAAGCGGTCAACGTACGGTAAAAATACGGTCAACGATTCGGGAAAAATTCGGCGAAAGATCGGAGGATTCATATATATATATATATATATATATATATATATATATATATATATATATTATATATATATACATATACATATATATATAATTGTGTGTATGTGTGTGTGTATTGCACATATATATAACACAATACATATAGTGCACGATATATAAGTACATATCTATACATCTATTGCAACATATAGAACACATACATACATACATGATACATACATATATATATGTGTGTGTATTTACATATACAAACACACACACACTCAAATCAAGTTAGTCTTAAATAGTATAAAATGAGAAAGTACATAAAAAAAGTAGAAAACGGGAAGAAAACGTCAAATTCGTGAATAATACGAGAATAAAACGTAATATACTGTGACTATGCTCAAATTGGAAATTATTCGTCTGTTTGATACGTCTAGGAAAAAAATCGTGTTTTAAACGTGACTTTTTCAAAAAGTCGGAGTATATTGTGTTACAATTAGGTTCCCATACAGCTAAAATCTCAAGCTTTATGTTGTAATTGGCCTTATCTGATATCTAGCTAGCTTGAGCTTATCGCTGAGTGTTGTATCGTCAGTTTTTTTTGTCCGGTTTTCTCTGGTATGAATGCTTTCATATGAAAATTGGGAAGTTATTGGCGGTTATTTTTTTTCTTTTTGACGTAAATCACAGATTATATGGAACTTATTTATGTGAATTTTTTAGTAATGTTACAGGATCTAAGTTTCACTTAATTGATTATGATCGGTTTATTTGGATGTAAAAATTATTACAAAATGTTATTAGTAATTTTAGGATGTAATAAAGTAAAAAATGTACATGATAAGATGTAAAGCGAAAAAATGTAGAGACCTATAACCGCAACGCTTTTTCAGCCATCATAATATTGCCAACTTGTTATGGTGCGAATGTTGTTTCTCTTTTCAATAACTATTATGGGTATGGTGTGATAATGGTGTACAAAAAATATTCGTTTTTTTTAACCCGGGTCTTTTCATTGGAGATTGTAGCCACAACGTTGGGCTAAAAATCACATCAAAATATTTTGTTTAAATCATATATATAGACATCATAATGATATATATAATTTATGTATGTATAAATATTAACGTTGTTTCAATTTAATACAATATATAATATTAATTTTTAATACATTCTCCATGTAATAATATAATAAACTATGATTTTTTGCCGCATTTATCTTAAATCACAATATCTTTTTGATGCTATGCAAAACGATTACATTTTTATGGCGTGGGTATGGTTTTCTTTGAAAATCGTTAAAATTGCGAGTCGGTGTAGTCCTATCCCTACATTCATTTTTGTTGAAATGCTTCAAAAAAAAAACTCCCCGCCATGCTTTGCAGACTGCCTCCATCTTGAATTCCGAAACTATCCGAGTCTTTAAGCTTTACAATTATATGATTCCTTCTATTCGCTTTGACAATGGAATGGAAATATATGGTATTGGCGTCACTTAACCTCATCTAGTCACAACATGCATTTTGTCTCCACTCCTCTATTTCTTGGTATAATATCCCATTGTATTCTATTTGCAGACTACATGTAGTTCTCTAGCTCTTCTAGTTATTGATTACTCAGATCCGTTAGCTTCTTCTAAACTTTGGGTGTAGCAATCTCTCCTCGAATTGGCGTTCTTTCTTTCCTCTATGTCCCATCTTGCCACTTTCCACGTGAATTTCATCAAGCGCATTTTGGAATCAAAATATTTGTCAAAACATGGTAGAAGAAGGATGTGAACGACGACTGTGTGTTTCAAGCCACACATGATTTTGGATGAATGACGCGTCTCCTAATCCGACCAGTAGTGGGGAATAGTCTGAGTTCATTCTGGGTAGCACCTCCACGATTGTGAGGGGATGCACTTCAATCCGTTCCTTTTTTGTGCCTTCCTGATTTATCCGTTCTTGACAAAGACCACACTTGAATGTCATCTTCGGGCCTGCCGCCCCTAGGTCCTCCAATCTAGCAATGGACAAACTCTATGAGAATTTCTTAAAACTTGCCAAATAGATTGGTTTGTTCCTTAACTTTTCATCCACATTTAGGAAGGCACTAAAATTTGCTAGAGTCAACCGTGAAAATAATGTAGCAACTAACATGGTTTCCAGAATAACCACCTGTTTAAGGTTCTATTGTCACCAAAATGTCATATTTTTAAATTAGAAAGTACATTTACCATTTTTTGAGTATCTATGTTACACAAACCCTACACATTCCAGGCCCTGATCAAAATCAAATTGAGGTTGCCTTTGTGTAGTCAATTTGTCTCGGCTTCACTTTAAGGAGCCTCCATTGTGCTCTTCTTGAATTCTTTTCAGATTTCTTTCTTTGTGAGATTATTTGAACTTATTATCTTATTATTTCTTACGTGGATTGCCACAAATGCCGAAAATTTCAGTTGGCCCTTAAAGGAAACTCTGCCTTACCCTAACGATGATGAGGCACTACTCATATTGAAAGTGTGTGTCTGGCCTTTAGGTTTGCCTTCCCCAAGGATGATTACAGTCTTATCTCCTAAAATTGTTTGTAAATTATATATCCCCATTGAGTTCCTAGATTCTCTACAACTTGGGTTAATGCCTTGGGACGAATGCATGTTTCTGGATGGTTGTTGACAATTGCTATCCAGAACACACCTCTTCTTTTTGCTATCTTCCTTAATTTGGATCATGTTGATCTCGACGACTCATTGAATCACTGTATCTAGGTCCTATGTCTTTTCTTCTACTCCTTTGTTCAGATTCAAAATACCAAATCAATATCTTATCTCAATGAATATCTTTCCATTCTAACCTGGTAGACACATTGGAATCTATTTGGAACTCTTAGCATGCAATGTTTCCATAAAATCACCTAAATGTATTGGTTCCTACGTCTGGGGTTATTATTGCATGTGTAACGAACTGAAATATATGTGTAATATTAATTCAGCCCTTTTCCTAAGTTTCTCCTTTTCTTTGTGTAACGTTTTTCATTGATGTTAATTAATGGGAAATATTAGTGGTTTAGAGTGAATGGGATCACTATTTATGCCAATATTTGGGTGTATACACAAATACCTCAACGAATGTTATTAGGGTCTAAAATGCAAATTTGCCTTTTTAGTGAGACAATGATAAAATAAATTTGTTCTAGAATTTTCTGTAACCTTTAGAACAAGAAAGAGATAAAAAGATAAATAATAACTCTTTAAGCAAGGTAAGGTGATATTGAATAATTAATATAGGAAATGGTGGTAGTAAGGATAATAGGCCAAAATTCATTAAAGGAAGACTAATTCATAAAAAATAACTTCAGATTCTTTTTCTTTGGGTTTGTTTTAGCTTGGAGGCCATGTTTCAAAATTTTGGGATAATATTAACCGTACCTATTTTAATTTGAAAAGAAAAGGTAATCTTCCTCCAAAATATGAAATAAAACATTTAATGACCCCAAAGGAGAAAATTAATCTTAGATTCATAATCTACACAATAAAAATACCCTATGGGTAAATTTTCATGCAATTTACGTAATCTTTAATATTTATGTGTAGATTAGGAGAGAGAAAGTGTAAATAATATCCAAAATATTAAATAATGAGAAAAATATTCCCATAGGATTGAATTAACGCCCAATTCATGTTTCATATGGTTTCATCTGCTTGAAGGTGAAGTTTCACTAAAATTGGGTAATTTTAGAAGTCTCTAATGTGATAAGAAAGAGAAAATATGCATTACTTTGAAAGAATTAAATAAAATATAAAAAATGTTAAAAAGTGAAAACTAAAGATATATTTAGATTTTATGTGTTCATATTGGGTTATATGTCAAATTTTAATTAATTCAGAGCTTGTTTGCACCCTCAATGGACGAGAGACAAAAAGATAAATAAATACATCCACACTTTATTCCAATTCGATTTAGGAAATCATTTAACATCATGTGGATAATTTTTCTTTATTTTGATTTTGCACTCAAGGAGAACCATTGGATGGTATATTGAACAGCCTGTGGTTGTCTTCTACCTCACAGCGAATCAGGAAATTGGTTTCCTCCACACACAATTTTTAAACCGCCATAACTTCCTCGTTTCTTGCTCTTTTTCCAAGATTTCTTCTCCAATAGCTTCCAAATAAGATCCCACATCTTTTGATCCAAAAATGCCATGATTTATTACATTTTGATAAATGCCCAAATCTTAGGCCACCAGCTTCTCGGTCTCCCTTGGTTTTTGCTTGTATACACCCTCTTATCTATAGATTAGGGTGTTACTACCCCAATTAGCATGTAACTGATTGTTCCCTCATGCGAGTTTGCACGAAGTCTCCTCACACATCCACCATGATTAAGTTTTTCATCCTGGCCTTGCAGTGGCTGGTTCCTCATCTACTCGTCACCTCCGACCAATCAAACATAGCTATCAGTTTGTGTTCTTCTTCTCTTTCTTTCCACGCTCTCGCTTCGTTAAATTATCCTCTCAAATGTATTTGCCCAAATCTTAGCCAAGTTGCTCAAGAGGTGATGATGTGAGCCTGAGAGGGAATAATTCCCTCAATGAATTTACTTCCCTTCCCCTTTTCTTTCCTTCTTTCCTTCTTTCCTTATTTTTTCATGCATGGGCAGTATAGTATTTTTGCCATGTTTTGTTTCTCACCTGACTGAAGCCACACAAGCACAGACCCGTGACCTGGACACCTATGATTGAGACAAATCATGTGAGCCTGGCTTTTCTTTCCTTCTTTTGATCCTTTCTTTCCTTATGTAGATATTTCTATTTTTCTGATTGGCCGATATTGCAAAATCGTATCTTTTGATCTACTGGTCCAAAAAATTAAGTAAAAATATATTTTAGAATCAGGAAAATGCAATCTTTCAAATAAAAATAATTTCAAATCTTAATTTTCATGTTGTCTGAAGGATGGTTTTTGGAAAATGAATTTTATGCATAAAATCTATAAAAATTACAACTTAATCGTATTAACTCCAAAATTAACATAAATATATGTTTTCTTGATCAAGAGAACCTAACAAGTTGATTTGTAAGATTTCAATATAGTTCTACTAAAAAGTCCAAAAGTTAGGGGTTCTCTACATTAAGGCGCATTATGTCCTCTAATACATATTAATAAACTAAAATAGGCAAGTTTGAACTTGAGATTATCTAAAAGTGGTGAAAGTTGATAATTGAACTCAGTAAAAAAGATATGTGCATCCTGACACCCTAAGTTGGGATATCTACAAACCAAACCCTGTATTCCTTAATGAGGCACCATATGAACCCTATTCTCTCTAATAATATTTCTTTTGCTATATTTGCCTCAAAATCAGTATTGAAATTCTATTTCTTGGGTCTTGTACCCACTTTCATGTTTCAAATATATAATTCTTCTACTTAGCATGTTGATTTTGTTAGACTATTTATCTAATATAGTGTACTCTTGTACAACCACCCATGGATAGGGAAAGTGTTATTTTTCCCTGGGGAATTTGTTTATCGCCCCCCTTATGAAATAGTTGTAGGTGACTAATAATGTGTTACTCTCCCCTCACTTATAGGTTGAGTTCTTCTAGGTGCCTCAACCCTACTTAGTAAATATAGTCAATATTAATAATGCATACAATTGTTTACTATTTTCTTGTTGTGAAAAGAAACTATTTGATTATGTGTCATACTCTTGATCTTTTCATCTTATGAAAAAATCTTAGCCTTCGTCATTATTTTGACACATACCTTATTTCTTTCTCTCGCTAGGTGATTTCTTAACCACCAAAGTTTTGAACAAGATTCTAAACAAGATCAAGGAAACCAGAACCAGGAGTAGATTTAAGTCTTGCTTAAAGGATATATAGGTCACAACTACTAGATCTAGTTTCCTTTCCATTTTATGTTTCATGAAACTCATGTAGCGAAAAACAAGGAAGCCATGTGATAGCTTTAGTTTCTTTACCTTTCCACTTCTATTGACATGTTACATGTATCTGGTGCATGCTTTTTTAGTTGGAAGTTTAAACATGCATCCCTAAACATCTATTATCATTGTGAAGATAAGGATGCTATGTATTTCCTTTATATTTTAGTAAGGAGCTGATCTTGCCTCTTTATAGCATGGTATCATATCATGTTGGTTATCTATTAGGGCATAAGTTGAAGGTAAGGGTGTTTAGAAAGGATCAGGGCTCAGGGGCTGGCAAGAATTTCCTCCACCCCACTAGCTTGGTTTACAAGGACTCTTGGGTTCGCATGATACCTTCCTAACCTAAGATGATATTGACTGTCTAAAATAGCATGCCTATAGGAAATAGTAGCCTTAGATATCTCTATTATCTACTCCTGGAAATATTATGTTATACCTTTGTCTTTTAGGAGGGGTGATTTGTTTGGGGATATGAACAATTTGTCCTAGGGTGCTTCTTCTAGCAACATCGACAACCAGGACACCCCAGTGACTCCCAAAAGCAATGGGATGAACCCTGCTCCTCATGTAGGCACACTGATTCTGACCCCTGAATAAGAGTTGACCATGTTGTGCCAACTACTCTCGACTACCCTAGTGGAACAACTCTTGCATGCTGCAGCCATTGCAAGAAAGCCTAAGGATTTCACTCTCACAGACTTCATCAAGATGTAAACATCATACTTGAAGGGAGAGAGTGAGCCAAACATGGTGGATAAGGCTAATGACTGGGTGTTGGTCCAAGAATGTACTTTCAAGTGCAAGGCATGTCCTCCACATTAGAAGGTTTGCTTTGCAACTTATGTGATGGACGGGCATGCATGAGTCTGGTGGAATGGTATGTCTTGTATCTGTGACACCTTAAGCATGACTCGGGAGCAGTTCCTCAAGCTATTCCATGAGAAGTACATCTACCCCACTTATTTGAAAAGGAAGAAAGAAGAGTTATATAGATCGCGACAAGGAAATACGAGCATTTTTAGTACGTTCAACATTTCCTACTTCTGGAGCATTATGTTGTTGATCTCAGAGCTGAATGAAGATCAACCCTTTTCCTGGAAGGACCCAACAAAAGTGTCAGATGCAATCTTGTTCCTCAGATGCCTTTTACTTTTCAAAAAATGGTGGACAAAGTGCTTGTAATTGAATCCTTACTCAGATTTTAGTCTTTCGAGTACAACAACAACAACAAGAGGAAGAGCTCAAGTGAAAACCAAGGACATGACAAGTGGAACTGTTGTTCCCATTCCATCTGCCTAGAAGGTGCCCAGTTGGAATTGCCCCGCCCCATAGAGATGATCGACTTGCACATATCTTCCATAAGTGTTGTCAAGCTGGACACATCTACCCTAATTGTCCTACATATTAGTGTGGACAAGCCCTAACTCAATAGCCGCAACAACGACAGAATCCCACCTCCAAAGAACAACATCAACCAGAACCATAAAGGATGTCACCCGCTTGTGGAAAGACAAAATGGTAGATTGTTAGCTCTAAATAATGAAGATGTTGGAGAAGATAATGAGTTTATAGAAGGTACTTTACATATTAATATGCATCCTATCAAGGAACTTTTTGATTCTGGCTCATCAAACACCTTCATATCAATTCAACTTGCTTCAATGTTAGAGATAGAATCAAAATGCATGGACCATGTTAGAATCCCTAGTGGTAGTCTTCTCTTCTTGTCTCAAATTCCCAACCTTAGACCTTCATATCTCTAGGAAGATGTTTGCTTTAGATTTCATTGTACTTGACATGGCCACTTTTGATGGTATCCTGGGGATGGATTGGTTGAAATAAGTATAAGGTAGGTTTTTCCTATTAAGAATCAAAAGTTTGTTTGTTGCATCCTGATGAAGCAAGGATGTGTACCAAGGGTAGGAAGCGAGGGGATTAGCATTTCATCATCTCCTCTATCAAAGGTGAAAAGCTTGTCTTGCAAGGATGTATAGCATATTTAGCATCCATAGTTCTAGATGCCACACCCCCTACTCTAGATCATATAGATGTGGTGAAGGAATTCCCTTGTGTTATTCTAGAGGAGTTTCTTGGGTTGCTGCCAGCACGTGAAGTGGATTTTTCCATCAAGATCGCACCCAAAACTTCACATATCTCAAAGCCACCTAATACTTGGTACCTACTGAACTCGCTGAGTTCAAAAAGCATCTTTAGGAGCTTCTTGGAATGGGATTTATTTTCCCAAATAATTGTCCTTATGGTGCCCCTGTCTTGTTTGTGAAGAAGAAGGATGGTTCGTTACGGATGTGCATGGATTATTGTATACTTAATCAAGTGGAAATAAAGATTTTTTATCCTTTATCTCGCATTGATGACCTTTTTGACCAGCTAAAATCAACCAATATGTTCTCAAAGATGAATCTGTGAAGTGGCTACTACCAAAGCGTGTGATGGATGAGGATGTTTTGAGATAGCTTTTAGAACTTGATATGGGCATTATGATTTCCTGGTCATGCCTTTTGGCTTGACCAATGCTCCTACTACTTTCATTGACTTAATGAATTAATTGTTTTGTCCTTATCTCAATCAGTTCATGGTAGTGATCATCGATGATGTTCTAGTCTACTCGGAGTCTGAGGAACAACATAGTGAACATCTACGAATTGTACTGAACATACTAAGAGCAAACCATCTATGGTAAATTCTCAAAGTGTGAGTTCTGGATAAAGGAAGTGTTGTTTTTGGGTCATGTGATTTCTACCAGACATATTGATATTGATCATGTAAAGGTAGAACTTGTGACCAAGTGAAAAGCTCTAAAGACTCCATCTGAGATATGTAGTCTCCTCAGTTTAGCATGTTACTACTAGAGGTTTAACAAGAGATTCTTCGAGTTAGCCCTCCCACTAACAAAGTTGACATTGAAAAGAAGTCAAGTTTGTGTGGATACTGGAATGCAAGGACAATTTTTAGAAGCGAATAGGATGTTTGACATCTGATCATGTTCCTGTGTTACATGTTGAAGGCAAATTGTATATCATTTACACTGATGTTTCTCAGCAAGGTTTAGGTTGTATCTTGATGTAAGAAGTTCGAGTGATTGTCTATGCTTCCACCTGTTGAAACCTAATGAAGAGAACTAGCCTACACATGATTTAGAGCTCACATCCATCGTGCATGCTTTAAAGATCTGGAAACACTATCTGGTATAGGGTTATGTTTGAAGTCTTCTCAGATCATTAAGTTTGAAGTATCTTTTGAAACAAAAGGATTGAATTTGAGATAGAGAAAATGGATGCAATACCTTAAGGACTATGACTTTACCATCACCTATCGTCCTGGTAAAGTGAACACAGTTGTTGATGCCTTGAGTGGGAATAAAGATGCAGTATGTACTGTAATGAGTTGTTCTGTGTGTAAGAATTTGGAGTATGTTTATTATTTACAACCACAACCTATTGATGCAGTAGATGAAAAAGATGTCGAGAAGTTGTGTGTTCACATTTCTACTTTGTCCATTACACCATCTTGGATCTCGAAAGTTGTTGTTATCAGTTAGAAAGTCCTTAGCTTGATGAGATGAATGACTTAGCTAAGAAACCACAATATGAATTTTCAGTTAGACTGGATGGTGTTGTTCATTTCCAAAAAAGGTTGTGCATTCTTGAAGTTGGTGATATGAGACAGAGAGTTTTGGCTAAGGCTCATGGGTCTAAATACACTATTCACCCTGGCACGACCAAGATGTAAAAGGACCTACAACAAAGTTTTTGGTGGAAGAATATGAAGAAGGATATTTCTATGTTTGTTGCAAAGTGTTTGGCCTTCCCGCAAGTCAAGATAGAGCATCAATGACTTGGTGGTATTCTTCACCCGCTTGAGATTACAAAATATTAATGGGAGAAGATTACTATGGACTTTGTCACTGGTTTCTCTAAGACCAAGAAAGGTTACGATGCAATATGGGTAGTAATTGATCGACTTGCAAAGTCTACCCACTTCTTTACTTTCAAATCCACTTACAAGGTTGATGATATGGTTTAGTTGTATGTGGATTGGATCATTTGTCTGCATGGTGTACCTAGAGTGATAATATCTAATCATGACTAGAAGTTTATCTTTCAGTTATGGAGTCATATTCAAGAAGAAATAGGGTATGACTTATGTTTCAGTACACCTTATCACCCACAAATGGATGGTCAGTTTGAAAGGACAATGCAAATTCTGGAAGATTTTCTTCATTCTTGTGTTATGGATTGGGGGGTGCATGGGATGAATATCTATCATTGGCTGAGTTTGCAAACAACAATACTTACCAAGATAGTATTGGTATGCCACCTTACCAAGCTCTGTATGGAAGACCTTGTCATTCTCCATTACACTGGGATGATGTGGGAGAACGTGCTCTGCTGAAGACTAATGATATGAAGATGCTGATAGAGAAGGTTCAGTTGATTAGGAAGCGTATGAAATTTGTACAAGTCATAAGAAGATGTATGCATACAAGAAGTGGTCTGATGTTAGTTTCATAGTGGGTGACTACGTATTCCTAAAGATCAAGCCAATACACTCTATTCTATGATCTAAAGTTAAAGGTAATCTTAGTCCCCTCTATGTTGGACCCTTTGAGATCTTGGATAAGGTTGGAGATTGTGCATATAGTTTAGCTCTTCCTCCTGCCTATGACAAGATACATAATATGTTTCTGTATATGTCTTGAAGAAGTATGTGAAAAATCATTTTCATGTGCTTACTATAGAACCTCTATAGATTTATGAGAATCTGACCTATAAAAGTTACATGTGAAGATTCTTGACTCCGAGTTAAGTAGTTGAAGAACAAGGCAATTGAGCTAGTGAATGTCTTGTGGCAGTATCATGGTTTGGAAGAAACCACTTGGGAACTTAGATATGAGATGTTGGGTACTCAACCTTCACTTTTTGTTTGAGATTTCTAGAATGAAATCCTTTTTAACAGGTGGAGTGTTGTATGAATTGAAATCTATGTATAATATTAATTTAGTTGTTTTCCTAAGTTTCTCCTTTCCTTTGTGTCACTTTTGTCCTTGATGTTGATTAATGGAAAATATTAGTGGTTTGGAGTGAATTGGGTCATTGTTTATGCCGATATTTGGATGTATACACAATACCTCAATTTAGGGTTTAAAATGAAAATTATCCTTTTTAGTGAGATAATGATAAATAAAATTGTTATAGAATTTTCTATAACCTTTTGGAATAAGAAAAAGATAAAAAGATGAATAATAACTCTTTAAGTAAGATAAGGTGATATTGAATAATTATTATAGGAAATGGTGGTAATAATAGATACTAGGACAAAATTTCTGAAAGGAAGACTAATTGGTCAAAACAACTTCAAATTCATTTCCTTTGGGTTTGTTTTGACTTGGAGGTCAAGTTTCACAAATTTGAGATAGTATTATCCATATATATTTTAATTTTAAAAGAAAAGATGTTTTTCCTCTAAAAAATGAAATAAAACATTTTATGACCCAAAATAGAAAATTATTCTTAGATTCATAATCTACAAATTAAAAATAGCCTTGGGTAAATTTTCATGCAATTTAGATAATATTTAATGTTCATGTGTAGATTAGGAGAGAGAAAGTGTAAATAAAGTCCAAAATATTAAATAATGAGAAAAATAATCCTAAAGGATAAAATTAATGGCTAATTCATGTTCCATATGGTTTGGTTTTCTTAAGGGTGAAGTTTCACCAAAATTGGGTAATTCTAGAAGTCTCTAATGTGATAAGAAAGAGAAAAATGCATTACTTTGAAAAAATTAAATAAAATATTTAGTCTTTAAAAGAGAAAACTACAAAAATATTCATATTCTACATTTTCATATTAGGCTAGTGTCAAATTTCAATCAATTTGGATCTTGTTTGCACCGTCAATGGAGGAGAGAGAAAAAGATAAATAAATACATCCACACTTTATTCCAATTCAATTTAGGTAATCAATTATTATCATGAGGTCTATTTTTATTTATTTTGATTTCACACGCAAGGAGGACCGTTGGATGGTGGATTGGATGGCCCACGCTCAACTTCTACTTCACATTGAATCCAGAAACTTGTTCCCTTCACACATGATTTTCAAATTGCCATGACTTCCTCATTTCTTGCTCTTTTGTCAAGATTTTCTTTGCCAACAACTTCCAAATAACATTTCACATCGTTTGATCATTTTTTTATTTGTCAAGTTTTCAAGAAATGCCTAAATCTTGGGCCACAAGCTTCTCGGTCCCCTTTGGCTTTTGCTCGTATACACCCTCCCATCTATAAATACGGGTTCTACTACCCCCCTTAGCACCTAAGTGATTGTTTCCTCACACCAATTTGCTCAAAGTGTCCTTGCATAGCCAACTTAATTGAGTTCTTTGTCCTGACCTTACAGTGGATGGTTCTTCATCTACTCATCACCTCCATCCAATCAAACCTAGCAGTGAGTTTTTCTTTTTCTACTCTTTCTTTCCATGCTCTCACTTCATCAAATTATTGCCTTTGGTGGATTTTCCCATATCTCAGACAAGTTTCTTGAGTGCCCATGGCATGATCCTGAGGGGGACAAAATCTCCTCAGTGAATTTACTTCTTTGCCTCTTTGCGTTCCATCTTTCCTTATTTTCTCACACATGGGCAACATAGTCTTTTTGTCCTATTTTGTTTCTCACCTTAACAAAGCCACATGAGCACTGAGTCATGACCGGGCCACCTGTGATTGGGCCAAGTCACATGGTCCTGGATTTTCTTTCCCTCTCTCAAGCTTTTCTTTACTTATGTGGATTTTTCTACTTTTCAAGTTGGTCGATATTGCCAAAATTGTATCTTTTAATCTACTTATCCAAAAATTAAGTAAAAAAAATATTTTAGGATTGAAAAAGTGTTATCATTCAGATAAGAGTAGTGTCAAATCCTGAATTCCATGTTTTCTAAAGGCTAAATTTTGGGAAATGCATTTAGTGCATAAAATCCATTAAATTACAACTTAATCGTATAAACTCCAAAAATAACATAAAATATGTTTTCTTGATCAAGAGAACCTAATAAGTTGATTGGTGATATTTTTAGAGTCAAAATCTGAGATTTTCTAAAAAAGTCCAAAAAATAAGTTTTCTCTACATTAAGGTGCATTATGTGCTCTAACACATGTTGATAGATTCAAATAGGCAAAATTGAACTTGGGATCATCTAAAAGTGGTGGAAGTTGGTAATTGAACTCATTAAGAGAGGTTTGTGTATCCTTACACTATATGTTGGGATATTTGCAAACCAAACCTATTCCCTAATGAGGCACTGTATGAACCATATTCTCTTTATTAATATTTCTTTTTCAATATTTGCCTCAAAATCGATATTGATATTCTATTTCTTCCTGTACCCCACTGCCATGTTTCAAATATATGATGCTTCTACTTTCCATAGTTTCTCTTTAGCATGTTGATTTTATTAGAATATTTAGCTAATGTAGTGGTACTTTTGTACAACCACGCATAGATAGGGCATGTGTTATTTTTCCTTAGGGAATGTGTTTACTCTCCCCCTTATAATATTGTTGTAGGTGACTGGGATTGTGTTCCTCTCCCCTCACTTATAGGTTTAGGTCCAGTAAGTGCCTCAACCCTACTTAGTTAACACAATCATTAATAATCATGCATGCATCTTTTACTATTTTCTTATTATGTCAAGCATATATATGATTACACCTCATAATCTTGATCTTTTCATTGTATGATGAAATGTTATCCTTTATCTCCATGTTATTTTCTTTATCTTTTGTTCTTGTTCACTATTTTGACACATACCTTGTTTCTTTCTCTTGTTGGGTGATTTCCCAACCACCCATGTTTTAAACTAGGTGCTGAATAAGATCAAGGTAACCAATACAAGGAGTAGATTCAAGTCTTTCTTAAAGGATGTCTAGGTTACTATTGTTAGATCCTATTAGTTTCCTTTCCAATTTATGTTTCATGAAACTCATGTAGTCAACAATGATGAAGGCCATGTAATAGCTTTGGTTTCTTTTCCTTTCCACTGCTATTGACATTTTATATGTATCTAGTTTGATTTATTTTGAATATTATACATGCATCCCTCAATATCTACTATCTTTGTGAAAAGGGGGATGTTTTGTATTTCCTTTAAAATATTAGTAAGCAGTTGATCTTGTCTCTTTGCATCATATCTCCTGATCCATGTGCTTGCTTCTTGATTGCATCTTTCTCCTTACATTTGATCTTTATTCGTCATATTCTCCCATTAAACATGCATATGCTTGTTAAGATTTTCTTATTCTAGTTGTATGTTCACGTTGGATGATGATCGATAGAACCGCAAAATTTCCATTGTCTAATATCACCATGATATTTGCAAAGTTCCCTTTGCATATGAGATCAATATTTTCATAAAATATAATTTTTGTGATAGTCAAGGCCCCATCTCCTCCTAGCATTGTCTTTAATGCAAAAAAAACATATTTGGTATATGGACCCCAGAAATGATGATCATTGGATTTGTTGACATCAGTGAGAACAAAGGGTCCCAAGGTTGGACACTAAAGTATGATCCCATCATGGGCCAAGGGCCCCATGTAATGGATTTAAGGTAGTTATCCTGACTGACTAGCTGTTCCAGGAAGAAGTCATTCACAATGTTGATGAGACAAAAGTTCTGTATTGGTCTCCACATCATCTTGATACTAACTAATAAATTTTAGAAGCCAATCTCTATATGAATCTCTTTCAAAATCACATACTAACACTACAGATGCATCATACCTCCATACATGTTCTCTTAAATTTTGAAGCTAAGAGTTCTATCCATTATCTCAGAATTGAAATCACACTTCTTTACTATGTCTTTCAAATCTTCAAACCCTAGGAAAAGTTGTTTTTGAGAGCCATCTCCCACTACGCAAGATCTCTATAGAAAATAGGAACTTGATGGTCTCCATTACTCATTGTAACACTTTTTGTTGTTTTCAAACTCTTCTTGTTATGGTTTAGATTTGGGAATTATTTTCTTATTAGAGACAACATGTCTACATCCATTGTTGCATCAGGAAAGAACTCTTTTTGGTCTGATACCACATTCCCATGGTTCCCCATTAATTCTTGAGATATCATGAGCCTTTCAAGATATACAACTATAATATCGAGACTTTTCTACATTTATCCTGCGTACATGATAAACACATCCCCTTTCATTATTTTAAACAAAAACTCCCATAGAACACATGGTGTAATTACATTTCCTGACTCCTTCTTCCATATTGAAGTTGTATACATAGATTTCCCATTCTGATGATCGGTCTCCCCAACTTCCACTGGTGCCTGTGTGGCCTCCTCCTAAGTTCTCAAACCCTAGCATCATGACCTATACTGAGATTAGAATAACAATTAACTTAAAATTTTCTAAATGTGCTCTACATATATCTTCATGTACCTAATTCATATTTTAAAATTTTATTTAGAAGAAAACCCTAAGACTAAGGCATGGATGAGAAGTATAATATTACAATAGTGTATTAAAATCTAATTTAGTAATATGTTATCTCAAAATCACTGAAAATGTTGGTATAAAGATAAACTTTATATAATTCTAGGAATTATGCTATACCAACCATGATAAACAATGTGTGTTGAACTTAACATATTTTTTGTTATTTACATAAAAGTGAGATAGGACAATAATGTATATAACATGTTATCTTATTTCATTAGTACATTCACCCCAAAATTTAGAAAAATTGGTATAGTTTCACTAGATACTAACACTGGCCATCTTCTCATCCTTTGGAGAATAGGAAGATTCACAACCATCACTATAATGAAAGGGAATGCCAACGAGGGAAAGAAGGAAAGTTTTTATAGTTGTGTTTTGATAGGATTTGGCATGTTAATGTGTATGTATTGTATGCCATTTTGATTTAATTATGTTCATTTAGTCATGGAAAGTTAATGAGCATAGTAATTGTCCTTACACCATTTGGTTCAAACAAATACATGAGAAAAACATGAGATATTAGAGATGCATAGAAATACTAAGATCTAACCGATGTTAAGAACATTGTGTTATGAAATTTGGGTCAAATATTCTTGAGGGAAATGGGACAAAATAATATGTAAACACTAGTATTTTCGTGATTAATGAATATGTCAAATGGATAATACATATTAGATCCCGAACAAAAGGCATGCATGCACTTGGTAGATATAACTTGGGTACCAAATATACATCGATTCATGGATTGGTGTGTGAATTACATAATCATCTTTAAGTAATTTAATGGGTATCATGATTTACTCTATTGACATCACTGCAATGCTACACTTTGCCAAAACTAGAAGGAAACTTGACTAAGATGATAATATATGAGGTACCTGTGTGTTGAGAGTAATAGTGTGAATTTTTAGTGATGTAGTTAGATTTGTCCTTTCTATATAATGAGTGTTCTATGTAAGTCCACTTGATCAATAGACTAAATTGTGCCTAGGAATATTTGTATTACTCCATAGAGATAATGTGTCCATATATATATCCCTATCCTACTCCTAGATCAAGGAATTGTATACTATATTATAGGATGAGTTCACTCCAACTTGATAAATATGTAGAACAAAGATAACACAATATAGTAATATCAGTTGTGAAAAGTTTTAGTCAATATTGACCTATCTTGCTTCTTGAGTGGAAATTATATGTTGCTAGACCTTGATTATTCTCTGAGCATATGTAGTGATAAACATTTTGGATAAGAAATGATTGAGTATGGGTATCTAACCAAAGACATGCATAAATGTTGTTTCCACGACCTAGGAGGCCCAAGTAGGTAATATTTGGTGGATTTATGAAATATAATAGGATGAACCTAGTTGACAAATATAGAATTCACTATAGGAATGATTCTTGAATTGTTCATAATGTTTCAATTATTTAATTTTCCCTTTCAAATGACTTTGTGAAACCACGACTTCCCCAAATTCCCTGATATGGGCGGGTTCATTTTTTTGTTTAGTACCCTTAGTTTAAGAGCTCATAATTGAGAGAGCAAGGTAGTTGAAGAGACTTACAATTAGTTGGTGAATTTGATTTTTATGTCTATTGATTTTGGGTTTACTATTTGTAACTTGAAAAACCATTTACAACCAACCAAATTAACTAAGACCTAATGTCAACCATGTAGGTGGTAATTATAAATTCCAATATCAAGGGTTGTCTTAGTAAATCCTTGTGACTAAAGAAATGTGGAATGCACCATATCATGCTTGACAACCAAGATGCACCATATTGTTTTTGACAACATTTAAACATCAAGAATGTGTTTGGTACGTGGTGAATAAAATAATGGGGGATGGGGAGGTAAAGGGAGGGGATGAAGAAGTGGATAGAGTTATTTAAAATATTAAGTAAGTTTATATGGTGAAAGAATAAGGAGGAAGACATTTAAGATAATATTATTTTTTGCATGGGTACATTGATGTGGAAAAGAAATTTCTTTATGGAATACACCCTATACAAATATAATTCTATTTGTAGTAAACAAACTCAAAAATAGTTTCTTGTGGACATAAATAATGATAACATTTTTTATTTAACATTCATAATACAATTTTATTAATATCTAAAGAACAATTTGTATCTGTTTTATTTCATAAAAATAACCGAATATAGAAATATCATTGAAAATGATTTGACAAATGATTTTTTCTTCATCATTATGACTCTCCCAGTGAATATAAGATGATCTATATTTCCACACATTCATTATGACTTGATGGAATTCGTCTTGTGGACAACAAAATAAGCCCCCATCATATTTGTTAGGAAAAACATGAATGAAAAAAAATTGATGTAGAAAGTAATGTAATAAAATTAAGGAAATAAAATATCAATTTAAGGTTATCTGGAGAGAAATTATTTACTTGTTGAGAACCATCTTGATGGAGAGAAACAAGTTCATGACAAAAACTTAAGTGAATCAAAACAATTTTTTGGAACGAAGTTTAAAATTGGGAGGAATATCTTTAGTTATAAATGTATATCAATGAAAAACACAATAGTGCGAAAAATTATTTGTCGAAGTCTAAATAAGATAATATAACTAATGGTAAATAATCTCATGTGGGAAAGTAAAAGTTGTTGCCAATAAAATTTAGGAAGGAAATTTGGGAAGAGAAGGAAAATAATCTGAAATTTTATAATGAATGTATGCATATAAATAGTGGAGAGTTGACTTTTTGCAAAAAGAATTCTCCCATTATTGACCATGATTTTCCAAGAGCAAAATAAATTAAATTTTCCCATGAATTTCTCATAGAAATTTTTCAATGACAATTATCATGGTTACCAAACAACTTTATACATAATTTATCATTCGCATTCCACATATTCCATGATTCACCATGTACTTAAGGATGCCTAAATAGTCAACTCCATGTCGTCTAATCATTTGTTCCCTTTTTTATCATTGTCCATGTACACTGCCTTAAATTGGCAATCTTCACTCATGTTGCTTCTCCCACTATTTCCATATCCTACTCATATGACACTCTCTTGACTGCCCCAGTCATAAAGCTAGGTGTCGCTTCTGTCTCTTCCTCACATTGCATCTATCGAGTTATGTTCTATGAAGCCCCCAACACCCCTTCATTACTAGGAGGGGTTAGGGTCTGGGTTCTCGATCTGTGTGGGAGTGTAAAGGATAGGAAGATCTCAAATTTTCACAACCTACAAGCACCGAACTGATCATCTAGAAGCTGAATCCCATCATTTCACAAATGAGCCAATCGATTCACCATGTGAACTGGTTGGTTCACCTATTTTCTGACTGCATACAAGTTTGGTGAAATTGTTTGCAATTAATGCACAACATTTTTTAATTGAACAAGTGAAATGATCAACTTTTATCACGAATCTAGGAAAGCTACCAGAACCTTCAGTTGGTCAGACTGAGTCGATCAGGTCACTAGGTGAACCGGTCATCTCACCCAACCAGAGTCGATCGGTTCACCAAGTGAGCTAATCGGTTGGTACCCTGATTCATGCAGAATTCAACCAATTCAGTATCTGATCAACCTGACACTCCAGTCGGCCATTTCATCACATGAGCTGATCAATTGGGAGTCTAACCAGTTAAATTTTTGCGTGAATTGTATACCTAAACACTTTAGTAATCAATTCAATCATTATTCAAGATCAAACTCCTCTTCTAGGTCATGACCTATGTGTGACACTATAGGTCCCATATTATGTTGGCAGTGAATGTGCATAACAACTTATGACATCACATGAAATGAGTGGTTCCTAGTCATATATCAATGATACCCAAGTAAATGGAAAGTCAGAGAACAACATCACCCTACAATCTATGTATGGTGTTACAGTGTTTGTATAGTTCCTTTGTCACTGATATCCAAATTAAACATGAGGCATGGAAAAGTCATCTTCATCAACATTCGATCTTGTTCCTTAAACTAGAGTGTATTGTATGAGATATAGTAAGTTTAATATCACATATTATCTCACATGTGCTTGGCCATGCATCTATCAATCTTCTAAACAAGAGGCCTAGGATATCATACTCCTATAGGAGGGAAAAATCGCATCTACACCACTCACAGTTGATGTGGCTTTTGAATGCACTAACAAATTCACTCGGAGTTTCTATCCCCAAGCTTTTACCAAAACCAAGTGCAACAATACCACCCGCAAGCGGACGGGTCTTATTGCAGTATAGTTGAGGATCGAACCCAAAGGACAACGTTTTTAAGAATCCTTGTCAGTTGAATCTTGCTCAAGTAAAACTAATATTTAGAACAATTGGTTGATTTGGGTTTGATTAAACTAATTGCAAGAAAGTAAATGCGGAATAAAAGATAGGTTTAGATCAATAATATGGAATCGCTGGGATGGTACCGGGTTTGACCACCGCTACACACACAAACATACTCTTTTGCAAACAATCCAGGCACAATACAACACTCCAAGTAGAGCTGCACAGAAGCGTCACCAAAGGCTAGATGGATCGTCCCCTCGCGGATCATACACTTACGACCTCAAGGAATCCCCTCGGAAGTTCTCGTCAAGGATTCAACCGCATCAACCGATAAGCACGTAGGCGATTATAGTACGTGTAAACATCGACGATTAACAAGAAGATACAAAATCTAACTAAGGCTGTGAACCCCCCATACGGGCATCAGGCGCACAGAAGCGTCACCGAAGGCTAGATGGCTCATCCCCTCGCGAATCACACACTTACGACCTCAAGGAATCCTATCGGAAGTTCTCGTCAAGGAGTCTAACTTGCTAAACGACGTTGATACCCATGCATTGAAGTTCTCGCAACATAGGGAGCACAAAGACGAAAACAAGCACATAACCAACCTACAAGCTTAACGATAAACGACAAAATGAAGAGTTATATACATTGCCATGGAAAGTTTAACAAAAGAACATGGTTTGCATGAGCAGCGGGGCTAGTCCCCGCACCCCAGCAGAAGTGGACTACTCGCTCATGATGCGAGATACAAGACGGGTGAGAGAGAAAGAGAGATCCACCATGAGCTCGGTGCAGAGAGTGGTCGCATCCCGGTGAAGAAGATGCGCTCCTTGCTCCGTCTTCCTTCTCTTCTCGGCCTCCTTGGATGCAACAGTAGCAATAGATGGAGCGGAACTTGATCGGGGTGGTGCTCTGGCAGCCTGTCGGCGTCCGGATCTGATGCCTTCAAATGGGGACCCTGGGGGTCTATTTATAGGTTGAGATCTGACCCCATATGGTTTGGAGACCGTTTGGGCGCCAAACGGTTTGGAGACCGTTTGGGCGCCAAACGGTCTTGAGACCGTTTGGGCACCAAACGGTTTGGAGACCGTTTGGGCACTAAACGGTTTGCTTCGATCGGTCCTGGCCTTGGCGTGGTCGTGCGGCTTTAGTTCTTCAATCGATCCTTGCGCTTGCGTCGAACGGTCTTGGGACCGCACGGGGCCAAACGGTCTTGAGACCGAATGGGACCAAACGGTCTTGAGACCGCATGGGACCAAATGGTCTTGAGACCGCATGGGACCAAACGGTCTTGGGACCGTATGGGACCAAACGGTCTTGAGACCGCATGGGACCAAACGGTCTTGGGACCGTATGGGACCAAACGGTCTTGAGACCGCATGGGACCAAACGGTCTTGGGACCGCGTGGACCCAAACGGTCTTGAGACCGCATGGGACCAAACGGTCTTGGGACCGCATGGGACCAAACGGTCTTGGGACCGCATGGGACCAAACGGTCCTTGGACCGCATGGGACCAAACGGTCATGAGACCGCATGGCTTTCTTTGGCAACCGATTTCGTCATTCGTTCTTCGTGTATTCCGCCAAACGGTCTTGGGACCGCGTGGACCCAAACGGTCTTGAGACCGCAAGGATCCAAACGGTCTAGAGACCGTATGCATGGAGTTGCTTGATTTTCCTGCATTAAATGGAAGATATTTAGTTAAAATCTTGATTATTGAATCAACTAAGTAGTTTTGTGCATTATGATTCATATTAGGGTGAAAAGATGTGGAATAGAGATGAAATTTTTCCAAAAAGGTAATTGAATTTCATGATGAGTATGCACTCATCAAAACACCCCGAACTTAAATCGTTGCTCGTCCTCGAGTAACATAAAGTTTGAAACTGTTGCCTAATGAAATACTTTCGATCCGTGTGATTTCTTCATCTTCACATCACAAATGTTTTCTTTCTGCTCAGTATGAATGAGTACCTTAACTTCCTGGGACCACTAAACACGTCTTTCCATAGCTTCGTTGCTGAGTTCGTTTCCCAACAACACTTCCTCCCCACTTTTTCCAACACCAAGCATGTTGAAGAGTTTTGTAGGAGTTCAGAGATACCCACAGAATCAACAAGTATGCATCCGATCTGACACTGGTGTAGTTCAGGATGGTGGGGCATGTATTGTGCCCTTAGGTAGAAAAAGGAGTGAAAGGTGGTATGGAAAGAAGAAGTAAATCTCTCCTCTATTCGACTTGAGATTTTTATTTGTTTTGCAATTTCATTTATTGCATATTTTTTGTGTGCACTATGGCATCTTTTATTGTAGATCTCTCCTCTATTCGACTCGAGATTGCATTTCTTTTTGTGTGCACTTTGGCATCTTTTATTGCAGATTTCTCCTCTATTCGACTCGAGATTGCATTTTTGGTGGTACTCCCCTATTTATAGGAAGGGGTATGGAAGAAGTGGATACGGGGGAAGTGGCGTGCCACCCCGAACTTAGGGTTTGGCAAAAGTTTGGCTATTTTGGTGGTATTGATGGATGGAGGGATACGAAGATGATAGAAGAAGTGTAGAAGAGAGTTCAGATCAAAATGCAAATTGATTTACAATTCAAAACCGGGTTATTCTCTTTGTCATACTCTGCTCAAATAATGACTTGATGCGGATCCGGTGGGGATTCTGAGCCATTGTTCCACTAGTCAGTTAGGAAGCACAACGTGTTTGATCCTTATCAGTTTGACAGATATTTACCATTTTGTAAAAAGTATTATGATGTTAGGAATCATAAGCTTCACAGGATGGTTTCAGGCAAAAGGCAAGTTTCAAAAGTCAGTCCTCTTGAGGATTCGCTTCGAATAAGGAGGATATTATGATCGAAAATGCATAGCAAGATAGTTAGTTACATTTTTATCGACAAGAGTCAAAATTTCATCAGGTATCTGTTCAAAAATTTGAAAAAATTTATGATAAAGACAACTTATATGAAAGAGGGTGTTTATGGAAGTGAAGTACGTACCACCCACCCTCCACCCCGAACTTAGAGATTTGCTAGTCCTCGAGCAAACCCTAAACTCAAGATGGAGGGGAAAGGAAACACCAGGTGTGACTGCCGAGAATGATTTCGTTCTGATCAACGCCACTCCAATCTCGTGTTCTGAAAGAAAACTATCTCATAGGGCAAATTTTATTTAAGGAAAATTTAACTATAAGGTAGGAAACAAAATTTGAAAAGGAGAAGTAAAACAGATTTATTGATCGGGTTGCCTCCCGACGAGCGCCTTTGTTTTATGTCGCTGGCTCGACGTGGATATTATCACCATGGTGGAGCTCTGGGCAGAGCTTGGTTAACATATGTTTTTGGTGGTTTCTTTTTCAGCCGTTCATTTATCTTCTGTTTGATCTTAGCTTCTTGTATTCTTCCCCACACATAACGAGCAATGTCAGAGCATATAGGGAAACAACCTGAGTTATGTTGATTTGTTCTTTGTTGCTCACTTTGAGGCGGAAATTGGTTGTAGGTAATTCGAACAACATCATTGATAAGGAAATTTTGTTGAGGTTTAGAGGGGAAGTTCATTTGTTGATGCACTATCTCCTCATCATAGCAATGTTGGTTGTCAACATCTATCAGATATGGATCTGAGGGATATGGTTCCTTATAGAAACCACTATCCAGATCTTGTTGCGGAGGGAAGGTAAAATTAGTAATCTCAATTTGTGGGGCTACCGGTTCATTCTAGAGGGTTGTTGTTTCTGGATGAGGAGGCTCATAGACACTTGAAAGTAGTTCGGTATGTGTCATGATAAGGTTGAGAGGTGTCTCCTCTTTTTCACCAACATCTTCAATAATTTCTATGGGCTTGAGTTCTTCAAAAGTAGCTTCATAGTCTTCTTCTGTAGAGTCGAGAAATTTGATGTAATTCTTTACTTGTTCCTCGATTTTTTCATCAACTGATGGGTTCGTTAGAGCAATTTCCAAGGGGTCATTTAATTCATGATGCTCTTGAGTCAGTTGTGACATTTGCTCAACACAATCAATCAGATAGACTTCTTCCTGTATACTTGGTCTTCTCATTCTTTCAAAAACTTTGAATTCCAGAGTCTCTTTTCCTAACCTTAGCAGTAAGGTTCCCGCTTCGACATCAATAAGGGATTTAGAAGTGGCGAGGAACGGACGTCTGAAGATAAGAGGATATCTGGTGTCTTCTTTTATATCCATAATGACGAAATCACATGGAACATAAGCGTCTTTGCCCACCTTGACCGGGATATCTTCGAGGATTCCTAGCGGTCTCTTGATAGAATAGTTTGCAAGTTGAATAGTCATAGCAGTTGGAAGCAGTTCTACAAACCCTAACCTCTTGCACAGACTGAATGGCATAATAGAAATACTAGCCCCAAGGTTTGCCAGTCCTTTCTTGCATGATGAGTCACCAATGTGACATGATATTCCAAAGGATCCTGGATCTTTCTGTTTCTTTGGCATCTTGCTAAGTATGATATCTGATGTGGTCGTAGCCAGTTTTACAGTTTTATACTCTTCAGTGATGTACTTCTTAGTGAGAAGCGACTTTAGATACTTGGTCCAAGCTGGTATCTCAGCAAGAGCATCTAAGAACGGTATATCAACATGGAGTTTTTTCATAGCCTCTTTAAATTTGATGAATCTTGTATCAAGCTTGGTTTGCCTCAGACGGGATGGGAAAGGAACACGAGGCTTATATACAAGAATATCCGGCTCTAGTGTCTCAGCTACTTCATCAGCAATCTTTTCAGAACTTCCCTTATCAGTCTCATTTTTCTTTGGTTGCGATTCTGGTGTGGTCAGGTTTTGGACTGTCAGAGGTTCACTCTCGTCAGGGATAACCACAGTCGTCTTTGTTGGGGGATTTGAATAACTTTTCCCTGATCTTGTGGTGACAACCTTCAGCTGCTCAAGATGTTTCGGATTGTTCTCAGGTTGTCCGGCAAAGACTCCAGCTGGTGGCTTAATACTAGCAGCAAGTTGAGCTAGTTGAGTTTCAATAGCTTTCTGTTGGGCTTGTTGGTTGGATATCATCGTTTGTTGTGTTTGCAATAATTTTTCAATGGTAGATAGCTTGTCATCAGAAGGGATGGATCCTGCCTGACCTTGCTGTTGATTCAGGTTCTGATACTGAGAATTGTTCTGATAATTATTGTAGTTTCTGTTCTGAAAATTCCCTTTGAAGTTTCCTTGATTCCCAAAGTTCTGTTGTTGGTTAAACTGGTAACCAGATGGGCCCCTGGGTTGATTGTTCAGACCAAATTGATGTGAGTTCATAGCTCCTGAAGGGTTCCCGTATTGGAAGCCTGGGTGATTCCTATTTTGATTTGGATTGTAATAGTTCTGCCCAGAGACGGTGTTAATAGCATTAAGATTTTCCATCTGGCAATTATCTCCTTGTCCACAGGCATTGCTTAAAACAACATCGTAGAGAACATTGCATGACAGTGTGGAATGATCAGTTCCCTTGCATGCTTCACAAAACAAAGAAGTCGATTTGACCTTCTCTGGTTGCCTAGTGGGAGAATGTCCTCTTGCAATCGCAGCAAGGGATGATTCTATGTGATCTTGCTTTGCAACTAAGACCTTTAAAGTTTCAGCTATAGATTTTTATTCTGGGATAGCTTCAGCCATGGCTACCTTTAAGACTCCTTTACCAACAGATCTGCCCTAATTGGATTGATTTTCTACTCCCAGGGTGACTACTCTCCATGCGTTGTCGTAACTTTGCCGCATGAAGTTCCCTCCAGATGAGGAGTCAAGGAAAATCTTTACGTCATCCTCCACACCCCTGTAGAATATCTCTATCAGCTGGTTCTTAGGAATTCCATGGTGTGGACATTTGCGTAGGAGCTCCTTGTACCTATCCCAAGCTTCGGCAAGGGTTTCTCCTGGGACTTGAGTGAAATTTGTGATTCGTCCCCTGATTTCATATGTAAGAGAGGGGGGGGTAGAACTTTTCCAGAAAAGCATTTTGGAGCTGCTCCCAGGTGGTGATGGGTACTTCACTCTGTAGTGAATTGTACCAACTAATGGCTCTATCAGCAAGAGAGTACTTGAAAATAAGGAGTCGAATGGCATCATCGGAGACCCCATTTTGCTTTGTCATGGCACACAAGTCGATGAATCTAAGAAGATGACCTTGGCTGTCTTCACCTTGTTTTTTGTAGAAGGGGTTGTTTTGAAGCAAAGTTATCCAATGTGCTCTAATCTCAAAGTTGGCAGCTTCGATGGGAGGAGGCTGCACCGGATGATAGACATTTGCAACCTTTGGGATAGAGAACTCTCTAAGATCTTTCTGAAGTTCCGCTGCTTGCGCTGTTGCCTGTGCTGCTAAGATCTCCTATTGAACCGCAGCTCTAGCTTCTTGCATGAGCCTCTCTCTCTGCGCATTGATGTCTTGAGCCACTCTTCGGGCTACTTCTTCTTCTTGCGCCATCCTTGCCTGATTTTCCCTGATCTGACGATGGAAGGTTCTATCTATTTCAGGATCGAAGCTCGCTGTGAGTCCGGGACTGTCTGATCGGTGCATGCACTAAGCGTTGGAGGGCACCTGAAAATTAGGAGGATTTGAAAATGAGATCCACAAAGTAGAATAAAGATCAAGTAGATAAGAGATAGTTTCAAAAAAAAAACCTAGATTAGTCTTAAAAGAACTAGATTTGACTGACTGATTCCGTTGTCCCCGGCAACGGCACCAGAATTTGATGTGGCTTTTGAATGCACTAACAAATTCACTCAGAGTTTCTATCCCCGAGATTTTACCAAAACCAAGTGCAACAATACCACCTGCAAGCAGACGGGTCTTATTGCAGTATAATTGAGGATCGAACCCAAAGGACAACATTTTTAAGAATCCTTGTCAGTTGAATCTTGCTAAGTAAAACTAATATTTAGAACAATTGGTTGATTTGGGTTTGATTAAACTAATTGCAAGAAAGTAAATGCGGAATAAACTATAGGTTTAGATCAATAATATGGAATCGCTGGGATGGTACTAGGTTTGACCACCGCTACACACACAAACATACTCTTTTGCAAACAATCCAGGCACGATACAACACTCCAAGTAGAGCTGCTGCAGAACCCCCCATACGGGCGTCAGGTCCGTGTAAGCATCACCATAGGCATCAGATGTCTCGTCACCATCCGGATCACATGTCTTACGGCTCTGAAGATACAACATCCAACTAAGGCTGTGAACCCCCCATACGGGCGTCAGGCGCACAGAAGCGTCACCGAAGGCTAGATGGCTCGTCCCCTCGCGGATCATACACTTACGACCTCAAGGAATCCCCTCGGAAGTTTTCGTCAAGGAGTCAACCGCGTCAACCGATAAGCACGTAGGCGATTATAGTACGTGTAAACATCGTCGATTAACAAGAAGATACAAAATCCAACTAAGGCTGTGAACCCCCCATACGAGCATCAGGCACACAAAAGCGTCACCGAAGGCTAGATGGCTCGTCCCCTCGCGGATCACACACTTACGACCTCAAGGAATCCTATCGGAAGTTCTCGTCAAGGAGTCTAACTTGCTAAACGATGTTCATACCCATGTATTGAAGTTCTCGCAACATAGGGAGCACAAAGACGAAAACAAGCACATAACCAACCTACGACCTTAACGATAAACGACAAAATGAAGAGTTATATACATTGCCATGGAAAGTTTAACAAAAGAACATGGTTTGCATGGGCAGCGGGGCTAGTCCCCACACCCCAGCGGAAGTGGACTACTCGCTCATGATGCGAGATACAAGAAGGGTGAGAGAGAAAGAGAGATCTGCCATGAGCTCGGTGCAGAGAGTGGTCACAGCCCGGTGAAGAAGATGCGCTTCTTGCTCCGTCTTCCTTCTCTTCTCGGTCTCCTTGGATGCAACAGTAGCAGTAGATGGAGCGGAACTTGATCGGGGTGGTTCTCTGGCAGCCTGTCGGCGTCCAGATCCGATGCCTTCAAATGGGGACCTTGGGGGTCTATTTATAGGTTCAGATTTGACCCCAAACGGTTTGGAGACCGTTTGGGCACCAAACGGTTTGCTTCGATCGGTCTTGGCCTTGGCGTGGTCGTGCAGCTTTAGTTCTTCAATCGATCCTTGCGCTTGCGTCGAACGGTCTTGGGACCGTACGGGGCCAAACGGTCTTGAGACCGCATGGGACCAAACGGTCTTGAGACCGCATGGGACCAAACGGTCTTGGGACCGTATGGGACCAAACGGTCTTGAGACCGCATGGGACCAAACGGTCTTGGGACCGTGTGGACCCAAACGTCTTGAGACCGCATGGGACCAAACGGTCTTGGGACCGTATGGGACCAAACGGTCTTGAGACCGCATGGGACCAAACGGTCCTGGGACCGCATGGGACCAAACGGTCCTGGGACCGCATGGGACCAAACGGTCTTGAGATCGCATGGCTTTCTTTGGCAACCGGTTTCGTCATTCGTTCTTTGTGTATTCTGCCAAACGGTCTTGGGACCGCGTGGATCCAAACGGTCTTGAGACCGCAAGGATCCAAACGGTCTTGAGACCGTATGCATGGAGTTGCTTGATTTTCCTGCATTAAATGAAAGATATTTAGTTAAAATCTTGATTATTGAATCAACTAAGTAGTTTTGTGCATTATGATTCATATTAGGGTGAAAAGATGTGGAATAGAGATGAAATTGTTCCAAAAAGGTAATTGAATTTCATGATGAGTATGCACTCATCAACAGTCAATTCCCATGTGTCATAGTCACCCAATCATCACCGTTATGGCAACCCTTGTTCAAGATCATGTTTGATGATGTCAAAGCATACTAAACTACAAGTGATGAGTGTGGTGACTTTAGTCTAAAAACCACAATCACCAAAAAACTATGAGAGCTCACTATGACTACCATTATCATGGCTTCCATGTGTCAGTCTCATGGTGTGTCTATTTGATACACTATTCTCTAACATGTATTTTTGCTCTTGGTTTGATATCACCATATCATGATTAATGGGATTTTGTCATCAACCAACTCACACTCTGATCTTATGTGTTACTGTTGTCTATCTAGCTTCCACAATGACTACCGACTAGGGACATAATGAGAATGTATATACTCTTATCATTTGTATGATCAGACTATCCGCGTCACCTACTTGAAGACATACACGATTGAGTAATATCGTTCTCTAGTTTACATCATTATATCTTAATTGAATTAAATAGAATAAATTGGAAGCTTTCCTTTATTTATTAATCAAATAATTTACATATTATTCCATTACAATCATCATATGATCGACTCTCTAGGCATACATATTGTTGGCAAAATTGGACATTATTATAATCCCTTGTTTTGATGATGACAAACATTTCATTCTTGTGGATCTAATGTGCTACTTGAGTGTTGCAGGAATAAGGTGGATGACAAATACTTGGAAGATCTATATGCTAAATTGTTTTAAGTCATGAATGTAATCAAATGTAAAAACTTGTACAAGTATATATTGTACAAGTACTTAGACATCATGTAAATCAAGTGTTATATCTTCTCTAACCAATCATAGCACTTAGATAGGTCATCCCCTAAAATAGTGTCACAAATGCACACTCATACATACACTTGTTACTTAGTTTAAAACATTGAAACAGGGTTAATCTCGGTCAACAACATTCTCGACCGAGACACTCTCGGTCGACAAACTCCTCGACCGAGAAAGACCCAGGTAGCCGTTAGACACAACATACAAGGTAGTTGGCAGTTGGAGTAGAACGTTGTACACACTTGCTCCAGACAGTCCTTTGGTCTATAAGACCTCAATCGAGAAGGACTCTCGGTCGACCATTCTTCGACCGAGAAGTGTTTTGTCTGCAATGTTTAGAGTTAATTAACTAGTCTTTGTTATAGCAAATAATGTATACCTAATGGCTACATAAGCACTTAGAACCCCTAGAAAGTGTCTATAACGTCCTTAAGCACTTGTAGGTCATTCCTATAAACATGACAAGCCTTAGGACACCCTAGTACACTTGTGCTATACTTGATCTTACGTACTTGCAATTAGCAATCTGTTTTGAGCAATTGAGCAACACTAGCATTGGCTACTCATTCCCTTGCTCCAAATTCGTGTCCTATAGGCTAGCATATCCTATCCACTAAACCTACACTTCAATACTCATTGGCTAGGAGATCAATACGCTTGATATAGGCAAATCAAGCCTTGAGCTTCAAAGTGGTAATTGTAATTTCCATTTCCTTTCTTGCTCTTTCTTATTGCTTGTACTCTCCTTGCTACTCCTAGGGTTGGAGGCTACAGATTGGAGAGGTTTTAATCTTCTTGCTGAAGAAGGAGGTCTTTGGACTACTTCTAGAAGGTTGTTGTAACAGGAAGATACTTCAAGAGGAAGGCTACTTCAAGGGGGAGCTTGAAGTTACTTCAAGAAGGCTGCTTCAAGGTTGGTGCAACTACTTCAACGTGAAGGCTGTCCAAAGGGTGTAGAAAATATTGTAAATTTTACATAAATTCATTGAGAGGTAATAAAACTTAATACTTTCAAAATCCCGGTTGGGTAAGAAACCGGGTAGTGGATTGACTGCCTTAGTATTTGCTAAGGTTGGAACCACTCTAAACACCTTGTCTCCTTCTTATTATTTCAATTGTGGTTGTTTGAGTTAAATTATATTAAAATAATCATAAAACCCTATTAACCCCCTCTAGTGGTTTTCAATTGGTATCAGTGCAGGCTTAAAGGAGCTCTAATCGAGCCTTGAAGAATGAAGGGCGGTGGTGTCTACAATTGCAAGCAAAGGAAAAGAATGAACAAATCTTCAACAAGCTGCACATGGTGCTTAGGAACAAGCCACACAACACTCAGTTGTCCTTCGAGGAAAAAGAAGGAAGATGTGCATAAAGGATGCTTTATTGCTACAATAAGTGAAGAAGAATAAGAGGTAAGCCCTTTTGATTTACCTAAAGAAGATTTAATTGCTAGTCTTCAAGAAACACATGTAAAATATATTGAGTGTAAGAAGAAATTAAAGAAATCAAATAAAGCAAATGATGAGCTACATGCTAAAATTATTACTCTCACATCTAAAAATGAAGATCTCAAAAAGGCTATTGAAGATCATAATATTAAGCAAAAATCAGTAGAAGCAGATTGTAATCTTCTTTCCCTAGAAAAGATGAACTTGCGAACTCAAGTAAATGATCTTAAAAAACAACCTATTTCGTGTACACATCTAGATTATGATATTATTGTGAAAGAAAGAGACTCTTTATCATCTAATCTAGATCAAGAAAAGTTAGATATCAAAAAGAGAATGGATGAGATTGATAAGTTGCAACAAGAAATTAGTAGTTTGAATAACAATGACACCCTTGATAAAATTTTAAATAAGTCTTATCATCAAATTGGAAGTAGAGGACTAGGTTATAATCCTAAAGGAAAATCTTATCAAAAACCTAGTTGGAGAAAGACACAAGCGCTAGAAAACCAATCTATTTATGTACCTAAAGGCAAATATACATATGTACCCAAGAACAACCTAGAAAAATATCATAGAAAGAGATATGAGGTTGATTCCATATGCTGTCATTATTGTTTGCGTCTTGGACATTATTCTTTCTCATGTCCATACAAGAAAAAAGATGTTGAGTTAGTATGGGTTCCGAAACCACCAAACTAAATGAATAAAATTAAGTTGAGATATGACCAAAGACCCTAAGTTGTATATCTCTCAGTCTATCTCAACTTAACATAATAGGACACCAAGTTAATCCAAGAAATTAAAATTTCTAAATACACTGACTTGTTTTAGTTTGGACTCTCAAAACATAGAAAATTGTATATGATTAGTTGAGATTTAACCTAAATGTTACTTTGATATCTAAATGTTTCATTTCAACTAAACTATGTTTTCAAAATGCATAATTGAATTAAAAAAAAAGTCTATGTTTTACTTAAGAACAATTACTGAAAACAGTACTGAAACAGTACAGAAACACTCTCGGTCGAGAAATTGTTTGACCGAGAGACGTGTCGGTCGAGAAATAGTCAACCGAGCAGGTTACTATTTTCAAATCTGCAACAAATATGTTGAACCTGCTTTCAATTAATCTAATATGCTATTAATGATTGATTTAACTTGCAAATCATGGAGACTATCTTTGAAGCAAGACATATTAATCTTTTTGAATTAAGGAAGAGCATTATGGATAAGAAATCTTGAAACATATTGCAAAAGTGTTACAAACCCTATTCATTGATTGAAAAAGTTTATTAGGAATGTTCAGTTACATAATTTGTCTTAAAATTGAAAACTTATGAACCTGAATGAGATTATTTTTGTTTATTCTCTAAATGGTTTGACTTAAAACTGAAAATATAAATCATGATTAGGAAATTACTATTCACATGGTTTTTACTAAATTATTTCTTGGTCTATCTATATAAGAACCATGTGTATTGAAATTTAGTTCAAATGATCATGTTTATATGCTTGTTTCTTGATCATTATATTATGGATACATTTCTACTGTTCTATCATAATCATTGTGCTATGATCATTATGTTTCATTGGTTTGTCTAAAATAACCTTTGATCTATATATACAATCCATAAATGAACATTGTTTTCGAATGATCATTGTAATTCAACTCATTACAAAAAAAGATGATGCTATCATTGAAAATGTTATTTTGCATAACACAAAAACTGTATGGTATAAATGCATCTTGACATAATAATTAATTATTATTGTGTGCATGGCTTGTAATAAATGAATGATGATGCTATGACAAGTCAAATAGTGTATCTTAGAACAAGATTACTAATATCTAGTTATTTGCAAAATCTTAACATTAATCTTGCTTTCAAGGAAATATGCTTCTAAAGGATCTTATGATCAATCTAAAAATAAGGGTACAAGAAGAAAGGAGATTTGATATTTATGTACTCATAGCAAAGCTTATATATAAAACATACATTCTAGGAAAATCAAGGAAAAATATCTTCATACTAGGTATCACTCAAAATGTTTCGAATTGATATGCATTTAATCCAGTTACCTGTAGACATTATACTTCACATATGAATGTCTAAACTGTAAATATGAAGGAAATGCCTCTTCGTCGAAATAAAGCTCGACCAAGGGGCGCTATGGTCGTAGTCAAGGTTGACCTAAAATAAGCTTGACAAAATTCTTATTTATATATCATTTTATTGCACTAAATCTTAGTATCTTGATTCAAAATGTGTTTATCATATTGAAAACATAATTTTAGTGCATAACTCTCATAAAAGGTCAACTTATTATGATCTAATATTGATTGTGACCTTAGAATCTTTAAATTATCTTGACTATAATATTAAGGGGGAACTCACAGAAACTATCTTGATTATAAGATTAAGAAGCTTACAAAACTTTGTAAACATCATTTGAAGTTTGTTATGACCTTTGTATTTTTTGGTTATGAATATAAAGTCATCTACAAATTTCATGAATGTGATATATATCTTGTTCTTAATGGATTTCTCTAAACAAATCAGGGCTTAACATCCCGTGCTTTTGGTTAGAGACACTTTTCATGTACTCTAAGCTTAAAGGATTCTCATATCATTTTTAGGGATTAACATCCCTTGTAAAATGGGTGAAAAATCAAAATACATATGCCATATATCTAAAAGGATCTCATATCATTTCAAGGCTTAACATCCTTTGCAAATGGTTGAGAAACAAATTGTGGCTAAATTCGACAATAAATGGTTTACAATTGTATTAATCCCTATTTTTAACTGAATATCTTAGTTAGGGGGGAGCATAGCATAAAATTAAGGGGGAGAAATAAAAAGTCATACTAAATGATTATCTTGGATATCTTTTTCAAATGACATAGGGGGATAAATAATATAAAATCAAAAACATCAAATAAAATGAGTTTCATAATATCTAGGCCAACACCCACTTGCAAAACAAGAGTGGATACAAAAGGTAAACTTCTGGTATGAAACTCATATGATTTATATTTCCTTATTTTATATTTAGGAAATGATTATCATCTTCAAAAAGGGGGAGATTGTTGGCTAAATTGGACATTATTATAATCCCTTTATTTTTATGATGACAAACATTTCATTCTTGTGGATCTAAGTGCTACTTGAGTGTTGCAGGAATAAGGTGGATGACAAATAATTGGAAGATCTATATGCTAAATTGATTTAAGTCATGAATGTAATCAAATGTAAAAACTTATACAAGTATATAATGTACAAGTACTTAGACATCATGTAAATCAAGCTTTAGATCTTCCCTAGCCAATCACAACACTTAGATAGGTCATCCCCTAAAATAGTGTCACAATTTCACACTCATACATACACTTGTTACTTAGTTTAAAACATTGAACAGGGTTAATCTCGGTCGACAACATTCTCGACCGAGACACTCTCGGTCGACAAACTCCTCGACCGAGAAAGACCCAGGTAGTCGTTAGCCACATCAGACAAGGTAGTTGGAAGTTGGAGTAGAATGTTGTACACACTTGCTCCAGACAGTCCTTCGGTCGACAAGACCTCGACCGAGAAGGAGTCTCAGTCGACCATTCTTCGACCGAGAAGTGTTCTGTCTGCAATTTTTAGAGTTAATTAACTAGCCATTACTAATGCAACTAATGTGTACCTAACGGCTAGTTAAGCACTTAGAACCCCCTAGAAAGTGTCTAGAACATCCTTAAGCACTTGTAGGTCATTCCTATAAATAGGACAAGCCTTAGGACACCCTAACACACTTGTGCTATACTTGAGCTTACATACTTGCAATCAACAATCTGTTTTGAGCAATTGAGCAACACTAGAATTGGCTACTTATTCCCTTGCTCCAAATTCGTGTCCTATAGGCTAGCATCTCCTATCCACTAAACCTACACTTCAGTACTCATTGGTTAGGAGATCAATATGCTTGATATAGGCAAATCAAACCTTGAGTTTCAAAGTGGTAATTGTAATTTCCATTTCCTTTCTTTCTCTTTCTTATTGCTTATACTCTCCTTGCTACTCCTAGGTTTGGAGGCTGTGAATTGGAGAGGGTTTAATCTTCTTGGTGAAAAAGGAGGTCTTTGGACTACTTCTAGAAGGTTGTTGCAACGGGAAGCTACTTCAAGAGGAAGGCTACTTCAAGGGGGAGCTTGAAGTTACTTCAAGAAGGCTGCTTCAAGGTTGGTGCAACTACTTCAAGGTGAAGGCTATCCAAAGGGTGTATAAAGTATTGTAAATTTTATGTAAATTCCTTGAGAGGTAATAAAATTTAATACTTTCAAAATCCTGGTTGGGTAAGCAACCGGGTAGTGGATTGACTGCCTTAGTATTTGCTAAGGTTGGAACCACTCTAAACACCTTGTCTCCTTCTTATTATTTCAATTGTGGTTGTTTGAGTTAAATTATATTAAAATAATCATAAAACCCTATTCACCCCCCTCTAGTGGTTTTCACATACCAACACATTGACCACTTCAATTTGTGGTAGGGGAAGAGGTTTACTTGAAAGTGTCACCATGAAAATGTTTACTAAGGTTTGGAAAATAAGGCAAATTGACTCCTAGATGCATTATTCCCTATCCAATCATTCAAAGAGTTGGACCACTTGCAAACAAACTTTATTTACCTCCTGAGATTGAAAGTTTACATGATTTTTTATATGTATCCATGTTAATGAAAAGTCATCAAGTTACAAAGAAGATATAGAATCATAACTAGTACGATTAATATAAGATATCTCCTATATTGAAGGTCCTATGAAAATTCTTTATTATACAATTTAGAATCTTAAAAAGAGGGAGATACCCTTTTAGTGAAGGTCCTTTGGAGAATCATGGTGTAGAAGAAGCAACATGAGAGTAAGCAGTAGAGATGTGAAACAAGCATTCCTTCCTCTTCTAAGAATTTGGATATGAAATTTTATTAGAGGGGATGCTATTAAAACCCATACCTTGCTTTTTTGGTAATTTGAGGGTTTAAGATAATTATGGTTTTATTTTTTCCAAAACACATTAAGCTTTATTAATGCTCTAAACTTGCGAGTCTAACAATATTGATTGAGATAATATCACGGCCAAAGACATTACAAAACTTTTGGGCTAGGGTCAGTTGTGCAACTTCATGTGCCACTGCAATGTAACCTCTTTTCACAGGCGAGAAAAATCAAATAGTAAAGCTTTATGCTAGCTATTGGATATAATAAAATAGGAGACCGAAATGGTCTCATCTTTTACCCTGAGACATCAGGGATTTCACCATGACCATGAGTTTAAACACCAATTAGATAGAAGAAAATTCCATTAAACTGCATGCATTAAGGAGACATAGATTGCTATAGCTTTTGTTAGCATTTCTAGCCAACTTAGTGCCTTTTTCATTCCCACCATATCCCCCACCTTCCCATCAACATCTCAAAAAATGCCACTGAAACCCAATTGGACATTGTGGACAATAGTTGCATCAAAATTTGATCTAACCACTCCCCAATCAGGAGGAATCTAAGATTTACTTTTTCTTGGTTGTGGGTGCTCATGACTTTTAAAGATCTTCTGGTTGTGTTTACAGTAGTCCCAATAAGGTTTGATTGAATCAGAATTGCATGGATCAATGATCAATTAGAGTTCTTAAAAGTTTTGCTGTTTTTGTATGTCCATGATCCCGACATGATAGCCTTCACTAAACTGAGATCATCCTCATCAAGTAGGTGATTTAGTTTGACAATAGATTTTGTCTATGACGTACTACTCCGCTTTTGTAGGTGCGCCATCGCCAAACTCGTTGCCCAAGCCTCTACAACAAAAGTGCAAGCAATCAACATGTGGTTGATGGTTTCCTTAGCATCCCCAAAGATGAGGCAATGACCCTCAATCATGAAATATGTGTCCCATAATCTTCCTCTCGTTACTACCCCATCAGTGCATAGTCCCCAAAGGAAGTGGGATAGTCTTGGGGGCCATCCTCATCTTCAAATGAAGTTCCATGCCATGTCCAATTCCACCAATCTACTTACTCAAACTCAACTTTACCCAAGAGGGATAGCCAATAGACCAACCTCATAATGATGTTCCCCACATACACAATTTGTCTACAGGGAGTTGATGACTATTAGGAGTATTGATGATCTATCACAAATATCTGGTGTGAAGGTAAATTCTAAAAGCCCCAAGTCCCAGCAGCCCATTTTTACCTGGTTGAGCTCACTGACGTGAGTGAATTCTTGTTGCATCGTAGAATGTGATTCTTCCAGCTTAACTCAATTTCCCATAATCTAAGTATCCTACCACATGTGTATGATAGTTCTACTTCCTACTCTCTAGTTAATGCCCTCCAATAGAACTGGTTTATCACCCCATAAGCTTCATGTAAAGACCAAGTCTCTACTAAAAATCATAGCAAACAAAATCACCAATTGTGTGGCAGCGGAAGAATTAAAACTTGACTATATTCAAAATGTATAAAGAGTACATTACAAAATTTTTCCCAAAAGGGGTACATCTTTATACAAGGAACTAGGATCTAGGTAGAGGAAAACTTAGACTAATACAATATTGTCTCCAAACAAAACAACTTAATATATATAAAGGCAACTATGTCCAAGCAAGCTATATGTTCCTTTTCTTCTTGTCCTATCCTTAGCCTTAGGTTCACCAAGCTTCCATGCGCACTCTGATCCTAGCCTGGATGGTTGGGGTCATCCAGCAAGAGAAAGATAAAAGGTATGTGTCAATAATAGGATAAGGCAATCATAAAGCTAAGCATTTCATAACAAAAGATTCCACTAAGGAATTTCAAGAAGTGAGAGGCAAATGAGTGAATAAGATTTTAGAAAAACTTCCACATTCCAATATCAACAAATATCACATTTGCATGAATATAAATTATGACTCAAAATCATCTCAATGTAGGGTGAGGCACCTATCAGACCTCACCAATGGCAGGGGGACTAAAACCCCATTGCCTAAAAAGTTGCAGGGGACTAAAACCCCAGTGCCTAATATATAAAATGGCAGGGGGACTAAAACCCCAGTGCCTACGGTAGGGGGACTAAAACCCCAGTGCCCTATGGGTGGTTTGTACTCATGTACACTACATTGTCAATTGGCCAATAACTATATCATGCATAAACATTCACTTGGAAGTAGAGTGAAAAGTATAACAAGATAACAACATAGCCTTGGGAATAAAACCCAAGAAATAAATAGATAGGCCATCATAGGCAACAACAATATCCAAGAACTCCAACAAATAAAGGATCCAACAAAGCAACAACATTATACAATGTTTCCAGGTATTTCAAAAGGATGAGCCAACACTGGTCATGCAAAAAATTAAATATTTCACATAAGTGAGCTACAAATGCAATTGATTCATCAAAGAAGTAAAAGAGCCAAAAATGCGTTTAGGAGAATAACAAGGCTAGCACAATAATGATTGTGGGGATTGGAAAAGACCCAACTGAGAGATTAGGATTGTTTGCACAATTACATTCCACATAGATTTCACATTCATCATGGATGTCACATACTAAAATAGAATTCAGATACAAAATAGGGTGCACATACCTATTTTAATTAATCACATCACATTCACCAATCTGATTGTATCACCATTCCATTTTCCCTAGTTGCATAATTACACATGTATTAATATATATAAACACATAAAGCATAGGAAAAACCCAAATTTTACACAACCATGATTTAGGGTTTAAAACCTAGTCTAATAGATTGGTCATATTCTCCTGAATAAGAAAACATATTTTATTTTCCAATTTGGAGTTAAAATGGGTTAATTATGTATTTTAGAATATTTTATATACTTAAAAAGGCATTCAAAGAAAACTTCAAAAAAGGAATCATAATTGGGACTCAAAAACCATAAAATCGAATTCTACATTAAATATCCTTTCCATTGACTATTTATTTGCATTTTTCTGACCATGGATCGATTTACTATGAATTAAGTAAAATCAGCCAATCAGAATGCAAGAAAACTATAGAGTGACAGGTACTTAAATCAAAATGCAATTCGTTGTAATTAGTAGATGCAATGACTAAAATACCCATGTGGGTTAAATAGGTTCATTTCAGTCGCAGGGGCAGTTTGGTCATTTGAACAAATCAATTGCTTGCGATAGCGAGAGAGAACCGGGGGCGAAAAGACCAAAATGCCCAAGCCCGAAAACAAAGGCCCCATGGCAGGGACATGGGTGCCTTGGTCATTCTATGACCAGGGATCTTCAGTCGATCCATGGTGCGGAGCAGCAACCACTGGAGCTCGAGTCCAGTGAGACTCTGCACCCCATGCCTCAACTCCACAACCAGGAAATGCGAGAGGGACATTGGTGGTCCAGCGGATCTAGGGATGCCTTCACCACCAAGCAAAGACTCCATACGATCATCAAACTCATCGGAAATCCCTGAGAGCAGAGAAGCAAAATCGATAACAAAAACCAAGTATTGAGGTTGAGTTTCGAAAAGAAAAACCTCAGAAACTGCTCGCGGATGAAAGGTGAATTGTGGAAAGGCATCGTCGAGGGCGGAGAAGCAACCAAGCCCAAGAATGGCAGGCGCCGGTGGAGGAGCTTCACGATGTCTATAGGACTCGGCTCCAGGGAAATCCGTGGGGCAAAACAATACTAGGAGAGGGAAGAGCGGTGACTGAGAATGCTTACCACACAACTAAATGGCCCAAGGTGGTCGGGGCAGGTTGCACTGGCTCGCCATTGCAGGCGGGGTACTCCGAGTAGGTCAGGTTCATCGGGGTAGGGTGCGAAGAAATTAGAGGAGGAGGAAGAAAGGTGGCGACCCGAGGGTGCTAGGAGGTACCTTAAATAGGTTCGGGGAGGGCCAGAGCTTACTCTGCAACTCCCTGGCGAAGAGGAGGAGGAAGCCCAGGTTGGGCATTTTGCCCAAACAGCGAGGTAGGTGATGGGTTTGGGTTCATTCGAACCGGCGGTGGAAGACGGAGCCAATGGGGCAGGAATCACACACAATGGTGGAGGAGGGAGTGAGAACGACTCAAGGGAGTCCATGAGGCTGTGTTGCTCGGGCGGCTGGAGGTAGAAGGAAGTGCCCAGACTGTTGGATCAAAAGGGCGATCAACGCGGAGCCGTCCGATGGGCCCCAGGCACGTGACATAAAAATCGACCAAAACCTTAGCGTTACGCGAGATTAAATGAAATATATGTAATCGATTCAGCTACTATAGCCACACTATAATAAAAGCTTATAAAATCAATTTGAGGGCTCAAATGAAGTCCAAAAGCCACCAAATTTTAACCACATGCTCATATAAAGTCTAGAACAATCCTATGCAATTATATTCTCGTCTTACTCATAATATGGCCTTTAATAAATATATTTCTCATTAAAGTGTATATTAATATATTAAAATGAATGAATTATATGAAAAGACTTCTTTTAGTTGATTGCATGAGTGAATTTCGAGATATTAAACACATTAAGATTTCAATAATCATTTCTCAATTAAATAACATATTTTTATGAATTAAAATCATATTTTGAGGAGAGAGAAGCAATTAAGGTTAATATTCTCATTAATTAATTCAAATACACATTATTACTAATATATTTATCCAAAAAGCTCCAAATTAATATTTTCTACTTATTTTCTCTCTTAAGTGTACATTTTGCATGTTCAGACCCCAATTATTTCATTGTGTGGGTTATTTGTACAAACACCCCTCCATTATCATAAATGAGGGAAAAAGGTGATCTCAACCTTGAATTGTGCTCAAATTGCACAAGGAGTCCAAAAATGCTTCAAAAGGATGGGAAATTTATGAAAAATGTCCAAATGGACTAGAAGGCAAAGAAAAGCTCAAAAGTGGGTAAATTGCAGGAAAGACCCTGAGATTCAGTATGTTACAGCACACCACCCCTTAAAGAGGATTTCGTCCTCAAAATCACAACAATAGGGAAGAGAGGGTGAGTGTGTAACATCCCAACCTTAACAACTAAGTGAGTATTAAAAATCCCTACACATAAGTCAAGTCTTACTAAGGTTTAAACAAAACCTATAGCCTTTTATCAAACTCAACCTATTTAACATTTTTGCCTTATTAACATAATCTCCATCATGAAGAGGCATCATATTTATTATACTATCACTTGTGCCACATTTTATTCAAAACATTTATATCTCAATATTATATCATGTGTATTTCCCTCATCAAGGGTTTTAAGCACAATTAGGGTTTACTAAGCCATTTCAACATCAATTATGTATTAGGTCAAAAACCTTAATAATATGAATTCATTTTCAATTATCCTCTTAAAACTATCATGTAGAATTATCACAAATTATTTTGCAGAAAAAGTTAATATTATCCAACAAGTTATTAAGCCTATAATAATTCCAAATAATGTCCATATTACACATTTGTCATATCCTCTTACACACTCATATTAATGACATCATTAATCATTTTCATCCATTACACTTCACGTTATAAATTATACATATTTTACTTCACATTAGGCATTTATGATTATTTATGTGAATCTAATTATTCATTATCATGTTTGAGTCATTATATGCATTTTAGTGAATAGGATGTAACACATTAAATACTAATGAATTAATTCATATATCAAGTTATGATGAGGTGTTCATTAGAGGACAAGGTGATACACCTTACATATATTGATAACTTAGTGACTATAATCCATTTATATGCATTAAGGTATATTATGTGATGATGAAACCTAATGTCACTAATGTATCATGAAAGGCATATATATATGTATATGCTGTCAAAGCTAGATGATTACATATTAGGGTTTAGGTCAACATGATCATTACATGCTAAAGCATCCTTAGGGTGCATTATCCATACACATTTTACCATTAAGGTGGCACAGCCAATGTTATGTATATTCACAATTAGTAATGAGTAACTCATTATTATGCGCATCAAGCCTATATTAAGGTTCAAACATATGAATTATTCCTATATGACTTACTACATATTCATGTGTGTATAAACAAACAAGTTGAATTACGAGTATAATGTGTTTGGTAAATTATTGTTCACATAAGTTATTATGTAAATATGTCCACATAGATAGGGTTTCTAACTCCAAAGGTATTTGATTTTGCTTTTAATTGGGATTCCATCCCCCTAAATAGGGATTTTGTTACAACCCCAATTTTTGGGTTCATTAGAAGAGAAATGTAATTTCTCATATTAAAGATAAATGAACAAATAATGATGACTTTTGTTTTAATGCATGAATTCCATTTACAATAGCCTTGTTGAATTATTTGTGGGCTTTATTGGCTATTGGGCTCAATAACAAAGAAAGAACAAAAGAAACTCTATTATTGAGTAAATAAGAAAATAGAGGAAAGAAAAGTGTGGAAACCTCTAGAAGGAAAAAGAATGTAATCCAAGGATGGCTTTCGTACCTTTAGGTTCCTTGGGTGCCAAGGAATCCAAGATTGCAAAGAAAAGGCAATAATAAAAGAAAAGATCAAATACGTATTTCTTTATTAAGAAAGAAATTGAAAACATTGATGAAATGTGGAAAATATGTGAAAAGATGTATAATTGAGTTTTTCTTGGTGGAATTTCGTATTCCATGGATTCCTAACATTAAAAGGAATAAAAATGAGGAAAATAAAAGAGAAATAAAGAGAAATCTTCAAAAAGAGATATTTTAACGAAAAATAAACAAGATAATGAGAAATAATGCATATAAATGCATCTAGAAGGATGATAAGTATCCGTGAAAAGGAATTTCGAAATATTAGTTTTTCTTGGTGTCCGAGGAGCTCCAATAAAGAGGAAGAAAGAGAAAATACAAATAAATTTGAAATAATAAGTGGCCTTTTGGAATAAAAGCAAATGGTTTCTATAAAGGAGTGTTTTTCTTTCCTTGTTAATGTTAAGATTAAATAATCTTAGAAAGTTGAGTTTGCGGATGGTGGTAATACTCCTTGCCACTTTGGGATTACATAAACCCCAAGGAAAAAGAAGTAATATATGAGGAAGAGTTTAGTAAGAGAAAATTCTAGGACTAAGGCAGGAACTCGTGTGCATGATGGGAAAATAGTTGAAGATAAGAAAATCCATACTTTCCCTTATGACCCTCTCTTTCCATGTGTCTAATTCGGGAATTGAATCCCATAGAAAACTTCCTTATCTGTCTACGTTACTCTGTTCCTATAAAAGGATGATCGTGATTAGCCTCCCTCTGCATCCTGGATGTGTGCCTCTCCTGATCGGTCTAGCTCCGCCTGGTGCCGAGGTAGGACGAGGTATGAGATCTGTCCTAGTTGTGAAACTACCATTGACTTTCTAGTTGTCATACACTTGCAATAGGTAGTAGAGAGATGGGATCTACCGCCGTGCACCATGGCACTGTTGCGAGTTGGGACGAGGCCGACCAAGGTTCCTTGCTGGTTTAAGATCGCCCTTTTCTCGCTAGTACATCAACAACGCACCCTACACAGATCTGTTGTAGGTCTTTCCCTCCTCATAGCTCCTTTTTCTGGGGCCGAGGAAGAAGCTCCACTGCCAGATTCAATGTCCGTGCAGGTCTTGAGGGTCCTGCCACAGATCTGGCGGAGAATCCCTGAGGAGCTGCAAGGTTGTGCGGGGCAGGCATCTGTGTCAGTGCACTAGATGGAAGCATCGGAGTTGTGGTGAGGGGAGGCAACGCAGGCACCTCATTCGTGGTGAGGGGAGGCAATGTAGAAGGAAGACGACACCGAGGCCATGGCCTCACTGCACAGCAGGCGCGCAGGAGAGCGCCGACGCAAGGCAGCACAACGAGCGTTTGTGAGTGTCGTGAGGAGAGGGATGATAGAGTGAAAAGTCTGGATGGCCCCTGGGGCTGCACGTTACCCGTAAGGGTAAGAAGGTAATTCCATTATTTTTCTTAGCCGGCCCACTCATAAACGAAAAGATGGTGTGTCCATCTATGATTGGTCCATAATTGTTTTATCTTGAAAATTTCATAACTAAAGATTGGTAACGCAGATTAAAATGAGTTAATACATGAAAATTGATCAGTAAAATGTGAAGAATCCATTTAAAATATAATTGAAGCTTGATTCTGATTGCAAATCAAAAAGTAATAGAAGTTATTAACTTTAATGTAAGGATGATTAATAAACCCTATTTTGATATGATTAATGTGATTAATAGGGTTTAATTGATGGTTAAAGTTGATAAATAGCCGGTTAATGATAAAACGGAACATTAAGAACAAAAGAGATAAACTTTGCAAATAATTATTTAATTTAGGGTTTATGTGCATTAATAGGATTTAATGGGCCTTGAAACCCTAATGATGGTAAGTAGGACTACTAATGGCTTTAATTATTCGATTTCATGTATAGAACTGAGATTTCATGGTTATAAGCTATTTCGAGCATTAAAGTTCCTAATTTGTGGATAAATACTCTAAATGTAGTAATTAGGGGTTTCCCATGAATAAAAGGTGCAATTATTAGCAAATCGAGTTCATATGGGAATTGGATCATAATTGATGATAAATATGTATAATGATCTTGTCATAGATTAAAGGGATAAAAATGGTAGCTTTAATGAAAAAGAAGTTTAATTGGTGATTAATGTGCCTGTAATATGAAAATAGGGTTATATGTTGTTAAGATAACCTTAATGTTGAAGAATAGACGAGATAATTGGGGTTTGTGATCAATTGCGTTAAATAGGGTTTAAAATAGTAAAAGATGAAGGGAAATCCTAATTGTAATGGAAACCCTAAAATGTGGACTAGAAACCCTAAGAAACGAGTTAGATTTAATAGATCTTAATGACATGAGTAATAAAAGGGAATTGTATAATTGTTTCAGGATCTTATTGAATGCTTGCTTGCCTATTGGTTGATTGGATTGTTTCTGTCTCACATCAACTTGACAGGTACGTGGTTACGCCTATGAATATCCCAAATTAGATTCTCGAGGAATTTTGAGGTTTTATCGATGAATTAAATTAAACTGTTGGTTGCATTTAATTCATGCAAATTATAATGTGAATATGACTATCACATAAGAGATGTGCCTACTAGCTCAGATCCTAGTCCCCTCTGTAGCTTTATAGATTGACCTAGTAAATGGCTACCAATGGGTAGGTCGATCAGGTCATTAAATGACTTAATAAATGGCTACCAATGGGGTAGGTCCATCAAGTCATCATGAGTCAGGGATTGGTCTACCTTTGGGTAGGACCATGTGACTCCATAACCCTAGGTATTGGCTACCAGTGTGGTAGGGCCATTGGGGTAAGGATCTACCATATGAGAGAGGTGGTATCCATGTCCACTGTAGGGACGTTACAGAGAAAGGGGAATGGCAAGGATTGAGTAGTATTGCTTAAAACGTAATCTTGGTTGTTAAATGATATTTGGTGGATTACATTGTTAACATAGTTGTACAATTATTGTTACCCCCACATACCAGGTTTGGCTGACCGACGTTTTGTTTGTCGGCATTTTAGGTACAAATGAAAAGATCAAACAGTAAAGTGACATATGTGGAATAAAATGAGAAGTAACGTGCACAGGAGGATTAGTTAGATTAGCATCTTCAGGGATAGCAGATTAGAAATCCCAGATTTTAAAAGGTAAACAAAGTTTTATTTTATACCTGTTTTCAGTTAAGTTGGCAAAGTTTATTAATTATTACTGATTATTTGTCGAACCATTTATCCTGTTAATTGAATAACGGCTCTGACCTTCGGGTCTCCCTTAATTGGGGGTTACCGGGAGGCGGGGTCGTTACAATTGGTATCAGAGCGGAGGTTCCTCACTTAATCTTTAATAATTATTAAATTTTACAAATTTTGTAGAACCCAAGGGAGTTATTAGAGGATTATCCGAAAGACAGAGGTGTCTAGAAAAGGATCATGACCGGGGGCTGGCAATATTTTCCTCCGCACTGCTAGTCGGAATATGAGGACTCCCGGATCCGTGTGACTTCCTGGCCAAAGTCTTAGGGTATGAATCAAAATAAGATACCATTAGGACTCTCTCATCTTGTTCATCCCTTCTCAACTCAAATTCTATTAAGGACCTTAAGGATTAGGGTTTTCTCTCTTCTCCTCACCCTCTTGAGGTATGGGTAAGGTTGATAAGGATTAAGGACTCCTCCACCAAATTAATAAAAATCATGTAAATAAGATGTCATGGACATAAGCTTAATAGAATAAGCATAAAAGGAATAGATACATTCTTAGTTCGTATGACATAAGTTGTCATTGCCCCCAAGAGAGACATGAAGATAGACCTCCTTGTTAGGAGGGTGGGTAGAAAGAGTGTGTCTTGGATGTAGAGATCTCCATTAATGTAGAGACCTAGCACATCCTTTAAGTATGATGTTAACCATAACCCTAAGTGGAGGTTAGCGAGAGAGATGACATGATGAATTAGATGATATGGTTGACTGGGTGTTTGGATAGATATGCCTTTGGTTTGCCATACGAGCCATGGAATGTTGGATGTGGGTTTAGCTCTAGAAAGAAAAGCAAGACTCAAGTAAGAAGGTTGGAAGTGTGGATTTCGAGACATGAGGAACAATGGGGAGTTGAGGATGATGTGACCTAAGTGGATGATAGTGGTTGCCTCGTTCTTGATCCCTGGAGATGGATGATATTTTGGTGTCCTTTAGAGGAACCAAACCCTAAGGAGAGAATTATGCTTCTGGAACCTATGCTCCTATGGTATAGGAGTTTACCTGCTAAGATGTGTCAAGGAATGCCTTAGACCCTAAGGAGGTGGTGAGTCTTTATACCTAGTTGGTTGTCCTTGAGGAGGACTCAACTCTGGGGTATTTCTCATATAAAAGGATCATGGGAGTATATGTCATACCTTGGACATGCTTGATTCGTGGTTAAGAGATTGAGCATGCAGTCGGACGCCCAAAGGTGAACCTATGGTTCCTTGGCCTAAGAGGGGAAGCAGTGTACCCAATGCTCATGACGAGATCTGAGTCTCTATAGTTTCGAGCATGGTACTTCTCATGTGTAAAGGTAAAAGAAACCCCTTAAGTTAAGGGTATGTTTGATGAACCCCTCATAACTAAGTTGGTCTAATGTTGAGGATCAGGACAAGTGTGACCTAGCATGGTTTGATAAGAGTTTTCCTATGCCTTAGTAGCTTGCTAGCGCTAAGCATGCTCATATGGATGTAAACCCTAAGGATGTGTGTGATATTATTGTCACAAGTTATATTTTTCCTCCCATCCTGGGAGAGGGACCCTTTTATAAGGTATATACCAGTTCTGTTGGTTTAGGGTAACCTAAAGAGGTTTCATAGGATCTTGAGAAAGCTAAGTGAAGAGTACATGGTAAGAGAATGAACCTGTAGACCCATAGTTAGATATCTCTAAGTGCATGTGCATGTGTTACCATGGAGGTAACCGGTATGGGGCCTGACCAAGGAAGGCAGGTTGCCATGACCCCTATGAAGGGATGAAAGTCAGTCGTGAATGCAGAGAGAGATGATGAAGGCTTGGGTAAGGTTCTAAGTCAGACATGCACTATAAGAGAATCCCAAGTCTATCCTAGGGTTAGGTAGGGATAAGACCGATGGAAGTAGGAGTTGCCTAATTCCCTAGTTGCACATGACCATAGGGTCAGGAGGTAACAACTATCATTGTCCGAGAGCCATGGGTTAGGAGATTGATCACCTTCATGAACTCATGGGACCTAAAAGGCAGATGAGTAGGGCACTCTCTGGATACATAAGGGAAGAGGGATGACCCCTAAAGTGTCGACACCCTACAGACCTAGAGGAGGTTACCAAGGATTGTGCTTGGACCAAGTGAGTTCGAGACCAGTTTTCCATGGAAGTAATTTTGATATCATGATGTTTGTGATGTAAAGACATGTGTGGCACATTTCAACTCATATTTGAAGGTGTAACGGCGAGGTGGGATGTACTATCTCTAATCTTAGAATAGAAAGAACTCTGTATTTGGACGGCCGCCAAATGCTTATTTCTTCTTGTTATGGGAGTGAGAGATAGGACAGTACAAATGCCATACACCAAGGATAAAGATGGTGTGAGTTGAGATGTTGCTACAAAGAAGATAACATACCCTGGTGGAGTTAATGCTACATGGATGGTTCACAAACACTAAGAGAGTTAAGGAGATCATCTTGTGAGGATGTGATACCGTGAGCTATCTGGAATTTGCAAGTTATGCAAGGTTGAGTTTGATCACCATGAGGTTGAGCTCAAAGTTTCTTAATGAAGACAAACTTAGAGTTTGAGATGAGGTGATAAGTGGAATACATGGAGGTGTATGTCTTCAACATTACCTAATACCTAAGGAGGTGAAGTGGTAATGGATGCTCTGGTTGAGATATAGCTGCCTAGTTTAGCTAGAGGCTAGAAGAAGTGGAGGGTGTTCGGCTAGCCCTATGATTGGAAAGAGATAAGTTTGGCGGTTAATCAAGTAAAGGATTGTTTAGTTAGCCAACCTAGTCCTTGATGTAGTGAAAGGATGGTGATAGAACCTCAGATGCACTTCTTTGACAGGAAGGTAACCAAACCCTGATGAGAGTGGTTTAGGGTTTCCGAGGTATCGATCTTGATGAATCGTGACATATCGGAGAACATGGTTTTAAGATCACTAAACATCGTAAAAGATAGTAAGTGACAGTACTATTTTGGATGTATAAGGTGAAGTTGCATGTGGTATGTTTCCATGCATGATAGGAGGTGAAGGACGAACACCAGTAACCCACTGCATGGATATAAAGTATAAAGAGTCCCCGAGAGGGAATGGGACTTCATCACTATGGATGTTGTGGTAAGTCTCCCCTAGACCAAGGAGGGTCGAGGTGCAATATGGGTTATGGTAGATCGCCTTACCTAGATGACATGAGAAAGGAAGAGCAATGTCACTGGACAGATTCGGTTGAACTACTTAAGAGAAGGGTGGTCCAACCACACCCTGATGGGAGTTCAAAAGTTCTTGGCTATGACCAAGGTTTACTTTCATAAGGTGGAAGAAGATACATGAAGAACTCGATGATAGTAAAGTTTATCACCCCATACTAATGGAAAGTATGATCCAGACTAGAGGCTCTGATGAGAGCATGTGTGCTCATTCAGGGTGATACATAGAGATAATTCTTAAGATGCAATGTTAACCACCATAACCTTTATCGGGATGCAAGAAGTCTTATAGAGAGGATGTGTCGGTCACCACTTCATTAAGATGATGTTGGTGAAGGAGGCCTCGCGAAGGTCAGAAAAGAACCACAGTGTGTGCAGATGAAGTCGCTTTGATCGTGAAATGGCCGAGAGAGAGCCCAGAGGTGACATGAGTCACGAGCTGATGCAAAGCAGACTAACATGCAGTTCACTATGGGAGAATATGTGATGTGAAAATCCGACCCCTCTAAGTTACAATTGAGAAAGCTAAGTCCCCGATATATGGGTCCAATTGAGATGGATTGGTGGAGATGGTTGTGTAACCTTACCCCTCAGGATAAAATGATGTGTTGCATGAGTCTGATCTTGAGAACTATGTGAGGTACCCAAGCCAGGTGATGATCCCTAAACCTATTCAGCTTTTGAAAGGCTGAAAAGTCCTGTGTCACCTATGAGGGTACAATATGCCAAGGTAAGAAAGAACTCAGATGGAAGAATATGAGATGATAAAGGTTCTTAGGAAGCACCATGGAAAGGATAAGGCCACATGGGAGCCATGATGGACATATGAAAGGCTTATCCTGTTTGTTTGCTTGCTTGATGGAATTTTGAGGGCAAAATTCTTGTAAGAGGGGAAGGATGTTACAACCCCAATTTTTGGGTTCATTAGAAGAGAAATGTAATTTCTCATATTAAAGATAAATGAACAAATAATGATGACTTTTGTTTGAATGCATGAATTCCATTTAAAATAGCCTTGTTTATTTATTTGTGGGCTTTATTGGCTATTGGGCCCAATAACAAAGAAAGAACAAAAGAAACTCTATTATTGAGTAAATAAGAAAATAGAGGAAAGAAAAGTGTGGAAACCTCTAGAAGGCAAAAGAATGTAATCCAAGGATGGATTTCGTACCTTTAGGTTCCTTGGGTGCCAAGGAATCCAAGATTGCAAAGAAAAGGCAATAATAAAAGAAAAGATCAAATACGTATTTCTTTATTAAGAAAGAAATTGAAAACATTGATGAAATGTGGAAAATATGTGAAAAGATGTATAATTGAGTTTTTCTTGGTGGAAATTCGTATTCCAAGGATTCCTAACATTAAAAGGAATACCAATGAGGAAAATAAAAGAAAAATAAAGAGAAATCTTCAAAAAGAGATATTTTAACGAGAAATAAACAAGATAATGAGAAATAATGCATATAAATGCATCTAGAAGGATGATAAGTATCCGTGAAAAGGAATTTCGAAATATTAGTTTTTCTTGGGGTCCAAGGAGCCCCAATAAAGAGGAAGAAAGAGAAAATAAAAAAAATTTGAAATAATAAGTGGCCTTTTGGAATAAAAGCAAAGGGTTTATATAAAGGAGTACTTTTCTTTCCTTGTTAATGTTGAGATTAAATAATCTTAGAAAATTGAGTTTGCGGATGGTGGTAATACTCCTTTTCGCTTTTGGATTAATTAAACCCCAAGGAAAAAGAATTAATATATGAGGAAGAGTTTAGTAAGAGAAAATTCTAGGACTAAGGCAGGAACTCGTGTGCATGATGGGAAAATAGTTGAAGATAAGAAAATCCATACTTTCCCTTATGACCATCTCTTTCCATGTGTATAATATGGGAATTGAATCCCATAGCAACCTTCCTTATCTATCTACGTTACTCTAGTCCTATAAAAGGATGATCGTGATCAACCTCCCTCTGCATCCTGGATGCGTGCCTCTCCGGATCGGTCTATCTCTGTCTGGTGTCGAGGTAGGATGAGGTATGAGATCTGTCATTGATGAGAAACAGCCATTGACTTTCTGGTTGTCATACACCTGCAATAGGTAGTAGAGAGATGGGATCTACCGCTATGCACCATGGCGCTGCTGGGAGTTGGGACTAGGCCGACCAAGGTTCCTTATTGGTTCAAGATCGCCCTTTTATTGCTACTACATCAACAACGCACCCAACACAGATCTGTTGTAGGTCTTGCCCTCCTCATAGCTCCTTTTTCTGGAGCCGAGGAAGAAGCTCCACTGCCAGATTCAATGTTCGTGCAGGTCTTGAGGGTCCTGCCACAGATCTGGAGGAGAACCCTGAGGAGCTGCAAGGTTATGCGGGGCAGGCATCTATGGCGGTGCAGTAGATTGAAGCACCGGAGTTGTGGTGAGGGGAGGCAACGCAAGCACCTGAGTCGTGGTGAGGGGAGGCAATGCGGAAGGAAGACGACACCGAGGCCATGTCCTTACTGCACAGCAGGCGCGCAGGAGAGCGTCGACGCAAGACAGCGCAGCGAGCGTTTGTGAGTGTCGTGAGGAGAGGGATGATAGAGTGAAAAATATGGATGGCCCCTGGGGATGCACGATACCCGTAAGGGTAAGAAGGTAATTCCATTATTTTTCTTCGCCGGCCCACTCGTAAACGAAAAGATGACGTGTCCATCTATGATTGGTCCATAATTGTTTTATCTTGAAAATTTCATAACTAAATATTGGTAGCCCAGATTAAAATGAGTTATACATGAAAATTGATCAGAAAAATGTGAAGAATCCATTAAAAATATAATTGAAGCCTCATTCTGATTGAAAATCGAAAAGTAATAGAAGTTATTAACTTTAATGTAAGGATGATTAATAAACCCTATTTTGATATGATTAATGTGATTAATAGGGTTTACTTGATGGTTAAATTTGATAAATAGCCTGTTAATGATAAAAAGGAACATTAAGAACAAAAGAGATAAACTTTGCAAATAATTATTTAATTTAGGGTTTATGTGCATAAATAGGCTTTAATGGGCCTTGAAACCCTAATGATGGTAATTAGGACTACTAATGGCTTTAATTATTCGATTTCATGTATAGAACTGAGTTTTCATGGTTATAAGCAATTTTGAGCATTAAAGTTCCTAATTTGTGGATAAATACTCTAAATGTAGTAATTAGGGTTTTCCCATGAATAAAAGGTGCAGTTATTAGCAAATCGAGTTCATATGTGAATTGGATCATAATTGATGATAAATACGTATAATGATCTTGTCATAGATTAAAGGGATAAAAATGGTAGCTTTAACGAAAAAGAAGCTTAATTGATGATTAATGTGCATGTAATATGAAAATAGGGTTATATGTTGTTAAGATAACCTTAATGTTCAAGAATAGACGAGATAATTGGGGTTTGTGATAAATTGCGTTAAATAGGGTTTAAAATAGTAAAAGATGAAGGGAAATCCTAATTGTAATGGAAACCCTAAAAAGTGGACTAGAAACCCTAAGAAACGAGTTAGATTTAATAGATCTTAATGACATGAGTAATAAAAGGGAATTGTATAATTGTTTCAGGATCTTATTGAATGCTTGCTTGCCTATTGGTTGATTGGATTGTTTCTGTCTCACATCAACTTGATAGGTATGTGGTTACGCCTATGAATATCCCGAATTAGATTCCCGAGGAATTTCGAGGTTTTATCGATGACTTAAATTAAACTGTCGGTTGCATTTAATTCATGCAAATTATAATGTTAATATGACTATCACATAAGAGATGTGCCTACTAGCTCAGATCCTAGTCCCCTTTATAGCTTTACAGATTGACCTAGTAAATGGCTACCAATGGGTAGGTCCATCAGGTCATTAAATGAATTAATAAATGGCTATCAATGGGGTAGGTCCATCAAGTCATCATGAGTCAGGGATTGGTCTACCTTTGGGTAGGACCATGCGACTCCATAACCCTAGGTATTGGCTACTGGTGTGGTAGGGCCATGGGGGTAAGGATCTACCATATGAGAGAGGTGGTATCCATGTCCACTGCAAGGACGTTACAGAGAAAGGGGATAGGTAAGGATTGAGTAGTATTGCTTAAAACGTAATCTTGGTTGTTAAATGATATTTGGGGGATTACATTATTAACATAGTTGTACAATTATTGCTTCCCCCACATACCAGCTTTGGCTGACTGACGTTTTGTTTGTCGGCATTTTAGGTATAAATGAAAAGAACAAACAGTAAAGTGACATATGTGGAATTAAATGAGAAGTAACGTGCACAGGAGGATTAGTTAGATTAGCATCTTCAGGGATAGCAGATTAGAAATCCCATATTTTAAAAGGTAAACAAAGTTTTATTTTATGCCTGTTTTCAGTTTAGTTGGTAAATTTTATTAATTATTACTGATTATTTGTCGAACCTTTGATCCTGTTAATTGAATAACGGCTCTGACCTTCGGGTCTCCCTTAATTGGGGGTTATCGGGAGACGGGGTCGTTACAGATATCGTCCTCGAAATCAGATTTGCAAAACCAAATATGGTACTAACACCATTAGCCTAACTCCACCCCTTAAAAGGGTCACTAAGTCCAACTAAGCTAAGGGTAAAAGGTACATAAAACTCAACACTATAAGGACTTACTAACCAAACTTTAGGTTGTAACATAGGGTACACTAAACCCTAAACATGGGAGTATAAGGTATGTAAGGATGATTTTTGTGTAAGAGATCAAATCATCACTTATGGTTTTCCTAAGGTATTCAACAATTAGGCAACATGCCCAAAGATAGACTATTTCGAGTTGTATGTATCAGATCAGGCCAGGCCAGGTCATATGAGCTCAGGAGTCCTCATTACGAAGCTAGTGGGGCGGAGGAAAATATTGCCAGCCCCCAAGCTCGAACCCTTTCTAGACACCATCACTTTCAACTTCTTTCTCTAGTAGCTTCTCAATAGATAATTCACCCAAAGTTGACAAATTTTATTTTTATTTAATTATTATTATGATACTAAATCAAACTTTCATGCTACTCAACTCTAAGGTGAAAAACTAACTAAAGGGAAACTATATACTATAGGGAGACAATTTTTGAATTAGTCAAGAATTTGACTACCTTGATGCTCTGATACCATGCTGTCAAGACCATGTCTCTACTAAAAATCATGGCAAACAAAATCACCAATTGTGTGGCAGCGGAAGAATTAAAACTTGACTATATTCAAAATATATAAAGAGTACATTACAAAATTTTTCCCAAAAGGGGTACATCTTTATACAAGGAACTAGGATCTAGGTAGAGGAAGACTTAGACTAATACAACATTGTCTCCAAACAAAACAACTTAATATATATAAAGGCAACTATGTCCAAGCAAGCTATATGTTCCTTTTCTTCTTGTCCTATCCTTAGCCTTAGGTTCACCAAGCTTCCATGCGCACTTAGATCCTAGCCTGGATGGTTGTGGTCATCCAGCAAGAGAAAGATAAAAGGTATGTGTCAATAATAGGATAAGGCAATCATAAATCTAAGCATTTCATAACAAAAGATTCCACTAAGGAATTTCAAGAAGTGAGAGGCAAATGAGTGAATAATATTTTAGAAAAACTTCCACATTCCAATATCAACAGATATCACATTTGCATGAATATAAATTATGACTCAAAATCATCTCAATGTAGGGTGAGGCACCTACCAGACCTCACCAATGGTAGGGGGACTAAAACCCCAGTGCCTAAAAAGTGGTAGGGGGACTAAAACCCCAGTGCCTAATATATAAAATGGCAGGGGGACTAAAACCCCAGTGCCCTATGGGTGGTTTGTACTCATGTACACTACATTATCAATTGGCTAATAACTATATCATGCATAAACATTCACTTGGCAGTAGAGTGAAAAGTATAACAAGATAACAACATAGCCTTGGTAATAAAACCAAAGAAATAAATAAATAGGCCATCATAGGCAACAACAATATCCAAGAACTCCAAGAAATAAAGGAGCCAACAAAGCAACAACATTATACAATGTTTCAAAGTATTTCAAAAGGATGAGCCAACACTGGTCATGACAAGATTAAATATTTACATAAGTGAGCCACAAATGCAATTGATTCATCAAAGAAGTAAAAGAGCCAAAAATGCATTTAGGAGAATAACAAGGATAGCACAATAATGATTGTGGGGATTGGAAAATACCCAATTGAGAGATTAGGATTGTTTGCACAATTACATTCCACATAGATTTCACATTCATCATGGATGTCACATACTAAAATAGACTTCACATACGAAATAGGGTGCACATACCTGTTTTAATTAATCACATCACATTCACCAATCTGATTGTATCACCATTCCATTTTCCCTAGTTACATAATTACACATGTATTAATATATATAAAGACATAAAGCATAGGAAAAACCCTAATTTTACACAACCACGATTTAGGGTTTAAAACCTAGTCTAATAGATTGGTCATATTCTCCTAAATAAGAAAACATATTTTATTTTCCAATTTGGAGTTAAAATGGGTTAATTATGTATTTTAGAATATTTTATATACTTAAAAAAGCATTCAAAGCAAACTTCAAAAAAGGAATCATAATTGGGACTCAAAAACCATAAAATCAAATTCTGCATTAAATATCCTTTCCATTGACTATTTATTTGCATTTTTCTGACCGTGGATCGATTTACTATGAATTAAGTAAAATCAGCCAATCAGAATGCAAGAAAACTATAGAGTGACAGGTATTTAAATGAAAATGCAATTCATTGTAATTAGTAGATGCAATGACTAAAATATCCTTGTGGGTTAAATAGGTTCATCACAGTCGCAGGGGCAGTTTGGTCATTTGAACAAATCGATTGCTTGCGATAGCGAGAAAGAACCAGGGGCAAAAAGACCAAAATGCTCAAGCCTAAAAACAAAGGCCCCATGGCAGGGACATGGGTGCCTTGGTCATTCTATGACCAGGGATCTTCAGTCGATCCATGGTGCGGAGCAGAAACTACTGGAGCTCGAGTCCAGTGAGACTCCGCACCCCATGCCTCAACTTCAAAACCAGGAAATGCGGGAGGGACGGTGGTGGTCCGGCAGATCCAGGGATGCATTCACCACCAAGCGAAGACTCCATACGATCATCAAACTCGTCGGAAATCCCTGAGAGCAGAGAAGCAAAATTGAGAACAAAAACCAAGTATTGAGGTTGAGTTTCGAGAAGCAAAACCTCAGAAACTGCTCGCGGATGAAAGGTGAATCGAGGAAAGGCGTCATCGAGGGCGGAGAAGCAACCAAGCCCAAGAATGGCAGGCGCCGGTGGAGGAGCTTCACGGTGTCTACAGGACCCGGCTCCAGGTAAATCCGTGGGGCAAAATAATACTAGGAGAGGGAAGAGCGGTGATTGAGGATGCTTACCACACAACTAATTGGTCCAAGGTGGTCGGGGCAGCTAGCACTGGCTCGCCATTGCCGGCGGGGTACTCCGAGTAGGTCAGGGTCTTCGGGGCAGGGTGCAAAGAAATTAGAGGAGGAGGAAGAAAGGTGGCGACCCGAGGGTGCTAGGAGGTAACTTAAATAGGTTTGGGGAGGGCCAGAGCTTACTCTGCAACTCCCTGGCGAAGAGGAGGAGGCAGCCCAGGTTGGGCGTTTTTCCCAAACAGTGAGGTAGGTGATGGGTTTGGGTTCATTCAAACCGGCGGTGGAAGACGGAGCCAATGGGGCAGGAATCACGCATAATGGTGGAGGAGGGAGTGAGAACGACTCAAGGGAGTCCATGAGGTTGTGTTGCTCAGGCGGCTGGAGGTAGAAGGAAGTGCCCAGACCGTTGGATCAAAAGGGCGATCAACACGGAGCCGTCCGATGGGCCCCAAGTGTGTGACATAAAAATCGACCAGAACCTTAGCGTTACGCGAGATTAAATGAAATATATGTAAGCAATTCAGCTACTATAGCCACATTATAATAAAAGCTTATAAAATCAATTTGAGGGCTCAAATGAAGTCCAAAAGCCACCAAATTTTAACCACATGCTCATATTAAAGTCTAGAACAATCCTAAATTATATTCTCATTTTACTCATAATATGGCCCTAAATAAATATATTGCTCATTAAAGTGTATATTAATATATTAAAATGAATGAATTATATGAAAAGACTTCTTTTAATGGGTTGCATGAGTGAATTTCGAGATATTAAACACATTAGGATTCCAATAATCATTTCTCAATTAAATAACATATTTTTATGAATTAAAATCATATTTTGAGGAGAGAGAAGCAATTAAGGTTAATATTCTCATTAATCAATTCAAATACACATTATTACTAATATATTTATCCAAAAAGCTCCAAATTAATATTTTCTACTTATTTGCTCTCTTAAGTGTACATTTTGCATGTTAGGACCTCAATTATTTCATTGTGTGGATTATTTGTGCAAACACCCCTCCATTATCATAAATGAGGGAAAAAGGTGATCTCAACCTTGAATTGTGCTCAAATTGCACAAGGAGTCCAAAATGCTTTCAAAGGATGGGAAATTTATGAAAAAGGTCCAAATGGACTAGAAGGAAAAGAAAAGCTCAAAAGTGTGTAAATTGCAGGAAAGACCCTGAGATTCAGTATGTTACACTTCAACAAGTATAACTTGGGTTGTGTCCACTGTAGGCCTCTAAGATAGAGATTCTTGGAAAGTACATGGCCTTCAAGATTTTGTATGCCAGTGAATTTTTATTTTCAAGAGCCTCCATAGTGGTTTTATAAGTATAGCCCAATTGAAAGCATGCATATCTCTAATTCCCATTTTTCTCACTCTCTTACGCATACATAGTTGTGCCCAATTGAGCCATGATATCTTCACACTAGCATCACTTGAGGCCCACCAAAATATAGCAATACAACTTTGATATCATTAAGAAAGCCAAAAGGAAGCTTAAAAATACTCCCCACGCAAGTGGGAGTCGCTTATCCAATATCCTTGACAAGAACTTCCGTTCCTAGTTTGGACATAAAAATTTAATGTGACGGAAAACCAATTTTTTATAATTTCCTCCAAACTCTATCTTTTATGTGATTAAGAACCTACTTTATAGATCTTCCACTAGTCACCAGTAGATCCATGTACTTTGCATGTTTTCCCACATCCAACACTTGCATAAGATCCTTCAACTCATTTGTCATGTGAAATGGCACACCTTGACTAAAAGCAAACTTCGTCTTTGACAGATTAATCTTTCTTCCCAGTGCTTGATCATATTGTCTAATTGAATCAGCTATGTTCAAGAATTATTCACGAGTTACTTTAGCAAAAAGGATGCTATCATCAGTAAAAAAAGATCTAAAATATGTGGGCCATTCCTATTTGCCTCGATGCCATGTATGGAATTTTAATGCATGAAGAGAGAGATAAAATTAGAAAAATCTTCAACACATAACATATAAATATAAGGGGAGAGAATCACCCTGGAGAAGTTTGTGTGATGTAACAATCTTCTTGGACTGGTTATCTTTGACAGAAAAGGAGAAGTTTACATATGAGACTCACTCCATAATGTTAGACCTCCACTTTTACCTAAACCCCAACTTTTCTTGCTTGTAATCAGGGAACTTCTATTCCACCCTATCATAAGCTTTTAACATTTCAATCATGAGAGCCACCTAACCTTTGCATTTTTTCCCTTCATTCTACAATTTTTGAAAGACATCAATGGCCACTAAAGAATTTTTTTCAATCAACCTCCCCTGTATTAAGGAACTTTGATTCTCAAAAACAAAGCCATCCATCAAAGTCTTCGGTCTATTAGCCAACATTATAGGTACGGTCTTGTAAAACATGTTACATAGACTAATAACAATTTATTCGACAAGTTCCACAAGATTTTCCTGTTTGGGAATGAGAAACACAAAAGTAGAATTTACTTGCCCAATAGATTTTTCCCTTTTTTACCACTTCTTACAGTAGTTGGTCACATCCTTTCCTCTACATACAAAAACGTTTAGAAGAACATAGGTATAAGACCATCTAGAAACATAGCCTTATTAGGGTGCAAATGTTTATAGAAGTCAAAATCTCCTTTACAAAAATATCCCCTTCCAACAAATCATTCATGATTTGATCCACTTTCCTTGTTGTCCTCTTTTCTATCGCTTCAAAGTTTTATGGAGAGCTAGTCAAGAACAAATTTCAAAAAATCCCAGAATCACTTTTTTGATCTCATCCTCCCCTGTGATCTAAAACCATTGTTTGGTTTTTAGGCTAATGATGTGTATGTTATTTCATTACAAATCAACTATTAATGTAGTTCCTAGAGTTTACCAAAGACAACATTCCATAATGCCACCTACAAGTGGACGAGTCTTACCGTAATACAATTGAGGATCAAAATCCAAGTGACAACTTGTTTGAGAATTATCTAATCAAAGTAACTTAGCAAGAACTAATATTCATCACAAAAGTTGATGGTTTGTTTAACTAAGGTTTCAAGAAAAAAAGAGCCATATTAAGGTTCAATTATCAATATATCACTACTACAAAAACAACATTCAATGTCACTTTTCTGGCGTTGGTTATTCTAAAAAACTGATGCCTATACCATTCAATGTTGGTTATTCAGGAAACCCAACGTCTATATTTGAAGACCAGCCAGACACGGATATCGCTTTGTATTCAGCGTCGGATGGATAAAAGAAACTGACGCCTAAAATCACCCGCAAAATCCAATTTTCGAGCGAATAAAATTGGCCCCAAAGTGTCACATACATCGTCGATTTTTTAACTAATAACCGACGCCTATATAAGATGAAAATTTGCGTGAAAAGTTCCAATTTTGGCCTCAATTATCCGTTGATAACCGACGCTGATAATGGTTCCCGCCAAATAATTTACGGTAAAGATGTCCAATTGGACGTCGATTTTTTACTATCAACCGATGCGTAAGAGATTTAGGTGTCAGTTTTGTAGATAATCGACGTCGTTTATAAACTTAATAGACCCGCGATCACCTGAGTCTTCCCCTTTCTTCTGCTTCATCGCAAGAATTTTCTCCTATCCACCGAAATCGACTGACGACGCCCGCCTAAAATTGCCCAAAGATGCCTGCTGCTGCTCGCTGTCGCTGCTACTGGTCTCTTCTCACAGCCGCCACATCCTCCTTCTCCTGTTGCCGCCGCTCACTGTTGCTACTGCTCACCGCTGTGCTCTGCTCTTTTCCTGGTGCCGCTCTGCTTTCCACTCACCACCTCCTTCTCTGCTCTACCTGCGTCCTCCTTCTCATGTTGCTCTTACACTACCGCCGTCGCTCTTCTCCACACTGCTAGGTAGCCCTCTTCTTCTTCCTTCCTGCTCCTAGCCTCTTTTCTTCTTTCTACCTAGCTCCTTACCAATAGCAAGCACGGCCGTGGCTGTGTTGGCCTACCATGTCCGTACCGGCCCAGCACGACCGTGGTGGGCCAACACAACCACGGCCGTGCTTGCTATTGGTAAGGAGCTAGGGAGAAGGAAGAACAGAGGGAATTTTGTTCATGTACTTTTTTATCTATTGCATTGTATTTGTTTATCTACTAATTATATATATTTATGTAATGCTTTGAGTTTACTTATTTAGATGTTTCTATATTTGTTCTAGGATATGAACAAATCTTTATGTAATGCTTTATGTAAATCATCCTAGGATATGAACAAATCTTTTGCTTGCATATATTTGTGCTTGTAATCCTAATGCTTGACCTAATTTAGTAAATTTTGATGCATGTTGAAATAATATTTAAATTTGTCCATTCTAGCATCCTAATTTGATTTGATTAAACCCTAACATTGATGAAACCCTAAGATCAATTGTGATGAAATCCTAACATCAATTGTGATGAAACCCTAACATGTACATATCTATCATTGTGTTTGTTGGCCTAGAAACCCGTCCAAGATTTACTCATTAGGAGTAAATCTTGGATAGTCCCCAGTTTGGGACTGTTATTGAACACCTAATCTCACTTAGGATGTAAGTGTGTAATGTGTATTTGGTTTTTGAGATAATTTCGGTAGCATTTCCCCGTTTGTTCTCTAAGTACATATGTACTTAGAGAACAACGGGGAAATGTTGCCGAAATTTTCTTGAAAACCCAATACACATTATACCCTTAATAGTAAGATTAGGTGTTCAAGAATGGGATAGGTGGTGTACATTTATTATATATAAGAATGACAACACATGTATTTTTTGGCCTAAAGTTTTAACCATGCAAAAACTCTAATCTGTTAACCCTAGACCCTAATCTTGTTGTAATATATACTTGTTTTCTCTTTGATCATAGAATAGATAGATCATGGATGTCCATTCGCAATCACTGCACCCCAGAGTTTATTTCTGGTCTTGACCAGTTTATTAGATTTGTCGAGGAACATAGAAAACAACCTGGAGATAGGTTCTACTGTCCATGTAGGCATTGCGGTAACAACTTGAAAGTCAACACTGGTGACGAAATCAAAAGTCATGTCATGTGCAACGGGATTATTCAAGGCTATACAGAATGGCACTGGCATGGTGAGATTTCAAACCCGAAACTAGTGGATGTCGATAGCAGTGCTTGTGTGGAAGAAGAAATTGCCTCCGATGACGTAGATGTGAATGAACCAATTCTAGTAGACATCGTTGATGCGATGTTGGATAGTTGTGGGGTAGAGCACACCGATCCACCTCCCATTTTTAGAAACATTGTGCATGATGCTGAGATATCGTTATACATAGGTTGTACTAAGTTTAGGAAGCTTAGCACTGTGTTGAGATTGTATAAGCTGAAAGCTAACAATAGATGGAGCGACAAAAGCTTCACGTCATTGTTGTCTTTGTTGAAAGAAATGCTTCCTGAAGGAAACGAGCTGTCAATCTCAACGTACCAGGTAAATAAATTATTGAGCCCAGTGGGAATGGATGCCAAGAAGATACATGCATGCCCGAATGATTATGTATTATTTCATAAGGACTATGTGGATTTGAAAGATTGTCCAAAATGTGGTGCGTCACGGTATAAATTGATGACTTTGGGGGAGTCTAAAACTGGTTCTCCTGTAAAGGTGATGTGGTATCTACCTATAATATCACGATTTCAACGCTTGTTTGCGATTCCGATAGATGTGAATAATTTGAGGTGGCATGCAGATGTTAAGAAAAATAATGATGAGATCCTACGACATGTGTATGATTCCCGACAGTGGAAGAACATTTATCTATTGTAACCTAAATTTGGTGAAGAAGTCAGGAATCTAAGACTTGGGCTTTGTACAGATGGGATGAATTCGTACGGGACATTGAGCAGCCAACATAGCACTTGGCCTGTCATGCTTGTTATATACAATCTTCCTCCCTGGTTGTGTATGAAAAATAAGTATGTAATGCTGTCGTTGTTGATATCGGGCCCTAAACAACCTGGAAATGACATCGATGTTTATCTCGAACCTCTAATTGATGACTTAAAGAAACTCTGGGGTGAAGGTGTGATGACCTATATATGATGCTTCACGAAGAGAGACATTTTGTTTGCATGCTATGTTGTTTTGCACTATTAATGCCTTTCTAGCATATGGGAATTTGTCTGGATATAGTGTCAAAGGAGATAAAGTGTGTCCTATATGTGAAGAGAACATTGATTCAACAAGACTAAAATATGGCGGTAAGACTTTATATCTCGGTCATCGAAGATTTCTTACAAAATTCCATATGTATCGTAGGAAGCACAAAGCATTCAATGAATTGAATGAGGAACGGAGTGCACCTAAACCTATACCATGGGAGGTTGTTTATGAAAGAGTAAAAGACTTTGTTAATGAATTTGGTAAGAGATCACAATATACTATGGCCACACAGAGTGACAAATCTTTATTCAAGAAGAAGTCAATATTTTGGGTTCTTCCTTATTGGAGTTCTTTGACAGTCAGGCATTGTATCGATGTCATGCACGTTGAGAAAAATGTATGTGATAGTGTCATTGGTACTTTGTTGAATATACCAGGTAAGACTAAAGATAGGATAATATCCAGACTGGACCTACGTGAAATGGGAATAAGGTTAGAATTAACAGAATTTCTTGAAATGGGAAATCAAAGAACATACTTACCTCCCGCTTGTTACACATTGTCTAGAAAGGAGAAGAAAGATTTTTGTGAATGTTTGGTAAATGTTAAGGTGCCACAGGGTTACTCATCCAACATCTGTAGATTGGTATCAATGAAAGATCTAAACTTGATAGGTCTTAAATCTCATGATTGTCACACTCTAATGCAACAAATATTACTTGTGGAAATTAAATCTATATTGCTGAAGCATGTAAGGTTTGCAATCACTAGACTTTATTTATTTTTCAACAGTCCGTGCAACAAAGTTATTGACCCTGATACTCTCGATAATTTGCAAAGAGAAGTGGTTGGTACCCTATGTCAGCTTGAGATGTATTTTCCTCCGTCGTTCTTTGATATCATGGTACATCTTGTTGTCCACTTGACTAGGGAAGTGAAAATGTTGGGACCAGTTTTCTTACATTGGATGTATCCCTTTGAATGATACATGAGCGTTTTAAAAGTGATGTTCAAAACCGTTATCATCCTGAAGGGAGTATTATGGAGGGTTATGTGGCGAGAGAGGTTATGGATTTTTGCAATGACTTTATCAGTGGTAATGACACTCCTGGTAATGACAAGAATATTGAGGAGCAATTTGGCAAAGGAATTTTGGGATTACACGTGAAAGTAATCAGCCGTGAGCAGTTGGAACAAGGTCACTTGTATATTTTACACAACATGGACAAAGTGAGCGTTTATATCGAGGAACATAACAATTTCATCAAGAGACAATATCCTCGAGCCAATACAATGTGGCTTGCTAGAGAGCATAGCAAGACATTTATTAAGTGGTTTGAAGATAAAGTCTTACATCAACTATCTCAAACACCAGATGATATTACTGAAACTATCAAATGCCTCACCTTTAAACCAAAATTGACTGTTATGTCTTATGAAGGGTATGACATTAATGGATTCACATATTACACAAAGCACCAAGATGATATGAGTGTCGTCCAAAACAGTGGGGCCACCTTTCCAGCATCGACTATGTTTTTTGCAAGTGTAAAGGATAAGAGTCCACGTGAAGCTAAAATGTCATATTACGGTGTCATTGAAGACATATGGGAGTTTGACTACATAGATTTCATAATTCCACTCTTCAAATGTAATTGGGTTGATAACACCAAAGGAGTTATAGTGGATGAATTGGGTTTCACTTTAGTGAACTTTGAAAAGATTGGCGAGAAGGGTGAACCATTCATATTGGAAAGGCCTTACCATTTATATTATTAATTATATATATACATCATTCTCTTTGTAGGTTTTTAAAACTGACCACACTATATGAAAGGCCTTACCAGATGTACATCTCCCTATACGATGGGAGAATTAAATGATGTAAGAGAAGAATGGGCCACAGCCATACAAGTAGTTGGGGTTTTAACATATAATTGGGATGTTGATAGCGAATAATGACTAAAGAATGATATTTTGTAAATGAATTTTTGAATTATAATATGTGTGAATGTTTCTACATGCATGTATGAATATTTCTACACGTGTCTGAATGTTTATACATGTGTGAATGTGAAAATGAATGAAACTGCTGGCTGCTATATGAATGTTTCTACATGTGTGAATGTTAAAATGAATGGAACTGTAGATTGTAACATGAATGTTTCTGCATGTGTGAAAATCGAATGGAACTACAGGTTGCTAAATGTGTTCCAATTAATGTTGTTAATTTTGCAGGTTTGTGGCCTGTTGTTGGCTGATATCAATGGATATCGTAAAACCTACAATTCAGAACTGAAATACAGGTTTCTCATCCTGCGACCAGCCATAGAAGGCCTGCAGACTGATAAGAAAAAAAACATGAAATAGGCATCGGTTATTTGTTTAAAACTGAAGACAAATGCTTACAACATCAGTTACAATTATTTATCTGACACCTAATGCATGTGATATGGCGTCAGTTATCAATAATAACCGACGCTGATGGGACTGTGGCAGCGGGTGAATGACATCGGTTATCACTAATAAAACAATGTCGATACTGCCCCAGATGGTGCCCTTTCTGTGGCATGAAGGCTTATGGCGTTGGTTTCAAAGCTAATAACTGACACCTATACCGAGATGGTGTTGGTTATCACTAATAAACTGACGTTGATAGTGCCCCAGATGGCACCCTTTCTGTGGCGCGAAGGTTTATGGCGTTAGTTTCATAGCTAATAACCGACGCCTATACCCCCTGCTGGCACGTTTTCGGTGGCGCGCGAAGGGTTGTGGCATCGGTTTGAGAACTGACGCCTAACAGTTGGCCTTTTAGCAGCGCCCACATAGGTGTCGCATTAAAACCGATACTAAAGGCCTTAAATAACCGACACTAAAGGCCGGTTATGTACTAGTGTATGGAAACACTAGGGTGGAATTGGGTTTCACTGTCACTGCACGATTATGTGCATTCATCAAAGTCCTAAGATGTATGAATATATAATTGGAGTTATGAAAGGATCCCCTTTCAGTGTTGGAACCTTGCATGAGTAGATATCCATGTAAACTCGATGTCTCGTTACTTACAGATCCTCGATCCACTACTCTGGAGACTTCTCATCAGAAGTTCTCATCAGGGCATCAACCAAAGCTAATCAGTATTCAAATATTAAATGATGAATTTCTCATAGAATAAGATTATAATAAATCATGTAAAGTGGGTGATCAACCCACAAAACATGAAATAAATAATTAGTTATAAATTATATGAGTTCATACAAGCATTACAATATGAATGAAATTGAAAGAAACGGGTAGTAGGGCTAATCCTCACACCCTAGTGAAAAGATACTCCCTCGACATGTCAAGATTAATATCTCTAGTAGAGGAAAGAAACACAATCATGGTCATGATTGTAGCAGGAGCATATCAGCATGGTGTGCTGTTACAACCCCAATTTTTGGGTTCATTTGGTGAGAAATGTAATTTCTCATATTAAAGATATTTGAATAAATAATGATATAATGTGGTTAGAATAAATGGTTTTTTTTACAATAGCCTTGATGTTTGTGTTGTGGGCTTTATTGGCTACTGGGCCCAAATAACAAGGAAATTCAATTAGTAAATGAATGATTGAATTTTTAAGAAAAAAAATATGTGGAAACCTCTAGAAGGCAAATCCAAAGAGGATTTAGTGCCTCTTGGGTTTCTTGGGTTCCAAGGAGTCCAAAGTTGCATAGAGAATGCAACAAGAGAAGAAAAGACCAATTCAATATTTCTTTATTAAGAAAGAAATTGAAAACAATGATAAAATGTGGAAAATAAGAGAAAAGAAGTATAATGGAGTTATTTTTGGTGAAATTTCGTATCCATAAGGGTTCTATTGTTAAACGGAATTTCAATAAGGAAAATAAAAGAGAAATAAAGAGAAATCCTCAAAAAGAGATATTTTCGTAAGAAATAAACATGATAATGAGAAGTAATAGAAATAAAAGCATGTAAGAGGATAATACGTATCCTTAAAAAGGAATTTCAAATTATTAGTGCTTCTTGGGATCCAAGGACTCCCAATAAAGGAAAAGAAAGAGAAAAAAGCAAATAAAGTCAAATAAGAAGATAATATGATGCATAATGAATGTTTTTGGAGTTTTGTTAAAAAGGGAGTAATTTCTATTAAAAGAAAATAGAAATCCGTGGTCAATGAAATAAAAAGGGCAAGTACAAATAAAATGAAAGAAGAATTTCGAATTCCTTATATCCATATAATAGAGAATAACCAAGGATAAAGAAGAGAGAGAATATTACTTCTCTTTGAAGGAATTGACTTCCTACTTGGAAAGGGACTCTTGGATTCATGAGTAGCCGACCTAAGGGCTTCTTTACTCACCCTTATATAAAGGGGAAAAGCCCAAGGTTGAGTTGGAGAAGAATCCCATGCACTCCTCTCTTTCTTTCTTCTTCCTTTCTTCATCTTCTTTGGCAAAACCCTATTCAAGGGGGTAGTCCCATCCCTGGGACAACGAGGAGCCACAGACCGAAGTTCAAAGGAACCATGATGCTCCCACGAAGCCACATAGGAGCACGAATGTTTCCCCGCGCTCTGAAGCTCACGCAGTAGCCATTTCTTGGCTGCAGGTCATGCATGTAGTATGGGCTTGGCACGATGAATCAAACCTCTTTGGCAACGATCCAATGGCACCCTCGCATGCACAGAGACATGAACAAGGGGGGCGGGCCATCCCTGATGGCCTTCAGGGTCCAGGAAGGAGAGTTTGGGCTGCGTTCAGCCCTGACCTAGCGGCAGTATGCGGCAGCAACCGCATGCTATTTGCAGTCGAGAACGGCCATGTCGGTCACGTCTTGGGGGCATCTTACATGCACCAAGGAGCAGCGAGGCTGGGACGTCCATGGGCGGCAACCCTCGAGTCGTAGGAGAGGAGCAGGAGCGGCGCCCATGGTGTCTAGGGCGGCTGTTGGGCGCCATCGTGAGGTTGAAGGTGACCAAAGCACATTGGACAGATATGCCCCTCTGCGGGCTGAAGAACATCTAACTTAACCGGGGGTAAAGTTGTCTTTTCATTATATCTGAAGTTGGGCGCGCGCGAGGTACATGCATTGCCCATGTGGAACCTCCCTATTGGTCACTTTATAATTTATTTGCTAAAATCGTAACTAATTCTAGGAACTCAGATTAAAACAAGTCATATATGAAAATTTATCCTCAGAACGAGAGGAACACAAAGAAATTATGTTTGAAGCCTAATTTTGCATGCTCTTCAAAAAGTAGTGTAAGTTATCAACTTTAATGAATTAAAGATTAAGAAACTCCACTTTGAGATGAGTAATGTAATTAGTAGAGTTTCATGGGTGATTAAAGTTGATAATAACATGTTAATTGTAAAAAGGTACACTAAGATCGAAAAGGATGAACTTTGCACGTAATTAGTCTAATTTAGAGTTTATGTGCATATATATTCTTGAAATTTAAAAACTGCATAAAGTTATCATCTTTAATGATTTAATTAATGAAAAACCCTTAGATTTGATGATATATGTATTTAATGTTGTTCATTGGATAATTCAAGCCAATCTTAACCTATTATTGATAAAAGTGAAAATAAGATCTAAAAAGATGATCTTTTTATGTAATTGGCTTAATTTAGGGTTTCGTGCATGAATATGCATTAATGAGCTTGAAAACCCTAATTTAGTTGAATATGTCTTTTAATTGTTCAAATCCATGAATAAATAGAGATGTGATGATCCTAAGTCAATTTGGGTATAAAAGACTATTAAAATGGATAATTTAGCAATTAGGGTTTATATAAGTAGAAAATAGTATTTTAGGGTTTTTTGACCTAAAAGGGATAAAGTTTGAGAAATTGATCTAAGAAACCCTAATGAATATTAATGAAACCTTAATTCGGATTAGAAACCCTAGAAAGTAAATCCAGGTCAATAAAGTAGATTCTTGATAAAGTGTGTAATAAATAGAGTACATATTCTTTTCAGGAATTATGTGATTGTTGAATTGCTTGCTTGGAGTGCTTTCTTGGTTGGATTTTCTTAAAGCTTGTGAAATCATCAAATTAGGTATGTGGTTACACTTATGATTATCCCGAATAGTTTTCCGAGGATTTTATCGACGTTTCCCTCATGTCTTGAAATAACTATTGGATGCTTTTATTTCATGCAACTATAGAATGACTATGACTATCACTATGAATATACATGTATAACTGGCTAGATCCGGGTCCACCCCTGTGGCTATGCAAAGGCTAAAAAGGATAACCTTAAGCAAGGTCTAGGCTATCATGAGTTAGAAACTGGGCTACACATGTGTAGTGCCATGAGACTCTTAGCATGCCATGAGTTAAGGAGTGGGCTACCTACGGGTAGTGCCATGTGACTCAGCCCTAGAAACTAATTCACCTATTAGGTGAGATCATGAAGGGTATAATGGGGATCTACCATAAGGAAGGTAGTATCCAGGTCCACTGCAGGGATAGCGCAGGGGATAGGGTATACATGGATCGCGTAGTTATATTTAAAATGTAAAATTGTTTGTTAAATGGTAATTGGTTGTAAGAAATGGTTATCATAGTTCCACGGTTATTGTTTCTTCCACATAACAACTTCGGCCGACCGACGTTTTGTTTGTCGGTGTTTTAGGTACAATCCAAAAGGACAAACAGTAAATCGTCATATTGTGGAATACATGAAGTAAAATGCAAGGAGGATTAGTTAGAGTAGAATCCATAAGTAGATAGATGTTTAGAGATCCATGTTTTCAAAAAGGTATGCAAAAGTTTTTTTTCTTACAACTTTTCAATTTAGTCTGTTAAAATTTAATAATTGTTCTTGGTTAATTGCGAACCTTTGATCCGGAGATTATGGGTGCGGCTTTGACCTCTCGGTCTCCCTTAATTGGGGGTTATCGGGAGGTGGGGTCGTAACATGTTCTATGGTAACTTCCTTCCTTCTCTCTCTTCTAGGTACTAACTCGGGCTTGTAGTTGAAGAGGGTGGGCAGAAAACAACTCAGAGAAGTGATTGATCGCCTAGAGAGTGAGGATGAAGCCCTGAAGTTGCTGAAGGTCTTTGGCTCTGATATCGTCGTCAGACCTTCTATGTGTTCTATCTCTAGAATTTCAAAATTAGTTGGCGTGTTGTGTTGAAGGCCTATTTATTGGGTCATGGTTGTATACCACTTGTACTTCACATCAGTGTTGATCATTGGTTGTCGATCGATGGCTTGTGACTCTTGATCTTTCGGTCCTTGATCTTGGAGGTCGAAATGTCATCGACCTAGAGGGCCGACAGTTTTGTCGAGTGATAGTTGATGATGTTGGTTCTTGACGAGTGTGTTGACAATAGTAAGTCGATGGCTTGATTTCTTGCCAATTGTAGACTGATGATTCTCTCAAAGGAGGGAGGTCAACGGGTATGTCAACCTTGATCATTGGTGATTTTGAGTGTCGAGATCCTTTGTTTTGACCAATGGGGTCGAAAGATCTATCGACCTTGATCGCTGAGATTTTCATATGTCGTTCTTCTAAATGTCAACCATTTGGTTGATGAACTATCGATCTGGAGAGTCGATAATGCTATCCAGCTCCTAGATGACTCGATAGGTTGATTGATGGGTCAAATTTGTTCTAATAAAAAAAATGTATATCAATCTGCCTTCTAGAAGTGCTCAAAATGTGTTTCGGTCTGGGGCGCTACCCCACACCCCAAGAGAGACATCCTCCTCTCGAATCCCACACACTGAAGGAAAGTGGGACCCCATAGACACACTCACTAGAGAGTGATAGAATTCAAAACCAACAAATAGAGTCAAAAAAGTTATCAAATTCCTATAATTTAGCATAAAACCTTAAGTAGATTGAAATAAAGTTATTCCTGTGTAATTCAAGAGATTTGGATGCTAAATTAGACTAATAATACAACTAAAACTAGGATGAATATGCATTCATCAAATATCAAACTGATTTCTCATTCTTCTATAGGAGGCCTTGTAATGGATATAAGTTGTACTCTTGTCCTCCACTCTCATCTTATTAACACAAGCCCTGACACACCAATATTCATCTTATTTTTTATGCCCAAATTTAAGGTCCTTTACTAACTCCTCACATTGGTTCGGGGTATCATTATCATATAGTTTCTTTTGTTCCCATCCCAGAAGCTTTTCTATATCATTAATTTTTTGCTTCATATCCTTAAAGTAATTAATTGCCCAGGCCAAAAGTTTTTTACCGCAACCTATTATTTTCTTGGGGTAGACCTCGGGATTGCCAATTCCACTAAGCTTTTACTATGTACAAGCATACATCTGCATAACCCCACATTGGTTTAAACATACAGTAATTTCCCCTTTCTCTTTTCTTTGCCATCTATCTACCGACATAAATAACAATAGATGAATCATCAGATTCATACATGGGAAGATTGAAAGATGTACAAAAAGAGAATAGCCAAATCTCTATCAATCCTCTCTCGCACAAGAGTAACCATGCTTATTACTATTTCCCAAGTTTAGGGAAATCCCAAGAAACCTAGATCCACCAAGGCACAATAATTAATTGCAACCTAAAAAATGTGAAGCCTCCCCCAACTTTTCCTCATTTGAAACAATCGGGTTGAAGTCCACAAAGACAACTACATGCATATCACAACTTTCCCTCGGTCTCCTCATCATATTACATGTCTGGTATTCTAATTTTGGTCAGACCACCCATACACCCATAAAATCAATTTATGAAATTCTACTACCCTTAAATCTATGTACATTACACACATCTATTCAAAACACAATATGTATTAGTGAACGCAAGATTCTCATGAGAGATATAAATCATTTAAGTTAAAACATGTGATATAAATTGACATACAATATTAAATAAACTAAAAAACATGTGCCCAAAAATGTTATGTACAAATATATATAAACCATAGACATTAATAAGACACATAATGTGTATAGTCTTTCTCAATTTTTTCTAGGTACGATGTACAAAAACACTAGAAGACACATCAGGTATGGTGTAAACCTTAACTAAATAATTTTGAAGTAAGCCTTCTTGCACATTTTATCTTTCTATTTTATCTAATGTATTAGTAATCTAATGCTACCTCTAGCCCTTTATTACCATCCCTTCATTATCCTATTATCCAGTTGAAAAATCTCGTAATTTATCACCCCTCTCTTGTCCCCATTTTGCCTCTATCCTTTCGTTCCCTCATCAATCTGCCATCCTCATTTTTCTTTCTACTCAACTTTGTTGTTGAGTGATGGATGGAATATGTGTCTCATCCATTCATGACCTCTTAGTTGAAGAAACGAAACTACCACATGCTATCTCATTTTTATAGAAAATGAAAATTTTAGCAGTTGTAATTGGTATCTTAGTTTTGATAAGGTCATGTTCTAGATACCATCTTGAAGTAATATCGATATTGAAATGCAAATTCTACAAATAAAAATAAGGGTACATTTATAAAACTGAATGATGTTTTCATATTTTAATAAATGTATCATGAGTTTCAATAATTAGAAAACAATACATGCTCTACCAATTAAATAAGAAATATATCATCATAGAGTGCAACCTTAGCAAAGTATCATTATATATAGATTTTATGCAATAAAAAACTATACAACATATATAACTAGTACAAATACAATATACATACACATAACAATGCATCATAATATTCTACTAAATGTATTGATTGTACTACTTATGATGCCAACATAATTGAGTTTTCATACTCAATAGCAGGATCAAGCCATGATAGACATTTTAATTCACACATTATTTGTTTATGGATTAAATTTAATCATCGACAGGTTAACAATGTATGGCATCGGAATATTTTTGTTACCAAAATTTATGATGCATATATTAATTTGTAACTTTTAGAACATCACGTAGTATATGTAAAAACATGGAATGATGTATTTTAATGAAATGTATCCTAAACACAAGGGAAATTTGAAAGAACATGTTCCCCATTTGTAGCAAACATGAACTAGACAATTGTCCATTTCTCACAAAATTGTGCGCATCCACATAAAAGATTACTGAAAAAAGCTAACAAAAAAGAGTTGAGATTAGTAAATAATGAAATTGTAATGACCCCGCCTCCCAGTAACCCCCAATTAAGGGAGACCAGAAGGTTAGATCCATTATCCCAATTAACATGATCAAAGGTTCAACAATTAATCAGTAATAATTATGAAATTTTACCGAACTAAACTGAAATCTGGTATAAAATATAACTTTGCATACGTTTTTCAAAACCTTGGACATCTACTTCTATCCACATCTAGGGTCTTTCTTAACTAATCCTCCTTTTTACTTTAATTCTTATTTAATTCCACATATGCCACTTTATTGCTAGTCCTTTTCAATTTGTACCTGAAACACAAACAAAGAAAACATCGGTCAGCATAAATGAATATGCCGGTATGTGGGGGAAACAGTAATCATGCAACTAACTATAGCAACATATTGCAGTCAATTATGATTTAACGTACAACTTTATGTTTTCAGCATAACTACTCAATCCATCCATACCCTAGCCTCTACACTATCCCTGTAGTGGACTTGGATGTTATCTTCCTTATGGTATATCCCCATTAAAACCCTCATGATACTACCTAACAAGTTAATCAATTTCTAGGGTTGAGTCACATGTCACTACCCATAGGTAGCCCACTCCTTCACTCATGGTGTGCTAAAGAGTCTCATGGAATTACACGTGGGTAGCCCAATTTCTAACTCTTGATAACATGATGTCCTACGTAACAAGTAGGCCCTGTGCTAGGTTACCCTTTTCATCATTAGAAAAGCCACATAGGAGGACCAGGATCTGATCCAGTCATGTATCTATATTTATAGTGATAATTATAGTCACTTTATAGTTTCATGAAATAAAAGTCATCCAAGCAGTTATTTTCAGGAAACCGATAAAACTTCCAAGAGTCACTGTGAAAAGAAAGAGATTAACAACAATCATAACCGCATACATGTCAGGCTGATTTGTGATAGAATTAATCCAACCAATCAAGAAATCCAAATAGGCAAGCAAGCACACAATGAGATCCTGAAATATGCATACAATTTCCTATTATTGAACATGCCATCAAGATCTATTAAACCTAGCTCGCTTCCTAGGGTTTCTAGTCCACTTTTAGGGTTTCCATTACAATTAGGGTTCCTCTTCATTTTTACTCTTTTAAACCCTAATTTTATACAATTACTCACAAACCCTAATTATCTCATCTATTCTTCACAAAAGATATTAAGGTTACCCTTTTAACAACATAGAACCTTAATTTCGAATTAAAGGCACAATTAACCATCAATTAAGTCCATTATTCTCTTTTACATTAAAGATACCATTTTTATCCTTTTAATTCATGACAAGACCATTAGGACCAATTATCATCTTTGGTTCCTTTCAAATTAACAATTCATACTTCATTACGGTCTAATACTCATATGAAGCATAATTATCATTAATTCCACGTTTATCCATTAGAAAACCCTAATTACTATATTAAGGGTATTTATCTACAATTAGGAACCTTTATACTCGAATTAGCTTAGAACCATCTTATATTAGCTTATTCATGAATTTGAATAATTAAATCCATTAGGAGTCACAATTACTAACATTAGGGTTTCAAGGCCCATTAAAGCTCATTTTAGCACATGGAACTCTAACTTAAACCAAATACATGCAAAGTTCACCCTTTTTTGTTCTTAATGTACCTTTTTACAATCAACGGGTTAATATCAACTTTAATCATCCATTACACCCTAGTAAAAACATTAATCATCTCAATTTAGGATTTCTTAATCATTAATGCATTAAAGTTGATAACTTCCACTACCTTTCAAACTGAAATTAGCTTCTAAATATATTGTTATTGTATTCCTTGTGTTCTTATGAGAAAAATTCATACATTATGTGCATCCATCTGAGCTACCATTAATTAGATATGGAGTTTACAGGAATTTACTTACTTGAGCTAATGGGAGGCTGCCACGTCATCTAAGTCATGCAACGTAGCTCGGCCAAGATTATAATTGAATGTCAATTCTTCCCCCACTTGAGTGGCTGGCTCTATCTCACGCAGAGGGGAAGAAATGTCAAATGTTGCCCGATCTTCTTCAACCTCGCAACACCCTAGCTGCCGCCGACTTGTTGCACTTCGTGGGTCCGCCCCCTCCTCTCCAGGGCTCAAAACTCGTCGCCATCTACCTCCCTTGCTCTGATGCCCTCCGCCGCATCTGGGCGCCACCCAGCTCGTGTCCTAGGTGGTTGGTTTGGGTAGGACATTCGTGTGACCTGCAACTGGTGTTGCAGCCTTACGGCTGCTACTGCACCTGGGTTAGGGCTTGGCCACAATGGCAACGTTGGTTCCTATATCATGGAGCATCAAACTACCATTACAACTCCTTCTTTCCGCCTCATGGCTTCATGGTCACGTTGTCCCCCTCTTAGTTAGGGTTTATGGACGAAAATAAGGAAGGAGAAGAGAAAACAATATGTGGGATTCTTGGACTCATCCAAGGGTTCTACCCCTTATATAGGGGAGGGTAGCAAAACCCTAGGATGCCCATCCACAATATCCAAGTCCTCTTCTCAATAGGAAGTCATATTCCTTAGCTAGGAAGTAATCTCCTCTCTCTTCATTATCTTCTTAAATAATTGTATTCTTTGGGTATTTAGGAATTCGAAAATCATCTCTCTTATTCTCTTTATGCTTCACTTTTAATCTATTGGCCACAAAATTCTATTTTCTTAAAGCAAATAATATCTCTTTTTGACAACATCAAAAAGTCATTAATTACGTATCACATTATCCTCTTATTTTGTATTATTTGCCTTTTCTCTTTCTTTTTCTCCATTGGGGCTCCTTGGACCCCAAGAAACTCTAATATTTCGAAATACTTTTTAGTGGATACTCATTATCCTTCTAGATGCATCTATATCCATAATTTCTTATTATCTTACTTTTTCTTTATTAAAATATCTCTTTTTAAGGATTTCTCTTTATCTCTTTTTTTATTTTCCTTTTTGGAATTCCTTTTAACATTTTAAACCTTATGGATACAAAAACCCACCAAATATAATTCAATCATACCTCTTTCCACTTATTTCCCATATTTAAATATTGTTTTCAATTTCTTTCTTAATAAAAAATACTCAATTGATCTTTTCTTTTCTTATTGCATTATATTTGCGACTTTGGAATCCACGGGACCCAAGGAACCCAATAGGCACGAAATCCACCTTTGGATTATATTCTTTTTCCTTCTAGAGGTATTTACATATTTCTTTTCTCCATTTCTTATTAATGATGGAGTTTCTTTTGTCTTTTCCTTGTTATTGGGCCCAATAGCCAATGAAGCCCACAAAACAACCAACAAGGCTATTGTAAACGAAATCCATTTATTCAAAACAAATTTTATCATTATTTTTTCAAATATCTTTAATAGGAGAAATTACATTTATCACCAAAAGAACCCAAAAATTGGGGTTGTAACATCTTTCCCCTCTTATAGGAATTTTGTCCTCAAAATTCCAACAAGCAAACAAACAAATCAGGATACGACTTTTCCATGTCCATCATTTGCCCCTATGTGTCTTTACCTTATCCATGGCGCTTCCAAAGAACATTTATCATCACATATTCTTTTCTCTGAGTTCTTCCACCTTGGCATCTATAAACCTCACAGGTGACTCAAGTCATTTCAGCCCCCCTTGGGGCTCACTAGGTTCATTGCTCAGCACATGGCCCGGGTACCTCACATAGTGATCTAAATTCGACACATGGAACTTATTACTTTATCTTGAGGGATAAGGTCAACCATAATCTTCTCCACCAATCCATCTCAAATGGACCCATATATCAGGGACTCAGCTCTCTAAGCTATAACTTAGAGGGGTCGAATTTTCACATCACATACTCTCCCCTAGTGAATTTCATGTCAGTCTGCTTTGCATCAGCTCATGACTCATGTCACCCATGGGCTCTCTTTCAACCATTGCACGATCAAAGCGACTTCATCTGCACACATTGTGGTCCTTTTCTGACCTACGCGAGGTCCCTCCACCAACATCACCTTAATGAAGTGGTGACCAACACAACCTTCCTTACAAAGCTTCTTTACATCCCGATACTGGCTATGGTGGCTATCATCACATATTTCATAGGATAAGAACTGTCTCCATGTATCACCCTGAATGAGCACACATGCTCTTAGAGACCCTCTAGTCTGGATCATACTAACCATCAGCTAGGGGTGACAAGTTGTACTCACATCGAGTTCTTCATGTATCTACTTCCACCTCATGGATGTAAATCTTTAGGTTAAACTCAAGAACTTTTGAACTCTCATCATGGTGTAGTTGAACCATCTATTTCTCATATGTAGTTCAACCAGATCCATCCCTTGACAGTTTCTTTCTTTCTCATGTCATCTAGGTAAGGCAATCTACCATAACCCATATTGCATCTTGACCTTCCTTGGTCTAGGGAGAACCTACCACAACATCCATAGTGATGAACTCCCATTCCCTCTCAGGGACTCTCTTTATCCTCTATATCAATACACTCAGTTACTGGTGCTTGTCATTCACCTCCTGGCTTGCATGGCAACATACCACATGCAACTTCATTTTAAGCATCCAAAGTACTACTTTCACTTACTATCTTCATAGTACCATGGTGTATGGTGATCTTAAATCATTATCTCCTTTATGTCATGATTCCTCAAGATCGATTCCTCAAAAACCCTAAACCATTCTAATCGGGGTTTCATCACTTTCTTTTTCAAAGAAGTGCATCTGAGGTTCTATAACCATCCTTTCATTGCATCAAGGCCTAGGCTAGCTAACCAAAAAATTATGAACTTGATCAACAGATTTCGTTACACTGAGTGTTAGCAAAACATATCTTTGTTTTCAAACTTAGGGCTATCCCAACAGCCTCTTCTAGCCTCTAGCTAAACTAGGCAGCTGCATCTCAACCAGAGCATCTATTACCACTTCACATACTTAGGTGTTAGGTAATGTTGAAGACATACACCTCCATGTATTCCACTTATCATCTTCTCTTGGACTTTAGTCTATCTTAAACAAGATAACTTAGAGCTCATCTCCTTGGTTATCGAACTCAACCTTGTATATCTCATAGCTCATGATAAAAACATCCTCATAAAGTGACTACCTTAGTTCTCTTGATGTTTGTAAGCCATCCTCATATCGTTCACTCCACAAAGGTATGATATCATCTCTGTCCTCATACCTCATACCAATGTTCCAACTCACATCATCTTTATCCTTGGTGTATGGCATGTGTATTGCCCTATCTATCACTCCCATAACAAGAGGAAATAAGCATTTGGCTGCAGTCCAAATACAAAGTTCTTCCCACTCCAAGAGTAGAGATGGTACATCCCACCTTGTCAATACACCTTCAAATCTAAGTTGAAACGTGCAACATATGTCTCTACATCACGATCATCTCGATATCAAAGTTACTTCCATGGAAAACTGACCTCGAACCTACTTGGGTAGCCACACAATCCTTGGTCGTCTCCTCTTGGTCTGTAGGGTGCCGACACTTTTAGGGTCATCCCTCTTCCCTTATGCATCAAAGAGTGCCCTCCTCATATTCCCCTTGGGTCCCATGAGTTCACGAAGGTGATCAATCTCCTAACTCATGGCCCTCAGACAATGATAGATGTTACCTCCCAACCCTATGGTCTTGTGCAACTAGGGAATTAGGCAACTCCTACTTCCACCGGTCTTTTCCCTATCTGACCCTAGGACAGACTTAGGATTCTATTATAGTTCATTTCCAACTTAGAACCTTACCCAAGCCTTCATCATCTCTCTCTGCATTCAAGGGCTGACTTTCATCCTTTCATAGGGGTCATGGCGACATGCCTACCTTGATCAGGTCCCATACCAAATACCTTCATGGTAACACATCCACATACACTTAGATATGGTTATCTATGGGTCTACAGGTTCATTCTCATACCATGTTGTTTTCATTTAGCTTCTCAAGATCCTATGAGACATCTTTAGGTTACCTCAAAACCAACAAAAGTGGTATACACCCTACCAAAGGGTCCCTCTCCCAGGATGGGAGGATACTACATCTTGATGAAAAAGGTCACAAACGTCCTTATGTCTTGGGTTTACATCCACATGAACATGCTTAACCCTAGAAAGATACTAAGGCATAAGTAGACCACCTACTAAACCATGCTAGGTCACACTTGTTCTCATCCTCAACATTGAATCAAGATCATACCTTCCCATGTCATCAACTTAGTTGTGAGGGGTTCATCAAACATACCTTAAACTTAAGGGGTTTCCCTTTCCTCTAAACATTAGGAGTTCCATGATCGAATCAATGGAAACTCAAATCTCATTATGAGCATCAGGTACACCACTTCCCCTCTTAGGCCTAGGTTCACTTTTTGGATGTCCAACTGCATGCTCAACCTTTAAACCACAGATTAAGCATGTACAAGGCATGACATGCCCTTCCTGTCATCCTTCTACTTGAACAACACTTCGGACTGGAGTCCTCCTCAAGGACAACCAACAAGGTATAAGGCCTCACTACCTGTTACTAAACCTCTTCAGGTCTAAGGAACTCTTCTTCCTAACTCAGAAGGTAAACACCTATACCATAGGCACATAGGTACCCGCAATTTCATCCTCCCTCTAGGGTTTGGTTTCTCTAAGGAAACCAAGATATCATCAGCCTTCAGGGATCAAGCATGAGACAACTGCTATCATCCACTTATGTCGCATCATCCTCAACTCCCCATTGTTCCTCATATCTCAGAGTCTAAGCTTCTAACCTTCTTGCTTGGGTCCTACTCTCTCTCTATATCTAACTCCACAACCAACCTTACTACTAGAGGTCCTCCCTCCATGAAGGTGGATCAAGCTCACAAGCATACCCCTACATGGGTGATACCTATGTTATATTTGCTCATGATTATCCATAGCCCTTTATGCTTATTTCATAGGCTATCCATTATACTTTCCTGGCCAAGGTTTCAACCTACTGCCCGCACTACCGACGTACTCTAGGTGCATACTATGCCATGCTCATATAAGCCCATAGGGTTTCCATTGGTTCTCCACTAACCTCATCATTGAAGGATTTATCCTTCACCCTAACAGACACGACCCTTCCTAGGGTTGGGTCGCCAAAGGTACTAGGTCATCCAATCTCTCATGGCTCATATGGGCATCCAAAGGCATGTCCACCCCCACACCTGGTGACATCTAACTCATCATGTCATCTCTCTTTATAACCACAATTTAGGGTTAGGGTTAGCATCCTCCTCATAGGATGTGCCCAGTCTATACTTATAAATGAGGTCTCTACCTCCCAGAATAAATTCCTCCACTCATCCTCCTGACAAGGAGGTCTAACCTCAGGTCTCTCCTGAGGGCATGACAACCTATGTCATATGACCTAAGCATGTAACTATTCTTTAGTTTACGCTTAATTCTATTAAGCTTATGTCCATTACATCTTATTTACATGCTTTTCATTAATTTGGTGGAGGATTCCTTAAACCTTATCAACCTTACCTATACCTCAAGAGGGTGAGGAAAAGAGAGAAAACCCTAATCCTTAAGGTCCTTAACAACATTTGAGTTGATAAGGGATGAACAAGATGAGAGAGTCCTAAAGGTATCTTATTTCGAGTCAAATCCTAAGACATTTGCCAGGCAGTCACACTAATCCAGGAGTCCTCGTATTCTATCTAGCGGTGCGAAGGAAAATCTTTCCAGCCCCCGGACGTGATCCTCTTCTAGACACCTTTGTCTTTTAAAAATGCTCTCATAACTCCCTTGGGTTCTATAGAGTTTGTAAATTTAATAATTATTACAGATTAAATGAGGAACCTATGCTCTGATACCAATTGTAACGACCCTGCCACCCAGTAACCCCCAATTAAAGGAGACCAGAAGGTCAGAGCCATTATCCCAATGAACATGATCAAAGTTTCAACAATTAATCAGTAATAATGATGAAATTTTACCGAACTAAACTGAAATCTAGTATAAAATAAAACTTTGCATACCTTTTTCAAAAACTTGGATATCTACTTCTATCCACATCTGGGGTCTATTCTAACTAATCCTCCTTTTTACTTTAATTCTTATTTAATTCCTCATATGCCACTTTATGGGAGTCCTTCAATTTCCTCTTCAGATACCTGCTTCCTCCTCCCCTGAGCTGATAACTGGTAGTGTCCAGTGCAAAGCCGACCTTGATATCGACCCCGACTCGCTTGGCGACATGATGGCGGTTGAGGCCTCGCTGGGCAGATGACAAGGTTGGACGGCTCGCCTCTGGCTGGTTTTCTCCTGATGATGACGCCTTCCTCCTTAGCCATGATCTGGCGATGGAAGAGCAACATTTTGGTGCACCTTGATGCCTTCTTTTGTTGTGGGTTGGGTCGCCCCAAGATGATTGAGTCTCGTTGCAGTCAGGCGCGTCATGCTCACGGTGGTGGCTCTGCTATAGCTGATTTGGAACACCTTCAAGGTGTTTGACGAAAAGCCTTGAGGCTTGCAGGTGCATCAAGAGGAGTTTGGTCTAAGAGGGGTAGTTTCTTCCTCTCTTCTTCATTGCCCGTTCTGCTGCTGCGTGTAGGGAACACCTTGGGTGTTTATGTTGTTGCTGTGTAAACAGATTCTACCGATAGATCAAGGACCATTGATGGTGTTTCAGTCCTACTTGAATTCAAAGATCCATTTTGCTATTGACTGGAGGAATGGGGTTACAAATATGCTTGTTCCTCACCAATGTGTGGGAGCTCTAATGCCAGTGAAGACTTAGTAGGTGGACTAATTGCAGGATCTCAGTGTGCAGTGCAGCATTTTGATGGATTCTTGTGTGACTTTCACTGTCTTGTGATGTATATATTAGGATTGAATGAGAAGCAACTGAGACTTAGCATCTAACAATGTTGATGTTCTCCTATGATTCTTGACTCAGCCTCCAGAAGCCAAAGACGTCACTCTTTAAAGGTGTGCATAATGCTAGTGATCTGTGTTGGTGGTATGGTTGCTGGCCTCTTCATTTGTCGACTGAAGTCAATTATTTGTTGGCTGTCTTTGTTTTCTCTTATTTCTTATTCCTTCAGGAGGTCCAAATATGGACTCTCTAGGTTTTTTTAGATGTTTATCATCCCAGGTTTGTAGGGGCGCATACCTTTGTACCTTAAGTTTTGGTTTCATTTAATATATAGCATCGTGACTTTTTACCGACCAAAAAAGCATATGCCACTTTACAGTTAGTCCTTTTCAATTTGTACCTAAAACGCCGACAAACAAAACGTCAGTCAGCATAAATGAATATGCCGGTACGTGGAGGAAACAATAATCATGCAATTAACTATAACAACATATTGCAATCAATTATGATTTGACAAACAACTTTACATTTTTAGCATAACTACTCAATCCATTCATACCCTAGCCTCTGCGTTGTCCCTGCTGTGGACTAGGATGCTATCTTCCTTATGGTAGATCCCCATTAAACCCCTCATGATCCTTCCTAATAGGTGAATCAATTTCTAGGGTTGGGTCACATGGCACTATCCATAGGTAGCCCACTCCTTAACTCATGGTGTGCTAAAGAGTCTCATGGCACTACACGTGGGTAGCCTAATTTCTAACTCTTGATAACCTGATGTCCTACTTAACAAGTAGGCCCTATACTAGGTTACCCTTTTCATCATTAGCAAACCACAAAGGAGGACTAGGATCTGAGCCAGTCATGTATCTATATTTATAGTGATAATCATAGTCACTTTATAGTTGCATGAAATAAAAGTCATTCAAGCAGTTATATTCAGGCAACCGATAAAACTTTTGGGAATTGCCGTAAAAATAAAGTGATTAACCATAAGCGTAACCACATACCTGTCAGGCTAATTTGAGATAGAATTAATCCAACCAATCAAGAAATCCAAATAGGGAAGCAAGCACACAATGAGATCCTGAAATATGCATACAATTTCCTATTATTGAACATGCCATCAAGATCTATTAAACCTAGCTCGCTTCCTAGGGTTTCTAGTCCACTTTTAGGGTTTCCATTGCAATTAGGGTTCCTCTTCATTTTTACTCTTTTAAGTCCTAACTTTATACAATTACTCACAAACCCTAATTATCTCATCTATTCTTCATGAAAGATATTAAGGTTACCCTTTTAACAACATAGAACCTTAATTTTGGATTAAAGGCACAATTAACCATCAATTAAGTCCAATATTCTCTTTTACATTAAAACTACCATTTTTATCCTTTTAATTCATGGCAAGACCATTAGGCCCAATTATCATCTTTGGTTCTTTCAAATTAAGAATTCATAGTTCATTACGGTCTAATTCACATATGAACCCTATTTATCATTAATTCCACCTTTATCCATTAGAAAACCCTAATTACTATTTTACGAGTATTTATCCACAATTAGGAACCTTTATACTCGAATTATCTTAGAACCATCTTATCTTAGCTTATTCATGAATTTCAATAATTAAAGCCATTAGGAGTCACAATTACTAGCATTAGGGTTTCAAAGCCCATTAAAGCTCATTTTAGCACATGGAACTCTAAATTAAACCAATTGCATGCAAAGTTCACCCTTTTTGTTTTTAATGTACCATTTTAAAATTAATAGGTTAATATCAACTTTAATCATCTATTACACACTACTAAAAATATTAATAATCTCAATTTAGGGTTTCTTAATCATTAATGCATTAAAGTTGATAACTTCCACTACTTTTCAAATTGTAAGAGGAATTTGTTTCTAAATATATTTTTATTGTATTCCACGTGTTCTTCTGAGCAAAATTCATATATTACACGTATCCATCCGAGCTACCATTAATTAGATATGGATTTTACAAGAATTTACTTACTTGAGCCAATGGGAGGCTGCCATGTCATCTAAGTCATGCAACGTAGCTCGGCTGAGATTATAATTGAATGACAGTTTTACCCCCACTTGAGTGGTCGGCTCTATAGTACACGGAGGGGCAGAAAAGTCAAATGTTAGCCGATCTTCTTCAACCTCACGACACCCTAGCTGCCGCCGACTTGCTGCACTTCGTGGGTCCGCCGCCTCCTCTCTAGGGCTCGAAACTCGTCGCCATCTAGCTCCCTTGCCCCGACGCCCTCCACCGCATCTAGGCGCTACCCAGATCGCGTCCTAAGTGGTGGGTTTGGGCAGGGTAGGCGTGCAACCTGCAACCGGTGTTGCAGTCGTGCGGCTGCTGTTGCGCCTGGGTGAGGGCTTGGCCACGATGGCAGCGTTGCTTCCTGCATCATGGAGCATCAAGCTACCATTGCAACTCCTTCTTGCCGCCTTGTGACTTCATGATCACGTTGCCCTCCTCTTAGTTAGGGTTTATGGATGAAAATAAGGAAGGAGAAGAGAAAATGATGTGTGTGATTCTCTGGATTCGGCCGAGGGTTCTACCCTTTATATAGGGGAGGGTAGAAAAGCCCTAGGATGCCCATCCACGAGATCCAAGTCCTTTTCTCAATAGGAAGTCATATTCCTTAGATAGGAAGTAATCTTCTCCCTCTTCATTATCTTCTTAAATAATTATATTCTTTGGATATTTAGGAATTCAAAAATCATCTCTCTTATTCTCTATGCTTCACTTTTAATCTATTGGCCACAAAATTCTATTTTCTTAAAGCAAATAATATCTCTTTTTGATAACATCAAAAAGTCATTAATTACATATCACATTATCCTCTTCTTTTATATTATTTTTTTCTCCATTGGGGCTCCTTGGACCCCAAGAAACTCTAATATTTCAAAATCCTTTTTAGTGGATACTCATTATCCTTCTAGATGTATCTATATCCATAATTTCTTATTATCTTATTTTTTCTTTATTAAAATATCTCTTTTTAAGGATTTCTCTTTATCTCTCTTTTTATTTTCCTTATTGGAATTCCTTTTAACATTAGAAACCTTATGGATATGAAAATCCACCAAAGATAATTCAATCATACCTCTTTCCACTTATTTGCCATATTTAAACATTGTTTTCAATTTCTTTCTTAATAAAGAAATATTCAATTGATCTTTTCTTCTCTTGTTGTATTATCTTTGCAACTTTGGACTCCTTAGAACCCAAGGAACCCACGAGGCACGAAATCCACCTTTAGATTATATTCTTTTACCTTCTAGATGTTTCTACATCTTTCTTTTCTCCATTTCTTATTAATAATGAAGTTTCTTTTGTCTTTTCCTTGTTATTGGGCCCAATAGCCAATAAAGCCCACAAAACAATCAACAAGGCTATTGTAAACGAAATCTATTTATTCAAAATAAATTATATCATTATTTGTTTAAATATCTTTAATAGGAGAAATTACATTTCTCACCAAAAGAACCCAAAAATTGGGGTTGTAACAGAAATACACATCAATCATGTTGAATGACATTACTACGGTTGAAATAAAAATCAAACCCACTAAAAATTTGTTAAAACTATTCACAAATACATGCTCAAAAAATAGACATTAATGACACAATTTGTATGGGTGAGTTTGCACATTTTCACAAGTGATGCACGAAAACACACTAAAATGCACATCAAACATGGTTGTAAACATAAATCTTTTTTTTCAATTTATTTTTTCTTTCTAAGTAAGATGCACAAAAACACACTAAAACACAAAATTTCCACGGTAGCACTTCACATCTAAAAAGATAATTTCTCGTCGTTCCTCTTGATATATCACTCTTGCTAGGGGTACATGCTAAAGACCATCTCGAAGCGACATCGATACTGACATACCAATTCATCTAGTAATAAGAACTGTCCAATTCTCACAAAATCTTGCAAATCCAAGAAACGGTAGAGATTAGTGAACCCCATATTGAATGGGTTAAACAGCAATGCTGCCCTAATTCTGCAATTAGAAGAAGTAAATACGTCACTAATAACCCAGCGAGTGTTCATATGTGCGCAAGGCTTTGAGGCACTCCATAGGCCCGTTAAGCACCTCTGGCGGGAACAAGTGGTGGACCGCATTGATTCTCACTCGCATCTGGACGGACGGAGCTAAAAGCAACTCGCCCTTCTCCGGCTGCCGTACCGCCTCCTCCGCCTCCAGGCTAGTAATCCCCCCACCCCTCAGCCGGGCCAGCAGTTCCTTCACCTCGTCGGAGCAGCCATCTTCATCGAAATCCCACCGCTTCGTCATATTGTCGAATTCTAATTCTCGGTTAAGCATCCTGATCGTAATCTCCATACGCCTGGATATGTCTCCTTCCTCCAGTGCCCGCTGGTGCCGGCCCTTGTCGAGTACTGGCATCATTGCCGGACCTAAGTCCGGCAGGAAGCGCCCGTTCCCTTTCCAGTAACTCATGTAGGACCGGAGCGTGCTGCGCCGGTCGGCGATGCTGTGAGCCGTCAGCTTTTCATAAAGTCGAATAACGTCACAGAATGGGCGGATACGCCGGATAGCCGACTTGATTTCCTCCTTCACATCAGACTCCGGGCGGCCTTCCTGAAAGAGCCGCTCGAAGTTGAAACGCTCCTCCTTCATGGGCTGCACCTGGATGGTTAGGGGGTCATCGTCGACCACACAACCCGTCATCCTCACGCGCCGGACACCTATGAGCGTCACTCGCGGTGCTGCTTCCTGGTAATCTTCGGGGAACTGCACCTCCGCCAGAGTCCCAACGTGATGGAGACGGTCCAGAAGCTCCCGGCCCTGGAGTCCTGGGCGCAAGATGCAACCTCGGTAGTCTGCTGCATCCTTAAGCATGAACACCGCCACGGACTTCTCCCCGGCGGAGCTGAGACTCCGGGCTAGGCGCGGTTGATTCCTCAGGTAGGCTGAGGTGCTGTACCCCGGGAAGAGGGGCCTCCTTGGTAGGGGCACCACGATTGCCGTCACAGGATCGACGCAAGCTTGGTCTTCTTTCTCTGCAGCACCGCCGTGGTCGTTGGACCGAGACCAGCTCTTCACCTGGACGCTACGCAACGGCCGCTCCGAGTTGGGCATCGATGAAAAGGACAACTTCCTTGCGACCCAAGAAGCCCTCGATGAAGCCATGGCCGGCTGCTGGTCGGTGCTGCTACTACGAGTGATGAGTGAAGCAGGCGAGAGGTTGAGAGCCTGCTAACGGAGAAGGAATCCAATGATCAAGAGCCGCAGGAGTACCCTGTGAGTGAGCCGATTCGAAAAGATACAGATATGCCTTGATCCGCAAGACGTTAACAACTCCTGTGGACAGGTCACAGACGGGTAGTGGAGAAGGAACTTTTGGTTGAGAATGACAGTGGGCAGTGTGTGGCAGTGTGGTTTAGGGAGCTGGAGGCCTCTCGTGTTTTCTGAATTAACACTATAAAATTTCTAATGTATACTATACATATGATAAAATATTTAATGATTATTCAAATTTAATTCGAAAATTGATCTTTTCTCTTGGTTCAGTATTATTGATAACAATAATTATTACAACTTGTTACAAAAGAATAAATCGATTAATATATCCAGTAAACTCCTTCTAGTTGCACAAAAAATAATAATGTAAAAATATTGTGAATTACAAGATCTTTTTTGCTAACCCATTAAGAAAGCGAATAGCTCGATTAACATCCGATTAACTCATTCTAATCTATAAATACACAAACATGTTAAATTGATTAACATAAATTAAATTGACTAACACATATACATGTTGCTAGAATACAAACAATGAATAAACCACTATAGAAGCACATACAAATGCATTTAGTCAGTTGACCAATCCACTCCATCTAATTTGTAGCCCATCATTACCAAAATTTAAACTAAAAGTATTTTTTTATCGAACTCATGATGATCATTACATTAACATGTAATAATCTATAGAAAACATATTAAGAGAAAACATCTTGATTAAAAGTAAACTGATCCCTCGAATATGTAAGTGTGGACCATTTAATACTCAGACAGAATGCTTAAACTAAAAATAAACTGAGCTAATTCACACTTGATATAGAGTGATTCAACACACAAATAAACTAGATCAGTGAGCACATATAATTTAATGGAACTGACTTTGAACAAACTGATGATGTCAAACACACAATTAGAATGACTCGTTAGTGTACAGACTGACTATTGGAACACACATATTGTTTGGAACAATGAGCATACAACTAAATTGTTCAAACACATCCGGACTGGAATGATGAAAACACATACATAATATCTAACACTTGTATAACATATCCATCTTTCTATTTAGTTAAAAAAAAATACGACAAGCTGGTAAAAAAATTGAAAAAAACAAAGCAGAAAGCAGGTCGATTGACCAGCACACATACTCTTGAGTCGGTTTTGTTATAAGTATATTATTATATGTTGTCAATATATATATATGTTATATTTTAACAAACACACATCATGATACATGTGGAAGTGAAAAGCATGGCAGTGAAAGCTGATAAATAGCACCATAGAAATAAAAAACAATAAACATATTCGTGGAAGTGAAAAGAAGGAGAAAGAAAAAAAACATATATGGCAAAGCTGGAAGTAGGTAAAATTGCCGTAGAAAATGATAAACAAACAAACAACCATATCACTTGTTTTTATGCATGGGGTAACATGTACTAAGGGAAGACACAACCTAGGTACATGTTACACTGTCAAATTATTTTTACTAAATTTTCTAAATCGATCTAGTAGGGTTTCTAACTAGGACTATACTAACGTATACATTGATTCTGACCGCTAATATATTGTATCATAATAATTTCTATGTCGACTGTCAAAAGTAAAAGACTCGATCAACTACCAGCTGGCTACCTTTAAAAAAAAAACTGCCATCTGACTCGCTCTCCAACATGTAATATTTCATTACCAAACATATGTAGTTGTGGTTAATATACAATTATTAATTATAATAATTTACATACGACTCCTAAAAAGAGAAAAACATATTTAACTATCAGTTGACTGTATCATTACTAGCATGTGCTTACTACAATTGCTCGAGTTCCCTTATGAGTATGCCCGTTGACAACTAAATATAAATTGGTACTCACGAATAATTAATATATCGTTTTAACAAAAACAACCCAATTAAATGTTGATTGTCTGCCTCATAGCGTGTGATTATAAAATTACCATGTGTTTCCCGTACATGTTGATGAATAGCATATAATTAGATCACGATATTTTACGTATAACACAGACTACATGTAACTGGTGATTACTTTTGTTTCAAAAATATGGTAAGCAAGTAAGTATAATGTTCTACTACTAAGCTCCCAAACATATTGCAAAAGCATGTAGAGGCCCGTTTCAAACTTTTAAGCAAGAAAGCATACTGCTCGATTGCTAAACTCCCAAACATACTGCAAAAGTATGTAGATGCCCGTTTCAATTTTTTGATGTACGTACTTCAAATTTATCCATGAAATCATGATTATAGAACAACTCTAGTTTTAAAAAAAAGCTAGAAGCTGAAAAGCATACACCCAAGTATGTAAAAAAATACCACATTTTAATAAGAATTGCTCTAGAAAAAAAATTAGAATCAACCTACAAGTCAATGACTACTATATTTTTAATTTCCAAAATAATTATTTTTTTGAAATAAATTATGCCAAACAAACACTATAATTGCTGGAAAGTAAGAAAGGTTTTTCTGCAAGGTGACTTGAATAAATACAGTTGAAAAAGTTGGCAAACAAGTTTGTAAGAGAAAAGCACACACATACCATAAAAGATCATCCTTATGTGGTAGTTAGATATAAACTGAAGATAATTTACACAAAATTTGTTTAAAGGAACTTGATGGAAAACCAACTCGAAACTTGTAGTGTGACATTATCAAAATTATTTGTGGTCTCCTTTTTGGGTATGCGCATATTAAAAATTAACATATAGTCTGCACACTAAAATGACACAACAAGATTAAATGTTAGTTGACTTTGTCCAATATGTAGCGTGCCAATCTACTCACGTTGATGAGTAACATGTAATTAGTATTCAATCATTTGAATACAACTATGTGAAAGAGAATAACCCGTCTAAGTGTCAATTGATTCTCTCTTGTTCTCAATATATAAATAGCAAAACATGTTGACCACTAATATATAATTATTATTCACTTATATTAATACAACCATGTGCCTCTTGACATCTAATATAACTGACAGCTGACTTCCTCTAACTTGTATCCCTGTTTGGCATGTGTGACAGTCCAAATTCCACGTTGTCTTTTAGCGCCATGTCTGCCAAACTCAGTTTCGGTTGTCAAGAAATGTGTTTGGTTCCCAATACCAATCTGCCTCTATTTTGGGATTCTATTATCCCTTAATCCAGACCAGGTCGGTCTTGGTGGAGTTGAAATTTCATTTCTTGGTCTAGGTTATGATACCAAATTGTGACTCCCTCTCCCTTGCCTCTCTCCCTCGCCCCTCTCCCCTCTCCCTCTACCTTTTTTGTTGCCTTCTTCTCCCACAAAGGAGTCATTGTTCCTCCGTGAAATAAAGCCACACTTCTTCCCAAAGATGCCTCTCAAGAAGAGAATTAATGCTAGCTACCTCTCCCAGGTCATAGAGGAAATCAATGGCAACTACCTCTCCTAGGTAGCGGAGGGAATCAATTAGATCTGCCACATTCACAGTACAAGGAGGGCTATGTGTGTAAAAGAAAGGTAAGCCTTCTACGCCCATGTCTTGTCCCTTCTGATTTAAGACCATTAACACCCTTTTCTCCCGTTTGAGCATCGTCCAATCTTTTCAATGAATAGGTACATTAGAAACCCTAGGCAGGGAAATGACTATTGGATGACCTTTATATTGATGTCATTATTCATTGAGTTGTTTCCCATCCAACTCTGCATCCTCCACTACGTATTCTCTGAAGATGTTGTTGTTGATACTTGTTATTCCAAACTTTGTTCCTTTGTGAAGAGGTGATTGACCTTCATTATTATTTTGATTCTTTGTTTCATTCTAAATTTGATCTAATAGTTATACTGATGCGTTCATTTTTATCTCATTTTTAGCCTGTGGTGCTGGAATTGGGGTCGTTGTGGATGTTGTCTCTTTTCTTCAATCTCTTCTCTCCAATTTGGACTCAGGTATTTGTGAGATCATTACTTCTTATTTATAGTAACTATTTTATGAATAAAAATAAAGTGGTGTTGTATTGAGTATACATTGTTATTGAAATGTGATGTGCCTAATTTTAACATATAATTTTTTAGTCAACGTAATTTTGACATGCCTGAACTATTTTAGAATGCTCCATTGAAATTATCATATATTCTAAATTTGAATGTGTTTAGGATTCTCTATATTTGAAAATGTCATCAATATTATGTGATTTTGGTGTACAAAAAATAGATTGTGGTTGTTGATATTGTTGTTTTTGTGGTTGTGGTTGTTGATATTGTAATTTATGTGGTGTGGTTGTGAATATTCTTATTGTTGGTTATGTTTGTTGATGTTGTTGTTTTTGTGGTATGGAAAGCTTTGTGGTTAACATTCACCTAACATATCAGGACACAATATTTCTCATCACATACCAGGACACAATGTTTCTAGGGATAATGTTTTCTAGGAAAGTTGCTTCTCACACCCACATATCACCTCACATTGTGTTATTGATCTGCATTAACCCAATGTATCTTACACTTCCAATTATCTCCCACCCACAGATCACCCACAGATCACCTCACATATTGGGACACAATCTTGCTAGCGACAATCATGTTGTAAAAAATTATCTTGACACTTATAACTATATATAAGTGACATGCCTACCTTTTCATAAAACAATGTCTAGATTCTATCTTTTGTTAAGTATGAAACTTTATGTATGAATTATAATTACTTAGTCATAGTCCTACTCAAGGTTAACAATTTTAGATTACTCAAGTCATAACATATATTCAATGCAAACTATTATAGTTACACATGTATTGCATATTTTGGACCTAAATCGTATTTTATAATTAACCAACCTAATATGCATGTCTTTGGTACCCTATATGTTGCATTAGCATTATTGGGTGTCAAAGTAACCAAAGATATCCTCATAAGCCTAATATGACATAATTGTCTAAATTAGGTTTTATGTGTAAGTGATACTCATTAATCATGTCATGATTGCTTCATGGTTCACTAATGCATACCTCATGGATAAGGTATGAATAGTTAGAAATTAGATGGAATTAAATATTCAAGTTTATTAAGTTGAGTAATGTTTGGGCTTGCACAATTTTTTTATGAACAATAAGACATTGATTAACTTAATGTTGATATTAATAAACTTCATGTCTATTGAGAACTTAACTTATATTTTTGTAAGTAAGCGTGGGTCCCTTTTTATTGCATTTTTAGTAACTATACAAAGCATATCAATCAGTAGTAAAAACAGACCATATGGAATTGTACAAGGACTATATATCAAACTTCGTGTTTAACCGTCTAACTTCTCGTGGAACCTCCAGACATAACCACCTTAAAGAACCCAAATGTGTAACCGTTTGAAACTCATGGTTCTCATGTCGACTTATTCTTCATTTCCAAATTTGATCTATATGATAAGTGATTTAGGAGATGAACATGAGTTTTGTGTTTTGTATGAGTGGATTCCTAAGAAGTGTGAGAAGTGTCCTTCATTTGGGCATGAATCTACTAGTTGTCCCAATGTTTCTCGCCTAAGCCTCCCTTTGTTTGTAGGAAGATTTGGGCTCCTATTGTGTCTTCACAAAATTAGGCTAAAAATGATGAAATTCTGTCTATTATGTTTTCATCTATGTTTGACCTTCCAATTTAGAATTCAGTGGTTGTAGGATCTAGAGTACTAATTATGAAAATATTTGTGTTCGTCCTGAAGATGGGAGTCTTATCTTGAGAAACGAAACCCCTTTGTTTGAATTTGTAGATCAGAAAGTTGATAGGGTGTAACTGCATGTGAATGTTGTTCGGTATGCATCTTCAGACACCAGTAAGAAGAATCAGGGCCAGACTGATGTTGATGGTTTCAAAGTAGTCTCATATAGATCCAAATACATTCCTAAAGGTGATACCAATACACACAAATCTAGAAGTATGTTTTCTGTAAAACATGCGGAGGTTTCTCCTAACATATATAAGGAGTTTCTATATGAGGTTTCTAAAGGAAGTGAGGTTATTATAGCTAGCAAACTCTATCTACTGATGCCAATTATGGATGACATCTCTGTTGTTGCTTGGAATGTACGTGGATTGAATAACAATATTCATCATTCTAAGATCCACAAAAGCTACAGAGGGTAAATTCCCCTGTTAAGTTTCTTTTTAAAACTAAGATTAGAAAAAGGAAAATCTCCAAAGTTATCGATAAATTTTAGCCTAATATGGAGTGGGACTGTAATCACAGTGAGCACCCTTTAGGGCATATTATTGTTATATGGGATTCTAGTCATGTTAAAATTTTGTTGTTAAAAAAGTCAGCCCAATTTATGCAGTACATGTTGAACATTGATGGGGTTTCCTTTCTGGCTATTGTTGTCCATGGGTTCAATGATGAAAAAGGTAGGAAAAGCCTTTGGCAAGACCTCTCCAGAATGGCTAGCTTTGTAGATGAGGAGTGGGTGATTTGTTGTGACTTTAATGCTGTCAGAATGGTTTCAGAAAGAATGAGTAGATCCAAACCTTCTATTGTTTATATGAAGGATTTTAACCTGTTCATGCTTGATTCTAGTAATTTAGAAGTTGATATGAAAGGATATTTTTATACTTGGGACAATAGATCCAAAGATGGGAATTTCTCTACTAGTAATATTGATAGAGTTTTGTTTAACGAGAAGTTTCTTAATACCCGTCCTGAGCATCTGGATGAAAATTATTCAACTATTTATAGTGACCATAAAATCCTTCGTCTTGCCCTTTCAAGCAAGAAAAGGAAAAGAAATAAATCTTTCAGGTTCTTTAATGTTTGGGCTGAGTATTTAGACTTTCTTGACTTGGTCTGTAATGCTCGGAATATTGAAGTCAAAGGGCGTCCTATCTTTAGAATCTTAAAGAAGCTGAAGAATGTAAACATGATCTCAATGAGTTGAATAAGAAGCATTTTGGGAATGTTTGTTCTCAGGATAGAGCAACTAAGTTGGAAGCTCTTCTTGCCACTAAAAAAGCTGATGTTTATCCTAATAATGAATCTCTTCATGAATTGGCTATTAGTAGAAGGAAGTAAGCTAATATTTACATTGATAAAGAAGAAGACTTGGTTAGATAGAAATCCATAGTCCAATGGTTATCACAAGGTTACATGAACTCCAAATTCTTTTATAATTATTTACACACCAAGCATTAAAGGATCAAAATTCACTCTTTAGAAGTTGGGGATGTTAAAACTTCTCAGCCCAAGGAGGTTAGATAGCATATTGAAAGGTTCTATAATAATCTTTTTAATAAAAGGACTGCATGGTATATTGAATGGGACCTTGGTTGGAAAACTACCTAGTCCTTCTAATGATCTAATTTCTCAATTATCTATTGTTGTCTCTAGAAAATAAGTGGATGAAATTATCAAGAATGTAACCTCAATAAAGCTTTGGGGCTTGATGGGCTTACTGCTATGTTCATTAAAAGATCCTAGGGTATTGTTGGACATGATGTATTTAATGCTATTGCAGATTTTTATTCTTATAAGGAAGATGCTTAAGGAAATGAATAGGACGTTCATTACCCTTATCCCTAAAAGTAAGGAGGATACTACTTTTAAGGTCTGAAGACCTATTTCTCTATACAGATTCATTTATAAAATTTTTCTAAAGTGATGGATAATAGACGGATGATTGTTCTTCCTAGTATTATCGATTTCAACCAATGTGCCTTTGTCCACAACATGAATATTACCAATTCTGTTCTATTATCTAATAAGATCATCAATAATATTTATAAACCTAATATCCCAAAAATCATGTGCATTAAGGCTAATATTACAAAAGCATATGAATCTATAAATTAGTCTTTTCTTATGACCATTCTAAAGAAGATGAAATTCCCCCTATGTTGGAGAGATTGGACCTATCAGAGCCTTACTTCTACAAGTTATCAAGTTTTGATAAATGGTGAACCGTCTAGAGCTATCTTTCCTTCTAATGGTCTTAGGTAGGGAGACCCCCTTGCTCCTATGCTCTTCATTATTTGTATGTAAGTTTTGTCCTTTGTTCTTAACAATGAAGTTGGTCTCAACAAGCTACATCCCATTAAACCTAGCAAGGAAGTGTTTACTTCTCATATTCTATTTGATGATGAACTTATGTTATTTTCCAAAGTTGATAGGAATTCTACTATTAGCATTAACAATACCTTGAAAGTCTTTAGTGAACTATCTGGCCTTTCTATCAATCATGATAAAAGTTCAATTTTCATGGGTGATTGATTCGACAAATAAAAATGAGATTTTGTAAATTCTTAGCATCAAGGAGGAAGTTCTACCTATCAGTATTTGGGAGTCCCTTTGTTTTGTGGTAGTCTCACTAAGAATTTATACAATCATCTAATTGATAAAATTAAAATGAGGTTAGATAGTTGGAAGGCTAAGGCCATTAGCACAGAACGTAGAATAGAACTTGTAAAATTGACTTTGGTTTCTATATAGTTGTACATGTCAGCTGTCTTTCATCTACCTGCTAGTGTTTTCTTTGAGGTGGAACAATTGTGTAGGGTTTTTGTATGGAATTATTCTAAGGAATCTAGACACAACCATTATGTCTCTTGGGAGAAAATTTTCCGGCCCCCAAAAAAGGGAGGACTTGAGTTAAAGAAAACAAGTGATGCATGTAATGCTAGTCTTGTTGTGAACTTCTGGAACCTAGCTGCCAAAAAAGATATTGTGTGGGCTAAATGGATTCATGCTAAATATATAAAGAAAGAATCTATCTAGACTTTCAATCATTTGTCTAATCACTATTGGATGTGGAAAAAGATCATTAGCATAAGAGAAATGATCTGGCCGCATGTTAGTTACTTGGTCAACAAAGGGGATACATTTCGTTTGTGCCAATATCCTTGTCTGAAAGGTAGATTTTTGTCCTTGTTCCTGAATAAAATAATGCCTTTTTTTGGGAAAGGGTCGTAGGGCTCTCATTTGTTCTGTTTTGAGTAATGGTGATTCGGGTGATTCTAGATAATAGAAGAATGGAACCTCTTAAATTTTATTCTGCAATTTTTTTTCTCTTGCACTGATTGTGATAGGATGTTATGTTGTGGCAAGGAGTTTATAAAACTCAGTGATGCTTGGTGAATATGGCTTTGGCGATCCCTATTCCTATGAGCTTTAGATTAAATGCATGGAAGATGTGTGTCCAATATCTTCCTACCATTAACCTCCTCATAAAAAGAGGTTTGTACATGGTATCTGGCTATATTATTTGTCTTAGGGGTAGAGACTCTATTGATAACATTTTTTATGAGTGCTCCTATTAGAATAGATTTTGGGGAAGAGCTACTGTTGATGGGTTCATTCTTCATGCCCCTTCTTCTATTCAAGATTGTCCTAACTTCAAGACTAAGATGGAGTTCAACACTATTATTTGTGGTCTCTTTACACCTAGAGGAGTAAGAATGTTGCTATCTTAGATAATGTTTTAGTCATATAGAGATTATTTGGGCTCATTGCAGGGCAGATCTAATTCGTTTTGGATTTCGTCCTCTTTAGCCTGTCTGAATAGTTTTTTCTGTTGCTATTCTTTCTGTACAATCTCTTTTCTTTTCTTTTTTCACTGTACAGTTTCTTGGGTTGTATACCCAAGTGGTATTGTCCTACCTATTCTGGTAGCAATAAAATTAGGACCATGCTTGTTTGATAAAAAAAAGAAGTTTGACACTCTTGCTTACATAGAAGACAACAAGAAACTATAGAAAAACCAATTTTCTAGAGAACATATTGAGTTTTGAGTTTATTCAAAAATAGCTTCCAATATGTGAAAGCTAGAATTTGGTGAATGTTATTTCTTCAGAGCCAAACTTTCCAATCCTATGATGATGCTCGTTAGCAATATCCTACCCATACTTGACCCTGATGATGTTTATATTCATAAGGGGCAACTCATCTATATTATAGAAATTAACAGATAGACTTTCAATAAACTCCTTGAAGTTGTTTAAACTTCTTTTATTAGGAACCGTCTAGTTATTGTTGGATATGAAATTTTGTAGTTTGGCATTCTGGAATCCACCTAGATTGATGATATTATCCATACCAATGTATCCAGAAAAAAGCAACCCTCCAAAAATCCAGGGGTCCTTCTAGAAGAACACATTACTTCCATCACCAATGTTAACACAATCAATATGTTTAAGCCCACCTCTTACTCTCATAAATTATCTCCACATCCTAGAGCCACTGTTGTTAGATTAACATTATATCTACAATAGGTATCTCTAAATAAATACCTCTCACTTAGCCATTTAACCCAGAGTCTATCCTTCTTGGAAGCCACATTTCAAGCATTACATATAATGCCAGCTTTATTAATTTCTTTCAACTTCCTCACACCAAGTACAACTTCCTTCTTAGATTTACATATATGGTCCCATGTCATCTTCAGAATGTCAATAGTTATTCTCTAGAAATTTTTTTGAGCCAAATATTCTCTTTTCTACCCTGAATTAATCATACATTCTAAATTTCAAAATGTTTAAGCTGATCTAAATTTGAAAATGTTATTGATATGCTATATTGTTATGGTGTATAAAGCTTTGAGTTTTGGTTATTGATATTGTTGTTTTTGTGGTTATGGTTGTTGATATTTTTTTTGTGGTTGTGGTTGTGGTTGTTGAAATAATCACTATACCACAAAATAAACCCGTTTTACAACAATTTATTTTTCCATTTTATAACATGTGTTAACTGTTGTATTAGATAGTGTGGTCTTATGGGGGTGACATATACAACATTGATGAGCATGTTGTAATACATGTATTTTATACAATAGTTGAAACATATTTCCTTCAATGAATGGCCTGTTATAATATGATTATTATATACAACATGTGGTGCACCCATTGTTATATATATTATAACATTTGAAGCATGTTGTATTTCACTAAACACACCTATTGTAATATGATTTTTTTACAATATGTGGTGCACCCATTGTAATATATATTATACAATAGTTGAAACATGTCTTTCACTAAATGCATCCATTGTAATAGGAGTATTTTTACAGCATACAATGCCACTGTTATAATATTTGTGTTTAATAAACAATTGAAGTATGTTGTCTTTTGATAGATGAAACCATTGTAATAAGGGTGTTTACACAAAATGTGCTCTGCCTATTGTAACATACACATTTTATACATAGGTGGTGGATGTTGTAGTACACCATACACACCCATTGTAATAGGATCTGCTTTCCAGACGCTCTAGTTGTAATAGGTGTGGTTACCACAACATGTGTTGTTTGTTGTAGTATCACACACCTTTTACAACATATCATTAATTGTTATATTTGGTTAGAGTTTGGACGGTCATATCGAACAAATTTTATTGATAAAATCAACTATATCTTATAAAAATTATAATAAATACCAAATTATAATTTTTCATTTCACAACAAGCACATAATTGAATAAAAGTTCCATCAAACTTTGAAAACAACTTGCACTAACTTATAATAAATAATAATCATCCATACAAAGATTCAATAATATAAAGTAGTGAGTACACACTCTAAAATCAAACTGAAATTAATTACAAAAATTTCATACATTGGTCTATGCTAAAGAACATATGCTTCATGCTCATGTCACATAATCTGAAGTATACTCAAGAACACACGTTGCCCACTCATTTCAAACCCCATGGATCTCTTCTTGATTGAAACAACAACCAATACACTTCGAATAATACTATAATCATATGTCAAATATATCAACATATTGTCATTTATTCAATGTAAGTAGAAGTTCAAAAAAACTAAAAGAATATAATGATAAGTAGGATACCCTTTCAAGAATATTTCTAATTTTTGCATCACAATGTCTCTCATGTACTTCAACACATAATACCCACAATCTATGTTGTTCAAATTCCTGGGACACTGTATAAAATTAAATATGAGATAAATAGAAATAACATTTTGATGTGCTAATGGTTCAAGAGTATTTTGACATATTTTCTCTTGAACTACTAGGTTTATCCAACCAAAAGAGAAAAAGTGTGAGATCAACCTTACATATAGAACATTGCATATATCATTAACATACTCAACAACATTGATATATTTGAGAGAGTTAAATAAGAAACTACATGAACGTTTAGATAAGGGCAGTAGAATAACTCAGAGATTTGAAGAAGAAAGAACATAAATGTTTTTAATCTTAATTGAGAAACAATTGTTAGTATATGTTTTGTCCACCCATCCCATGTGATGAAGGGGAATCTAGACTCGACCTCCATTTCCAATGACCAAGTGATACAGTGACAAACACACTAGTAGGAATTTATCATATACATAGACTGTATTATGAAATCATCTAGCAAGTGTTAAATGATAGACAAAGAGAAGGTTGTTATGGAAGACCCTTGCTTACATAAATGATACCTCCTCCCTCACTTCAAAACAACTCAAAGGGATAAATTTGACATCTATTACATCTTACCAAAGGTCGAGAAAGTGAAGAATGTTGGACCTCCATTGGCATGGAAGAAAAGCAAGAGGTGAAATACATTACGTCTTCATTCCAAAAAGATGGATGCCATCACCACTAGTGTTGATAGATCCAAAGAATAAGACTACTCAAACTCTCTCCATATGTTAGAAGGGGACCGGTTGATCAACACTATTGTAGCACCCTACTTGTCCAGACAAGATCCATAAACACTTGAACATGCATGAGCCACGAGTTTGTGATACACATAATCGTAGCCAACATCTCATGTGCAAAATATCTTCTTTTGTACTAAATGTCGTCATAGTTGGGATAAGGAAAAGAAAAAGGGCCCACTTATCACTTGGTAGAGATAAACCAAGACAATCCTTCCAAGAACCAACTAGCATAACTCTACCATATTCATACTTCAACTAATATGACCACTGATTGCCATAGAGACAAGCATCACCTATATGTATGACCAGCTTGACCTGTGACTCTCAAGAAAAATTACCATATGGAACAATAGACATGGACTTTATTTCAACTACAATATCAAGCAGCTTATTTCGTGGTGATATAAGAGTCTTGGCCCTCATAAGTGTAAACATAAATCTTATTTACCATACAACATAACTCATTTCAAGGATCATCTCCAACCAACATCATGTCATCTTCATAATTGGTATAAACAACCTGCCACTTCTTAACAAGATGCATTAGCTCACCCTCAATTCCAAACATATCCTCCAGCATGAAAAGAAGATTACTATATCCATCTAACCTATATAAATCAATTTCTCTACCCACAACATTACTTGCATGTGAACCTTTGAAAAACTACGGGAATGAAAATTAAATCTTGATAAAATCTCAGAGAAGACTTTTCATGTTGGCTGCTAACTATAGGAATGTCTAATCTATCAGAATGCACTACTACAGAAACAACATTCAATGTCGCTTTTTTGGGCGTCGGTTATTCTAAAAAATTGATGCCTATATGATTCAACGTCGGTTATTCAATAAACCCGATGTCTATATTCGAAGACCAGCTAGACACGAGTACCGCTTTGTATTCAGCGTCGACTGGATAAAAGAAACCGATGCCTAAAATCGCCCGCAAAATCCAATTTTTGAGCAAAAAAAATTTGGCCCCAAAGTGTCACATACATCGTCGGTTTTTTAACTAATAACCGACGCCTATATAAGATGAAACTTTGTGCAAAAAGTTCCAATTTCGGTGTCAGTTATCCATTGATAACCGACCTTCATAATGGTTCCCACCAAATAATTTAGGGTAAAGATTGTCCAATTGGACGTCGATTTTTTACTATCAACCGACGCGTAAGAGATTTAGGTGTCGATTATATATATAAACGACGCCGTTTATAAACTTAATAGACCCACGATCACCTGAGTCTTCCCCTTTATTATGTTTCATCGTGAGAATTTTCTCCTCTCAGCTGAAATCGCCCGACGACGCCTGCCTAAAATTGCCCGACGACGCCCGTTGCTGCTCGCCGCCGCTACTGCTGGTCTCTGCTTGCCGCATCCTCCTTCTCCTACTGTCGCCACTCACCGCCGCTGCTGCTCTTCTCCTGGTGCCGCTTTGCTCGCCGCTCACCACCTCCTTCTCTGCTGTGCCCGCGTCCTCCTTCTCTTGTTGCTCTTACACCGCCGCCGCCGCTCTTCTCCACGCTGCTAGGTAGTCCTCTTCTTTTTCCTTCATGCCCCTAGCCTCTTTTCTTCCTTCTCCCTAGCTCCTTACCAATAGAAAGCACGGTCGTGGATGTGTTGACCTACCACGGCCGTGCTGCCTAGCAGAATCGTGGTAGGCCAACACAGCCACGACCGTGCTTGCTGTTGGTAAGGAGCTAGGGAGAAGGAATAAAAGAGGGTATCTTGTTCATGTACTTTTTTATCTATTGCTTTGTATTTGTTTATCTACTGATTATATTTATTTATGTAATGCTTTGAGTTTACTTATTTAGATGTTGCTATATTTGTGCTACGATATGAACAAATCTTTATGTAATGCTTTATGTAAATCATCCTAGGATATGAACAAATCTTTTGCTTGCATATATTTGTGCTTGTAATCCTAATGCTTGACCTAATTCAGTAAATTTTGATGCATGTTGAAATAAGATTTAAATTTGTCCATTCTAGCATCCTAATTTGATTTGAATAAACCCTAACATTGATGAAACCCTAACATTAATTGTGATAAAACCCTAACATGTACATATCTATCATTGTGTTTGTTGGCCTAGAAACCCGTCCAAGATTTACTCATTAGGAGTAAATCTTGGATAGTCCCCAGTTTGGGACTGTTCTTGAACACCTAATCTCATTTAAGATGTAAGTTTATAATGTGTATTTGGTTTTCGAGAAAATTTCGATAGCATTCCCCCGTTTGTTCTCTAAGTACTAAGTACATATGTACTTAGAGTACAACGGGGAAAAGCTGCCGAAATTTTCTTGAAAACCCAATACACATTATACACTTACTAGTGAGATTAGGTATTCAAGAATGGGATAGGTGGTACACATTTATTATATATAAGAATGACAACACATGTATTTGTTGGCCTAAAGTTTTAACCATGCAAAAACTTTAATCTGTTAACCCTAGACCCTAATTTTGTTGTAATATATACTTGTTTTCGCTTTGATCAAAGAATGGATAGATCATGGATGTCCATTCGCAATCACTGCACCCTAGAGTTTATTTCTAGTCTTGACTAGTTTATTAGATTTGTCGAGGAACATAGGAAACAACATGGAGATAGGTTCTACTATCCATGTAGGCATTGCGGTAACAACTTGAAAGTCAGCACTGGTGACGAAATCAAAAGTCATGTCATGTGCAATGAGATTATACAAGGCTATACAGAATGGCACTTGCATGGAGAGATTTCAAATCCGAAACCAGTGGATGTTGATAGCAGTGCTTGTGTGGAAGAAGAAATTGCCTCCGATGATGTAGATGTGAATGAACCGGTTCCAATAGACATCGTTGATGTGATGCTAGATAGTTGTGGGGTAGAGCACACCGATCCACCTCCCATTTTTAGAAACATTGTGCATGATGTTGAGATATCGTTATGCATAGGTTGTACTAAGTTTATGAAGCTTAGCACTGTGTTGAGATTGTATAAGGTGAAAGCTAACAATAGATGGAGCGACAAAAGCTTCACGTCATTGTTGTCTTTGTTGAAAGAAATGCTTCCTGAAAGAAACGAGCTGCCATTCTCAAAATACTAGGAAAAGAAATTGTTGTGTCCAATGGGAATGGATGCCAAGAAGATACACGCATGCCCGAATGATTGTTTATTATTTCAAAAGGACTGTGTGGATTTGAAATATTGTCCAAAATGTGGTGCATCACAGTATAAATTGACGACTTCGGGGGAGTCTAAAACTGGTTCTCCTGCCAAGGTGATGTGGTATCTACCTATAATATCACAGTTTCAACGCTTGCTTGCCAATCCGATAGATGCGAAGAATTTGAGGTAGCATGCAGATGTTAAGAAAAATAATGATGGGATCCTACGACATGCGTCTGATTCCCCACAGTGGAAAAAGATTGATCTATTGTACCCTGAATTTGGTGAAGAAGTCAGTAATTTAAGACTTGGGCTGTGTACAGATGGGATGAATCCATACAGGACATTGAGCAGCCAACATAGCACTTGGCCTGTCATGCTTGTTATATACAATCTTCCTCCATGGTTGTGTATGAAAAATAAGTACGTAATGCTGTCGTTGTTGATATCGGGCCCTAAACAACCTAGAAATGACATCGATGTTTATCTTGAAACTATGATTGATGACTTAAAGAAACTCTAGGGTGAAGGTGTGATGACCTATATATGATGCTTCACGAAGAGAGACATTTTGTTTGCATGCTATGTTGTTTTGCACTATTAATGACTTTCCAGCATATGTGAATTTGTCTGGATATAGTGTCAAAGGAGCTAAAGTGTGTCCTATATGTGAAGAGAACATTGATTCAACAAGAATAAAACATGGCGGTAAGACTGTATATCTCGGTCATCAAAGGTTTCTTACAAAATTCCATCTATATCGTAGGAAGCACAAAGCATTCAATGGATTGAATGAGGAACGGAGTGCACCTAAACCTATACCAGGGGAGGTTGTTTATGAAAGAGTAAAAGACTTTGTCAATGAATTTGATAAGAGATCACAATGTACTATGCCACACAGAGTGACAAATCTTTATTCAAGAAGAGGTCAATATTTTGGGATCTTCCTTATTGGAGTTCTTTGACAGTCAGGCATTGTATCGATGTGCACGTTGAGAAAAATGTCTGTGATAGTGTCATTGATACTTTTTTGAATATACCAGGTAAGACTAAAGATGGGATAAAATCCAGATTGGACCTACGTGAAATGGGAATAAGGTCAGAATTAATAGAATTTTGTGAAATGGGAAATCGGAGAACATACTTACCTCCCGCTTGTTACACATTGTCTAGAAAGGAGAAGAAAGCTTTTTGTAAATGTTTGGTAAATGTTAAGGTGCCACAAGGTTACTCATCCAACATCCGTAGATTGGTATCAATGAAAAATCTGAAGTTGGTAGGTCTTAAATCTCATGATTGTCACACTCTAATGCAACAAATATTGCATGTGGCAATTAGATCTATATTGCCGAAGCATGTAAGGTTTGCAATCACCAGACTTCATTTCTTTTTCAACAGTCTGTGCATCAAAGTTATTGACCTTGATACTCTTGACAATTTGCAAAGAGAAGTGGTTGTTACCCTATGTCAGCTTGAGATGCATTTTCCTCCGTCGTTCTTTGATATCATGGTACATCTTGTTGTCCACTTGACTAGGGAAGTGAAAATGTTGGGACCAGTTTTCTTGCATTGGATGTATCCCTTTGAACGATACATGAGCATTTTTAAAAGTGATGTTTGAAACCGTTATCGGCCTGAAGGGAGTATTATCGAGGGTTATGTGGTGAGAGAGGTTATGGATTTTTGCAATGACTTTCTCAGTGGTAATGACATTCCTGGTAATGACAAGAATATTGAGGAGCAATTTGGAAAAGGAATTTTGGGATCACGGGTGAAAGTAATCAGCCGTGAGTAGTTGGAACAAGGTCACTGGTATATTTTACACAACATGGACGAAGTGAGCGTTTATATCGAGGAACATACCAATTTCATCAAGAGACAATATCCTCGAGCCAATACAATGTGGCTTTCTAGAGAGCATAACAAGACATTTATTAAGTGATTTGAAGATAAAGTCTTACATCAACTACCTCAAACACCAGATGATATTACTGAAACTATCAAATGCCTCGCCTTTAAACCAAAATTGACTATTATGTCTTATGAAGGGTATGACATTAATGGATTCACATATTACACAAAGCGCCAAGATGATAAGAGTGTCGTCCAAAACAGTGGGGTCACCCTTCAAGCATCGACTATGTTTTTTGCAAGTGCAAAGGATAAGAGTCCACGTGAAGCTAAAATGTCATATTACAGTGTCATTGAAGACATATGGGAGTTTGACTACATAGATTTATTCCGCTCTTCAAATGTAATTGGGTTGATAGAACCAAAGGAGTTATTGTGGATGAATTGGGTTTCACTTTAGTGAACTTTGAAAAGATTGGCGAGAAGGGTGAACCATTCATATTGGCATTACAGGCGAAACAAGTATTTTATATCGATGATCCTGCAAATGATAAATGGACGGTTGTTCTTCATGGTAAAAGACAGTTCATTGAAGATCCTATAGATGAAGAAGAGTACTATGATAAGTATGATGACTCCAGTCCATTCTCAATTGGGTTGCCAACACCAAAAAATATTGAAGCTAATGATGACTTGTATGTGCACGGAGATCACAATGAAGGATTGTTAATTGATAAAAAATCACAATATTAGAGGCATGTTTATATTTTTTATATGTTTTATTTTTCTGAATGTGAACTTTACAATGTGAATTACTTTACAATGTGAATGTGAACTTTACAATATGAATTACTTTACAATTTGAACTTTACAATGTGAATTACTTTACAATGTGAATGTGAACTTTACAATGTGAGTTGTACAATGTGAATTACTTTACAATGTAAACTTTACAATGTGAATGTGAACTTTCAGATGGCTGAGCATTCTCCTGATGATCATGATGATGATTACCGTGAGGGTGAGGACATCAATGCGCCGCCTCACAATGTATTTTTTTAAAAATATATCATATATTTATATCTATATGTCCATTTATAGTTATATCCTGTAAGTGTGTTTATTTTGTCAAATTTTAGGTTGATGATGCACATGTACCCTCTGAAGCACTTGAGAAACTTGATGAGAGAACCAGAAAGTTGACAAGAGAAGGGGCATCAATATGATGAAGAAGTCAATAGCGGAAAGGGGAAATGGACCCAAACTTGTTGTGGATTTTGATAATGCAGGAAATGCAATTGGAGTGAATCACAATTTGTTTGTTTCATATCTTGGGTATGTTACTCGTAGCCATTGCGATTGTAAGATAGATTCTTGGCATAAAGTTCCTAAGGAGACGAAAGACGTAATATGGAAGGCTTTATGCGTGAGTTATTATTAATTTGCAATTCTATTTTGTAGATTACTAATTTTTTGGATACTAGTTAATAGCAATTCTATTTTGCAGAGTATATATGAATTGGATGAAAAGCTGCATCTTAAATGCATGATGCAACACTGTGGGAGAGTCCTAAGAAACTATAGGACAAATCTCACCCGAGAATACATAAAAGAAGGTGACAAGAGGAATAAGACAACCACTGAACAGTGGAACTTCCTAGACCAAGAAGAATGGGACGCGTTTGTTGCTTCAAGACAAACTGATGAATTCAAGGTATTAGGCATCAGTCCCAATCTCATTAATATACGTTGTATTCACCTATTCAAGATTAACATTTAGTGTTACTAACAAAATCATTAATGTGCATACTAACTAGGCCCTCACTGAGGTACTGAATGTGCATGACCACACAATGGGTCCAAAGGGGTATGCAGGCATTCACCCAAGACTATAGTCTCAGGCTACTGCTCAGTCTGCTGCTACTCAAGAGTCCTCTACTATAGGTAGCACACCTCTGCCTCGCCATGATGTCTGGATAGCTGGGAGGAAAAATAAGAAGGGAGAAATAAGGAAGCCCGCAACTGCTGAGGCAGCTGCAAAAATGGTAAAATACAACTCTTACAGCAATCGTTCAAATATTGATTATTTGTGGTGTTTACTTAATTACAAATTTTTGTTTTGGTGATTAACGAGAGCTGCATGATCTGAGGAAATAAGGTAAGTTCATCCCTGAGGGCACAAGGGATGAATTGACAGTTGCTCTTGGTAACCCAGAGTATCCTGGACGTGTTAGGGCTACAAGCACTGGTGTGGGCATCAAAGCTTTCTTTGGGCCATCCCAACGTAAACATGTCCCAAAAGTGGGACTTTCACAATAAGAGGTAACATATTCTTTCTTTATAATGTTACTACAAAAGAGAATTCAATAATCAGAAGCTAATGTTTCTTTTATCCATGTATAGGAAGATAAGCTAGTTGATAAGAAACTCGAAGAAGCACTGAGCAAGTGGCAGGCATCTCAAACTGCCACTCAGTAGACAATACCTATGGCATCTCGCTCTACTCCTACTGCAGAGGTTGGGTGTAATCCTGTAGACTCACCACCTAGCACATCCACTGTAAGTATTTTTATGACATAGTAACTAGTCTTTTCAAGATGATATGTTTTCAAGATAATATGTATATATGTATATAACATTCATTACACAAAAATTTGTAGGGGTTGAAGCCATGCCGTCTAAAAAGTAAAGAATATGTCGTTGCAGAGGCGTCGGCTTACCCATCCCTACCAGAGGAAATGTTTCACGGGTCTCCATTACCAGCTGGTTGGATTTGTGTGAGCCCGGTACGTATATCCCCAAGTGGATGGATCTTCCATTGCCATATGCCCACCCAGATTGTGAAATGCTTGGTGAGGCAGAAGGCGGAGTGATATTGTAGCCAAAAGCAGATGTCCTCTATACTGAAACTGCATGGTAAATTTACATTACATTAAATTGTTAGTGTGTGTATATGACGTCAGTTGACCTAAAATTATATATATAGAGGTTAAAAAGAAGACACCCACAACATCTAGGCCTCCACCTCCACCTCCTACATTACCAAGTTGGGTTCCACAGGACCTACCTGTACCGTTAGGTCCTAACTATAGGGGTATGGCAATATGGTTAGAAGAACATGATATAAATTGCCCTATAACTGTTTCTATAGATGCGGATGCTGCAGGTCAATCACACAAAAGCAACCCATTTATACAAGATATTTTGGAGTTGTTTCGATATGATTGGATGAATACATCTGTGATAGATCTATGGATAAGGTGAGATCTTCTTTATACATCCATATACCTTGTGTAGGATCTGGTGATCTGGTTTCTTATTTATTAATGCATGCATAATACATGTTTTGCAGCTACTTAGACAAGATATGTGCAAATTTTTCATTCGACCATGTAGGATTTTTGATTTCATCTTTGATTAGTCTAGTAGCTAAAGATCCTACGTCAGTTCAACAATACTGCTGTGATGCTTTTACAAATTTTCCTCAAAATAAGAAGATGGTGATAATAGCTCCATTCAATGTGGAGTAAGTTTACTTTGCTTATTATTTAGACTTAAGAAAATTACATTTTTATTGTGGATTTTGAGTTATCAATTTTTAACCTTTTTTACCTCTAGTGGTACGCATTGGGAGTTACTAGTTATTGTCCCAGAGACATTCACTGTCTATTATCTAGATCGTAAGGGGACTAAATTGAATTCAAAATATGGACACAAAATGAAAATGGCATTATTCTGGTGAGAAATATTTCATTTTCATATCTGCATATGTTATTACATTACTATTTAATTATACAATTACTGTGTTACATTAACATGTAGGGGTTTAGATGAGTTCAAAAAGGCTGGAGGAAAGGTCCATAGGAAAAAGAACTAGCAAATAATTTGGAAGAATGTGGAAGTAAGTTCCCAACTGCAATGTATATATTATTTATGTGAACAGTGCTTAATTATTTGTATTTTTTAATATTTTGTATTTTTCAATTTATAGTGTGCTACACAAGACAACAGATGGGCATGTGCATACTATGTGATGCGATTTATGCACATGATTATCCAATATGCCACAGTGGACATCGATACCATTCCTGAGGTATTATATAGAGTCTCATTAGATAATAAGAAAGATATCAATCTTATTTATATATTATTAATTATATATATACATCATTCTCTTTGCAGGTTTTTAAAACTGACCACACTACAGGAAAGACCTTACCAGATGTACATGATCACTATACGATGGGAGAATTAAATGATGTAAGAGATGAACGAGCAACAACCATACAAGTAGTGGGGGTTTTAACATATAATTGGGATGTTGATAGTGAATAATGACCAAAGAATGATATTTTGTAAATGAATTTCTGAATTATAATATGTGTGAATGTTTCTACATGTATCTGAATGCTGGTACATGTGTGAATGTGAAAATGAATGAAACTGCTGGCTGCTATATGAATGTTTCTACATGTGTGAAAGTGAAAATGAATGGAACTGCAGATTGCTACATGAATGTTTCTACATGTGTGAAAATCAAATGGAACTGCATGTTGTTAAATATGTTCCAATTAATGTTGTTAATTTTGCAGGTTTGTGGCCTGTTGTCAGCTGATATCGATGGATGTCATAAAACTTGCAGTTCAGAACTGAACTGCAGGTTTCTCTTCCTGCGACTAGCCACAGCAAGCCTACAGACTGATAAAAAAAACATGAAATAGGCGTCGGTTATTTGTTTAAAACCGACAAAAAATGCTTACAACGTCGATTATAATTATTTATCCGACGCCTAATGCATGTGATGTGGCGTCAGTTATCAATAATAACCGACGCTGATGGGACCATGGTAGCGGGTGAATGGTGTCGGTTATCACTAATAAACCGATGTTGATACTGCCCCAGATGGCACCCTTTCTGTGGCGCGAAGGTTTATGGCGTCGGTTTCCAAGCTAATAACCGATGCCTATACTGAGATGGCATCGATTATCACTAAAAAACTGACGTTGATAGTGCCCCATATGGCACCCTTTCTATGGGGCGAAGGTTTATGGCGTCAGTTTCATAGCTAATAACCGACGCCTATACCCCCTGCTGGCGCATTTTCGGTGGCGCGCAAAGGGTTGTGGTGTCGGTTTGAGAACTGACACCTAACAATTGGCCTTTTAGTGGCACCCACATAGGTGTTGCATTAAAATCGAAACTAAAGGCCTTAAATAACTGACACTAAAGGCCGGTTATGTACTAGTGATGTGAGATAGCCTAATAGAGTTGGTCTCCAACAAATTAGCAATGGTGTCTTCCTTTACAACCATAGATGCAATAGGCAAAGATGAAATTTCATCAACAATTGAGCTCTCAATCAATTGAATACCAAACAACCTGCAACCACATTTGTTGACTCAAGGTCAATTAGGTCAATGTTGACTCAAGTCTAAATTGACTAAACCCATGTTTTGATGATGACTAACCATTCCACATATTGGTGTCTAATGCTTCTACTTGAGTGATTTCAGATTAGGTATAGACACACTCCAATTGCCCTAACTTGCACATCTCAAATTGGAGAAAAGACAAGTCAAAGTCATACAAGTGCATGTTTTTGTAATATGATGTATATCCATTAGAATCATGTTGTAAATCACTTGTAATGATTGCATGACTTGTAATTGAGCTTAGAAAAATATCAAGAACACTTAGATCAAATATTAGAGCACTTTAGATGCAACTTTGAAAATCAATTACAGGCACTTGGTCGGTCGAGTTTCCCCATCCTGAAACTCGACCAATCAACCTTGGTCGATTTTCTGAAGATTGCATCGGTCGAGTTGTGCACTCATAGAACTCGACCGATTGGGTAGTAGGCCATTTCCAGTTGAAATGGTCGGTCGAGTTTCCTCAGGACAAACTCGACTGATCCTTTGAACATCGGTTTGCCTCCTACTTGATCGGTCGAGTTACACCCATAGAAACTCGAACGATTGCACTGTACGGAAAAGTGCAGAAAAGTGCTACTAGCCGTTGTGGAGTTGCAACAAGTGAGAATATATCCGTTGCAAGCCACAAAACGGCTAGTTTTCATTCTTAAGTGTTCCCAAAGGCTAAGAGGCATCCCCACCTATAAATAGGACCCCTTGGGCTTCATTCCAAGGTTGAGCATTCATTGCAAACTCTTTGTGAGGTTCCTATTCTATAGTTGAGTGCTTCCTATAGCCTCCTCTCTCTCTCTAAGCTTAATCACTTGCTACATCCATTAGAGTGAGTAGGAGATTTGTAAGAGAGCTAGTTATACTTGTATATCTTGTGAGGCTCTCACTTCCACCACCTCCCCATCTCTCTTTTGCAATCATGAAGATGAAGGTTCTCTCTCTTGTCCAAGAGAGGTGAAGAAGAACAAGGGAAGGAGTCCCTTGGTGAAGATCAAGGCAGAAGACTTGGAGATAGAGTGGGTAAGCCCTTGGAGAAGGCAAAAGACTCAAGCTCAAGTAGGTAAGACCTTGGTAGAAGATTCTCCGAGTGAAGGTGAAGACAAAGGCGGAAGATCCAAGCAGAGTGGGTAATTCCTACAAGGCTGAAGACTTATGCTAGAGTGGGTAAGTCCTTGGAGAAGGCCGAAGACTCTTGAAAAGTGGGTAAGTCCTTGGTAAGGTTGAAGACTCTTTGTATTGGATAGGTAAGTCCTTTGTTGGTCATGTATTGTAAGTCTTATAAGTGAATATAAGAGTGCAATTGTTGGAAGTCCTAGAGGTTGACCTCTCTAGGCAAGTGGACTGACACACTTCTAGTTTGAAGTGTGGAACCACTCTAAATAGCTTGTCTAATTGGTGCATGTTCAATCTCTCTTATCCTTTCTATGCATGATTTAGTTGCACTCAAATTACCTATTTAGCATCCTTATCTTTTGATATATCTTGAAGGTTTGATGAGTTTTGTTTAAGTGCTTTCAGCTCTATTCACCCCCCTCTAGAGCATCAAATCACCCATTTAGGATCCAACAAGTGGTATCAGAGCGGGTCTTCTCCAAGCATACTTCAACAAGTAGGAGAAGATGGGTGACTACCTAGGAGGGAGACTCTCGACTAGCCTTCCAATCTTTGATGGGAGCAACTTCCTCTATTGGAGAAGAAGACTTCAATTCTACATCCAAGGATCAAGTCTCGAGATGTGGCTAATGGTGAATAGCCCATACTTTCTACCAAAGACAAATATTGAAGAATGGGATGAAGCCACCTTGATGAAAGCAACTTTGAATTCTAGAGCCATGCACATCCTATATGCCTCCATGACCCCCACCGAGTTCAACCGGATTTCCTCTTGTGAGACGGCCTATGAGGTATGGAGAAAGCTTTGCATCACTTATGAAGGGACAGATCAAGTGAAGGAAAGCAAAGTCTACATGCTCAAAGGGTTGCTTGAGAACTTCAAGATGGGAAAGGAGGAGAGCATAGCCAACATGTACTCAAGTCTCAACACCATCTTAAATGGTCTTTCTATTCTAGGACATCCTATGTCTAGTGGAGAGATCAACTCAAAGATCCTTAGAACTCTCCCCAAGAGGTGGGAATCCAAGGTGACTTCTATTGAAGAAGCAAGGTCTCTTAGGGATATTCCTATTGAAGAGCTCATTGGAAATCTACAAGCTCATGAAGCCACACTTGACAAGAGGGAGGAATTAGAAAGACAAGAGGAGAAAGAACTCAAGAGAATGAAGAAGGCTGAAATCAAAGCTCAAATCAAGGCTATTGTTGGTCAAGCTTCTCCATCCTCTCAAGTTGAAGAAGATGCCATGTACTCCAAGGGTAGACTCTACAAAGGCAAGTCCTCCTCCATCCGGTGCTTCACATGTGGAAAGAAGGGTCATTACAAGGAAGATTGCCCACAAGGCAAAAAGACCCATCTTCACAAGAAGTACAAATGACACTCAAGCTCAAGTGGCTCCTCCAACTCAAGCTCAAGTGAAGATTCATGTGAAGGATCAAGCTCAAGCTCTAGTGATGAAGGAGAATGCCATTTTGCCCTTATAGCATCAATAAGTGAAGACTCAAGTGAGGTAAACCTAGACTCTTTAGATAAAGAATCTTTAATTTCTATTATTCATGATATTTGTGCCACTTATAAGTCTTCTAAAAAGAAAAAGAAAAAGCTTGCCAAAATTGTTGATAATTTGCATATAGAACTAGATCTTGAATATGCTAATTCTTGCTTGCTTATTGATAAAAATGATTGTCTTAGACAAGTAGACTCTCTTAAACTTAAAAATGCTAGTTTACTTGATAAGATCAAATTTCTAGAAGCTCAACCTCTCATGCCTAGTTCTAACGAAGAGCATACTTTAATTGTTGATTCTCTCATGCATGAGCTTGATACTCTTAAAACTGAAAACGTAGAACTCAAGCTTATTGATGATGCTAGGAGAGAAGAAATCTATTCTTATCAAAGAGAATTAGTGGTGCTTAAATCTGAAAATGCCTCCTTGCTTGCTAAAATCAATGGGCATGAACCTTGTTCTAGTTATACAAATAGAGAGAATGATGTTGCTGCTATTCATATTGATAAACATTCTTATTTAACTAAAGCTCTTTGCCTAGAAAATGATCTTTTACATGCTAGAGATAATATCAATAATTTGTCTTCTACTATTGCTTCTCTTAAGCATGATAATGAAAGTTTGAGATCATCCTTGCAAAGATTCTTAGTTGGTAAAAAGAGTCTTAATGACATCCTACACCATACTACTAAACAAATTGGTAGACATGGTTTAGGGTATGATAGTAGTCAAGGGAACAAAAAAGATAAAGGACCTCCAATATTTCATGGAGAATCCTCTAGTTCCACGACTATGGGCACATGCAACTATTGCAATGAAATTGGTCACTATTCTACTTGTTGTCCTTTTAGGAAAGCACCCAAAAGCAATAGGACTTGGGTTGCTAAACTAACCCCTCCAGACCCAAAAACATGATTGGGGACCATTTCATCTTTCTTCTTGTAGGTAATTGCAAATGGATTGACTTGAGCTATTGAATTGCAAATTGACTTCTCAATCCACATGAAAGAAGAAAGATGAGATGTGTAGAGGGTGACAACAAGTGGAAAAGCAATGGTAAGCACAAAGGTAATGGTTTTATTGCTTGTAACCATTTCTAACTTATTTTTGTCAAGTTAGTGTGCATTATACATATGGTTTTTGAGTCAAAAGTGGCATTTTGTGATTCTCTTCACACTCTTGCTCAAAAACTATTTCTAATGCTTGTATAGTGCATTACTAACTTGCTTAGACATGTTTGGATATGGTTTGTATTTTAAGCATGCCTTTAAATATGTTTTTATGATATATATGTGCTTCTTGACATTTGATCTGTCGGTCGAGTTTGCCCTATTGAAACTCGACCGATAGGCACCAAGAGTGTTGCCAACAGCTATCATCGATCGAGTTGTTAATGCACAGAACTCGACCGATAACACTGTGCACAGAATATACTTTTGGCTTATTGAGTGAGAATTTCCCTCTCAACTAGATTTTCTCAACCAATAGGCTTATTCTTTGGCACTCTCTTTTGGTACCTTTATATATGCATATTGCCATGTTCAAAATTGCCAATCTTGCTTACAACTCTATCTCTCTAATTGCTCTAAATTGGTATATCTATATCTTGCAATTACTTGCTTTGAGTTGTTTTGCAGGTTTTGATGATGATCTCTTTGGATCTCTTGGTTGTGTCTTAAATTTCTTCCGTTGTGCTCTAACTTGCTACATCTATCTAGGTGTATATTTTTTTTGATACAACCTTGAGGTTCATAGGGGTAATCATCTTATGGTAAGGATGCATATCTAGTGAGTTATATCCTTTCATGCTTCTAAAATTGCATATCACTTTGTTTGGATATATCTCTACATCTACTCATAGCTTGCTTTATCTTGTGTATTTTTTGGTATCTCTTGCTATGATCTAGATCCTACTAGTAGTCCTAACTTGTGATATCATCTACTAGTAGTTCATATACATGTAGTTCTAACCCTGTTTATAATTGGAATATTTTCTCATCTATATGCTATGCTTGTATCTTGTCTCATACATGCTCAAGATTGTTCCTTGAATTGCATATCTACTATCTTGAGTTTCTTGCATAACATTATGATGCAGGGTACAAAGAGCTACATAATATGTAGAAATTGGAGTATTTATGGGTTTTTATGCAGCTTTTGCTCCAGTTTCAATTTTTGGTGCAAGACTGGTGTTTTTCATACAGAAACGACCTTCTAAGCAAGACTCATTGCTTCGCCATGAGCTATGATGGTTTTCGATCAAATTCCAGCATCTTGAGGGTCAATATTACAATTTATTGTTTTTTTTGCAACACCTTATCTTGCATTTTGGGTTGTTTAAGTATATGCTTTAACTTGCTTTTCTTTCTATGCTTGGACAAGACCCTATCTGTGCTCTTCTACTCTCCTTATATATATTTGTATTATCTCCTTTCTCTTTAACAAGTGATGTTTCTTATTTCTTCATAACCCCACCTTTTGAAATGACAAAGGGGGATAAAGGTATGTCTTCTTTTAAAAGAGGAAGAAGGCATGTCTTACATGAAGAGGAGAAGCATGTTCATGAAAAGGGAGAAGGTAAATGGGAGAAGACATATATGTGTAGAACATATATGAGTAGAAGACATAGTATTGTATAAATGTTATGAAAGCTAACCATGCAGGAGAATTAGCATCAATTGAGGGGGAGTATGAAAACTCCATGCGCATCAATTGAGCGGGAGCATATGAACTCCATTCTTTTGAAACCCCTAGGTTTCTCCAAAAGTATGAATTTACTTAAATGCTTTCAATACATTTATGGAATGGTTTGTCATCTTCAAAAAGGGGGAGAATGGTGACTCAAGGTCAATTAGGTCAATGTTGACTCAAGTCTAAATTGACTAAACCCATGTTTTGATGATGACTCACCATTCCACATATTGGTGTCTAATGCTTCTACTTGTGTGATTTCAGATTAGGTATAGACACACTCCAATTGCCCTAACTTGCGCATCTCAAATTGGAGAAAAGAAAAGTCAAAGTCATACAAGTGCACGTTTTTGTAATATGATGTATATCCATTAGAATCATTTTGTAAATCACTTGTAATGATTGTATGACTTGTAATTAAGCTTAGAAAAATATCAGGAACACTTAGATCGAATATTACAGCACTTTAGATGCAACTTTGAAAATCAATTACAGGCACTTGGTCGGTCGAGTTTCCCCAGCCTGAAACTCGACCGATCAACCTTGGTCGATTTTCTGAAGATTGCATCGGTCGAGTTGTGCACTCACAGAACTCGACCGATTGGGTAGTAGGCCATTTCCAGTTGAAATGGTCGGTCGAGTTTCCTCAGGACAAACTCGACCGATCCTTTGAACATCGGTTTTCCTCCTACTTGATCGGTCGAGTTACACCCATAGAAACTCGACCGATTGCACTGTACGAAAAAGTGCAGAAAAGTGCTACTAGCTGTTGTGGAGTTGCAACAAGTGAGAATATATCCGTTGCAAGCCGCAAAACGGCTAGTTTTCATTCTTAAGTGTTCCCAAAGGCTAAGAGGCATCCCCAGCTATAAATAGGACCCCTTGGGCTTCATTCCAAGGTTGAGCATTCATTGCAAACTCTTTGTGAGGTTCCTATTATATAGTTGAGTGCTTCCTACAGCCTCCTCTCTCTCTCTCATCTTAATCACTTGCTACATCCATTAGAGTGAGTAGGAGATTTGTAAGAGAGCTAGTTCTACTTGTATATCTTGTGAGGCTCTCACTTCCACCACCTCCCCATCTCTCTTTTGCAATCATGAAGATGAATGTTCTCTCTCTTGTCCAAGAGAGGTGAAGAAGAACAAGGGAAGGAGTCCCTTGGTGAAGATCAAGGCAGAAGACTTGGAGCTAGAGTGGGTAAGCCCTTGGAGAAGGCAAAAGACTCAAGCTCAAGTAGGTAAGACCTTGGTGGAAGCTTCTCCGAGTGAAGGTGAAGTCAAAGGCGGAAGATATAAGAAGAGTGGGTAATTCCTACAAGGCTGAAGACTTATGCTAGAGTGGGTAAGTCCTTGGAGAAGGCCGAAAACTCTTGCAAAGTGGGTAAGTCCTTGGTAAGGTTGAAGACTCTTTGTATTGGATAGGTAAGTCCTTTGTTGGTCATGTATCATAAGTCTTATAAGTGAATATAAGAGTGCAATTGTTGGAAGTCCTAGAGGTTGACCTCTCTAGGCAAGTGGACTGACACACTTCTAGTTTGAAGTGTGGAACCACTCTAAATAGCTTGTCTAATTGGTGCATGTTCAATCTCTCTTATACTTGCTATGCATGATTTAGTTGCACTCAAATTACCTATTTAGCATCCTTATCTTTTGATATATCTTGAAGGTTTGATGAGTTTTGTTTAAGTGCTTTCAGCTCTATTCACCCCCCTCTAGAGCATCTGATCACCCATTTAGGATCCAACAACATTTAGATTCCATCTTCCTTTCACACAGACTTTTAGTAGTATTTACATCAACACGAAGCTCATTCTAAATTAGACAATGTGGCTTACTACTAGGAGTTGGGGGCTTTGTGTTTCTTCCCTAAAATACATAAGTAAATTTAGTCAACCTTTTTCTTCTTCATCTTCAACAATAGCAAGAGCTGGAAGCCTATCTGTCTGAGAGAATCAATAGTGGGATGAGAAGGCATGGTGAAATGATCACAATAGCAACTAACACAATGAGAAGCGAGATGGTTGGACAAGCTCGATGGTGATTCGGGGGAACCACTACCCAAACCCTCTAATGAGTAGGGATTTCTCCTCCATCAAGAGTGGAGAGACACCCGAAAGACCAAATGTTGAACGCAATCATTTCTAGAATGACAATGAAGAAAAATTAATGATCTCCTATGGTTCTATTTTCAATGGTATGGTATCCTAAAACTTTTCTAGTAAAGTTATTCTATAGGTTTGAAAATAAGGGAAGTGTTTCTAACTACTATTTAAGACCCAAAAAGATACATAACTAGTATGGTATTGTGTTATAGGTGGTAAGTAAAATCTTCATGTACCATGAAGATTTTTTTCTTTCTTATGTGAGTCAACAGTTTCAAACATGATACAAATTGAGAGCATTATCTCTTGGTTCTGTCTCACGATATTCATTTGTTTTGAAATTTAGATAACAATTAGTAAATGAAAAATTTCATATGGCTTGAAATGTTTGATTCTACAAAATGATATAGTCATATAGTAAACAAAAGGGTAAATTTCCCTTATATGGAAAATGACCAGATAAAGCATTCATCTAAACATTCAAAAAATTACTTTGCTCCTATTTGATAATAAGATTTATCCATACATCCCAATTGCTTTATATATTATAAACCAAATATTACCCCTTTTCATGCCCTCTCATTCCTCCACAATCTCTACTTCAACCACTACTCCTGCAACTTCTTTTGTTTCTTATCCTCTCACCCTCTTTGCTTTATTAATTAATCACATGTTGCTCATTGTAATAGTAGCACCATGTTGTGTTGTGACAACTTTTGGCTAAGGATGTAAGCGTGTTAGGTTGATTTAGGTGTAATTTTTACCATATCATGTCTACTTAATTAAACTATCTATCATACCAATTATAGTATTATATCAAGCAACACATTTCTTATGTCTTAATGGTCGATCACCAAGGTGTGGTGGTGGGTTTGCCATTACAAGAATTTGTTTATCTAAAAGATTTGCCATAAATGACCATTAGGCTTGAGAATTCATGAAATTTGTGTTGATTCAAAAAGTCAACATATTCTAGCTGTTGTTTAAGGTCATGAAACATACATAACTGTTGTTGCTACTATTTACTACCACTTTCTTCATCCTCATCTGCTTTTTCTTCATCCTCCTCCTACTATTGCTGCTAAAAGCCAACATCTACTTACTGATGGAATGTGGGATGCTATTGAGCTGACTTGCTGCCACACCCATCACTGGTTCAAATTATAAGATCATTTGCATTATAGATAATTTTATAGCAAAAAATATATGAACTATAATATCGACAATAGATAGGCACAAAGATCGTCCCACATGAGTATAAGTATCAAGAGTTGTATATCAGCAGTGATTTCATTATAATTTTTCCACTAGAGATGTATCATGCTGTATTGAATCTTATTATGACCAACTATAAATATTCCTGTTGGGTTGTGCCATTTTGTTTGCTTCATCCCGGGTTTTTAACCCTATCCCAAGTCATTATTTCATGTAGCAATAACAAACTGGAAAGACAAGACACCTTTTAATCTGATTGGTGGATGCAAGAATAATCTATGACTATGGTGGATATGAAGTCAAATAGGCCAACAACAATCAACCCACATTCTGTTGGTATGTATGCCCTGAGAACCAATCATGGGATGATTGGTGGGATACATTAAGATTGATTTGATAAACATCAGAGGCAAGCTTCCTATTCTTTCTGGTTCAGTCATATGAGATAGTGATAGAACAGACTGAATGTCTAGAGAATGACAATACTCAATGATGTATGGTTTCAGGTAGAGGACCTGAATGATGAGATCATACAGATGCTAAGAGTTTGTACATTCATTATATGTCCCTAGTCGGATGTCATTGTGGAAGGTAGATAGACAACAATGACACACAAGACTAGATTGTGGTGTTGGTTGATGACAAAATCTCATTAGTCATGATATAGAGATATCAAACCAAACACATAGGTACTTGTTAGAGAACAAGTGTACCGGACAGACCCACTGTGAGTTTGACACATGGAACCATGACATGGTAGTCACAATTAGTACTCACAGTGATGGTGGTGAATACTATTCTTTGACCTGAAATCGCTACACTCAACAAATGTCATTGGGTACACTTTGACATCATCAAACGCAGACCTGAAACATGGATTGTTATAAAGGTGATGATTGGGTGGCTTTAACACATGGCGCTTTTGAGGGGTGAGTGATAGATATGGGATTTGTCCCTCCTGAGGGAGTATGATATCCATGGCCACTTGATGAGTAGGATTTAGAAAGGCGTACACACATGTGTGAATCAGTATGTGATATTGATGTCATACATATCTCTTCCAATCTGCTCTGATATCAAGAAAGTGAATGAACGTTGACAGGATGATTGTTCCATGCCTCGAGTTCATTCGGGTTATCAGTGACAAAGAAATTATACATTCACTGTAACACCATTCACAGATTGTAGGATTGAAAGTTGTTCTCCAACTTTCTATTTCACTTGGGTAGCACTGATGCGTGACTAGGCACCTCTCTTTGCTTGTGAAGTCATAAGTGTTATGGACTTTTGCTGCCAACGTGAAATGGGACCTGCAGGGTCAGACACATAGGATTTAACCTGGAAGAGGAGTTTTGTTCACAAACAAAGTTTAGATTAATTACTAAAGGATCTTAGTAGTTCAATTAAACACTCAATCAATTGATAGCTCAGTATCATAGTGTTCAAGGTGTTGGACCGATTGATTAGAGTATCAGATTGATTGACACTACGATTGAATGATTCTGCACAATCTGCACTCCCAGCCGATCGGCTCATGTGATGAACTGATTGGCTCAGCTTGGTGAACCGATCAGCTTAGCTGGTGAACCGATCAACTCAGCTGGTGAGTCGATAGGCTCATGGACAGGGTGAAACGATAGGTTCAAGTGTTGAAACAATCAGTTCAAATGGTCCAAACGAGTGAGTTGGGAAAGTAAGATTGGTGAGAAATTTTCTTTTGTTTCACTTGTCCAATTTGATTGGAACAAGGATTGGTATTTGTGTCAATTTGAAACAAAAGAGGAAAAGTCAATCAGGAACTGACCAAGGCCGCGAATCGAGAAGTTCAGTAGTGAACCGACCGTTTCAGGTGTCCCAACCGACTAGTTCAGATGTGAACCGATTGGCTCAGATCCCCAACCGACCGTTTCATGAATGAAACAATTGGTTCAGGTTGTGTAGTTGGTAGTTTTGTGGAAAATATCGAACCCTTCTACTCCTGCTTTAGTCCCGCATTTCTCAAGATAGAGAACCCTGTCCCATGACCCTCCTATATATAGGGGTATTAGGGGCTTCTCAGAACAGAATTCAGAACACCAGTTGCTCTGTAAAGTTGTCGTTCTCTCTGGTATTGGTAACTGAGAGAGCCCGAGCAAGTGCTACCCGATAAGGGAGGCACAACAAGGGAAAGACAACTGTAGAAAAGTGACTGGTGGCAAGAGAGTGTGTCAGTGACTAGTACGCTGATAGGAGGGTGTGACTTCTTCCGATTCCTTATGGGACAAGGAGATCGGAGTTCCAGGTGGTCTATGTGGACTACTTCAGAGGCGGGAGACTTCTGCCACTCGGGGGACAACTGTCAATCCTGACAGTCCCACTGAGACCAAGGAGTCGACAGTCCCAGTGCGACCAGGAGCTGCACATGTACAGTCTAAGATTGGAGGTGAAGACTACACAAGGCGCGAGGTATTCTTGCCGAGCAAGCATCTGGACAAGGTATGATTCCACAAACCATCCCTTCATATTGTATAGACGTTGACACGTTTCCTTGTTCTATGTTTGGGGAGAAGAAAATTTTTGTTTCCACTGCCTTCTCTGCCTCTCCTAAAACCCAACAGTGGTATCAGAGCCACGTCAACTGCTCTATACTTTAGGATTATCGATATGATCGATTTTGGTTTACCGCCTTTATTTATTGCATACGATGCAAATAAAATTGGCTTTATGCATGTCCAATCATAAATCCACAAATCCCAGTTTATATATATGATATGTATTATGAATGCACTCGATACACATCGCCCATAAACAAGTTTTGTGGTGGATGTATAGCGTGGTTATGGCCAATAAACCATATCCGTGTATGGTTGTATGTGGTTGCTTGCATCTCGGTCTGCACACCGATTTCCTTATCTCCTATTCCTGATGTAACTCGAAATAATTTGAGATTTCTTTCCTACCTTTGCTCCCCCCGAATGTAACTCAGGGTTTCTCAATTCAAATGTAAAATAGTATAGATTTTATTTCCTGTTATGTCAAAGAACGACGGACATCCTGACGACAACTGAGACGATCGTTTCAAGGAGTGAACCGATCGGTTGACGTTCCAGATGATCGATTCATGGTGTGAGCCGATCGGTTGATGACCGGTTTGAGGAGCGAGACGAGCGGGTGGTGGCCATGAGGAGATGCACGATGACCAGGCAAACTGATCAGTTGGAGGAGCCAACCGATTGGCTGGTGGCACCCAGACGACTGACCAGATCGAGCAAGTCATTCATGTGATGAGTTGATCTACTCAGATGGCAAAGCACAAAGTTCATCTTGTAAAGGTTGCATGTGATGTAAACCTAAATGACCGTGATTCCTCTTGTCTCGAGGAATCACATTGGGATGTCCATAATCATTGCTTGTATCATTTCACACGTTTTCTGTGGGATATAGTATGTATATGATACATACTATATATTGTGGTGATTGGATATATATATGCACTTATAAAACCAAATCCCTCATAAAATATTGAGTTTTAGATGCCTTCCAAATGCGACACACTTGAAAAACTTAATCAACCAAGTGTGGGCATGCCCTAGCGTGGTGCACCGTCTATCTCGCGGAAGCGTGAAGGATGGATATGTGGGTCTACCCTAGCAGGGTGCATATTCATCGTGTTGGCTTTGGGTCGGACTTAACAAGGTGATCTAGATGGGATCTAGTACCTTGAGGCATGGAGATGCTCATGGCAAGGAGTTGAATATGCCATCTTATCAAGAGTTGCATATGATGCAATTGGTAATAGTTGCCTACCTGGAAGATCTAAGTTGTGGGTGACAACCCTAGCTGGTCCATGACTCAGAGGATTTTAGGATCTTTCCCACTAGAAGATTGTACGCTGCAATCTTTTGAATTGATGGTGAGGGCTATCAATTTGAACAAAAATAGTGGGAGCGATAATTAAATAAAGGTATAATTATATCGTCAACCTTTCAAATCAATCAAATAATTCAAAAAATGAGTTTTGGACTAAAATTGCATATTTTCCTTTTGTAGTACAAATGGAAACAGATACAATCACTTTTCTTTATGATCGGTCCTTGAAAAGGACAAGCTGAATGGGACGAACTTCCATGACTGGTTTAGGACATTGAGAATTGTTCTCACTCAAGAGCGAAAGCTCTATGTCCTGGATACTCCAATTCCAGAGGAACCCTCTCCTACCACACCAAAGGCAGAAAGGGATGCTTACAAGAAGCATTCTGATGATGCCATTGTTGCAAAGTGCTTGATGTTGTGCTCTATGAACCACGAGTTGCAGAGACAACATGAGAACATGGGTGTGATTGAGATGATTCAGCATCTCAGGAACATGTATGAAGATCAAGCACGACAAGAGAGATATGATGTCTCAAGGGCACTGTTTAAGTGCGTCATGACAGAAGGAGATCCAGTTGGTCCTCACACACTCAAGATGATTGGGTATGTGGAGAACCTGACAAGACTGGGATTTAAACTGAGCCAAGAGTTGGCTACTGACGTGACACTGCAATCGTTGCCAGAATCCTACAGTAAGTTTGTGATGAACTGCAACATGAACAACTTTGATAGGCCAATGTCAGAGTTGTTGGGCATGTTGAGGACAGCTAAGGCACAGATGAAGAAGGACAAGCCTAAGTCTGTTATGGTGATCAGTAGAAAGAAAGGCAAGTCCAAGTGCAAGGGCAAAGGCAAATCTAAGAAATGTTCTGATGCTAGCCAGCAACCCAAGTCGTCTTCAGCTCTCAAGGCCAAGGAAGGCATGACCAAGAAAGGAAATTGCCACCATTGTCAAAAGCCATGACATTAGAAAAGGAATTGTCCTCTCTATGTGGAAGAACAAAAGAAGAAGGAGGCGACATACGCCTCTACTTAAAGGTGTCATGAAATAAACTTGTAACACTTTTTGAGGTATATGATACCAAAATGTAAAGTGTAAAACACTCAATAAATGGGGCAAGTGTTGCCACCATAGATAGAAGTACTTTAGTTTATTTTCAGCATTAAAGCCATGTAATACAGTAATGAATTGCTATTTCATATTTGCCAATGGATAGAAACACTTTATTTTGCATATTGTATGACAATGATGGAAATTAATAAAGTTGATGTTTCAATCTCTTAAAGATATGATATTTGTGGAAATGCCTTGTTTATCTTGTGGTATTTGATATGCATAAGATAAAATGATACCTAAAAGTTATTGATAACTCATACAATCAAATTAGCATAAATCATGAGAAATTAATTTCTAGTTTCCCTATGATGGATAAACTAGACTCTTTTGGTTAGAGAACCAGTAAGAGACATGAATATCTTGGACATGATTAATCAATCTTCACTAATGGTACTAGGAGAACGATTATCCTATTAGGTATAATAAATGTGATGTATTTACATACCTATTAGAGAGAATGCTAATACTTCAAACGATATTTAGAGAAATGCCAATATGAATATCTTGAAGTGTTCAAGAATATCATAAATGAAGTACGAATTTGGTAAAGTGTTAATTCTTGAGGAGATCAATGAATGAAATACTTAGACCAAATGTTTGAGAACCTTGTGAGTGATTATGATAGTGTATCATAGTGAACTCGTGATTAAGGCATGGTGATGTCTAAATCAAGAAGGAGTCATACTCTAAGGAGTTAGAGGTTGAATATGAAATAACTAAATTCTTCTTAAATAAAGAATACCCCACACTAATAAAGGACATTAAGAATCACAAGGGTTGTGAGTTCTTATATCCTTAACAGATACACCTCAATTATCTATGTGATAAGTTTTTCATGTGATGAGTCAACTATCTAGATGAGGAACCGGATTTTATGGTATATGACCATTACATCCTAAATGACTTCCATGTGAACCACAAGGTATGACCTTGATTGTAGCACCCATTGGAATGAAATCCATAAGTGCAAATAAGTCTTAAGAGTTAAGACACATGGATAACATTTTGAGAAGGATGATGCTTGTTGATTGCAACTTAATGACTAAGACATTTAGCATATGGATACTAAAACTGCATTCCTATGAGGAATAATACAAGTATGTGTATGTGACACAACCTATAAGGTTTATGAATCCACTGATGCAAATGAAGTCTATAAGTTACAATGGACTAATCAATATGATTGATTGAGTACAAGCAACTCAAAACTAGATCTTTACTTTGTAGATATAGTCAAAGGGTTTGACTGATATGTCAAAGATAAAGAAGGGATCTGTGATTTAGTGAGAGCGTATTCACATTTCACATGTTGATGTGAAATGGAAATGTTCTAGAATGGAAATCCAAAAGTGGAAATTATCTTTAAGGAAGATAGAGATGTTTCCTATGAGATAGTAATAAAGATCTATAGAGATAGTTCTCAAAAACCTATTGACCTAAAAAGAGAAAGAATACATTGGCCATCTGTACTGAAGGGTTCAATATGCACAGATTCAGTGGGAGAAAACATGTCCATGATACATGGAGTTAGTATCCCAAGGCCAAGTGTACAATTCCTATGAAGATTGGGAACACTAAGAATAGATATGGATCTATCATGTATGTAATCATCCCATTATCTTGCATGTATAGACATGGAAAGAATAAAATGCATTCATCATCTTGTATGTAGGACATGATAATATGATGTGCTCATCCTGATAACTCATCTTTGGGACATGACGAGTGAATGTGTGTCTACTTCCAGTAAGGGTTACTGGAATACCATAAGAACTTGATAAGTACTTGAGAAGTACTAGTTCTATGGAGATAAGGAAGAGTTCACTGTAAAAGAGTTACATTGATGCAAACTTCCAAAAAGGACAGAATTTAATCGCAATATATATATGAGATATATATAAGTGAATGTTTGTTGATTGGAAATGGTCCAATAAAGCTGTTTAAAAGGAAATGTCGAGTATCAGTGTATTAGAGAACAACAGTGGATACTATATGGATCTAGGAGTTCATAAAGATGAACATATAGATATTCCGGTCATTGATGACAAGTATGGAATCCTTGATCATGCAATATGGCTAAAGGTTAGCAAAGGAATACTGGATCACATATTACGGTGGCTCCATCTCATACGTATGATGTACAACGAAGAGATGTGAGACATGCAATTAATACTGACTTTGGCAAGGTGTTTCCATAACTCACTGCATTAGCACTAGAGCATAGTGACATGTGGGACATGTTTGAAGATCACTATGAATATGATTCAAGGGTGATTGGCTCATAGTGCAAGTGGGAGTTTGTTGGTATGTATGCCCTGAGAGACAATCATGGGATGATTGGTGGGATACATTAATATAGATTTGATAAACATCAGAGGCAAGCTTCCAATTCTTTCTAGTTCAGTCATATGAGATAGTGATAGAACAGATCGAATGTCTAGAGAATGACAATACTCAATGACGTATGCTTTCAGGTTGAGGAACTGAATGATGAGATCATACGGATGCTAAGAGTTTGTACATTCTTGTTATGTCCCTAGTCGGATGTCATTGTGGAAGGTAGATAGACAAAGATGACACACAAGACTGGATTGTGGTGTTGGTAATGACAGAATCTCATTAGTCATGATATAGAGATGTCAAACCAAACACATAGGTACTTGTTAGAGAACAAGTATACCGGACAGACCCACCATGCGTTTGACACATGGAACCATGACATGGTAGTCACAGTCTGTACTCACAGGGATGGTGGTGAATGTGATTCTTTGACCTGAAATCACTACACTCAACACATGTCATTGGGTATACTTTGACATCATCAAACGCAATCCTAAAACATGGGTTGTTATAAAGGTGATGATTGGGTGGATTTGATACATGGGGCTTTTGAGGGGTGAGTGATAGATATGGGATTTGTCCCTCTTGAGGGAGTTTAATATCCATGACCACTTGATGAGTAGGATTGAGAAAGGCCTACACACATGTGTGAATGAGTATGTGACATTGATGTCAAACATATCTCTTCCAATCTGCTCTAAGATCAATAAAGTGAATGAACGTTGACAGGATGACTGTTCCATGCCTCGAGTTCATTCGGGATATCAGTGACAACAGAATTATACATTCACTGTAACACCATTCATGGATTGTAGGATTGAAAGTTGTTATCCAACTTTCTATTTTACTTGGATAGCACTGATGTGTGACTAGGCAGTGCTCTTTGCTTCTAAAGTCATAAGTGTTATGGACTTTCACTGCCAACGTGAAATGGGACCTGTAGGGTCACACACATAGGATTTAACCTGGAAGAGGAGTTTTGTACACAAACAATGTTTAGATTGATTACTAAAGGAGTTTAGTAGTTCAATTAAACACTCAATAAATTGATAGCTCAATATCATAGTGTTCAAGGTGTTGGACCGATTGATTAGAGTATCAGATTGATAGAAACTACAATTGACTGATTATGCACAGTCTGCACTCCTAACCGATCGACTCATGTGATGAACCGATCAACTCAGCTTGGTGAACCGATTAGCTCAGTTGGTCAGTCGATCGGATCATGGACAGGGTGAAACAACCGGTTCAAGTGTTGAAATGATCAGATCAAGTGGTCCAAATGAGTGAGTTGGGAAAGTAAGATTGGTGAGAAATTTTCTTTTCATTTCACTTGTCTAATTTGATTGGAACAAGGATTGGTATTTGTGTCAATCCGAAACAAAAGAGGAAAAGTCAATCAGAAACTAACTAGGGCCGTAAACCGACCGATTCAGTAGTGAACCGACCATTTCAGGTGTCCCAACCAACTAGTTCAGATGTGAATCGATCAGCTTAGATCCCCAACCGACCATTTCATAAATGAAATAATCGGTTCATGTTGTGTAGTTGGTTGTTTGTGGAAAATCTCAAACCCTTCTACTCCTGCTTTAGTCCCGCATTTCCCGGGATAGAGAACCATATCCCATGACCTCCTATATATATAGGGGTACTAAGGGCTTATCATAACATAACTCAAAACACCAGTTGCTCTATACAGTTGTCGTTCTCTCTGGTTTTGGTAACCGAGAGAGCCCGAGAAAGTGATACCCAATAAGGGAGGCACAACAAGGTAAAGACAACTGCAGAAAACTGAGTGGTGGTAGGAGAGTGTGTTAGTGACTAGTACACTGACATGAGGGTGCGACTCCTTCCAATTCCTTATGGGACAAGGTGATTAGAGTTCGAGGTGGTCCGTGTGGACTACTTCAGAGGCGAGAGACTTCTTCTGCTCGAAGGACAACTGTCAATCCTGACAGTCCTGGTGAGACCAAGGAGTCGACAGTCCCAGTGCAACCAGGAGCTGCACAGACACCGTATAAGATCGGAGATGAAGACCACGCAAGGCGCGAGGTATTGTCGCCGAGCAAGCCTCGAGACAAGGTATGATTCCACAAACCATCCCTTCCGATTGTATAGACGTTGACGCGTTTCCTTGTTCTGGGTTTGGGAGAAGAAAATTTTTGTTTCCGTTGCCTTCTCTGCCTCCCCTAAAACCCAACACATTCATATTTGTAACTAGTCATTATTTCAGTAACAAGGTAATAGTGATATGGTCATTGTGTTTAGAAGAATGCAAAAGAACCACCACTACTTTAGTTCTTTATACATCTTCTTTTCTTCGTTGACTTCAATACCCATCAAGCTTCCTAATGTAGTCTAGAATAATACTAGTGTCTCTATGAGCAATGCTAAATCCATTCCACTTTCCATCACTTATATACTATGTCTTAGATTTCCTATTAGAACCTATAATGGACTTAATTGCATACTAGTTGCCTGTAGCAACGAATTAGTTATGATAGTAGATCAGATAATGCATGCAAAAGTCAATCGTGTATGACCAAATCACAATGATGTAAACAAGAAATGATGGAAACTCTATGATCACAATGAATACTATGAGCATGGTGCTTTCTTGTTAAATGTCGAGGTAGGCGGTCATGGTGGACCATCATTTTCAAAAGGTAAACTTATTGACTTTTTTGGTTCATATTCTCTTAGATGTCACCATCCTTAGAGTATGTATGCAACATGTGACATGAGTGAGAAGAATAAAATCATATGCTTGTGCTAAAACACTAGACAATTATGATTTCTCTACACCTACTTGTTCGACACTATACTTGGATTCTCAAACAGGATACAGTCTATAGTATGTAGGTATCAAATTTGATGATGATTTGTTCACGGGGAGCTGGGCAGGGATGGCCTGTTGGTTCTATTCATTTGTGAATAGTGGAGGTGAAGATATAATTTTGGCTATCTCTAACCATAATGGCTCTACTTAGGAGCACTCATATGTTGACTCACCCCACCCACAACATAAGATATATCAGGATGTATAGTTGTCAAGTAGATCAACTTGCCAACCATTCTTCTATAAATCCTAGATCATGATAATCAGGTACATAGGAGGGGAAACCTTTAGTATTATAGCCCATGGGTGTAGACAAAGGTTTCACATTTATCATTCCATCCTTGTTCGACAAGTCTAAAACACCTATATTAAAGGGCTAATAAAAAAGACCCAAAACACAGCACACCAGACACAATGCAAGTCAAGAGAAAACAATTACAAGAACCTTAATACCTAATATAAAGGAGTACGTAACAAAGACCCAATGGAAAAAATTCGGCAAAGTCTAGTTCAAGACACAACCTTAATAAGTATTGTAATATTCAAACCGTGATCAAATTGTCTAATTTTATATTATATTCATCAATGTTCTAAAAATAGGTTTATGTGGCCAGATATGTGGGTTGGTCTTATCTAGGAATATGTGACATGTTCCAAATATGTAGTGAATATGCAAGTGTCTTATATATATAAAATGACTATATGTGTAACTAATATCTAAAATGTGTATTTGTAACTAATTAATCATATAAATTGTAGTTATATGAAATTAATCATATAAATTGTAATTGTATGCTAAATAGAATATTGACTTACCTTGATAATTTCCCATTTCAAAATTTTCCTATATTAAACATCTATTTTTTTATACAACCTAAGGGTCCTATTCAAATTACAAAACATTACTAAAAGTATATAGCGGTCTTGAAACATATATTATGTAATGAACACATGTACGAAGAACTACCAAATCCATGAGTTTAACCACGTTCCAACATAAACTTCTTATTAACAGATCATGATAGTAGAATCTACACCATTTAGGGTCTGACACAAGGCATCCAATGTCCCCTACAGATACAAAGCATTACATTTAAAAAAAATGTACTTTTCACCAACATTTAAAATAAAGGAACATCAGACAATTGGAAAAATATATACCTAACCCACATTATAAGGTAAACAGAACACTTCCAAACTTTGCTTCTTCCCTCAAATCAATTGATCTGCTACATATTGCTCCCGAGTCTATGCATCTTTAGTGTACAACGAATCTATAAAATGTAGAGATATAAGTCCAAATATTTTATATTAATTACCTGATGACACTTTGTTGAACTAATGTCTACAATAAAAAAATGCATATTTAATCTTTGAAATTAATAATATTATAATCAGTTATATAGAAACTTACTTTATGTACACTGATATATGTGAGGTTTCTAGTTGACGTTGATTATGAAATGTCTTGAGCAATTTAGGTGTTATAGACAATTCATGTAATTTATATCAAAACCGTCTCGAAAGAAGTGATGACACAATGCATCTTTGTCAAGCTACTTACCAAAATCACACTTTGTGCAAGAAAAAAAATTCTAGTATCATTTCCCGCATGTTGAATTGTGCACCTTACAAATTCATTCACTCCTTTTTAATATTCTTTGGACAAACTTTGATTCATTACTGCACACCAATTGTGCATTTTGGATAGAAAAGTATAGACATTAAAAGGGGGTGAGAACAAATATGCAGGAGAGTTCTTATCATAATTAATGAATGTTTAAAACACTTATTATTATGAATTGGTTTGAATAATCCAAAAATCTCCTATACAATCAGTGTTAGTTGATAAAATATATGTGTTTTTCTTTCGTATCGTGTCTACACATGTGAGGGTACGGAAAAGGCCCACATATTCTTTTGCACTGTTGTAAGTGGAGGTGGTGGATTAGATGGGGAAAAACCCCGGAAATGTTTTCCCACTAGACATCATCAATACACAATGTGGAGGTTGAGTTGGATAGGGGAATGCTAGTCATCTTTTAGAATTTAGTTGTTGGATATATGCTCTACCCAGATTGAGTTAATTAATTATTTCCATTAGGGAGTGAAACAAATGAAATTTTGTCTCCCAATTTTTGATGTATTTTTGTTGATTTATTTACGTATATATTCTAAAATATTGTAATGAATAATATATCATATATTTTTAAATCATTCCAAATTTATAATTCTCATATAAATTCGAAAATAATTTGAAATAAATTTTTAATAGAAATATGATGATTTTTTTAACACCCTTACAAGTAATTCACTTTTCCACCTTTTTTTTGTTTCCCTTCAAAGACCGACACCCACATGACATTTTTAAGTCCAACATCAACATAAAGAGATCCTATTAGGTTAAACCATCCAAAAGACAAAAAGAAAGGAGGTAGAACTAGAGGAAATGGTCACTAGTGGATCAAACTTTCTCTAGGTTCTCCAAACCTCTTTAAAACAACCAAGATTTATTTACAACCATGGTGCATCTATACACCTAACAATGTCTCAATTTTGTGCTCCTTTACAACCATGGGGCATCTATCCACCTAACCTTGTCTCCAAACCATCCCAATTTTGTGTTCCTTTACAACCATGGTGCATCTATCCACCTAACCTTGTCTTAGGGTCATAATGGTGTCTTGACCATGATTCATCTGTTGTTAATCTTCTTACAATCTACATGCAATTTTTAATGCATTGGTCGTTGTGAATGATTTAAAGGCTATATCTTCATGCTTGCTAATTATCCTCTTTAAAACAAATGCCTTACTACTTTGGCATAATCACTTGTTGGCATTGTTATTCTTTTATTAATCTTTCTCTTAGTTTTTCCTATATGCTTATATCCTTTCTTTGATTGAGAGAATTCTTTATTTTGTACTTGAATACTTAATTTGTAAGGCCCCTGCCATAGTTTTTGGAATAACCCTATTTGTTTTGGCTTGATAAAGTGCTTAGACCCTTAATCTAATCCTTTCATATGCTTGTAGAGCTTTTGGAGAGCTTACGTTTCTAGTTTGAGCTTGTTTGGGTGATGTTTATGCTTTATGTGCTTGTTTTGGGTCAAATTGCAATGTATTAATTTGTGAGGGTTATCTTGCAATTTTCCACTTCTAGAGTGTTCCTTCTCTTTATAGGCTTCACGAACGAGAATGTGATGTTTTATGTGTCTTGGTTGGGCCTTCCATGAGTGATGACATCAATAGTGGTAATCATGGTTTCTAGGGTTTTGAGTGTCTTGACCATGTGTGCTTTGTTGGTTTGTCTCGACCATTGTCGTGTCCTTGAGGGTTTTCCTTGTGGGTGTCATTGTGGAGACATATTTTTTAGGTGTATTGTTTCTACATGTTGATCTTAAAATGGTGGGGTGAGAAATCTTATCCTTTTATGTCTTGACCTGGATGTTATGGTGACCTTTTGTCTCGACCAGGGTGTATGTGGTGCTTTGGTTTCGAACTCCTTTGGAGTGTCTTGACCAAAACCATGTGTTGGGGACCTTGGTGGTTGAAACCCAACATAGGTTGTATCACCATATCATGCATGCGAAGTTTAAGTGGTTGTATGATGTCCCTAGATTTTTTAAAACTTAATCAGATGTGTGATGTTCAAATTAAAACCCTGATCTCAGCAAGAATCCCAATTTAAATACCCCGCAACAGGCTAAGAAGAAGAAAATCAAGGGAGTCAAAAGGAAACAATTAGTATCACATGCACATGAACAATAAACAAACCATACAACATATGTTCACCATCCAACTTATAATTACAACATGGATTGTTACAACATTTGATATTACATATTGAACAACAAAGATACACATGTACATGTACTACCACTAAACAACATGATATTAAGACAACATTTCCACCTTTACATCAACTCGCCACACTACTCTCAACTATCCTGAATCTTCAAGAACACATGTCCACATCCTAAACAAGAGATTACATGTGGTACATGTCAGCACAATATTCAAGAGTATTGTGTTGAGTACACATACATGTCTTTTATATACATCTCATTACTAATCTTGGAAATAAGATAAAACTAATACTTGGCATCGTTAAACAAATATAAGAAAAAATGTATACTTGCACAAAGATATTCGTTAACAAAAGAAAACACATATTTTAAGCATATTTTCCATTATATCATCCATGCATTTAGTACCTGAGAGTTGAATGCGTTAAGGCCTTTATGATCTACTACCAAAGAGTTTGATATCATTGTACATGTGATCTACTACATAGAGTTTGAGATCACTTCCAAGTACTTTACTACCAAATATTTGAACTACTTTACTTTCCAGCACTTTACTACCAAAGAGTTAAAGTTCTTCAATATAACTAGACATATATATTATGTTTCATGTGTTCATAGCAATAAGTATGGAAAATAAAGCAAGATATCATACAAGAACAATCATTTCATCCAATACCGGATGCCAAGTACTCTACTAGATATATAACACAAGCATATTGTATAATAAGCCAAGTAAGAGGTAATGGAATACCTTGAAGAAGGAAAAAACTAACCACCATATAATCCTGAGTCAACTACCACTCTTGGTCAAACCCTGATTAAGACACGATCATATATGCCATCAGGTTCTCATCATCATTAACCCTAGTTATATCCATTTTTGGGTTTAACTTAGTTCATGAGGATATTTTCATAATTACTTGATTTCTTGTCTTATCTTTTTGATACTAGGTTACCTGTCTTAGATTATAGATTAAGATACATAATCTTATTATTTGATTACATTGAATTTTTTGCACATATTAAACCCAAGATACATGTATTAATCATGTTATGGTTTTCTCATCATTTTAGGATCATTTTACATGTAACATTATTTATATACATAATAATGATGTCAATATTAAATATGAGGTTCCATATATTGATATGAGCTTACTCTGTAATTTTTTGAGTTTCTTGAGCATATTTTTAACTATGGCACATTAATTAGGGTTATTAGTCCTAATTAGCTATATGGAGAAAATTACATGATGTTGTGCATCCTATTCATAATATATAACATCATATGGATTACAAACATGATTATGGGTTCACTATCATGTTATCATAATTTTAGGCCATTGTTTAATATTTATTACACATGATATAAGTATTTCACAACTCACATGATATCACTAAGATTAGTGCATCAAAAGCCTGATATTATGCTTTCTTGTTGTTCTACACATTTTTCAAAGAATTTTGATAGCTTGTTTGTATTTTTCTGATAATGGAGCTAATTACTATGAATTATTGAACTTTTGTATATTTTAGAAGACAATTACATTTATTGGCAAATCGGAGGCCGCCACGTGGCTCAGTGGGTGGCACTGCTCTACCCTGTGTTGCCTGGGTTTGTGGCTCAACTAATCGATTCACAGATTTGGACGGATTGTCGGTTAGCTAGCTTGAACCTGTCTATTCTCTCTTTCGCTCGAGTTCTACGCGTGCCCTGTGAGTCCGCGGGACTCTGATTCTCCCGTAAGCAGGAGTTGTCGTGGATGGGACTGCTCTTGTGAGAAATTGGCTGAGGGTTACTCTTCTTCATTCCCTTTCTCTGCCAATGGCTTTGAATCATCTTCCTCTGGAGTCGGAGTTGCTAGAGAAGTTTGTATGTACTCACTTTCCCCAGGTCAGTGACCCCGCCATCCTCCTCCATGATTGAGGAGAAGGAAAAGGGGAAGGAGCTACATGCCATTACATGTGCATCCATTGCTGCCAAAAGCTTCAAACTTCCTCTAAAAACTCATCTAGATCCTCATAAGCCACTGCTGAGCCCTCATTCCACACTGCCCAACCATGTAACCTTCTCCATGAAAGTGGAGTTTGAAAGGCACACAGACCTCCTTTACAACTACATTTGGGTGTATGGGAAGATTTTCTAATCCTCAGCGGTCACCTTCACCTACTCTATTCTATCCATCAAAGCAGTGAGCAGCATACCTTTCCCCCTTCTACCACCTTCTCTCTGTTACAGCCAGGGAAGAGGACATTGTGGAGAGGTGGAGAGGTTTCGTTAGTTTATTGCTCACCAGCCCGCTAAAAGGGGTCAAAACGGGCATCCTTGGTGAGGCAAAGATAATCAAATAATTGGTTTCCTTTCTGAGCCCATGTCCAGGATGAGGAGGTGACAAGAGTCACTGCCTCCGATCTTCCCCCACGATCTCCAGTCTGATCGGAGGTAGATGAAGAAGATTTAACATTCCAAAGAAACGTAAGGCTACAATCTCATCTTTCAAACTGGGATCTGTGGTTTGTCTCTTACAAGGACCAAGACTGACAAATTGAGATTCAGGGACACACAAGTCATGATGCCTAGAGGATGAGTAAAGGGCACGAGACAGGTTGCATGTTGGTTTCTTGGGTGGACAAGTGTCTCTTTGGTTCCTTTAGGTGTTGACACTTCATCTCCACCTTACCTCCCTCCTCCTTTGGTATATAAACCCTCTTCTCTTATCGCAAGTGAACCATTCATCCATCCTTCTTCCTCCCTCTCTTTATCTCATCCTTGGAGCTTGGTGGAGCAAAGAAGGGATGATCCTTGAAGCTTTGGTGATCAGGTCCCTTGCTTGTGGTGATTCTTGATCATCTTCAACCTTGGTAAGTGTTTGACTTTCTTTGATGGTGTTTCCTTGGATATTATACCCCATATTCTTTCCTTTTCTCAGAAACAAACTATGTACTATCCATGGTGGACGTTCTTGGGAGTAAGCTCCTCGTCACAAGGGCCATAGACCATCTTTGAACAAGGTGGTGCCCAAGTAAGAGGTAATTATTCTCTCTTTTCTCCCCTTGGTTCAACCTAGGGTTCTTTTATCCCCTTTTTCTTGAGCAATCTATGACCTTAGTGTCTTCTCCTTGTTCTTGGGGTGATATTGTGACCGAAAGTGGAGCCTTTGGTGGAGCTTCATCCTCCCTTGGTGATTGTGTGCTTGGAGCTTGTGATTCTTGGAATTGATCTTCCTTAAGGAAGTTTATATAACTCTCTAACCCCCTCTAGTATTATCACTCTTGATCTTACTTGTATGTTGGTGTATCTCCCTCTAAAATGCACCCTTAATATTCTAGTAGATGATTTCATGATCTAGAGCTTAAGTGATGGTAGTTATCATGCTTGATATGCTTAAAATCTAAAACCTGATTCTTGGCACCCAACTTTATGTGAAGCTTCCCTCCTTGAGTATAGTGGGTTTCTTTACTATAATCTTTTGTTCTGGCCTTGGTTGACTCTTGTTTAGAGGATCCTATAAAATTAGGGTTTAAGACTTTGTGGTTTTCTCATGTAGATACCTCTCTTTATAAAACCCTAATTTCTATGTGCACATTTTCTAAGAGTCCTTGAAGAGGATGATCTTGAATGTATTTGAGGTTTGGTTTTATCACCATGATTTAAGTTTGGCGCTTATGTTCACCTTGGACTTTTGGATTAATTACTCATGTGTTAAGGTTTGGATTTCTCTCTCCTATGTGGTGTTTCTAGGTGATCTCCATGGAACTTGTTTTAGTGTTTGATGGCATTGGATCCATGATTTTTGATCTTGGTTACATTTGGTCTTCTTGTTGTTTCATCTTGTTACGGTAGAGACATATGTGTCCTTGGTGTTTGGTGTCAAGACATACACCCATGTCTAGTGTTGGGGTGAAGACATCCATTATTTGTGTTTGACCAGGGTCAAGATGTCTTGTTAAGCTATGGTTGTAATGGTTGATTGCAACGCTTGTTCGAGACGCTATGTGTAACGATGGTCGTGAAACCTTGCTTAGATGTTGATTGAGTCATGTTTTGTCTCGGCCACAACATTGCATTGTGGGGATGGTTATCACACTACTTATAGTTTGGGTCGTGGCGTTGCATTGCTTTGGGTCATGACACTACGTTTCTTTAGGTTGAGACACTATGTTTAGTTGATGCTCAAGACACCACATTCGAGAGTGGTTGTAATGCCTTGTCATGGACGTTGGTCATGATGCTTATCCGTGGTGTGTCACAGTCACGACCTGGGTGGACGTGTGTCATAGTCGTGAGTTGGGTGGAGGTGTGTTGCATTCGAAATGCCTTGTGGTGTGTGAGATTGAGACACCTGTATTATGGTGGGTTGGTTCAACATGTATACATGGTTCTTATATACACATGACATAGTAGGAATGCTACACAACAAAATCAATTTATGATTAATACCTAATGATGTTGATATGCCCAACTAATCACAATAATGATAATGCTTAACCCTATTTGGCTCCAACAAAGTGGGAAGCATTATGACGAAAGTTGATGATTGAATAACACTATAGAATCCTAATCGGCTATGTTTGTGAACCCTAACCCTAATTTGAGGATAGTCTATGTTTACTGAGCTTGCTTAAATGTGTGGAACATGATTATACTTTCTCTCTCCTATTTGTGTAATCCTAACCTTGCAGGTTGAATGCATGCCATGGCTTGTGCATGCTATGGTGATTGTTATGAATATTATGACGCATGCTGAGATCACTGTTCAGAAAATCGTCCGCTTAGGCCGAATAATTGGCCGAATATTCCTTTTTGGGAGTCTACTGCTTCGATTATGAATAATCAACCTATAATTGGTCCAGGACTGATTAATCGGCCGATCGGTTGAATAATTGGCTGATTAATCGATGATTTTCAAAATCAAATGCTAGTAATACTTTTTTTTACATTAATTTTTTCTAATAGTACTATTGGTCATTAAAATTACATTCTCTTCTTCCAATTTACATATTTGTTCTTCTCCTCATGTTTTCTCTATAAGTTTATAGTTAGTGTTTATTGAACTGATCCTTACTGTTGATGTTTTCTTCTTTAATTTCATCAATTTTTCTAATTACTTCTTAATGCAATATTAGTCTATGACTTATCAATTTTTCTAATTACTTATCAATGTTTTTTCCCTAATTTCATCAATGTTTCAAGTTACTTATTAATGCAATATTAGTCATATCACTTATCAATGTTTCTAATTACTTATTAATGCAATATTAGTCTATGACTTATCAATGTTTCTAATTATTATTAATGCAATACTAGTCTAACTTATCAACGTTTCTAATTGCTTATTAATGTGATATTAGTCTATGACTTATCAATGTTTGTTATTACTTATCAAAGTTTTCTTCTCTAATTTCATCAATGTTTCTAACTACTTATGAATGCAATATTAGTCTACTACTTATAAATGTTTCTAATTACTTATCATTGTCATTATTATATGGTAAATATATAAATTACATATCTTTATGGTTAATATTAAAAAAAATCAAAACCGATTAAAACTGAATATTCTCCCGCTTATACTCCCGCATACCGTATATACTCTATTCGGTACCCTCTCCGCTCGTACACCGATTACCGCTTTTCAGAACAATGGCTGAGATCATGATGAGACATAGAGATCTATGATGTTTTCTCTCTCTCTCTATAAGGAAATGATCTTGCACATTGTACTTGTTGAGGCATGATGTGATGTTGTTATACAGGAATGATGTGATTAGTCTTTTGACCTAGTGAAGGCTTGATGCCTAGTGAAGGGTTGATGCCTAGCGAGAGGTGTTATTCTCCAATGATGTGATGAGGGATTAATATCCCCAGTGCTATGACTATGATGATTAGCCAAATATGGAAGTGTTAATTGGTTGTGATGATTATAGCCTTGTAGAAGGCAATGAGATAGTGATGCCCTGACATGATGTGACAAGTTCACACCATCCATGTTTTATATCTTATGAATTTGTTTTACAATTATGCTTGCTACATTGAATTAGGATTTTGGATGTCCAATTGTGTGCTAAAACCTTAATCTACCCCATTGGCATAACTAATAAAGTTAAACCTTAATCATGTAGTTGTCGCGTACCATAGATCCATTCAAGTGTCAGTGTTAGTGTTGGATAGTGAAATGAGTAGCTCATATGGGAAACTCAGAGTGCATATTGTTGAATATGCAGGGTGCAAGTTGAGATATCTCTTATATCCTTTGATTCACATTATTAGTTGTGGGCCATACCCTGACAGGAGTGTGGCAGTGGGCCATAGCTCAGTGATGTGATTTAGTATGTGCTTATGATATTGCACATGATTGGTTGTGGGCCATACCCTGGAAGGAGTGCGACTACGGTCGTCACTCAGTTTCACTAGCATCGTGACCTGTACCAAGGCATGCTAGGTTGTTTATATGGACAGCCATGTGTGAGCCAATCCTTCATTGTGACTATATGCCACTTTCACTCCTGCACTGACCCAGAGGAGTTGGAGAGGTCGGGGAGTCTATCTCTTCCATTGGCCTTGTATGGCACGCCCTTCGCGGGGGGCAGTTGGATTTGATTGTATGACTCAAATCATCATTGAATTAATAAAATATGTAATACAACCATGTAGTATGTTTTCCTAGGGAAAAATATAGATAATAATGGATGATACCTTACCTCGAATCTTGTACTATTTACTTTATAACAATTATTCATGTTCTTCATATTCCTTCTAAATGCATATAATTTTCTACTGCTCAGTTGTAGATACCTGAACTGTTTAAACATTATTAATTACCCTACGTCTATGATTTAGTTGGATTTGCTTATTTTTTAATAGTATAATCTCCTGTTTTAGTTATATGTGCTTTTAATATATCTTGGCAGAGATTTATATCTCTTGCTGGGACATTTGGTCTTACCCTTGGGTTTCCACATATTTTAGGAGGACGTGCATACATAGATAGAGATCATGTTGTCGAGATAGATAACCTGAGGAGTTGTAGTTGTTGGATCATGGACATGTAGCTAGTGTCTAGTAATATAGTCTTGTGTGTCATCCATGTACACTTAGGTCCTTCGGGGTGTTTTGTAGATGTTGTATGTTAGTTTGGGATTTTGGCTATATGCTATGGTCATACAGAGATGATTTGTGTATGTGAACAGGTTATCAAATGTAACATATTGTGGCTAGTCGGCCAGTGAACTATGTTATGTAACATCATTGATATGAATGAAATACTATTTGCTCCAGTTATTGTCTTCATATATGACATGTTCATGTTGATGCATCATTATGAAGTCAATTTTAATTTAACCTATTGTGTGGTAATGTCATTATTGGTGTTAAGTCTGCACTTTGTTTTGAGTAATCTCACTTTGTGTGGCAAAGGGTGTCACATAAATACTCAAAATTTATTTTATTCATATACTCCTCTGGCCTGAACATATACTCTCTTATCTTATTTCCTCTAATAAGTATCATTTTTGAATCACCTAGGGGCTGAGAAACCTATGGGATGGGACCAGAAAGGACATGTTCTAGTGTAGATAGATGAAGATTTGTTTGATATGTCTATGTTTCCCAATACAATCCGTATCATTATTTTCAGTTTCTAGTTTCCCTTCAGTTACCATCCATATGGGTGGAATTGATGAACTCATTGCAATACATAATAGTTTAATTTTGCTTCTTCTATTGTTGATGGTCAAAATAGCAAATGAGATCAGGATTATGCATTATCTTTGACTTAGGTTGATCAATACATCATATTTTAGCAAATTGGTCCTGAACATGTCGCAATGGAGGATTAGTGGAGGTCATCAAGCACAATGGAGAATTTCACTCATGATCCCATGCATAAGAAATTTTGTGAGAGTCACAATGGAGAAGGTCTGCTACATCTCCTGACCTTTCTTTCAAATTGGATTTTATCCCAACAACCAAAACTAAACCTATCGGAGTAGTGTATTGTCTATTGGAGTTGAGTGGATCTATGAGATTTGATATATGATCCTTGAACCACTTAACATGTTATTCAATAAAAAAATACTCACATAAGCATTTTATCTCTCAAATTTATCTCTCTCTATATTGCATGTTAGTTTTGGACATCAATGTAGAATGTTTTAAAAGAACTTTTTTTTTCCTTAGACAAACTCAATTTTGTTCATATGTTTGGGCATATTTTTGTTACTCCTACAAAGAATGTTAATCCAAATTGATGTGCATCCATACTGCATTTGACATGAGTTTGATATGAATTTTTAAGAAAATACCCAATCGAGAACCAAAATGATTATATAATTAGGGATATACTTGAACCTTTGAATATGATCACATCTAAAAATTACAATTCTAGATTCTAGTTTTTACATTCCTATTCGGTTCCATGTTAAAAAAAAGGTCAAAGTCAATTTTGTGTTCTATTTTTTACAATCTGTGTTTTCTCACAGGTTGGATGAATCTAGGTTCAAGTCTATTCTAGGGTTAACTTGTAAAACATATAGATTGCGTTGATCTAAAATTTTACACACGTAACTTATAGACTTATATGCCTAGCATATAGGTTCATAAAATTGTGTTTATAAATTTATATAGAGTCTAAATTATACAATCCATGTTGGTTTATAATTTTAAATTGAACATTCCTAATTGGTTCTGGGTTCGGGTAGAGTGGTCAAAATGAGAGTCTAGGTTAGTTTCAAATTTGATTGTTAGGAAATCAAAATAGCCTATTTTGTCTCAAAACTGAATCTTAACCATCATTTTTCTAGCATTGTATGTAACTAATAACCTAGAATGCTATTATTTAAAGTATCTTATACTTTAAACAACCTTGATATAATCTAATGTAACATATAAATTATTATGAATACAAGCATTAACTTTTATTCTGATATACAAGATAACTATATCCCTTTGTGTCTATGACCACATGAAGAAAAATGGTGTCTCTTTGATACATCCTCTAAAAGAGAACGCACACTAGAACCAACACCGTACTAATTTTCATATACACTACTAAAAGCACAAGACTTGAAGCATGAACCCAAACCTGATATACTCAACCTCGATGACAAACTCACACTTTATACCTCATCCTCATCCAAACTCCTATTTATATTCTATAGAGATCACTCTACCTACCTCACAGCCTAAAATAACTTCTATCTTCACTCCACAAAGTTTTTTCTCATCTGGACCTCAAAATACAGATTATCATTAAAAATTATAATCTTGTCTTCCTAAGTTTCTGATAGCTAGGGACAAACCAAGAAATACCAATAAAAATCAATTTTTACTTACTCACTGATCTCAACTACAATAGATTCTCAAAATATTATATCTCTCCTAAATATGCTACACTAGGAAGTAGAAGCCTCAAAAACCTTTTGAAGTATGAGCACATAAAGTCTTTGATATACTTCTCCTCTTCCATAGTCCACTAACTGAAAAAGATCCCCTTCAAAATGTAAGTACTATGGCAAATATAATCCTAATATACAACTTTATGGATGTAAAATACCTTATCTAGCCTAGTCTTCCAAATATTCACCTTAGCACGATCAACACTACAAACAAACTCAATATCAGTTACATTATTGAGTTGTTTGTACAAATTATTCACATAATGCACATGGTCCACCACAATAGAGGGAGGGTCTAACATTCGTGCTACAACTATATGAATACATAAAATCACAACCCATAAAACTATTCCTACATCATGTCACACTATTGTCAATCCTCATCCACATACTCTATTTGACTTGGGATTCAAACTACATTCCTCTTCGGAACACAAGAATGATAGCATCCTATTAACTATTAAAAAACATAAAATCCTCGTCAGATAAATAAAAAGAGATATCAAACTAACGTAAAGCATCAACACTCTCCCTAAACACATCCAAAAACCCCATCTCCGGCACCACGATTGTGGTATTAGAAAACCAATTAAAAGAAAATCAAAATATCTTAAAGTAAGATTTGTTACCATGATTATATCACCCACCACCTGGGTTCAGAGAAACAAAAACTAGGTGATAGGTGTCACCAATATGGAATTCCACTAACAACTCAAAACCTTTTAAACAACCAAACTAACCATAGCTCACCATGAACTAGAAAAACAAATTGAAAAATCCACAAGAAACTTCTTTAATGGTCACTGAGTTGTCCATGAAAAAATACCTACAAAACCAACCCCCTAAGGACACTATGAAGGAAGGAATATTCAACATGAAATTAAATTTGATCTAGGTTCTACGTTTCTCAACATGTCACATTACTAAACGAATTTGTTATAGGGTGAAACAATAAATCAAATACTTAACAGGTTGAACTATAATTTGATCGACCTTTGATAAGCATTAGTGTTCATCTAGGAATTTTAACATAGATGAACCTTGGATTGAAGGGATCTTTGAAGAAAAAGGAGTTCTTGTCACGATTTCTAGAAAAGCAGGAGGGGGAGACGTTTTTGTCTTCATGTACGACGATCTATTTAGGGAAGTGGAACCGCTTCATGCTATCTGGAGAAGGGGGAGGAGGTGGGATACTCTGGGGCAGATGGTGGAAGAGGGGCACTCTTGGAAGAGGGCAGTCTTGCGAAGGAGATCAACATTGATCACAAAGACAAAGACTAGTCAATTATCTAAAGATTTGTGGAATCAAAAGTCGACATGTGTGGAGGAAAATAAAGCTCACATGCGACTAAAGTATATCTAGGTGCTATTTTTATTAATTAACATGTATGTAAGGCATTTTTGGTAGTATATAAATATAATATGTATATCAATGTGTATAATTCATGTAGGGCTAATCAGTACTCCACTATAATATCACATAGGGGTTTTAAATAATTGGGTCGGTGTCAACGGTTCTAGGTCAAAACATGACCTGGCTAGAGTGTTTAGGTCTCAACCCTAGACCCAAATCAAAAAGTGGATTCTGTATGACTGATCTCTTAATATAAAACCTACCCATAATGAAACCAAACTCAAACTTAGATTTGAAAATGATTATATATATAAATAAAAATTTTCTAATTTCATGCTCCTAATTAAATTTCCTTTTAAGTTATTGGGTTTTGGTTGATCCGAGTCAGAACATCTACCCAGAGTGTTTAACTATCATTCCCAGACCCAAACTCGAAATTAGATTTTGTTTGACTGACCTCTCATTCTGAAATCAACCCAAAATAAAAAAATAAAATCCATATCACAACAAGACCCATATCTGACAATAATTTTATATGAAAAACTAATTCTCTGATTACATGTTCATGATTAAAATCTTAGTAAAGAAATTGGGTTCGTGTCAGTTTTGGGCCAAAACATTTACTTATAGTTGTTTGGTCATCTTCTCAATCCAAAACTGATCCACATTGAGAAAATTAGATCTGACACCAAATCTGGAACCAGATTTGACAATTATTTTAGAAGAAAATCAATCTTGTGATTAAGGTTTGTCTTATATGAATTGTGAATTTCAATGACTTAATTACATGTTTGTGGTACTCAGTGTTATAGGTAGATCGTACCTATGTTATAATTGACAATGGCGTGAGGTACGGGTGATAATAGGACTGATTGGGTGTTTGAGTTAGGCAGAGGGAAGATGAATGAGTTGGGAAGAGAGGTTGTATTCATCACATCAATTAAAAAAGAGAGGACGTCAAGGATACCATAAGATTTTGTATTTTTTTACTCAAGGGATTTGCTGAATAATAATGACACATGTGATTATATAATAGATTGGAGTTTGTTGATTAAGTATGGTGTATAATAATAAATCCGAGTTTGTTGTATGATTTTGGTATATAACAATGGGTTTACAATATGTTATGTGATAGAAGTCCACTACAATGTGTAACTGTTACAATAGGTGAACTCATGTTGTGTGATTATGGTATATTACAACAGGTTAGTATGTGTTGTGTAATGGAAGCCTATTACAATGGTTTATCATGTGTGTCTATTACTGTGCGTCAAGATATATTGTGTAATTATAGTATGTAACAACATGTCCGAGTCTATTGTGTGGTGTTGGTATATAACAATGTGTTTCAACATGTTGTGTTATTACAATCTATTACAACATGTACCAATTACAATAGGTAAACGCATGTTGTTTGATTATGATATATTACTATGACTTATTCTATGTTTTGTAGTGATGGTCTATTACAACATGTTATCATGTGTGACTATTACAACGACTCACAACATGTTGTGTAATTGAGGTCTTTACAACACGTTTGAGTATGATGTGATACTACACTCTATTACAACAATTTAGCACATATTATTTTATCACATACACTACAATGGGTTTGGCATGTTGTAAATAACTTTTGTTGTGCCTATCTTGATTGACCCAGATGGTCGTCTAGTGACCTGAGTCGAGCCCATTTGGTTGGGTTAGTTCGTTCTATTGCCAATTTCAACTCACAACCGGGCCTGACACCCAGATGCCCGTCTCAACTCTTGAGACCATTTGACACTTCCAGACAGTCGTCTCAACACTTGAGATGGGCATTTGGAGGTGTTGTCAGCCTATTTGTTTCCTGAATCAAATCCCTAAACACAATAGCACTTAATTCAAAAGTCACTCGAGATCTGAACTCCTCTTCTAGGTTGAGACCTGTGTGTGACCCTATAGTGTAAAAAGCATTTCTATAGTAGCAAATCTATGTCTCAAAAAGGAACAAATCAATAATTTTTGAATTCTTATTGATGATTAAATTTCAATAATCATGTCATCAAAAACTATCTTGAGCATTATTGAGAGAACCTATCACACGAGATGAAGTTTCTTAAACATTAAAAATGATCGATCACTAGTTAATCACATAGCATAAAAGGGGCTAATTAAAACTAATTTCAACATCCCCAACATGCTTAGAAACATTTGCATTGAATCCCCACATCTTAGTTGTATTCATACTATGCCAAGAATATAATACAATTTGTTCCGTGCCCTTAGCCACAACATATATAAATAGGAGAACATTATTCATATATGCCACATCTACAAGCATTACCATGCTAACAAAAGTCAATTCGATTGAAGCATCATATACAAACTTTCCCGCCTAGACATGAGAGTACATGGATGAGTCTAGAACAAACTAGACATCTAAAAAACCATCTCTAAGGTCCATCACTATAGCTCCTCCTCGCTGCCACATATCTACAGCCACTGCTATCGATCACCCTAAAAAGATGTGGTGACCCACGGGGTGAGACCCATTGCCGGTGAGAGATATAACTAGTACAATAGGTTATGCTAAAAAGATCACTTATTAGTTACAATAGGTTAAGTAATTAAATAGTCTAAGCATATTAAACATGTATAATAAATAGGCTAATTGCCAATGATGATTAACAAGATACATCAAGGAGCAGATAACAATCATGATCATTATCCTGACTGTCATCATACACCTTTTTAACAATATAAGTAGTTCAGTAGCATGTGCATAGCAAACATCATTAGAAATCTAGTACCATAACATTGCTATCATCATGAATAAATCTGACAACATAAGCATATCTAATAGCATTAGCATGTCCAATAGGTTGTACAAGTTTACATAATTAGTAGAGATAATAGCATAAGCACAACTATCTGCATAAGCATGATTAGTAGTATAGGCATCTCTAATTACAGAGACATAGCTTGCAATGTAAGAATGGCTAACAACATGTGATAACTAATGTCATAATCATACCCAATAGTGGTAGTATATCTATAAACTTAAATATGGGTACTTTATACACATTTATACATGAAAAAAGAGAGTCATCAAGGAGATTTCCTCTCCCCGGCCCCTCATTAACCTATGGAGGCCTGACATAAGACGAGTATGGTAAACCAAGTGTAAAACCCATTAGTTCTGATGCAAACCATGTCAAGCATAAATCCCAGTTTATTCATCCATGTGAGGATTCGAACCAGAGACCTCTGCCTGCGTTCATGGTACGATCACCAGTGAGCCACACCTTTGCGGGCCATTTATACACGAGAATATCCACAACATAAGTATATCTAGTAACTTTTAATGCACTAAGCATCATCTCTTTGTAATGAAAACAAAAAAGGGTTATCATCCAATGTGAAGTTATGTGTACAACCATAAATAGATATGCTATAAGGTTGTGTTACATATTTTATTAAGCCCTGAGGAATTTGGGTCGTGCCACCCAAATCCAACTGACCACTACTAAGTCAAAATCACTGCCATACTTGATCTATGGAAGAGTCAAACTTCATGATCTCACCAAAAAATCCCTGTAAGTACGAGAGGCAACACAGAGACATAATAATCAACTACCAATAGTGACATATAGTCAAGTTGGAAACAGTTAGCCCACCTTGGTACATGTCATGACACTAAAGAACATTTCATGTATGCCCACTCTATCTTAGGCATTCTATGTTGTACCCACTGATGCCTTTCACATATCACAATATCTGAGGCATGAACGTATCCATCCTCGTATCTTGTAAGCAAGGATGTCAAATACACACACGATCTCTTACACCCTAGATACTCAATAGTATGTGCTCTGAGTTTCACTTAGGGAACATTCATTTCACGATCTAGAAAATTCTGACACTGAAATTGATCTATGGCACATGGTGACTACATGATTAGAGTTTCACTTGATTAGTTATTTCCAATTGGATGAATTAAGGCTGCATCAAACAAATGGACATACAAACCCTATTTAATTTCTAGCATGCATTGATATATAACAACATAATAAGATATAAAATGTACAAACTTATTGTTCCTCATCTCATCATAACATGGTAATATTCATTGCCATTCATGATACTACACTTTCCATCATACTAAAACATGATATAAATACTTATCACAATATATTACAGGGCATCGACCCGTGTCAACATAAGAGGATTACACCTCATTCAGGGCTCAACCATAACCAAAACTCAATAAGACCATCATATCATTCCCTACAAGTTCATAATTATCTTTACATGCCTTACAACAAGGCTTTAAATAAACATTACTACACACATGATGCAAAGGCTCAATATGATATTCCATTAAAGAACTAAGACATGTTCATAGGATAATGTTATAGGGTTATCTTAGCAATTTAGAGAGTTCCTTTAATATCTCAACATATAAGGAAGCTTGTATAGTTTTCCATCATCACACTTATAGTTTTTAAGTTTAGCATAATAAAGTATAAATCATAAAGCTATGACGGCAACAAATTAACATTTTAGAGTTATAATCAATCATTAGAAAGAATATTCTGCCATTATATTAACAACTCAAGGAAGGGTAGCATGACTAACCCCCATCATCTATTTGTATTAGTATTAGGTTTAACATGATAGGTTTTATTGAAGATATAGTTCATCACTCGTTAAAAATTCCTAACTCATGGTATCCCCATCAGATCATGGATGCATAAGATAAAGCATCACAATCACATTCCAAACCATCCTCAAATATAGATCCACACATAACTCAAGGTGTAACCATCATAATATAGCATGATAGGGTTTCAACAACAATAAGAGAGTACTCCATTATTTTATTAATCATTCAAGGGGGTCTATTCATAATCATTTACCATATTGCATTAGGGTAGGTGTAAAAAGCTTTATCAGGTTAAAGTTACACATCCACTTATTATGGTGATTTATCAACTATATTCATACGAGGGAAAAGGTAAGACTACAAGTTAAAGGCATTCAACCATCAAGTCACATTATTAGAGCCAAAAAATTATAATATATACTTTATTCTAAACCATTGGATGTTGAAGAAATTAGGTTTAACTTTTAAAAACTATCGGTTGATATGTAGGTTTAACCCTTGGATCATATAACCAAAGAAACCATCGATTTAGGATTAGTTGAACAAAATCATGATACCTATTTAAACCATATTGTGGTAACTTAAACCACCATTGGTTGTAACACATTATATCACCATCAGCTGATGGGGTCAATACTACCATCAGTGAACACCATCGAATGTTGAGTTCCAAGTCATTATTGGTTCATGACATCTTTAGGGAACTAAACCATTGATCATTGAGCTTAAAAAAGAATCCAAAACTAACCTAAGGTGTGACCATAGTTTGCCAACATTGTCCATCACCATCGGATGTCAAAAAGGAATCTCCATTGGTTCTAATATAAGTTCACACATCAGTTCATGTATAAAGGTGAGAATCATCCTAAAAATGATAAGTATAAGCCATCGTGTGATAGGTACTTATCACAATTGGTTGCCATGTAAACATGATCTAAGTCTTCCTTTACCTCAGGAAGGTCATGCACATGTTTTTAGGTTCATACAAAATTAGAATTAATCAAAGGACATCATTAAAATCAAAACTCAAGGCAAAAATATTTTCATATGCTTATATCTTCATTTTAGAGCAAGAACATGAGTAAGCAAGCTTGTAGTAAGCAATAGAAGTGTAGAGGGTTACAAAAATCACCTCTAGGAAGAAGATAAGACTCCAAGAAGCAATAAAAATCTAGCAAATAACATAAAGAACCCTATATTTATATTTGAACTCAGCCAAGTAAGCTTCTTCTCTAAGAAAGGGAGTAAATCTTACGAGAAGGGGGCAAGAAAGATAAATTCTTTGAGCTTTAAAGCAAACTCCTCCATGCAAAATCATGGGTCCTTCTAGGAAGAAGGTAGGTGGAAGAATAACAAAAAAATAAATGGAGTAGATACAAATAAACTTACTAGCTTAGGTTAGGATCACCTAAAGGGAGCTTCACAAACCCAAGATGAGGGTAGAGCCGAACCCTTGTACTGTAATAAGAAGGTTGATTAACTTCTTCTTCCTTGGTCACTTTGTTCACCACATAGAAGGTGATATATGAACCTCTTGAGAGGAGGGAAGATATAAGTGTCCAAAGGTTTTGTCTGTGGGCTAAAGGATAGGTATATAAATCTTATGGATAAGGAAAGAGAAAAGCTTGAGGTATCCTAGCAGCCCTCCATGTGTCCATAGCCTAGAACTTCCACGAACATACAAGTACAAATACAAGAAGCAGTTCCACCACTAATGGAGACCAACTTAGTCAAATGTTATTGGCTCTCCATGCTGCCATACACTTCCAATCAAAGGAACCATCAATTCTTTGGACCCTAGTCACTTAAGTGGTGAACCATCAGTTGACCATCTCTTTTAAGTGAACCATCGGTCCAAGTGAACCAAAACTAGAAAACCATCAACCTACACCTATAGAGGTGACCATCAGTTTTCATCACATGTTGATGACAATTGTATGTCGACCAACTAGGAGGATCATTGGTTGATGGCTCCTAAATGTAGCTCATCCATGAAGGGGTAAACCCTAAATCAACCTTGAAGAGAAACACCTCCAAACCAATGTACAACTAGGCGCCTCATGGTCCAAAAAGCTCAATATTGATAATAAAAAATCTATGAAACATAATTCATGTGAAAAATTGCGAGGAAAACCTTAGATTTGGGTAAATTCTAGAAAATTCCAAAATATACATAAATTTGCATAACTGCTCAAACAATGTCCAAACTGGACCAAATTTCAAAACTAAATGTTATCACATGATACAAAAACTTATCACAAGGTTATATCATGGTTTAAAGCACTCGATGATGGTAATTAAGCATGTTCAACACTTTAAGAAAGGTTAGAGGTCTTATAGCTATAAACCCTCAACATGGATTTCGCTCCTGAAATCTAGGATAAGCAAAGATGGGTACATCATGTGCACCTCATCCACCACCATTTAGATGGTCACTCCCATATCATGGTGATGTTACATTATTCTCGTAGACATTCTATTCTTCTACCTCAACTCCTGCATGTGTCTCCTTGGTTCAACATATGAACTACTATGCCACCTCTACAACTGTGGTAGTACCTTTCAACTTGGGACTCTAGTTTGCATCCTAATTTATTCTATATATTGTATCAATAGATTACTCATAAGCCATACTTTCTTCCATTGCATGTTCTTTTCCTTATGATATGTCTATGTATTTTTTGGATACATCATATGTATCAAAGATGACTCTCCTCATGTACTATTTTACTTAAACCATCAACATCTAGAAATAATGTTGACAGAAATGCTAACTTCTATCTTTCTATATGATAAGCACACCTTTCCTAGTCAACCTTATTCTTGGTAAAGCAAAGACATTGTCTTCACCTTTTCAAGGTTCACATAATGCTCTTAGTAGTTGTATCATAACTCCAAGGGGATATTTTGGCTAATCCGTAAACTCATTATTACTGATATTGACACCCATTCATTGCTATTTCAACAATCTTAAGGCTTTTGTGAAGATGCGGATCATATGGTTGAACATCTATGAACTATCATTCAAAACTTGCAACGACTTATAAGGGTATGACCTGAGCACTCTGTCCCTCAAGTTCATAGACATTGTTGATGCATTGGTTAGTCTAAATTACATAACCCTAAACTCACCATGACCATGCAACTCATGTCATGCACTCTGATTCTTATCCATTAAAATCTTGGTCTCAAGTTTATCTGAAGAAATACTTAGCACCTGTTGACTGGTCAATCAACCATCTATCCCTTGTCGTGGTTTGCCCAACTGTCATCAATCCATATACAACACCAAGGAATTACCCTTCTTCTTCCCTACAAAACATGGAGGATCAACGTCATCTCTCTCTCCAAGGTATATGAATACTAGAAATCTCATTTAATACACACCTTCAAACTCATGCACCGCTGGTACATTCTGGATATTAGGATTCATTACCTTGCTATCCACGACATGTGTTGTAAGGAACTCACATCCTTATATCATCCACTTCTCCACCAAGATAACCAACTAAAAACGTATAACAGGAGTCTTCCTAAATCTTAGATGGCTAAAAATCATACTTATCACAAACATCAAGATCTTAGAAATATACTCCAAAATAACCACTTACTATAACTTATTATCCCCCCATAATTACATAGAATCCACACATGCCAAGTGACATAATATCCACTTGAAATGTGTGCCCCAAAAAGGAGGAAAACAAAAGAAAACACACTTCCCACCACACAACAACACTATCTAGAGTTTACTAGTAAGGGGTTGCAAATTCTATCCAAGCGGTTACAAGTTTTTATGTATCATTTTACCCTTTTCAACTTGGATTCCTTACAATCAACATGAGATTTATCCAGATTAATGTATCTCATTGCACCTTCCTTATTAGTTGATTTCCATACTTGTGTATGTTCTCTTGTTTTATCATGTTTTTCAACTACTTATCATGAGGGAGATAATCATATTTCACATTTTGTTAATTAAACAGGGATCATCTCCCTTAATTTCTTTCGCATGTCATGAAGATTTTACTTTAACACTTTCTTACATGCATATATTGGTATGAGATTAACTTCGGTTCCACATTATTCATCTATCATTGTTCTTATTCATCTTCTCATATCAGACTTACCACAAGAGTCCCTCCATCTTATGTGGATTTTACAACTTGAGTCATTCTATTAGGACATACTCATCTCTCTTTTTCTTTGTCATCTTCTTGAAATATAGTTTTAAGAAATCTTGAATAGCTTATTTATATTCAGGTTCAGGTTTCATGGTGTCATATCTTCTCTTATAGTTACCAAACATTCATGTTTTGATAGGCTCAGATGTAATTTTTATCTTCTTTAGGGTAACATTGAGCTATCAACACCATGATTTCTGATTTGTTATGCTCTTTAGATTGTTTCAAAATGATTAATTGATCAGAGTAATTAGAAAGATAACAATCTAAGAATTTCTACTTACCTTTTCTTCAATAATTGAATACCTATCCAGGGCATCCGAATAGTGAGATTACACAGTATGAACTATGTTTTTATGTCATGTTCCTAACTTTGACATCATCCTAGTCCTAAATCCTAGTGTCCCTGTATACTCATTGAACCTAGACATCTGATACCAACTTGAGAGAAGCCGTCACACTAAATGAAGTTACTCAAAACATAAAACATGATCAATAACTAATTAATTACATTGAAGAAAAGGGGTATAATTAAAACCGATTTCAACATCCCCAACATGCTGAAAAACATTTGCATTGAAGCCCAACATCTTACTTGTATTCATACTATGCCAAGAATCTGATACAATTTGTTCCATAGCCTTAGACACAACATATATACACAGAAGAACATTATTCATATATGACACATCTACAAGCATTAACATGTTAACAAGAGCCGATTTAATTGAAACATCATATATAAACCTTCCCACCCGGACCTGAGAGTACATGGATGACTCTAGGATAAACTAGACATCTAAACAACCATCTCTAAGGTCTGTCACCATAGATGATCAGTACCACACATATGTTGCCACTACTGTTGATCACCCTAAAAAAGATGTGGTAAATTACGGGGTGAGACCCATGTCCCAACGAGAGATATAAATATCAAAACCACTTATTGATCACAACAAGTTAAGGATTAAGCATATTAAACATGTATAACAAATAGGATTACCAATATTGATGATTAACACGATACAGAAAGGAGCATATAACAATTATCATCATTATCTTGACTGTCATCATACACATTTTTTAACAGTATACAAAATTTAATAGCATGCACACAGATAACATCATAAGAAAATCTAGTAACATAGCATCTCTATCATGATGAATAAGTCTGGCAGCGTAAGCATAGCTAACAACATTAGCATGTCTAACAAGTTATACAAATCTACATAATCAAGTAGATATAATAGCATAAGCACAACTACCCACATGAGTACAACTAGCAATATAGGCATTTCTAATTATAGAGACATAGCTAGCAATGTAAGCATGGCTAACAACATGTGATAAGTAATTTCATAATCATAGCTAACAATGGTAGTATATCGATCACCCTAAGCATGGCTACTTTTTGTACACATTGGTACATGAGCATATCCAAAACATAAGCATATCTACTATCTTTTAATGCACTAAACATCATCTCCATCTAAAGAAAACAAACAAGGGTTATCATCAAATGTGAAGTGTTGTGTATAACCATAAATAAAAATGTTGCATGGTTGTGTTACATCTTTTATTAAGCCCTGAGGAATTTGAGTCGTACCAACCAAATCCAGCTGACCACTGCTAAGATGAAATCAATGCCATAATATCTCTGTGGAGGAGTTAGACTCCATGATCTGACCAACAACTCCTAGTCAGTATGAGGGGAAATGCAAATACATTATAGTTAACTGTCGACAACGACATATAGTCAAACCCAAAATAACTAGCCCACCTTGGTGCATGCCACTTTGCTAGAGAACATGTCACACATTCTCGTTCAATCTGAGACATTCTATAGTTGTACATACTTATGCCTTTTACATATCACAATATATGAGGCATGACTGTATCGATCATCCATATCCTATAAGTAAGGATGTCAAGTACACAGACAGTTTCATGCAACCCGCATAATCTACAGTATGCCACTCTGAATTTCTCTTAGGAACACTCATTTCACCAGTTGATAAATTTTGACAATGGAATAGATCTATGGAACACGACAACTACATGATTAGAGTTTCACTTGATTAGTTATTGCCAATTGGATGAATGAAGTCTACATCAAATAAGTTGACATACAAATCTGAATTCATTTCTAGTAGACATTAATATATAACAACTTCATAAGATGTAAAACATATGAACTTATTGTTCCTAATCTCATCATCATATAACAATATTCATTGCCATTCACGAGGCTACACTTGTAATCATACTATAACAAGATATAAATTCTTATCACAATGTCACATGGTATCAACCCTTGTCAACATAAGAGGATTATACCTCATTCAAGGCTCATTCATGTTCAAAAGTCAATAAGACCGTCATATCATTCCTTGAAAGTTCATCACTATCTTTCCATGCCTTACAAAAATGATTTCAACAAACATCACCATACATGTGATACACATGCTCAGTATGATATTGCATTAAAGAACTAAAAGATGTTTAGAGGATAACATTGTAGGTTTATCTTAGCAATGAAGATCATTCCATTATTATGTCAACATATATGGAATCTATGTATGATTGTCCATTATCAAATTTATAGTTTACAAGTTTAGCATAAGAAGTCATAAATAATAAAATTATGATGACCACCAATTAACACATTAGAGTTACAATCAATCATTAAAAAGGGATATTCCATCATTATATTAATCACTCAAGGAAGGGTAGCATGACTAACCACCATCATCTAAATGCATTAGGATTAGGTTTCCTATGATAGGTCAAATTTAATATATAGTTCATCACTCATTCACAAACCCTATCTCATGGTATCCCCATCAGATCATGGACGCATAAGATAAAGCATCACCATCACATTCCATGCCATCCTTAAGTACAGGTCCACATATAACTCAAGGTGTAACCATCATGTTATAGCCTGCTAGCGTTTTAACAAAAATAAGAGAGTACTCCATTTTTCTATTAATCATTAAAGGGGGGTTGTTCATAGTCATTTACCACCACTTGGTTACATTAGGGTTAGGTATAACAAGCTTTATTAGATTAAAGATACACATCCACTTATTATGGTGATTTATCAAATTATCATACAAGGGAAAAGATAAGACTACAAGTTAAAGGCATTGAACCATCAAATTCACGTTATTAAAACCAACACATTATACTATAGACTTATTTCTAAACCATTAGATGTTTAAGCATCCAATAACAACCTTTGGATCAGGTTTACCGTTTCAAAATAATTAGTTGATATGTAGGTTTAACCCTTGGATCATATAACTAAAGAAACAATAGGTTTAGGGATTAATTGAAGCAACTTATGATACCTAGTTATACCATCGTGTGGTAACCTAAACCACCATCGGTTGTAACACATTATTTCATCATCGGCTGATGGGGTCAACACTACCATCATTGAACACCATCAGAGTTGAGTTGAAAGTCGTCATTGGTTCATGTCAATTTTAGGGCACTAAAGCATTGATCATTGATCTTCCAAAAGAGTCTAGAACTGACCTAAGTTGTAACTGCTATTTGACAGTATTGGTCATCACCATCGATTTCTAGAATGTCATCTCCGTCGGTTCTAAATAAGGTAACCCATCGATTTATGTATAAAGTTGAAAATCAGTCTAAGAACATTAAGTATAGGCCATAATTTGATAGGTACTTAGCACCATCATCTGCCATGTAAACCTGATATAAGTCTTCCTTTACCTCAGAAAGGTAGTGAACATGGTTTTAGGTTCATCTAAAATTAGAATTAATTAGGGGACATCATTAAAATCAAAACACTAGGAAAATATATTTTCTATATGCTTAGATTTTTTGTTTTAGAGCAAGAACATGAGTGAGAAATCTGGTAGTAAACAATTAAAGTGAAGGTGGTTATAAAACTAGCCTCCAAGAAGAACATAATACTCCTAGAAGAAAGATAACTCTATAAATGAAGGTAAAGAACCCTATATTTAGGTCTTAACTCGGCCAAGTAAGCTTCTTCTCCAAGAAAGTGAGTAAACCCTAGGTGAAGAGGGCAAGAAAGATAAGTTCTTTGAGATTTAAAGCAAACTCCTCCATGGAAAACTATGGTTACATCAAGGAAGAAGGTAGGATGAAAATGAAAATAAAAACAAATGTGAGAAGGATAAACTTACTAGTTTAGGTTTGGATCGCCTAAAGGGAGCTTCACAAATACTAGATTAGCGTAGATCCAAATCCTTAATGCTCTAACAAGAAGGCTGATTACGTTCTTTTTACTTGTGCACTTTGTTGGCCACCAAGAAGGTGAAATATGAAGCTTTGTAAAGGAGGGATGAGATAAGAGTCCACATGTTTCATTTGTGGGCTAAAGGATAGGTATATAAAGCTGATGGATAAGGAAAGAGAGAAGCTGGAGGTGTCCTAACAACTCTTCATGTACCCATATCTTAGATCTTCCACGGCCATACAAGTAGCCATAAAAGTAGTAGCCCTTCCTATGATGGAGACCTTTTTATCCATCAGTTATTGGCGCTCCAGGATGAAAATTGACCTCTAAGAAAAGAAACCATCAGTTCTTTGGACCCCAGTCACTGAAGTGGTGAACCATCGTTTGACCATTCTTTTAAGTGAACCACGGTCCAAGTGTACCAAAACTAGAAAACCATCGACCTACTACCTCTATAGGTGACTATAAGTTGTCAAAACCTGTTGATGACCATCTAATGTCAACCAAAAAGGAGGACCACTGGTTGATGGCTCCTAAAGGTAGCTCATCCATGAAGGGGTAAACCCTGATCACCCTTGAAGAGAAACACCTACAAAATAAGGTAGAACTAGGTGCCCCATGACCCAAAAAGATCAAGCATGATAAGAAAACATGTAAGGAACATAATGCATGTGAAAAATTGTAAGGAAAACCTCAAATTTTTGTAAATTATAAAAAAGTCCAATATGTACATAAAATTGCAATACTTTCTTAAATAATGTCCAAATTGGACCAAATTTAAAACTTAAGCTTTTCACATGATATAAAAACCTATCACAAGGTTATAATAAGGTTTAAAGAACTCAATTATGGTAATTAAAAATGTTCAACACCTTAAGAAAGGACAGGGGCCTTTCACTTATAACTATATATATGTGACATGACCACCTTTTCATAAAACAATGTCTAGCTTATATCTTTTATTAAGAAAGTGACTTTATATATGAATTATACCTATTGAAAATTGTACAATTAAAATTTCGTTCTATCTTACATTTTACATAAGAAGGCATAGCTCTAGGTTTATCACTACACATAAAATATGCGCATAGGTCAATCTCAAGTTGGAAATTGATTATCATTTTTCGGAGAAATGTCTATATACTTGTATATATCATGAATGACATGATTACTTTTCTTGCAACATATTTGGATCCTTCTTTATGACAAACAAAATTAGAAACTCTATAACATACTTTACCTACCAACCTACTTGTAACATACCAAAATTTGGTTTCTTATGATGTAGTAACAAAAGTTTGTGATTATGGCCGCCACCTAGTTTGATGATATTATCCAAACCAATGCATTCAGACAAAAGAAAACCTCTATGAATTCACATATCCTTCTAGAAGTATAGACTACTTCCATCACCAGTGTTAACACAATTCATTGGTTTAAGATCAACTCTTATTATCATAACTTGCCTCCACATCCTAGAACAACTGGTTTCCCATTCAACATTATATCTACCATATCTATCTCCAAGAAAATGTAGATGACTAAAATTTATTTAGAGCTAGTCAGGTCAAATAGACCAGTTCTACTCTTCCACCAAATGATAGTCTTCATTTTGTAATCCTCAAGATTACTTTTAATCTTATCAATGCTACATTGAAAAAAGGATCTCTTCATCTTACCACATAATAGGAGAAAGCCCATGTACCTCATTCCAAATATCACTGTATTATATCTAATTAATTCAACTTAGGATTGTATTTTATGCATCTCTTATTTTGTTGTAGATATTTTTCTTCTGCCTAAATAGGTTGACAAAGGTTTGAATTAACTTGATTTGCATTAACCCCTAGGCTGAGAAAGGTGGGGATGGTCTAAATTTTGTCAGTGGTATGTGGATTACATAAATGTGTATTCCTAACTAAGTTTTAATTTAAATGTACTTACTATCATGATCTATTACACAATCATTGCTGGTATGTCTTCTACAAACCCCAAGCTCCATTTTGTACGGACGAGGGAATCTGACGAGGTTCTAGTTGCAGTGGGCAGCATGACATAGGTAGATGTATAGATGGATAGTTTACTTAGAAGGATTGAAGGGATACACTCTATGATTGGCAAAATTGGATGTGGAGGTCGGACTATACATTGGAATAGGTCCAGAATAACCTGAGGAAGGAATTAGAAAAGTTGAAGCTTGTGACCAGCAAGAGTGATGTTGGATGGTATGATATCATGAACAAGCCCATATATCCTGACACCCCAAAGTGGCAGGAGATGCTTATGGTATGTAGAATAATACACTCCCAAAACATTCATGTGTTGGTTTTAAATTTAACCTTGTTATTGAAAGTGTTTGACAATAGGGAAATAAAGATCTAGTAAGATTGATTAGCTGACTCATCTAACATTACTATGACATCGAGTTGATTGGGAGGGGAGGAACATTGATAGAGGCCTCCACACAATGTCCTAAGATGAGAGATAAGTTTCATCTCACATTGCCTCTGAGGATGATGTTTCTATCAAATTAGATGCATCTGATACTCCCTTAAATGTACATAGCACCAGAGTTGAAGAAGATATGGTCCATTTTGGCACGCAGAGTGAGGGAGACAACACCAGAATGGATAACCATGGTGTTGGAGATAGGAATCCCCCTACACACACGCGCAAGAAGCAAGCATCAATGACACCTGAACGATGTACGTTAGCTAGTGACGTGGTATCCAAATTCACAAAGGTGTATGCAAGGGTGCATGATTTAGGCATTGAGGTGACCATACGAGCCATTGAAAAGGAAGAGTTTACAACTATTTTGCAACATTTCTGTGAAACGTTCCCAGGGACCCCTGTCCCTATTTTTACAACTCTCGTTAATGCCATAGAGGAGTCAACCAACCACACTATCTACCTCAACTCTGACATATCCCACAAAAGTTATGATATGATTGCAAAACCTTTTGGAAAGGTCCCATATAGATACTACAACAATAACACCTTCCTTGTCCTCCTCTTTTATGTCATCTTAATAGGGATTAGCTTCGTGATACCCCCTTGGCCTTTTAGTAACACATCAAGTATGCCATCCATGCAACATACTGGAAGTGATGATGTTGGAACAAACAAGACTAGCAAATGTTGCAACAATTTCATTAGATATTTTCAGTTTTGAAATAATTTTCAATATCCCATTAATATGTTTGTTGTATTATTTTCTAAGTGTGGGAGCACTGAGTAAATTTTGATTATTGTTGTAATATTTACTTCCATGGAGAACACTTTAATTTTATTTTCCTATCTACTTTTGACTAAGTTTTGTTTATGCACCATCTTTCATGTTACATTAGACTTGTTTTCATTTTAATTGTAGCCTATTTGAATGAAAATTTTAATTGGATAATGTTTGATTTATGTTTGGTATTGTTGTTGGTTGAACAAAAACTTCTATGTCAATGACATTTTAAATCAAATATTATGCAAGTATACTAAATTTATGTTTGTTATCGTTGTTCTATATAGATCAATCTTACTTGTCCTAGTTTTATTTAGTATAGAGAATATAAGTTACGAACAAACATATCAAACAAAATAGTAAATGACCTCAAAAGGATAAATTGTTGCTAAAAACAAATTCTACACGTCCTACTAAGTTTAGTGGAAAATTTTGTCTTTAGTTGTATATTGTTTAAGTACTCAAATAAATAAACAAAGAAAAATAAATTTCAATTATTGATGAATTCAATTGATACATTTCTTTTCTTGTAGTTATGTGGATAATGTTCAATTTATGCTAGTACCATTGTTTGTTGAACAAATACTTCTATGTCAATGTGAATGACAATTTGAATCAAACATTATGCAAGTCTACTGAATTTATGTTTGGCACTATTGTTGGTTGGGTATATATAATGAAATATATGTTAGATTCCTTATTAAACTGAAACATTATGTGAAAAGTTGTCTCAAACATGTATTTGTTAACAAACACATACATTTCTGACCTTTGTGTTTATTAAACTATGCTACACTTGTTTTCATGAATAATGCACACAATCAATAGTTTTTGATGGGATGATGAGACTGATGCAAGACTAGGAACAATGTTAGGTCATCAATACTATTTACACAACTTGCATGGATCTTGCATACACCAAGCTTGGCATGATGCCCTTGTTTAATTCCACAGAATAATTGGGAGGACTAACATAAAAATGAATATGTTTAAGGCAAGATGGAAAATGCTACGTGTAGTTTCACATACTTTCTAGACAAGTCCTTGTACTTATCCACCAGCAATACAACAACAACTCGACCAAGTGGGAACCTCTCAGCTATGTGTAATAGTGGACATTTGAGGAGGAAAAATACAAAATGTTGTTACTATAGATGTTGGTATTACACACAACGAGTGAAATTAATGCATATTATTGAGTGTATCAAAATATGTATTGAACTTTAAATTTTTAATTAGGTATTGGTATTTTCTTTATGTAATATTGAGTACTTGTATGCATACTTTTGTACTATTATCTCATAACACTTGTTTCATTTAACTTATAATTCTTGGTTGTTACTAGCATTTGCATACATTAACACTTTTATTTGATGTTAACTTAATTCTTTCGTATTGTAATATGTTAGAAGCAGTTCAAAATAAAAATAGATACTAAATTTCTTGGCAAACAAATTCAAAAAATATTCTAATCATGACTCACCTAATCTTAACATATTTGCCAAACAGAATCAAACTAAATCCTGATTGGTTTGCAAAACAAAATCACACTAAATCCTGACTGTATCCAGACCAGCTGACAAGAATCAGACTAGGTTTCCAAATAGAATCATACTGGATCCAGACTAACCCAATCTAGATCTAAAGACTAACCCTAAGTAACCCAATACCGACTACATAATCCTAGTCCCGAGCCAAATTGAGGCATAGTGTGTGAATATAACAATTACTTTTTCATTAAAAAATAACTCAGCCTATCAGCTCCTAAATAGAAACATGTTGTTGAAGCTCACCAACTTTTGGAAACTTCTTTTCAAATTTATCCAATGATCCAATATGGTGAAGTAGTTGGAATTGTGTATGCAAATCCAATGATTACCATAAGAATTACCTATGCCAAAACAATTAACAAAAAGCAAGAAGTGGTTGTAACCAAATCTGTACGTGAAGCAAACATGCAGAGAAGTATGAAAAGCAAATAAGAAAACTACACATATCCTCTTTTTTAGGGTAGATTGATATTGGTAGAAAATACATGAAAAAATTTAATCAACTTGTTTAATTACACAATTCAATCAACTGTCAACACAGAATAATTTGACGAAGTTCTAGGAAGCAGCCTCTATTTTGTAGTGTATTGTTAACAATACCACATTTAGGGTCTTCTTTGAGCATTTTGGCCGGTTGATAATTAAATGTTAGTTGATTCCACGTAACTTGTAACATATGATTACCAAATTACTTATACTCCAAAAAATTATATAATGTAGTACTCATTACAGTTTAAATATAACTCACTAAAAGAGAAGAAATCAATGAACTTCTTTGATGACTCCTCATAGCATTTTTTTTGAAGGTGGGACCGAAGTCATTTTATTAATTCACATCTTTTTGTGCTAGTACAATGACTTCATCATCAAAACTATCTAGACGGGAAATGGATGAATCTAACATGCGTGCCTTATTGGCTAACAGATGACTAACTCCATTTGCCTCACGGTACACATGGTTCAGGTCCATGGCATACAAATCTAACGTAGCCTCCACAATCAGTAGGACGACGCGATCTTCATATCCTCTGCCGTAATTCCCTACCTTGATGGCTCGTACAAGGTTCATGCAATCTGTTTCCACCAACAGATTCATAAAACCCAGCCGGCATGCTTCCTTTATCGCCCCTCTCAAGGCCAACGCCTCTGCCATGAAAGCCGACGTAGCATACCCCAGCTGTAGTTGGATGGTGGCCTTGATCACTCCATGCCCATCACGTATGATCGCGCCCCCGTAGGCATCAGTTCCATGCTGCCAAGTCACATCCACATTGAGCTTCAGACTCTCTCCCCTCGGCGGCGTCCATCGCTTGTTTCTCGACATCGACGACAGCAGACCTTCCATGTGCGTCCTCCGTTCCAAGTTATCTTGGTAATCCCGGATGAGGCTGGTATAGCTGGTCACCAACGTTGCCTCGTAGACTGGCTTATCCTCGAAAAGGGACTTGTTCCGAGCCGCCCACGCAGCCCACAGTAGCAGCGCTAGTTCGTTGACCACTTCCTCCTTGGTGTGGCTCGTAAGGATTTGCAGTAGGTCCGTCATGTTTGCAACCCATTTGGTCACGTTGTTCACCTCCTCCCCCCCCCCCCCCGCAAGCCCATACTCTCTTTGCGTGGTCGCATCTGAGGACCACATGTAAGTCGTCTTCCTCTAGTTGTTTGCAGTGTTGACATACATTTGTCTCCGTCACCTGCCGTCGATTGAGCCTGCTCATAGTCAGGAGTGCATTCTTGCAAAGCCGCCATACAAAATGTGCGAGTTTGGGTGGCCACTTCTTCTTCCATAGCTTTTCCCATTCATTTCCTTCCGTCACCGGTGCTCCCATCATGCCCTTTGTGATGTATTGGTACACCGATCTCGTGGTTAGTTCTCCCCGCGAGTCGAATTCCCATGCAAGTTGGTCGTCCTCCGCAGCAGCCCTGATCGGTATGCTGAGGATCCGTTCGTGTAGCGTGGGCGGTAGAAACGTGTGAACTCGATCTTCATCCCAAACTCCCTCCGCGTGCTTAATAAAGAACTGAACATATTGTCCATCTCCGGTATGGTCTGCTGCTTCCTCCGTCTGCCAAGCGTGAAGCCTGCCATAGTGGCCCAGTATCCATCTATCCCTGCATGTTCGAATAGACGTCCCCCTTCCAACGCGCCATATGAAGCCCTCCTTGATGTCTTGCATAGACCCTTGAATACTCCGCCATGTGTAGCTCGGTCCATAACCCACATCAGCCTCGAGAATGTCTTTTCTTGGGTAATACTTAGCCTTGAGGACGCGTGCAGCAAGAGAGCCTGGATTCGTTGCTAGTCTCCATCCTTGCTTTGCCAAAAGAGCTAGGTTGAAGGCCTTCAGATTACGGAAACCCAATCCCCCATTGCCTTTCGGCTCACATAGCGCCTCCCAACTTATCCAGTGTATTTTTCACTCCCCTTCTTTGGCCCCCCACCAAAATCTCACAATCATCCTACTCATCTCAGATAGTAATCCGTCGGGAATTTTGAACACACTCATGTAGTACGTGGGTATGGCTTGGATAACAACTTTTATAAGGACCTCCCTTCCCGGCTTTGACATTAGCTTTTCCTTCCAGCCTTGTAGTTTCTTCCATATCCTATCCTTGATTGCACTGAAGACCTATTTCTTTGACCTCATAGCATATATGCACGCTCAACAAAATTTCCTTGCTAAGAAAATTTTATAAACACAACAATCTTTAATCTACTCAATCAAAGAGAATAACTCGATCAGTTACTAATTGACTTCCTCCCACCTACAATTTTTCATAATCGAAGTTATTTATGCTCTCCTTTTTAGACATCTACATTTCTACACTAATATATAATAAATAATTTGCTTTAAATATCAAAATAGAACAACTCGATTGACTGTTCTCTAGCTTCCTACAACCTACAACTTCACATTATCATATAGCATATAAATTAGAGTTTTGTAGAAAATATGTCTTATTGATTATATATATACAACCCAAAATTTGGTAATATGTATTAAGTACATGCAATAATATGTATTTGAAATATGAAATTTTTAGTTAAATTTATATTGATCGAAACTTCAACGAATGTAATTGGACCTTTACAATGATCATACTTACGTAAAAGTTTAAAAAAGTCCAAAAAAGTATTTTTAAAAATTTAAATATGTTTATAATATTCAAACTTGAACATAGCTAATTAGAAAGAACCTACAGTCATCCCTATAAAATGTAAAATAGAAAGGTAATGAAAGGTACGTATGTGGCATCCAGTGGTGTAAAAACACGTAGATGAACATTGGCAAATAATTGGAGGTTTACCAAGATACTAGCTTAATGGTATTGGGAAAAAGTAAAATGATACAACACCTATGAATATGAAAAGATAAATAGAAAGGTCCATATTTGATATTTGGTCATGGATTTCTCTTTTGAAGAAATGAGTTTAGTTAGGCTAAAATCCATATTAAAACTAAACATCTATAACGCCAATTGCTATAGGAACACTATTTAGTTTTTGTAACATGTCATTACCAATATTAGTAATACTCAAGAAAACTATGTATATAATAGTCACTATATTTTGTATATAACAAGATAATAGGAAAAGAACTCGATTAACCTTCTTGATTGACTCTTTGTAAAATGCATGTATGACTACCAAAATTCCACATTAACAAAAGTACATAATCACAGTAATTCACATGCAACTCACTAAATGAGAATAGCTTATTTAGTTACTGGTTGACTACATCCAACCTATAATATGTCATCATCAAATTATCCATGCTCTTATTTTCAGATATGACCTACAAATATGCACCAGTTGACTCCAATATATAATAAATATGTTACATCCAACTTGTTAAAGAAGAGAAAAAGAACTAAGATTAATAACTCTCTCTCTCTCTCTTACCGTATGCTCTACCTTCTCTATAGGGAATGCGATCCATGGTGGGCGGGGGCTTTCAACGCCTCCTATTTCTACCACCAAGAATGACCCCTACAATGATTGGTTTTCTCCAACCACCAATGTCATTGTTGTTGGGGATTGGGTGTGATTGGTCGCGAGGCCTCCTCTGAAGATCAACAGTGCTATTGTAACTTACTTAAAATCCCCCCTTCAAATAGGATGGTGAACCTATGACTTGGATAAAGTTCACAGATCCCGTTATGAATGCAATAAATTGACATTGTCACTCATTGATAATACAAATCTTTGGGACGAAATTCCATCTGTAGCAGCTTACGAGATGAATGATCCAAAATTGGAGACCTAGGGGAGAGTTGGAGTTGATCACCTAGGATGGAGGTATTTTCATCTCACAGTTTTCTTCTACAACTGATCTGAAGGGGGCTACTCTCTAGGGTCCTTGGTTCTTTGATACTCAACTCTTTTTGATCCATAAATGGACACCAAAAGTTGATACCAAGCAAGCAACATTCACCAATGCTCCCTTCTGGGTATCACTTCTTGATGTCGGAAAGCATTGGACGCCCAAGGCCATAGTTATAATTGTCCATTGCATAGGTGAGCCCAAATCCATAGATAGGCACATGGACGACATGGTGATGAGGTGCATGAGGTTCTATGTTGACATATCAATGAAAATAAAACCACAAGTTGAAGTGATGGTGGACCTACCACACAGAGATGAATGTGAAGTTAGGGTGCGTTACGAAGCTCTGCCAGATCGATGTGAATATTGCAACATGTTAGGAACTGACCAATTCCCTAGCGTGAACAAGGCCACACTTTTATCCCCCATTGTTCCTGAACAATCGAGGGGATAGAATAAAGAATGAGCAAGGAAAAGATCCCAAAGGTGGTTGATAAGGGGCTATCCTCTGGAGACACCAATCTGGTGGTGATCATTGATGATGCAACTACATCAGCTAAACGAGTTAGCGAATGACTTGAATAAAGAGAGGTTAATGAGGAAATGCATGTCATAGTGGAATGGGAGAGAAGCGATAAGTCAAATATCAACAATGATAATCCTTTTGTAGTTTTGGGTATAGTGGTAGATGAGGACATCACTGAAGCTATGAACAACCACGCCAGAAGTCCAAGGCATACAAGGAGCTCCACTAAGAAGATGAAGAAGAACAATCACTCTAGAAGAGGGAGAGGGAACAAGAATTAGTAATATCAGTCCTCTCATGGAATGTGTGAGGGGCATCTCTAGATGGAAGACAGAGGGAAGTGAGGAAGGCCATCGACAAGGAGAAGGTAAACCTAATTTTTTTTGCTTTGAGACCAGAATCAAATAGACATCGATCTTGTCAATTTCACTGACCAAACTTGCCCAATCAGCTGTTGCAATAGAGGGGGTATGATTTGTATCATCTCTGGCATAAATGGGGAAAACTTGGAGAAGGACATGGAAAGTATGTGGAGTACCATTATAGAGATGACACAATAGGTAGTTCTTTGTCTTATCATAAGTGATTTAAACAATGTAAGGATATCCAGGGAGATGTTCAAATGGATGAAGGTCCCTAATAGGTCCATGGCGACCTTCAATGACATTACAAAGGCATACAACCTTATTGAGCTCACATCACAGGAGGGAGAACCACCTGGTCCAACAAACAACAATATGGAAGAAGGATTTCTAGTGCCATTGATAGGCAGATAGTAAACAAAGCATGTCATGATCGGTGTCCTAACACAAATATCAAGCTAGGAGCAAATTCACTTAGTGACGATTCATGGATGATGATCAATTTAGTCAAGACAATTCAACAAATTTGTCAACTACTGGTGTTATCGAGCATGATTTAGTTACATCATCACAACTAGCTGGGGACATAATGTGCTTGGAAATCCACTCTATGTGGTTGTAACCAAACTATAGATCACTAAGAAAACTATAAAGAAATGGAGTAACGAGAAAGTGAATCTAAGAAACTTGATCAATGATGCTAAGGAGGAGTATGATAAAGATTTTCTTGAAGTCATGCTCCACCCTTTTAACAAGTGATCTATGATTAGATAAAGTGAATTAGAAAGAAGACTGTTGCAATACCGAAGGCTAAGAAGATCTTTCTATGGTAGAGAAGCCAACTGACTTGGATTAAAGATGGAGAAACTAATTTCAAAACCTAACATGCAGATATAAAGAAGAAAGACGTGCAGGATACCATCCATGAACTTATAAATGAAGATGGCGAGGGAGTGGACGTAAGAGATGGTGTCAAATCTAATGCTATTAACCACTTTCAACAACTCTACAACATGCCACATGCTGATCACTATTCATGGGGACCTTCTTCCTAATGCAAGAGTCACAATTGATATGAAAACTAGACTATTTAGATAGGTCACTTAGGAGGAAGTCAAATTTATAGCTTTCTCCTTTAATCCATCGACGGTCCTTAGTCCCGATGGGTTTAATGGGAAATTCTTCCAAACCATGTGAATGTTCATCAAGGAAGACATTATTAAAACAGTGGTGGATTATGGAAGGTGGCAACACGGTTAGAGCATATAACTATGTAATTATAAAGATAATCCCTAAAAAGGAAGGATTCCACAAAGATAACTGACTACAGACCCACAGTGTGTTGTGGTGTCTTATATAAAAGTATTTCTAAACTCATTGCGGGTCACTTGAAAGAAATTTTATGATTATCTCTAAGGAACAAAGTTCCTTCATCCAATGAAGACATATTGTAAATAGTATGCCTCTTACATCATAATTCTTTGTTGGATTCAACATAAAACAAGCCAACGCCAAAGAATGCATTAATATTGATCTCACAAAGGCATAAGATCATGTTCAATGGCCTACGTGTGGAAGATGTTGGCCTTAACATTCAATCAACAAGGAATGAACATCATTAAGAAATGTGTACAAGCTACCTCATTTTCCAACCACATAAATGGTGCTCCATAGGGTCTCTTCACTACTAGCAATGGTCTGGTATAAGGGAATCCTCTTTCTCCCCTATTGTTCAACATTTTGATGTAAGGCCTTATCAATATGATGAACAAGGAGAAAGACTGGGGGCTCTCTGAACCCTTCAAGGTGAATTGAACCAAGGTGCTTTCTCAACTCATTTTTGCAAATGAAGTCATGCTATTCCTAGTAGGCAAATCAAGATACTCAGAGAATTCAAGAAGGTTCTCATTAGCTTCGAAAGGATGACATGTATATACATCAGTGAGATAAAATTAAAAATCTACTTTCCAAAATCTTGCCATAGTCGAAGGAGGAAGATGAACGAATCTACTGAGATGGATATTGCTAACCTTCCTACTAAGTATCTAGGGACCCATATCACAGGAAGCAGAGGCACAACTGTTGATTTTTCTATGTGTTTGGACAGTCTAAGAACTAAGGTTGATAGTTGGAGTGGCACTAAAATGTCGCTTACGGGCATGCTGGTCATGGTTAGATTGGTCATACAAAGCATGATCATGTTTGGGGGGGATGTTTTTGAGGTACCCAACTTGATCACGGAAAAAATGAAAACTATCATAACAAACTTCATTTGGATAGGATGACATCATAGCATAGCCTAGTACATGATGACCAAAACATATGAATGTAGTTGCCTAAATATTTAACATCCCCTGATCAACCTTAGAGTGTTCACAATGAAGAGGCTGGACAAGTATCTTAGGGACAAAGCTAACAATTGGTTGGAAAGGATGAAAAATAAATATGGAACTATACCTTCCATTGGAGCTCACCATTCATGAGTTTGGAAAAGCATTTTCTGTTGCAAGGAGAAAGTACACTCACTCTATTGTGTAGATGTCAATGATGTGATCAAGTTGAGGAACAACACATCAGACCATTTATCAACAGGGATAGTGCAAGTATAGTTACTTGGCACAAGATTCTCTAGAGCCTTGTCATATCCCAAAATAGCATACTATCACTCACAGAGCAATACTATACAAGCTGGCCACAAAGAATAGATTATCCAATTGGGGACTCCAGGTTATTAATTGATGTTGTCTATGCAATAACAGTAATGAAGATCATACACACCTATTTATCGGCTTTTCAATTTCCAAATATATATTGTTTATTATTAGTTTGTAGAATAGTCAGAGATCTAATAATTCATAGAATCTGGTCGACAACACCAATTGGATTACTAACAACTACACATGGACCAAGCACAACATGTATATTGTGGGCATATGTCTCACCATTTTTCGTTAGTTGATTTGGGAAGAAAGAAACAAAAGGATCCATGGAGGGATCAAGAGTTTTGAAACTTCTATTGTCCAAAATATTGATAGAGGTATTAGGACGTGTAAAAGCCAAGAAAGGCTTTTCTAAGAGAATTAATGCACAAACAAAAACTTATAGGGAAATTTTATAGAGTTACCCATGGTGTTTTTTTGTTTTATCGGCCATGATTTTTTTTACAATATAGCTTAGTTATACCATCTTTTGGCAATATATTTACCTATTCCCAGGAAAACAAGTTAAAAAAGAACAACTCATTCCACTATTTTTTGGCTCCCTGTAACCTACAATATGGAATGCTCATATAATATATAACTTTGAGTTTGTAGAAAATTAGTCTTGTTGATTATATATATATGTATATATATGTATGTATATATATATTGAAAATGATAATATGTATGCAGTACATGTATAAATATGTAATTGAGCTTTATAGATTGTATGCAAATTTACATAAATTTAAAGAACTTGAATCAATCTGATTGGACTCATCCAATGGTCAACCCTACACAAAAGTAAGAAAAATAGTAATTTATAAAAAAAATGTTTGTATGAAAATTTATAGAATGTTATGAGTATTCATACTTTAATAGATGCTATTTGACAGAACCTATTGCTATAAAGGAAAGATAATTAAATGTATGTGGTAGTTAAAGGTATAAAAATGTAGATAAGCATTGTCAAACAATTGGAGGTTGACCACAATAAAAATGTATATAAGCATTGTCAAACAACTAGAGGCTGACTTCAATTATAGCTTAATGGTATTGGGAAAAAATAAAAAAATATGACACAATGAATAAAAAAAGGTAAGGTGCAGATTTGATACTTCGTCATGGATTGTCCTTTTTGACTATGTACTTAAATATCAATATTTTAGAACATTATTTTATCCAAGTAATGAGATAGATAGTAGGAATAACATAAAGGACACTAGATCTTATTAATTTGCATCATGAAGCTCAATAAAAGGAATGAGGGAGTCCCCAACAGAAAGCTCTGATAGGGATGGCAATGATGTTGAAAAAAACCATACATAAATTACAGGACCACATCTTACACTGCATTATCGTACCAAGTGATTATGGTGTGAATATGGTTTTTTTATTTTTAAAACCACTGTGATGTTGTTAGGTTATGGTTTTGGAGAAAAATTATAGATAAAAATTGTACCACATATAATTAATTTGAAAAATATTAATAAATATATATATAAATTAGTATCTTGTTCATGCTTTTAATTGTTGTTCTCACTTAGAATACTATATCTTCAATGGCATATCATTTATAGAGAAGTAGGAACTTAATTTTTGTAATTACTACACACATGGATGTCCTCTTTGAACAAATAGTTAGCTTATATTGCCCTTTGTACATAAGAATATAACCTAACATGTTTTAATTTATATATTTTATAATCAATATCTATATGTGAACTTTCACAAACTTTTACAGTAATTTCTATAATGGTGGCACAGAGAGTTTGGTCATAGATGAAACATCTAATGCATTTTGTTTTATTTTTATTGATTTGTATCTGGAATGTCCCAAATAGAAATGTGCAAGAATTAGAAAGGGAACATAGATAATTGAAATGAGAATTCAAATTATTGTGAGTGAAATATTATTCATTAAATGGAGACATAGTTATTAGTGGTAATAAAATCAAATTGATAAAAATAAAGAAAGGTGAAGATAATAAGAGAAGCCAGTCTCCAAAGCAGTGAGAGAATAAAAAAAGACAACTGGTCCAAATATTTTACTGCCCTCTTATATTGATAATTTTCACTCCCCTCCTCTATCTCTTAGAAAATATATCATTATATTGATTTTGGATGTTATCTGCACTATATCCATGATATAAACCATGCTATATCTGCACCACTTCCATATCTAGTCACTGAATCAAGTTTATTTGTAATGAAATCCATTTTGAAACTGAAAAATACATAACCCCATTTGATATAGGAATAATTCTTGGGTGACCTAACATGTGATTATTGAAATCACTTATACTCTACAAAATTATTTATATAGTACTTATAACAGCTTAAAATTTTTACTCTAAAAGAAAAGTATTGTATTAACTTCCTAATTAACTCCTTCCAACATATATGTGTGACTATAAAAAATTCCCTATTATAAAAATTATAAGCTTACAATAATTACAAACCACTTGATGAAAGAGAATAACTTGACTAGATACTTGTTGACTACCTCCTACCTATAATATGTCATTATCAAAGTTACATACGCTACCTTTTTTAGACATGTACCTATTGATGACTAATATATGATATATAATGTGCATACAATATGTGAAAAAAGAATAACCCGGTCAATTGTTCTCTAGATCTATACAAAATACAACATAGGATGTTCATGTAACACAAATCACAATTTTTTAGATATTTTATTTTATCGATTACACACATATATATCAACGAAATTGGTACTATGTATAATGCATATTTTAAAATATGTATTTGAACAATATAGCATGTATGAGAAGTCACATAAATTACATTTACAGTAACTTGAACAAATTTAATTTGATCCGTCCAATGGTCTCCCCTAAATAAAAGTAAGAAACAATAGTTAAGGAAATATATATGTATAAAAATTTATATAGGGTTATGTTGATTCAGACTTGAACAGATCTAGTTAGATAGAACCTATGGTTATCTGTGCACAGAAGTAAAAGAGAAATGTACTAAAAGGTATGTGATAGTCGTTGGTACAAAAAGATGTAGATGAGAATTGGTGAACATATAGAGGTTGACTGAAATTATCTTTTGATTGTATTGAGAAAAAAGTAAAGTGATACGACATGTGTGATTAAAAAACAAAATGAGAAGGTGCCTATTTGGTACTTGGTCATGGGTTTCCCTTTTTGATGAAGTAGTTAATTACTATGTTTTAAAATACAATTTTATCCAAATAGCCAGATAGATATTAGGAATAGAAGGAAGTATCATGCCTCTTATTTGTTTGCATCATTATGCACGATAAAAGGAATTAGGCAAGCTCCAATATGAAGTTTCTAGTCTCTGAATTGAGTTTGTAGAGTCTGAAACTATATTGAAAATGAAAATACATAATCTCAATTGCTATAACAATACCATTTAGTTGACCTAATGTATGAAAACTGACATTACTTATAGTCTAAGAAAGTATATGTATAGTACACATAATAATTTAAATATAACACACTGAAAGAAAAGAATTCAATTAACTTCCCAATTGAATCATTAAAACATGTATGTGTGACTAAAAAAATTCCCTACCATGACAAATTATATTATTCTCTATAATTTATAAAAAATATAGTTCGGAGAATAACTCGATTAGTTACCAATTGACTATTACATATAGTTTGATACTATAAAAATTACTGACACTTCCCTTCTTAGACATGTACCTATAGAAATGTAACTATTGATGACTAATATATAACAAAAAACTTACACCCAATATGTTAAAAAAGAACAACTTGGTCAACAATTCTTTGGCTTCTTGCAGCCTCATATAACATATAAACAAATTTTTTGTAGTAAATTTGACTTATTATATATATATATATATATATATCACTAACATTGGCAATATGTATAAACATTATGTACACATAATTCTATAATCTTTATGAAAATTCACATGAATTTACGTTGACCAAAACTTAAACAAATCAAATCGGACTGTGACCCAATGATCATTCTTACACAAAAGTAAGAAAAATAATAGTTAAAAAAGGATGCCTACATGAAAACTAATGTAGGTTCATAAGGATATACTTGTACGGATCTAATTAGTAAGAATCTATCATTATCCTAATTATCCCTACACAAAAGTACAAAAATGGTGATAAAAGGTGTGTGGAAGTCGCTGGTATAAAAAGTGTAGGTGACCGCTGGTGGACAACTAGAGGATGACTAGAGTTATAGCTTGATGGTATTGGAAAAAAGTAAAATGACACAACACCAAAAAATAAGTAAAGGATATATGACAACTCAACACCACACAAATGAGATTACTCAAAACAAAACACACGATCAACAATTAATCTTTCACATTACCAAAAAAGTGGATAAGTTAAAACTGATTCCATATAACCATCATGTGTGAAAAAATATTACATCAAGGTCTATTAACATGTACAGTATCCCATACATGAATAGGTAGTTATACATGTTCAATGGTTGAGGCCACAACCAGTATACAAAAGGGATCCTATTCTACATGTACATGCCATATACATATCCAACCAAAGTCATACTACCAAAACCACATATTGGTATACATATCATCTATAGAACATGTCCCTTCATAGACCTGGGAGTACGGGGATGACACTCTACTACAACAACCAACACCTATACAACCTTCTTCTTCTATTGATCTCCAAGTTTCTCTTCCTCAACAACACAATCCTTCTCACATCACAAACAACCACCTGAAAGATGTGGTAGAGTTGAGACCAACGTCCCATTGAGAGATATAACTCTCAACCAACGGTTATTGATACAACATATCTATTACGATTGAACAAGATGAGAAGATTCAGTTAAATTGATTACACATGTTAAGCTAAAATAGATAAGCATAGCATCATACATGATTAGAAGGAATATGAATAAGATGTAAGAATATTACCTATTAACAGTTAATTTCTCTTACCACATTACATAACAAGTAAGCAGCATAAGAACAAGGCAAGGGTTAAAATCCAATGAGAATCATGTTTAATCCTAAATAAAAATACTACACATTTGTATTACTTCTATTATTAAGCCCAGGAGAGTTTGAGAAGTACCACCCAAAGTCCAACTGACCATCGCTTGGTCACAATCAGTACCATACAAGATGTAGGAGAGCCAAAATCCTAAGACCTCTTCCCCTATGTCAGTATGAGTGAACTCTGTAATACATATCAGTCAGGCTTCCTGGAACGACACATAGTCAAGCTGCTAATACCTACTCTATCCTTGGAACAGGCCACAACACTAGTAACCAGGGTATACAAACTCAATCATTCTAGGTACAACCGCAACTGTCCTATATCATATCATATATTTTGAGATATGGCCGCAATTGTTCTCCTGGCGAGGAATGGTCGCAACCATCGTCAAATCCTTAGAATCAAGATATCAAGGACATACAATCACTTGCACCTCACATACTCAACAATATGCGCTCTGAGTTTCTATTTAAGGAATACCCATTTTATCAATTAGCAAGTTTTGACACTAGAATGGATCCATGGCACAAGACACTATATGATTAGGGTTTCAGTTGATTAGTTAAAGACAATTGAGTATATTTTAAGTACATCAATAAAGATATCATGGTACTGTTCACTTCCACACATGAGTCCACACTCATCGTTACATCATCATGGTATTTACTCATGAAAGCCAATAAACATCATCATGTACTTTAATCAAGTTCAGGTTCAATAAAACAAACCAAATTGAGGTCTCAAATCAGCAATAAAGATAAACCCTAATTACCATAATCCAACAATCATGGAAGAAATTAGGTCAAACATAATCAACATAGATTCAACAAAACATAGTGTCCACAAGACCAGATACATCATCAACTGCTGAAGGTTTCTCAAGATTGGCGACCGCTGAGGATAGGTCCTCCACCTTCATCAACTATAGAGGGTCAACCACATTGGCAACTGCTGAAAGAAAAAAGTTTGTGTCTAAAGAAAACTAGGTTTCAACCCCTTCATAAACAACTAAGGTTGAACAGAAAGACCACTTAAGATACAAGGTTCAACGACCACATAGTTTCGATCATTGGAGACTGAAGGAACATGGAAAATCTCATTGACTGATGAGAAATCCAACCTTAGTGACCACTCAAGGAGATCAAATCATAGGAACCCACATGAGATCAAAATCTCCTCGACCTCATAGATCACATCTTGGAACCATTAAGGGAGAGAAAAGCTCATTAGCCACATGGATTAGTAGTTTGACCATCACTGTGAAACTGAAACCACCAAGTTGTAAAATCACAAGGACAAAGTTCAAATCCAAAACCCTAAATCAACCATCTCCATGAGAGAAAACAAAACCATATATTGAGAGACAGAAAACCAACATTTCCACAAACATGCATGCATCAAAGGGGAGTTATATACTCAAGATCTCCATAAAAACCTAAACCATAGATCATAGAAATCACCATTATACTAGGAACCACGTTTTAAGGGTACATTATTTGCATGCAAATTAAGTGTATATAACTCACCCACAAAGGAGAAGAAGCAACTCCAAGTAGCAAGAAATATACAAGGAAAGAGGGAGAAAACCCTAGCTTGATCACCTTCATAGACAAGCTAGATCCACCTCTAAGAAAGAAACAAAACCACAGGTCAAAGAGCAAGAAGGAGAGAAAAAACCCTAGGTACAAAGACAAAGAAGATAAGTTCTTCACCATCAACTCAAGCACTACCTTGGAAAACCATGGGTTCAGTCAACAAGAGAAAGAAGAAGTGGGTTAGGGAAATGGGAAAAGAAGATTATGAGGGATATCACTTACCAAGATAAAGAGAAGAGAAAAGGATCATCAAATGTTCAGCAAGGAGGGTTACTCCAAATCCTAGTTCAATATGCAAGAGGTTTCACCACCTTCTCCAAGCTTAAGCTCCACTTTCACTACCAAGAACAAGAGGGAGGAGATCCAAGGGAAACTAAGGGAGAAGAGAGGGTAAACTAGGTGTGTAAAGAGGATATTGCATGCAAAGATAGGGGCTTATATAGAATGGGGTTGTAGAGAGAGGAAGAAGGTTAGGTGTCAAGCTAACCTTGCCATGTGTCCACAAGAACTCGACCAAGCAAGCACCACACTCACACATGAAACTATGGTGATAAAACCAAGAAAAAATAGTGACCACTAATTCCAAGAAAATCCATAAACCACTGAGATTCTTAGCAAACAATCTTGACAAAATTCAACAACCGCTAGAAGATGAGAAAACCACCAGTCCCATAAAACCAAATCCTAGGGTTCTTGGAAACCAAAGAGGATCATGGGTCTCATCGACCTCTAAGACCAAGGGTATACTCAAAACGCCATTGACCAAATATAATCATGAATCACAAGATCCTTGGTGACCGCAAAAACCAAAGATCTTAGTCAAACATACTTCAAGGTCAACCATCCACTTAGGGTATCCATCCTAACCCTAATTCTCAACACATCATGTCATCACTCAAAACAAGTTGTGATAAGGTGCCCTAAGGAACCAATCCTTCAATAATGATGCCAAAACATGTGAAGCACAAAAAACATGTAAAAAATTGCAAGTTAAACCCTAAACATGGGTAAATTGCAATTACGTATAAAACAAGCACATATACGCACAACTAGCTCAAACAACATTCAAATTGGACCAAACTTGAAGCATAATCTTGTCACATGTAATCAAAGCACACTATAAGGTTTTATTGAGGTTTTAAGGATCTAAGTATGATAAGAAAGAAACTAGGTCATGGGCCTTACAGCATAAACCCCTAATAAGGATTTTGTCCATCAAAATCCTACAAAAATGAAGGCCGGTACTTCCTATGTGTCTTGTCCTATAACTCTCAAATTGCTTCCTACACACCATGATGATTCCACAAAACCTTAACAAGAAGTATATCCTTCTTCTTCATCGTCTTCACTCTCCTATCCACGATCAACACATCAACATACGACACATCCTCCTCCAACTCAAACTCCATTGGCTCCATATCTGGGTGACACTTCCTCGACATATAGATATGGAAGACATCATGCAACTTGAGAAACTCCAGAATGATCTCCAACTTATACACCACCTTCCTATCATGAGACACAATAGGGTATGGTCACATAAACCTGGGAGCCAATTTACCCTTCTTACCAAACCTCAGCACACCCTTCCAGGAAGAGACCACTTGGAGCTCCAAAGGTATGCGACGTTTATGAAAATAGGACTTCTATTAGTCCTATGTTTCCTTCAGCCATTGTTGTATCACTTTGGTATTTTCTATAGTATGTTACACTAGATCAGGACCCAAGAACTAATACTCACCTATTTCATACCAACAAAGCAGTGATCGACAACACCTTCCATATAGAGATTCATATTGTGCTATGTATATAACCCTATAATAACTGTTGTTGTAGGCAAGCTCTATCAGACTGAGATGTACATTCCAACTGCCAAGAAACTACAAGACACAAGCCCTTAGGATATCCTTCAAGGTTTGAATGGTACTCTTAGACCGACTATCTGTCTGTAGGTGAAAAGTTGTATTGAACCTCAGTTGTAACCTCATCAACATAATGTAGGTGTTCCCAAAAGAGACTTATTAATTGTGTACCTCTATCAGACACTATGGTAACCAAAATACCATGCAAACACACTATCTCATCAACATATATCTGTGTCAACTTTTATGTTGTATAAATCATTTTGACTAGCAAGAAGTGAGATGACTTAGTCAGCCTATCAACTATCACCCAAATGGAAACATGGACGTTGACTGTCCTAGAAAGACACCAACCACAAAACCCATGGTAATATGATCCCAATTCCACCGTGGTATAGGCTATAGTTGTAACGTTACCGTAGTTTTCTGAATTTTTGCCTTGACTTGTTGACAAATTGCACATCTTGCTACAAAGTCTGCCATGTACCACATCAAATAGGTCACCAATACAGATCCTTTAGTTTATGATACATATTGGTACTCCCAGTGCATCACTCATATCAAGGAATGAGACTCCTTAAGAACCAACTTCCTCAAACAATCTACATTAGGAACCCATGTTAGGTTGTGGAAGAAAACTGCCCCATCCTCTGTCTCATGAATACCATCATACCTCTTGTTGCCAAACTCTACCTTGATGTTTTGTATCATAATATCATTTTGATGTGCATCTCTGATCTATTGCATCAAGGTAAGATTCACCTACAATGGCACTAACAATCCTTCCAACAAAGAAACCTCCAACTGTATGTTCATTTGACAAAGCAACACCAACATGTCTTGCTTATGGCATACCAAGGAACACAATCGTGCCTTATCAACATATCGTGATGAAAATGACTTCCTAATCAATGCATCATACACCATGTTTGCCTTCCCTGGATGGTAGTCTATCGTGTAATCATATTCCTTGATCAACTCAATCCATCTCCTTTGTTGCATGTTCAACTCCTGCTTTGAGAATATATATATTGAAGGTTCTTATGGTCGGTCAAGATCTGACACTTTTGTCCATATAGGTAGTGCCTCCAGTTCTTCAAAGCATGTACCATAACTGCAAGCTCTAGATAATGTGTTGGTTAGTTCTCCTCGTGTTTCTAAAACTATCGTGAATCAAAAGAAAACACATTCTTGTCATGCATCAACACAAATTCCAAGCCATTCTTATAAGCATTATAGAAGACAATGTAGTGATTTTTCTTACTCTAGAAGAACTAACACCGATGCACTAGTCAAGTTCTTCTTTAGTAGCTGAAAATAACATTGACACTTGTCATCCCAGAGAAAAGAAACACCTTTCCTTGTCAACTTGGTTAGGGGTAATTCCACATAAATCAATTTGTTTATGAATATTATGTAATAGCCTTAAAAGCTTAGAAAACACCAAACCTCTATTTGGTGTCTTAGGTTCTCCCACTCCAGCATAGACTCAACCTTTTCTGGGTATGCACAAACACCTATATCGTATATCATGTGATCCAAAAAAGACACATCTATCAACCAGGACTCAAATCAAACTTGTTGAACTTGGCATACAACCTCTACTGCCTCAACATTGTCAATGCTTGTCATAAATGTTTCTCATGATGTTGAATGCATCTATAGTATATCCGTATGTCATTGATGAACACTACCACAAATTGATCAAGGTACAACTTGAACACCTTGTTCATCAAACCCATGAAAGTTGTCAGTGCATTAATTATCACAAATGGCATAACCATGAACTTGTAGTGACCATACCTAGTCCTAAAAGCTGACTTGGGTATGTCATCCTCTTTGATCCTACACTAATGGTAACGAACCTCATATTAATCTTTGAGAATAATAAGAATCCTCTCAACTGGTCAAACAAATCATTTATCATTGACAATGGGTACTTGTTCTTAATTGTAACCTTGTTCAGTTTTCAGTAATCTATGCATAACCTCATGGAACCATCCTTTTTCTTAATAAACAACACAAAATCTCGTTGAGGGGAGTGCTCGATCTGATAAAACCCTTCTCTAATAGCTCCAAGAAATGCTTCTTTAACTCAGACATCTCTTTCGGTGCCATCTTGTACGGTGACTATGCTATAGTCTGCGTTCCAGGAACAAGATTGATCTCAAAGTCAATCTCTCTAGGAGGGGGACCACCGGGAAACCCCTCAGGAAAAACATACGGAAACTCCCAAACCACATGCACCTCCTAGATACTAGGACTCCTCACCTTTATATACAACATGTTCTAAGAAATCCTCACACCCTTACCTCATCAGCCTCTTCATTGTCATAGATGACATCAGAAATGTTGAAAGAATCTCCATATCTCCTTGAAAGATTCACAAAATGTCTCCATCACAGATCGTCTCCTCCTTGGAACTATAGTCCAAGATAACCATGTAATTTTCCAAGGTATCCATCCCAAGGATCACATTGAATCCATGCATGTCAAGTGACATAAGGTCCACTTGAATATTTCATTCCAAGAAAGAAAGAATGTAAGATGAATAAACCTCCCTCAACTCAGAAAAACAAAAAAGAGGGGTTTAATCGAAGACTATCAGATCTACTACAAATAAGAAGATAACAACTATCTATAACCTCATTGGTGCTAATACAATGAGTCACTCCCGGGTCAACTCGAATAGTGACAAAAGAAGAGAAAAACAAATTAGAATGAAAAAGTTCCATCTGACCTATCATGACCGGTGGATTGACCACCCCCTTTGAGAGACTCATAGCTTAGAATTGAGTCATCGCATGTTGATGTCCATGTCATCTTCTAGATGTTCCATAGGACCCTTCCTGTGATGTTTGACCGCACCCTCTTCTAGTACCATTGTTGAACTTTTCCTATTGAGAACCCCAGTGACTCTACCTCAGTTGTTGTGTCACTTACTCATCCTTCATAAGACACTACCACTTTGTATGCCTAATTTGACCACACTTATAACAAATTGTTTCGTCTTACTACGGCCTAGACAACCCCATCACAGACACCGATGATATACTGCATGCTCTAGCTGGTGGGAAACTACATCCTTTGCCCTTGCTCAGGGACCACTGTGATGGCTTGTGTGATCTCAGCTCAGAGAAAACTAATCATTGTTGCAATTGTGGTGAAGAAAACCATGGCTTCTTAAAGCCTCCACACTAATTGTCCCTAAAATTGAGTTGGCCTCTTCTTAGCATTAGCTTTGCACTTCTTGATAGCATATTACTCTATCCACCTCAACGACTCCGAAAAGGTATCAAACCTCTTCCTATTCTCCAAAGCATATGACATCATCGTAACTCCATGCTCAAGCTCTTCTCAAACCATCAAATCCTCTCCTTATCAGTCGCCACCATGTGAGGAGTGAACCTCAATAGCTCCATGAACTTTGCCTCATTCTAGTTGAATGACATCAAGCCCTGTGAGATATTATCAAACCATAATATCTTCTCATCAATATACATCTCTGGGAAGTATCATCTCACAAACTTTTGTTGAAACTCCTCCCAACAATTCACCACTCTATGTCTCTTCTCCTACTCAATGGCCAGCACAACCCTTCAGCAGATACACTGCATGATTCACCTTGTCCTCTATTGGGATATTGAGGATCTTAAAAGCCTTGTCAAGCTTTGTTAACCATATGTTTGCATCTGTTGGGTCTCCCTTATCCACATACTTGATCGCCCCTACATGTATCATTTTCTCAGATGTCTTCCCAAAACTCTAGGATTCCACATTGGGGACATCCATCCTTGCTTGAGGTATGGACGCTCTATACACCATGGGTGAAATTGTGGCCATCAATTGTCCAAGCATGGACTAAAATACTGGATTGTCCATGGTTGTTGGGTCTAATTAAGGCACCCATATGTTTCTTCAAATCTATTAGTGGAACTCTATTCTCCCGTTCCTGCCTCCTTATGACTCCTCTTGGTACAACAAAGACACTCTCGACATGTTTTTCACTCTCTCTAGACATATTTTGAGACAACTTGACCACAAATCAGATCGTCTCAGGTGATGATTAATGCGAAAGAAAACATTAGTAGCAGATTACTGAAAATCACTAAAAATTAAAACCATTTGTAAAGAGATCCACATCCAGGAAACTCTTATAATAAGAACCAAAGTCTTATATATACATCCTGGTTCACAAAGTACATACTGTGTACCATCTCATCTCGAGGAATACATACCACAGTTGCTCTGTAAAATCTACACATAAGAAACATAAAACCTCGAGGCATTCAATGCCAAAATCATAGATCGATCATAAAAGCACTAACTACTGACTCCAAGGACCTAAGCGTACGAAGACGACATATAGGGCTCTTATCTACAAGACACGACACTCAGTATCTCCACCTAATATATCACTGTTGTCCCTGATGTTGTTGTCCTTCCCCTGCTATATGGTCCCTGCCTCCTCGTCCGCGTCCACCTAAAAATGATGGTGATCAACAGAGTGAGACCCATGTCCCAGTGAGAGATATAACCCTCCTCCAAAAATATTATTATTGCAGATAAACAGTAATAAACTAAGCAGAGGATTTTATATTAAAAAACAAGATTTAATCACTGTTAAGCAGAATAGAGCACTATCATCTTTCAAAGCATTACAACTATAAATGATAAAGTAGTAACTCATCTATTCATTTCAATAAGGAATATGAAGAACATGTATAATATGAATCCATTTAGGATACAATAAGCAATGTAACATCAATAAACAATTTTCATATTTCATACCTAAGCAAATATGCTACACGGCTTATTACATTTTACAAACATTCTTATGCCCTAAGGAAGTGAGTCGTACCGCTCAAATCCAACCTTCAGTTGCGAAACCCAAAGTCGGTGCCATACAAGATCAATGGAAGAGCCGGACTCCACAATCTCATCCGTCTCGGTCAGTGCAAGACCACAAGTAGGACCACAAGCAGGACCACAATCTCTTGCTTAAGTGACCTCAATCCCAAGGTTAGCTCTCATAGGCTACCCTTTCTCTATCCCACCTTGGTACAGGTCCCAGTGCTAGTAAATCTGATCCACAGGCCAGTTCATCGTGATCCCTGAGCCATGAACACATTAATGCTCTATCACACTGATCCATGGGCTTGTTCACCATGCTCTTATACATATCTTGACTCTACAACCGAAGTTGCACTCTAATCCTCCTATTTTCGACTAGGAGAAACCCTGCATATTCAACAATATACGCTCCGGATTAACCCGTAGGAGAATTCGATTCACCATCACCAACTACTGACGATGATGGATCTATGGCCATGGCTCTACATGATAAGGTTCCATTTGATTATTTAAGTACATTACAATATTCTTTTAGCATCAGTCAAGTTTTTAAACATGAATTATTATGACAAATGCTACAAAGAAACATGTAATACTTCTATCAAGTACTTTTCAAAACTTATAAAACATTGGAATCTCGATCACTTATCTATTCACATACCTCAACAATATCATCATCATGTTTACTGGATCTGGGTATTCAGACCCTTAGTTCATCACTAAACATGGTTACCACTTATCAGGTAACTATTACCTTCAGGTCATCTGACCAAGGTATTCACGATACTTGCTACACAAGAATCTCACATAGCTCACCAGACATATTAACCTTCTTGTCACCTCTCACTAGGCAACAAATAAAATAATGGATCACAAGGCCTCTTAACATCATAGATCATACATGGTTATGCTCATCATCTCGTGATACCTACATGGTTAGTATACTTGATAACAACCATATCAATTACATATCAATACTATGCAATACAAAGACAACACCACCATTCCCTCATTAGGGTTTCCTATCATTATCAATTATAGTTTCACTTACCATCACCCTATATTAGGGTTTCACATACCATCACCCTATATTAGGGTTTCACATATCTTGGAGCACATAGCATTATTTAAGTATTAAATCATACTTATCATTGTTCCATGTACTTAGGAACACACATCACCATCATACCTTATTAGGTTGACTTAGACTCTTACTAATGTACATGCACCTATGCTTATCACAGTGCATTACATTTATAGGCATCAAATGATAATCACTCTAAATGTATTAATCACCTAAATACTTTAGAGGTACTTCCATTCAAATCCACCTTGGGATACTTTTCAACCACTTATGGCGTTATTATCCCTTACATGGTTTGAACCAGTTGGACCTTCAAATGGTTTGGACCAATTGAACCTTCAAACGGTTTGGTCCTAAACCTTCAAATGGTTTGAGACCGTTTGGACCATCAAACAGTCTTGAATCTTTTGTTAATCAAACGATTTTGAAACTGTTGCATATCTATTGGTTTGAAACCATTTCATTTCAAACAATATTGAAACCGTTTCATCTCAAACCCCTCAAATGGTTTGAAGACCGTTTATCCCTAAATGGTTTGAGGGTCATTTAACCCTAAATAGTTTGAGGACCGTTTGATCCTCAAATGGTTTTGAAACCATTTCATCTCAAACCCCTCAAACAGTTTGAAGACCGTTTATCCTTAAACGGTTTTAGAGTCATTTAACCCTAAACAGTTTGAGGACCGTTTGATCCTCAAATGGTTTTGAAACCATTTGATCAAATTAGGGTTGAAACCGATTGAACTAAAATTAGGGTTTTGAATCCAATTGATCTAGGGTTCTGGAATTGATTGATTCTAGGGTTTTGAAATCGATTGAGTTTGATTGTTTGAAGCTAATAGGTCATGAGACAATTTGATCCTTGAATCAATTGAAACCGTTTGGTCACTAAACTATTTTCAAACCGTTTGACCTCTAAATGGTTTTGAAACCATTTGGTCGCTAAACGGTTTTGAAACCGTTTGGTCTTTAAACGGTTTTGAAACCATTTAGTCACTAAACAGTTTTGAAACTGTTTGGTTAAAGGGTTTGAAACCGTTTGAACAATTAGAATTGAGTTCGTTTGATATTTTTATCTAGAGGTGTGTGTTAATATGATTTCATCATCATCAAGCTTCAGACCTCCAAATTCTACTATCATATATATGATGAATTCATCAAATATTCAAGAAGAATTCGAGAAGAAATAAAAGATCAACATATGATGAGAAATTGAAATCAATAATAACATTGATGGGTTTAGGTTATATAACCCACCTTCAAAGTAGCTTCAAAACTTCAATATTCTCATCTTTAATGGTGAAATAATCTCCTTCAACTATCCAAGGTTCGTTCCAAAATCTTTGGATGTAAAAGATAGCCAAGGTTGAGCATCAGATGGAAGAGAGAAGAAAATGAGTGTTGAAATCCGATTTCAACCATCAATTCAAGATTAAAGATGATCATGGAGCTTATCTTCAGCTTGGGGAACGTTTTCCTCCTGCTCCTAAGCTCCTTGGTCGTCGGCCAAAGTAATGAAAGAAAGTGGGTTTCAAAAACAACCTTTCAAGTGGGTGGAAAATGGAGTATATGTATATGAATTTTTAAGAGAGAGAAAGTAGGAGGCAAGTATTCAACTCCCAAACTAGGTGCCACATACCCCCCTCTTCCTTGCTTCCACATCCAACTTTATTGCCTTCGAAATCCATTCAATTATCCTTGAATTAAAAGCAACCACTTAAGCACCTTAATCATTTAAATACTATTATCCATTGTTAGTGGACATTACTTTCTAATTAACAAATGTGAGTGGATTCTTCACCTACTTAAGATATTTTGGTTCCACTCAAGGCATTTGGACGTCCTCCCAATATAGTATTTCCCCCATAAAATTTTTAGTTGATGGGAACATCAATTAAAATATTTATTTTTGCTACAAAATAAATTAGGGTTTCAATTATGCTTATTTCTTGATTATTTTATTATCAAGATTATCTCTCCTAAAATGTAGTTCAAACAAGACGCCCCATTGTTTTGCTTTTCTCTAAATGTTACCAAGAAACAGTAGGGACTCTCTAGAGGTGGTATTTTACATATCCAACCCTAGGGTTTTAGGTAAATTGTAAATAACACCAAAACTAGTATTCAATGCACAAGTATTATTCAAACAAACTCCTTCTTGGAACTTAGGCTTACACAAGCCATACCTCATCATCATTCTCATTCTTATGATGCTATAATACTTGAGGAACATTTATCATGTAACATTTGCAAGGTAACCCCTTAAATTGGGTAAATTTCACTTTAGTCCAAGATTGGTAAAATTTTATTTCAACATTATTCAAATAGGATCAAAATTGAAACATAAGCTCTCCTTTAGTCTTAATTACTTTTCAAAAGATAAAGACAAGAATCTAAATGACTTACTTAAGAAAAACTCCTAGGGTTAAAGCATAACCCAGGTCAGGGATGTTACAATTATCCACCCCTAATAGGGATTTCATCACTAAAATTGTCAAGAGAAAAGAGAAGGGTACTTCCTCCTCATCTCTTCATCTAGCTCCCACTTAGCCTCTTCAACACCACGATGATGCCAGAGAAGTTTCACAAACATTATGTCTTTCTTTTTCAACTTTTTGATTCTTCTATCAAGAATCATCATTGGTCCTTCTTCATAAGATATATCTTCATTTAACTCTACGTCCACAGGTTGCAAAACTAACTCTGTATCAGGGTGACACTTTCTCAGCATGGATATATGGAATACTTGATGCAATCTGTGTAGTTCAGGTGGAAAATCTAACTTATAAGCTATCTTACCAATCCGTTCAGTGATTTAATAAGGCCCCATAAATCTAGGAGATAACTTACCCTTTTTCCAAAATCTAAGAACACCTTTCCAAGGTGAAACTTTGAGATATACTCCATCACCAACTTGGAATTCTAAGGGTCTTCGCCTTTTATCAGCATATGACTTCTGTCTATCCTGTGCAGCCTTTAATTGTTGTTGTATTACTTTAATCTTTTTAGTTGTCTGTTGCACTATTTCACGACCCAAAAGTTGATATTCCCCTGTTTCATACCAGCATAAAGGAGATCTACAACGTCTACCATATAATGCTTCATATGGTGCCATATCAATACAATGTTGATAACTATTGTTATAAGAAAATCCTATTAAGCTCAAGTGTAGATCCAAACTTCCTACAAACTGAAGGACAAATTCCCTAAGAAAATCCTCCAAGGTTTGTATAGTCATCTCAGATTGTTCATCGGTCTGTGGACGAAAGGCGGTACTAAACCTTAACTGCGTACCCAAAGCTTTATGCAGTCGTTCCCAAAAACAACTCATGAACTGGGGACCTCTATCAAAACAATTTGTAGTTGGAAGCCCGTGTAAGTGCATTGTCTCATCTATATAGATTTGTGCAAGTTTCTCAGAAGTATAGGTTGTTTTGACATGAAGAAAATGTGTTGTCTTAGTCAACCTATCAAATATCACCCAAATGGAATCATGGCTTTTAGCTGTTCTGGGTAAACCAATCACAAAGTCCATGGTCAGATGATTCCATTTCCACTGTGGTATAGGTAAATGTTGCATTGTTCCTACGTGCTTTTGATGTTCAGCTTAAACCTGCTGACATACTGGACACCTCATTACAAACTTAGCTACATTTTTCTTCAATCTCGGCCACCATACATATCTTTCAAGTTATGATACATTTTGGTGCTCCCTGGATGCATTGCATACATAGATGAATGAGCTTCCTCCAATACTAACTTCCTTAAGTCATCGACATCAGGTACTACCATTATACCATGGTAACAAACTACCTCATCATCTAACTCATGAAAACCATCCCGTTTCTCACTACCATACTCTGACTTGATCTGCTGAATTACAATATCAGCCTATTGTGCCTCTTTAATATGTTGTCTTAGAGTAGGTTTCACTTGCATCTCAGCTAACAGTCTAGCTAACAAAGATACTTTAAGCCGTACATTGTTTTGCCTTAAAGAGACAAGCATGTCTCATTTAAAGCACACTCAGGAGTTCAATTGTGCTTTGTCTAAGGTTGGCGACGATGATTTTGTACTTAGTGCATCAACCACTACATTAGCCTTTTCCTGGATGATAATCAATTGTACAATCGTAGTCCTTGATTAAATCCATCCAGTGGCATTGCCTCAACTTCAACTCATGTTGCGAAAAGATGTATTTTAGGTTCTTATGATCCGTGAAAATCTGGAAGGTCTCTCCATAGAGATAATGTCTCCTGATCTTCAATGCATGAACCACCGCAGCTAATTCTAGATCATGTGTCGGATAATTTTCCTCGTGTTTCTTAAGTTGTCGAGAAGAAAAAGAAATCACTTGATTACCCTGCATCAACACACATCCTAGACCATTCTTAGAAGCATCACGGAAAACAATGTATTCCTTTCCCTGCTCAGGAAAAGATATGCACTGGTCAACTTGTCTTTCAACAACTAGAAAGAATGTTGACACTTGTCATTCCAGACAAAAGGAACCTCCTTCCTCGTCAACTTGGTTAGGGGTAAGGCTACAGAACTAAAGTTCTTAATGAACCTCCTATAGTAGCCTGCCAGTCCTAGAAAACTGTGTATCTCTTTTGGTGTCTTTGGTTGTTCCCATTCCAAGACATATTCTACCTTTTTAGGATCAACATGGATACATGAGGAAGATATTACGTGTCCTAGGAAAGACACTTCTGATAACCAGAAGTCACACTTACTAAACTTAGCATATAGCTTGTGCTCTCTTAGCAAACTCAAGGCCTGACAGAGGTGTTGCTCATGCTGTTGAGCATCTTACTGTAAATCAGGAATTCATCTATAAAGACTACTATGAATTGATCAAGGAATGGATGAAAGATTTTTTTCATGAGTTCCATGAATGCAGCTGGTGCATTAGTCAGTCCAAATGACATAATTATGAACTCATAGTGACCATACCTTGTCTTAAAGGCTGATTTAGGTATGTCACTCCGCATGATACGTAATTGATGGTATCCTGACCTCAGATCTACTTTAAAAAAGATAGTTGCACCAAGCAATTGGTCAAACAGGTCATCTATCCTTGGAAATGGATATTTGTCCTTTATGGTTACTTTGTTTAGCTTCCTATAGTCGATGCATAATCGCATAGTCCCGTCTTTCTTTTTTACAAAGAGAATTAGAGCACCCAGTGGTGAAGTACTTGGTCAAATAAAACCCTTTTCAAGCAAATCCTATAACTATTTCTTGAGTTATGCCATCTCAACAGGTGCCATTCTATAAGTGTTTGAGCTATTAGTTGTGTTCCCAAGATTGAATTAATCTCAAAATCAATCTCTCAGGCCGGAGGAATGGCTTGAAGTTCCTCAGGAAACACATCCTCAAACTCCCTAACAATCGAAACTTCTGAAAGACTAGGACTCTCTGCTCTGGTATATACCACATGTGCCAAGAATGTGAAGCATCCTTGTCTCATCAACTTTTCTACTACCATAGCTGACACTAGACAGGTTGGAAGAATCTTTCTATCCCCTTGAAAGACCCATTTAACACCATTGCTTGTGAACATAGCCTGCTTGGAACCACAATCCAAGACAACCTTATACTTTTCTAGGGTGTCCATCCCAAGAATAATGTCAAACCCATGCATCTCAAGTGGTATAAGATCTACCCGAATGCTATGTTTAGAAAAGGTAAGAATGCAGGGAGAACATACCTCCTGTAACACTGTACATCCAACTAACAGAGTTTCTAATAACAAGTTATTTACTCTATGGCTGATAGTCATACTGTAGTCATGAATCACTTCTCGAGTGATAAAGGAATGTGTAGAACCCAGATCAATCAAAATAGAAACAAAGAAGGATGAAGACATATCAGAATGAAATAATTGCATCGGACCTGTCATGACCCATGGATTGACCACTTCCTCTGGCTGATTCATAGCATAGAATCTTCCCGTTGTTGGTTGTCGACCACTCGCCCTGTTGTTTGATGTAGATGAACCAACTTGGGATGCCTAACCACATCCTCAAGTGCCACTGCTAAACTGTCACCTTTGAGAGCCTTGTTGACTTGCCCTCGGTGGTTGGGTTACACTTACAACTTTAGCTAGACAATCTGTCATCAGATGTCCTATCTCCCACATTTATAATAGACTTTGTTCTCCCATTGTGGCCTAGATGGTCATGTTAGTGACATTGATGCTGAGCTATGGGCTCCCTCTGGTGGTAAACTATGAGCTCTACCCTTGCTAGATGTCCACTGTGTATGAGAATTAAACCTCGATGGTGTTGTTGGTGCAGAAAACATTAGTTTCTTAAAACCTTCAGACCTCTGTCCTTGGAACTGTGTATACACTTTCTTATTGTTGGCTTGAATTTTATCAGTTACAGACCTTTCTATTTGCGTCACTAACTCCACAAAGGTAGAAAAACTCTCTCTATTCTCTAGAGCAGATATTGGTGTGGTCTAATCAACGTTGAAACTCTTCTCAAAATGTTGAATCCTCTACTCATCTGTAGCAGCCATGTGCGGACAGAACCGCAGAAGTTCCATAAACTTAGCTTCATACTCACTAATGTTCATTTGTCCTTTCCTTATCCGCTCAAACTGAGAAATCTTCTCATCCAAGTAAGTCTTGGGAAAATATCTACTAACGTATTCATGTCAGAATTCTTCCCATCTGACTTCAACACCTGACCTTTTGCCTTCTTCTATGGCCCACCAATGGACATCACTCCCCTTCAATAGGTACACCACATGCTTAACCTTCTCATCTTCTCGTATATTAAGAAATCTGAAGGACTTTTCCAACTCAGTCAGCCACAAGTCTGCGTCTGTTGGGTCAGTTGTTCTAGCATAATCAGTGGCTCCTACACGTCGAAGTCGTTCAAAAGTCTTGCCAGCTTCATGTCCCTCATTGTGAGCTAGTTCCCTAGGTGCAGGTGGTGGCATCCTATCTGCCATATGTGTCATAGTCGCCATGAACTACCCAAATAGAGCATGGAAGGCTGGGTTTTCTAATGTAGCTTAGTAAAGCTAGGGATGTTCAGGTAGTTGTCCCTCTTTATCCCGATTCCTTACACCTCCTCCTGGTGCAACAACACTACTTTCAGCAGCATGTTCTTTGTGTGATCCAGCCATCTTCAAGCTTTACTTCTTCTCCTAAGAGTAGAAGTCACTATCAGATAAACTGGAAGACACTAGAACAGACTCAACGACCTTAATTTTATGTCTCTATAGACACAGCAAACCATAAGCTCTGATACCACTAAACTTGAGATGACCTGACCACAAATCAGACCGTCTTAGGTGATGATTAATGCAGAAGAAAACATTAGCAGCGGATTGCTAAAAATCACTAAAAATGAAAACCATTTGTAAAGAGATCCATATCCAGGAGATAAGAGGAGAAATTCATTAGAAGATGCTAGGGTTAGGCCGCAGGAGCAGCGGCGGCCGCGGGAGCGGCGGCGACTGGGGTAGAGGCTATGGTGGCCATGGTTACATGCATGCTGATCGTCCACCGGACAACCTTCAACCGACTGTGGAACAGGAAGCTCCGATCTCCCATGCAGATAGCACCACCGATATGGAAACATCACAGCCTGACAGTAATCAAGGATATCCCTCCCAGAATGGCGGCGCTGCGAAAGCATCATACAAAGATGCCATCACAGGCAGCGTCGGGGGCACACTCACGTTCTTAAACCCAATATCACCGGACATGATTAAAGACTCAAATATCTCCATCGACGCCTCCGGCGTCCTACCTTCCATTACTATCCGTCGGGAGGTCATCCAACCGCTCTTGGAACCCTGGAGATTCACGGTTGTCATGAAGGCCATAGGGATTAAATTTGGATTCCATGTTTTGGTTAACAAGATCCAATCCCTCTGGCGGCCGAAAGAACCCTTCAGGGTAATTGACCTAGAACAAGGCTATTACATTATCCAGCTTGCCAACGAGGACGACTATGTGACCGCCATGACCGGAGGCCCGTGGACCATCTTCGAAAACTACTTATCCGTGCAACCTTGGTCCCCCATGTTCCGTCCTTCCGACCCAATCCCAAGGAAGATGAGCGTATGGGTCCGAGTTACTGATCTTCCGGTCTTCCTATACCAGAACCAACTGCTGTGGAGCGTGGGCAACCTGGTCGGTAAGACCATCAAGAACGATTCCACAACAACGCAAGGCAACCGTGGGAAATTCACCAGGATTGCGGTCGAGGTCGACACCTTCCAGCCGCTACTCCCCGCGGTCTTCATCAACAACGAGCACTTCAAGCTCCAATATGAAAACCTACCTTCTGTCTGCATGAGATGCGGCCGCGTGGGACATACGAATGCAGAATGCAAGTTCCTTCCACCAGCGAACAATGTGGCAGGCGCATCCTCGTCGACCCCCATCCCACTTCCGAGTGTCACATACACTATGGCTATCCATGCCCAAAAACCGGAACTACGTAAGGCGCCAACCAAGCCTCCCCAGCCTACAACAAAGGACCCCGGGAACAAGAAGCAAGGTGATGACACCCCGATCCCAGTCTCAGATAATGAGGACTCGGAAGGGGAATGGGAAACAGCTATGAGCAAAAAGAAAAAGAAGCAGGCAAAGAAAAAAGCAGCGGCAGCTATGGCGTCCAAGCCGCCTGTAGCCGACAAGGCCAAGAACAAGAAGGACACAGAGAAGGATGACACCGTGATCACTCTCGATGAAGATGAAATAAGCAAAGGGCACCCTCCATCTGGGGAGCAAGGACCCCCTTTCCATTTCCAGGCCGCTAAGGCTAGCGATACCACGCACCCCAAACACACCCTGCTCCGCTACAGCCAGGGAGGCAATGGGTTTGTGATGCTCCGTAACCGGAAGATAGTCTATCAAATAGTCCAGAGCCCAGACCGGGTGAGGAAGAATGGCCGCACTCTTGATACCCCACCGAGCGCTGAGCCCCCAACAGAGAAGAATGGTGTGACTCGCAGTCTTAACTTTCAGGAGGACGGCGATCCCCCTCCACCACAGGCAGACACCACTATGGGTGAAGAAGAAGATGCTCATCCCGATGCACAGGCTGTGGGCCTGTGTACCGCCATTGCTTAATTCCCACCCTCTTCCACCGTTCCCCTAATGAACTTCTGCTGCTGGAATATACAGGGGGCGTGTAAGAAAGGTAAATCAAGTACATTAAGAGACCTTAAGCGTTCTCACAAACTTCAAGCTCTTGTTGTCTTGGAACCACGTCGTAGTGTCCAAATCGCAACTGATATCATCAAAAAAGTGGGTTTCTCCTCCTCTCACCGTGTCGAAGCCATCAGTTTCTCCGAAGGGATTTGGCTCCTCTGGGATAATGCCTGTATCGACATTGATATTCTGTATAGCCACCAATAGTTTATCCATTGCAAAGTTAATAACCATTGGTTCTCAACAGTGGTTTATGCCAGCCCGAACCCAATCAAGCGTAGGTTCCTTTGGAAGCGCCTGGAGGAACTCGCAGCGTCGATCAGCTCATCCTGGATTGTCATGGGAGACCTGAACACAATGCTTGATGTCTCCGAGAAGATGGGGGGATCGTACTTCGACAAATCTGCTTCTAAGCGCTTCAATGAGTGCCTCCTTCATACCGGCCTCTTTGATGCAAAAAGTTAGGGTCAATTCTTCACCTTCCATAGGGGTTGTATGAAGGAACGCTTGGATTGAGCTCTCATCAACGATGACTGGTTGCAAGTGCATGCTAACACCACCGTCACTGTCCTTCCCCGAGTTAACTCAGATCATAATCCTCTTCTCCTCACCTATAAGGCTGCCCCTTCACGGGTGTCCCACACTTTCAGAACGAAAGGAAGTTGGCGCCTCGACCCGTCCTTCTATTCAGATGCCCTCTCATCCTGGAGTAAGGGCGCCCCTTTCACAGATGCTTTGCAAGGTTTTAAGCTCGTTACCCAGAAATGGGATCATCAGAGATTGAATATGCATCACAAGGAAAAACATTTGATGCTCAAATTCATTAACAACATTTAGGTATCCTCCCAATATTCCAATGGTACTATTTCTTCTGATGGGTCTATACTTCTATAGGAGCGCTATACACAATTGCTTCTTGCGGAAGAAGCTGAGTGGCAACAGAAGGCGCATATTGACTGGCTCACTTTGGGGGACAATAACACTAAATTCTTCCAATCCTATGTCAAGGCCCGACGTCACTTTAACAAAATCACCAAGCTCAAGGATACCATGGGAGTCTGGGTTTCCACACCACAGGGCATCCAATCCCTAATCCTGGAGTTTTTCTCTAATATGATCACTTCTACTTTCAGGCTTGATCCGCGGAACCTGGCCGATTTTGCAGGTGTTTTTTCTCCCATCTCTCAAGCATGCTGCAATGCCTTGTTCGCTATGCCTACCGCTAAAGAAGTCGGACACACGCTCTTTCTTATGTTCCCTTCTAAAGAGCCCGGGCCTGATGGTGTTTATAATGAGTTCCTGCAAACTAACTGGAACGTTGTTGGTGGATCTATTATGCTCACTTTCAGGAACATCTTCAGCACACAAATTATCTATGAGAAGTTGGCGGAATCGCACATGGTGTTGATCCCCAAAGTTAAATCACCTCAAAGATGCAATGACCTTCGGCCCATTTCCCTGAACAATGGATGTTTCAAGCTCCTTTCCAAGGTCTTGGTTGAACAAATAAAGCCCTTCCTTCAGGAGTGGATCTCTCCATCTCAACTGGCCTTCATTCCCGGGCGTTCGATGAGCGACAATATCCTGCTTCTCCAAGAAATCATTCACTCCATGAGATCACGTTCGTCCAAGAAGAATTGGATGTGCATCAAGCTCGACTTATCAAAAGCTTTTGATCACATGAACTGGGACTTCATCAGCGACACGTTGCGCCAGACCAGCATCCCAAGTAATGTCTGTAACATTATCATGAAGATCATTACAAAGGGCTCCACCTCTGTACTTTGGGAAGGACAACCCTTGCCTTCGTTTAAAGCATCACAAGGGGTTCGACAAGGCGACCCGATCAACCCCTATCTCTTTGTTCTCTGCATGGAGCGCCTGAGCCAGGAGATTAACATCGTTGTGGGAAATAATACATGGAAACCTATGATCCTTACAAGAGGGGGCACTCCAATTTCGCATATTCTGTTCGCTGATGATATCCTTATCATGGGCGAGGCATCTGTCACCCAGGAGGTCAAGATTATGGATACTCTTACTAAGTTTTCTAGAGTCTCAGGTCAGGTCATCTCTCCTGAGAAATAGAAGTGTTTCTTCAGTGTTAATACACCCAGGTCCGTCATCTGGGCTATCAGCAGGAAACTCAACATCCCCTGGACGATGGACTTAGGCAAGTATCTAGGGGTGCTGACACTGCATCACCAGATTAACAAGTCTACCCACGCGGACCTCACTACTTCTCTTCGCAGCCGCATGAACAGCTGGTCTTTGAAACACCTGTCTCTTGCTGGGCGCATCACCCTGGCTCGCTCCACGCTTGCATGTTATTGTTCAGCCTGGTATGATGTTGCACGCTTGGGCGTTACAGGTTGGTCCTTAAAAGTGTTGCCCGATATGATGTCTTGGGTGTTGCACTTGAGGAGATGCTGCTCGTTACCAGCTTTGTGGTGTTGCTGACATAGTGCCTTAGTGGCTTGGGTGATAGGAAGTGGACGTTAGGGTTTGCTGTCGTAGGCGTTATGAAGCTTACCTTCTTCCTTGGCCGATATCTTCTTGTGGTCCTATCGGATACCTAGGTGATAGTGGTTGGGCGATACAGCAGGTGGTGAAGAGTTGCATGCTTAGCCGATACAATGTTGGGCATCACACTCTTTGGTGAGAGATGATGTGCTTTTGGTGAGGGCTATCCCTTACCCGAGATGCTTTTGGTGAAGGTTGTTCCTTACCCGATACACCTATAGTGAGGGTTGTACCTTGTGTTCAGTTGGTAACCCTAATGCTTGTTATGCTTTGGTATATGAGGCTATTATGCTTGATATATATAAGAATTCTATGCTTTGATACACTCATCTATGTTGCATGGTTGACCCTCATAATAAATTAAAGGATTATAGATGTTACTTGTATAAGTACCATTGTTTTCTCTATGATCATGCTAACCATGAAGGTTCCATGTGTATGGATATGAAACCAGATAATAGTCTTGGTGATGGCATGACAATGATATGATGTTGAAAATCAAGGGTTACGATGAACTGAGTGATATATGATGGGTGTTACCCATGGAATGGAAATGTGTTCCTTGATGATGGGATTGAGTCCCAGTAATGTTGATCCTTGCAATGGATCTTGATGATTGGCAAGAGGCCAAGTGGTAACATGTAATGTTGGATCCTTGTGATGGATCAGGATGATTTTGATGGCTTTGAGAATAAGAGTGGCAATGTAACACATGATACTAAGATCTATATTGTTTACTTGTATTTTAGATTACATGTTACATAACTTGGTTTAATCATGCAATCTGCTTAAAATGCATTAATTAATTACAGATGAACCTTTCATGTATTTTGCCATGTCCATAGATCCATCATTGTCCGTAGCTGGTGATGGTGAAACGGGTTCTCCTACGGGTTAACCTGGAGTGCATATTGTTGAATATGTGGGGTTTCTCCTAGCTGAAAATAAGAGGATTAGAGTGCAACTATAGATGTGTATAGAGCATGGTGAACAAGCCCATGGATCAGTGTGATAGAGCATGGTGAATAATCCCATGGCTCAGTGTGATGGAGCATGAATGTGTTCATGGCTCAGGAGCACGGTAAATAGGCCTGTGGTACAAGGTATGCTAGAGCCGAGACTTGTACTAAGGCGGGCTAGAGAAAAATGGGTAGCATGCGGGAGCTGACCCTGTGGCTGAGGCCACTTAAGCAAGAGACTGTGGTCCTGTTTTGGTTCTCGTGTACTGACTACGAGGAGGTGATGTCGTGGAGTCTGACTCTTACATTGACCTTGTATGGCACCGACTTTGGGTTTTAAAACCGAAGGTTTGATTTGAGCGGTACGACTCATTTCCTTAGGGTATAATAAATCGTAATACAATCGTAAAGTATATTTGCTTAGGGCAAACACAGAACATTGGTTGAGGCCTTGTTTGAATAGTTGCCCTAGTTTTTATCTTGCAGCTAATTACATGTTCCTCAGATGATATTATAAGTTCCTAATAGACTTGTCTTGTCAATCATGTTCCATATTATTATCTATGCATATGCTTCCTAAATATCTCAGTAAGATGTTGTAACAAGTTAGTTCTGCTCAGTATGCTGCTCATATACGATCTGCTTATATCGGTTACCTATTTTATCTATTATAGCTCTCCTTTGAGGTTTTATAGTTTTGGCGGGGGTTATGTTTCTCGCTGGGACTCTGTTTCTCACCCCATTGGTTTAAAACCCTTTTTAGGTGATCAATATAGATGTGGTTGTGGTTGTGAGGTTGCGGCCGAGTACAAAGAAGAATAGTAGAAGGCAAGAGATGGATATGCTGCTGTTTTGGGTGTTTTGTAGTAGCATCCTAGAGTCATCCATGTACTCTTAGGTCCTTGGAGGTGTTTTGACAAAGTTTCACGATGTATAGTTGATATGGTTTTCTTGTATCCTGACGATGACCTGGCTAGGTCCGTTATGTATATAAATAGGTGATGCATCCTTTATGGATAAGGGACAACTGGATCCTATGAACTGTGGACATGTATCAAGTTGATGTATATTTATATAACATGTTTCTTTGCCGGATATAGATCTGGTTGTAATAGTTCCTTTATTATCTGCTTTCCGCAATCAGTTTTAATTAACTCATGTTTTTGGTAATATGTGCTTTATGGAGGTTCTGCACATTTTCACTTGGCTTTTCATTTTCTGTGTGATAGCGGGATGTCATATATTAAGTTGGTATCAGAGCTCTAGGTTCACTGAGTCTATAGAGATCTAGGACTAGGTTTTGTGTCTATTCTTGTGATTTTTCCAGATTTTCTCACAATAACCTTCTGCCCCCAGCAGAAGGTAAAGCTTAAAGATGTCTGGAAATCATGAAGAACATGTTGCCGAGAGAAGTGATGCTACATCTGTTGATGGTGCATGAGTGCAGGCACATGAAGATCGGGTGCCTAAGGTCCTCCAAATCGACCCAACCATTCTTGAGAATCTTGTCTACCCACACCTTATGGGATAGGTAATGGAAACAATGAATCTCATGGTGGAAAGATTCCCAATGCCTCTGCCAAGAGCACATGCTCCCCATGGTGAATCTTTGGGTATTGGGAAGACCTTCGAGCGGCTTTGCCGAGTCAGAGCTTCAGATTATGCCGGAACGACTGATCTAACGGATGCATATTTGTGGCTGACAGGTCTTGAGAAGGCCTTCTAGATCCTCGACATCCCTGAAGCAAACAAAATCAAGCATGCCATCTACCTTCTAAAGGATAGTGTTGGCCACTGGTGGGCCATCGAGGAAGAGAAGCAACCCGGTGAGGTGATCTCTTGGGACGTCTTCCGACGGGAGTTCGTGAGTTGATACTTCTCGAAGACCTATCCGGATGGAAAGATCAACCAGTTCGAGCGTTTGCGCCAAGGATCTCTAAACATCACTCAGTATGAAGCCACATTTATGGAGTTGTTGCGGTTTTGTCCTCACATGGCGGTGACGGATGATGAGAGGATCAGATGGTTTGAGAAAGGTTTGAGTGTCGAGTTGTCGACACCTGTTGCTTCTTTAGAGAACCGAGAATGGTTTGCCACATTTTTGGAGTCTATATGAAGGATTGAATGGTCAGTCTGAGAGAAGATCGACACCTGTTGCTTCTAGTGCACCATCTCAGTGGTCCCTGAGTAAGGGAAGAGGACGCGGTTTTTTGCCATCCAGAGCCTACAGTACAACTTCAATAGCAGTGACAGGGCCATCTAGGCCACAGTTAGAGGATAGGTCATGCTATCTTTGTGGACAGACATGGAATATGAAGTTGAATTTCCCAAGAAGAGACGTCGAAGTGACACAACAACCAAGACCGAGTCAACAAGGATCAAATAGAAAGTAGTTTAGTGGTGCCAGAGGGTGAGGACACGGCCAAGCGTCACAAGCTGGATCGTCTGCTCAAGGAAGCAGAGGGCGTAGATGACATCAAGCAATGGCTCGATTCTATGCTATGAGTCATCCAGAGGCAATAGTCAACCTGTGAGTGGTGGAGGGTCAGTTGGAGTTATTTCATTCTGATTTATCTTCTTCTTACTTTGTATCTATTTTGGTTGACCCGGGTGCGACACACTCTTTTATCACTCGTAGTATGCTTGATAGTTGTGTTTTACTTGGTAGTTGTAAGAAAGATAACTTGTTGTTAGAAAACCCCTCTTGATGGTTCCTCGATGCTTCAGAGGTGTGTTTATCTTGTGTTCTATTCTTTCAGGACACAACATACAAGTGGACCTCATACCACTTGATATGCATGGATTTGATGTAATCCTTGGGATGAATACCTTAGAGAAGTATAAGGTTGTGTTGGACTATGGTTCCAAGCAAGCGGTGTTCGCTGATGATGGTGAGAAGTGGATCTTCCAGGGAGATAGGAAGATTCTTCCGATGTGTTTGGTATCAGCTATGGTGGCAGAGAAGTTGTTACAGCAAGGTTGTAGAGCGTTCTTGGCTCATGTTTTGGATACCAAGGCATAAGGTTCAAGCCTTGAGGATGTGCCTATTTTTAGAGAATCTGCATATGTATTTCCTAATGAGTTTCCTGGTGTTCCCCCACCTCGAGAGATTGATTTTAAGATCAATCTAGTGCCAGGAACACAACCAGTTTCTCAGACACCATACATGATGGCTCCAACCGAGATGGAAGAGTTGAAGAAGTAGTTACATGAGTTTTTGGATAAAGGTTTCATCAGACCGAACACATTGTCGTGGGGTGCTCCAGTCTTGTTCGTAAAGAAGAAGGATGGATCAATGCATTTGTGCATAGATTACCGACAGCTGAATAAAGTTACGATCAAGAACAAGTACCCTTTGCCGAGGATAGACGATCTGTTTGATCAGTTACGTGGTGCTACCATGTTCTCAAAAATAGATCTACGGTCCGGATATCATCAATTGAGGATCAAGGATGAGGACATACCAAAGTCAGCTTTTAGGACAAGGTATGGTCACTTTGAGTTTGTGGTTATGTCGTTTGGGCTAACCAATGCACCTACTGCCTTCATGGATCTGATGAACATGGTGTTCCATCCATTTCTAGATCAGTTTGTTGTGGTTTTTATAGATGACATATTGATCTATAGTCGAAATAGTCAACAACATGAACAACACATTTGAAAAGCGTTGACTCTCCTTCGCCAGCATCAGTTGTATGCCAATTTCAGTAAGTGTGTGTTCTGGCTGAAGAAAGTGACTTTCTTGGGTCATGTGATATCCATGGAAGGAGTCAGAGTGGATCCCAAGATGGTGGAATCAGTTGCATAATGGGAGCAACCGAAGACGCCGATTGAAGTTTGAAGTTTTCTAGGTTTAGTAGGATACTACAGGAGGTTTATAAAGGACTTTAGTATGATCGTGTTGTCGTTGACAAAGTTGACCAAGAAATATGTACCTTTCATTTGGGATGATCGTTGTCAGCAAGCTTTTCAGAGATTGAAGGAGAAGTTGACTAGTGCTCCAGTGTTATGTTACAAGAGCCTGGGAAAGGCTATGTTGTTTTCTGTGATGCTTCCAAGAAAGGCTTAGGTTGTGTGCTAATGCAGGAGGATCATGTGGTTTCTTTTGCTTTGTGACAACTTAAGAAACATGAGGAGAGCTATCTGACACATGATTTGGAGCTGGTAGTGGTGGTCCATGCATTAAAGATTTAGAGACACTATGTTTATGGGGAGGTGTGTCAAATCTTTACGGATCATAAGAACCTGAAGTATATCTTCTTGCAGAGTGAGTTGAACATGCGACAACGTCACTGGATGGAGTTGATCAATGATTGTGATTGCACCATTGAGTATCATCCTGGTAAGGTGAACGTGGTAGCTGATGCGCTTAGCAGGAAGTCTTCTTCTCTTTCTATGAAGAAGGCACAGTTTCTTTGATATGCCATAGGCGGGATATGTTTGTCTCTTTGCGGTAGATGAATGTACAGTTGGAGGTATCCTTGTTGGCAGGACTATTGGCACAGATGCAAGTGAAGCCTACGTTGAGGCATCAGATCAAAGAAGCACAGCAGACAGATGTTGCAATTCAGTTGATCAGATCAGAGTTTGGCAGTGAGAAGCGTGATGGCTTCCATGATTATGAGTAGGGACGAGTTTGTTATCATAATAGGATGATGGTTCCCGATGTTGATGATCTAAGGAAGTTAGTGCTTGAGGAAGTGCACACGTCAATGTATGCTATGCATCCATGTGTCACCAAGATGTATCATAATCTAAAGGACCCGTATTGGTAGCCTGGCTTAAAAAGAGATGTGGTCGAGTTTGTCTCTAGGTGTGTAGTATGCCAGCAGGTTAAGGTTGAGCATCAGAAGCTGGCAGGTATGTTGCAACCCATGCCAATACTACAATGGAAATGGGATCATGTAGTCATGGATTTCATAGTTGGTCTTCCATGGACAGCTAGAAATCATGATTCCATCTGGGTGATAGTGAACAGATTGACAAAATCTTCTCATTTCATACCTGTAAAGATGACATATACAGTAGAGAGGCTTGCTCAGGTGTATTTGGATGAGATAGTGCATTTGTACGGTGTGCCAGTAACGATAGTCTCTGACAGAGGTCCTTAGTTCTGAGTTGTTTTTGGGAACAGTTGCACAGAGCGTTGGGAACACAATTGAGGTTCAGTAACGCTTTCCACCCGCAGACAGATGGACAATATTAAAGGACTATTCAAACTTTGGAGGATCTTCTCAGATCATGTGTTTTGCAGTTCCTAGGCAGTTGGGACATGCATCTCAGTTTGATAGAGTTCACCTACAACAACAATTACCAACAGAATATCTACATGACACCTTATGAGGCTTTATATGGTAAGAAGTGTAGATCTCCTTTATGTTGGTATGAGTCCAGTGAATATTAGCTTTTGGGTCCTGAGTTAGTACAATAGATGACAAAGAAGATCAAGGTGATAAAGCAACAGTTGAAAGTGGCACAGGATAGACAGAAGTCGTCGTAGATAATTGCTGATGACCTCTAGAGTTCCAGGTGGGAGACAAAGTGTATCTCAATGTCTCACCATGGAAAGGTGTGTTGAGGTTTGGCTGGAAAGGCAAGTTGGCTCCCAGGTATATGGGGCCATATCTGGTGATAGCACATGATGGAAAAGTGTCTTACAAGTTAGAGCTACCGCCAGAGTTGCACAGGTTACATCCAGTGTTCCATGCCAGTATGCTAAATAAAAGTCATCCTAGCACAAAGATAGTGATACATCCAGTTGAAGTTGAGCTTGATGAAGATGTGACCTACGAGGAAGGTCTAGTGTTGATTCTTGATAGAAGAGTGAAGAATCTGAAGAGGAAGGACCTGGTTCTTGTGAAGGTTCTTTGGCATCATTGTGGCATTAAGGAAGCCACATGGCATCTTGAGGAAGAGATGAGGAGGAAGTATCCCTCGCTTTTGTCTTCAGATTTTGGAGGAGAAATCCTTTTGTAGGGGTTTATGGCTTGTAAGGACCCTGATCTCCATTTTGGGCTTACCCTATTTGCTTTGCCTAACCCTGTGTTTAAGAGGCTTTCCTAATCACCTGAGTTGTAGTTAGGGTTTGTTTGTGCTCTATTGAGAGGTTGAGGTGCAACTTGCAAATTTCCCAAGTTTTAGGGTTGGTGTGCAAGATTGTCACCTTCAGAGATGTCTTTCTCTCTCCTTGCATCTTCTAAGGTTGAGAGGATGGGTTGGGATCTTTGCTTGGGTAGCTTTGGGCTTTTTGAGCCTTGTTTGAGTTGTGTTGATCCTTATTGGAGCTTGGATCGGGTTGGACCTTGGTGTATCGGCCAGGGTTGTATCAGCCAGGGTGTATCGGGCAGGGTTGTATTGGCCAAGTGGTGTATCGGCCATGACACCATGTTGGGCGATACACACCCCTCTTGACCTAGCCTTGTTTTTGTCACCATTCTTTGGACAAGTGGATGTTGATTTGCTAAGTGGGTGGAAAGTCATGGACATGTGGTTTTGGGGGTTAGCATGTGGCATGACCCGAGGACAAGTGTGTTAGGGGCGGGTGCCACCTTGCCTTTCTCTCCCCCTTCACCCCTTAGTATATAAGCAACCCTTCTTGCTTGGTAGGCCTCTTTGGTACCCTTATTTTCTCCCTTTCCTTTGGTGGCCGAGCTAGGAGAAGAGAAGAGGAAGTGGTGTCCAATACATCAAGGGTGGTGGCCGATACAATTGGTGGCTTGGCCAATATCCTTGGTGGAGTCTTCTTCTTCCTCTAGTGGTGGCCAAAACCCTAGAGTGTGGCTTGCCCTTTCTTCTCTTGTGGTGGCCGAAGGTGGTGCTTGAAGCTTGGAGCTTGGAGTTTGTGCTTAAGGCGGGTTACATAACTCCTACCCTAGCTATATTACCTTCTCTTTATGTTGCTTATTTATGTGCTATCTTGATCGGCCATGCTTATCTTGTTGGTAATATCTTTGTCTAGTATGATTTCTTGACGTTGTGGGACTTGATGACATGGTTATGTTGTTGGCCAAAACATCAGATTAGGGTTCTTTAGGCAAAACCCCTCTCACTTAGTTGTTGAAAGGTGAGCCTAGGGTTCCTAATTCCATGGTGTGTGTGGTGTGCTCTTGGGGGAAATCCCTTTCTCTCCCTTTGGTTTTGAGAGGTGAGCTTGAGCTCTAGTGGTGTAGGAAAAACCCCTCTCTTCCTTAGTCATTGAGAGGTGAGTCTATACTCTAGTTGCTTGGGCAATACCCCTCTCTTACCATGGATTGGAGAGGTGAGCCTTTGGTTTGTGTTGACCTAGTTGAGGTTGGTGGGTTGGCTGATATGGTGATGACCCACCTTGCTTCCCGATATGTGATGGAAGTTGTGCAAAACCCCTCTCACTTGGTTGTTGAGAGGTGAGCCAACTCTCTTAAATGATTAGGGTTTCTTGGTGTCAGTCTTGAGGTTAAAAATGACCAACCCGTCATGACCTTTGGACCCTTGCCCGATATCCCTTTTCTAAGGTTGATCTTGGGCGATATGCCTTTGACCGATAGGGATGTGCCTTGGAAATTAGAGGGTCTATGTTGGGCGTCATGACCTGTTGGTACCTTGCACGACATCCTCTTGGATGACCGATATATCTGATGGTCGTTATCGGGAGAGTAAGATGACGTTGTGTTTGGGATGGGCGTCAGGCGTTGTTGTTTCCTTGCATGATACCCTTTTGTGAAATGCTTCCCTGCATGACATTGCCCATCTCAGGGCTTTGCGCGACATAGGTAGCCCGACACAACGCTGCATGTTGACCCCGTTGGCTGCATGCTATGGCCTGTGTGTTGCCCGATATGTTGCGTTGTTTTGGATGGTCGATAGAAGTGGGTTATTTAGGTGTTGCACGTTATGGTTCTTCCCAGTATGATGTTGCACAGTTGGGCATTACAGGTTGGTCTTAGAATTGTTTCCCGATATGATGTCTTGGGTGTTACACTTGAGGAGGTGTTGCTCATTACCAACTTTGTGGTGCTTCCCGACACAGTGCCTTAGTGGCTTGGGTGATACGAAGTGGATGCTAGGGTTAGTTTCCTTAGGCGTTATGAAACTTACCTTCTTCCTTTGGCTGATATCTTCTTGTGGTGCTGCCCGATACCTAGGTCATAGTGGTTGGGCGATACAGTAGGTGGTGAAGAGTTGCATGCTTAACCGATATAGTGTTGAGCATCACACTCTTTTATGAGAGACGTTGCGCTTTTGGTGAGGGCTATCCCTTACCCGAGATGCTTTTGGTGAAGGTTGTTCCTTACCCGATACACCTATAGTGAGGGTTGTACCTTGTGTTCAGTTGGTATCCTAATGCTTGTTATGCTTTGGTATATGAGGTTGTTATGATTGATATATATAAGAATGCTATGCTTTGATACACTCATCTATGTTGCATGACCCTCATAATAAAGTAAAGGATTATAGATGTTCCTTGTACAAGTACCATTGTTTTTTCTATGATCATGCTCATGCAGGTTCCATGTGTATGGATATGAAATCAGGTAATATTCTTGGTGATCACATGGCAATGATATGATGTTCAACATCAAGGATTACGATGAACCAGTGATATATGATGGGTGTTACCCATGGAATGGCAATGTGTGCCTTGATGATGGGATTGAGTCCTAGTAATGTTGATCCTTGAGATGGATCTTGATGATTGGAAAGAGGCCAAGTGGTAACATGTAATGTTGGATCCTTGTGATGGCTTTGATAATAATAGTGACAATGTAACACATGATAATAAGATCTATGTTGTTTACTTGTGTTTTAGTTTACAAGTTACATAACTTGGTTGAATCTTGTAATCCGCTTAAAATGCATTAATTAATTATAGATGAACCTTTCATGTAGATTGCCCTGGCCATAGATCCATCATCGTCAGTAGATGGTGATGGTGAAATGGGTTCTCCTACGGGTTAACCTGGAGTGCATATTGTTGAATGCGGGGTTTCTCCTAGCCAAAAATAGGAGGATTAGAGTGCAACTGTGGATGTGTATAGAGCATGGTGAATAGGCCCATGGCTCAGTGTGATAGAGCATGGTGAACAGGCCCTTGGCTGAATGTGATGGAGCATGAATGCATTCATGACTCAGGAGCATGGTGAATAGGCATGTGGCTCAAGGAATGCTAGCGCCGAGACCTGTACCAAAGCGGGCTAGAGAAAAAGGGGTAGCCTGTAGGAGCTGACCCTGTGGCTGAGGCCACTTAAGCAAGAGACTGCAGTCCTGCTTTGTTTCTTGTTCACTGACCACGAGGAGGTGAGGTCGTGGAGTTCGACTCTTCCATCGAACTTGTATGGCATCGACTTTGGGTTTCAAAACCGAAGGTTGCATTTGAGTGGTACGACTCATTTCCTCATGGAATAATAAATTGTAATCCAGTCGTATAGTATATTTGCTTAGGGCAAACAGGGAACATTGGTTGAGGCCTTGTTTGACTAGTTGCCCTAGTTTTTTTATCTTGCAGCTAATTACATGTTCTTCAGATGATATGATAAGTTCCTATTGGACTTGTCTTGTCAATCATGTTCCATATTATTATCTATGTGTATGCTTCCTAAATATCTATGTAAGATGTTGTAACAAGTTAGTTCTGCTCAGTATGCTGCTCATATACAATCTTCTTATATTGGTTACCTGTTTTACATGTTATAGCTCTCCTTTGAGGTTTTATAGTTTTGGAGGGGGTTATGTTTCTCACTAGGACTGTGTGTCTCACCCCGTTGGTTTAAAACCCTTTTTAGGTGATCAAGAAAGACATGGTGGTGGTTGTGAGGTTGCGGTCGAGCAGCAAGAAGAATAGTAGAAGGCAAGAGATGGTTATGTAGCTATTTTGGGTGTTTTGTAGTAGAGTCCTAGAGTCATCCCTATACTCTTAGGTCCTTGGAGGTGTTTTGATGAAGTTTCACGATGTATAGTTGATATGGTTTTCTTGTATCCTGATGATGACCTGGCTAGGTCTGTTATGTATATAAACAGGTGATGCATCCTTTATGGATAAGGGACAGCTAAATCCTATGAACCGTGGACATGTATCAAGTTGATGTACATTTATCTAACATGTTTCTTTGCAGGATATGGATCTATTTTTAATAGTTCCTTTATTATCTGCTTTCCGCAATCGGTTTTAATTAACCCCTGTTTTTGGTAATATGTGGTTAATGGTGGTTCCACACGTTTTCACTTGGCATTTCGTTGTCTGTGTGATAGTTGGATGTCACAATTGTTTGATGCGCAATTTAGTTATACATCTCAGTCGATAGATGATACTTATGTTTCTTTACATTCCTTGGAAATCAGAATGATAATTTATAACTCTACCATGGGTAGATACAATGTTCTCCTTGAGAAAGGAAATTACTTCATTCTATTCATATAGTGATTTATCATGCCTATAAATAAAAAAGAACCTCTTCTCAGTTTATAAATTCTTAAGCTATGATAATAATATGGTCGGCGAAGAGTTATATCTCTCGTTGGGACAATTATCTCACCCCATGGGATCCAATTTTTTTTAGGTGGACATGCATGAGGTGGCAAAGATCTTTTTGTAGAGGAGGAACAACAGTTGAGGCAGCAGTGACAGCTCAGGTTGAGTGTACTGTATGTCGTGTCTTGTAGAAAGAAGTCCTATGTGTCGTCTCTGTACTCTCAGGTCCTTGGAGTTGGTTCGTACTGGTTTCATGAATGATCTGAGATTTTGGCTTGAATGCCTCGAGGTTTTATGTTGCTCTAGTATGTGTTTTGATAGAACAACTGTTATATGATGTCCTCGAGATGATATGGAATAATGTTGTACAATATAAATTATGATATGTATGAGTTTTGGATCTTTCAGTAAAAGTTATTTAGACAAGGATCTCCTTGCAAAATGGTTTTAATTTTTAGTGATTTTTGTTAATCTGTTCTTTATGTTTATTCTGCTTAATTAGTAACAATTTGTTTGTCGGTTTGATGATAGTCGTTTCAAGTTTGGTATCAGAGTTCAAGGTTTGCTCAGTCTACAGAGACATCAGACTAAGGTGTTGAGTTTGTTTTAGTGTCCTCCAATATACCCTAGAGTAACTTCTGCTTATGCAGAAGAAAAGGTGAAGTCTAAAAATGACTACAGAACATGAGGAACACATTGCTGAGAGCAATGTTGTTGCACCAAGAAATGGTGTAAGGGATCAGGTAAGAGAAGAACAAGTGCCTGAGAATTCCCATTTTGACACAATCAGGATAGAGAATCCTATTTTTATGCTCTTGTTGGGCTGGTTAGGACAACAATGATGCATATAGTAGACTGGGTACTAGCATTACAACCTTGGTTACCAGTCCTTAATACAAAAACTTTGGGTTCTGAAAGGGTTCCTGAATGACATAGTCATGTTGGAACAGTGGAAAATGTGGGAATGATTAACATATGGAAAGAAAATAGACTCTTCCATAAGTATAGACAAATAGTACATTTGTGATGGTAATGCCCAAGGAGGGGCAATACATTGAGAATTAAGGAAATATTACTACAATTCTAGAGACATTTGCCTAGTTTTTCTAAAAAGCCAAAGTTTTCGATGCCACCAGTGCAATAAATGCCTAGTGTACCAGGACAGTAGTCTCTAAGTAATGGCAAAGGTCCTAACTATCCACTTATAAGAACCCATGGCTTAGTCTCTACATCATTAATAAGACCGATAAGATCATGGTATGAGAATAAGACATGTTATAGATGTGTACATGTTGAGCATACTAAACTCTTTTGTTCAAAAAGAAGGGAGGAAATGACTCAACAGACAAGGTAGACTCGACAGGGCTTACAAAAGTTACAGCCCAATTGTGTAAGAAGGCAAGAGCAACAACATGAAATAACTAGACTCTATGTGTAGAGTCAACCTAAAGCGGTAGATGACCGTGAGGGGTAATGGTCAGATAGAGCTTTTTCATTTTGATATGCCTTATCTTGATGTTATCTGATAATCATAAGAAGGATTGTTGTTATGGATTTCCCTATTAATTGTCCTATGGGGACATAGGGAAGAAATGATGAGAACTAGAATTTATATTTTGTTCAGTATTCTTTTAAATGTTCTATAATTTCTCTTGTCTGTGTGAAAGATGATGAGATATATAAGTGATGCCTGGAGAAATTCCAGGAATGTTAAATCATGTGTTTGTGATGATACGAAAAGTAAGGAATATGATAGTACACAAAGTACATACTACCTAATCTCAGTACTTGTGTACCCTAGCCAGGTATTCAACTATTGAAGATAAGGTGAGTATGGAACTCTTATATTGTTATTTTTTTTATTACTCTGATCAAGTAGTCATTTTGAGACAATCTAGTGAGCATAAAAAAATTGAAAATACGGCATGGATATTTTTATCACATCCTAAGTGCATTAAATGGAATTTGAGATGATCTCAGATCAATCTGTGTGTATGAGGAAGTAAAAAGTATAATCCTCATGATAAGAGAATGAGAACAAGGGAAATGATCCATGTCTGATAAAGCCTATGTGAATACTAAAGATCTTTTCCCATGATGTGGAAATGGGAAATGTGATAAAATCACAAAATGTTCATTAACATGTTAGACGATAACAAAGAAAGGAGTGATGACATGTAATCATCCTTATAATTTCTATGTTGATGGCAAGGAACCTAGGATGAAACAAGAGTAAATGGCTCATGAACAGTTGAAAGTTCATGTAATAATCAGAGGAGATGATAATCTCTTCTCTTTGATAAACATCCTTGGGTGATGATGGGGTGATAAGAGGAATATATTTCTTTGTGTTCTCTCCTTTTAGGGACATGGCAATCAAGTGAGTACTATGACACTTGATGTGCATGGATTAGAAATAATCCATTGATGGATACTTAGAAAAGTATCAGTTCATCTTGGACTTTGGTTCTGAGATAAAGATATGTGTAATAAATAATGTCCCAAAGATGAAAGAAAGATCCTTTTATATGTGTGGCTTTGGTAATAACAACAGAGAGATGGAAATGATGAGGATGTGATGTGTTTTTGACACATGTGATGGATACCAAAGTAAGGAATTCTGGTATCATGTGGTATGGGAAAGTAAAAACATAACTCCTAATTAGATGATTTATGTTGGTTACCTGGAATGGCCAACTGTGAAATCAGTCTAGTTACATAGAATAGTATGGACATCATATGTTAGGGGTTTATGCTCTACATAAACATAACATCAATACGAATGTACTAATTGAAGGAACAATTGTAGAATCATTTTGAGAAAAAGCTTATTAAACTATAAATAATTCCATAGAATATCTTTATCTATATCTATAGAGGTAGCCTATACATAACATCTAGAGATACCTCCGAGATAAGTACTTATTTAATAAGTGACCTTTCCTTCTGACAAGAGAATGTACAACTAATGAGATAGTTGGTACAAGTAGTAAGAAAGTTTAGTGTTGTGTCAGCAGATTAGATGGCACAACAGATATATGATAAGACTTGTAGTCCCAAATGGGTGACAAAACGTAACTCTGGTCTTTCCTTGGAGGAGAAATGCTAAAATGAATAAGGAGTATGGAAAACTCCCCAGAATCAAGAATCTTGTCACATAAAGTTGTAAGTTGAGAAAGGTGAAAAATCAGTGAGGTTTGACACCTGAGTTAAATAGGGTATGTATAATGTTTCTTTGCCTAAGAAAAGTGTTACCTGACACAGAGTTGACTCTACAAACAATAATGAAAAAAGACAGTGGAGTATGTGTCCTGTGTGACAAATTCTATGATAACCATGTGTGGAAGAACTTTGTGTTGATCAAATTTCTATGGTATCTCCATGACATTAATATGTTATGTGGAGACTTGATGATATGATGAAAGAATAATATTTTTCTCCCTTTACCTGGGATTTCGGGGACAAAATCCTTGTTAGGGGTTTATAACTTGTAATGACCCTGACCTGGGTTATGAGGTAACCCTATTTGTTTTGGATAAGTAAGTTGCTTACAAGTTTCATATAATCCTTTAAGGAGTTTTGTTATCATATGACACACTTATGTTCCAAGTTCGGTCCTGATTGAATGTTGTTTGAGCAATGTTCCTTTATTTTGAACCAAAGTGCAATTTACCCAAGTTGAGGGGTTATATTGCAATATGTCACATGTTGAACGTGCCCTATATGTTTTAGAATCATAAGAGAGAGAATGATGCTAAGTGGTGGCTTTTAGAAATCCTAAATGCCAAGTTTCAACTTGTTTGAATAAAGTTAGTACCTTGCGCACCAATTTTGGTACAAATTGTAATTTACCCAAAATATAGGGTCGATATGCAAATTACGACATCTAGAGTGTTACTACTTCCTATATATATCATTTAGCAGAGAGATAATGAATGTGAAACCATGTTTGAATCATTTATGAGTGGTAGTATTCTTGGTGATGAAAAGACCAAGAAAAGGGGTTCAATGGAAACCCTAATTTGAGCTTGTATTAAATGTATCGGGTTATAGTGAATAAATGGGTCCCTATCGTCCAAGGAGCCAATAAGAAGACCCCCATATCGTGTTTTTAACTCTTTGAATTTTCAAAAACGATCTAAGAACCTCAATAAAGCAATGGATATCGGCTTGTAACTTTCCTTGGGAAAGGTTGCATTGAATTGTGAATATAATTATGTGAGTGGAAGTGGCTTGTCCTACAAGATAACCAAAGGGGGCCGACCCTTATCCCTTGCATTATCCTAAAGTTTTTATTTTGCATGGAAAGATAAATATGGAGTGCATGCAAGTACATGTGTCAATCCATGCATGGCCATGTAGCACCTACTAGTAGTAAATTGATGACACCTCATATATACACTTTTTAACGAACCTCAAGTATATATGACCTTTGTTTCACCCCTAAGTGAACTTTTTCGAATACTACCACCTCCTTGCTCTTAGATATCGTGCATGGAGCCTTTGTGTCATGCATAGGTGATTTGGTATCTCGCATAGTCCTTGGGCATCAACCATACCAAGTAATATCGTCCATAGCATGTTGATATCGGCCATAACAAGTCGATATCGGCCAAGTGGGGTGTTTTTGGCCACAAGTGAGGAGGATATCGGCCACAAGTGTTGGCATATCGTGCAAGGGTAGTGAGGTATCGTGCAAGGTGCTAAGAAGTAAGAGGGAGCTCAATATTTAACCCTAAGTTGAGGCCATGGTCATCTTCAACCTTGGATTGAAGCATGATTTTAGGGTTATGATCTTCCTTTCTATTCTTCTTCACTAATTGCTTATCCATGGTGATTCATTGTATATGGAGGAGTTGTGAACGAGCCTTGTACTTTTGATAAGTCATCTTCAACCTTAGGAACATGGATCTTTGGAGCTTGGAGCTTTGAAGTTATTCTTAAGGTGGGTTATATAACTTGAACTCTATCATGTTATTATTCATCGCCTAAATTATTGTACTTAATGATCTACTTTTAATTCCAAAATTTTCTGAAATAGTTGATGACATTATGAGTTCTAGTAGTTTCTTAGACCTATTTCCATGAACTATAACAGTTAGAAAGAAGGTCTAGAGCTTGAAGAATATGGTATTACATTATAAAATGATATCGGGTTCAAGCACACAAGCAAGTACCTCTAACCCGATATGGTGGATTTTATACTTTCTTGCATGATATGGTGATGCAGTATACACGTCTTACATAATAGGATGTCAAGCATACACATTAAAAACAATATTGGGTTAAGAACACACCTCTCTTCCCGATATGGTGTGAAGCACACACACACCTCTCTTCCCGATATGGTGTGAAGCACACACACACCTCTCTGCCTGATATGGTGTGAAGCGTGCACACACCTCTCTGCCCGATATGGTGTAAAGCAAGCATACACCTCAAAAGTGATATCGAAGCACACATACACCTCAAACCCGATATGGAAGCATACATACACCTCAAGGTCGATATCGTAATCACACATACACCTCTAGGTGATATGGGTAGCAATTATACACCACATACATTGCAGATTGTGCATCTATCTCCATCACTCTGTGATGAGCTTAATAGCCATATCAGGAAATTTATCTGGTCCGGTACTTGGGAACAAAACAAGATGTCCCTTGTATCTTGAAAAAAGATCACATCTAACAAAGATATGGGTGGCCTGGGCATCAAGGATGCGCGTGACCAAAACCAAGCACTCAAGCTTCAGAACGCTTGGTCCTTTCTCAATGAGCCTGAGAAGCTATGGGTCAGGATTATGAAAGAGAAGTACGCCCATCATGGCATCATCACTAAACAACATGGGTCGTCAGCATGGAGTTTAATCAGGAAAAATATCCCCTTGCTGTAAATAAACAGTTATAAAGTAATTAACAATGGCAACGATATGAATGTATGGATGGATCATTGGATTATGGGTAATTCAATCCGGGACCTTCAGCCTGACTTTCAATTCGCTACCGATCTAGAGAATTTAAAAGTTAGCTCTATGCGTTTGCATGAAGGAGAATGGGATTGGGACTTCATTCGCAATTATTTACCCAGCTCTACCTGGAACTACATCAAATCCATGCTTTTTCCTGATGTTAACAATGGGCAAGACATCCACAGTTGGGATATGGAATGATCTGGTACTTTTACCTCTAGATCAGCCTATAGATGGCTACATGAACACAAGGATTGCTCAGTCCCAGGGAGGTGGAAGGATATTTGGGGATCTTCTCTTCCGGCACGTCTGAAAGTCTTCTTGTGGCTTCTTCAGCATAGAGCTCTGCTCACTAACATGGAGAAACAATGTCGTCATATTGACATAAGCACAGTCTGCCCACACTGCAATAATGCAGAAGAATCCATTATTCATTGTCTTCGGGACTGTCCTTTCAGTAAACCAGTCTGGATAGCACTGAAGATGGATCCTCATTTCTTCTCCCTGGAGGAAGACGCCTGGATTTCAGCTGTTTGTAGGGTTGAGTCAGAGTCCAGCAGTGCAACTCTGATTATGCAAGTTGCTTGCTGGCATCTTTGGCAATCTCGTAATGAACAAGTGCATACATGTCTTCTTAAGTCAGCATCTAGCATGGTCGACTTCATTCTAGCACGTGCCTCCTCAATCCAGATGCATTGCAAGGTGCATTACAAACCCACAAAGAATGATAGAGCGGTTGTCGTGATGGACGAGCTAATTCAGCGTTTCAACCATTATGTCCTAGTGGATGCCTCTTTTGCTTCACAGTTTGAAAGAAATGGCATTGGGGTTCACATTGTGGATGAAGCGGGAATCTGTTGTTATGGGTGTGGCTCTCATCTTCAAAGCACTTGTGCTCTCGAGGCTGAGCTTCAAGTGATTATTCACGGTATCAAGGTCTATCTAGAGAGGAACTGGTGCAACTTTATCATTCTGTCAGATTCCACCCAAGCGGTGACCCTTGCAAACTCTAGTGTTGGTCCTATGAACAAGTACCAGCCTTACAAGAATAAGATCCAACACCTTATGGGCAACTGTGATGTTGTCCAGATAAGACATATACCGAGGAAGGCCAACAACGTCGCTGATACCCTTGCTAAGGAAGCCTGCCGCACTTCACAAGATTTTAATTTCTTGTTAAATAAGCATGTCTGGCTCTCTTTGAGCATCACTGTTGACATTCCTTGTATCTTCTCCTGCAGTAGAGAGCGGGGTGAATAAATAGTCTCTACATACCCTCAAAAAAAAGGAAACTCTTATAACAAGAACCAAAGCATTATATATACATCCTGGTTCACAAAGTACGTACCATGTACCATCTCATCTCAAGGAATATATACCACAGTTGCTCTGTTAAATATACACATAAGCAACATAAAACCTTGAGGCATTCAATGCCAAAATCTCAGATCGATCATAAAAGCACTAACTACTGACTCCAAGGACCAGAGAGTACAGAGACGACACATATGACTCTTACCTACAAGACATGACAGTCAATATCTCCACCTGAGATATTATTGTTGTCTGTGATGATGTTGTCCTTCCCCTACTATATGGTCCTTGCCTCCTCATCTGCGTCCACCTAAAAATGTTGGTGATTAACAGAGTGAGACCCATGTCCCAACGGGAGATATAACTCTCCGCCAAAAATATTATTATTGTAGATAAACAGTAATAAACTGAGCAGAGGATTTTATATTAAAAATAGGATTTAATCACTGTTAAGCAAAAATAGAGCAATATCATCTTTAAAAGCATTACAACTATAAATGATAAAGTAGTAAATCATCTATTCATTTCAATAAGGAATATGAAGAAAATGTATAATATCTATCCATATAGGATACAATAAGGAATGTAACATCAACCAATGATTTTTGTATTTCATCCTTAAGCAAATATGCTACACGGCTTATTACATTTTACAAACACTCTTATGCCCTGAGGAAGCGAGCCTTACCGCTCAAATCCAACCTTCGATTGCGAAACCCAAAGCTGGTGCCATACAAGATCAATGGAAGAGATGGACTCCATGATCTCATCCGTCTCGTCCAGTGTGAGACCACAAGCATGATCACAATCTCTTTATTAAGTGACCTTAGTCGTAGGGTTAGCTCTCATAGGCTACCATTTCTCTAGCCTACCTTGGTACAGGTCCCGACGCTAGTAAATTTGAGCCACGAGCCAATTCACCGTGCTCCCTGAGCCATGAACGCATTCATGCTCTATCACTGAGCCATTGGCTTGTTCACCATGCTCTTATACATATTTGAGTCTACAACCAAAGTTGCACTCTAATCCTCCTATTTTCGGCTAGGAGAAACCCTGCATATTCAACAATATATTCTCCGTATTAACTCGTAATAGAATCTATTTCACCATCACCAACTACTGACGATGAAGGATCTATGGCCAAGGCTCTACATGATAAGGTTCCACTTGATTATTTAAGTACATTACCATATTCGTTTAGCATCAGCCAAGTTTTCAAACATGAATTATTATGAAAAATGCTACAAAGAAACATGTAATACTTCTATCAAGTACTTTTCAAAACTTATAAAACATTGGAAACTCCATCCCTTATCTATTCACATTGCTCAACAATATCATCATCATGTTTACTAGATCTGGGTATTCAGACCCTTAGTTCATCACTGAACATGGTTACCACTTATCTGGTAATAATTACCTCCAGGTCATCTGACCAATGTATTCATGATACTTGCTACACAAGCTTCTCACATAGCTCACCAGGCATATTAAACTTCTTGTCACCTCTCACTAGGAAACAAATAAAATAATGGCTCACAAGGCCCATTAACATCATAGCTCATACCTGATTATGCTCATCATCTCATGATACCTGCATGGTTAGTATACTTGATAACAACCATATCAATTACATATCAACACTATGTAATACAAAGATAACACCACTATTCCCTCATTAAGGTAAGGGTTTCCTATCTTTATCAATTAGAGTTTCACATACCATTTCCCTATATTAGGGTTTCACATACCATCACCCAATATTAGGGTTTCACATATCTTAGAGCTCATAGCATTATTTAAGTATTAAATCATACTTATCATTGTTCCATGTACTTAGGAACACACATCACCATCATACCTTATTAGGTTGACTTAACCTCTTACTTATGTACATGCACCTATGGTTATCACAGTGCATTACATTTATAGGCATCAAATGATAATCACTGTAAATGTATTAATCACCTAAATACTTTAGAGGTACTTCCATTGAAATCAACCTTGGGATACTTTTCAACCACTTATGGGGTTATTAGTCCTTACATGGTTTGAACCAATTGGACCTTCAAACGGTTTGGACCAATTGGACCTTCAAACAGTTTGGTCTTAAAGCTTCAAACGGTTTGAGTCCATTTAGACTGTCAAACGGTCTTGAATCTTTTGTTCATCAAACGGTTTTCAAACCGTTTCACATCTATTGGTTTGAAACTGTTTCATTTCAAATGGTTTTGAAACCGTTTCATCTCAAACCCCTCAAACGGTTTGAAGACTGTTTAACCCTAAATGGTTTGAGAGTTGTTTAACCCTAAACGGTTTGAGGACGTTTAACCCTAAACAGTTTGAGGACCGTTAGATCATCAAACGGTTTTGAAACCGTTTCATCTCAAACCCCTCAAACAGTTTGAAGATTGTTTAACCCTAAATAGTTTGAGGGTCGTTTAACCCCAAACGGTTTGAGGATTGATTGGTCCTCAAACAGTTTTGAAACCATTTGATCAAATCAGGGTTGAAACTGATTGAACTAAAATTAGGGTTTTGAAACCAATTGATCTAGGGTTCTAGAATCGATTGATTCCAAGGTTTTGAAATCGATTGAGTTTGATTGTTTGAAGCTAATAGGTCATGAGACCATTTGATCCATGAATCAATTGAAACCATTTGGTCACTAAACGGTTTTGAAACCGTTTGGTCACTAAATGGTTTTGAAATTGTTTGACCAATCAGAATTGAGTTCGTTTTATATTTTGATCTAGAGGTGTGTGCTAAGATAATGTCATCATCATCAAGGTTTAGACCTCTGAATTCTACTGTCATATATATGATGAATTCATCAATTATTCAAGAAGAATTCGAGAAGAAATAAAAGATCAACATATGATGAGAAATTGAAATCAATAATAACATTGATGGGTTCGAGTTATATAACCTGCCTTCAAAGTAGCTTCAAAGCTTCAAGCTTCTCATCTTTAATGGTGAAAGAAGCTCCTTCAACTATCCAAGGTTCGTTTTAAACTCATTCGATGCAAAAGATAGCCAAGGTTGAGCATTGGATGGAAGAGAGAAGAAAATGAGTGTTGAAATTCGATTTCAATCATGAATTCAAGATTGAAGATGATCATGGAGCTTACCTTCTGCTTGGGGAATGTTTTCCTCCTGCTCCTAAGCTCCTTGGTCACTGTCTAAAGAAAGGAAAGAAAGTGGGTTTTGAAAACAACGTTTCAAGTGGGTGGAAAATGGAGTATATTGTTGGTATGTATGCCCTGAGAGCCAATCATGGGATGGTTGGTGGGATACATTAAGATTGATTTGATAAACATAAAAGGAAAGCTTCCAATTCTTATGGGTTCAGTCATATGAGATAGTGATAGAACAGATTGAATGTCTAGAGAATGACAATACTCAATGACGTATGCCTTCAGGTTCAGGACCTAAACGATGTGATCATATAGATGCTAAGAGTTTGTACATTCTTGTTATGTCCCTAGTCGGATGTCATTGTGGAAGGTAGATAGACAACAATGACACACAAGACTAGATTGTGGTGTTGGTTGATGACAGAATCTCATTAGTCATGATATAGAGATATCAAACCAAACACATAGGTACTTATTAGAGAACAAGGTACCGGACAGACCCACCGTGAGTTTGACACATGGAACCATGAGATGGTAGTCACAGTCAGCACTCACAGTGATGGTGGTGAGTGTGATTCTTAGACCTGAAATCACTGCACTCAACACATGTCGTTGGGCACACTTTGACATCATCAAACGCAGTCCTGAAACATGGGTTGTTATAAAGGTGATTATTGGGTGGCTTTGACACATGGGGCTTTTGAGGGGAGAGTGATAGATATGGGATTTGTCCCTCTTGAGGGAGTTTGATATCCATGGCCACTTGATGAGTAGGATTGAGAAAGGCATGCACGCATGTGTGAGTCAGTATGTGATACTGATGTCATACATATCTCTTCCAGTGTACTCTGAGATCAAGAAAGTGAGTGAACATTGACAGGATGACAGATCCATGCCTCAACTTCATTCGGGATATCAGTGACAAAGGAATTATACACTCGTTGTAACACCATTCACGGATTGTAGGATGAAAGTTGTTCTCCAACTTTCTACTTTCACTTGGGTAGCACTGATGTGTGACTAGGCACCGCTCTGTGCTTGTGAAGCCATAAGTGTTATGGACTTTCACTACCAACGTGAAATGGACCTGCAGGGTCACACACATAGTATTTAACCTGGAAGAGGAGTTTTTCCACAAGCAATGTTTAGATTGATTACTAAAGGAGTTTCGTAGTTCAATTAAACACTCAATCAGTTGATGGCTCAAAATCATATGGTTCAAGGTGTTGGACGCATTGATTGGAGTATCAGATTGATTGAAATTGCATTTGACTGATTCTGCACAATCTGCACTCCCAACCGGTCGGTTCATGAGATGAACCGGTCGGCTGAGGTTGCTGAACCGGTCGGCTCAAGGGTTGAGTCGATCGGCTCATGCACAGAGTGAAATGATTGGTTCAAGTGTTGAACCGATCGGTTCAACTGGTGCAACCGAGCAACTTGGGAAAGTAGGATTGGTGCGAATTTTCCTTTCGTTTCGATTTCTAATTTGATTGAAAATAGGATTTCCAATTTGATTGGAAATAGTATTGGTATTTCGATGCCAATTGGGAAAGAAACAAGGAAAGTCAATTTGAGCCGGATTAGGACCATGAACCGATCGGTTCAGGGCACCAACCATTCGGTTGGAGTGCCCCAAATGGTCGGCTCATGTCCAACCGACCGGTTTAGTGGCTGAACCGACCGGTTCAGCAATGAACCGATCAGTTCATGTTGTGAGATGGTTGCTTTTTGTGGAAAATCCCGAACCCTTCTACTCCTGCTTTAAGTCCCGCATTGCCCGGGATGGAGAACCCTATCCCATGACTCTCCTATATATATAGGGGTACTTGGGGGCTTCTCACAGTACAGCTCAGTGCAACCAGTTGCTCTGTGAGTTGTCGTTCTCTCTGGTTTTGGTAACCGTGAGAGAGCCCGAGCAAGTGCTTCCCGCAAAAGGGAGGTGCAGCAAGGGAAAGACAACTGCAGTTGCAACAGGAGGCAGGAGAGCGTGTAGGCGACTAGTACGTCTACAGGAGGGTGCGACTCCTTCCACTTCCTTTTGGGACAAGGAGTGTGGAGTTCCAGGTGGTCTGTGTGGACTACTACAGAGGCGGGAGGACACTGCCGCTTTGGAGGACAACTGTCATCCGACAGTCCGGTTCGAGTAGGAGTTGTGAGTCCCGGTGCAACCAGGAGCTGCACAGACACCGTCGAAGTCCGGAGTTGAAGACCGCGCATTGCGCGAGGTATTGTAGCCGAGCAAGCCTCGGGACAAGGTATGATTCCGCAAACCATCCTTTCCTATTACATAGACGTTGACGCGTTTCCTCAGTATGGGTTAGGGGAGAAAATTTTTGTTTCTGCTGCCTTCTCTGTCTCCCCTAAAACCCAACAGTGGTATCAGAGCCACGTCAACTGCTCTATGTTTTAGGAATATCGATATGATCGATTTTGGTTTGTCGCCTTTATTTATTGCATGCGATGCAAATAATATCGGCTTTATGCATGTCCAATCTTAAATCCAAAAATCCCTAATTACATATATGATATGTATTATTAATGCACTCGATACGCGTCGCCCTTAAACGAGTTTTGTGGTGGATGTATGTAGCGTGATTATGGCCTATAAACCCCTATCTGTGAATGGTTGTGTGTGGTTGCTTGCATCTCGGTCTGCGCACCGATCTTCCCTCTCTTATTCCTGATGTAACTCGAAATAATTCGAGATTCTTTCCTACCTTTGCTCCCCCGAATGTAACTCGGGGTTTCCCTTTTAAAGCAAATGTAATAAATAGAATAGGATGTTATTTCCTGTTATGTCAAAGACCGTAGGACATCAAGACAACTTTTCAGACGGTCGGTTCAAGGAGTGAACCGATCGGTTGATAACTGGTTCGAGGAGAGAGATGAGCGGGTGGCGGACATGACGAGATGCACGATGACCGGGTGAACCGATTGGTTGGAGGAGCCAACCGATTGGCTGGTGGCACCCAGACGACCGGCTAGAGAGTACAGATCATTCATGTGATGAGTTGATCAACTCGGATGGCAAGGCACAGAGTTCATCTTATACAGGTTGTATGTGATGTTGACCTAGATGACCGTGATTCCTCTTGGCTTGAGGAATCACATTAGGATGGCCATAATCATCGCTTTTTATCGTTTGTGCATGTTTTCTGTGGGATATAGCATGTATATGATACGTACTATGTATTGTGGTGATTGGATATGTATATGTATATAAAACAAAATCCCTCATTAAAATATTAAGTTTTAGATTCCTTCCAAATGCGACACACGTAAAAAGCTTGATCGACCAAGTGTGGGCATGCCCTAGCGTGGTGCACTGTCTATCTCGTGGAAGCGTGAAGGATGAATGTGTGGGTCTACCCTAGCAGGGTGCATGTTCATCGTGTTTGCTTTGGGTCAGACTTAACAAGGTGAGCTAGATAGGATCTAGCGCCTTGAGGCATAGAGATGATCAATGCAAAGAGTTGTATATGACATCTTATCAAGAGTTGCATATGATGCAATTGGCAAAAGTTGCCTACCTGAGAGATCTAAGTTGTGGGTGACAGCCCTAGCTGGTCCATGACTTGGAGGATTTCAGGATCTTGCCCACTAGAAGGTTGTACACTGCAATCTTCCGAATTGATGGTGAGGGCTATCAATTTGAAGTAAAATAGTGGGAGCGATACTTATTTAAAGGCTTAATTATATCGTCAAACTTTCAAATCAATCAAATAAGTCAAAAATGAGTTTTGGACTAAAATTGCATATTTTCCTTTTGTAGTTCAAATGGCAACAAACAACAACAACTTTTCTTTGCGATCGGTCCTTGACAAGGACAAGCTGAATGGGACAAACTTCCACGACTGGTATCAGACATTGAGAATTGTTCTCACTCAAGAGCGTAAGCTCTATGTCCTGGATACTCCAATTCCAGAGGAACCCACTCCTAATGCACCAAAGGCAGAAAGGGATGCTTACAAGAAGCATTCTGATGATGCCATTGATGCAAAGTGCTTGATGCTATGTTCAATGAACCATGAGTTGCAGAGGCAACATGAGAACATGGGTGTCATAGAGATGATTCTGCATCTCAGGAACATGTATGAAGATCAGGCATGGCAAGAGAGGTACAATGTTTCTAGGGCGTTGTTCAAGTGCATCATGACAGAAGGAGATCCAGTTGGTCCTCACACACTCAAGATGATTGGGTATGTGGAGAACCTGCAGAGACTGGGATTTCCACTGAGCCAAGAGTTGGCTACTGACGTGATACTGCAATCGTTGTCAGAATCTTACAGTCAGTTTGTGATGAACTACAACATGAACAACTTTGATAGGCCACTGTCAGAGTTGTTGGGCATGTTGAGGACAGCCGAGTTACAGATGAAGAAGGACAAGCCTAAGTCCGTGATGGTGATCATGAGCAAGAAGGGCAAGTCCAAGCGTAAGGGCAAGGGCAAAGCTAAGAAAGGTTCTGAAGCTAGCCAGGAGTCCAAGCCATCTTCAGCTCTCAAGGCCAAGGGAGGCGTGACCAAGAAAGGAAATTGCCACCATTGTCAAAAGCCACGACATTGGAAAAGGAATTGTCCTCTCTACCTGGAAGAACAAAAGAAGAAGGAGGCGACTGAAGCCTCCACTTGAAGGTGTCATGAAAGTAAACTTGTAACACTTATGAGATATATGAAATCAAGATATAAAGTGTAAAGCATTCTTACTTTGGGCAAGTGTTGCCTTTATAGATAGGAATACTTTAGTTTATTTTCAGCCAATAAGGCATGTAATACAGTTATGAACTACTATTTCATATTTGCCAATAAATAGAAACACTTTATTTTTCCATATTGTATGACAATGATGGCAATTAATAAAGAGATGTTTCAATTTATAAAGATGTGATCTTTGTGGCAATGCCTTATTTATCTTGTGATATTTGATATGCATAAGATAAGACGATACCTAAAGTTATAGATAACTCAAACAATATAATTAGCATTGATCATGAGAAATTCATTTCTATTTTCCATGTGATGGATAAAGATAGACTCTTTTGGTTAGAGAACCAGTAAGAGACATGAATATCTTGGACATGATTAATCAATCTTCACTAATGTAGTGGGAGAGTGATTATCCTATTAGGTATAATACATGTGATGTATTTACATACCTATTGGAATAAATGCTAATACTTCAAATGGTGTTTAGAGAAATACCAATATGAATATCTTGAAGTGTTCAAGATTATCATAAATGAAGTACAAAATTTGTTAAAGTATTAATTCTTGATGAGATCAATGAATGAAATACTTGGACCAAATGTTTGAGATCCAAATGAGTGATTATGATAGTGTATCATAGTGAACTCATGATTAAGGCATGGTGATGTCTAAATCAAGAAGGAATCATACTCTAAGGAGTTAGAGAATGATTATCAAATAACTGAATTCTTCTTAATAAAAGAATACCTCACACTAATAAAAGGAAATTAAGAATCACAAGGGTTGTGAGTTCTTATATCCTTAACAGATACACCTCAATTATCTATGTGATGAGTTGTTCATATGATGAGTCAACTATCTAGATGAATATGAGGAACCAAAATTTTGAGTTATACATCCTAAGTGACATCCATGTGAACCATAAGGTATGACCTTGATGGTAGCACTCATTGGATCATATCCATAAGTGAAAATGAGTCTTAAGTGTTAAGACACATGGGTAACATTTTGAGAAGGATGATGCTTGTTGATTGCAACTTAATGACTAAGACATTTGGCATATGGATACTAAAACCGCATTCCTATGAGGAATAAAACAAGGATGTGTACGTGACACAACCTATAAGGTTTATGAATCCACTAATGCAAATGAAGTCTATAAGTTACAATGGACTAATCAATGTGATTGACTAAGTACAAGCAACTCAAAAATTGGATCTTTACTTTGATGATATAGTCAAAGGGTTTGACTGATATGTCAAAGATAAAGAAGGGATCTGTGATTTAGTGGGAGCGTATTCACATTCCACATATTGATGTGAAATGGAAATGTTCTAAATTGGAAATCCAAAAGTGGAAATTATCTTTAAGGAAGATAGAGAAGTTTCCTATGTGATAGGAATAGAGATCTATAGAGATAGTTCTCTGAAATCTCTTGACCTGAAAAGAGAGAGCATACATTGGCAATTTGTACTGAAATGTTCAGTATGCACAGATTCAGTGGGAGAAAACATGTCCATGTTGTATGGAGATTAGTATCCCAAGGCCAAGTGTCCAATTCTTATGAAGAATGGGAACACTAAGAATAGATTTGGATCTATCATGTATGTAATCATCCCATTATCTTGCATGTATGACATGGCAAGAATAAAATGCATTCATCATCTTGTATGTATGACATGACAATATGATATGCTCATCCTGATAACTTGTATGTGGGACATGACGAGTGGATGACTGTCTGCTTCCAGTAAGAGTTACTGGAACACCATGAGAACTTGATAAGTGCTTGAGAAGTACTAGTTCTATGGAGATAAGGAAGAGTTTGATGTAAGTAGTTACATTGATGCGAACTTCCGAAAGACAGAAAATTAATCGCAAAATATACATGAGATGTATAAAAGTGAATGTTTGTTGATAATTGGAAATTTTCCAATAAAGCCATTTAAAAGGGGAAATGCCGAGTTTCTATGTGTTAGTGAACAGCAGTAGATACTATATGGATCTAGAAGTTCATGAGATGAACTTGTAGATATTCCACTCATTGATGACAAGTTCGGAATCCTTAATCATGCAATGTGGCTAAAAGTTAGCAAATGGAATACTAGATCGCATATTACGGCAACTCCATCTCATACGTGTGACGTACATCGAAGAGATGTGAGACATGCAATTTGTGCAGACTTTGGCAAGGTGTTGCCATTACTCACTATGTTGGCACTAGAGCACAGTAACATGTGGGACATGTTTGAAGATCGCTGTGAATATGATTCATGGGTGATTGGCTCACAGTGCAAGTGGGAGTCTGTTGGTATGTATGCCCTAAGAGCCAATCATGGGATGATTGGTGGGATACATTAAGATTGATTTGATAAACATCAAAGGCAAGCTTCCAATTCTTTCTGGTTCAGTCATATGAGATAGTGATAGAACAGATTGAATGTCTAGAGAATGACAATACTCAATGACGTATGCCTTCAGGTTTAGGACCTGAACGATGAGATCCTACGGATGCTAAGAGTTTGTACATTCTTGTTATGTCCCTAGTCGGATGTCATTGTGGAAGGTAGATAGACAACAATGACACACAAGACTAGATTGTGGTGCTGGTTGATGACAGAATCTCATTAGTCATGATATAGAGATATCAAACCAAACACATAGGTACTTGTTAGAGAACAAGGTACCGAATAGACCCACCATGAGTTTGACACATGGAACCATGAGATGGTAGTCACAGTCAGCACTCACAGTGATGGTGGTGAGTGTGATTCTTAGACCTGAAATCACTGCACTCAACACATGTCGTTGGGCACACTTTGACATCATCAAACGCAGTCCTGAAACATGGGTTGTTATAAAGGTGATGATTGGGTGGCTTTGACACATGGGGCTTTTGAGGGGCGAGTGATAGATATGGGATTTGTCCCTCCTGAGGGAGTTTGATATCCATGGCCACTTGATGAGTAGGATTGAGAAAGGCGTGCACGCATGTGTGAGTCAGTATGTGATACTGATGTCATACATATCTCTTCCAGTCTACTCTGAGATCAAGAAAGTGAGTGAACGTTGACAGGATGACAGATCCATGCCTCGAGTTCATTCGGGATATCAGTGACAAAGGAATTATACACTCGCTGTAACACCATTCACGGATTGTAGGATGAAAGTTGTTCTCCAACTTTCTACTTTCACTTGGGTAGCACTGATGTGTGACTAGGCACCGCTCTGTGCTTGTGAAGCCATAAGTGTTATGGACTTTCACTGCCAACGTGAAATGGACCTGCAGGGTCACACACATAGGATTTAACCTGGAAGAGGAGGTTTTCCACAAACAATGTTTAGATTGATTACTAAAGGAGTTTAGTAGTTCAATTAAACACTCAATCAGTCAATGGCTGAAAAACATATGGTTCAAGGTGTTGGACGCATTGATTGGAGTATCAGATTGATTGAAATCGCATTTGACTGATTCTGCACAATCTACACTCCCAACTGGTCGGTTCATGAGATGAACCGGTCGATTGAGGTTGCTGAACCGGTCGGCTGAAGGGTTGAGTCGATCGGCTCATGCACAGAGTGAAACGATTGGTTCAAGTGTTGAACCGATCGGTTCAATTGGTGCAACCGAGCAACTTGGGAAAGTAGGATTGGTGTGAATTTTCTTTTCGTTTCGATTTCTAATTTGATTGTAAATAGGATTTCCAATTTGATTGGAAATAGTATTGGTATTTCGATGCCAATTGGGAAAGAAATAAGGAAAGTCAATTTGAGCCAGATTAGGACCATGAACCGATCGGTTCAGGGCACCAACCGTTCGGTTGGAGTGCCCCAAACGGTCGGCTCATGTCCAACCGACCGGTTCAGCAATGAACCGATCAGTTCAGGTTGCGAGATGGTTGCTTTTTGTGGAAAATCCCGAACCCTTCTACTCCTGCTTTTAGTCCCGCATTGCCCGGGATGGAGAACCCTGTCCCATGACTCTCCTATATATATAGGGGTACTTGGGGGATTCTCACAGTACAGCTCAGTGCAACCAGTTGCTCTGCGAGTTGTCGTTCTCTCTGGTTTTGGTAACCGTGAGAGAGCCCGAGCAAGTGCTTCCCGCAAAAGGGAGGTGCAGCAAGGGAAAGACAACTGCAGTTGCAACAGGAGGCAGGAGAGCGTGTAGGCGACTAGTACGTCTACAGGAGGGTGCGACTCCTTCCACTTCCTTGTGGGACAAGGAGTTTGGAGTTCCAGGTGGTCTGTGTGGACTACTACGGAGGCGGGAGGACACTGCCGCTTTGGAGGACAACTGTCATCCGACAGTCCAGTTCGAGTAGGAGTTGTGAGTCCTGGTGCGACCAGGAGCTGCACAGACACCGTCGAAGTCCGGAGTTGAAGACCACGCATTGGGTGAGGTATTGTCGCCGAGCAAGCCTCGGGACAAGGTATGATTCCGCAAACCATCCTTTCCTATTACATAGACGTTGACGCGTTTCCTCGGTATGGGTTAGGGGAGAAAATTTTTGTTTCCGCTGCCTTCTCTGTCTCCCCTAAAACCCAACATATATGTATATGAATTTTTAAGAGAGAGAAAGTAGGAGGGAAGTCTTCAACTCCAAAACTGGGTGCCACATACCCCCCTCTCTTCCTTGCTTCCGAAGCCAACTTTCTTGCCTTTGAAATCCTTTCAGTTATCCTTGAATTAAAAGCAACCACTTAAGCACCTTAATTGTTATAATACTATTATCCATTTTTAGTGGACATTACTTTCTAATTAACAAATGTGAGTAGATTCTTGACCTACTTAAGATATTTTGGTGCCACTCAAGGCATTTGGACGTCCTCCCACCATAGGATTTCCCCCATAAAATTTTTAGTTGATGGGCATGTAACATCCCAGGATTTGAGGCCTCGGATATGATGATCTTAAAAGGAATGATTGGACTACCCAGATCACCAAGGTGAACCTCTTTTTTCCCGGAGCCCATCACTAAAGAACTCCATAGTTTAGCATGCTCGGCTTGGAGTAGTACTAGGATGGGTGACCAGTCGGGAAGTTGATCCTGGCTTGCGCGTCAGTGTGGACAAAGTGCGCAGTTAAGGCTAGTTGTGGTTTATGAGGCCAGTCGTCATTCCTGAAACTCTACTACATCCTTGGGCAGTGGGCCTGGGCGTTACAAATGGTATCAGAGCCATAACTCCTCCAGTAGGTGGGGCCCGCATGGGCATGTGGCATGCCAGTCTTGAGTTGTGCGGTCCAGGCATGTAGGAAGGGCTATCCATGGTTGACGTAGCCACCCTTGTGGTGGTATTTCATGATCGAGAGTTGGGTGTCCATGGGCCATTGTGGGTCTGCACGGAAATGGGGTCAGATTATGAGCCCATATATTTGATCCTTGACGAGGACGTCAAGAGTCTAAGTGGGGGAGATTGTAACATCCCAGGATTTGAGGCCTCAGATAACATGATCTTAAAAGGAATGATTGGACTACCCATATCACCAAGGTGCACCTCCTTTTCCGGGAGCCCATCACTAAGAACTCCATTGTTAAGTGTGCTCAGCTTGGAGTAGTACTAGAATGGGTGACCTATCGGGAAGTTGATCATGGCATGCGCGTGAGTGAGGACAAAGCGCGCAGTTAAGGCTAGTGGTGGTCTGTGGGGATAGTCGTCATTTCTGAAACTCTACTAGAGCCTTGGGCAGTGGGCCCAGGTGTTACAAGTCATTTTAATTAATATATTTATTTTTGCTACAAAATAAATTAGGGTTTCAATTATGCTTATTTCTTGATTCTTTTATTATCAAGATTATCTCTCCTCCAATATAGTTCAAACAAGATGCCCCATTCTTTTTCTTTTCTCTAAATGATACCAAGAAATAGTAGGGACTCTCTAGAGGTGGTATTTTACATCTCCAACCCAAGGTTTTGGGTAAATTGCAAATTACACCAAAACTAGCATTCAATGCACAAGTATTATTCAAACAAGCTCCTTCTTGGAACTTAGACTTCACCAAGCCATACCTTAGGATCATTCTCATTCTTATGATGCTATAATACTTGAGGAACATTTATCAGGTAACATTTGCAAGGTAACTCCTTAAATTGGGTAAATTGCACTTTAGTCCAAAATTGGTAAAATATTGTTTCAACATTATTCAAATAGGATCAAAATTGAAACATAAGATCTCCTTTAGTCTTAATTTCTTTTCAAAAGATAAAGACAAGAATCTAAATGAGTTACTTAAGCAAAACTCCTAGGGTTAAAGCATAACCCAGGTCAGGGATGTTACAATTATCCACCCCTAACATGGATTTCGTCCCCAATATCGTCAAGAGAAAAGAGAAGGATACATCCTCATCATCTCTTCCTCCATCTCCCACGTGGCGCCTCAACGCCACGATGATGTCAGAGAACTTTCAAAAGCATTATGTCTTTCTTTTTCAACTTTTTGATTCTTCTATAAAGAATCATCATTGGTCCTTCTTCATAGGATATATCTTCATTTAAATCTACCTCCACAGGTTGCAAAACTAACTCTGTATCAGGGTGACACTTTCTGAGCATGGATATATGGAATACTGGATGAAATTTGTGTAGTTCAGGTGGCAACTCCAACTTATAGGCTACCTTTCCAATCCGTTCAGTGATTGGATAAGGCCCCATAAATCTAGGAGCTAACTTACCCTTTTTCACAAATCTAAGAACACCTTTCCAAGGTGATACTTTGAGATATACTCTGTCTCCAACTTGGAATTCTAAGGGTCTTTGCCTTTTATCAGCATATGACTTCTGTCTATCCTGTGCAACCTCTAACTATTGTTGTATTACTTTAATCTTTTTAGTTGTTTGTTGCACTATTTTAGGACCCAAAAGTTGATATTCCCCTATTTATACCAGCATAAAGGAGATCTACAACGTCTACCATATAATGCTTCATATGGTGCCATATCAATGCTATGCTGATAACTTTTGTTATAAGTGAATTCTATTAAGCTCAAGTGTAGATCCCAACTTCCTACAAACTAAAGGACACATGCCCTAATCAAATCCTCTAAGGTTTGTATAGTCCTCTCAGATTTTCCATCTATCTATGGGTGAAAGGTGGTACTAAACCTTAAATGTGTACCCAAATCTTTATGTAGTCACTCCCAAAAATGACTCATGAATTGGGGACCTCTATCAGAAACAATTGTAGATGGAACCCCATGTAACCGCACTATCTCATCTATATAGATCTGTGCAAGTTTCTCAGCAGTATAGGTTGTTTTGACAGGAAGAAAATGTGTTGTCTTAGTCAACCTATCAACTATCACCCAAATGGAATCATGGCTTTTGGGTTTTCTGGGTAAACCAACCACAAAGTCCATGGTCACGTGATCCCATTTCCACTGTGGTATAGGTAAAGGTTGCATTGTTCCTGTGGGATTTTGATGTTCAACTTTAACCTGGTGGCACACTGGATACTGCATAACAAACTCAGCTAGATCTTTATTCAATCTGGGCCACCAATACATATCTTTCAAGTTATGATACATTTTGGTACTCCCCAGATGCATTGCAGACATAGATGAATGAGCTTCCTCCAATACTAACTTCCTTAAGTCATTGGCATCATGTACTACTGGTCTACCATGGTAACAAACTACCTCATCATCTGACTCATGAAAACCATCTCGTTTCTCACTACCCTACTCTGACCTGATCTGTTGAATCACAATATCAGCCCGTTGTGCCTCTTTAATTTGTTATAAGATAGGTTTCACTTGCATCTTAGCTAACAGTCCATCTAACAAAGATACTTTAAGCCGTACATTGTTTTGCCTTAAAGAGACAAGCATGTCTCGTTTAAAGCACACTAAAGAGTTCAATTGTGTTTTGTCTAAGGTTGGCGGCGATGATTTTCTACTTAGTGCATCAGCCACTACATTATCCTTGCCTAGATAATAATCAATTGTACAATCATAGACTTTGATTAACTCCATCCAGCGGCATTGCCTCATGTTCAACTCATGTTGTGAAAAAGATGTATTTTAGGTTCTTATGATCCGTGAAAATCTGGAATGTCTCTCCATAGAGATAATGTCTCCAGATCTTCAATGCATGAACTACCGTAGCTAATTCTAGTCGGATAATTTTCCTTGTGTTTCTTAAGTTGTCGAGAAGCAAAAGAAATCACTTGATTATCTTGCATCAACGCACATCCTAGACAATTCTTAGAAGCATCACTGAAAACAATGTATCCCTTTCCCTACTTAGGTAAAGATAGCGCAGGTGTACTGGTCAACTTTTCTTTCAACAACTAGAAAGAATGTTGACACTTGCCATTCCAAACAAAAGGAACCTCCTTCCTGATCAACTTGGTTAGGGGTAACGCTATAGAACTGAAGTTCTTAATGAACCCCCTATAGTAGCCTTCCATTCTTAGAAAACTGCATATCTCTGTTGGTGTCTTTGGTTGTTCCCATTCCAAGACAGATTCTACCTTTTTAGGATCAACACAAATACCTGAGGGAGATATTACGTGTCCTAGGAAAGACACTTCTGATAACCAGAACTCACACTTACTAAACTTAGCATATAGCTTGTTCTCTCTCAGCAAAGTCAAGGCCTGATGGAGGTGTTGCTCATGTTGTTGAGCATCTCTACTGTAAATCAAGATGTCATCTATAAAGACTACTATGAATTGACCAAGGAATGGATAAAAGATTCTATTCATGAGTTCCATGAATGCAGCTGGTGCATTAGTCAGTCCAAACGACATAACTATGAACTCATAGTGACCATACCTTGTCCTAATGGAAAATTTAGGTATGTCACTATCTTTGATACGTAAATGATGGTATCCTGACCTCAGATCTACTTTAGAAAAGATAGTTGCACCACACAACTGGTCAAACAGGTCATCTATCCTTGGTATTTTTTTAAAAAGTTACCGAATATCAAAAACTTATAACTCACAACCCCATTTTTTTATAGTCGATGCATAATCACATAGACCTGTCTTTCTTTTTCACAAAGAGAACTGGAGAACCCCATGGTGAAGTAATTGGTCGAATAAAACCCTTTTCAAGCAACTCCTGTAACTATTTCTTGAGTTCTTCCATCTTAGCAGGTGCCATTCTATAAGGTGTTTGAGCTATTGGTTACGTACCTAGGATTAAATTAATCTCAAAATCAATCTCTCGGGTGGAGGAATGCCTGGAAGTTCCTCAGGAAACACATCCTCAAACTCCCTAACAATCGGAACTTCGGAAAGACTAGGACTCTCTGCTCTGGTATATACCACATGTGCCAAGAATGTGAAGCATCCTTGTCTCATCAGCTTTTCTACTACCATAGCTAACACTAGACAGGTTGGAAGAATCTTTCTATTCCCTTGAAAGACCCACATAACACTATTGTCTGTGAACATAACCTGCTTGGAACCACAATCTAAGACAACCTTATACTTTTCTAGGGTTTCCATCCCAAGAATAATGTCGAACCCTTTCATCTCAAGTGGTATAAGATCCACCCAAATGCTATGTTCAGAAAAGGAAAGAATGTAGGGAAAACATACCTCCCGCAACATTGTAGATCCAACAAATGGAGTTTCTAATAACAAGTTATCTACTCTATGACTAACAGTCATACTGTAGTCATGAATCACTTCTCGAGTGATAAAGAAATGCATATAGCACTCAGATCAATCAAAACAGATACAAAGAAGGATGAAGACATATCAAAATGAAATATTTCCATCTGAACTATCACGAACCGTGGGTTGACCACTGCCTCTGGCTTATTCATAGCATAGAATCTTGTCATTGTTGGTTGTTTACCACTCGCCTTGTTTTTGGATGTAGATGAACCAGCTTGGGACATTTGTCCATGTCCTCGAGTGTCACTGCTAAACTGTCACATCTGAGAGCCTTGTTGACTCTACCTCAGTGGTTGGGTTACACTTACGTCTTTAGCTAGATAATCTTTCATTGGATGTCCCTTGTTCCCACATTTATAACAGACTCTGTTCTCCTACTGTGGCCTAGATGGTCCTGTTACTGACATTGATGCTGAGTTGTGGGCTCCCTATGGTGGTAAACTATGACCTCTACCCCTACTAGATGTCCACTGTGTCTGAGAATTAAACCTCAGTGGTGTTGTTGGTGTAGAAAACCTTGATTTCTTAATACCTTCGGACCTCTGTCCTTGGAACTGTGTATACACTTTCTTATCGTTGGCTTGACGTTTCTCAGTTACATACCTTTCTATCTGCCTCACTGACTCCACAAAGGTAGCAAACCTCTCTCTATTATTTAAAATAGATATTGGTGTGGTCAAATCATCGTTCAAACCCTTCTCAAAATGTTGAATCTTCTCCTCATCTATAGCATCCATGTGCGGATAGAACCATAGAAGCTCCATAAACTTAGCTTCATACTCACTAAGGTTCATTTGTCCTTACCTAATCTGCTCAAACTGAGAAATATTCTCGTCCAGTTAAGTCTTGGGAAAATATCTACTAAAGTATTCAGGTCAGAATTCTTCCCATCCGACTTCAAAACTAGGCCTTTTTCCTTCTTCTATGTCCCACCAATGGCCAACACTCCCCTTCAACAGGTACACCTCATGCCTAACCTTCTCAACTTCTGGGATATTAAGAATTCTGAAGGCATTTTCCAGTTCACTCGGCCACAAGTCTGCGCCTACTAGGTCAGTTGTTCCAACATAATCAGTGGCTCCTACCCATCAAAGCCGTTCAAAAGTCTTTCCAGCTTCATGTCCCTCATTATGATCTGGTGCCCTAGGTGCAGATGGTGGCATCCAATCTGCCATATGTGTCATAGTCACCATGAACTGCCCAAACAGAGCATGGAAGGTTAGGTTTTCTAACATATCTTGGTCAAGCTGGGGATGTTCAAGTAGTTGCCCCTCTCTATCCTGATCCCTTGCACCTCCTCCTAGTACAGCAACACTGCTCTCAGCAGCATGTTCTTCGTGTGATCCAACCATCTTCAAGCTTTACTACTTCTCCTAAGAGTAGAAGTCGGTATCATATAAATTAGAAGACACTAGAACAGACTCAACAACCTCAATCCTATGTCTTTGTAGACTCAACGAACCTTAAGCTCTGATACCACTAAACCTGAGATGATCCGACCACAAATCACACCATCTCAGGTGATAATTAATGCGAAAGAAAATATTAGTAGCGGATTACTAAAAATCACTAAAAATTAAAACCATTTGTAAATAGATCCATATCCAGGAAACTCTTATAACAAGAACAAAAGTATTATATATACATCCTGGTTCACAAGGTACATACCATGTACCATCTCATCTCGACGAATACATACCATAGTTTCTCTGTTAAATCTACACATAAGCAACATAAAACCTCAAGGCATTCAATGCTAAAATCTCAGATCGATCATAAAAGTACTAACTACTGACTCCAAGGACCTGAGAGTACAGAGACGATACATAGGACTCTTATCTACAAGACATGACAATCAATATCTCCACCTGAGATATCACTACTGTCCCTGATGCTATTGTCCTTCCTCTGCTATATGGTCCCTGCCTCCTCGTCTGCGTCCACCTAAAAATGTTGGTGATCAACGGAGTGATACCCATGTCCCCGTGAGAGATATAACTCTCCACCAAAAATATTATTATTGCAGATAAAGAGTAATAAACTAAGAAGAGGACTTTATATTAAAAAATAGGATTTAATCACTATTAAGAAGAATATAGAAATACCATCTTTCAAAAAATTACAGCTATAAATAATAAAGTAGTAAATCATCTATTCATTTCAATAAGGAATATGAAGAACATGTATAATATCTATCCATTTAGGATACAATAAGCAATGTAACATCAACCAATGAGTTTTGTATTTCATCCTTAAGCAAATATGCTACACGGATTATTACATTTTACAATCACTCTTATGCCCTGAGGACGTGAGCCGTACCGCTCAAATCCAACCTTCAGTTGTGAAACCCAAAGTCGGTGCCATACAAGATCAATGGAAGAGTCGGACTCCATGATCTCATCTGTCTCGATCAATGTGAGACCACAAGCAGGACCATAGTCTCTTGCTTAAGTGACCTCAGTGACAGGGTTAGCTCTCATAGGATACCCTTTCTCTAGCCCACCTCGGTACAGGTCTCGGTGGTAGTAAATATGAGTCACGGGCCAGTTCACCATGCTCCCTGAGCCACGAGCACATTCCTGCTCTATCACACTGAGCCATGGGCTTGTTCACCATACTCCTATAGATATCTTATTCCTACAACAGAAGTTGCACTCTAATCCTCCTATTTTCGTCTAGGAGAAACCCCGCATATTCAGAAATATATGCTCTGGATTAACCCGTAGGAGAATCCGTTTCACCATCACCAGCTACTGACGATGATGGATCTATGGCCAGGGCTCTACATGATAAGTTTCCACTTCATTATTTAAGTACATTACCATATTCCTTTAGCATCAGTCAAGTTTTCAAACATGAATTGTTATGACAAATACTACAAAGAAACATGTAATACTTCTATCAAGTACTTTTCAAAACTTATAAAACATTAGAATCTCGATCCCTTATCTATTCACATCCCTCAACAATATCATCATCATGTTTCCTAGATCTGGGTATTCAGACCCTTAGTTCATCACTGAACATGGTTACAACTTATCAAGTAACTATTACCTTCAAGTCATCTGACCAAGGTATTCATGATACTTGCTACACAAGCATCTCACTAGCTCACCAGGCATATTAAACTTCTTGTCACCTCTCACTAGGCAACAAATAAAATAATGGCTCACAAGGCCTATTAACATCATAGCTCATACCTGGTTATGCTCATAATCTCATGATACCTGCATGGTTAGTATACTTGATAACAACCATATCAATAACATATCAACACTATGAAGTACAAAGATAACACCACCATTCCCTCATTAGGGTTAGGGTTATCTATCTTTATCAATTAGAGTTTCACATACCATCACCCTATATTAGGGTTTCACATATCTTAGAGCACATAGTATTATTTAAGTATTAAATCATACTTATCATTGTTCCATGTACTTAGGAACACACATCACCATCATACCTTATTAGGTTGACTTAACCTCTTACTAATGTACATGCACCTATGCTTATCATAGTGCATTACATTTATAGCCATCAGATGATAATCACTCTAAATGTATTAATCACCTAAATACTTTAGAGGTACTTCCATTGAAATCAACCTTAGGATACTTTTCATCCACTTATGGGGTTATTAGTCCTTACATGGTTTGAACCAATTGGACCTTCAAATGGTTTGAACCAATTGAACCTTCAAACAGTTTGATCCTAAACTTTCAAACAATTTGAGACCGTTTAGACCATCAAAAGGTCTTGAATATTTTGTTCATCAAATAGTTTTGAAACCATTTCATATCTATTGGTTTGAACTGTTTCATTTCAAATGGTTTTGAAACTGTTTCATCTCAAACACCTCAAATGGTTTGAAAACCATTTAACCCTAAACGGTTAGAGGGCCATTTAACCCTAAATGGTTTGAGGACCATTTAACCCTATATGGTTTGAGGACCTTTTGATCCTCAAACGGTTTTGAAACCATCTCATCTCAAACCCCTCAAATGGTTTGAAGACCGTTTAACCCTAAACGGTTTGAGGGTCATTTAACCCTAATTAGTTTGACGACCGTTTGATCCTCAAATAGTTTTGAAACCATTTGATCAAATCAGGGTTGAAACTGATTGAACTAAAATTAGGGTTTTGAAACCAATTGATCTAAGGTTGTTGAATCGATTGATTCTAGGGTTTTGAAATTGATTGAGTTTGATTGTTTGAAGCTAATAGGTCATGAGACCATTTGATCCTTGAATCAATTGAAACTGTTTGGTCACTAAACAGTTTTGAAACGGTTTGACCTCTAAACGGTTTTGAAACCGTTTGGTCTTTAAAACGGTTTTGAAACCGTTTGGTCACTAAATAGTTTTCAAAATTTGGTCTCTAAATGATTTTGAAATCGTTTGTTCACTAAATAGTTTTGAAGTCATTTGACCAATCAGAATTGAGTTCGTTTGATATTTTGCTCTAGAGGTGTGAATTAAGATGATGTCATCATCATCAAGCTTCAGACGTCTAAATTCTACTGTCATATATATGATGAATTCATCAATTATTCAAGAAGACTTTGAGAAGAAATAAAAGATCAACATATGATGAGAAATTGAAATCAATAATAACATTGATGGGTTCAAGTTATATAACCCACCTTCAAAGTAGCTTCAAAGCTTCAAGCTTCTTTTCTTTAATGGTGAAAGAATATCCTTCAACTATCCAAGGTTTGTTTCCAACTCTTTGGATGCAAAAGATAGCCAAGGTTGAGCATTGGATGGAAGAAAGAAGAAAATGAGTCTTGAAATCCGATTTCAACCATCAATTCATGATTGAAGATGATCATGGAGCTTACCTTCAGATTGGGGAACGTTTTCCTCCTACTCCTAAGCTCCTTGGTCGTCAACCAAAGTAAGGAAAGAAAGTGGGTTTAAAAAACAACCTTTCTAGTGGGTGGAAAATGGAGTATATGTATATGAATTTTTAAGAGAGAGAAAGCAGGGGGGAAGTCTTCAACTCCCAAACTAGGTGACACATACCCCCCTATTCCTTGTTTCTGAAGACAACTTTCTTGCCTTCGAAATCCTTTCAATTATCCTTAAATTAAAAGCAACCACTTAAGCACCTTAATCATTATAATACTATTATCCATTTTTAGTGGACATTACTTTCTAATTAACAAATGTGAGTGGATTCTTGACCTACTTAAGATATTTCGGTGCCACTCAAGGCATTTGGACATCCTACAACTACAGGATTTCCCCCATAAAATTTGTAGTTGATGGGCATTTCAATTAATATATTTATTTTTGCTACAAAATAAATTAAGGTTTCAATTATGCTTATTTCTTGATTATTTTATTATCAAGATTATCTCTCCTCCAATGTAGTTCAAACAAGACACCCCATTCTTTTTTTTTCTCTAAGTGATACCAAGAAATAGCAGGGACTCTCTAGATGTGGTATTTTACATATCCAACCCTAGGTTTTGGGTAAATTGTAAATTACACCAAAACTAGCATTCAATGCACAAGTATTATTCAAACAAGCTCCTTCTTGGAACTTAGGCTTCCACAAGCCATACCTGAGCATCATTCTCATTCTTATGATGATATAATACTTGAGGAACATTTATCATGTATCATTTGCAAGGTAACCCCTTAAATTTGGGTAAATTGCACTTTAGTCCAAAACATGTAAAATATTGTTTCAACATTATTCAAATAGGATCAAAATTGAAACATAAGCTCTCCTTTAGTCTTAATTACTTTTCAAAAGATAAAGACAAGAATCTAAATGACTTACTTAAGCAAAACTCCTAGGGTTAAAGCATAACCCAGGCCAGGGATGTTACATATTTGCATAAGCATAAGCTTTGATCATATATGTTGGATGATATAAGAACAGACACAAACCTTAGTCCTATGTCTTGCTGACTCAATAAACCTAGATCTCTAATACCACTAAATGTGACAACCCAACACCACACAAACAAGATTAATAAAAAAAAACACACAATCAACAACTAATCATTCACATGACTAGAAAAGTGGATAAATGAAAACTAATTGCCTATAACCATCATGTGCAAAAATATATTACATCAAGGTCCATCAACCTATATCATATCACATACAAAATCAGGTATTTATTTCTGTTCAGTGGCTAAGGCCACAACCTGTATACAAAAAGGATCATGTACCACATGTAGATGCCGTATATATACAACCAAAGGCATAGTGCATCATATGTAATTTTAAGGAATATTAAGAACATGTAAGAATATCACATATTAATAGTTAATATCTCTTGCCGCATTAGTTAAAAAGTAAGAAATATAATAACAAGGCAAGGGTTGACATCCAATGTGAATCATGTTTAACCCTAAACAAATATGCTACACAATTTTGTTATGTCTTTTATTAAGCCTTGGGGCATTTGATTCGTACCACCTAAAGTCCAATTGACCAACACTTGCTTGCAATTAGTTCCATACAAGATATAGGAGAGTCTAAATCCTAAGACCCCTTCCCCTCAGTCAATACAAGTTAACTCTGAAGTGACATACTAGTCAAGTTGCCTACAATGGCATGTAGTCAAGATGCTAACACCTAGTCTGTCCTCAGTACAGGCCACAACACTAGTAACTAGGGTATACAAACCCAATCGTTTGAGGTACAACCATACTTTTCCAGTATCACATCATATATATTGAGACACAACTACAACCATTCTCCTGCCAAGGACTGTGACCATCCTCAAAACCTCAAAATCAAGATGTCAAGGACACACAGTCACTTACACCTTGCATATCAACATTATGGGCTCTAAGTTTCTATTAAAGGAATACTTGTTTCACCATACAACAAGTTCTGGAATGGTTCTATGGCACACGACACTACATAATTAGGGTTTCACTTGATTAATTAAAGACAATTGCGTATCTTTTAATCACATCAATCAAATTACATCAAGTCCTAGATAGATTCTACAAAGATAAGGGTGTATTGCAACTTCAAAAGTTACAAAATGTATGAAGTATAAAACTTTCCAAATAATCACATGGTGTTGTTCACTGCCATACATGAGTCCACACTCATCATCACATCTTCATGGTATTTAATCATGAAATATAACCAACATCATCATGTACTTGAATTAGGGTTAGGTTAAATAAGACAAACTAAATTAGCATTTCAAATAAGTAATAAAGATAAAACCTAATTACCATCATCTCCAATAATCATGGAAGAGAATAGGACAAAAATCATCAACATAGAGTCAACAAAACATAGTTTCCATAAAGACCAGAAACATCATCGACCATTGAAGGTTGCATAAGGTTGGTGATAACTGAGGATAGGTCTACCACCTTCATCGACAGTTGAGGGTCAGCCACATTGGAAGTCGCTAACAACACAAAGTTGGTGACTAAAGAAAACTAGGATTCAACCCCTTCATCAACCGCTAAAGTTGACCACCTTCAACGATTGATGAACTAGGGTTAGCCACGCTCAACGACCACTTAAGATCTAAGGTTTACTAACTACACAGGTTCAATCTGAATCAAAGGAACATGGAAAATCTCATTGATTGAAGAGAAATAAAACCTTAGAAACCACTTAAGGAGATCAAATCTCAATGTCCCACATGACATCAAAATCTCATCGATCACATAGATCACATCTTGGAACAATTAAGGGAGAGAAAAGCTCATCAGCCATAAGGATCAATAGGTTAATCATCACAATGATATCAAAACCACCAAGGTGGAAAATCACAAGGAGAAAGTTTGAATTCAAAACCCTAAATGAACCACCACCATGAGAGAGGACAAAACCATAAGTTGGGAGAGATAAAATAAGTGTTTCCACAAAAATGCATGCATCAAAACCTCCATCACCAAACAAAATTTAGGGTACAACAATCAGGGTTCATCAAAGGAGAGTTATTTACTCAAGATCACCATAAAACATAAACCTTAGATCCTAGATATCATCATTATACTAGGAACCATGTATTAAGGGTAGATTATTTGTGTGCGAGTTAAGTGTAATAATACTTGAGGACAAAGTTATATAACTCTCCTCAAAGGAGATGAAGCAACTCCAAACAAGAAGTAAGATCCAAGGAAAGAGGGAGAAAATCCTATCTTGATCACCTTCATGGCCAAACTAGATCCAACGCCAAGAAAGAAACAATCCCTTGGTCAAAGAGAAAGAAGGAAAGCAAAAACTCTATGTACGAAGACCAAGAAGAGAAGTTCTTCAACCTCAACTCAAGCACTACCATGGAAACCCATGGGTTCAGCCAAGAAAAGAAATAAGAAGAAGGGGATAGGGAAAGAAAATGAATATGAAGAGGTATATCATTTACCAAGACAAAAGAGAAGAACAAAGGATTGCTAAACAATCACCAAGGAGGGCTACTCCAAGCCCCATCTCAACATCAAAGAGGTTTGGACACCATCTCTAATCTCAAGATCCACCTTCACCACTAAGAACAAGAGGGACGAGCTCCAAGGGAAACCAAGGGAGAAGACAGGGGAAACTAGGTGTGTATAGAGGTTATTTCATGTAAAGAAAGGGGTTTATATAGAATGGAACTGGAGAGAGAGGAAGAAGGTTAGGTGTCAAGTTAACACATGCCATGTGTCCACCAGAACTTGTCCATGCAAGCACCACACCCACACATGCAACTATGGTGATAAAACCAACAAAAACTAGAAACAACTAAGTCTAGGAAAAAACCACCAACTATTGTGATTCTCAACAAACAACTTGGCTGAAATTGAATGATTGCATAATATTAGAAAAGCCATCGGTCGCATAAAACCAAACCCTAGGGTTCTTGGCGACCAAAGAGGATCATGGGTCTCATCAACCACCAACGTCAAGGGTAAACTCAAACCATCATCGAGTGAAGAGAATTTTAGATCATATGATACTTGGCAACTACCAAAATCAAAGCTCATCAGTCAAACATACTTCAAGGTCAACCTTCCACTTAGGTTATCCATGCAAACCCTAGTTCTCAACACAACATGTCAATGGTGTGATAGGGATCCCCAAGGGGCCACTCTCTCCAACATTATTTCAAAACTTGTGAGGTACAACAAGCATGTGAAAGATTGCAAGAAAAACCCTGAACACATGTAAATTACAATTAGGTCCAAAACAAGCACATATAAGCATAACTAGGTCAAACAACATCCAAAATATACCAAACTAAAAACATAAGCATCTCACATGTTATGAAATTACACCATAAGGTTTTATTAAGGTTTTAAGCATAATTCTGCTAAGAAAGCAAGATTAACCAAGAAACTAGGTCAGGGGTCTTATAAGAAAGGTGTATATTCGATTCTTGGTCATCGATTGCCCTTTTAGTCCAAGTATTAAATTATCATTATTTTTAAGATGTTCATTTTTTCCAACTAGTCAGATAGATTGTAGGAATAGTAGACAAGAAACTTCCTTTTATGTGTATGGTAGTAGAATAGAGAAAGACATGTGCTAATTGTGTCATGTAAATGAATTAATCCATTAAAAATGAACAAGTCTACTAATTTCCAAGTGATTTGTCTAACTTTTAGGGTGACGATAATAAATTTTCTAAACATGTGTCGGTTAATGATTAATGTGACTCTCTTTAATCTATAGTATTGATTAAAAAATTCCTTGAACTCTGAAAAATTATATATATAATTATTACAATAATTTACATACAACACGCTAAAAAAAGCAACTCAATAAACTTCCCATTGGACATATCAACATATATGATTGAGTATTGAAATCACTTCTTTTAACATAATTATATAAAATAAATACACAGAAAAATTTGCAAACGATTGACTAAAATAAAACAATTTATTAATTGTTAGATGACTCCCTCAATTTTTTAACTTTTATTATCAAAATCAATTGTGCTTCCATTCTTAGGTATGTGTCAGTTGACAATTATAATAAATAGTACTCATAATAATTTTTAAACAACCAAATGAAAGAGAACCATTTGACAAGCTATTGATTAACTCCCCGACCTCTAGTGTAGGATGTTGACTAGTAAGAAAACATAGTAATTTACAAACAATCAACTAAAAAATAACTCGACCATTGCCAACTCATACTGACCATAGCATTTGGTTATCGAAAGAATTCTCGCTTCCCTTCTACTAGTTATGTTGATTGTTAGTTTTTATCCTTCTTGTTAGTTACATATTATTTACAAGTTCATCTATCCATTTTCCAATGTTTGTCCACCCTAATCGTTGATCTCATTTATAATTTGTGTAAGGGGGAGAAATAGAGAAGAGAAGAAAAGAGGAAGACATTAATTGAGGTGAAAAGAAAGTAGTGACAAGGTGAGTTTAACATGACATAATTATGAACTTTCTTAAGTATTCTTGTTTTATTCATGAAGATTCCACAAATAATAAAGTTTGCATATTGGGAGTTGTGTTTGTTGCCCATTTCATAATTGTGTATCATTCACTTAAATTTCCTCAATACCTCTATTCCAGTAGTGTTGTGTGCATTGATTATCTACTAATATAATTCAACACTCTTTGGACTTTTACACCTATGATCTAACACTTTGTGGACTACTCATTATTGAGATGCAAACATTGTATGAGTACCTATAGATGTCTATGACTATTCTAGATGCTGCTCTTGTTTAATTTGACCTTTCTTGCTACTTAGTACATGTTGAAACCTAATGCTAACATTATCTACTTAAGGTGGAGTGTTGGAGGGCTTGAGTGTTTGCTTGGGAGATATAGGGGATTGATATTTTGTATGGGAATGGGTATACCTTTCTTTTTTATTCTTACGTTGGTATGTAATGTCTGCAAATTTTGCCAAGTTGTATATACTATATACCATGCTCCAACATGAGGGAGAGTGTTGAAGAGTTTATTACTTATTGAGCTCATGTTGGAGCATGGTATATAGTATATTACCCTGATTCTTGCCACATGTTTTGGCCAACCATGTTCTTGTAGTACGTATAATACAAAATGTTTCATACTCATACAAACTGGTCCTAATATATTAGCTAAATAAATGAAGAAAGGTCAAAAATATTATAACATGTATGTCACTCTTTAGCCACATGCTAAAAATGCAATGACTGTGTATCATAATATGTAAAAAATCATTTTTGTGATATATGAGTAGTATTAGTCTAGGCTACTAAAGAAAAAGAGTGAACAAGCGACCATCCATACAATTATATTTCCCAAGAATAATTTTTGGTTAAACTTTCTACACCTTTTAGAAGAATAATATTTGAAAAATGAAATTTAAACATTTCTACATTAGAGAAAAGGGGATCTAATTTGGTCTAGGTTTGATGACAACTTTTATTTTGTGAGGGAGATACCTACTCTCTCTATTCGAATGTCACAAGATTTGTCGTATTGGGATTGTAGAAGTCATAAATGACCCCAAAACATAGATTTCATCTTTTTTTGATAAATAGCATTGTGTTAGTCTTAAAGTCAAGTTTCTACATTTCTTATGCCATGTAAGTGTATATAAAGTAGGTTAATAGCTTCTTACTAATTTAAGTGAACAATGGATTCTACACAAATAAAATCAAACCACTTGTAACCCTCCCACTCTTACAAATATCCTCATTTTAAATATTATACTCTTATCATTTTGTCTCATGTGTCTACTAATGACAAAAATAGTATGACAACAAGCACAAAGGTTGATGGACGAATAAAATTATGGATGTAATGCTCAAGTATATATATATGGTTTTGGAGTAAGTAGATGTGCTCTTGTACCACACTCTTAAAAATTTTGTTTTAAGATAAACAACAACAAAATGTCAACTAAATTTATGTTGAATAAGATAAAGATGGACCAATAATGAGATAACGGTGAAAGAAGATAAATTGTGAATCAAATAGCAAGTGACACATGAAAAAATAACAAATAACAATGAAATAAAAACTACATAGTAATAAAAATAAGTAAACCAAACAGATAATAAGTGACACATAGACATGCCACACAAACGTGATATTTCATAAGGTGGTAATACATATAGACAAGAAGCTCATTCTCTACAAATTCCAAAATTTAAACTGTATCTTTCTCGAGAAGAACATGCTTAATGCAAAATGTTAACACTGCGAGGTATTAATAGGGTAGATATGGATGATGGTTTTTATGTAGCATTATGTTAGGTTATTCTCTTAAGATGTAGCAACATATGATAATTAGGTCTTTTTGGTGCAAGGGTGCACATCAGGAGCACATGTTCCTTCTATCCGAATTGCTCATTTCTTGGTGACATGTCTTGTCACTTTGTCGGTAGTTAACTTTTTTTTTGAAAAATCTAGATTAATATATTTTCCAACTCCAAAAGAGGACAAAACTACAAACTACACATAGACATATAGTTTATAACATGAAAGACTAAACCATCATAATATCATAACACTTTATATGTACCTTTATGTTACAAAAGGTCCCAATTACTATAAGCAATATAAAAATAGACTCTTCAACCTATGCTTATAGGTCTCATATAGCAATTTCATTTCTCTTTCAGGTATGTTGAAGATGGAAAGATCGTCACTAGTGCCTCCCCCATGGAGTCTCTTGTTCCTTTCCAACCAGATGAAGTGAGTGCATCAGATTATAGCCCATTGTTCCAGGGTTTTGTTATTTTTACATCTATCACCAATGTTGGTGAGACATGAATGAAGTGAATAAGAACTTCAGATGTTAAGTTTCAATTGTGCTTGACCCCATACATACCTCCATACCTTGCATGCACCAAACATATGATATGTAGACTCATTAGTTTGTTGGCACAAGAAGCAAATTGAGTTTTTTACAAGGCTCCATCTACTCATTGTCTCCATGGTAGGAAGATAATTCTTGAGTGATCTATATGTAGTAAGACTACATCTCATCTGATGCATTGGTAGCCATAGATTCTCATATGCTTTTTCAACAAGACGTATTTGACGACATCTCTTCCAGAGGGCATTGTCTTTTAGATTATTGAACCTGGGTCGAGTATCAGACATCCTTCTCAAACAAGTTGAGAAGACACATATATGGTTATGACGATCTAGAATTATATTATATCTAACATGCATACAGGAACTCCAGCTAGAATGTTCATGTAAGAGTTTCCTTATCCTCTTCATGGTGAAGCAGTTAGCAAGGTCAGCCATTTTTCACATATTTAACCCACCCTCTTGAATCAAGTAAGCAAGTTTCGACTAGCTCTCTGTGTTAATAAGACTATCCCACATAAAATCATAGATGAGTATTTCCATGTGTAATAGATAAGATCTGGGAATATCACCATCGTGTAGTTTATCAGCCCCATAGCATCGTGTTTCATGATCACAAGTCTACCAGTCATAGAAATCTTGGAACATGACCACCTACTAATCATGTCCGTCAGACAATTAAGAAATTGATGGAAATGTTTCCTCCTGAGGTTGCCACCAGCTAAGGGGAACCCAAGGAATTTGGTTGGCTATTCACCTTTATGTATGCCTGAAGTATTGATCTAAGCTTCTTTGTGATTGCATAATAAAGAAATAGAGATGCTAGTTTTTAAAAGAGTATATAGCATACCATAAACTCTCAAAATCTTGAAGATGCAACATGAGATAATAAAATCTTCATGAACATCCTTATATAAAGATTAACACATCGTCAACAAACATTTAATGGTTGAGCTTTTTGAACCTTCTAATGGAATAAGGTATAATCATTTTTCTATCATAAGCATCTTCAATTCTCCTACTAAGTCCTTCCATGGCAATATATAAGATCATATAATACAAGGGGTCTCCCTGTCAAATGCCATTATATTTCTTGAAGAAAACAATAGATGCACTATTGTGAAATAGAGAATAGAGTGCATTTCAACACACAACTTGATCATTCATATCCATTATTCACAAAACCCTAAGCTATTCAAACACTTGCACATGTAGGAACAACTAATTGAATCAAAGACCTTCATGCTATCTAGCATGAGGTAGGTGAGGGCTATTCTTTTGTTTGAAGCTTATTGTGAATTCAACAGCCAACATTGAGCAGTCTTCAATACTCCTACCCTAGATAAAAGCACCTTGATTTTGTGAAATGAATTTGGAATGGATTGAAGATATACTTCTTGTCATAATCTTGGTGATGATTTGGTATATCATTGAGCAACAAGAGATTGGCCTAAAATTGGTAGGAGATGCAACCATTTATTCTTAGGTATAAGAGCAAGGAAGATATGGTTGAACTTCTGAACCATGGTTTCCCCTCAAAGACCTAATTAATAGCCTTGGTAAGACCAATATTGATCAAATCCCAACATTCTCCATAGAAAAAACAATTAAGTCCATCTAAACTTGAGTTTTTATGAGTTCTGATGCTGCATACCACATCCTTGATTTCTTTAAGATTAGAAAGTTATAAAGCATCAGGATGTCATATTTAGCCTTCCAAATTCAATCATGTATGATTGGTCGAGTTTTGTCTTGGTCCTGGTTCACTTGATTATAAATATTATCAAAGGAAGGCAAAGTCTCATTAGCAATACCTTCCCCGTCTTCTACATAGTTTACTTGTAAGTTGAATAGCTCAGTCATTGAGTTGACATCATTAGGTCTCTTAACCATAGCATGATATAACTTTTTATTAATGTCACCATTAGAAACCCAGTCCAGTCTACTTCTCTAGCAGTAGTATTTCTCTTCGGCCTTAGAAAGTGTTTCCATTCTATCATATGTGATCAACTCAACTTTTATTAGATCATAATCTAGATGTTTCTTCTCAAAGAAACAACAATATCATCCATCTCTCACTTTTATCTAGAAATAACGTTTTTCAGTTAACATATTTATCAGACCATCATTTGAGTTGTTGTAAGGACCCTGACCTTCGTTTTGGGCTTATCCTATTTACTTTGCCTTCACCTTGCATTTAGTTGCTTGATAATCATCTTTAGTGGTGATTAGGGTTTGTTTGTGCTTTGTTGAGAGTTGGAGGTGCTACTTGAAAAATAACCTAAGTTTGGGGTTGATGAGCAAGTTTGTCACCTTGAGAGATGTTTCTCTCTCTCCTTGTTTCCTCTAGAGTTGAGATGAAGGGTTGGGCTCGTTGTTGGAGTTGCCTTGGGCTTTGTTGAAGTTTTGTGGGGCTTCATTTTGGTTTGTTGGGCCTTGCTTTGCCTTTTTGGACCTTGTATGGGGTAAGAGTGCCTTGTGTCAGCCATAGGTGTGTCGCCCATGGGGTTGTATCGGGCAAGGGAATAAGTGTATCGACGATGGACCATCTTTGACTCTTAGCCTCATTTGTGTCACCACTCTAGTGGACACTTGGTTCATGATTCTTGCATGTGGCAATTGCCTTGGACATGTGTTTAAGGTGAGATAAGAAGGTGGCATTGCCCATGGACAAGTGTCCCTAGGTGGGCGACACATTGATTTGGTTTCTCATCCACCCTCTTCTATATATGTATCTCCTTTCTCTTTCTAATGATCCCTTTAGTTCCTTAGTTTCTCTCTTCCTTGGTGAACGACACCTCTCCTTTGCAACCTTGGTGGACGGTACACTTGGAGGAGCTAAGCTTGGTGGCTGATCTTTCTCTTTGGAGTCTCCTTCTTCATCTTGTGGTGGTGCTTGAGCTTGGGATCTTGGAGCTTGCTTAAGGTGGGTTACATAACTCCTAACCTTAGCTATACTACTTCCCTTTCTTGTTGCATGCTATGTTTTATCTTGATCGACCATACTCTCTGCTAAATATGTTTCTTGCCCTAGTATGTACCTTTGATCTTGTTGTTATAATGGATATAGATGTCCTTCGATCTTTGTGGGTGAACCTTATGTGTATAGTTTTCTTGGTCAAAACCCCTTTTCTCTCCTTTGGTCTTGAGAAGTGAGTTCGTCCCTAGTGATATAGGCAACACCCCTCTCTCTTTGTTGTTGAGGGTGAGTCTATACTCTAGTTTCTTGGGAAACACTCTTCTCTCACCATGGAATTGAGAGGTGAGCCTTGGTTGAGTGTCGAACTAGTAATGGTTGAGAGCTTGGCCGATATGGAAATGATCCATCATGTTGCCCAATTTGTGATGGAGGTTTTGCAAAACCCCTCTCTCTTGGTTGTGAGAGGGGAGCCAATACTCTTGATCTTTAGGGTTTTGACGATGGTGATCTTGAGGTTGATGATGATCATCTCAAGATGAGTTTTGATCCTTGCACGATACCCTTGTAGTTGTACTACCCGATACCACTCCCTTAGACTAGGGTTTTTGATCTTGGTCGACATGATGGTGTTGATTTTGGGTTGGCTTGTGCCTGATATGGCTCTCTTAACCATGATGGTAAGCTTGGGCGATATGCCTTCACCTAGATGATCCTTTGCTCGACATGGTGTTGTCTCCTTTGGCCGATACAATACCTAGTTGATGTCTCTATTTGATGAGTGTGGACGATATACAAGTTAGATGTGACCGATGCAATGGAGAGCCCTGGTCTCACCTTGTGATGGTTGATAGGTTGTGCTTGTTCCGGTTGGGCGATAGGCCTCCCTGTGGTGCTTTGTGGCGTGTACCTTAGTGGGTGATACAATGTTGGGCTGGGGCACCATGATCTTAATCGATATGGTAGTTGTTGCCCGACATAACCCTAACCCTAATCCTAGTGGGTCGATAGGGCTTTACCCGATTCAGTTGGATGCCCGACACCCTTAAACCTTGGGTGCACGATATGTTCCTTAGCTTAGCTGCACGACACATCCTTGGGTAAGGTTGCCTGATACCCCTCCCCTTTTGTGTGTTGGTTGCCCGACATGTTTGGTTGAGTGCTTTGGCCGACAAGACTTTAGTGAAGGGTAGATACCCTTCTCGATACCACCTGTAATGAGGGATGCGCTACCCGCCACACTTTTGGTGAGAGTAGTAGGTACCTTTGGCAAGGGCTATGCTAACCCAGAAACCCTAAGTCAGTGATATGTTATCTTAAACCCGCTTTCTTATTGATAATGAGACATGGATGATAATTTGCAAACATAGGATACACTAGGATACACTTAATGCTTAAAGATGATGCCAGTTAAGATGATAAGATGCTTGTTTACATTTATAAGATAAAATCATAAGTGGATGTTCAAGACCAGATAACAATAATGTAGTTGATACAGTGCATGTCTTATATGAATATGATCATGACGTGCAACCACAGTAACATGGAAACCATAAAGATCTATGTTTGGTGATTTAAGTTATCTCTCTCTTGGTGTGCATACTAACCATGCAGGTGTATTAGGTAAAACCATAGTTAGGAAAGATCTATGAGTTATATGTGTTTGAATAACACTACATTATGACATTTATTGCTGATGAGATAACATGCATCACCAGTATAGTAAGATAGGTTTGTGAACCTGATAAAGGTTGAGTGCCTAGTTGAAGTGTTACCCTCTTGATGATGAGATAAGGGATTGTTATCCTAGGTGATGACACCTTGAGAGGTAGTGGCTTTCTGTGATGAGGGATTGAGATCCCAGGACAATGTGGCTATAACAGTAATAATATAACTCAATTCTTGCATGTTCTACAACTTGGTTTGCTCAACAACCCACTTAAAATATACTAATTAATTACAGTGGAATATATCATGTAGTTTCCCTGGCAATAGAACCATCATCGTCAGTAGCTAGTGATGGTGAAATGGGTTCTCCTACGGGTTAACTCGGAATGCATATTGTTGAATATGAGGGTTTTCTCCTAGATGAAAATAGGAGGATTTGATTGCAGCTGCGGTTGCAGACTCAGGATATATAGAGCATGGTGAATGCATTCATGGCTCAGGATATGTGATAGAGAATGAATGCGTTCATCGCTCAGATCACAATGAACATGCCCATGGCTCAAGGTTTACTAGCACCGTGACATGTACCAAGGGGGGCTAGGGTTATGGGTATCTTACAGAGCTGACCCTGTAGCTGAGGTCACTTAAGCATGAGATTGCGGTCCTACTTTGGTTCTCGTACACTAACCACGAGGTGGTGAGTTCGTGGAGTCTGGCTCTTCCATTGACCTTGTATGGCACCGGCTCTGGGTTTCGCAGTCGTCGGTTGGATTTGAGCGGTACGGCTCACTTCCTCAAGGCATAATAATACGTAATTCAGTCGAATAATATTTATTGCTTACTACAAAATATGAAACATTGGTTGATGCCTTTCTTGTGTAGTTGATCTTATTATATCGTTCAATTAATTATATGTTCCTTATGTTTTGTGATAAGATCTTATAAATCTTATCGTGTCAATCATGTTCCATAAAAGAAATCAGGTAATCTTGGTAAGATGGATGATACAGTAAGTTTTGCTCAGTATGCTAATCATAAAATCTGCATATATCAGTTACCTATTTTATCTGCTTTACCATTTTAAGCCTTCTGGAGTTTTATAGTTTCAGTGGAGAGTTATGTTTCTTGCTAGGACTGGGTGTCTCACCCCGTTGGTTTACAACCTTTTTAGGCAATCACGCTAGACATGGTGGTCGCGAGGTTGTGGCAGAGCAGCAAGAAGAGGAGCAGTAGAAGGCAAGAGAAGGACATGTTGCATGTTTTGGTGTTTGTAGTAGATTTCTAGAGTCATCCATGTACTATCAGGTCCTCATAGGTGTTTTGACGATGTTTCATGATGTATAGTTATTGTACCCTTGTTTATCTTGTTGGGGGCCTTACATGGCCTATTATGTACATAAACAAGTGATGAACTTATGTGTTGGTAGGACATCTGGTTCCCTTAAGTTGTGGACATATATCAGGCTTGTAATGTTATTATATAACATTTTTCTTTGCAGGAGCTGGATGTAATAGTTCTCTTATGTATGTTTCTGCAATCCGTATTAATTAACCCCTATTTTTTTGGTAATATGTGGTTCCACACATTTTCGCGTGTCATTTCGTTGTCTGTGTGATAGCGGGGTGTCACAATTGTGTCTTGACTTCACATATTTTTTGACTAAAGAAAAACAAATAATTTCCCAAAGAGTGAGTACTCAAATCTTCTTTGATGATATTACAACGACCTACCCATTTCAACAAAAAATTAAGGAATCTAATGGTTTCTTTTTGTTAATCATTTCCTTTAGATTGATGTTGATGGTAGAGTGATCTGTGAAATTCAAATGTAATAAGCTTCATCTTGGTGCCAAGGAATTTATAGAGCCAATCATCATTAACAAGAGCACAATCTAGCATACAAGCTATGATCTTTCTAGCAGCTCTCTGACGTGTTTTTTTACTACACTAACAAACTCACTTAGGGCTGAAATCCCTAAGATTTTACCAAAACCATGTGCAATAGTACCACCCGCAAGAGGATGGGTCTTATCACAGTATAGTTAAGGATCGAATCCCAAGGGACAACTTTTTTAAGAATCTTGCTAGTTGAATATGGATAGACTAAGATTAATTATATAGAACAAAGAGTTGATTTGGGTTTAATTAAACTAATTGCAAGGAAAGTAAAAGAGCGGGATTAAAACTTAGTTTAGATGAATGATGGGAATCACTGGGGTGGAATTGGGTTTCACCACCACTGCACATGCAAACACATCCAAAACACATCTAGGCAATGTACAAATATCCTAATGGAGTAACAAACCATTTGTTAGGAAATAGAGTTTGCGTAAGCATCTCCATAGGCTCGATGTCTGGTTACCCACAGGTCACACACTTACTACTCCAGAGATATCCCTTTGAAAGTGCTCGTCCAGGCGTCAACCATATTAATCGATATTTAAATCCTAAGTATTGAAGTTCTCACAATAAAGGAATATAATACATCATGAAAGGAAGGTGATCAATGTACAAATCATGCATTAACAATGAAATGGAAAGTTATATATAAGCCATGGAATGCTATCAGATGAACATGTAAGAAAGGGAAGAAGGGTCCGTCCCTGCACCTCAACAAAATGGACTACTCGCTCCTCATGATAGAAACAAAAAGAACAAGAGAGAGGGAAGATTCTGCCATGGTCATGGTGAAGAAGATGATCTTGGCTTGGTGGAGAAACAATCTTCTACATGATGGTGGAGAAGATTTGGATGAGGAGGAGAAGAACACCAAGACATATGAGAATGATCTTCTCTCTCCTTATTTCTTCTCTTCTCATGCTCTGGCTCACAATAGATGGAGCGGTGGATGGATGAAGGTGCTACAGATCTAAAAATCCACCACTTTCATGGATAGGAGATATATCTTGATGGAGCAAAGATGATGGAGTATAAAGGACACCACATAGGTAATCTTTAGAAGTGGAGAATTGTTTTCCTTGGCTGGGCATAGAGCGACATCCTGTCGGTGTGGATGGAGTGGTAGCGATGCCTCAAATGAAGGAGGGGTCATTTATTTATAGGTGCAGATCTGGAGAGCACTGACTTAATGTGGCGGTCGAGAAACCAGTCACGATCGCAAGTTGCGGTCACAGTCACGGTCAAGTTCACAGTCCAGGTGACATGTCTCGGTCGAGCTAGTGTGGGCCTCATTCAGGGGTTGCATGTCGCGGTCGAGGTTGTATGCTACGGTCAAGGTTGAGGTGTCGTGGTCATGGTTGTATGTCTTGGATGAGGTTGAGGTTCCTCGGTTGAGGTCAAGGTGCCATGGTCATGGTTGTATGTCGTGGTCAAGTTTGAGGTGTTGTGGTCGCGGTTGTATGTTGCGGTCGAGTTCTTGTGACAAACTCACCCGCACATGGGGGGCTATTTCTATAGGTCGATGGACCTACATCAACTGACTAGAGAGATCACTGTTTCACACAGTGGTGCACATAGTGCAATGCATAATCATGTATTTGAGATGAATGGATTTGATCAAAACTCTAAATGACCATCGAAAACTAAGGAAAATTGTATATGAGAAGATTTGTGGGGTGTAAGTGAACTTCAGGGCTAAACAGGGCCAAAAATGACGACTAAAACTAATGTGAATATGCATTCATCAAAACACCCCAAACTGAAATGTTACTCGTCATCGAGTAACACAAAATCTAAAATAGTTGCCAATTAGATACTTTCAACACTTGTGTTTGTCCCATCTTTACGTCACATTTATTTCTTTTCTACTTTGTATGGCTGAGTTTTTTTTCTAAAAACACTTCCTCCCAACTTTCTCCAACATCAAGCATGTCTAAGAGCTCCATACGAGTCTAGAAATACCCACAGAACAATAAGTGTGCATCTGATCTGACAATAGTGTTTCACAAAAGAGGGACAAAAATGAGGCATTCATTGTGCCTGTAGGTGGAAAAGGGAGTGAAGGGGGTATAGAAGGACATAGTAAATCTCTCCTCTATTCAACTCAAGATTTTTATTATATGGTTGCAATTACATTGATTGCAACACTTTTTGTTTATTTGTGAATTTCTCCTCTATTCAACTCGATATTGCATTTTTTGTGTACATTGGCATCTTTTTTTTCATTTTGGTACACCCCTATTACATAGAGAGGGCTATGGAAGAAGCGAATATAGAGAGGAGTGGTGTGCCACCCCAAACTTAGGGTTTGGCACTATTTTTATGGCTTTTTGTTTCTTTTTTATGGATGGAGGGGTAAGAAGATGGTAGAAGAAGTGTAGAAGAGTTTTCAGATCATAATGCAACTTGATTCACAACTTAGTGCACCGAGTTGTTCTCCTTATCATACAATGCTCAAATAATTCTTGATGGGGATCCAGTGGAGATTACATGCTATTATTCCACTAGTCAGTTACGAAGCACAATGTGTTTGATCCTTCTCAGTTCGATAGATATTTGCCATCTTTACTGAAGGATCATGTTGTTATGATTCATTAGCTTTACATGGTGATTTCTAAGCATTGGCTAGTTTCAGAAATTGTCCCTCTTGAGGCTTTGCTTTGAATAAGGAGGGTATAAAGATTCAAAATTTCAGGGAAAAAGAAACTAGTCGTCTAAAAAAGGCTTTAATTGAAATAAAATCATCAAAACTTCATCAAGTTTCTATACAAAACTACTTTGAAAACTTAAAATTTTTTGATCAAAATTTCTTCAAATTTGCAATGATGGAATCTTAAGTCTGAAACATGTAGGTGTTGGTGGAAAGTAAAGTACGTACCACCCCCTCCACCCCAAACTTGGAAATTTTCTCGTCCCAAGCAAACTCTAAATCTGAGATGGAGGGGAAATCCGTGCCAATTGGACCACCAGATGTGGTTGTCTTCCCCCCAACAACATGTCCTCCATCTAAAATCTCAAAAATGAAAACCATCAGAACTTAATATTGCATCTTGCGATGCATTATCTATAGAGTAAAAAACTTTCTAATTCAAAAATAAAAGTAAAACCTAAGGTAAGGATCAGGTTGTCTCCCGACAAGCTCCTTTGTTTTATGTCATCGATTCGACATGCTCCTTTCAATTTTTTGACTGGTATACTAGTTTGGAAAGATTCAGTGATGCTTCAATATTAATATTAGCAATGGTGAAATATCTCTTCAAGCTTTGGCCATTTACCACAAACTCTCCTAACTTTTCACTCCATAAAATGAAGGCATCATGTGGGTAGATGTTCTTAACAACGTATGGTCTAGAACAATGAGAATGGAGTTTCCTTGGAAATAATATCAGTCTTGAGTTAAATAGTAGAACTTTGTCTCCCACTTGCATGTATTTTCTTTTCAGATGACCATCATGCCATAATTTTGTACATTCTTTGTAGATTCTTGCATTCTCGTAGGTTGTCATCCTAAGTTCTTCCAACTCCTAAAGTTGTAGAATCATGTCTTGGCCAACTTTCTTCATGTCAAAATTCAGTTGTTTGATTGCCCGCCAAGCTTTGTGTTCAAGTTCTATGGAATGGTGACATGATTTTCCATATATTAATCTAAAGTGTGTTGTTCCAAGAGGAGTCTTGAAAGCAGTTCTGTAGGCCCACAAGGCGTCATTGTTTTTATTGACCAATCATTTAGGTTGTGACCTACTATCTTTTCCAAGATAGCTTTGAGTTGATAGTTTGACACCCCTACCTGTCCACTCATTCGTGGAAGGTAGGGGGAAGCTACCTTGTGTGTCACACCATATTTTCTCAATAGAGCCTCAAAACTTCATTCCAAAAAATGAGAACCTTCGTCAGATATCATAGTGCATGGAACTCCAAAATGGGGAAAAATAATATCTCTAAACATTTTGATGACTGGTTTTAAATTGCTAGTGACATTTGGTTTGGCTTCTACCCATTTAGAGACATAATCCACTGTGACCAGAATCTAGCTAAATCAATATGAAGATGGGAATGGGTCCATGTAATTCACTCCTTAAATGTCAAAAATCTCGACTTCCTGCTAGAGCTTAATGGGCATTTCATCTCTTTTTTTATGTTACCCACCCTCTGGCATTTGTCACAAGACAAGACAAAGGTATAGGCACCCTTGGATATGGTTGGCCAAAAGAAGCCACATTGTAGTACTTTCAAAGCAGTCTTCTTGGAACTCATCTGGCCTCCAACAGGGCCTGAGTGGCATTGCTCTAGAACAAATTAAGCTTCTTCCTCACGATACATCATCTGTAAAGACCAATCAACATAGAGTTTTAACAGGTATGGCTCATCCCAGTGATATTGCCTCACATCATGCATGAATTTCTTCAATGCAATTCCAGTGCATTTGTGGTGGATGACACCGACTGTAAGGTAGTTCACATAGTCTGAGTACTAAGGGATAACTTGTGAAGCTTTCATGAGTTGGTCATCTGAAAGAGAGTCATTGATTGGGATATTTTCAGTGTCCTGGGTGTGGATACAACTCAAGTGGTCTGCCAAAACATTCTATGTGCCTTTCTAATTTCTTATCTCAAGATCAAATTCTTACAAGAGGAGAATCCATTTGATTATCATGGGTTTTGCATATTTCTTTGCTAGGAGGTAACGAATTGTAGAATGATCTCTGTAGACAATCACCTTGGAATTGATAAGATAGGATCTAAACTTTTCAAGGGCATACACAACCACTAAAAGTTCCTTCTCAATGGTTACATAGTTCCTTTGAGCTTCATTAAGGGTCTTAGATGCATAGTAGATGACATTATGTTTCTTTTTTATATATTTTCCAAAAAGCAACACCGACTGCATAATCACTCATGTCACACATTATTTCAAATGGATGCTCCCAATCTAGATCTCTGATGAGAGGTATTGTTGTAAGGGCATGCTTAAGATTGTTGAATATTTTGATGCATTCTTCATCAAAGTGGAAATCAACATCCTTTAGTAATAAGTTCGTCATAGGCTTGGTTATCTTGGAGAAATCCTTTATAAACCTTCTATAAAATCCTGCATGACTAAGAAATGCACGGACCTCTCTTACATTGGTTGGAAGACCGAGTTTAGAAATCACTTCGATCTTTGCCTTGTCTAGATTGCTCACCCTATGGCCGAGTACAATGCCTTCTTTTACCATGAAATGTCATTTCTCCCAATTTAGCACTAGAGGTGCTTCTTCACATTGTTTGAGGACTAGGGAGAGGTGTTTTAGACATGATTCATATGGATCTCCATATACAGATAAATAATCCATGAAAACATCCATAATAGTTTCAGTGAGTCCAGCAAATATGGTTGCCATGCAAAGCTAGAAAGTGGCAGGAGCATTAGAAAGTTTGAAAGGCATCCTTCTAAAGGCATATGTTCCAAAGGGGCAAGTGAATGTTGTCTTCTCTTGGTCGTCTGGATGTATGGTAATTTGATAATATCCAAAGTAACCATCAAGATAGCAAAATGGTGAGCCAATCTCTGTAGGAGTTGGTCTAGGAAAGGCATTGGAAAATGAACCTTATGCATGGCTTTGTTCAATTTCTTGTGATTGATACACATCCTCCAAACAGTGGTTGTTCGAGTGGGGATGAGTTCATTCTTTTCATTTGATATCAAGATAGTTCCACCTTTCTTTGGGACAACATGTACTGGACTTACCTATGGCATGTCAGATATAGGATAGATAATTCATGTAGTGAGTAATTTATTGACTTCAAGGTGGACTACTTCTTTCATATTTGGATTTAGCTTTCGTTGATGTTTGCCAGCCGATTTGTGGTCTTCAACCAATGGGATTTTGTGCATGCAAAGTGCTTGACTGACCCTGGTGAGGTCACTCATTTTGTAGATGAGAGCCTTTATTCTTTTCCTTAAATCTGTCAAGAGTTTATCTTCTTGTTCAAATGTTAGGTCAGAATTTATGATAACTAGGAAGATGTGGAGATCATCCACAAACACATACTTCAGTCCCTCAGGTAGGGGCTTCATTTCAGGGGCCTCTAGTTTCTCGTGTAGGTATTCAGTTATCTTCACAGCCTTGAGTTCCTCAAATTTATCTTCTGGATTTTTTTCTTTTGTTGAGGTGGAGAACACAATTCTTTACTTGTTAGTTAATGGAGTCATCAACAGTCGGGTTTGTCAAGGCCACTTATAAAGGATCATCTGATTCATGATTTTCTTTCATGATGTGTGACATATGTTTTATGCAATCAATCAAATAGACTTCTTCTTGCATACTTGGTCTTTGCATACTTTCAAAAACTCTAAACTCGAGTATTTCTTTTCCCAGTCTTAGGAGTAGGGTTCCTGCTACAACATCAATCAAAGCTCTCGCAGCGGCAAGAAATAGATGAATAAAGATAAAAGCATATCTGGAGTCCTCTTTTATGTCCATGATTACAAAGTCACATGGGACATAAGAGTTTTTTCCTACCTTGAATGGGACATCCTCAATGATTCCCAAAGGGAGAGTCATAGAATTGTCTGCAAGTTGTATGGTCATGCCTGTTGGAAAACGTTCTGCAAACCCTACCTTCTTGTAAAGGAAAAGTGGCATGATAGAGATGCTAGCACCGAGGTCGGCTAGTCCCTTCTTACATGTGGAGTCACTGATATGGCATGAAATCCCAAAAGATCTTGGATCTTTTTGCTTCTTGGGCATTTAGCTCTAAATAATATTGGAAGTGGTTGTTGCTAATTTGATTGTCACATATTCTTCAGTTATATACTTCCTTGTGAGGAGAGATTTTTAGTACTTTGTCCAGGCTGGTATCTCTGCCAGTATATGTTGAAAGGGTATATCAATGTGAATCTTCTTCATTGTTTCCTTAAACTTTGTGAAATGAGTGTCAAGCCTTATCTGTTTTAGCCAAGCTTGGAAAGGAGGACGAGGCTTGTATACTGGTATAATTGGCTCAAGCATGTATTATGCTTCTGCAATGACATATTTCTCAAAATATTCTTTATGTTCCTTCTCAGTGGTCAACGATTCTTTCAATTGAGATTCATGTACTTTATTATCTTGAACAATCAGCAAGTCATGCTCGTCTGTAACTACCACAGGTGTCTTGATCGAAGGATCAGAGTAGTCTTTCCAGATCGAGTGGAAACAACTTTCAGTTGCTCAGGATGTTTAGGATTGTTCACTCGTTGGCCAGTAAAATCTCCAGTAGGTGGCTTGAGGCTAGCTAAAAGTTGAGCTAGTTGGGATTCAATAGTCTTCTGATGGACTTGTTAATTTGCTATCATAGTCTGTTGTGACCATAACATCTTCTCACTGGCTAACAATTTGTCATCAGAAGAGATGGGAGGGGCTTGTTGTCCTTGTTGTCGCTGTTGATGCGGGACTTGGTTGAGATTTTGGAACTGAGGGGTGTTTTGATAGTGGTTATAATTTTTGTTCTGAAAATTACCCTTGAAGTTCCCTTAATTCCTAAAATTCTATTGTTGATTATATTAGAATCTTAGCGGGCCTCATTGTTGATTATCTGAACTGAGTTGCTACAAGTTTTCTGCTCACAAAGGATTTCCATACTGAAACATGGATGGCTTCTATTCTAATTCAGAATATTATACCCTTGACCAGCGATAGTGTGGATGGAATTCAGATTTTACATCTGACCATTATCTCCTTGGACACAAATATTGCCCAGAAAAACATCGTAGCGAATATTACAGGCTATCATAGAATGATCGGTGCCTTTACATGCTTCACATAATAGAGAAGCTGACTTGTTCTTATTGTTGAGGGGGAGAGTGCCTCCTTTCGTAGGCACTGAAAGACAATACAAGGTTGTCTTTCTTGGCAACTAGTAGATTTAGAGACTCGACAATAGACTTGTACTCAGGACTACTTTCTACCATAGCTACATTCAACACTCCTTTTCCTATAGATTAGCCCCAGTTGGCTTGAGTTTCAGCTCCAAGGGTGACAACTCTCTATGCACTATCATAACTTCTACGCAAAAAGTTTCCACCAGATAAGGAGTCTAAAAACTTCTTGATATCATCATCCACATCCCTATAAAAGATTTCGATGAGCTGATTCTTAGGTATGCCATGGTGTGGACACTTGCATAGCAACTCATTGTATCTTTCCCATGCTTCTACAAGGGTTTTGTCAGGGATCTGATCGAATTGTGTTATTCAACCCCTAATATCATAGGTGTGAGAAGGAGGGTAGAATTTTTCCAAGAAAGCATTTTGAAGTTGTTCCCACATGGTGACAGGTTCACATGGCAAGGAGTTATACCAACTCATGGCTCTATCTGCAAGGGAATATTTGAAGAGACAGAGTCTGATGGCATCATTTGTAACTCGATTCTTCTTTGTCATTGCACATAAATCTATAAACCTCAAAAGATGTTCTTGACTATCCTTGCCTTGCTTGCCATAGAAAGGGTAGTTTTGAAGCAATGTAATCCAATGTGACTTGATCTCAAAGTTTGGAGAAGCGATGGGAGGAGGTTGCACTGGGTTTTGAACGTCAGCGGCCTTAGGGATTGAGAACTCTCTAAGGTCCTTTTGTACCTCGACTTGTTGAGCTATTGCTTGAGCTACTTGGATTTGCTCTTGAACCTCAGCTCGGGCTTCTTGCATAAGCCTTTCTCTTTGTGCATTAAGGGCTTGAGTTACCCTTTGGGCTATTTTGTCCTCTTGTGCCATCCTATCCTAGTTCTCTCTACTTTGACGATGAAAGGTTCATTTTATCTCAGGGTCAAAGCTAGCTGCAAGGCCAATGCTATTGGAGCGTGGCATGCACTAGTCTTTGGGGATACCTGGCATGGAAAGATCTTTCGATATTCATATGGACGGAGTAGAACCAAATTCAAGTATATGATCAATATTATCAAAATTGAAAGTAAAATCCTAGATTAGTCTCCATAGAAATAAATTTAATTAGATGATTTTGTTATCCCCAATGATCGTGCCAGAATTTGACGTGTTTTTTTTACTGCACTAAACAACTTACTTAGGGCTGAAATCCCTAAGTTTTTACTAAAACCTTGGGTAATAGTACCACTCGCAAGTGGACAGGTCTTATCATAGTATAGTTAAGGATCGAATTTGTGGTGACACATCCCGCTATCACATAGACAATGAGGTGCCATGCGAAAACGTGCAGAAATCACCATAAACCACCTTTCAACAAAACCACGGGTTAATTAAAACTGATTTCGGAATGCGGATAAACTAAGAAACTATTACATTTAGATCCTCATCCTGTAAGGAAATAGGTTATATAAACATATGCAAGCCTTGATACATGTTCACAGCTTAGAGGATCAGTTGTCTTGTCGTCACACGAGTTCATCACATGTTTATATGTACATAACGGCCCACATCCGACCATCAATAGGACATACAAAGCTTCATCAGCTATACATCATAAAACAACGTCAAAAGCACCTCCAAGGACCTGAGAGTACAAGGATGACTCTAAGACTCTACTACAAAACAACCAAAATAGCAGCATGTCCATCTCTTGCCTCCTACTGCTCTTCTTGCTGCTCGGCCGCAACCCCACAACCACCACTGCATCTATCTCGAACACCTAAAAAGAGTGTAAATGAGCGGGGTGAGACACACAGTCCCAACGAGAAACATAACTCCCCACCGAAACCATAAAACCTCAAAAAGATTAAAGCAATAATAATAGATAACTGATAAAACGTAGAGTAAGAGCAGTCTATAGAGCAAAGTTATTACTACCATCGCGCTTACCAAAATGTACGGAAGGCATGTACCCAAGTATTTCTTTATGGAACATGATTGACAAGATAAGATTTATAAGATCTTACAACATAACATAAGGGACGTATAAGTAACTGCAAGTATAACAAGATCAACTACACAACCAAGACCTCAATCAATGTTTCGTGTTTTGCCTTAGGCAATAGATACTATTTAGCTGGATTACATGTTATTATGCCCTAAAGAAGTGAGTCGTACCTCTCAAATCCAATCTTCGGTTGTGAAACCCAAGCTGGTGCCATACAAGGTCAATGGAAGAGTCGGACTCCACGACCTCTCACCTCGTGGTCAGTGCACGAGTACAACACAAGTAGGACCACAGTCTCATGCTTAAGTGGCCTCAGCCATAGGGTCAGGCTACCCTATGCCTAGCCCGCCTTGGTACAAGTATTGACTCTAGTGAAACTGAGCCACGAGCATGATCACCGTGCTCTGAGCCATGAACGCATTCATGCTCCCATATCACACATCCTAAGCCATGGGATTGTTCACCATGCTCTTAACATATCGAGCTACGGGCCTGAAACTGCACTCTGGAGTCTACAACCGAAGTTGCACTCTTACCTCCTCATTTTCAGCTAGGAGAAACCACAAATATTCAATAATATGCACTTCCAGGTTAACCCGCAGGAGAACCTGTTTCACCATCACCAGCTCTTGACGATGATGGATCTATGGCCAGGGCAAACTACATGATATGTTCCACTGTGATTAATTAGTATATTTTAAGTGGATTGTTGAGGCAACCAGGTTGTAACACATGCATAACATAAAGTTACATTATTGTTACCACCATCACAGTATCCTGGGATCTTCATCCCTCATCACAAGAAACCACTGCCTCATAAGGCATTCTCATCACTCAGGATAACAATCCCAGATCATTTTCAGAGGATAACACCTCAACTTAGGCACTTTAGCCAAACTCAGGTCCTCAGACCAAAATATATCATGTGTTTTATCTTATCATCAAGAGTGACCATTAAAGCAGTGTTACTCAACATATAAACCTCATAGCACTTTACCTGGCTATGTATCTGTATGAAACACCTGCATAGTTAGTATACACAATCATCATGGATTAATAGGAAGGTCATATTATCAAACATAGGGTGACATTGATGATTATATGCTTTATCATTCATGCCTCAACCTGTGACCATAGACATAGGTCATATCATCATGTAAAGCATCTCATATACTTATCATCTACTCAGCATTATACATATAATTCAAGATGATCATGAACACATGTAATGTCACGTCAAGTATACATAAGTGTGATCTACTATATCAACCACCTCACTTACTATTGAACATGTCAAGGGTTTATAAACCATAACCCAAAACTCTTAAACAACAAAGATGTGACCGCATGATAAAGAACTATTATATGGGCTTTCCTGAAGGAACATGACCCTCACTAGAAGTGCCCGCTACCCTCACCAGAAGTGTGACGGGCAGGGCACTCTCACTAGAAGTGGTATCGGGCAGGGTAGACTTCCCTCATATCGCCCAAACGTTCTAGCCACATAACGGCCAAGCTAAGGGAAGGATGTTGGGCTACCACCTCAGGGTGTATCGTGCAACCCTAGGTATCGTGCATCCATGTGTCGTGCATCCATGTGTCGTACGTCCATGTATCGCACATCCATGTGTCGGGTTTAGGGTTACCATAGGTCACCATGTCAGACATCACCACCAAACCATGATGCCCACTAGAGATGAAGGTACCTATCGGCAGCCACACCACTCACACGCCCACGGCCTTCACTATCAGCACATAACGCCCAACACAACATAGGTATCGTCCAACACTAAGGCAGCTCATTGAGTTCTAAGACGTCCAAGGTGTATCTGGCACCAAGCCACTACCTTAGATGGGTGTATCGAGCAGGGCACTCAACAAAACCTAACGCCCGACACACAAGGGTATAACCAACAACTCTGCTCATCTAGGCACAACGGCCAGGGGTACAACTCAAATGGGCAGCAAAGAAAGCCTATCGTCCAGCCAGGCTAGTCTCATCCTATCAGCCAACACACAAAGCCAGGTCCAAGGTGTGACGACACCAAGCCACCACCTCAACTAAGTGTATCGGGCAGGTCACTCAACAAAACCAACGCCTGACACACAAGGGTAAAAACCAAGGTGTGAAACCCAATACACACTCCTCATGACGACCCAGAACTCAAGCTCAAGAGGGGTATCAGAAAGCACCATCCCAAGACCATATCGTGCAAGATGCAACTCAACAAGGTTGTCAACATCCTTAAGCACAAGGGCACCAAACCTTAATGGATCATGAAGATGGCTCACCTATCAACAATCAAGAGAGGGGTCTTTCACAACTTCTTATCACCAATCGGGCAACCACAAGGATCAACCCTAACCAAGGTCTACATCCACCGCAAAGCTCACCCTTCAAGTCCATGGTGAGAGGATGGTGTTTCTCAAGCAACTAGAACACAAGCTCACCTCTCAACTTAAACGAGAGAGGGGTATTGCCCATATTACTAGAACTCAAGCTCACTCCTCTAGACCAAGGAGAGAAAGGAGTGTTGCTCAACAAGAAAACCCTAAGACATGGTTCATCCAACTAGGGCACAACTAAGAAAGAAACTCAACTAACAACATACATAGTCGATTATGATGATAATAAGAAACATACAAGAAAGTAGAAGGAGGGAGTATAGTTAGGGTTAGGAGTTATGTAACCCGCCTTAAGAAAGCTCCAAGCTCCAAGCAGCACCACAAGAAGAAGAGCAAAGCACTCTAGGGTTCGGCCACCACTAGAGGAAGAAGGAGACTCCAAGATTAGGATCGGCCACCAAGCTTGCAAAGGAGGGGGGTGTCGTGCACCAAGGGAGAGGGGAAACTAAGGAACTAACAGGATCCTTAGTAAGAGAAAGGGAACACATATATAGGAGAGGATGGAGGAGAAACCAAGGTAAGACAAGGCACGGTGTCGCCCACCTAGGGACACTTGTCCATGAGCAATGCCACCACTCTAACATGCCTTAAACACATGTCCAAGGCCATTGCCACATGCAAGCATTAAGCACCAAGTGTCCACTAGTGGTGACACAAATGAGGTCAAAGGGGTCAAAAGGGGTTCCATGGGTGACACACCTCCCCACCATGCCCGACACACTCCCTGGGTGACACACCTCAGGCCGATACAAGGCACTCCTGCCGGACACAAGATCCAACAAAGCAAGGGCAATATTCAAGCAAGGCATCTCAAGGCCAAATAAGATCATCCAAGCCCAAAGCAACTCAAACAATGAGCCCAACCCTTCCTCTCAACACTAGAGGAAGTAAGGAGAGAGAGAAACACCTCTCAAGGTGACAAACTTCCTCTGCAACCCTAGACTTGGGTTTATTACAAGTAGCACCTCCAACTCTCAACACAGCACAAACAAACCCTAATCACCCTCAAAGGTGATTAGAAAGTAACTAAGCACCAGGGTTAAGCAAAGCAAACAGGATAAGCCCTAAACGGAGGTCAGGGTCCTTACAGAATTCCAACGAACAACTTTTTTAAGAATCTTTCTAGTTGATCAGGATCGACTAAGACTAATATTTAGAATAAAGAGTTGATTTGGGTTTAGATAAACTAATGGCAAGGAAAGTAAAAGAGAGGGATTAAAGCTTAGTTTAGATTAACGATGGGAATCACTGGGTGGAATCGGGTTTCACCACCACTGTACATGCAAACACATCCAAAACACATCCAGACAAGGTACCACTATCCAAATGGAGTAGCAAACCATCTGTTAGGAAATATAGTTTGTGTAAGCATCTCCATGGGCTCGATGTCTCGTTACCCACAGGTCACACACTTACTACTCCAAAGATAACCCTTTAAAAGTTCTCATTCAGGCATCAACCATGTTAATTGATATTCAAATCCTAAATATTGAAGTTCTCACAATAAAGGAATATAATAGATCATGCAAGGCAAGTGATCAATCCACAAAGCATGCACTGAATGATTAATAATAAAATGAAAAGTTATATACAAATCATGGAATGTTATAAGATGAACATGTAAGCATAGGAAGCAGGGCTAGTCCCCACACCCTAGTGAAATGGACTGTTTGCTCCTCATGATATAAATAAAAATAACAAGAGAAAGGGAAGATTCTTCCACGGTCATGGTGAAGAAGTTGATCATGGCTCAGTAGAGAAACGATCTTGTACACGATGGTGGGAGAGATCTGGATAAGGAGGGAAAGAATGCCAAGATGGATGACAATGATCGTTTCTCTCCTTCTTCCTTCTCTTCTTGTGCTCTTGCTTGTAGGAGATGGAGAAGTAGATGGTTGATGGATGAAGGTGCTATAGATCTAAAATCCCACAACTTTTGTGTCTAGAAGATAGATCTTGATGGAGCGAAGATGGCAGAGTAGCAAGGACACCATAGAGGTAGTCTTTTGCGGTGGAGATTGTCTTCCTTGGCTGGGCACATAGCAGCAGCCTATCGACATGGATGGAGTGGAAGCGATGCCTCAAATGAAGGCGGGAGTCGCCTATTTATAGGTATAGATCTGGAGAGCACCGACTTAATGGCGTGGTCGAGACACTGGTTGTAGTTGCTGGTTGTGGTCGTAGTCATGATCGAGGTCGCGGTCTAGGTGACATGCCACGGTCGAGCTAGTGTGGGCCTCGGTTGGGGGTTGCGTGTCGCAGTCAAGGTGGTGTGTCGTAGTTAAGGTTGTATGTCGAGGTCAAGGTCGAGGTGCCACGGTCACAATTGTATGCCGCGGTCGAGGTGCCATGGGTGTATGCCGCGCTCGAGATCTAGGTGTCGCAGTCGTGGTTGTATGTTGTAGTTGAGGTCGAGGTGTCGTGGTCGATGTCGAGGAGCCACAATCACGATTGTATGCTACGATCGAGGTCGAGGTGTCGCGGTCGAGGTCATGTGACAAACCCACTCCCGCGGGGGGGGGGGGTGTATCACTATAGGTTGATGAGATCGCTATCTGTTGAGGAACGAATTGACCATCGAAAATAAGGTTCAAATTATATAAAATTGAGAAAAAATTTATATGAGTAGATTTTGGGGGTGTATGTGAGCTTTCAGGGTTAAACAGGATAAAAATTATGACTAAAACTAAGATGAATATTCATTCATCACTCTCTTATTGTGTATATTTCTTTACCAGTAGTAGGTAACTCAATGCGACCGCCATTATCAATAAAAGTGTTAAAGGATCTCAGAATGAAGGAAGGGACTTCTCCGCGCCCAACTTTCTCTTCATGTTTCCTGATGTTATTAAAATCACTAATAACTATCCTAAAATCACCAATAACTATCCTAGGATCAAAGATAGTTGCTTAAGATCCTCGCACACTCTGGTTCTTTTTTGGGCTTGATTTCCAGCATATACAACCACGAGGAGATGCTATTAGTCAATTTTGTCAAATAGAAATGTTGTAAGACAACTACGAATTTGAACTTTATAGGAATCATTCGAGAAACATATTGGATGTGCAACTCTGAAACTTGTAGCCACCTGAAAATGAACTACAAGTAAGCTTGTATATAGTTAAAAACATGAATCAAATTGCTAGTAACCACTACCTTGTTAGCTGTTATGTTTATGCTACAAATTAATTTGTAGGCAACAATAAGATTGTGGAAAATTTAACTGTTCAAGATTTAATCAAAAGGTAATAATTCCATTTTTAAATTTGTACCCAAACAACATTTATAAAGCAAATATACATCACTACCTTGACCGGGCATTCAATTCAACATTCTTTATAATTCAGCCTCAATCACATACATAATGGATATAATTGAAATGGTAACATGTAAACTAAGAAGCAATTCAGTTTTAAAATATGATTTTTGAATTGACGTATCACTGTGCAAAATATATTATCATGAGAAATTGAGAATTCTTTTTAGTTAGAAGGAGACTTAGTCTCCCCCCTTCCTCAAACAGGTGCTAGAGCCAGGATGACCCAAGGGTTGGTAAATATAATGCGCAATAGGAGGTTTCGAACCCGGGTCCGCTGGGGAGGACACGTCGGACCGAACCATCTGCGCTATACTGCGGAGGATAGACAAAATATATTATCATGAGAAATTGAGAATTCAACTTCACATACAACAAAGTATCATACAATTGCTTTGTTTAATGATGACAAGAAGTATGAGCACACCAACACGTTTAGTATGAATACGTTTAAGTAGAACTAATTAACGCATTCCCGCAAATGTGGTCAATTGTAGAAGGTTTTCCACATTAATAAGCTGCTGGCTATATAATTTTCCACCAAGGTCACGATCCTTCTTACAGTTTTTGGTCTGAAATAGATTAAAAATAACCGATCCATTTAAGGAAGTTGGTATATATTATCACACAACAAATTACATAAACTATGTACTAGAAATTGCATACATGAATCAATATATATTAACAATTGACAGTCCTAATATTATGTAGCCGTATTAGAATAGTAAATAGATTAATAAGGGATTAGAACACTAACCAACTGCGTACGTGATTAATGTCTACAATATAAGTCAACAATGGAGTAACCTATGATACCTACATTTATGTCCTATAGGTTGTAGTAGAACAATAATTTCAAACGGGAATTAGAAAATAATCACTAAATTTACTAATGAGGGATCACTAATTGGATTAAGATGGTTATTGTACATAAGAAGGGATGTAGGCATCGGTAATCAATCAAGAGTATACATCAATCATGAATATGCGTCACTTTTTGATAAATAAGCCAACAACTAGTATAAGGAATTAGCACTTACCTGATTGATTTAAATACTGCGAAAAAACCAACTTCAACCGTATAGATTCAAGAAAGGAATTTATAGACAACTTTGTAATCTCAAATTCAGCCTCTAACACCAAGGTTTGTAGTCGGTGACCTTCACTTTTTTTTTGGTATTCAGCCTTAGTAGAGGAAATAAACTCGCTCGTAAGAAAAGGAGTTAATTTTAGAATAGAAGAAAGTCGAACCCATGAGATAACATGTTATTATAAATGATATTAAAATTCAATTTGTTAAGAGACATTATAATTATAACATGAAATAAAGACTCTAGAAGCAAAACGAATCAAGTTAATTTTTAATTCAATTAATCAAAAGTATTGGGGGCCGTGGTTCACCATTATAACCTGCGCAGTTATCTAATCTAATTAACTCCTTGATTTGGAAGTGTTAAATCAGGACCAAACAGATTTATGTACTTACTAAGCATAAATCCAGTAAGGATCAAACTCCCCACAAATCTGAGTTCATGGTGTTTGTAGTTTCTTATCCAATCATCCAATAGAATTAATCATGGATCTCTTCCAAAGTATTACACATTTGATCCAGTGTTTTAATCGTTGGATCTGGGATCTCATCACCTAGGATCACAAAAAATAAGAACAAATGATAGATCAATCAAAGAGATCCATCTGTATCTCATACGGAGTTCTATGGGTTCATTCGACATTATTAGCCTTGAAATCTGTGATCTCTTCACCTAATATAACCACAAGAATATAATTGATTGAACCATATAACAAGTGAGTAGATTAAAGGAAACACATTTAACAAATGAAATTCTTAGAGTTTACATAAATTAGAATAACGCATGGGCTATAAAGTAGGAAATACCCAAAAAAAGCATGCCCTAGCCATGGTGTTGGCTGGGAGAGGATATGGCAGCAGCCGCAGCAGTCGTACCAGTGGTAGGGGGCACTGCCCAGTCCAGGACCCCACTGCGTTCAAGCCCCACGACTCCATGCATCCTGATGCAAGATCTTGATGACTCTACCATGGCCGCTTCTAAGTGACTGCACGCATAAGAAAGACCTAACACGATCCTACATAGAAGCCACCGCAAGTACTGACCTCAGGGTTCTCCCATCCATCAAGCGGGTATCACTGGATGCGATCAGGGCGGAAGACATCCTGATCAACCACAGTGGACATGTCCCAACAATCGCAGTGAACCTAGAAACCATTCAACCACTATTGGAACCATGGAAGTTCGCAGTAGTGGTGAAGATTGTTGGGATTAACATTGGCTTTCAATCCCTCATTAACAGACTCCAGGGACTCTGGAACCCCACCGAGATGTTTTGAGCGATCGATCTGGAGATGGGGTACTACATAATACAGTTAGCCAATGAGAAGAACTTCATTGAGGCCATGAATGGCCACCCATGGACCATCTTCGATAATTATCTCTTTGTTCAATCATGGACCGCTGACTTCAGGCCATCTGACCCCATACCATGCAGACTTGTGGTCTAGTCAAGAGTCCCTGATCTCCCTGTCTATCTCTACTAAACGCAACTCTTGGATAGTATTGGAGGTTTGATAGGGAAGACCATCAAAATCGATGATACAACAACTACGGGTAACAAAGGTAAATTTTCATGGATCGTTGTAGAGGTGGACACGTCTAAGCCACTTCTTCTGGCGATCATGGTGAACAGGGAGAAGTTCTGAGTGGAATATGAGAATATGTTCGTTATCTGCATGAGATGTGGGTGGATGAGTAATGCTGACAAAGAATGTGCCTTTTTTCCCTCCTTCTCAACCCTCGATACTACCACACAGATGCTACAACCCATTGTTGTGGCATCTCCCTACTCTTAGGTGATTCACGCCAAGAAACTTGAGAGGAAGAAACCCCCCCAAGAAATATAGTAAGAAGACTATTAATGGATCTTCAACACCCCCCCGTACGGGGACCGAGGCCAATGATGACCCATCCCCTAAAGAGCCTAGGACATATGGTGATGATTGGGAGACTGTGATAAATCAAAGACACAAGAAAAAAGAAGTAAAAAAACCTCCACCCACCCAAGGAAAGACGGAAGCCACTGTGAAAGGGTCATCTGGTCAACAATCCAAAATCCCTCAGGATACAACGGTGACTTTGATAGATGATGAAATGAGCGAAGTTTGGGACATCAATAACCCTTTCCAGTTTAGAAGAAGCAACACCCTCCCTGATCAAGGTACTCCAAACATCAATTGGTGTGAATCAAAGAAAAGCAACAATAGCATCCTTTTAAGGAGTAGGACGATAATCTACCAACCTGTTCAAGTTAGTCCCAGAAGGGAGAGAAAAAAGGGAAAATAGCCCACTATTTTCCACTATGAATGACAACAATGAAGCCAGACACATACTCAAATTCCCAGAGGTGAGTCAGGAGGTGGTTGAAAACTAGTCTAGTGATGGCGGCCTGTCCATTGGACTTGGGTATGCAATTAAGTTGCCTCCTTCTCGCTTTATTAGATGGTGAGCATCCTCTAATGGAATGTCCAAGGAGATAAATCCAAGGACAAAATTCTCCTTCTAAAAGAAAACAAGGTCATGTATAAAATTCAGATTCTTACTCTTATTGATATGTGTTGTAGTGGCGATGTTGCTCTCTCCATCATCTGTAAGCTTGGTTACACTACCTCACATCGTGTGGAGGCACTGGGCTTCTCTGGAGGCATATGGCTCCTTTGGGATTCTAGATATTGTGATCATGAAGTCCTGGTCAACCATTGACAATTGACTCATTGCAGAGTCAATCAGACATGCTTGCTTACTTTCATTTATGGCAGTCCAAACCCAACCAAATGGCCCCTCCTTTGGAAATGTCTAAAAGAGCTCTCCCACAACATCACCAGTGCTTGGGCTGTTATGGGAAACTTCAAAACTATACTCGACCCAACTGAGAAGAAAGGAAGCAAATACTTCGACATAAGAGCTTCGAATCTCTTCAATGAAACTTGTTTTATACTGGTTTAGATGCCTTCAAAGCCAAGGGTCATTTTTTCACTTTTAAAAGGCTCAAGGCGTGTGAGAAACTGGATAGAGTTCTAGCCAACACAACTTGGCTCACAACATCTACTCACTATTCTAGCTAACACTGCTTCCTCCATTGGGAAGGTTTCCAAAGCTTTCAAATCTAAAGCTAGTTGGAATATCTTCCCAGAGTTCAAGGTCAAGCTGCTACCGAAATGGGATAACCACATTTCTTTTAGTGAGGAATTGCCATCCTTCCAAATGGAGGCATTGGAATGGGAAGCAAAGCATCTTTGTCATCAACAAAAAGAAAAGAACAACGTCCTCAAGAGGCTGGATAGAATCTAGGTAATTGCTAACTCTCACCCTTCAAATTCAAATGAGTTACATGTCATTTCCTTGCGAGAACATTTCAATCGCATACTTCTTCGAGAGGAGGCATATTGGAGACATAAGTCTCATATCACCTAGCTCAAGGAGGGAGATGGGAATACATCCTTCTTCCAGACATATGTGAAAGCAAAAAGGCAAATGAACAAAATTGATCGCATTCACAATAACGAAGGAGAATGGATATCTCATCCAATGACCATTCAAAAGGAGTTTTTTGAATATTTCTGTACATTGATGTCCAATCAGTTCTCCTCGTCTATCCAGGGAACTGATATACATGAATACATTGGCACTTTCCTAGGCATACCTCACCAAACTAAAAATTTCCTTGCTCGCATGCCCGTTCATGATGAAGTATTTAAAGTTGCAACTTTTATGGCACCCAATAAAGAAACATGCCCTGATGGAATTTATGGTGAATTCATACAATCTAAATAGAATCAGGTGGTCAACTCAGTGGTTCTTACTGTTTAAAAGGCTTTTAATACTGGGAAGGTGGATAGCGAGCCACCTAATGCATACAAGGTGTTGATTCCTAAAATTCAACAACCTCAACGATGCAGTGAATTTGGACCAATTTCTCTCAACGACACATGCTTCAAACTCATCTCTAAAATCATCGTCGAGTACGTGAAACCATTCCTCTTAGGATGTATTCCTAAAACACAATCTTGTTTCATTCCAGGCATGCATATCATCGATAATATCATCCTCTCCCAAGAAGTCATACAATCAATGAAAAGAAAATACACAAGGAAACAGTGGGTCGATATGAAACTTGACCTCTCAAAGGATTTTGACAGAATGCACTGTCCCTTCATTTTTGATAATCTCCATAAAGTTGGACTCCCAGATAATCTTCTTTAGCTGATCACAGCCATCATTTCCAGTGGTACTGCCTCTATTCTATGGGAGGACAAGCCACTGCCACCATTCAAAGCCACACAAGGTGTGTGCCAAGAGGACCCTATCAGCCCCTATATCTTTGTCTTATGTATGGAACAACTATGCCAAGCCATTAAAAATGAAGTTCATTTGAAACACTGGCACCTATCAGGCTAGCACGCAATGGAGTCCCTCTTTCCCATGTTTTCTTTGTAGATGGCATTATGCTCATGGCAGAACCTTCACAATCTCAGGAGGAGGTCATCTCTAAGGTCTTAGCAGACTTTGAAACAGTCTCTAGACAAGTAGTTTCCAAAGAGAAATCTAAGTTCTTATTCTCCTTGAATATCTCTTGTGCTACTAAAGCAACTTTCTGTAACACTCTAGGCATCGGATACACGGAGGACTTTGGTCGGTACTTGGGAGTGCCTCTTCTTCATCATTGACTAAATCATAGCACTCATGAGAACATTGTGAATATGATTCACGAAAGGATGAAACAGTTGGTCTGCTCACCAACTATCTCTTGTGAGTCGAGTCACCTTGGCAAAATCCACTCTGCAACCTATACCAACATATGCAATGCAATCAGTGAAACTGTCCCCAAGAATTTGTGATGACATTAATAGACATGTCAAAAACTCCATCTAGTCAGGAGATAGAGATAACACCAAGCTATCTCTTGTCTCATGGTAAAAGGTCACCTCATCCAAGTTCGGAGGAGGATTGGGGCTCAAAGATGCACTTGACCTCAATCAGGCACTGATGTTGAAGAATGTGTGGAACTTACTAAATAAACCCAACCTATTGTGGGTTAAGGTCGTGATGGGAAAATACATGAAAGATGGGTGCTTGAACAACAAACAATGCTCCCCTACATCGTCCTTTATCAAGAAGAACCTAGCTTCTATCAAGGAATAATTCTTAAAAGTTTCCCACTCAGGGCAATTGACCAATGTCTAGAAGGATAAATGGATTTCTGTCTGGAGGCCCATTGACATTGACCCTCACTATATCTCACAACTTGATCTTGAAAATCTTACTGAAAATTCAATGGTCAATGACTGAGGTGACTGGGACCACGAATTCATCAATTCCTACCTCAACCCATTGGTGCTCGATCATTTCATCAACATCCCAAAAAATGATCCTAGTGAAGGACCGAACATGTGGGACCAACCACATGAGGATCAAGGAGATCTCACTGCAAAGTCTACATATAAATGGATACGGTCATCCAAATAAATTAGTCTTGAAGGACAATGGTCGGTAATCTAGAAACTACCCGTTCTTGAATGCCTAAAGATGTTTGCTTGGATCCTGTAACACAAAGCAATTCTCACAAACTTTGAAAAACAATGTCATCATATTGACGTGGAAATCACTTGCCTAGCATGCAACAACTCATAGACACCTTAGTCCATAGCATCCATGACTACAACATTATTAACCCTACATGGTGAGACCATGATGTTCTAAGGAACTTACTAGAGCTTGAAGAAGATGCATGGATTTCCACTGTCATCTCCCTACCCCAAGAGGTGCAACCATCCTGCTTACTCCTTGTGGAATGTTGGCATGTGTGGCAAGTCTATAATAACATTGTTCACAATGGCAAGCCTCCTCGCATCAAGTCAAAAATTGCCTTTATCAAAGAACGTGCACAAACCATTAACCCAACAATGAGAAGATCACCTATGACTGTAGCAGTCAATGCCCAAAGCTTCGTTGCCTTGAAGCCAGTATCTAAAGTCTTTAACTTTATAGATGCATCCTTCCATCCCATCAACAATAAATAGGGTATAGGGATTCTCATAGTCTCTAGTACAAGAAATATGATCATGGGTGTAGAACGTTTCACTACTACTCGTTCTACCTTGGAAGCTTAGATCCAAGGGATAGCTCATGCTACCATTCTCTATTGGCTTCACAAGTTCCAGCAACTGACCATCTTCTCAGATGCATACCAGGCACTACAACTTCTTGGAGGAGACCGACCACCTGCCCCAATATTTCAAGCCATGTGGAGACAATTCAAGGATGATTTCTCACACATACAAGGCATAGGTCTACCATTCATCCCCTGTAATATGAACCTTGTTTTAGATGCCATAGCAAAACATGTTGTTGACTCCAATACCAATTTTCTTTTGGATTCTATTAAACCAGCTTAGCTCAATGTCAATGTAAACATAGACTTTGAAATATGGCCTGGCCACATCACATGATGAATATATAACTGTTGGTACCACAAAAAATAAAAGAATAAGGCACGGGCTATGGGGCCACACCCCATACCCTGGTAAAAATGTCTACTCACTCATAGTAGAAATAAGCAAAAAAGTACAGAGAGGGGTAGAAAAAGTCATGTTTCCAAAAATTTACAAGAAATTTCTATTGATTAGGATCTACACGGGAGGGGCAATCATTAAGTCTATTAGATTTTTCTTTGTGTTGTATATAGTGGTTTTTTTAATATCTGCTTTGAAGTTTCTCCAACAATACCTCACTATTCACAAAATTGAATTCTTCCCCTTTATGTTGATAACAAACTTGGTATGTAACAAAAGAATCAATTTAAATAAATCACAACATTATATTATATCTCAAAGACTAGAATTACCTTTACATAATTCCATATAGCGGTTTTGTTTTCTATAGGTACTTGTCTCCAATCAAGATAGTTTAATGGTGTAAGAACAGAATTTCTAGCAACAGTTCCCAAGAAAGAAGATAGGTACATTCTAATGTGGTCCTATTGGATCTCCATTCTCATCCAAAGTAATAGGTAGATTTTTATCCCCTGTCTTACCCCATAATCGGATACACTTTGGAGAAGCTTTTTATCTCCATTCTCATCCAAATTAATAGGTAGCATTTTATCCCATGTCTTCTCAAAAGTATTTGGATTTATAACTTTAGAGCATAAGTCTTTAAAAAAGCTTAGACAACTCAATTACAACATATCTAACATTTTTGTTGGGCAACGCTACTTGTAAAGCTAATGGGAGAAATGGTTGCATCAATACATGATAATCATGACTCTTCAATGCCATCAACTTTCTTTCAATAAAGTGTGCATTTCTAGCTATATTAGAAGAATACCCATCAGGAACTCGAGCAAACTTCAACTGCTTATAGAATAATTCTTTTTCCTCCTTCTTTGAGGTCATATTGAGATTTTTTAGTGTCCTTTGACTTCTTCATTCCAAGTTGTGTGTGAATCAAACTCTCACATATATTATTTTCTATGTGCATCACGTCAAGATTATGACGTATAAGGTTATGCTTCCAGTATGGTAGCTCAAAAAATATACTCTTCTTTCTCCAGTTATATGGTGAAATATCTACATCTCTAGTTTGATCTAGAACTTGACTTCCAGACAACATCTTATGAGCACTTCTAAATTCTTCACAACATCTTATGAGCACTTCTAAATTCTTCTTTTCTATCAAATGATGAAGCATCTTTATGAAATTTATGATCCATTGGGAGGAACCTCCTGTGAACCATGAAACATTCTTTCTTACTATATGGTAGTCTCCATGAGCACGTGTCCTCGTTGTAGAAAGGGCGTGCAAGATACCCACTAGTTTGCCAACCAGATAGATAACCATATGCAGGAAAGTCACTTATCATCCACAATAAGGTGCATGCAAATTGAATACCTCTTTACAATCAACATAATAAGTATTAGCACAAGCTTCCCATAGTTCTTTTTAACTCCTCAATCAACGATTGTAGGTAGACATCTATGTCCATTCCTGGTTGATTTGGACTAGGAATAATCATGGACATGATAAAATTGGGAGACTTCATGCACAACCTTAGTGGGAAGTTGTACAGGATCAATATGATGGGACAAATTCTATATGATAGACGCATGAGGCCAAAAGGATTAAAACCATCAAAAGTTAATCCAAGGCAAACATTGTAAGAATGGAAAGCAAACTTAGCATGTGTATTATCAAATGTCTTCCATGCTGGAGAATCTACTGGATGTCAAAGAATCCCATCCTCTGTATGACTTTCATTGTGCCACCACATTAGGGGTGAATGTTTTGAAGACATGAAAAATCTATTCAACCTACGAGTCAAGGGAAAGTAGCGCAGAACTTTACAAGGAACTCCTTTCTTGTTCATATGATATTTTCTATACCTACTTCATCAATTCTAATTTCTTTATATCTAGAATCACCACATTTCAGACATGAAGTCTTATCTGCAAAATCCTTTTGATACGAAAATGTAGTTATTTTTGCAAGCATCGATTTTATCATAGTCAAGTCCAACGTCCCTGATTATTTTCCTAAATTCATTACTAGAGTCAGGCAACATCTCACCCTCTAGAAGCAATTCCTTCAATAGCTCAAGCAGTTTAGAAAATTACTTATTGCTCCAATTATTGACACATTTTATGTGAAACAACCTCACAACAGTGTACAGTTTAGAGTACATCTAACTTCCATGGTACAATTCCTATGCAACAATCTCTAACAGTTTGTAAAATTGCTCAACTTCTGCATCATCAACAAATACAAATCAATGGTAGTCGTCTTCCATATTCTCTCCATCCTATGATACTCCATACACATCATGCAACATGTCACTCATGTCATCTTTGAACATGTCATTTTGTGTTTTTGAATCCTCAAAGTTATCAAATGAACCCTCACCATGAAAAATCCAATTTGTGTAGGTGGTCAAGAATCCATTCCATAGCAAATGTTCAGTTGTGACTTGTCGGTTCTGCCTATGCACATTTAAACATTGCTTACAAGGACAAAAGATAGTCCCATCTCTACTGGATTTTGAAAATGCATGTTGTATAAATTTAACCACTCCAAGTAAATACATCATGCTTATTCTCTATTCCTCATGGATCCAACTTTCATCTATCATGACCACCTATAACAATTAAGAAAAAAAAGAATAAGAATATAAAGTATTAAAAATCGTTACATAATTTAATTTCAATAATGTTTAAGAGATTTCTCCCAGATTTTGGGTAGAGTTTGCCCAAATCAATAAGAAATTGGACTTTTCAAAGCCTGATGAGAGATAATGGCACGAAAGCCTCTACCATTGAAGAAAGCATCAACTACTCACTTTCCAACGATATCCCACATGTTCACCATTGTAGGGAGATCTTATGTACCTATTGATACCATTACATTGCTCCTATACAAGTCAAAATCAATTAGTATGCATGGGTTTTACCGTTCCTTGTCATATTTGTGTCAAATTTGACAAACAATACACAGATAAGGGCCTAAACTCTATCGTACATGTTGTACTTGGCCTAAACCCAACCAGCCTTATCCATATACCACATTTGTTTGAAGTTTTACTTGTAATAACCAATTCAAGATATGGGTCATGCATGCTTCAAAGGTAATACCCTTGTTTAGACTTAATCTGGAAAACCTTGACCACTAATTTTCAAGCCTTTTGATATCGACATCTATTTTCTACTATTCTGTTCAAAATCATATATTGACTCATTCGATATATAATAATGAGTATGCTTTATACTATTATGTTCAAAATCATATATTTGGTTTAAAATATTTCAACATTAATCATATCATGGTGTCTTAATACTTATACTAAGATATTTACGTACTTCGTTAATGATCCCCTTGAACACTTCAAGAGATTCATACTTGTATTTCACAAAAAACAAGTTAACATATCTACTAATAGCATTAATAAATATAATGAGGTATAACTACCTTTATCATTTATTCTAAAAGTTCTATATACATCAATATGTATGAACCCTAATAGAATAATTACCCTCCCATTACATGTAGTGAACATGCTTTTGTCATATTGTCCAATATATAAGAATTGCATGTCTCCATCAGTTCAACAACAAAAAGAGTCTAGACAACTATCATTATGGATTCTATAAATCCATTTCTCATTTATATGCTTTAGATGACAATGCTATAGGTATTAGAATTGTTTGAGTCATCAAGTAATTCAACCCATGTGTTATAGATATTTTTCATATAACTATCAAGTATAAATTATGGGACTTCGGGCATTGTCATAGATTTATTGGTAAAATTCTTGTCCATTCAAGATACTTGATGTTTTGATTAATGATAGGTACATAATAGCAATTACTGATTTTGTTGCATGCCCATTAGATGAATGACATATCCCAAGTGTAGTGGCAGCAACTCTTGGCCCACATAGTTCTAGCTTACTTCTTCTCGGGTCCTTAAGTGGAGATCTCTATCTTCTTCTTCTTCTTGAGATCCTCTATAAAGAAGATAATTCCTTTCCAATGTCTATCTGGTGACAGTTGTGGCACTTTCCTTCTTGAACCTTCAAAGTGAAAAGCACAAATTCCTTTTGCACCTACCCTTCTCCTTATCTTAAGTGCAAAGTACTTGGACTTCAGCTTCTAATCAAAAGCCTTCTTCGCCTTGCCTTTTTCCTTTAGACTTACCTGTGGTCATCGACAGGGGTTTGTCCTTCATCATTCGTGCTTCAACATTAATAAATACAGAAAGCATTTGATAAACTGGCTACAAATTCAAGCAACAATTTTATAATCATATATGTGGTCAATTCTTGACCTAAAAGAAATCCCAATCTGTGGCATCCAACTGAAAAAAAACAAGATTTACTTAAATGGAAGCAAAACATTTGCAGCGGATTACTGAAAGTCACTGAAAATTATAACATTTTGCAAAGAGATCCACACATAGGAAATCTTTTCCATCAAAAACCATTGTATAACATTTACAAATTTGGTTCAAACGTACATAACCTGTACCATCTCTTCTCAGAGACTGCAACATCAGCTGCCTTATAAACATTATATACAAATAGCATACGAATCTCGAGGCATCAAACCAAAACCTCGAACGATTCGCTAAAAAACACTGACAAAAAATTCCGAGGACCTGAGAGTACAGAGACGACAGATAGGACTTTCTAGCTACATGACTTGACAGACAGTATCTCCACCTGAGATCTCACTAATGTCCCTGATGTTACTATTGCTGTCCTTTTCTTGCAAAACGATTTTTGCTTCTTCGCCCGCGTCCACCTAAAAAGTTGGATCCCATGGGGGTGAGACAATTGTAAATTTCCCCAGCGGGAGATATAACTCTCTGCCAAAACATTGTTATAGCAGTTTATTAAAATAAACTGAGCAGAAGGATTTATATATAATTTACAACAGGTAAATCACTGTATGAGCAAAGAGTAGTAATCTCCTTTTCCAAGGAGAACATAGCATCTACTCATGGTAGAATCATAGTTCATCCATCTACTTGTAATGAATAAAAATAGATATGAATAACATCAATGAACTAAAGTTATCTAAAAGAAACGCAACATCAGCCAATGAATTTCCGTATTCAATCCTTAAGCAAACATGCTATACGGCTGATTTCATTTTACAATCACACTTATTCCCTAAGGAGATGAGGTATACAACTCATACTCCAACTGACCACTGTGAAGTCGAAATCGGTACCATACATAGGTAAATGGAAGAGCCAGATTCCCATGACCTCTCACATCTCGGTCAGTGCGGGACCACAAGCAGGACTATGTTAACTGCTCAAAATAGCTTTCCAAGGTATACTGGAACTTTGCTATAGAGTTATAGCGTCAATTGCACTCTCATCGGCCATCGAGAGATTTAATGTTTCTCTCTATCGACCCGACATTAACATTGGGAGATTAATGATACATCCATTCCAACCATTGGAAGATTTATGATACATCCATCCCAACACATGAAGAATTGAGAGGTTTGTTGTTTACCTTTCCCCAATCTCTTCACCAGACGTAAGGATATTTTCTCCCATTTACCCCCACATATTCAAAATATGTGTTCCGGGTTTTGTCGCGGAGCACCCGTTTCACCATCACCTTATTACTGACGATGATGGTTCTATGGTCAGGGCTCTATATGATGTGATTTCACTTGATTAATTGTGTACATTTTTACGTTCTTTTAGCATTAGCCAAGTTATCAAGCATGACTTATTACAACAACTCTATAAAGAGACATGTTCTATTTTCATTAAATACTTATCAGTCTTTAAAAGACCTTGGGAACTCAGTCCCTCATTTCAATATTGGGAATTCTCATCCCTTCACATTCTCATCACTATTATCATATGGTTATGGGTAATCAAACCCTTAATTCATCATTGAGCATCATCACCATCTATTAGGTAACTTATCACCTTCAGGTCATCTGACCAAGGCATTCATGATACTTGTTATACACACATCACACATGGCTCACAAGGCCACAAAATATCTTGTCACCTCTTTCTAGGCAACGACTTACTCATATTACTTATAAAAATCCATGAACATTTGTTACTTTTACTAAGCAACAACAACATTAAGACACATAAGGCCAATCAACATTTATTGTATAAATGTCACAACTCAAACATGGCTATATTCATCATATCATAATACTTGCATGGTTATTAGACATGATAACTGGCATACAAGATATTCATCACATCATGTGATACAATAATAACACCATTATTCCTTTACCAGGAATTAGGGTTTACTATCAAATAGGGCTTTTCCTTCCCTTTACCCTAAATTAGGGTTAGGGTTCCCCATTTCTCTTTAATTAGGGTTTCATGATTATATTATCTGTCCAACCCTTAATTCATTATTTCATACCTCTGGGGCATTCAAAGATATCATGAATGATTATTTAAGATCATTAATCTCATCATATAGCATTAATGATCATCAATTCAAGGTATGAGTTCATTTCTCATCCTCATCATGGTATGACTACATCATACTCTTCCATTTGGCTTAACCCCATTCTCAAGGTACATTAATCAACACTTATCAAAGTGCATCAACTGATTACATTTCATTGTAAAAGTTGCAAAACACACTTCATATTTTTCTTACCCAATTATATTGGATTTGAAGTGCATCAAGGTATATAAACTCTGAAGTGTTGAATGTGATAACTATCATATCGTGATGTATCACTTTCTCATCATTTCAGACTCTCTTGAGTTAACCATCTTATCTTATATTAAGGTATTTCCCTCTTAATACATTCCATCACTAATCTGTCACCTTTTGCATATAATGCATATGCTACACATTAGAATTGTCCAACTATCCTTAATGATATGGACTTGTCTAATAATAAAGACATTGCTTACAATAAGGTTGCTTATAATCAACCACATGAAATGTTTCACCTTTATAAGGTAATTCCTTCTATCTCATCATTAGGGTTTCCTTATACCCTTGCTTAAAAATAAGGATTATGATTCATTATCATATTGCCCAGGATTAGGGCTTTATGTATTATGACTCCACATTAGAGTCTCACATACCTTCACCCTTCTTAGGGCCTCTCACCACAACATAATATTAGGGCTTCATGTGGTGTTAGTTCTTAAATCAGGGTTTCTCATGGAATCACCCTCAACTAGGGTGTCTCATGGAATCACCCTCAACTAGGGTTTCTCATGGAATCACCCTCAACTAGGGTTTCACATGGAATCACCCTCAACTAGGGTTTCTCATGGAATCACCCTCAACTAGGGTTTCACATGGAATCACCCTAAACTAGGGTTTCACATATCATTACATGACATCACCCTAGATTTGATTCTCACATCACGTCATCACATCAATGTTCCGTATACATCATTCTAACTTAGGGTTTCTCATGTCATAACCCTAGAATAGGATTTCACATGGAATCATCCTCAACTAGGACTTCCACTATGGTTACCCACAACTTGGGTCTACTATTCATCTCCACTAGGATTTCATTCAATTGTCCATAATTAGATATTCAATATTCATCACAATTAGGGTTTTACATCTCATTTCCCTAATTTAGAGTTTCACATATCATTACCCTAGATTTAGGGTTACATCCTCACCCTGGATTAGGATTACATTTAGAATTTCCCTCAATTAGGGTTAGAATTCAATAACCCTGTCAATTAGGGTTTATGTTCATGATTAGGGTTTCATGATCTCTTTACTTAAGGATCATACCCTTAATCACCACATGAATCATACTAATATATGAATTCCATGCTATCATCCTCTCAACTTGATTAGGTCATATCAACCCTTCAATCAAGTACATACAACTATGACTAACAAAGTGTACCAAGTCAGTGTTCTTATAAGCAATTAGAGCTCATCCCTTAATTGGCACTAATCACTTAGGTACTATTACGGTTTCAACCTTTGTACCTTCATTGATTAACATTACTAACCATCATTGGATTATTGGAACTATCATTACCTTCAATATCCAAGTGATTGAACCACATTGAACTCCATTCGGTTTTGAAGGTTTGATCACGAAACGGTTTTTGAAACCGTTTGGCCCCAAACGGTTTTGAAACTGTTTGCCCCCAAACGGTTTCAAGACCGTTTGGTCTCAAACGGTCTCAAGACCGTTTGGGCCAAATCAGTCCCAAAACTGCAAGGGTTCAAGAGGTACTTCCATCAAATAATGGATCATGATTAACAACATTGGAACCTTCAATCAATTGAATTATTCAGGCTCAACAATTATTGACCTTTGGATCTTCAATCCTTCAAATCACCACCTTTGACCATCCAAATGGTCTTAAGGTGATTGACCTCATGCGCTCTTGAGGTGCTTGACCTCTAAATGGTTTTGAAACCGTTTTCCCATCTCATCATCAAAAGCCATGACATCCAATTAAGGTTTGGATCATCGGATTGATCATCAAATCAACAATTGATTGCATTTCAATTTGGTATCATTGGATCTTCATATACCCAACTATTCTCAACCCTAAACCTCCAAACGGTCTTGGTTGACCTCCAAATGGTTTTGAAACCGTTTGGGTGATTCTCAAATGGTTTTGAAACTGTTTGTGTTTGCCAACCCAAAGACTCAACACAATCAATTACAAATCAGCAATTAACTCGATTAGGGTTTGCTACTTGGTGATTAACTATGCATTGAATTAATCAATTGGATCCTTTATATTATCATTCAACATGTATTAGGATGATGACCTCAAATGGTCAACCCTCTCAAACGTTCAACTCCCTTAAACGGTTATGTTTGGTCTCCAAACGGTTTGGTGAAAACGTTTGGACCAACAAGTTGGAAACCATTTTCCTTGGATATTTGGAGAGGTGTGTGCTTATGATGATGTCATCATCATCAAGCTCTAAACTCACGAAACCTTCTGTGATTTTCATGGTGGTTGCATCCATCAACCAAATCAATTGTCGTGAATGAAGAAATGATCACTATATGATAGGGAATTGAATGCAATAACAAAATCAAGGGTTCAAGTTATAAAACCCGCCTCCAATTGAGATCCAAATCTCCAAGCTCACGGAAACAATGGTGGATGCAACTCCTCTCACCATTCCAAGGCTCGTCCTAAAGGTTTGAGTGAAAAGGAATGGTTAGGATTGAAGAGGGGATCGAATTAGGAAGAAATCATGCATTGATTTGTGATTTCCACCATGGATTCAAGGTGAACAAGGGTCAAGAATCTTACCAACAGGTAGGGAGTCGTCCTCCTGGTCCTCCCAAGCTCCTTGGTCATTTTCCAAGCAAAGGGAAGAAGTGGGATCGGGAAAAACCTTTCTTTTGGCTTGTAAAAGGTCTTTTTATAAAAAAATCAATGAGAGAGAATACGCTTTATAAAAAATTATTTGTTCCCAAAAATAGGACCGCCTCTTCCCCCTCATATTCCTTGGATCCGAGGCTATCTTGTTTTCCTCTTATTCCTCTCAATTATCCATGATTTAAAGAAAAGCAAATTAAGCACCTCAAATCATATTATACTAATATCCATGTGATTGGATATTTCTTTTTCTTATAAAATTGTGAGTGAGTTATCCGCTCCCTTGGATATTTCTGTGGTCCTTGCAAAGCTCAAGGAAGTCCACACACATCTGAATCCAACCATTTTAATTTTGGTTGAAGGCCTTTTAACTAATACATTTGTTTTTGCCCTAAATTGAATTAGGGTTTCAATCAGGATTAAATCTTGATTATTTTAATAACAAGATTCTCTCTCCTCCAACTTAATTCAAATGAGGTGCCCCTCTCATTTTTTTGGAAATAGGTAAATAGTATTTCCAAAAGCGGTATAGCAAGCTATACAAGTACAAGGCCCTTAGGCCAACATATACAAACAACAGAGGCTGAAAAGATAACATGGGTTATCTACAAAATCCCCAAAATAGTTTGGTATCAGTGTTAATTTTAGCAGTCAGCTCGGGTTTGGAGGCAAACACCCAGCATAAGTCAGAACTAATCTTTTTTAATAGGTTGTTTTCATCGACCCCGCCACTATTGTGGCCTCTTCTATTTCTTTCACTCCACAGGTGGAAGCACACACAAGCGAGGACTAGTCCACAAGCACTGGCCTCATCGTTCCTCTTGTCACACATGCTGGTGAACCAGTTGATGACATCAGTAAGGTTGTCAGGCACCTGTTGGCCCCATTTGTTGTGTAGACAAGCAATGCGCCATATAGTCTTGGAGTAGATACACTCAAAGAATAAGTGATCGGTTGTTTCTGTACCAACCAGGCAAAGCGAGCACGTCAAGTTCACGGGGATGCCCCAACCATTCAAACAATCCATGGTTGGCAACTTGTTGAGAAGGGCTCTATACAGAAGCGTGATCCACTTGGGATAGTGAAATTTCCCCCACACTATATGGAACCAAGGCACATCGGATCGACCCTATTGTTGATTCTGGGTAATGACATCAAGGTGCTAGCATGACCTGGAGTATCAACAAGAGGGGCACCATAGTTGTTTTCAAAGACTTTGCACATGCTTCTCCAGATCCTGGACGGACTTGAGCACCTCACCAGCGAGATGATGGGTATGTATCTAATCCTCATCCAGTGAGTCCAGACATTGTCAGGCATGTTACAGAATTTCTCAATCCTCTTAATAGTGCTTTTCTCAAGAATCCTGCGACCATCAGTGATTTGGAAACCACCTTTCTTGTACGGTTTAGTGATATAGTCCTAGACCACCCCATGACCACGCCCACCCCAAAGGAAAGCGACAGACATGGATCTGATTCTGCTCAGGCAGGCACAAGGTATGTCACACAAATCACACCAATATCTAAGCATACTCAAAATGACCGTTCTGATGAGCACCAAGCGACCAGCCATAGAGATATTAATGCCCGACCATTTGTCCACCTTATCTTTCACCTTGTCGATCAACATGCTGAAATCCTTCACAGTACATCTGCCCCCCGCAATGGGGATGCCCAGGTATCTAGTGGGCAATCAACCTCTTCTCACTCCAATAGTAATTTTCAGTCTACCCCTACGGGAGTCACAAGATTTGGAATTGAAAATCTGAGAGTTGATAGTGTTGATGTATAGACCAATAGTGCAACCAAAGGAAGTCACAACTTTCTTATACTCTTTCAATTTATTGGCATGACCCACAGAGAACAATAACACATCATCGGCAAAAATAAGATGTGTGAAAGCTTTACAGCCCTTGACTTTGAAGCTTTTGATTTTTCCCTGTTGCTCAGCAGTCTTGATAGCATTAGAGAGTCCCTCCATCATGATGGTGAAGAGGAGAGGTGACAAGGGGTCACCCTGTATCAAGTCGTTACAGGCACGAAATAGCCCTGTAGGGGAGCCATTCACTAAAACAGAGAAGGATGTAGTTTCAATGCACTCTCTCAACCAGCCAATCCACTTGATGGAGAACCCTAACGCCTCCATAATACCCTAGAGAGCTCTCCAATCGACTGAATCGAAGGCCTTGGTGATGTCAATCTTGACGTAGGCCTTAGAAGAAGATCTTTTCTTTTGAAGTCCACAAGAAATTTAGTAGCAAGCAACGCACAATCGGCTATATTCCTGCCTTTGACAAAGGCATTTTGCTCCTTAGAGATGATATTGGGAAGGATATCCTTCAGCCTACCAGCGAGAAGCTTGGAATAAATTTTGTATAGGACTGAACAGAAGGCTATCGGCCTATAGTCAGAGATGGAGATGGCGAATTTAGATTTGGGAATTAGCTTTATGAAGGCATGATTCACATATCTGACCATACGCCCTCCACCCAGCAACCAATTGATGTCCTTGCATATGTCATCACCAATTAGATACCACATCTTTTGGAAAAATAGGCTATTAAAGCCATCAGGTCCAGGAGCCTTCGAGTAGTGTATAGAAATTGCAGCGGCTTTGATCTCATCATCTGTAGCATCTTTACCAAGCTCAACATTCATGGCGTCATTGACTCTCTTTTCCGGTAGGTGCACAATATTAAGGTTGGGGCAGGTGTTTTGTTGATTGTACAGGTTGTTGAAGAACGCCACAACCTCCCTAGCAATATCCACCTACCCACCAACAGTGTCCCCGTCATCATTAATGAGCTCGTGTATTGTCTCAAGCATCTCCTTCTTTTTTATTGCACTGTGATATAATCTTGAATTGTGATCACCATCAGACACCCATTTCATGCGACTTCTCTACCAGTAGAAACTCTCCAAGGCTTTTTCCAGCAACCTAAGTGTAAGGACCCTGACCTCCGTTTAGGTCTAACCCTGTTTGCTCTGCTTAAACCTGGTGTTTTAGTACCTGCTAATCACCTTTAGTGGTGATTAGGGTTTGGTTGTGCTTTGTTGAAGGTTGGAGGTGTTACTTGCAAATTACCCAAATTTAGGGTTTTGTGAGCAAGTTTACCACCTTGAGAGGTGTTCCCCTCTCTTTACTTCCTCTACGGTTGAGAGGAAGGCTTGGGCTTGTTGTTTGAGCCTCTTGGGCCTTGCTTGAGCTTGTTTGGGCCTGGAGATGCTTTGTTTGAGCTTTCTTGAGCCTTGTGTCGGCCAAGGCTTGCCTTGTGTCGTCCAAGGTGAGTTTGTGTCGACCTAGGGTGAGTGTGTGTCGACCAAAGAGGTCTTGTGTCGCCCAACACAGTGGTGTGTCACCCAGCAGCTTGGTTGTGTCGCCTAGCAGAGTTGATGCTTGTGTTGCCCATGTGGCTTGGCCTTGAGTGGTGGACACTTGGTGCCTATCTTGGACAAGTGTCCCTTGGTATGCTAGTGTGTTGGATTGAACCCTAGGACAAGTGTCCCTTGGGTGGACGGCACATGGCATGGTTGTACCTTGGTTTCTCCTCCCCTTCTTTCTATATAGGTAACTCTTCTCCTTGCCTTAGTCTCCTTTGATCTTTTGGTCTCTCCTCCACCTTGATTGCACGAGATCCCTCTCCTCCTTGCTTGTGTTGGCCGACACACTCCCTCCTTCCCTTGCTTGGAGGTCGACACACCCTTGAAGTGGTGGCTTGGAGGTCGACACACCCTTGAAGGGGCTAAAGGTGGCCGATATCCCTTGGAGCTCTCCCTCCTCCTTGCTTGGTGGTGTGTGGAGATTGGAGATCTTCATCTTCTTCCTTGGAGCTTGGAGCTTAAGGCAGGTGGCATAGCTTCTAACCCTAACTACTCTATCCTCCTTTCTTATATGTTGCTTTAATCTTGCCTATGTGCACGTTAGTAGTTGGTTTTTGGGTTATCTTGCATGTTGGCCGATCCACATGAGTTAGGGTTTAGGGAGCAACACTCCTCTCTCCCCTTGATCTAGAAGAGTGAGTTGGACCCTAATGCCATGAGCAACACCCCTCTTTCCTAGTCGATTGAGGTGAGCTCATGACTTAGTGGCTTGAGCAAGACTCTCTTCTCATCTTGGGCAAGAAGGTGAGCTCGTTTGAGTGTTTGGTGCTTGTGGAGGTGCTGCCCGACAGCCCTCATAGCTTAGTTGCCCTTGCACAACATGAGTGAGCAATGTTTTCATGTTTGTTCCTTGGGCGGGTGAGCAATTTGACTCTTGCACGCCTTGGGCTGGTTCTGCTCGGCAGGCTGCTCACCTTGGGGCTGCTCGCCCAGCATACCTGCTCGCCCAGCATACCTGCTCGCCCAACACCCTGCTTGCCCAGCACCCTGCTCGTCCAGCATACCTGCTCGCCCAGCACCCTGCTCGTCCAGCATACCTGCTCGCCCAGCACCCTGCTCGCCCGACACCCTGCTCGCCCAGCATACCTGCTCACCCAGCATACCTGCTCGCCCAACACCCTGCTCGCCCGACACCCTGCTCGCCCAGCATACTTGCTCGCCCAGCACCCTGCTCGCCCGACACCCTGCTCGCCCAACACCCTGCTCGCCCGACACCCTGCTCGCACATCACCCTCCTCGCCCGACACCCTGCTCGCCCGACATCCCTTGCTCGCCCGACATGTCTTGCACGCCTAACTGAGCTGCACGCCCGATATGCCTTGCACGCTCAGCAGTGAGCTACACGCCTGACTTGGCTGCACGCCATGGTTGGGGTGAGGGTGAACCCTACCCGAGTAGGTCTTTTTGTGAAGGTTTTTGGTACCTTTTGTGAGGGAACTTGGTGTCATGGAAGTGGCTTGTTTAGAAATCACCCTTAATACCTTTAGTAACTTCTTGCTCACTTAATGATAACAATAATGACTATGGTTATGCTTGTGTTATATGTCTTTTTTTTAACATAATTTCAAAGCATGGTAAGGTACATAAATAGTTGCATAATGATGTGTCTTGAGCACACGATCATCAAGTGAGGTATAGTGACTTTTATAGCAAATTCTAATGATATCTCATGAGGGTAGACATAATCCTTATATTGATGATATGCTTAACCCTAATTGATCTTTGGTGACAAACCCCAAATGTAAGATTGTAAATGATAAGTCCCTTGGTTATTTTCATTGATTATTGAATAATACTAATCATGCAGGAAATGCAGAGCCAAGTAAGGGGCTACGACGGATGGTTATATGCGAATAAGGTGATGACAGGTGTATTATGAAGGATGCCTCATAATGATAATGAAAGCCTTGAGAGGCTATGGCACGACATGATGAGGGATTGAGATCCCATGATTATGAGATGATCCTTGAGGTGGATCAAGAAGGTTGGCAAGAGGCCAAGTGATAACATGTGACACTACAAAAAATATGGCCTTTAACTACAAAAAAAATTGTAGCGAAAACCCCAAAATTTGTAGCTAAAAGCTTTGGCTAAATTTATCCTTACATTTATAATATATAGCTAATACCCGTGTAGCTAATTATTTAGGCTACATTTTTTAAAGGTGTAGTTAGTTACTCCTCTCGCTACAAATTCAAATGTAACCCTAATTGTAGGTAAAAATGTCCTTACACATAAACATGTAGTTTCAATTGTAGCCAAATGTATGACTACAATTCAATTTGTACCTATGATATGTAGGGAGAGATGACATTGGTTACAATTTGTATTTGTAGTTCATGTATAGCAAAAATTAGCACTTGCTACACATGTAATTATAGCTAGTGTGTAGTGAAAGACACCATGTACTATACATACATATGTAGTGAGAGACAATATGTAACCAGTCAGTCGCTTGTCAATATAGAGTGGTTTTCAATAAGAAAACAGATGAATGTTAATCAAGATCGAGTTGTGCTTACAATGTCACCAATGATACTTTTATTTATATTTGAACAATGAGTACACATGGGGAGGACATTAACCTGGCCCCCTGTTTTACAATATGCATGGAAAAAAGATACATGTATACAATATCTTCTTCAGACTACATCTATCCACTACAGACTACAAAGAACAATATAAAGAGGGCTCATCTCCCTTAGTTCCTCCACCTAATTCACAGTGAGTTTAACAACCCTATGAATCTCAGCTTTAGTGGTGAATCTTCCAATCCTAAACATGATAGAGGTATGTGCCATGCCTTCATCAACTCCCAGAGCTTGAGTTGCAGCCTTTCTTGTTGGAAACTCATGTAGAGATTCATGTATGGTTAGTTTTGGTTGGTGAATCCCCTGGATCAGAACATATTGACATTTCTTCTCATAATCTATACATTCTGTACTTTTTTATTTGTGGATCAAGCACCATCAAGTTGATGTTAGCATCCACTTTGTGCGAACCACCATGGATACCTACAAAGAAACATATAAGTTTTGAGATATAGCTCACGAAAGAAATAAGAAAGCATAGTTTCTCCTACTCATAACTTACCTATTCCATAAGCTTTCTTCTCCCAGTGCATTTAAGAATAAGCTCCTACCTATACATGATGACCTCTATATTACATTTTGTCATTCTCATTGATCTGCAGAATGCTACCAAGCTGATGGCTGGACCTATTTTCACTGTTTACCCAAGGTTTCCTCATTGACTGTAGTATAAATTTTGTAAGGAAGACTGCTAAGGCAGCTATTAATGATAGAGCATAAGAAAGAAAATTGTACTCTAAGAGTGTCAACTCTGCTATATAAATAGCTAATAATTCAAGTTGCAGAGAAGGAACCTGCAACAAAAAAATGGATAAATACTTAAAAACCTGAACTATATTTAAAAGGTGACAACAATGAGAACTAGACGCTTACCCCTTCTGACTGTTGAGCTACACGGACGAATCTCCTATAATTATAGAAGAAGAAGAAAAGGTTTGTCAAGGTCAAGTTAAGAAAATTTTAAAGCAGTGTTCACGGGTAATTTACATCAATGCAATGTGGAATACCTCAAAAGCATTTCACTGTTGGAGCAGTCATCTCAAACTTGAGGTGTCTAAGTACAGCGGCTTCCATTTGCATAACCTATATATGGCATTGTTAGGTACGCATAGAAGTATGAAGACAAGCACGATAAAGGACATCAATTCTCACCTCCTCCTTAACGTAAGTGTTATCAGTTATATAGCAGAATTCTTCCACTTGAGGAGCAGATATTTCTTCATATTTTCTGCATCAAAAGAATAATTCATCTCTTTAAGAATATGGAAGCCTAACTACAAATCTAATTGTTTAAAGTTAATATTAGAAAAGAAAGACTTAACCAAATTAATGAAACATTTTGAAACATGCAAACACTAAAATTTTATGAAAATGGCCAACCTCAACTAACCGTAAGTGCTTGTAGATGTCACTTGCAAGTGAGGCACAGAGCTGCGGGTCTTCATGGTTATTGTCAACATCGACAACACCAACACTATGCATGTCCATAAGAAAATCTCTCTTACACATATACCCTGCAACAAAACCGAAAGCGAATTGAGATCATTCAGGAATGAAAAAGTCAAAAAAATCTTCTGAATAACCAACTTTTTGAATTCAAAAATATGGTTATTAACAAAAACACACTGACCTTCTTTTTTCTTTGTGCGTGAACATCATATATAGATGATAGCAGCATAGCAGCAGCCACAATAACAACACGGACAAAATATGTATATTGTTGTTAACATAATAATGGGCGGCTGGCTATTTAATATAAGCTATATAAACCTTAGACAATAGATATATATGTACACAACACCCGACCCCCTGCAGTGGTAGGTAAATTATTCCAACCAGTGGCCACCCGCACCAGCCATCACATGCCACACAGCCAACGTCAATGTCAGCACACATTTCCTTTGTCCTTCCTCGATCCAATGGTAGCTACATCCTCTTCCCGTGGACCATCCACCCAGTCGCGTCATCATAGACGTTGATTTCCACAACCCCAACGTGCTCGGGGAGCTTCACGCTAGTCTGTTCTGTATCTTAGTTCATGGTGGACAGTGGGCTCCTTGTCCTTGGAGGCATTTTGGGGAGCGAGTGCCACTGCTGCTGCTGTTTCGGTTGCCATTGTTGGAGGGATTCACGCTCATCATCACTTGCCGGTAAAAAATGAATTTGTATATTAAAAGATTTGATTAATGCATAAATTTAAATTGATAAAACACTCAAAGATTCATCATCTTGATCATGATGCATCTGCATGCTAGTTGAGCTTCACAATCCCAAGTTACCTTTCTTGTTCTTGCCAAGAAAACATCAAGAAAAATGCTTTCTCAAGTCCTTAGCTTATCAACTTGCTGGAACCAACCCTGCAAAAACAAGCAGCAAAAAGTGATATCCAAGTTTAAATTGAATTAAACATGCATGCTTGCTATAGTTATGGTAAGTCACAACACTCTTGAAGATTGCAAATATAAAATACCCAGAGTTAGTTTTAATCTTCAAAGTACTTGGAGTGAATAGCTTTTTGTACCCAATTGTGTAAATGACAGATGAATACAGTTTTTGGGAAACAGATGAAGTTGATGTTTCATCTATTCTTTGATCAGTGCTTAGGAGGGCCATGTATACTATCAGAAGTTTTGTTAGGAACATCCTCAACAACAAAAATATGTACATCATCAGTACTTCTAGATGTTAGAATGATTGGCCAAAATGAAGGGTGCTTTTTTTATAAAAAGGAGATCCAGATGCAATACCTCAGTGTGAAGAAATCAAAGTTGCATTCTGAAGCAGCAGCACCAAGCATATTAAATCCCCTCTTATGCTCCATGGCAGCAACTCCAACTTAATTTTAGACTCGTCTTGGATCTCTAGTAAGAGGTCAATTCTCCACACACTCCAATTAGATGGTAGCTTCAGAAAATAGTTTAAACAATAGGGGAACTAGAAAATATCAGAACCAAACACGTTCGACCTGATGTCAGCTTCCAAAGAAGTGTCACAAATTGTTCAACAATAGGGGAACTATAAATGTGTTGAATTCATTAAATTATATACAAGGAATCTCATTTCTTATTTTGTGGATCAGCAAATTTTTAAAATGCATAGGGTTGCTTTAGATACTTCCCTAAGTTTGCTTTTTTTTATGAAGCTGCTCCATTTCTGGTTTATCATTATGGATTGACTAAATCTTTTGCAAATTTCTAATGCTTCATGTCTCTCAAAAGACAAGTGATGAGATCAGTTTAAAACCATATAAGCTGCTAGAATTCCTGAATTTGTTTATGAAATTCCTGATATTGGCAAGGAAAATGAATTCAATTTATCGCTGAGTAGGTGCATGTGCATGTTCCTTTGTTTCAGTTAAAATTCAGAATTCATTTTCCATACTTAACTGTTAGAAATTCAGAATTCAGAATTCAGAATTCAGAAATTCAATTGGATGAAGAGAGTATATATCCAACATTGTACCTACTAACTCAAGTCATCAATAAACATGTCATTATACCTATTCACTCGATTCTACCATTAGCATGCTCATATCAAGCCTTTTTAGATATATAGGATTATATATAAACCTTCCCAATATGTATTGTGTAGGGCGTCATTAAGGATTTAAGAACATCAGATAGTTCAACAAGAGATGTGAAGATCATTAAAATTTGAGTTATCTAATTCTAAAGCACCCCACTAATACTAAAATGTCATCTATGAAGTTTAAGATAAAAAATAGAATAATAAAACACTGGTTAGATTAAAACCTGATTATTGTCACCATATCAGACTTCTATTGAAATGCTATGGGTGTATGACGACCATATGATATTGACAAGGAGCAATGGAAACTTTTTGTAGCAGGAGCAAGTTGAGTAAACATGCCAATTTGCTGAGTGGTCTGCATAGGGATAGGAGCCCCCTTAGATTGGGAATTTAAGTAGGTCATTGACCAGAATTAGTTGATGCTTGTTGAGAGACTTTCAAAAAGTAAGTTTCATCAAATATTGTGCTTGCAATAATGACTTTTTATCTAAAGGGAATGGATCAAGGATGGGCCCTAATATGGAGTATGAACCCCAAGAATTTTTGTAATGAAAAGGTAAATATGTTGTATTCAATCTTGGGCAGTAACTAGTAATGTAAGAGGGTTACCAAAAATGATATATTTACCCAACAAAATCTCGAGTTCTTTGATCATTCTTAGAAGATGTAGAATTTCTTTGCATTTTCAAACTCAATGTTGTCCTCAAAACTTTTTGAGTGTCATCTCTTTGTGAATATCATTCACACAATCCTGCCATAGGACTACACTGATGTATGAATTGTTTCCAGAAATATAGTACTGTATCATTGAAAGGCATTTTTCTGCATATGAGCAGAGGGCCAGCTGATGTGTTAACAATGCCACAGATGAGGAGTTGCTTAACATATATATTGAAGTTTAGAAAGCATATTAATTTTGGAACAGTTCATTATAGACATTCGACCATCCAAATTGTCATAATTTTAGTCAACCAGCTTTTTAAATTTACAATTTCAATTTTTATCTCTGTAAGTTATAGAACAAAAATGTACCTGCAATGATATTCAACATCTGAAGTATACAATGCTGCTGATATGACCAAAAATAACCAAGCCCCCATCCCTTCAAATCTATTTGCATAAGATGTTGTACTCGTGCCCGAGGTCTTCCATTCCTTGGCTTAAGAGGAGATATAGTAAACCCACCACCTAAACAATAGCAGAACACAAACCAAAAATCATTTGAATTGAAAATCCATAACAACAAGCTAAAAATAAATGCAAAGGAAAGAAAATATGCTCTCAATATGAGCTCTCACAAATCCAGGCTGTGTACCACATTCCACATGTTCCCTTGACCTAAACAGAACAACTGTCGAAACAACATCACAATGTGTTAGTGAAGCAATAGGAAAGAGCAAAAACAACAGACATCTCAATACTAACCATAGCTTCCATCATCATTGTGACGCCAGTAGCACACATAGAAAAGATATCGAGGCCAAACAAACCTAAGTATAATGTGTTAGGAAGTTTGGCTAATGATGCAGGATGAAATACCAAAGTATTATCAATAAACCACACAATAATATGTTATTGATTATCATGTACTAGCTTCTTAGCTAAGACCTAACTATTTCATGCATCTAGGTATAGTTATTAGGCTTTTTGTTTGACTTTTCATATTGCAAGACGATCACCTACCATATAAAGCAAACCGATTGATTGTTGAAACCTATTTACCATGTATAACTCGCATATAGGAACAAATAACCAAACCTGGTATAATCTTCGGCTTGACACCAAGTTTAAGAAGCATAGGAATTAATTTTTCACAGCCAGACCTAAAGGGATCATAAAATGGCAAGAGGCCAACAAATTCCCAGGGCTCTCCCTTGCTCTGCTTTGTCCTTTTAGGAACAACCTAAAATTGGGAGATATGCATGTGAAAGAGATAGTATGAACCAATAGTTTCTATCAACTCCAAAACTGACCTGCCAAGCAATAGCTAGTGTTCGTAGCCCATCTTCAGCAATACCATCCAACATTTTGTAAACTTCAGCTCTAAAATCACCACTGCAATTGCAAAGATCCAGGATCTGCCAAATGAACTAAACAATGATATAACCAATAAAAATCAATGACAGTTGAGTAGCATAAAATTGTTGAAAGGCGTGCCTCATCGGGATTCCCTTTGCAGGCACGATGCCAATTTCTAGACCCATCAATATATGTGGTAGTTGTACGTCTGTTCAATAGGCCAAAGTGATGAAAATGCACTTCGGTGATGCCATCACTTGCCTATGTTAGGATAGTAGCACTGAGTGATATTTTTATAATGACAAGATTATCCTAACATGAGTCGAAGTTTCAATTCACCTTCATCGGAGCCAAAGCCCTCCATATTGCAGAACCAATAGCATCTGGATTACATTTGCTTGATGCTCTGGCAGCCAGTAACATAGCAGAGTCTTTGTCGATGCTAGTACCAAAAGCTTTAGCTCGAGCAATCATAATGTAAGGTTTATTGATGGTTAGAACACATGTTTCTCTACTCAAGAGCATGTTAATTCTTTCCAATTGATCAATCGCAGGCTTGTATTTTATGAGTACACCAAGTTGAGATTTAGTTGAACAAAAATATAAGATTCAGGAGCAAGTCAATGACTGCTGGAAGTACATCAATTTTTAAGGCCACATTCACTTAAATTGCAAAGCTGAAATGAACAAAATGGCACTCTGAACTTACCAAGTGAACTAATTTCATCTGGTCCTTTTAGATGAGCAACAGGTGTTGGCTTCATTCCAAATATGTGAAAGATCTATAAAAAATTGATATGAGCTGAAGGCAAAGAAATGATTCATGTTATCCTCTAAACATCAACACAATGAATCATATGTTGTGGCTACTATGTCGATCTAAACTACAGAGAATCATGTAAATGTAAATGATCATTTCCATGGTTATAAATAAGATTGTCGAATGAATTTGCATATGTCAATTGAATTTTACTACATATAAGTTTATATAAGGATTAAAATTGGTGTCCAGAATCATAAGTGTAAATTAATTCACAGTAGTTTAAGGTGTCGAACTGAACATAAAATAAAGGGTAAATATCACACATATACATCACATTTTCACCTTCTGACGTTTATATCATAACATTTCTAAAATTTCAATTTCTTATACGTTTTTCGATTCTATATTTTCAATTATATCAATGACATAACATTGTCAATGCACATTGAGAATTTAGTAACCAACAGCCGACAGGTGACTGGTGTTTTATAGGCTGATCAACTGTGCCCAAATAGATACCTACCGGGGGTATACATGGACTTCCGGAAGATGTTGGGGTCACTCATAAAAGCTTGATAGAGCCTAGCAATGTGTGCTCTAAAAGGATATGTGTGTTCCGTACCAGAAAATATGGATGTTCTCTACATGTCAGTGGGGTATATATTCAAGACCAGAGAAACTGATTTTGCTATAATTGAGAGCTTTCTTTACAACAACCTCCACGATGAATGTCATTGCCGATAATTTTTAGCGTTCAGATTTGTGTGTGATTTGACGGTAATCCTATGACAAGGGATAACGGGTGACAATATTTCACCCTTCATCCACAGAATTAAGATCCCACTTACAAGCCCTCTATCGACTGCTACAGGCTAGCTACACCCTACTACCACCCCTCAGTTGCTGCCAGCCATGTGAAGAACATGAAAAGCATTAGCTCCAAACAGTACCATGCCCAGAGCATTTAGTACAGACCACTAATAAGAAAGCCTATATAAGTTGATAGACTTGTGAAAGATAATTTTATTTGCTGATAACCTGAGCAAATCTATGCCTTATGAAAGAATATGACATAAGCCAAGACAAACTCAATTGCAACAGAAAATCCGTAGGAAAAATCCAAACGGTCATCTCATCAGCGTAACCATCTTGATGGTTGCCACTAGCATGTAGCTTCTACCATGTTGTTTAGTTGTTGAATCATGAGATGGTTTCTATCAATGGATAGTTAAAACATTTACAAGCAACGTAAATACGTGGTGGTTCTATACGCAATAGCATAAGGGCCAACAAGAATGGGGTATATAAGGAAAAGATCATGAAATGATTGCTCTCCAATTCATGCTAATAATTAATGAGTTACCTAAAGACAACAGACGTATCTTTTTGTGTATCCTAAATCATTAACCAATGGCACCTCCAATGATTTTGCAAATTTCCGTACAGAAGAAACAAACCTGAACATGTATAAAACAAAATTAAGCTCACTATCAGAACATACGTCGATGTTCAATGTAGATTAGTACTAGGACCACGGCAACTGAACAGATTCATCAACCATTTAGGCCAGTAATAGCATTCATAATAGCTAATCCATGATCGACTAAACTGCAATCTTGGTAAGCATGCTGTTAAGAATAGAGGAAGAGAAGTGTACATTATCTATCTACCATTCCTATAATGTTACCAATTGCAAGTCAATAGAAACAAACCTGAATAAAATATAACAAAGCTAACCACACTATGACAACAGAATTAGATGTTTAACTTGGAATGAATACCAAGACCATGACAAATAACAGATTAATCAACCGGACAGACCAGCATTAGCATTCATAACACCTAAATCAGTTATGGATTCAAGATCAACAACCATTAACATTTGGTCTTGTACCCCATCCTAGGTGTCCTTACTCTCCACCAAGATGACAGTTTAGAGACAAAACCTAACAAGCCTAAATTGCAGCCACGTCTTTAATAAATCTAGACCTATGAATTTTTTGGATTCTTCACGGAACAGTAAAATGGAACATAAACACTTTAACTAGATGTTCAATGCCTAACACTACCAGAAATCACCTCTACATTCAGAATTCTGGATGAGAAACCCAAAAGAAACCAACCCTCATCCATTGCGAGATTTATAGACTCCTGCAATATCTTGTAGAGAAAGGATATCACATGAATATTAGGTAGAGATCCAAACAAATAAAACAATGAATAAAATGATCTACCAACAACAATGAACAGTTATTAATCTGAGTATAAAGACTAATGAGGACCATAGCTCACAGATCATATCACAAAGCTCAGATTCAGTGGGATCTTATGACAATTTCCAGCCTGTTTGAGGTTGTGCAGTCGTGTCCTTCCTTGTTAGAAAATGGGTACTGCCACATGCTTTCTGCCAGCAACTATATGATAAACAACAACTATATGATAAACTACAAAAGAAATAGAGCCCACACAGCAAACACAAAGTACGCCACAGGGACATACCTCCATGAACTGATAAGGCATCAGTAAGATCTCAGTCCAGCATAAGTCAATACCAAGTAATCCATCATCCAAAAACAGAATCTGATAAGTTATATCTAGTAACAAAAGAATAGTCAATATAACAAACTCGTGCAATTGTTTGGGAAAGGCTAAGAGATTAGGAACTCAGACTAGAAATTATGAGAGATCTGATAACTCATCAGGTAGAACCAATGACAAAATCCAAACCTGGAGCGTCTACCACACAGACGCATATGTGGGTACACAACCCCTTCGACACCACAGGCCAGACTTACGACTGCTCAAACATTGAATCGTGGGTGGCGATCAGGAACACCAAATGCCCCATAACACAATCCCACTCGATCTTCCGTTTACACCCATACTGAATCACACCCTCCGAGGCTCATGCGAACAACAACCAAGGTGTCGAGAGGATCCCCAAGCCCGTGCAGTCAGTGAACAAGAGCCAAGCTATCGAGAGGATCTTGACGCCCGTGAAGCTGACGAATAGGAGCCAAGGTGTCGAGAGGATCCTGACGGTCGTGCAGCTGATGACCTGGAGGTCGTCATGGTGTTCGTCGCACAGGAGCAGGCTCCTGAAGGGAGGAACCACGTCTCGTCTAAGTTGTCTACCTCGTCATTAGCCTCGTCCAGTTGTCCACAATCTCGTCTTCGGCTGCTGCTGGTGCGGAGAGGATCCGCGAGTCTCGACTGTTCGGAGGCTCCGGGTGCTGGCGAGGGAGTCGGAGAAGAGCCAGTTGCTTACTGCAGAACACAGATCTACTATCCTATCCTTCGCCTTCCATGATTGCAGCACATGCTGCCTCCGATGATGACCACGACGACCACCTTCCCTCTCTCTCCGAGCTATCCATAGAGTCTGTCGCTCTAGCTTCCACACTCCCACTCTCCGAGGGACAATGGAAAAGGGGGGAAATCCCTCGATTTGGGGAGAAACATGGAAGGCGCGAGTAAGACTTTGAAAAAGAAGTAGGTGGCGGGTTAGTGAAAATTTGAACGCAATTGGAATTTGGGGGAATGAAATAATGTGTTGGGTAAAGAGGCAGCGGTGTCATTGGCACAAAGTAAGTTACACATAATGTAATTGTAACCAATTTGTAGACATTGCTTAACTTTTTTATTAACTACATTTATATTAACTATATTTTTACAAATTGTAAGGAAAGTTAATTTTAACTACATTTAAGCTATATGTAGTTAAACCAAATGTAGTTAATTCCTATTTTTTTTGTAGTGTGATGTTGGGTCCTTGAAATGGAACCTGGTATATGTGAATACAATAGTAGTATGATATTGATTCATGTTGTGTGTTTGTTTTCTATTGTTTGCATGTTATACAACTTGGTTGAATCTTGCAATCCATCTAAAAGATACTAATTAATCACAGTGAAATCTATCATGTAGTTGCCCTGGCCATAGATCCATCATCAGTCAGGATAGGGTGATGGTGAAATGGGTTCTCCAGTGGGATTAACCCGGAGCGCATATTTTTGAATATGCGAGGTTTCTCCTAGCCTCAAATAGAGAGGGAAATGAGTGCAGCTGCGGTTGCAGACTCGGATATGTGATGAGCATGGTGAACATGGCCCATGGCTCCTGATATGTGTTATGATGAGCATGAATGTGTTCATGGCTCAGAGCACGGTGTTTAGACCCGTGGCTCAGTTTTCTAGCGTCGTGACCTGTACCAAGGCGGGCTAGGCAGAGGGTAGCCTGAGGAGCTGACCATGTGTGGCTGAGGCCACTTGAGCATGAGACTGTGGTCCTGCTTTGTTTCTCGTGTACTGACCACGAGGGGTGAGTTCGTGGATTCCGGCTCTTCCATTGACCTTGTATGGCACCAGTTATGGGTTTCGCAGCCGATGGTTGGATTTGAACGGTACGGTTCACTTCCTCAGGGCATAATAATATGTAATACAGCCGTCTAGTCTTATGACTTAATACAAACATGAAACATTGATTGAGGCCTTGTTTGTGTAGTTACTCCTGTATGTTATGCAGTTATTGTTATATCCTTCTATGGCAAGTGGAATTTGGTTAACCTGTCTTGGTACTCATGTTGTACTTGATTTCACCCGGTAAGCTAGATATCTTTAATTCATAGAATGCTCCTTCTATATCTCTTATCAGCCAGTTGCATATATATATACCTGCTCAGCTAAGGTTTAGTAGTTTTGGCGGGGAGTTATGCCTCCCGTTGGTACAATGTTCAATTGTCTCACTCCACTAGTTTACATCCTTTTTAGGTAGCCGAGCTAGACGTGGAGGTGGTCGTGGAGTTGCGGCCGAGCAGCCTGACGAACAGTAGAAGGCAAGCCCTGGTTGAGATGCTATTTTGGATGTTTTATGATAGAGTCTAGAGTCATCCCTGTACTCTCAGGTCCTTGGCGGTATTTTGGACGTTGTTTCACGATGTATGATCGATAATGCTTTGTATATCCTGCAGTTGGCCAGTTGCGGGCCTCTATGTATTTGAACAGGTGTTGGACTCATGTGTTGACAAAGCAGCTGATGTTCTAGGCTATGGATATGTATCAGACTCGTATGCATATATGTAACCTGTTTTCTTGCAGGATAAGGACTGGAATGTAATATGTTTTCTAGTTTATCAGCTTTCTGCATTTGGTTTTATTTAACCCGTGTTTTTGACAAGTTGTGGTTATGGTGATTTTCGTACGTTTTCACGTAACACCTCGTTATCTTTGTGATAATGGGTTGTGTTGCAACCCTTGCCAATACCTCGTTATCTGTGCAGAGCATCAGAAGCCAGCAGGTACGTTACAACCCTTGCTAATACCACAATGGAAATGGGATCATATAACCATGGATTTCATAGTTGGCCTACCCAAGATAACTAAAAATCATGATTCCATTTGGGTAGTTGTGGACAGATTGACAAAATCTGCCCATTTCATACCTGTGAAGACAACGTATATAGCTGAGAAGCTTGCCAGAGTGTACATAGATGAGATAGTCCGTTTGCATGGTGTACCAGCAACCATAGTTTCTGACAGAGGTCCTTAGTTCTCGAGTCGTTTTTGGGAGCAGTTACACAAGGATTTGGGTACGCAGTTGAGGTTCAGTACCGCCTTTCTTCCGCAGATAGATGGACAGTCGGAAAGGACTATTCAGATACTAGAGGATCTTCTTCGATCCTGTGTTTTGCAGTTCTTAGGCAGTTGGGATCTACATCTAAGTTTAATAGAGTTTGCCTACAATAACAGTTATCAAAGGAGTATTGACATGGCTCCTTATGAAGCTTTGTATGGAAGAAAGTGCAGATCTCCTTTGTGTTGGTATGAGTCTGGTGAGTATCAGCTTTTGGGTCCCGAACTAGTACAGCAGATGACAGATAAGATCAAGGTGATACTTCCAACAGTTGAAAGTGGCACAAGACAGGCAGAAGTCTTATGCAGACAATCGTTGACGACCTTTGGAGTTCCAGGTAGGAGACAAAGTATATCTTAGGGTCTCGCCTTGGAAAGGAGTGTTAAGGTTTGGACGAAAGGGTAAGTTGGCACCAAGATATATGGGGCCTTACCCAGTCATAGCACGTGTTGGAAAGGTAGCTTACGAGATAGAGTTGCCTCCAGAGTTGCATAGGTTACACCCAGTGTTTCATGTCATCATGCTCAAGAAAAGTCATCCAGATTCAGGAATAGTGATACGGCCAGTTGAAGTTGAGCTTGATGCAGATGTGACCTACGAGGAAGGTCTTGTGGCGATTCCTGACAGAAGATTTAAGAAGCTGAAAAGGAAGGACCTGGTTCTTATTAAAGTTCTTTGGCAACGTCGTGGCATTGAGGAAGCCACGTGGGAGCTTGAGGAAGAGATGAGGAAGAAGTACCCCTTGCTTTTCTCTTCGGATTTCAGGGACGAAATCCCTTAAAGGGGTTTAGATTGTAAGGAACCTGACCTCCGTTTAGGGCTAACCCTGTTTGCTCTGCTTAAACCTGGTGTTTTAGTACCTGCTAATCACCTTTAGTGGTGATTAGGGTTTGGTTGTGCTTTGTTGAAGGTTGGAGGTGTTACTTGCAAATAACCCAAATTTAGGGTTTTGTGAGCAAGTTTACCACCTTGAGAGGTGTTCCCCTCTCTCTTTACTTCCTCTAGGGTTGAGAGGAAGGCTTGGGCTTGTTGTTTGAGCCTCTTGGGCCTTCCTTGAGCTTGTTTGGTCCTGGAGGTGCTTTGTTTGAGCTTGCTTGAGCCTTTTGTCGGCCAAGGCTTGCCTTTTCTCGTCCAAGGTGAGTTTGTGTCGACCTAGGGTGAGTGTGTGTCGACCAAAGAGGTCGTGTGTCGCCCAACATACTGGTGTGTCGCCCAGCAGCTTGGTTGTGTCGCCCAGCAGAGTTGATGCTTGTGTCGCCCATGTGGCTTGGCCTTGAGTGGTGGACACTTGGTGCCTATCTTTGACAAGTGTCCCTTGGTATGCTAGTGTGTTGGCTTGAACCCTAGGACAAGTTTCCCTTGGGTGGAAGACACATGGCATGGTTGTACCTTGGTTTCTCCTCCCCTTCTTTCTATATAGGTAGCTCTTCTCCTTGCCTTAGTCTCCTTTGATCTTTTGGTCTCTCCTCCACCTTGATTGCATGACATCCCTCTCCTCCTTGCTTGTGTTGGCTGACACACTCCCTCCTTCCCTTGCTTGGAGGTCGACGCACCCTTGAAGTGGTGGCTTGGAGGTCGACACACCCTTGAAGCAGCTAAAGGTGGCCGATATCCCTTGGAGCTCTCCCTCCTTGCTTGGTGGTGCGTGGAGCTTGGAGATCTTCATCTTCTTCCTTGGAGCTTGGAGCTTAAGGCGGGTGGCATAGCTTCTAACCCTAACTACTCTATCCTCCTTTCTTATATGTTGCTTTAATCTTACCGATGTGCACGTTAGTAGTTGGTTTTTGGGTTATCTTGCATGTTGGCCGATCCACATGAGTTAGGGTTTAGAGAGCAACACTCCTCCCTCCCCTTGATCTAGAAGAGTGAGTTGGGCCCTAATGCCATGAGCAACACCCCTCTTTCCTAGTCGATTGAGGTGAGCTCGTGACTTAGTGGCTTGAGCAAGACTCTCTTCTCATCTTGGGCAAGAAGGTGAGCTCGTTTGAGCATTTGGTGCTTGTGGAGGTGCTGCCCGACAGCCCTCATAGCTTAGCTGCCCTTGCACGACATGAGTGAGCAATGTTTTCCTGTTTGTTCCTTGGGTGGGTGAGCAATTTGACTCTTGCATGCCTTGGGCTGGTTCTGCTCGGTAGGCTGCTCGCCCAGCATATCTGCTCGCCCAGCATACCTGCTCGCCCAGCATACCTGCTCGCCAGCACCCTGCTCGCCCAGCACCCTGCTCACCCAGCACCCTGCTCGCCTGACACCCTACTCGCCCAGCATACCTGCTCGCCCAGCACACTGGTCGCCCGACACCCTGCTCGCCCAACATACCTGCTCGCCCAGCACCCTGCTCGCCCGACACCCTGCTCGCCCAGCACCCTGCTCGCCCGACACCCTGCTCGCCCAGCACCCTGCTCACCCGACACCCTGCTCGCCCGACATCCCTTGCTCGCCCGACATGTCTTTCACGCCTAACTGAGCTACACGCCCGATATGCCTTGCACACTCAGCAGTGAGTTGCACGCCTGACTTGGCTGCACGCCATGGTTGGTGTGAGGGTGAACCCTACCCAAGTAGGTCTTTTTGTGAAGGTTTTTGGTACCTTTTGTGAGGGAACTTGGTGTCATGGAAGTGGCTTGTTTAGCAATCACCCTTAATACCTTTAGTAACTTCTTGCTCACTTAATGATAACAATAATGACTATGGTTATGCTTGTGTTATATGTCTTTTTTTAACATAATGTCAAAGCATGGTAAGGTACATAAATAGTTGCATAATGATGTGTCTTGAGCACACGATCATCAAGTGAGGTATAGTGACTTTTATAGCAAATTCTAATGATATCTCATGAGGGTAGACATAATCCTTATATTGATGATATGCTTAACCCTAATTGATCTTTGGTGACAAACCCCAAATGTAAGATTGTAAATGATAAGTCCCTTGGTTATTTTCATTGATTATTGAATAATACTAATCATGCAGGAAATGCATAGCCAAGTAAGGGGCTATGACGGATGGTTATATGTGAATACGGTGATGACAGGTGTATTATGAAGGATGCCTCATAATGATAATGAAAGCCTTGAGAGGCTATGGCACGACATGATGAGGGATTGAGATCCCATGATTATGAGATGATCCTTGAGGTGGATCAAGATGGTTGGAAAGAGGCCAAGTGATAACATGTGATGTTGGGTCCTTGAAATGGAACCTGATAGATGTGAATACAATAGTAGTATGATATTGATTCATGTTGTGTGTTTTCATGTTATACAACTTGGTTGAATCTTGCAATCCATCTAAAAGATACTAATTAATCACAGTGAAATCTATCATGTAGTTGCCCTGGCCATAGATCCATCATCAGTCAGGATAGGGTGATGGTGAAACGGGTTCTCCTACGGGATTAACCCGGAGCGCATATTTTTGAATATGCGAGGTTTCTCCTAGCCTCAAATAGAGAGGGAAATGAGTGCAGCTGCGGTTGCAGACTCAGATATGTGATGAGCATGGTGAACATGGCCCATGGCTCCTGATATGTGTTATGATGAGCATGAATGCGTTCATGGCTCAGAGCACGGTGTTTAGACCCGTGGCTCGGTTTTCTAGCGCCGTGACCTGTACCAAGGCGGGCTAGGCAGATGGTAGCTTGAGGAGCTGACCCTGTGTGGCTGAGGCCACTTGAGCATGAGACTGCGGTCCTGCTTTGTTTCTCGTGTACTGACCATGAGGGGTGAGGTCGTGGATTCCGGCTCTTCCATTGACCTTGTATGGCACCGGTTATGGGTTTCACAGCCGTTGGTTGGATTTGAACGGTACGGTTCACTTCCTCAGGGCATAATAATACGTAATCCAGCCGTCTAGTCTTATGACTTAATACAAACACGAAACATTGGTTGAGGCCTTGTTTGGGTAGTTACTCCTGTATGTTATGCAGTTATTGTTATATCCTTCTATGGCAAGTCAAATTTGGTTAACCTATTTTGGTACTCATGTTGTACTTGATTTCACCCAGTAAGCTAGATAGCTTTAATTCATAGAATGCTCCTGCTATATCTCTTATGAGCCAGTTGCATATATATATACCTGCTCAGCTAAGGTTTAGTAGTTTTGGCGGGGAGTTATGCCTCCCGCTGGGACAATGTTCAATTGTCTCACTCTGCTGGTTTGCATCCTTTTTAGGTAGCCGAGCTAGACGTGGAGGTGGTCGTGGAGTTGCGGTCGAGCAGCCTGACGAACAGTAGAAGGCAAGCCCTGGTTGAGCTGCTATTTTAGATGTTTTGTGATAGAGTCTAGAGTCATCCCTGTACTCTCAGGTCCTTGGCAGTATTTTGGATGTTGTTTCACGATGTATGATCGATAATGCTTTGTATATCCTACAGTTGGCCAGTTGCGGGCCTTTATGTATTTGAACAGGTGTTGGACTCATGTGTTGACAAAGCAGCTGATGTTCTAGGCTATGGATATGTATCATACTCGTATGCATATATGTAACCTGTTTTCTTGCAGGATAAGGACTGGAATGTAATATGTTTTCTAGTTTATCAGCTTTCTGCATTCGGTTTTATTTAACCCGTGTTTTTGATAAGATGTGGTTATGGTGATTTCCGCACGTTTTCGTGTAACACCTCGTTATCTGTGTGATAATGGGTTGTGTTGCCACACTAAGTCTCTCCTCAGCTCTGCCTTCCTCCACAATGGCACGATTATCCATCGGCTTCAGCCTGACCTCTAAGGTTGCATTGTTGTAGATCTCAAGAGCCTCCCTGGTATGGTTAGGGAGGTTTACTTTCTCTTTCGCCCACTTCTTCAACGCCATCTTTGTTACCTGCAGCTTCATACGGGCCACAAAAAGAGGATTGTCGTCCACCACCTTCTTCCAGCTATGCACCACAATTTTGTTGAAACCCGACCACTCACACCACATGTTGAGAAACCTGAACGGCTTCACTCCCTGAGAGGAGGATGTCAGGTCCAGCTTCATCCATGCGTGATCGCTGAAAGGATGGGAGCCAAGCCGAATGGCTGTGTGCGGGAAGATGTTGAGCCACTGCTCATTCACAAGCCCTCTGTCAAGGTGACTCGCTATTCTCCTGCCCATCTGCTGCTTGTTAGACCAGGACGTGAAGCCACCGATGTAGGGCAGCTCAAGAAGCTGAGCGGCGTCCATGGTGTCATTGAAGGTAGCCATAATCCTCTTTGGCACCGGCAACCCACCTCTCTTCTCTCTAGTTCTACGAACGTTGTTGAAGTCCCCTAGCACAAGCCAGGGAATTTGGGACTGAGTCACCCCTTTGATATCGTCCCAGAGGGATCTGCGATTGCATTCCATATTCTCACCGTAAACCCCGGTGATGATGCCAGAGAAACCACCAGCATTGAAGAAGCTAATCGTCACTGCCTGGTCGGAGATCTGGATAGGCTCGATCCTCCACACCAGAGGATTCTACCCGATCACGATCATGCCCCTTTCAACTTTGTCTAGATTGTCCATAGTGTGCCAAGTCTCTGGGAATAAGAATTTAGTCATGCTCCCATTGTCTCTCCGGATCTTCGTCTCAAAGCAGAAGATCAGGTCAGCCTTCATTGCCTTAGAATGACTCTAAGTCTTCTTTGCGTCCTGGGCAGAGATGCCCCTCGCACGTTCCATGCGAGAATGGACATGATTATTTATGTTTGGAGCCGCTCCCTTCCCCGGAGCTACTCCCTTTCTTCTTCTTCATCGCAGTGTTCCGCGTTTGAGGTGGAATCCTACTCCTCGAGCATCCCTCTAGGAGGGTATCTTCAGTGACCTTGTCTAGCAAAGCAAAAGGGCTGCAATCTGCCATGCTAGCTCCTCCCTCAATAGTGCTATCGCCCACGGCAGTAACACCAAGGCTGACCTCAACACCCTGACGTATCTCGTCCATAGAATCAAGCACCTCGTCTTCCGTTGACTCAGGGAAGACAACAAGGACTTCCTTCTCTTTGCTCGCTGGAAACTCGATCACCTACACTTCCGAAGTGCCAGCACCATCACCGACAGGCCCTGGGACAGACACTTCTGTTTCCTTCTCTTTCCCTCTGTTTCTATCTTTGGGCGGCCTTGATTTCCCCGTCTTCCGTTGCCTTCCCCTAGCAGGTTCAGGAACGATCGACGGCTTATCAGAGCTGGCGGACTTGGAGCCTGGGCACTAACTAGAGTCATGCCCAAACACCCTACAGACATCGCAACGATCAGGGAACGCTTCGTATCTGATTTTTACTTCCCATTCCTTGCCGTTAGGAAGCTCCAACATGACCTCTGTGGGAGGTTTCATCTCAGCAGATATATCGATGCAGAACCTCGCGCATCCCATAGTGGTACTGTCATATCTTCTATCCATCGCTCTGGGTACCCCAATAGCGTGAGATATGACCGCAATGGCACGGAGAGTCCAGTGACGACCCACATCAGGAAGGGAGACCCAAACGGGCGTTGTGGTGAAAGCTGCCCTCCGAGTATCTGCCTCCATGGTCCATTTCCTCACTAGCACAAGTTGATCATCAAAAAACCATGTACCACCATCAGTAGCCTTCCTGAGATCAACAACATTGGAGAAGCGCGCCAGATAAAGGCCCCCATCCAGAGTGTACAGCTCCAGAGCTCCATGCGGCCGCCAGAACCTCAACATCCACCCTCTGAGCTGCAAGGGGTGGCATTTCTTTCCCAGAATCTGAATGATCACAGAGTTGCGGTGGTAGTCATTCATCTCCTCAAGAATGGGCTCTGTCATCTTTGTCCAAAGCCTGGGATCCCCCTCCCGACGAAAGGGGGCTTTGGGATCATTCGCGTCAGCGCCTCTAAGTGAGGGAGGTGGTCCGACCACCACCCTCACCTATTCTCCCGCCACAGTGACATCGGCAGAGGAGCTAAACCAGCCACCCAAGGCAGAACCCCCAGAACTCTCCCCAGCGGAGGTGGAAGCCGGAGGGGGCGGAGCGCCCCCGCCCGCCATGGATCGCCTAAGCTAGAGAGAAGGCAGAGCGTCTAAGCTAGAGAGAAGGCAGACGTCGGTTTTTTCCAATGTCGCCCCTCTCATTTTATTTGCTCTTCATAATGCCAAGAAACATTAGGGACCTTATTGAAGTGGTAATTTGCATATTGAACCCTAGGTTTTGGGTAAATTGCACACTACACCAAAACTAGGTTTTAATGCACATACATTGCTTTATCAGCTCTTTCTTGGTACTAGGCTTCCATAAGCCATACATCTACATCATTTTCACTCTTATCATGCATCAACACATGAGGAACATATTATCATGCACAATTTGCACTTAAACCCCTCAACTTGGGTAATTTGCACTTTAGTCCAAAACAAGCAAACATTGCTTCAACATTATTCAAACAGGACTAGAATTGCAACATAAGTTCCTCTTGAGGCCTAATTACTTTTCACAAGATAATATTAAGCATATAATCATCTTTATTTATCAAAACACCTAGGGTTAAAGTATAACCCAGGTCAGGGATGTTACAAATTATAAACCCCTAACAAGGATTTTGTCCCTGAAATCCAGATAAAGGAAGATAGATATATTTCATTCATCATAATATCTGGTCTTCACATATCATCTCCTTATTATGGAGACACCATAAAACTTTGATCAACCACAAAGTGTTTCCATACAAGATTCTCGTAGAATCAACACACAAGACACATGCTCCATTGTTCTTCATCATTGACTGTGGAGTCAATTTTGTGTCAAGTAACACTTTTCTTGTTTAGAGAAACATCATACATTCTTTATTAATATCATGTTTATGCAGATCATAAACCCCTAACATATGATGTTCATATTATTTTATATAATCAGACTAATTTCATGGTTGATCACTCCAGGTTGCCAACATAAACAATCTGATATTTCTCAGATACCATAATCTTTCATTTTGGTATCTATCACATATGTTGAGAACACATCATATATTTCTCTTCCTTTTATCTTCGAACATTAATTGTTACATATGTCCTCATCTTGGAACCAAATTCCAAGATAAACTGATACTTTTCTAAGTATACATCACTTGAACATTTTTATCTTATGCACATCAAGTGTCCTAAGACCCACCTGATTGCCATGTCCCTAAAAGGAAAGAAAACAAGGATTCATATTCCTCTTCTTAATTCATGTATTTTCAACTATTCATGAACCATTTACTCTTTGTCTCATCCTAGGTTCCTTGTCTTCAGCATAGGTATTTATAAGGATGATTACATAACATAATTATAATTCAACATGTTTATGATCATTTTATGATCTCATCACATTTCCCATTTCCTCATTATGGAAAAGATCTTTATTGGATAGGGTTCATTTCCCTTATTCTTTCTTATCTTATGAGGAGTACACTTTTAGTTCCTCATACAACATGCTCATCTGATATTATCTCAGACTTCTCTTTCTTATGCTTAGGATATGACACATTTATTCATTCCATATTCCTGAATTCATGATAATCATTAGATTGTCTCAGAATGATTACTTGATCAGAGCAATCAGAAAGACAACAATCTAAGAGTTTCCATACTCACTTTATCATCAATATTTGTATACCTCGCCAGGGTATATAAATACTGAGATTAAGTGGTATGCACTTTGTATGCTATCATATTCCTTCTTTTCATATTATCACAAGCATAAGGTTTAACATCCCTGGATTTTATCCAGGCATCTTTTTTATACCTCATCTTTTCTTATAGAGGTAAGAACAACATAAAACATTTGTAATGTTTTACTATGCAAAACATAAGTCCTCATAGGACTATCAAGCAAAGTTCAATCAATTACTTTCTCAGTTAATCTAGGAAATCATAAAATAACATATTTGAATGACATTATCTTGTCTAACCTGTCATTATTTGTGGATTATTCACTACCTCAGGCTAACTCTGCCTCAAAGGTTGATTCAACAAGATAAGGTTGAGCACAGATCAATTTAAGTCCAGAAATTCATCATTTCCTTTTGCTTCAACCTGTTGATGCTGATTATAAATCATGTTGATATCTAAAACATCATCATTGGGGATGGTACTCCAAGTTACACTGCCAATGCTTGATCCACTATATACATTATTGTTGCCCTAAATTCTCCAACAGTATTACTTAAAGAAGGATTTTCTTATTAGAGTTGGATCAACTAGTGGATTCTCATGCAATTGTCTCTCTCTTTCCTGCTCCCATGCACCTCTTCTTGGTGCAACATTGCTGCTTTTAGCAGCAACCTCCTCATGTGACCCAGTCATCTTTAAGTTCTTCTTCTCTTATACGAGCAGAAGACACTATCAGATACACTGGATGACACCAGAACAGACTCTGCTACCTTAGTCCTATGTCTCTGTAGACTCAACAAACCTAGAGCTCTGATACCACTTAATTGTGGCATCCAACTCACAAAAACAAGATTTACTTAAGCAGAAGCAAAACATTTGCAACGGATTACTAAAAATCACTGAAAATTAATTTTTTTTGCAAAGAGATCCACACATAGGAAATCTTTTCCATCAAGAACCATTGTATAACATTTACAATTTTGGTTCAAACGTACATAACATGTACCATCTCTTCTTAGAGACTGCAACATCAGCTTCCTTATAAACATTATATACAGACATCATACGAATCTCGAGGAATCAATCCAAAACCTCAAACGATTCATTAAAAAACACTGACTAAAAATTTGGAGGACCTGAGAGTACAGAGACGACACATGGGGACTTTCTAGCTACATGACTTGACAGATAGTATCTCCACCTGAGATCTCACTGTTGTCCCTGATGTTACTGCTATTGTCCTTTTCCTGCAAAAGGATTTCTGCTTCTTTGTCCGCGTCCACCTAAAAAGTTGGATTTCACAGGGGTGAGACAATTGTAAATAGCCCCAGCGGGAGATATAACTCTCCTCCAAAACATTGTTATAGCAGTTTATTAAAATAAACTGAGTAGAAGGATTTATATATAATTTACAAAAGGTAAATCATTGTATGAGCAAAGAGTACTAATCTCCTTTTCCAAAGAGAACATAGCATCTACTCATGGTAGAATCATAGTTCATCCATCTACTTGTAATGAATACAAACAAATATGAATAACATCAATGAACTAAAGTTATATAAAAGAAATGCAACATCAGCAAATGAATTTCTGTATTCAATCCTTAAGTAAACATGCTATACGGTTGATTTCATTTTACAATCACACTTATGCCCTGAGGAGATGAGGTATACTGCTCATACTCCAACTAACCACTGCGTAGTCGAAATCGGTATCATACATAGGTCAATGGAAGAGTCAGATTCCCATGACCTCTCACATCCCGGTTAGTGCGAGACCACAAGAAGGACTATGTTAACTGCTCAAAATAGCTTTCCAAGGTATAGTGGAACTTCACTATAGAGTTACAGCATCAATTGCACTCTCATCGGCCATCGAGAGATTTAATGTTTATCACTATCGACCCGACATTAACATTGGGAGATTAATGATACATCCATCCCAACCATCGAGATATTTATGATACATCCATCCTGACACATGAAGGATTGAGAGGTTTGTTGTTTACCTTTCCCCAATCCCTTCATCGGACATAAGGATATTATCGCCCATATACCCCCACATATTCAAAATATGCATTCCGGGTTTTGTCGTGGAGCACCCATTTCACCATCACCTTATTACTGAGGATGATGGATCTATGGTCAGGGCTCTACATGATATGATTTTACTTGATTAATTATGTACATTTTCACATTCTTTTAGCATCATCCAAGTTCTCAAGCATTACTTATTACAACAATGCTATATAGAAACATGTACTACTTTCATAAAATACTTATCAATCTTTAAAATACCTTGGGAACTCAGTCCCTCATTTCAATACTGGGAATTCTCATCCCTTCACATTCTCATCATCATAATCATATGGTTTTGGGTATTCAAACCTTTAACTCGTCATTGAGCATCATTACCATCTATTAGGTAACTTATCACCTTCAGGTCATCTGACCAAGGCATTCATGATACTTGTTATACAAGCATCACACATGGCTCACAAGTCCACAAAATATCTTGTCACCTCTTTCTAGGCAACAACTTACTCATATGACTTATAAAATTTCATGCACATTTGTTACTTTTACTAAGAAACAACAACATTAAGGCACATAAGGCCAATCAACATTTATTGTATAAATGTCACAGCTCAAACCTAGCTATATTCATCATCTCATAATACATGCACGGTTATTAGACATGATAACAGTCATACAAGATATTCATCACATCATGCGATACAATAGTAACACCATTATTCCTTTACCAGGAATTAGGGTTTACTATCAAACAGGGCTTTTCCTTCCCTTTACCCTAAATTAGGGTTAGGGTTCCCCATTTCTCATTAATTAGGGTTTCATGATTATATTATCTGTCCAATCCTTAATTCATTATTCCATACCTCTGGGGCATTCAAAGATGTCATAAATGATTATTCAAGATCATTTCTCTCATCATATAACATTAATGATCATCAATTCAAGGTATGAGTTCATTTCTCATCCTCATCATGGTATGACTACATCACACTCTTAAATTTGGCTTAACCCCATTCTCAAGGCACATTAATCAACACTTATCAAAGTGCATCAACTCATTACATTTCATTATAATAGTTGCAAAACACACTTCATATGTTTCTTACCCAATTATATTGGATTTGAAGTGCATCAAGGTATATAAACCCTGAAGTGTTGAATGTGATAACTATCATATCTTGATGTATCACTTTCGCATCATTTCAGACTCTCTTGAGTTAACCATCTTATCTTATATTAAGGTATTTCCCTCTTAATACACTCCATCATTAATCTCTCACCTCTAGCATATAATGCATAGGCCACACATTAGAATTATCCAACTATATTTAATGATATGGACTTGTCTAATAATAAAGACATTGCTTACAATAAGTTTGCTTATAATCAAACACATGAAATGTTTCACCTTTATAAGGTAATTCCTTCTATTTCATCATTAGGGTTTCCTTATACCCTTGCTTAAAAATTAGGATTATGATTCATTGTCATATTGCCCAGGATTAGGGCTTTATGTATTATGACTCCACATTAGAGTCTCACATACCTTCACCCTTCTTAGGGCCTCTCATCACAACATAGTATTAGGGCTTCATGTGGCGTTAATTCTTAAATCAGGGTTTCTCATGGAATCACCCTCAACTAGGGCTTCTCATGGAATCACCCTCAACTAGGGTTTCTCATGGAATCACCCTCAACTAGGGTTTCACATGGAATCACCCTCAACTAGGATTTCTCATGGAATCACCCTCAACTAGGGTTTCACATGGAATCACCCTCAACTAGGGTTTCTCATGGAATCACCCTCAACTAGGGTTTCACATGGAATCACCCTCAACTAGGGTTTCACATATCATTACATGACATCACCCTAGATTTGATTCTCACATCACATCATCACATCAATGTTCCATATACATCATTCTAACTTAGGGTTTCTCATCGCATAACCCTAGAATAGGATTTCACATGGAATCTTCCTCAACTAGGAATTCCACTATGGTTACCCTGAGTATACTAATGATAACAAGTTGGAGCAGCACGAGATGACTTATGTTGCCATTCCCTTACAAGTCTTGGTGGACATCAATAGAGCATGATGTACAATCCACTACAACATGGCTATTGAGTATGAAGATACCCCAGACCCCAAAGAATGTGACAAGCTTGGGGTGGTAGAACCACAAATAGATTCACCTAGGGGTACTTTTTTTCCAGAAGATGATTGGATGACTCAGACTGGACATGAAAATTTATCTAAGTATCCAACCTCAAGTTTAGAGGTGGATAGAGAAGAGAGGAGTCCTTTAGAAAACTTTCATCCTCTCTCCTCCATCTCATCCTGTGTCGACATCCTAGGGCCTTCCTATTGAGATTCATCATTGATGGGTACCTTGAGGATGCTCTGCCGAAGAGTTCATTTCAGTGTAGTTCAAATCAATTCCAGCATAAAGATGACCCCCAAACTGAATAGTGATCATCATAGTCCTCAAACAAGTTATTCTAAACCATGGCAGGCGTGATGGTTGAAACTAAGTGACAATTCTCAATGTGAGAGGCATCACTTTGGTTTGGGATATAGTTTGATTCAGGATGCTCAAACTGATCCTCAAGTTGTAAGGTTGCTTGGTTGCACCGAGGAGGACACACATGATCGTCATCAAACCATTCACATAGTTGTATGTACCCTCCATTTGTTTTTCATCTGAATCATTTAGATAAAATAAAGAGCTTCCCTGGATGGGTGAGTCTTCATAGAAAAATCCTAGTGAATCTAGTTGATAGCTTGAATGGGATGTTGGGGCAAACTCCACTTCAGGACCAATGGAGTGGTTTTGATGACTGAAATCTTCAATGTTGTGTGGTGGCACTTGCAACTATGTGGTAACCAAATTGACGAGCTCTTGAAGCTTCCTTCCCAGTTCAACATCCTTATCATGACGTTGTTGTACTTGAGCATCAATGCTTTCAAGATTTGTCAATTCCTCCATGCACGTCTGTTGGAAACCCGCTGTATTAAACTAATACTTTCGGATGAGTCATTGTTCAACAGTTTGAAGTATACTTCTACTACAGTCTGCGATCTCGGTGGCTACTTGGAGTTGATGATCCAACTTTTCTAGTAGCTGTTAAAGAGAATCGACATATTCTTGGAGATGAGAGGCTAAGGAGGACGTTAATGCATCAACACTTTCTCCAACTAGCTCTACTATTCTAATCAATTCTTGATCCCACGATGAACCGCAGGTCGAGGGCTGATCGACAATTTCCTTTGCTGAGACATCTAGTAATGATGAAGGTGAGGGGGGTATAGCTCGACTAGTTCCACGACTTTCAATTATTTGCCAGCAGTCTGGACTACGGAAAAATTTGAGAGGACAAGTCGACAAGATCAATAGTCTTGCGGAAGCAAGATTCATGGCGAAAAAGATGTATAATAAAAAGAAAACCTATTCAGTATATACGAATAAGTATGTGTAAAACAAAAGAAGAATTATAGATATATATACATGCTTATGGATGACAGAATAAAATATTTGGGTGTGGAAACGTAGAAAACCACAATCCCTGGAAACTACGCCAAAAATTCATCAACCCTGAGTGTACGTCTGGAAAGTACAACGCGATCCCAAAGAAGAATCAGACTTTAAATTTATAACCCAAAACCTTCAAGAACTCCTGCAAATTCAGTATGGGGTCAAAGTTGATATACGGGGTCGAACACAGGGATGTGGTTATGTTTAGGACGCTTAAGATCTCACTCTTAAGTCAGTTAAGCCAATTCGATAGTTGATAAAACATGGAACTAGAACTAGTCTAGCAGGCTGTCACAAAATAAAAGAAAAGAAAGAAAAGGAAACAAAATAGAGTATGTGGATTCTACTAATCAGAGAGAGGGATTTCTTGGCTATGTAACCATAAGTTGGGCAGTCTATGAACCCATTCTCGAGCGTAGACAACTCTCAAACACCTTAAGAAGAAACATACATCCAAACATAGTACGTAATGTGATATCTATTCCTATGGGGGTCATCCCACTCACTTTCACGCAGCGTGACTATAACCCAACAATGATATGAAACCTCTTTTGAGAATGACAAATCAACACCCTAAAATATTTCAGATATCCTCTCGGGTCTAAAATATTCTGAGATGCTAGGAACAGGTGTGATCTGGACACATCCTGATAGTGAGCTTGACCGTACCCAGGTCTCTGGTGCTATACAGATCACCTTAAACCATTCTCGTTTGAGATTATGATCCAAGCTACCTTCTATTATCTATTTCTACAATGAATTTCTCGATATAGGCAAAAATAGAAGTTCAAGCAAGAAAGAGATCAACCAAACTAGCAATCATGACCAAAAAGAGAAGATAGAACAAAAAACATACTAGATCTAAAATGAAACTACTTCCTTAGGGTAAAAGTATATGAACATGCTAAAATTGAGCTACACAGCCAAGAAGGAGATCAACTAGCCCTAGACAAGCATAGTTAGCACCGAACAAAGATGGAAGAACATCATTTGTACAGACACAATGGAGAACAATAGAAGAAAGGAGAAGAAGAAGAGATTTAGCCCGTAGAGGAAAGGTGGCTCTCACTCCTTAACCTTTGTATGGCAGATCTCGTCTCTGGGTCGTCCTCCTCGATCTATAGGACTCCTTGGCCTCCTTTCTCCTCGATTATGTCCTAAACAATAGTTCGGTGGGTGTATGGAGGTGGAAGATGGCTGAGAATGGTGGGAAGTGGGTGAATGATAGTGGAATATAATGGTAGATGAAAGAAAACTGAAGGGATGGACGTAGGATGAGAACTTCAACTCTTTCAAACCTTGGAACTCTCCCATGAGGCTCTGGGATCAGCTGAACTTTATGAGTTGGTCAAACAGTTGAACCCTTTTCTAGGTAGTGAGGGGTGGATATGTATAAGCGAAGGCGAAGTATATGTGATAAGTTGTCGCTACACTTTCAACACTCGCTATAGAATTTGAAATAGTCTCAGCCCGACTATGCTGAGCTGGGCATGACCAAGACCAGTGTAGCAATCATCTTGCGTTGTAGTGGTCGAGACAGATGTAAGAGTCAAGGCTTATCACGGTCACTACAGTCTTGAAGATGTAGAGATCGCTACTCTTTTTCCTCGGCCCGACTGTGCTAAGTGTTGCGGTTGAAACGAGCCTTTAGCTGTAGTGATCGAGATGAATGGAGCGGTCACTATTGTCATCATTGTAGCGATCGCTACTTTCTCCTCTCGTCCCGGCCGTGCTGAGTTGGGCCCAACCGAGCCAATGGGGAGAAATCTCATAGAATTGATGCCTTTTTAAGTTTGATGCATGTAGGTCCCAAAATTGGCTAGTTGACTAACTTTATCTTCTAAATATATATAAACTTATAAAAAGATAAGTATCTAAAATTATCTTAGACATAGTAAGTCTATAATGACACAAAATCATAAATAAATACTTAGCATAAATATCTGAATTTGAGTGTTATCAACTACCAAAATGGAACTTGGTAGAAGAAAGCACTACTGTTGGAATCAAACTCACTAAAAAGATGAGTGACACCAACAATATGGATCTCAGTGAACTTGGTAGGAAGTAAACAACACTACTGCATAGGAACTCAGTAGAAAGATGAGTGATACCGACAAAATAGATCTTAATGAAAAAATAGAAAGTACTACCAGATTAATGGCACGGGACAATAAAGACCACTAAATCCCCAATTTTTAAAAAATACTCAACTATGTAGATTAGGAGAACCACATAAAGTGGAAGAAATATAAAATTTTGTCTTTTTTTTATTCTTTATAAATCAACACAGGATATTTCGAAACTTCCTTTCTTATACGTTTATGATAATTTTTTAGATGTAGAATATACAAAAGAAGGAAGAAGAACAAGATTTTCCGGAACATTGTACGAATACAAACCATGTCGGGTGGTGGCTTGAACTGACTGTTGCTGAATCTGACTAGATGCGGCCATAAACGTCGGTCGTGGCTTGAAGCCGCTGGTGGAGACCAGCCGCGTGGGGCGGTTGTTGGTCACCTGCCGCTGAGCGAGCCGCTGGTCGCTACTGTGCGGCTCGGCTGCCAGCTACCACAGTGAGGGGAAGAGAGGGGGGTGGAAGGTAGGCGGCGGGGTGTGTGGTGGTGGTGGCGGTGGGCGGGGTTGTTGGGGGGTGACATCCGCTCGATGAGGGAAACGGAGGGTGGGTGGGGAGAGTTGAGGAAAGCGGAGTGTTCAGGATTTTGCTCTTGATATCATGTACAAATAAATTGCTTTCAGTAAGTGAAATGAGTGAACTAAATTTCTTTTATATAGGAACCCCGGAGTACATGGGTTATAGAAACCAAGAAAAACATAATGTGCATAAGCCTAACTAATCAAACATGCCAACACTAACAAAAATTATATAGCTCACATTTAAAAAACTTGAAAAAGGAACTCTATCCCGTTTGTCTATGATTGCATTTACTAATTTTTACTACATGTATGAATGATACGACAATGTTCAATTTCACAATGCAAATTTAAGAATAAATACTACATGAACAAAAAATGAAATAAAAAATGAGATATTTTTTGTTCCCACATATGCATAACAACAAAATAGGAGGGAAGTGATTTTGCTCCCCTCCTCTATTATGTTGTTATGCATATGTGGGGACAAAAAAGGTGTCATTTCTGGTCTCATTCTTGTTATTATAGCAAACCTCCGAATGAGACTTTTTTTATCCCCACATATGCATGACAACAAAATAGGAGGGAAGTAATTTGCTCCCTTCTCTATTATATTGTTATACATATGTGGGGATAAGAAAAGATGTCATTTTTGGTCTCATTCTTGTTCTTGTATCAAACCCCCAAATTTAATGTTTGCATCAAAATAAGTGAGTGAATCTAAAATGACAAGTCCATTCGATGACAAGAGCTAGGTGGGTGGAATCCTCAATGGAATGTAACATCGAGATATAGAACTTTCTCCACATGAAGTCAATCAAGAAAAATTCAACTGGACCAATCTGTAAAGTATCTCAACAACCTGAGTATTACCCCTTTGATGATTAATTACCGAAGGGGACAAAGGACCAAAAAGTTGTTAAAATGTATGTAGTATTTCTGTCAACGGGGTAACATTTAGCTGGTAAATTTGGTTGTTCGCAGCCATAATTTTACACAGTCCATCTTTTTCTAGGCAACAGGATGAATAAAACCAGTATCCTATCAAAGTAAAGACTGAATTCAAAGATGTCACGGTTTTGAGGGATCATTGAAACAGATAACTGTCTTGTAAGGGCATTCATCTGTGAGGGAGAAGGAGGCGATTTTAATATAGATGAGTAAATATTTGATGAACTTGGTAAATTTCTGCACAAAAATCAACTAATGAATAGCAAATGGATTCTCCGTGAGAAAAACGTTAATCCATAATATATCAACTTTCTAAGTAAGCGCATACTGTTGCTTAATCACATTAAACTACAACATCAGTCCCGAAGCTCCAAGATATTTGAACTGTAATTAAACTACAACATAAAACCCCCAATGAGACGATTTTTTAATAACCCAGGAGATCCGTAAAGCGTTTGTTGAGCCCAATCTGGGGAGCTCAGTCTCATCCCGTAAGAAGCATATCACATTAAAATTTGAACTGTCCTATGACTCATCGCAATAATTTATCACGGTGAGAAATTAGCGGTCAGTAGAGTTTGTCGACCACTCTAAACAGAAAACACAATATAAAATGAGAGCAGCGGACAACTATAGTAGCGATTGACCCGCTGTCTTGTTGTCCGTCACTGCCCGAGCAATCCTCACCACTTTGTCAAACTAAGCATTAAGCTAGGGCTCGCCGACGTCAAGACATTTTTAAAAACCAATTAACTAATCAATACCCCACCATATGGTCAGTAATCCGATGGTGTTTGAGGCGATCCTTCAACTCCTCAAGACTCTCTATACCCACCGAACTGTAGTGAAACGTGCAGATCCTGGCTCTCATTTGAACAGATGGAGCGATCAGCATCTCACCTGGGGACACTACCTCGGAAAACTTCTCCAGCAAGAACAATCGATCCTTGGAATACATAAACTTGGCCAAGAACTCCTTCTCAACATCCGAGAAGCCGTCTTGGTAGTGCTCGAACCTCTTAGTCAGGTTGTCCAGCTCCAGTTCTCGCTTCAGGATCTCAAGCGTGAGCTCCAGCCGCTTGAGCTTGTTCTCTTCCTCCAGTGCCTTCTGGTGCTGGTCTCTGTCGAATACTGGCATCACGGCGTGGCCAAAGTCAGCGAGGTTGGTAATGTGTCCGCCCCACATATTTGCGTACCACTCGAGACTCCCGGCCTCATATGGGTCCGAGAATCTCTGGCCCATCAGCGATTGGATGATTTGTAAGGTTTCCAAGAACATACCGACGACCGACTTGGTTGCATGATCTATGATGTCCTCCCCGGAGAGGCCATCCTTGACGAGGTGTCCCACCTGGATTGGCTCGCCGTCGTCCTCCACATCCACCGGCTCCACCATGACAGTCAGGGGATGATCTGTGACTACAGTGCCCGTCATCTTCACGCGGTGTCGACCCAAGAGACATTGCCGTAGCTTTTCCTCTGGACCGAATGGCTTGCCGCGAATCTCCGCCAGAGTCCCCACCGGGTATAGGCGCTCCAGCAGATCCTGGCCCTGAAGATCCCGCCTTTGCAAGATGCAACCCCGATAATCACTGGCGTCCTTCAGCATGAACGCAGCCACCGTTTTGTCGCAGGTGACGGCTAGGTTTGTTGCCAACGTTGGTTGGTTTTTCAGAAACGCCGAGGTGATGTAGCCTGGGAACAACGGCCGCCGTGGTAGAGGCACCACCAGGGCGGGGGTTGGGTCCAGGCTCGCCTTCCCTTTCCTTTCAGGATTCTGAGGTTGGATGGAGGGTGCATCAGCGTGGGGAACAGACTTCACTTCCACCTTCCGCAGAGGCAAACGCGATCTGCCGAGCTTGGCTGCCGATCTAGAGGCACTTGATGAAACCATGGCGTTTTGATGGTCGCCTGCAGCTCGACGGCGTTGCCCGTTGGGAGATGATGCGATAGCGGGATGAAGGAAGAGGAGACAGGACAGGGGACGGCGTGATTTCAGCTATATGGGTGGGATTGGACAGCGTGACCTTGCTAATGCAGAAAAAAGTTACCCAACTTTTTGTGTTCGAACTTGAAAATGAGTAGAGATTACCGAAAGAGGGAAAAGAGAGCGTTCGAAATTTGGAGAGCTGCAGATGGGTTGGGTGCTGAACGTAATGAGTGGTTCCTTGTGGCTGTTAATTAGGGATTGAAATTACTAAGGCTCATACAACCATGATAGGTTCATTTGCCGTGGGTAGATTAACAGGCTATGTCTTAATCTTGAGTAAGATAAACTCTGTTTGGAGCAACAACAAAGAAGTTTGTGGGTAAGATGTGCGTTTATTCAGAAAAAGCCTATTATATTTATACCCTACACATAAAAATATTATATATATTGAGCAGTCGCTTAGAATAGTATAGTGGAAAATTAACATCCGCTGCCGCAAAGGATTTGGTGTGGCAGATTATCAGGAGATTTAACAAACATCCGTTAAGATACCCGATCAGTTTTGTTTGTCTCGTCGCCACTGTGACGGTTCAACAAACGCAGCGTACACCTACTTTTACATAACAAAATACACAAGTTGCATGCTAATCATTTTCACAAATGACACAATGGATATGCACAAAATACACATAATAAAATTCAATAATGCACATTAATGTATTTTGTTTTGGATCATTATTTAACGATTACTAATGGATTGGTTGTCTATGACTACATTTCATGGTATAATTGTATGCTAAAGACGGTGTATAATATATTTAATAGTACTAAATGTAATACTTATGTGATAAAAAATATTGTTGCTAGCGTCATTAATTTTTGGCCCCTAATCACATGTTTCACAATAATCAATAATGTCTAAAGCAATATACATAGTTACGTACGATTGTAGGTTGCCAGTAAGATATTCTTTGACAATATTTGTATTTTTTTATTCTTTCATAAGTGTGTACCAAAGTCCTTTAAATTAAGTGTTTGACGTAGGAAGTCGATGTTGTGGGGCATCCAACCCGAAAAACTAGATTCAGAGTGCCACATAGGTTAATCTAAATTGAAGGAGTTTCAAACAATCAAAATTAATGCTAAGATTGTTCCCCTTTTACAATGAACAAGCTATCCACAACTTTAAGTATTGTAAGACCCCTAATTCTACTTGTTTCATGAACATAATTATTTGACATAATTAGATTAATTATGTAAGGACCGTGACCTCCGTTTTGGGCTTACCTTGTTTGCTTTGCCTAAACCTTGTGCTTAGATGTTTGCTAATCACCTGAGTTGTGATTAGGGTTATGTTTGTGCTTTGTTGGGAGGTTGAGGTGCAACTTGCAATTTACCTAAGTTTTAGGGTTTGTGTGCAAGTTTGCCACCTTGAGAGATGTCTTTCTCTCTCCTTGCATCCTCTAGGGTTGAGAGGATGAGTTGGGTGTCTTGCTTGAGTTGCTTTCGGGTCCCGTTTAAGCTTGTGAAGCTTGGGCTTGTTGTTGGGCTTTCTTGGGCCTTGTGTGAGCTTGGTGCCGCCTCCTTGCTTGGTGTGTCGGGCAGGGTGTGTCAGCCAAGAGTGTACCGGGCATGAGTGTATCGGCCAGGGTTGTATTGGCCAAGTGGTGTATTGGTCATGGCACCATGTTGGGTGATACACACCCTCTTGACCTAGCCTCGTTTGTGTCACCATTCTTTGGACAAGTGGTTGCTGCTTTGCTAGTTGGTGGCAAGTCATGAGCAAGTGGTTTGGGGGTGCTAGCAAGGTGGCATAGCTTGGACAAGTGGTGGTTTGGGCGAGCACATGTGGAGCAATCCCCTAGTGGATGCCCACTTAACCCCCTTGCATATATACCCCCTTCTTTGCTAGCTTGGGATCCCTTTAGCTCCTTAGTTGCTTCCCTTCTTCCTTGGTGGTCGATATCTCCCCTTGGAAGAGCTTGGTGGCCGATCTCCTTGGTGGAGTCTTCTTCTTCCTCTAGTGGTGGTTGAAACCCTAGATGTGCCTTGCTCCTTATCCTCTTGTGGTGAGTATCTCTCCCTATCCTTGGCACCTTCTTCTTCTTCTCTCTTTCTTTTCGGCCATGGTGGTTATGGAGTTCTTTTCTCTCCTAGTGTTGGCCGAAGATGGTGCCTTGGAGCTTGAAGCTTGGGGCTTGGAGCTTATAGCTTTGGAGCTTGAGGAGTGTGCTTAAGGCGGGTTACATAACTCCTAACCCTTACTATTCTACCTCCTTACCTTCTTTTTATGTTTCTTGTTTATATGCTATCTTGATCGGCCATGTTATCTTGCTAGATATGTTTCTTGCTTTAATGGTCATGTTGTTGCCCTAGATGTACTCTTGATGTTGTGGGATATGATGACATGGTTATGTCATTTAGATGTGTTCTTGGACCTTGTTGGTCAAACCTTGGATTAGGGTTCTTGGGGCAAAACCCCTTTCTCTCTTTGGTCTTGAGAGGTGAGCTTAAGCTCTATTCGTGCGGGCAAAACCCCTCTCACACTTGGTTGTTGAGAGGTGAGTCTATACTCTAGTTGCTTGGGCAATACCCCTCTCTTATCATGGATTTGAGAGGTGAGCCTTTGGTTAGTGTTGACCTAGTTGTGGTTGGAGGGTTAGCCGATATGGGATGATCCACCCTACTGCCCGATATGTGATGGAAGTTGTGCAAAACCCCTCTCACTTGGTTGTTGAGAGGTGAGCCAACTCTCTTGACCTATTAGGGTTTCTTGGTGGAAGTCTTAAGGTTGAAGGTGACCAACCCGTCATGACCTTTGGACCCTTGTCCGATATCCCTCTTCTAAGGTTGTGCTTGGGTGATATCGGCTTGGCTTAGTGCCTTGGGTGGTATCGGTTCGAGGATGTTATTAGCGATGACCCTTTGGCCTGGATGGTTGGGTTTGTGTTGAACTCTTGGGTGAGAGGTTGTGCTGCCCGATATGATGGGCTGGGCAATGTGCCTTATGGTTGTTATCGGCTTGATGAGGTGATGTAGCATTAGCCGTTGTCGTTGGGCATTATCAACTTGTTGAGAGGTAGCCTGTTATGAGTGATAACCCGGGAAGGGTGTTAGCTCTTGTGTAACATCCCTGACCTGGGTTATGAACTAACCCTAGGTGTTTTGCTTAATTATGTAATTAGATACTTGTGATTATCTTTTGGTATGTAATTAAAGCTTCTGAGGAACATATAATTCTATTTCTGCTCTTTTTGAACAATGTTATAATATTGTTTTGTTAATTGGGACTTATGTGCAAATTACCCAATTAAAAGGGGTTAACTTGCAAATTGCACATGTTTAGATGTTCCTCTGATGATGAGACATCATAAGAATGAATTTGATGAAGTATGATGGATTCTCCAAGTTTGGACACCAAGATGCAACTTGTGGAGCAATCCTTGTACTTAAAACCCTAGTTTTGGTGTAAAGTGCAATTTACCCAAAATATGAGGTGCAACTTGTAAAATACACCTTCTAGAGTATCTTTTATGACTCTTGGCATCATTTAGAGTAAGAATGATGAAGATGTAACTTCAATGGAATAATCAAATAAGAATGATAAATTAAATAATCAAGTTATAAGCCTAATAACCCTTCTATATGTGCAACTTAGTAAGAAGTTGGCTTTCTTCACCTTTAGACCTTGGGTTTAAGATGAGTTTTTCTTAAGTATGGAAGGGAGAAACGTGGCTTATAAGAAGGGAAGGACCTAGATGAGAAATGGAGAAACAAGTTGTCCTTATGTTGGATTTTCACCCAAAGTATATATACACCTTTTCTCACATAGCAAGGATCATTTCCTTCACTTCCTTTCTTATCCCCTGCTTAGACCGACTTAGGATAGATCTCTAGAGAATAGAAGAACGGCCAAGCAGTTCTAGGTAAGCTTTGATCATCATCTTGCTCGAATTCATGGAGGAAATCATGTTGCAAGGTTGGTTTGCTAGTTTTTCTTACTTAGTTCTTCTTTCTAGCCATCCTTTCCAACCAATTCTTGAAAAAGGAACCTTGGACGACCTGTGGAGCTCAAGCCACCATTAAAGCTTCTAAGCATGGAGCTCTAGAGCTGGTTCTAAGGTGGGTTTTATAACTCTAAACCCTTAAACTTTGTTATACATCTTTCTTTCTTGCAAAAGTAGTTTGTTCTTCTTTCCCCCATCCTTCCTTGCTTTCTTGCAACTAAAACCATGAAGAACAGACCTGGATCTAGAGGTAGACGAATATGGGCATGATTACCAATGCTACTTTAGCAAACGGTCTTGCCCCCCCCCCTTGGCCAAACGGTTTGCAAAACCGTTTGGGGCAAACGGTTTGCAAAACCGTTTGAAGGGCAAACGGTTTTACAAGGTCGGTTGGAAAAAATGGTCTCCAAGACCGTTTGGTTGAGTTGACCAAGGGTTGACCGTTTGGGATTTCTGTTCATAATTATGTTGGTTGATAACCCTCCAAATTTCAGGGATTAAATCCAAAGCAATCGTAAGTTGAACGCTAATCACTTAGGTAAACCTAATTGAATTAAGTGCTGATTTTCAACCTGATTAACTTGATCTTTGTGGGCAAACGGTTTCAAAACCATTTGAGTAAGTTGACCAAGCGTTTACCATTTGGGATTCCTGTTCATAATTATGTTAGTTAATAACCCACCAAATTTGATAGGTTAACGCCCAAGTAATCATGAGTTAAAGGCTAATCGATTAGGTAAACTTAATTGGATTAAGTGGTGATTTTCCAACCTGATTAACTTGAACTTTTTGGGCAAACGGTTTCAAAACCATTTTAGGGCATTGACCAAGGGTTGACCGTTTGATATTCCTTTTTATAATTATGTTGGTTAATAACTCACCAAATTTGATAGGTTAATTCCAAAGGAATCATGAGTTGAAGGCTAATCAATTCGGTAAACCCTAATTGGATTAAGTGCTGACTTTCAACTTGATTGATTTGACTTTTTGGGTTTTCTTGCCCAAACGGTTTCGAAACCGTTTGGGGATCACCCAAACGGTCTCAAGACCGCTTGGGGGTCACCCAAGACCGTTTGAAGGTCTAGGGTCAAGTATGGATATTTGTTTGAAGATCCAAAGATGTGGTATGAACCCTAATCGGCTAAGTGTTGATTTTGCAAGTGATGAGTTGATTGTTTTGGGTTGATTCGCCCAAACGGTTTCCAAACCGTTTGGGGATCACCCAAACTGTCTCAAGACCGTTTGGGGATCACCCAAGACCTTTTGTAGGTCTGGGGTTAAGTATAGTTGACCAATTGAAGGTCCAAAGGTACACAATTACAAAGCAATCAATTGTTGATTTGATGATCAACTCAATAGCTCAAACCCTAATGATTTTTCACTAGAATCCAAGGGTTGGGTGAGCCAAACGGTCTCAATACCGTTTGGAACTCATCCAAATGGTCTCAAGACCGTTTGGAGGTCAAGGGGTGAGTATGGTTAAGCAATTGATGATCCAATGATACTAAGTTGGAGTGTAATCAATTGTTGTTTTGGTGATCAATCCAATGATCCAAACCTTAATTGGTTGACTTGGATTTTGATGATATGATGGGAAAATGGTCTCAAGACCGTTTGTAGGTCATCCAAACAATCCCAAGACCGTTTGGGGTCAGGTCATGTCCAAATTGAATGATGGTTCAATGGGTTCAAATCAATTAAACCCACATTGAAATATGTTGAAGGGTTATTGATTCCAAACCCTAATTCATTTGATTTAAACCCTAATTGATGGTCAATTGAGGGTCAATTGAGGGTCAAATCAGTTGAAGGTTGACCTATTAAACTCAATTGATGTATGAGTATAGGTCCAATTGATGATTGGTTCCATGAATTCAATGATTGAAGTAATCAACATTGGAAACCCTAATCCAATTGGATACCTTATGTAATGGAGGTCCAATGTGATTGAATCTTTGGGAATTAATATGATGAATGTTCTATTGATCCAATGATGATTAGTAATGACAAACAATGAAGGCACAAAGGTTGAAACCCTAATAGTACCTAAGTGACTAGTACCAATTAAAGGGAGAATTCTTAATTGTTTATAGGATTAATAGCTTGATACACTATGTTAACCATAGTAGTATGTACTTGATTGAAGGGTTGATGTGACCTAATCAAGTTGAAAGAATGAAAGATTAGAATACATATATATAAATATGATTCATGTAATGATCTTCGGTAGCACGACTGTGTAAGGGAGCACGGCCGTGGTAGCCTTAACTTGCACGACCGTGCAAGGGAGCACGGCCTCGGTAGCCTTACTTTGCACGACCGTGCAAGGTGGCACGGCCGTGGTGTCCTATAAAGAAATTGAAAAGTTTTGGTATTGTGCTGACATTGTTATATATGTGCATGTCCTTAATTGAATAAGTCATACAGGTTGATATTATGAGGTGATCATAGCCAGGTAAGAGTTATGATGTCATATTCCTTGAAAACAATTATAAGCTTTTAGAGTAATGATATGTGAAAAGTATATAAATTGCTTCAATCAAGGTCATGTTGTTAGATGACTTGATTATTATATGTCACTTAGTAGCAAGTGTTATGATAATTTGAGGGTTTGAATAACCATGTTCCTGAATCATATGATAAGATGGTTAAGAATTAATATCCATATGATGACTGATATGAGTTAAACTTGATACATTTAGTATTCTTCTTTTATAGTAGTGTTTTAATGATTAATGATTGAGAACATTCTTGATGCTAAAAGAATGTTGAAATGTACCCTAATAATCAAGTATAATCATATCATGTAGAGCCCTGATCATAGATCCATTATGGTCAGAAGCCAAATGATGGTGAAATAGGTTTTTCCTAAGGGAACTCCTGGAACACATACTTTTGAGTATGTGGGGGTTTATGGACGTGAATATCCTTACATCCTAATGTTGGAATTGATGTAAGATGCATTTTAATCCATCAATCCTTCATTATGTGTTTATGCCGGGGTGATGTTTCACTAATCTCCCGAGGGAACCTTTAATGCCACATCGATGAGAGATAAACAAGAGATCTTTTGATGACAAAGAGAGTACAGAACGTCACTGTAACTCTGATAGCGAAGTTTCCAGAATACCCTAGAAAGCTCGGTTGGAGTATGAGCGGTATACCTCATCTCCGCAGGGCATAATAATGATTGAAAATCATAATCAGCCGCGTAGCATAACTGCTTAGGTTGAACTACGAGAAATAATGATTGATGTTACATTGTTTATAAATATTCTAGCCATGTGATTAGTATACATATTCTTCATTCTCCTTATTGAAATAATTGCTTAAGTAAATGTTGTCTTACTTAATACGAAATCTAATGTTGAATGTCTTAAAGATTATATTGCTTATGTTAATCCTTTATTGCTATAACAAAGCTTCTGGCGAAGAGTTATAACTCTCGCTGGGACAATTATTCAAATTGTCTCACCCCCGTGGGATTCGACTTTTTAGGTGGACGTCGAGGACGGAGGAACCAATCCGAGGGTGGGCAGTACAACAGCAGCAACACCAGGGGCAATAGTGAATCTCAGGTGGAGATACTGAGTGCCAAGTCTTATAGATAGTATGTCTTATGTCATCTCTGTACTCTCAGGTCCTAGGAGTCAGTAGGTCTGAGGTTTTTGGCTTAGTGCCTCGAGATTTTGTATCTTGCCTTCTTCAGATAATAAGGCAATGGATGTATGTAATCACAGAGATGTAATGTCAAGCTATGATGTAAACAGTTTACCTTGTTTTCTTATAAAGGAGTTATGGTTTACAGATCTCTTTCCAAAAAGTTTTTAATTTTCAGAAATTTTCATAATTCCGCTGCTAATAATTCGCTTCCGAATTAGTTAATCTCATTTTCCGCGATGGGTCATCTCAATTTAGTGGTATCATAGCTCTAAGTTCGCTGAGTCTATAGAGATATAGGACTTAGGATGTCGAGTCTATTCTTAGTGTTTTCCAGTAACTCCTCAAGAGAAGAAGATAAGTTAAGGATGTATGGACCACATGAGGAATATGTGGCAGAGAGTAGTGTTGCTGCACCACGAGAAGGTGCAAGGAACCAGGAGATAGAACAACCTGTACCTGAGCCACCCCAGTTCAATCCAACTGACATGGGGAATCCAGCCGTCCAGACCATGTTTGGGCAGTTTATGATTGCCATGACACACATAATAGATAGGATGCCCATGCCTACACCTAGGGCACCTACCCAACCTGAAGGACAAGGAATCGACAAGACATTTGAATGAATTCTCCGAGTTGGAGCAACCGAGTACTTTGGAATGGCTGATCCCACAGATGTCGACCTGTGGTTGACCAAACTAGAGAAAGCTTTTAGAATCCTAAACATCCCAGAAGATGAGAAGGTTAGACATGCTGTCTATCTTCTCAAAGGGAGTGCTGGTCATTGGTGGACCATGGACGAGCAGAAGAGACCTGGTGTGGAGGTTGTGTGGGAAGTCTTTCGATGGGAATTTATCAATAGATATTTACCTAAGACATTCCTGGATGAGAAAATCTCTCAGTTCGAGAGGTTAAGGCAAGGTATCATGAACATTAGGGAGTACGAAGCTAAGTTAATGGAGTTGCTACAGTTTTGTCCGCATATGGCTGCTACATATGAAGAAAGGATCATGTGGTTCGAGAAAGGGTTGAACGCTGAGTTGACTACTCCCGTGTCTGCCCTAGAGAACCGGGAGAGGTTTGCTACCTTCGTTGAGTCAGTCCGAAGGATAGAGAGGTCCGTAGCAGAGAAGAGGCAAACCCATAAGAGATATCCTCAGTTCCAGGGATCTTCATCTAGAGACTTCAAGAAGCCTAGATTTTTTGCGCGTATACCACCACCACCTAGACCTAGTGCTCAGACACAGTGGACACCGAGTAGAGGTAGAGGACGAAGCCTACCACTACAAGTGGCTCGCAGTTCAGCATCTATGTCGGTTACAGGACCACCCAGACCACAACAACAAGATAGAAGTTGTTATATATGTAGGAAGATGGGGCATCTGATGAAAGACTGTAGAGCTAGACCAGTGAGTGTAACCCAACCATAGAGGTAGGGTCAGCAAGGATCGCAGAGAAGACAGTTTCCAGGAGGAGCTAGAGGACGTGGACAAGCATCCCAAGCTGGATCGTCAGAACCGAATCAACCACAAGCAACAACAAGATTCTATGCAATGAATCCACCTGATGCAGTGATCAACCCTCGGGTTGTGGCAGGTCAGATGAAGTTGTTATATTCTGATATGTCTACATCCTGCATTGTATCTGTTTTGATTGATCTGGGTTCTACGCACTCCTTTATCACTCGAAGGGTGATTTGTAACTACAATATGACAGTCAGTCATAGAGTAGATAGCTTGTTGCTTGAGACTCCGTTGAAAGGGTCTGCTGTGTTGCAGGAGGTATGCTCTTCCTGCATTCTTTTCTTTTCTGAACACCACGTTCAAGTGGAACTTATACCACTTGAGATGCAAGGATTTAACATAATCCTTGGGATGGATACCTTGGAAAGGTATAAGGTTGTTTTGGATTGTGAATCCAAGCAAGCTGTGTTTGCTGATGAAAGAGACACATGGATCTTTCAAGGAGAGAGAAAGATTCTATCCACCTGTCTCGTGTCATCTATGGTTGCTGAGAAGCTGATGAGGCAAGGATGTTATGCATTCTTGGCCCATGTGGTAGATACTACCATGGAAAGTCCTAACCCTGCTGAAGTTCCTGTAGCTAGGGAATTTGAAGATGTATTTCCTGAAGAACTTCCAGGTGTACCACCGCCTCGGGAAATTGATTTTGAAATCAATTTGATCCCAGACACACAACCTATAGCACAAACACCATATAGGATGGTTCCTGCTGAAATGGCAGAACTCAAGAAACAGCTACAGGAGTTGCTTGAGAAGGGTTTTATCCAACCGAGTACTTCGCCCTGGGATGCTCCAGTGCTCTTTGTTAAAAAGAAAGACGGACCAATGCGGTTGTGCATTGATTACAGACAACTAAACAAAGTAACAATAAAGAATAAGTATCCTCTGCCGAGGATTGATGATCTTTTTGACCAGTTGCGTGGTGGAACTATCTTCTCAAAGATAGATTTGAGATCGGGATATCATCAACTCTGTATTAAGGACAGTGACATACCCAAGTCTGTATTTAGAACGAGGTATGGTCACTATGAGTTCACAGTTATGTCATTTGTACTAACTAATGCACCAGCTGCATTTATGGAACTCATGAATAGAATCTTCCGACCTTTCCTCGATCAGTGTGTTGTTGTCTTTATAGATGACATTCTGATCTATAGTAGAGATTCTCAGTAGCATGAACAACATCTTCGTCAGGATCTAACTTTGCTAAGAGAACACAAGCTATATGCTAAGTTTAGCAAGTGTGAGTTCTGGTTACCGGAAGTATCTTTCCTTGGACACGTGATATCTTCCTCGGGTATTCTTTTTTACCCTAAAAAGGTAGAATCTATCCTACAATGGGAATAGCCGAAGACACTGACAGAAATCCGTAGTTTCTTAGGGTTGCCTGGCTATTACCGAAGGTTCATTAAGAACTTCAGTTCCATAGCCCTACCTTTGACTAAGTTGACCCGGAAGGATGTTCCTTTTGTTTGGAGTGATAAGTGTCAGCAATCCTTCTAGTCGCTGAAGGAGAGGTTGACAAGTGCACCTGTACTTGTGTTACCTAAGCAAGGAAAAGGATACATAGTTTTCTGTGACGCCTCCAAGAATGGACTCGGATGTGTGTTGATGCAGGATAAACAAGTGATTTCTTTTGCTTCTCGACAGCTTAAGAAACATGAGGAGAATTATCTGACACATGATCTGGAGCTAGCTGTTGTAGTTCATGCCTTGAAGATCTGGAGACACTATCTCTACGGAGAGACATTCCAGATTTTCACTGATCATAAGAACCTTAAGTATATCTTCTCTCAGCACGGACTTAACATGAGGCAACGTCACTGGATGGAGTTAATCAAAGACTACGATTGTACAATTAATTACCATCCAGGGAAGGCCAATGTAGTTGTAGATGCTTTGAGTAGGAAATCAGCAACACCAGCCTTACATAGGGCACAACTAAACTCTTTAGTATGCTCTAGGAGAGATATGCTTATCTCCTTAAGGCAAGACAATGTACAATTGAAGGTGTCATTGTTAGCCGGTTTGTTATCTGAGATGCATATAAAACCTACTCTGAGAGAGCAGATCAAGGAGGCACAACAAGTTGATGCTGCAGTTCAGCAGATCATATCGGAGTTTGGTGATGAGAAACGAGATGGTTTCCATGACTCTGATGACCAAGTAGTTTGTTATCATGGGAGGATGATAGTGCCAAATGTGGATAACTTGAGAAAGTTAGTCCTCGAAGAAGCTCATTCTTCCATGTATGCTATGCATCCAGGAAGCACCAAGATGTATCAAAACTTGAAAGATATGTATTGGTGGCCTGGGATGAAGAAGGATGTTGTTGAATTTATTATGCGGTGTCCTGTGTGTCAGCAAGTTAAAGCTGAACACCAGAAGCCTGTAGGAACAATGCAACCATTGCCCATACCACAGTGGAAGTGGGATCACGTAACCATGGACTTTGTTGTTGGCCTACCTAGGACAAGCAAAGGGTATGATTCCATTTGGGTAATAGTTGATAGGTTGACAAAGACAACGCATTTCTTACCTGTCAAAACAACCTATTCTACTGAGAGGCTAGCATAGTTATATATTTAGGAGATAGTGCGACTGCACGGAGTTCCAGTCACTATAGTTTCAGATAGGGGTCCCCAGTTTACGAGTCATTTTTGGGAACGACTTCATAAAGCTTTAGGCACCCAGTTAAGGTTTAGTACAACCTTTCATCCTCAGACTGATGGACAGTCTGAAAGGACTATACAGACCTTGGAAGACTTGCTGAGGGCATGTGTTCTCTAGTTTACAGGGAGTTGGGATCTGCACCTAATCTTGATAGAGTTTGCCTACAACAATAGCTATCAGCATAGCATTGACATGGCACCTTATGAAGCTTTGTATGGTAGACGTTGTAGATCACCCCTATGTTGGTATGAAACCGGTGAATATCAACTGTTAGGTCCTGATCTTGTGCAACAGACCACAGAAAAGATCAAAGTAATACAACAACAGATCAAGACTGCACAGGATAGGCAGAAATCTTATGCTGACAAGCGTCGTAGACCTTTGGAGTTCCAGGTTGGAGATATAGTGTATCTCAAGGTCTCACCTTGGAAGAGAATTCTGAGGTTTGGAAGGAAAGGGAAGTTAGCTCCTAGGTTTATGGGGCCTTATCTAATCATTGAACGAATTGGAAAAGTAGCCTATAAACTAGAGTTAGCCCCAGAGTTACAGAGGTTACACCCTTTGTTTCACGTTTCTATGCTAAGGAAATGTCACCCTGATACTGAGTCAGTTCTACAACTTATGGAGGTAGAATTGAATGATGACATATCTTATGAGGAAGGACCAGTGTCAATCCTTGATAAAAGAATTAAAAAGTTGAAAAAGAAAGATATAAGTCTTGTTAAAGTCCTCTGGAATCACAGTGGTGTTGAAGAAGCCACTTGGGAACTAGAGGAAGAGATGAGAAGGAAATACCCTGCTCTTTTCTCTTAATATGTTTTGTTGATTTCGGGGATGAAATCCTTGTAAGGGGTGGATAATTTGTAACATCCCTGACCTGGGTTATGAACTAACCCTAGGTGTTTTTCTTAATTATGTAATTATATACTTGTGATTATCTTTTGGTATGTAATTAAATCTTCTGAGGAACATATAATTCTATTTCTGCTCTTTTTGAACAATGTTATAATATTGTTTTGTTAATAGGGGCTTATGTGCAAATTACCCAATTAAAAGGGGTTAACTTGCAAATTGCACATGTTTAGATGTTCATCTGATGATGAGACATCATAAGAATGAATTTGATGAAGTATGATGGATTCTCCAAGTTTGGGCACCAAGATGCAACTTGAGGAGCAATCCTTGTACTTAAAACCCTAGTTTTGGTGTAAAGTGCAATTTACCCAAAATATGGGGTGCAACTTGTAAAATACACCTTCTAGAGTATCTTTTATGACTCTTGGCATCATTTAGAGTAAGAATGATGAAGAGGGCACTTCAATGGAATAATCAAATAAGAATGATAACCCTTATAAATTAAATAATCAAGTTATAAGCCTAATAACCCTTCTATATGTGCAACTTAGTAAGAAGTTGGCTTTCTTTACCTTTAGACCTTGGGTTTAAGATGAGTTTTGCTTAAGTATGGAAGGGAGAAACGTGGCATAGAAGAAGGTAAGGACCTAGATGAGAAATGGAGAAACAAGTTGTCCTTATGTTGGATTTTCACCCAAAGTATGTATACACCTTTTCTCACATAGCAAGGATCATTTCATTCGCTTCCTTTCTTATCCCCTTGCTTAGACTGACTTAGTACAGAGATATAGAGAAGATAATAATGGCCAAGAAGTTCTAGGTAAGCTTTGATCATCATCTTACTCGAATTCATGGAGGAAATCATGTTGCAAGGTTGGTTTGCTAGTTTTTCTTACTTAGTTCTTCTTTCTAGCCATCCTTTCCAACCAATTCTTGAAGAAGGAACCTTGGACGACCTGTGGAGCTCAAGGCACCATTAAAGCTTCGAAGCTTGGAGCTCTAGAGCTGTTTCCAAGGCGGGTTTTATAACTCTAAGCCCTTAAACTTTGTTATACATCTTTCTTTCTTGCAAAAGTAGTTTGTTCTTCTTTCCCCCACCCTTCCTTGCTTTCTTGCAACTAAAACCATGAAGAACAGACCTAGATCTGGAGGTAGAAGAAGATGGGCGTGATTACCAATGCTACTTTAGCAAACGGTCTTGCCCTCCCCCCCTTGGCCAAACGGTTTGCAAAACCGTTTGGGGTAAATGGTTTGCAAAACCGTTTGAAGGGCAAACGGTTTCACAAGGTCGGTTGGAAAAAATGGTCTCCAAGACTGTTTGGTTGAGTTGACCAAGGGTTGACCGTTTGGGATTTCTGTTCATAATTATGTTGGTTGATAACCCTCCAAATTTCAGGGATTAACTCCAAAGCAATCGTGAGTTGAACGCTAATCAATTAGGTAAACCTAATTGAATTAAGTGCTGATTTTCAACCTGATTAACTTGATCTTTGTGGGAAAACGGTTTCAAAACCATTTGAGTGAGTTGACCAAGCGTTGACCATTTGGGATTCCTGTTCATAATTATGTTAGTTAATAACCCACCAAATTTGATAGGTTAACGCCCAAGTAATCATGAGTTAAAGGCTAATCAATTAGGTAAACTTAATTGGATTAAGTGGTGATTTTCCAACCTGATTAACTTGAACTTTTTGGGCAAACGGTTTCAAAACCATTTGAGGGAATTGACCAAGGGTTGACCGTTTGATATTCCTTTTTATAATTACGTTGGTTAATGACTCACCAAATTTGATAGGTTAATTCCAAAGGAATCATGAGTTGAAGGCTAATCCATTCGGTAAACCCTAATTGGATTAAGTGCTGACTTTCAACTTGATTGATTTGACTTTTTGGGTTTTCTTGCCCAAACAGTTTCAAAACCGTTTGGGGATCACCCAAACGGTCTCAAGACCGCTTGGGGGTCACCCAAGACCGTTTGAAGGTCTAGGGTCAAGTATGGATATTTGTTTGAAGATCCAAAGATGTGGTATGAACCCTAATCGGCTAAGTGCTGATTTTGCAAGTGATGAGTTGATTGTTTTGGGTTGATTCGCCCAAACGGTTTCCAAACCATTTGGGGATCACCCAAACTGTCTCAAGACCGTTTGGGGATCACCCAAGACCGTTTGGAGGTCTGGGGTTAAGTATAGTTGACCAATTGAAGGTCCAAAGGTACACAATTACAAAGCAATCAATTGTTGATTTGATGATCAACTCAATAGCTCAAACCCTAATGATTTTTCACTAGAATCCAAGGGTTGGGTGAGCCAAACGGTCTCAAGACCGTTTGGAACTCATCCAAATGGTCTCAAGACCGTTTGGAGGTCACCCAAGACCGTTTGGAGGTCTAGGGGTGAGTATGGTTAAGCAATTGATGATCCAATGATACTAAGTTGGAGTGTAATCAATTGTTGTTTTGGTGATCAATCCAATGATCCAAACCTTAATTGGTTGACTTGGATTTTGATGATATGATGGGAAAATGGTCTCAAGACCGTTTGTAGGTCATCCAAACAATCCCAAGACCGTTTGGGGTCAGGTCATGTCCAAATTGAATGATGGTTCAATGGGTTCAAATCAATTAAACCCACATTGAAATATGTTGAAGGGTTATTGATTCCAAACCATAATTCATTTGATTTAAACCCTAATTGATGGTCAATTGAGGGTCAAATCAGTTTAAGGTTGACCTATTAAACTCAATTGATGTATGAGTATAGGTCCAATTGATGATTGGTTCCATGAATTCAATGATTGAAGTAATCAACATTGGAAACCCTAATCCAATTGGATACCTTATGTAATGGAGGTCCAATGTGATTGAATCTTTGGGAATTAAGATGATGAATGTTCTATTGATCCAATGATGATTAGTAATGACAAACAATGAAGGCACAAAGGTTGAAACCCTAATAGTACCTAAGTGACTAGTACCAATTAAAGGGAGAATTCTTAATTGTTTATAGGATTAATAGCTTGATACACTATGTTAACCATAGTAGTATGTACTTGATTGAAGGGTTGATGTGACCTAATCAAGTTGAAAGAATGAAAGATTAGAATACATATATATAAATATGATTCATGTAATGATAATCTGTAGTACGACCGTGTAAGGGAGTACGGCCGTGGTAGCCTTAACTTGCACGACCATGCAAGGGAGCACGACCATGGTAGCCTTACTTTGCACAACCGTGCAAGGTGGCACGGTCGTGGTGTCCTATAAAGAAATTGAAAAGTTTTGGTATTGTGCTGACATTGTTATATATATGCATGTCCTTAATTGTATAAGTCATATAGGTTGATATTATGAGGTGATCATAGCCAGGTAAGAGTTATGATGTCATATTCCTTGAAAACAATTATAAGCTTTTAGAGTAATGATATGTGAAAAGTATATACATTGCTTCAATCAAGGTCATGTTGTTAGATGACTTGAAGCTTATATGTCACTTGGTAGCAAGTTTTATGATACTCTGAGGGTTTGAATAACCATGTTCATGAATCATATGATAAGATGGTTAAGAATTAATATCCATATGATGACGGATATGAGTTAAACTTGATACATTTAGTATTCTTCTTTTATAGTAGTGTTTTAATGATTAATGATTGAGAACATGCTTGATGCTAAAAGAATGTTGAAATGTACCCTAATAATCAAGTATAATCATATCATGTAGAGCCTTGATCATAGATCCATCATTGTCAGAAGCCAAATGATGGTGAAACAGGTTTTTCCTAAGGGAACTCCTGGAACACATACTTTTGAGTATGTGGGGGTTTATGGACGTGAATATCCTTACGTCTTGATGTAGGAATTGATGTAAGATGCATTTTAATCCATCAATCCTTCATTATGTGTTTATGTCGGGGTGATGTTTCACTAATCTCCCTAGGGAACCTTTAATGCCGCATCGATGAGAGATAAACAAGAGATCTTTCGATGACAAAGAGAGTACAGAACGTCACTGTAACTCTGATAGCGAAGTTGCCAGAATACCCTGGAAAGCTATCTTAGCAGAGACACGAGATGTCCTACATGTTGAACCTCACACTGACTGAGGAAGATGAGGTCATAAGAATCCAGCTCTTTTGATGACCTATGTATGGTACCGATGCAATTTAGTAATGATCGGTTGGAGTATGAGCGATATACCTCATCTCCACAGGGCATAATAATGATTGAAAATCATAATCAGCCGCGTAGCATAACTGCTTAGGTTGAACTATGAGAAACAATGATTGATGGTACATTGTTTATAAATATTCTAGCCATGTGATTAGTATACATATTCTTCATTCTCCTTATTGAAATAATTGCTTAAGTAAATGTTGTCTTACTTAATACCAAATCTTCTATTGAATTTCTTAAAGATTATATTGCTTATGTTAATCCTTTATTGCTTTAACAAAGCTTCTGGTGAAGAGTTATAACTCTCGCTGGGCAATTATTCAAATTGTCTCACCGCCATGGGATTCGACTTCTTAGGTGGACGTCGAGGACGGAGGAACCAATCCGAGGGTGGGCAGTATCAGCAGCAGCAACACCAGGGGCAGCAGTGAATCTTAGGTGGAGATACTGAGTGCCAAGTCTTATAGATAGTATGTCTTATGTCATCTCTGTACTCTCAGGTACTAGGAGTCAGTAGGTCTGAGGTTTTTGGCTTAGTGCCTCGATATTTTGTATCTTGCATTCTTCAGATAAATAGGCAATGGATGTATGTAATCACAGAGATGTAATGTCAAGCTATGATGTAAATAGTTTACCTTGTTTTTATAAAGGAGTTATGGTTTAAAGATCTCTTTCCAAAAAGTTTTTAATTTTCAGAAATTTTCATAATTCCGCTGCTAATAATTCGCTTCCGAATTAGTTAATCTCATTTTCCGCGACGGGTCGTCTCATGTTGTGTTGGTCCCTTGGGTACTAGGTGGTCTGTGTTGGGCATCATGGTGTGTTTCCCGACACAGTTCTTAATGGGTGATAGGGGTGTGTTGTTTAGGCATTGCACGTTATGTTGTTGCCCGATACGATGTTGCACCCTTGGGCGTTACAGGTTGGTTCTTAGCTGTTGCCCGATATGATGTCTTGAGGAGGGGCTTCTCGTTATCTTCTTGTGGTGCTGCCCGATACCTAGGTGATAGTGGTTGCCCGACATGGTTGTTAACCCTAGATGGGTGTTAACCGATACAGTGTTAGGTATCATACTCTTTGGTGAGAGATGTCGTGCTTTTAGTAAGGGTTGGGGTATACCTTTGGTGAGGGTTGTCCCTTACCCGATACACCTATATTGAGGGTTGTACCTTGTGTTCAGTTGGAAACCCTAATGCTTGCTCGAAAAGTCATATAAGATAATGTCATGCATAGATATGCTCATCCAGTTGTGTAATTATATCTCTCTTGGTATATGCAATAATTTTATGCTCATGCTAACCATGTAGGTACCAGTTGTATGATGAGGCCATGATGATGTCATGACAATGATATGATGTGGAACATCAAGGGTTATGATGAACCCAGTGATATATGATGGGTGTTACCCAGGGAATGGCAATGTGTGCCTTGATGATGGGATTGAATCCCTATGATGTTAATCCTTGTGATGAATCTAGATAATTGGCAAGAGGCCAAGTGGTAACATGTGATGTTGGATCCTTGTGATGGATTAGGATGATGTTGATGGCACTGAAGGCCTTAGTGACAATGTAACACAAGATAATGTGTTTTATGTTTATTCATTCTTGTTACAGTTGCATGTTACATAACTTGTTTGAATCTTGAAATCCACTTAAAATGCATTAATTAATTACAGAGGAACCTTTCATGTAGTTGCCCCGACCATAGATTCATCATCGTCAGGAGTTTGGTGATGGTAAAACAGGTTCTCCTAAGAGTTAACCTAGAACGCATATTTTTGAATATGTGAGGTGCACCTACGCCCTAAGTAGTAGTGCATGTTTAGAGCATGATTTTAGGCCCGTGGCTTAGTGTGGTTGGAGCATGGTGAACAGGCCCTTGGCTCAGGATATGTGATAGAGCATGGTGAACAGGCCCATGGTTCTGTGATGATGGAGCACGGTGAACCGACTCATGGCTCGGTTTTTCTAGCGCTGATACATGTACCAAGGTGGGCTAGGGAGATGATAGCCTGACTCTGTGTGGCTGAGGCCACTTAAGAAAGAGACAGTGGTCCTACTTTGGTTCTCGTGCACTAACCACGAGGATGTGAGGTCATGGAGTCCGGCTCTCCCATTGACCTTGTATGGCACTGGCTTTGGGTTTCACAACCGAAGGTTGGATTTGAGCGGTACGACTAACTTCCTCAAGGCATAATAAATCGTAATCCATCAGTATAGTATATCTGCTTAGGGCAAACACAAAACATTGGTTGAGGCCTTGTTTGTATAGTTTCCCTAGTTATATCTTGTTGCTAATTACATGTTCCTCAGATGTTATGATAAGTTCTTATTAGACTTGTCTTGTAAATCATGTTCCATATTATTATCTGTGCATATACTTCCTAAATATCTCGGTAAGAAGTTATAGCAAGTTAACTCTGCTCAGTATGCTACTCATATACGATCTACTTATATCAGTTACCTATTTTATCTATTCTAGCTCTCCTTTGGGGGTTTATAGTTTCGACGGGGGTTATGTTTCTCGCTGGACGGTGTGTCTCACCCCGTTCGTTTAAAACCTTTTTAGGTGATCGAGCTAGACATGATGGTGATCGCGGTGTTGTAGTTGAGTAGCAAGAAGAACAGTAGAAGGAAAGAGGTGGTTATGCTGCTATCTTTTGGAGGTTTTGTAGTAGATACCTAGAGTCATCCCTGTACTCTCAAGTCCTTGGAAGTGTTTTGACGATGTTTCACGATGTACAGTTGATATGGCTTTCTTAACCTGTTGTTGACCTAGCTAGGTCTGTTATGTATATAAACAGGTGATGCATCCTTTATGGATAAAAGACAACTGGATCCTATGAATGGTGGACATGCATTAAGTTGATGTATATTTATATAACATGTTTCTTTACATGATGTGGATCTGGTTGTAATAGTTCCTTTCTTATCTACTTTCCGCAGTCGGTTTTAATTAACATGTGTTTTTGGTAATACGATGTTTATGACGCTTCTGCATGTTTTCGCATGGCATTTTGTTGTTTTTGTGATAGCGGGTTGTCACATATTAGGTTGGTATCAGAGCTCTAGGTTTGCTGAGTCTACAGGGATCTAGTACTAGGTTTGTGTCTATTCTTGTAATTTTCTCCAGAATTTCTCATAATAACCTTCTGCCTCCAATAGAAGATAAAGCTAGAAGATGTCTAAAAATCATGAAGAACATGTTGCCGAGAGCAGTGCCGCTGCATCATTTGATGGAGCAAGTATGCAGGCACATGAAGATCGGGTGCCTAAGGTCCTCCAAATCGACCCAACCATTCTTGAGAATCATGTCTACCAGTACCTCATGGGACAGGTAATGGAAACGATGAATCTCATGATGGAAAGATTGCTAGTGCCTCCGCCAAGAGCACAGGCTCCCCATTATGAATCATCAGGTATTAGGAAGACCTTTGAGAGGCTTCACCTAGTCGGAGCTTCAGATTATGCTGGAACAACTGATCCACCAGATGCAGATATATGGCTGACAATCTTGAGAAGGCCTTCCGGATCTTTGACATCCCTGAAGCAAACAAAGGCAAGCATGTTGTCTACCTTCTAAAAGGTAGTGCTGGCCACTGGTGGGTCATCGAGGAAGAGAAGCGACCCGATGAGGTGATCTGTTGGGATGCCTTCCGGTGGGAGTTCTTGAGTCGATACTTCTCAAAGACGTATCTGGATGAAAAGATTAGTTAGTTTGAGTGTATGCGCCAAGGATCTATGAGCATCACCGAGTAGAAGCCAAGTTTATGGACCTACTGAGATTTTTTCATCACATGGCGGTGACAGATGATGAGAGGATCAGACGGTTTGAGAAAGGTCTGAGTGCTGAGATGACGACACCTGCTGTTGCATTAGAAAACTGGGAGCGGTTTTCCACGTTTGTAGAGTTTGTCTGAAGGATTGAACGGTCAGTCAAGGAGAAGAGATAGACCATGTCCAAGAAAAGGCCTGCTCAGTTTCAGAAATAGAGGTTTGATAGCCACAAGAAGCAGAGGACGTGGACATCAAGCAACGGCTCGATTCTATGCTATGAGTCAGTCAGAGGCGATAGTCAACCCGCGAGTGGTGGCAGGTCAGATGGAGTTATTTCATTCTAATTTGTCTTCTTCTTGCTTTGTATATGTTCTGGTTGACCCGGGTGCTACGCACTCTTTTATCGCTCGTAGTATGCTTGATAGTTGTCTTTTACCTATTAGTTGTAAGGAAGATAGTTTGTTGTTAGAAACCCCTCTTGATGGTTCCTCGATGCTTCGAGAGGAGTGTCCATCTTGTATTCTATCCTTTTTGGGACACAACATACAACTGGATCTCCTACCACTTGATATGCATGGATTCGATGTAATCCTTGGGATGGATACTTTAGAGAAGTATATAGTTGTGTTGGACTATGGGTCCAAGCAAGTAGTGTTTGCTGATGATGGTGAGAAGTGGATCTTCCAGGAAGATAGGAAGATTCTTCCGACATGTTTAGTATCAGCTATGGTGGCAGAAAAGTTGTTGCGGCAAGGTTGTAGAGCATTTTTGGCTCATGTTGTGGATACCGAGGTAGAAGGTTCTAGCATTGAGGATGTGCACATTGTCAAAGGATTTGAGGATGTGTTTCCCGATGAGTTTCTCGGTGTTCCCCCACCTCGAGAGATTGATTTTGAAATCAATATAGTACTAGGGACACAGCCAGTTGCTCAGACACCATAAAGGATGGCTCCAGCTGAGATGGCAGAATTGAAGAAGCAGTTACAGGAGTTACTGGATAAAGGTTTCATCAGACCGAGCACATCACCATGGGGTGATCCAGTCCTCTTCGTAAAGAAGAAGGATGGATCGATGCGTTTGTGCATAGATTACCGGTAGTTGAACAAAGTTACGATAAAAAACAAGTATCCTTTACCGAGGATAGACGATCTGTTTGATCAGTTGCGTGGTGCTACAATGTTCTTGAAGATTGATCTACGGTTAGGATATCATCATTTGAGGATCAAGGATGATGACAAACCAAAGTCATCTTTTAGGACGTGGTGTGGTCATTTTGAGTTTGTGGTTATGCTGTTCGGGCTAACCAATGCACCTACTACTTTCATGGATCTGATGAATAGGGTGTTCCGTCCATTTTTAGATCAGTTTGTTGTATTTTTCATAGATGACATCTTAATCTATAGTCGGGACAGTCAACAGCATGAACAACATCTTCGACAAGCGTTGACTCTCCTTCGCCAACACTAGTTGTATGCCAAGTTTAGCAAGTGTGAATCTGGCTGAAGGAAGTGACTTTCTTGGGACATGTGATATCGGTGGAAGGAGTCAGAGTGGACCCCAAGAAGGTGGATTTAGTTGCAGAGTGGGAGTAACCAAAGAAGCTGACTGAAGTTCACAGTTTTCTAGGTTTAGCAGGATACTACCGGAGGTTTATAAAAGACTTTAGTGTAATCGTGTTGTCGTTGACAAAGTTGACCAGGAAGGATGTACCTTTTGTTTGGGATGATCGTTGTCAGCAAGCTTTTCAAAACTTGAAGGAGAAGCTGACTAGTACTCCAATGTTGGTGCTGCCAGAGCCTGGGAAAGGCTATGTTGTTTTCTGTGATGCTTCTAAGAAAGGCTTAGGTTGTGTGCTAATGTAGGAAAATCATGTCATTTCTTTTGCTTCGCGACAGCTTAAGAAGCATGAGGAGAGTTATCCGATACATGATTTGGAAATGGCAGCGGTGGTCCATGCATTAAAGATTTTGAGACACTATCTTTATGGGGAAGTATGTTAGATCTTTACGAATCATAAGAACCTAAAGTATATCTTCTCACAGAGTGAGCTGAACATGCGACAGCATCGCTGGATGGAGTTGATCAATGATTAGGATTGCACCATCAAGTATCATCCTGGTAAGGTGAACGTGGTAGCTGATGCACTTAGCAGGAAGTCTTCTTCTCTTCCTACAAAGAAGGCATAGTTGAGTTCTTTGATATGCCATAGCTGGGATATGTTCGTCTCTTTGTGGCAGATGAATGTACAGTTGGAAGTATCTTTGTTGGCAGGACTATTGGCACAGATGCAAGTGAAGCCTATGTTGAGGCAGCAGATCAAAGAAGCACAGGAGGCAGATGCCATAGTCTATTTGATCAGATCAGAGTTTGGCAGTGAGAAGCGTGATGGCTTCCATGAGTCCGAGGATGGACTAGTTTGTTATCATAACAGGATGATGGTTCCTGATGTGGATGATCTGAGGAAGTTAGTGCTCAAGGAAGCGCACACATCGATGTATGCTATGCATCTAGGTGTCACCAAGATGTATCACAATCTAAAGGATCTATATTGGTGGCCTGGATTGAAGAGAGATGTGGCCGAATTTGTGGCTAGGTGTGCGGTATGCCAGCAGGTTAAGGTTGAGCATCAGAAACCAGTAGGTATGTTGCAACCCATGCCAATACCGCAGTGGAAATGGGATCATGTAACCATGGATTTTGTAGTTGGTCTTCCAAGGACAGCTATAAATCATGATTCCATTTGGGTGATAGTGGACAGATTGACGAAGTATGCCCATTTCATACATGTGAAAATGACATATACATCAGAGAAGCTTGCTCAGGTGTATCTGGATGAGATAGTGCGTTTGCACGATGTACCAACAACAATAGTCTTTGACAGAGGTCCTCAGTTCATGAGTCATTTTTGGGAGCAATTGCACAGAGTGTTAGGAACACATTTGAGGTTTAGTACTGCTTTCCACCTGCAAACAGATGGACATTCTGAAAGGACTATTCAGACTTTGGAGGATCTTCTTTGAGCTTGTGTTTTGTAGTTCCTAGGTAGTTGGGACGTGCACCTCAGTTTGATAGAGTTCACCTACAACAACAGTTACCAACGGAGTATCGACATGGCACCTTATGAGGCTTTATATAGTAGGAAGTGTAGATCTCTTTTATATTTGTATGAGTCTGGCGAGTATCATCTTCTGGGTCCTGAGTTAGTGCAGCAAACGACAGAAAAGATCAAGGTGATACAACAATAGTTGAAAGCGGCACAGGATAGACAGAAGTTGTATGCACATAATCGTCGACGACGTCTAGAATTCTAGGTGGGAGACAAGGTGTATCTCAAGGTCTCACCATGGAATGGTGTGTTGAGGTTTGGCCGGAAAGGCAAGTTGTCTCCTAGGTATATGGGGCCATATCCGGTGATAGCACGAGTTGGAAAAGTGGCTTACAAGTTAAAGCTACCGCCAAAGTTGCACATGTTGCATCCAGTGTTCCATGTCAGTATCCTAAAGAAAAGTCATCCAGGCACAGAGATAGTAATACAACTAGTTGAGGTTGAGCTTGATGAAGATGTGACCTACAAGGAAGGTCCGGTGTTGATCCTTAATAGAAGAGTGAAGAAGCTAAAAAGGAAGGATCTGGTTCTTGTGAAGGTTCTTTGGCATCATCGTGGCATTGAGGAAGCCACATGGGAGCTCGAGGAAGAGATGAGGAGGAAGTATCCCCCACTTTTCTCTTCGGATTTCGGGGGTGAAATCCTTTTGTAGAGGTTTATGGCTTGTAAGGACCCTAACCGCCATTTTGGGATTACCCTATTTTCTTTGCCTAAACCTTGTGCTTAGATGTTTACTAATCACCTGAGTTGTGATTAGGGTTTTGTTTGTGCTTTGTTGGGAGGTTGAGGTGCAACTTGCAATTTACCCAAGTTTTAGGGTTTGTGTGCAAGTTTACCACCTAGAGAGATGTCTTTCTCTCTCCTTGAATTCTCTAGGGTTGAGAGGATGAGTTGGGCATCTTGCTTGAGTTGCTTTCGGGCCCCGTTTAAGCTTGTGAAGCTTGGGCTTGTTGTTGGGCTTTCTTGGGCCTTGTGTGAGCTTGGTGCCGCTTCCTTGCTTGGTGTGTCAGGTAGGGTGTGTTGGCCAAGAGTGTATCGGCCAAGGTTGTATCGACCAAGTGGTGTATCGGCCATGACACCATGTTGGGCGATACACACCCTCTTGACCTAGCCTCGTTTGTGTCACCATTCTTTGGACAAGTGGTCGTTGCTTTGCTAGTTGGTGGAAAGTCATGAGCAAGTGGTTTGGGGTGCTAGCAAGGTGGCATAGCTTGGACAAGTGGTGGTTTGGGCAAGCACATGTGGAGAAATCCCCTAGTGGACACCCACTTAACCCCCTTGCATATATACCCCCTTCTTTTCTAGCTTGGGATCCCTTTAGCTCCTTAGTTTCTTCCCTTCTTCCTTGGTGGCCGATATCTCCCCTTGGAAGAGCTTGGTGGCCGATCTCCTTGGTGGAGTCTTCTTCTTCTTCTAGTGGTGGCCAAAACCCTAGATGTGCCTTGCTCCTTCTCCTTTTGTGGTGAGTATCTCTCCCTATCCTTGGCACCTTCTTCTTCTTCTCTCTTTCTTTTTGGCCATGGTGGTTATGGAGTTCTCTTCTCTCCTAGTGTTGGCTGAAGGCGGTGCCTTGGAGCTTGACGCTTGGTGCTTGTAGCTTTGGAGCTTGAGGAGTGTGCTTAAGGTGGGTTACATAACTCCTAACCCAAACTATACTACCTCCTTACCTTCTTTTCATGTTGCTTGTTTATATGCTATCTTGATCGGCCATGTTATCTTGCTAGATATGTTTCTTTCTTTAATGGTCATGTTGTTGCCCTAGATGTACTCTTGATTTTGTGGGATATGATGACATGGTTATGTCGTTTAGATGTGTTCTTGGACCTTGTTGGTCGAACCTTAGATTAGGGTTCTTGGGGAAAAACCCCTTTCTCTCTTTGGTCTTGAGAGGTGAGCTTAAGCTCTAGTTGTATGGGAAAAACCCCTCTCTCACTTGGTTGTTGAGAGGTGAGTCTATACTCTAGTTGCTTGGGCAATACCCCTCTCTTACCATGGATTTGATAGGTGAGCCTTTGGTTGGTGTTGACCTAGTTGTGGTTGGAGGGTTGGCCGATAGGGGATGATCCACCCTGCTGCCTGATATGTGATGGAAGTTGTGCTAAACCCCTCTCACTTGGTTGTTGAGAGGTGAGCCAACTCTCTTGACCTATTAGGGTTTCTTGGTGGCAATCTTGAGGTTGAAGGTGACCAACCCATCATGACCTTTGGACCCTTGCCTGATATCCCTCTTCTAGGGTTATGCTTGGGTGATATCGTCTTGGCTTAGTGCCTTGGGCGGTATCAGTTTGGGGATGTTATCAGCTATGACCCTTTGGCCGGGATGGTTGGGTTTGTGTTGAACTCTTGGGTGAGAGGTTGTGCTGCCTGATATGATGGGCTGGTCGATATGTCTTATGGTCATTATCGACTTGATGAGGTGATGTAGCGTTAGCCGTTGTCGTTGGGCGTTACTGACCTATTGAGAGGTAGCCCGTTATGAGTGATAACCCAGGAAGGGTGTTAGTTGTTGTGTTGGTTCCTTGGGCACTAGGTGGTCTGTGTTGGGCATCATGGTGTGTTGCCTGACACAGTGCTTCATGGGTGATAGGGGTGTGTTGTTTAGGCATTGCACGTTATGGTGTTTCAGGATATGATGTTGCACACTTGGGCATTACAAGTTGGTTCTTAGATGTTTCCCGATATGATGTCTTGAGGAGGGGCTGCTCGTTATCTTCTTGTGGTGCTACCCGATACCTAGGTGATAGTGGTTGCTCGAAATGGTTGTTAACCCTAGATGGGTGCTGACCGATATAGTGCTAGGCATCACACTATTTGGTGAGAGACGTCATGCTTTTAGTAAGGGTTGGGCTATACCTTTGGTGAGGGTTGTCCCTTACCTGATACACCTATAATGAGGGTTGTACCTTGTGCTCGGTTGGAAACCCTAATGCTTGATCAAAAAGTCATATAAGATAATATCATGCATATATATGTTCATCCAATTGTGTAATTATATCTCTCTTGGTATATGAAATAAGTTTATGCTCATGCTAACCATGCATGTACCGGTTGTATGATGAGGCCATGATGAAGGCATGACAATGATATGATGTGGGACATCAAGGGTTATGATGAACCCAATGATATATGATGGGTGTTACCCAGGGAATGGCAATGTGTGCCTTGATTATGGGATTGAATCCCTATGATGTTAATCCTTGTGATGAATCTAGATGATTGGCAAGAGGCCAAGTGGTAACATGTGATGTTGGATCCTTGTGATGGATCAAGATGATGTTGATGGCACTGAAGGCCTTAGTGACAATGTAACACAAGATAATGTGTTTTATGTTTATTCATTCTTGTTACAGTTGCATGTTACATAACTTGGTTGAATGTTGCAATCCACTTAAAATGCATTAATTAATTACAGAGGAACATTTCATGTAGTTGTCATGGCCAAAGATCCATCATCGTCAGGAGTTTGGTGATGGTGAAACAAGTTCTCCTAAGAGTTAACCTAGAACACATATTTTTGAATATGCGGGGTGTGCCTATGCCCTAAGTAGTAGTGCATGTTTAGAGCACGGTTTCAGGCCCATGGCTCAGTGTGGTTGGAGCATGGTGAACAGGCCCATGGATCAGGATATGTGATAGAGCATGGTGAACAGGCCCATGGCTTAGTGATGATGGAGCACGGTGAACAGGCCCGTGGCTCAATTTTTCTAGCGTCGATACCTGTACCAAGGTGGGCTAGGCAGAGGGTAGCCTGACCCTATGTGGCTGAGGCCACTTAAGCAAGAGACTGCGGTCCTGCTTTGGTTATCGTGCACTGACCACAAGGAGGTGAGGTCATGGAGTCCGACTCTTCCATTGACCTTGTATGGCACCGGCTTTGGGTTTCACAACCAAAGGTTGGATTTGAGTGGTACATCTCACTTCCTCAGGGCATAAAAAATTGTAATCCATCCGTATAGTATATCTTCTTAGGGCAAACACGAAACATTGGTTGAGGCCTTGTTTGTATAGTTGCCTTAGTTATAGCTTGCTACTAATTACATGTTCCTCAGATGTTATGATAAGCTCTTATTAGACTTGTCTTGTCAATCATGTTCCATATTATTATCTGTGCATATGCTTCCTAAATATCTCGGTAAGAAGTTATAGCAAGTTAACTCTTCTCAGTATGCTACTCATATACCATCTGCTTATATCGGTTACCTATTTTATCTATTCTAGCTCTCCTTTGGGGTTTTATAGTTTCGACGGGGGTTATGTTTTTCACTGGGACTGTGTGTCTCACCCTGTTGGTTTAAAACCTTTTTAGGTGATCGAGCTAGACATGGTGGTGATCGCGGTGTTGCAGTTGAGCAACAAGAAGAACATTAGAAGGAAAGAGGTGGTTATGCTGCTATCTTTTGGAGGTTTTGTAGTAGAGTCCTAGAGTCATCCCTATACTCTCAGGTCCTTGGAAGTATTTTGATGAGGTTTCACGATGTATAGTTGATATGGCTTTCTTATCCTATTGTTGACCTGGCTAGGTCTATTATGTATATAAATAGGTGATGCATCCTTTATGGATAAAAGACAACTGGATCCTATAAACGATGGACATGCTTTTAAGTTGATGTATATTTATATAACATGCTTCTTTGCAGGATGTGGATCTGGTTGTAATAGTTCCTTTCTTATCTGCTTTCCGCAGTCAGTTTTAATTAACCCGTGTTTTTGGTAATACGATGTTTATGACGGTTCTGCATGTTTTCACGTGGCATTTTGTTGTCTGTGTGATAGCGGGATGTCACAAATTAGATATTTAATTTTTTAAATTTAAAATATAGTTTGTGATGTCACACTGGATGGTAAAGTTGTTTTTAGAATTTAAATCAAATGAGACCTTGTTTGTTCCAGACATACAAATTCATATAACTTGTGGGTCTTTGTGTAAATACCCTTTCATGTGGGTGTAAACATGATCATTATACTTGCTTGAGTTTTTTAATAATGATATTAAGAAACTTACAGGTTTACTTCTACTTTGGATGTTTTTGAACTTGTTTTTATGGAGTTTATATAGTATTAGTGAGGTGGTAGTGTAGTGTTTTCATCAGTCAATGGTTTCTCAGTGACTACTTATTTTTTGGTGACGATGAATCTCAGGTGGTCGACGAGTCTTCAATGCCTAATGAAATGCCTTCTAGCTAGCCTGGGTGTTTGGTGGCCAACAAGCTTCCAGTGACCGACAATTTCACAGTGGTTGATGAATTTTTTGGTGCCCAGTGAGGTTTCTGAGATGATGAGCTTTTGTGTGCTTGACCGACGAACTTTTTGAGTTGTTGTCTGATGGGTCCACTGACCGACTGGAAGTTTTTCCATTTTACCAACACCTATAAATGACCCTCTCTTTCTTCCTCACTCATTCTCTTTTCTCATCTCTGACGATCTTGAAGATGCATTCAGCGGTCGTCGAGAACCCATCAGGATCGGCAATCACAGACTTTTGGTGGATGTATGGGCTAGATCGGGTTTCGCATAGATGATCTTGTTACATTTCTACCCAATTTTCTTGTTGTTCTTTACCCTCCTTCTTCCCGCGGCTGAGTTCTATAGTGTTATTAGTGTTTTCTTGTTGAAACCCTACACATAAGGCTTAGAAAACTCTCTTTTCTTCCTTCCTTGCTCTGAGAACACCCTATCAGTGGAGATAATAGGCATTTGGGAGCTTTGGTGGGCCATATCTTAATGCTTTGCTTCTAATTTTGGAAAGTTTTCATCTTAATTTTTGTTTTTTTCCTCTGTACCAAGTGAGTGATATAACCTTAAACACATTTCTTGCCCACCCTCTCTACATGCATGGCTTAATCATACTCTAGGAAGTCATAAAAATTAGAAAATAGATGATAGTACGAGCTCTTAAGTTGTATTTAGACCTTAGAAAATGTTCCCTATCTAAGAGTGTGTTTTCTTTGACCATACAAGTCTGATTTTTGAGATACGAGTGTAACAACCCCAAAATGATGTCATATATGTGATATTTTTTATTGTCAATAAACTAAAATATGAGACATGTATTATCCCTATTGTTTGTGGCTATTATTTAAAGCTATTAATGCTTAAAAATTATTGTTACGGTGATTTAATGAATTTTGGACGAAACTCCTACAAAGAAGATGGCCATGATAAGTTTCAAGCTTATGATTTCTTACTTCTTCAAAATGGCATAAAATCTACATCCGATGTAGTTTTAATTTAAAAGTTTGGGTTCTATTTTGATTGTGACTCATTAAGCACTTTGAAAATTTGAAGATTTTATTGAGACTTCTACAAAAAAATATTCATTTTTTATATTAATGATGAAATGTGGTCTCATAAATCCCAAGATGAGATTTGGTCCCCCATGTGACAAAGGATGGTTGAGTATGACTAAATTGAGTAAAATGGGATTGTTTTTGTCATTTTATTTATTTTATAATTGCAATTTCCAATTATATATAAAATTCTTCTAGATGTTTTATTGTAACTTGATTTATGCAGTCAAAATACTTAATTTAATTAATTAACAAAGTGTAACATTAATCTTCTTGTGCCATGTGACCATAGAGCTATCTCAGTGTTAGTACTTGATGAATGGAGAAATGAGTAATTTGAAAGGGAGCCCAGACTCATATATTGTTGAGTATATGTAGATGTAGATGGGTATATCCCTATCATCATGATCCCAAGGTTTTTGAGAATAGTTGACGCCGTGCTCAAATGTTGAGTAGTTGAGAGAGACTATTGTTATAACTTGGATTATTAGGTTTATACCCTAGTTTTTAGTGTTATTGTCTGAGTACCCGTGATGGACTAGTCTATTCTTGTAGTTGGGTCGATGTGTCACTACGGTTGTTAGTCATACTGACCAATGAGAAGAGATCTTTAGGATTTCAATCATCCTAGATCTTATATAGGGCTGATTGACTTTGGAGTGGTCATCATCTAGTATCTTAATTGGTGTGCCTCAAGATATCCAATGCTTAATAATATATGTCATTCATCCAAGTAGTATACATGTTAGGATTCTTGGGTAAATCACATTGGAAGATAATTTTTACCTTGCTTTTGTTGCTAGTCTTACCTGTCATTCATATTTCAACAAGTGCAATCGTTTATTTCTATATCTTTAATTAAGCTTCATCATATTATATATATTGCTCAATATTTCAAATATACTATCTGCATTAACTTTTTGGTTACATGATTTGCTTGCAAGAAGTAAATGTATTAGGGGCTATATCTCTCATTGGGACATGAGTCTCACCTTGTGGGTTTGCTCACATTTTTAGGTGGTCAACAATGTAGACAAAACCATGATAGAGAGGAGGCACAGTATGAATCTCTATAGATCCATAAGGTTAGTTGGGTTGTTTAGAGTCCTAGTCATCCTTGTACTATTAGGTCCAAATAGGGAGATTGGTATTTGATATATAAGGACTCAACTTTTTTTTGTATGCCTTGTGAAATATGTAAATATTGTTATTATCTAGACAATACCCATTTCATACAGATTGTGGTTGAGACCATTGAAATTATGTAAGGTTACATGGAATGAATATATATATATATATATGTATATATATGTATATATATATATATAGAGAGAGAGAGAGTCAGGCTAGAATACACTCGAGTGTATTCAGAGCAGAATACACTCAAGTAGTTTTTCATGATGCAATATTTTTTTCAAAAATCTAATCCATTGATATTCTTAAACATGTTGTGAATAGCTCATATGTAAAATTTGAGCACATTTGGACATTTATAGATCATGTTATAAAGACCGCAAAAATTATGCATTTCAAATTAGTTTTGCGCGTCGATTTTGTTGGCCTTGGATGAGTGATTTACACTCATCCAAATGGGATCAAAATTTGTATGTAACCTAGTTATAGTATGACGGTGAAGATCAGTGGTTTACATTTTGCAAAAAATAGTCTTGATATGCAAAAACACTTGAGTGTATTCGTGCGATCTGTACACTCAAGTGTATACTAGCTGACTATATATATATATATGTATATATATATATCTGGGACTTTGTGTAAATGTTGATTTTAATATTTTTATTTGGTTCCAATTCTACATTTTTTTAGAATTATGCTTAATTAATGATTGATCACCATTTTCAATTTTGAGTAATATCATTTAGCATGTTGAGTTGATTTGGTGGTATTTCAGCCTTAGGTTTCATGAGTCTAAATGGAAATAGGACCTAGTTGTGTTTGTTTATATTTATCGAACATATGTAACCAAGGTCTAAATTTTATGCAGATATGTTTGGAGGATGGGAAGAACATGTTTAGAGTATCTTTGTGGCATCATAAGGTGGGGGTAGGAGATAGGTACAAGATGGAAGAGTACATGAGATGGGGTCATAACAACCCTTCTTGTCTCTACAGAACCCTTTGACCATAATTGATCTAGCCTTTTAGTTTATGTTTCGATAACTAATGGCAATGATCAGACATATGGAAGATAGGGCACCTACACTTCAACTTAGGGCACCTACCACAAATGTTGAATCTCAGGGTCCAAGTAAGACCTTTGAGAGGTTGAAATGTGTGAGATCCATGGAGAATGTGGGCACGAAAGACCCGACAGATGCTGACATGTGGTTGACAGAGCTATAGAAGGCATTTAGGATTCTAAATATCTCTAAGGAAGATGAGGTAAAGAGTGTGATTTATCTCCTGAAGGATAGTGTTGGCCACTGATGGGCCATTGAGGAGGAGAAGAGAACAGGTGAGGTGGTTGGCTAGGAGGAGTTCGAGTGGGATTTTGTGAGTTGTTACTTTCCAGTTACATACCTAGAGGAGAAGATTGCTCAGTTTGACTGGTTTCACTAGGGATCATGGTATATTAATGACTACGAGGAAAAATTCATGGAGTTTTTGAGGTTCTGTCCTCATATGGTAGTCAAATAGGAGAGAATTAGAAGGCTTGAAAAAGGTTTGAATGTTGAGTTGACACATAAAACATCACCTCTAGAGTCTCATGAGAAGTTTTCCACCTTCATGGAGTCTACGAGGAGGATAAAGAGCACGGCTGTGGAACTACGAGAGGATACTGCCATAAAGATGTCTACCTAGTTCCAAGGATAACCATCTAAAAGTTTCAAGAAGGCAAGGTTTTCTTCACCACAATATCATCAGTCTCAACTAAGGTTGGCATTTTTTGAGAAAAAACACAAATGCCTTTGTAGTGGTCTTCTAGCAAGAGAAGAGGTCATAATTTTCTGTTGTATGGGGCTAACATTTCAGGTTCAATGTCTATGATAGGGCCATCTGGGCTATATATAGTATGACATGAGAAACTGCTTCAAGTGTATTCAGGTTGGGCATGTGGGATGGTCTTTCCCTATGAAGAATTAGGAGGTCACACAGTAGTTGAGGTAGAGACAACATGGATCACAACTGCAACAATAGTACAGTAGCAGTGGTAGTAGAGGATGTGTCCTGTCATCACAAATAGTGTTAACAAGACCATCTAGCACATGTTGAGGATGACAATAGGTGACATCTAGATTCTATGCCATGAGTCAGGCGGAAGGAGTGGTCAATGCACATGTCATATAGGTCAAATGGAGATGGTTCATTTTGACTTATCTGCATCTACATATGTACCCATTTTGGTTGACCTGGGTGCACCACACTCGTTTATCACCATAGTGGTGATAAATAGTCGTAACTTGCCTGTTTGTTGTAGAGCTAATAATCTTTTGTTAGTAAATTCTTTGGTTGGTTCCCGATGTAACAGGAAGTGAGTCCATCCTGTGTTCTTTCTTTCTCAGGACATAGGATTCAGATGGATCTTATGCCACTTGATATGCATGGATTTGATGTCATCCTAGGGATGGATACATTTGAGAAATGTAAGGTGGTTTTGGAATGTAGTTCCAAGGTTGCTAAATTTTATGACGATGATGCCTCTTAGACTTTCCAAGGATATAGGAAGGTCCTTCCTACCTATTTAGTGTCAGTTGTGATAGCAAAAGTTTATGAGGCAGGGGTGTGAAGCTTTCTTGGCACATGTGTTGGATATAAAAGCAAGGTCCTAGTATTCAGGATGTGCTAATGGTGTGTGATTTCAAGGATGTTTTTCCCGATGAGTTTGTAGGTGTGCCAGTCACTAGAAATATTGATTTTGAAATCAATGTAGCTCATGGTATGCAGCCTATGTCAAAAGCATCTTATAGGATGCCTCTAGCTGAGATGAAGGTGTTGAAGAAGCACTTGTAGGAGTTGTTAGATAAGGGTTTCATATGACTGACCACTTCACCTTGGGATCTAGTGGTATTCATGAAGAATAAGGATGGTTCTATTAGACTCATATTATATTATGGATAGTTGAACAAGGTGACAATGAAGAACAAGTATTTGTACTAAAGATAGATGAATTGTTTGATCAGTTGAGAGGTTTTGTAGTGTTTTCCAAGATAGATATGAGATCAAAGTATTACCAGCTGTGGATCAAAGAAGATGACATGCCGAAGACTACTTTTAGGACTAAGTATGATCATTATGAGTTTGTGGTTATGCTATATGATATAACTAATGCACCAACAACATTCATGGACCTGATGAACATAATGTTTAGATGGTATCATGACCAGTTCATGGTAGTGTGCATAGATGACATATTGATATACTCCAAGATTAATCAACAAGATTATCAACATCTTCATTAAGCATTAGAGTTGTTGAGGTAGCACAAGCTCTATGCTAAGTTTAGTAAGTGTGAGTTTAGTTGACTGAGGTATCTTTTCTTGGTCTTGTTGTCTCTACAAAAGATGTTTGTGGATCCTAATAAGGTGGAGTCATTTTTGGAGTGGGAGCATACAAAGACACCAATGGAGGTTTTTGAGCTTCCCAAGTTTGGTTGGTTACTACATGTGGTTCATGAAGAACTTTAGTGTAGTAGCTATACCTCTAACCAATCTTACTAGGAAAGGTGTTCCTATTGTTTATTATGACAAGTGTCAACATTCTTTCCAGTTGTTGAAGAAGAAGTTGATGAGTGCCCCTGTGTTGGTGTTTTCTAAACATTGGGAAGGCTACATCATTTTTTGTGGTGTGTCTAAGGATGGATTGGGATGTGTGATGATGAATGAAAAGAATGTGATTTATTTTGCTTTTCAACAACTTAAGAAACATGAGGAGAACTACACAACTCACAACCTCGAGTTAGCAATTTTGTTTCTTGCACTAAATATTTGAAGACATTATCTATATGGAGAGAAGTGTCAAAGCTTCACAACTCACAAGAATCTTCACTACATCTTCTCTAAGAAGGATCTAAACATGAGGCAAATAAGGAGGATGGTGATATTCAAGGATTTTGATTGTACAATAGACTATCATCCAAGGAAGGCAATTGTAGTGGTTGATGCATTGAGCAGAAAGTCATCTCTGTTGTCATCTACAAACCAAGCTCTATTTTACTACATAGCATGTCACAAGCAGACATGTTGGTGTCACTTTGGAAGATGAACGTATAGTTGGAAGTCTCTTTGTTGGAAGGTTTGTTGTAAAAAGTAGAGGTCAAGCCGACATTGATATAACACATCCAAGATCCACAAAAGGATGATACCATGATACACAACATTAGGTTAGAGATTTGTAGTAAGAAGTATGATCACTTTCATGAGGCAAAGGATGGGACAACATTTTTCACAAGTGGATGGTAGTTCCTAATGTTCAAGGTCTAAGGGAGATGGTTCTTGAGGAAGCTCATTCCTTAATGTACACAATGCATCCTGGAAGTACAAAGATGTACCACAATCTCAAGGACTTGTACGGGTTGTCAGGTTTGAAGCGTGACATCATAGAGTTTGTTGCCAAGTGTTCACTTTGTTAGCATGCCAAGGAAGAACATCAAAATCCTATGTGGAAGTTATATTATTTTCCAATTCCACACCAGAAATGGGGTCACATAACTAGGAACTTTTTGGTTGGAATTCCAACAATATACAAAGGCCATGATTCCATTCAAGTGATAGTTGATTAGTTGACAAATTTGTCTCACTTTTTGTTGGTTTAAGACTACCTACACAATAGAGAAATTGGCAGAGGTGGATGAGATAATATGTTTGCATGGCATACCAGTTTCCATAGTATTCGATGGGGGTCCTCAGTTTACATGTAAGTTTTAGGTGCACTTACATACAACTTTTGGGACATAGTTGAGGTTTAGTACATCCTTCCACCCACATACATATGGCTAGTCAGAAAGGACCATTCAGACCTTGGAAGATCTGATGAGGGCACGTGTGATTTAGTTGTTGGGAAGTCTTGATATTCACCTGATTCTAATTGAGTTTTCTTACAACAAAAACTACTAGAGGAGCATGTATGTGGCACCGTACAAGGCTTTGTATGGTAGGTGTTCTAGTTCACCTCTTTATTTGTATCAAACAAGTGAAAACTAGTTGTTGGGTCTTGAGATGGTACAATAGAGTATACAGAAGATCAAGGTGATCCTACAATATTTGAAGGCAACAAGGTCCTCTCACCCACATCATCCCAGTGAAGTGGGGACTGACACGGTCTCCCGTACAATGCTTCATACGGAGGCATCCTGATACTAGCTTGGTAGCTGTTGTTGTAGGCAAACTCATCTAAAGGTAAGTATTGCTCCCATGAGCCACCCCAATCAAGCACACAATCTCTCAACTAGGCAAAAGTCTTATGTTGACAAGCATTGTAGACCGTTGGAGATTCAAGTTGGAGATCGTGTATGTCTCAAGGTTTCCCCTTGGAAGGGTGGGTTAAGGTTCAATAGGAAGGGTAAGATAGATCCTAGGTTATTGGGACCATACCATATCATGGCATGAGTTGGGAAGGTGGCATACAGATTGGATTCATTGCCAAAGTTTCAAATATTGCATGATGTCTTCCATGTTTTGATGTTCAGGAAATACCACCCAGATATAGAGCAAATGATACATCCAATTGATATGGAGTTGGAGGAGGATGTTACACATGTTGAGGGTCTAGTGTGGATCCTAAATAGGAATGTAAAAAAGTTTAGGAAGAAGGACATAGCTTTAGTGAAGGTGTTGTGGCATCATCATGGTGTAGAGGAAGCAACGTGAGAGTTAGAAGATGAAATGCATAGGAAACACCCTTCCTTGTTTACTTAGGATTTTAGGAGCAACATCCTTGTTTGGGGGTTATCGTTGTAAGGCTCCTAACCTTGATTGTTGCAAAAACACAATTGTTTGGACTAACGAGAATAGTTAGATGCTTAAATTTTCATGATTTAAACTCTAATTTGTGATGCCACACTGGATTATAAAGATATGTTAAAAAAAATTAAATCAGACCTCCATAGTCCCAGATATACAAATTCATGTGACTTGTTGACCTTTGTACAAATTACCTTTTCTAGGGATGTACATAACTTTTATACCTACTTGAGTTGCTTCATAATGATTTTAAGAAACTTACAATTTTACTTCCCCTTTGGATGCTTTTCAATCTTGTTTTTTATGGTGTTTATATAAGCTTAGCACACGTCATTGGCTTCTAGGTGAACGCTTGTTTTTAGGTGACTGATGAACATCTGATGACTGATGAGTCTTCTACGCCCGATGAAATAGCTGCGAGGTAACCTGGGTGTTCGGTGGCTAACAAGCTTCCAGTGACTGACAATTTTACATTGGCCAATGGATATTTTAGTGCCCCATAAGGTATCTGAGTTGATGAGATTTTGTGTGTTTGATCGAAAAACTTTATGAGTCATTGCCTGACAGCTCTAATAATCGATGGGAAGTCTATCCTTTTTACCCATCCTCTGACAAATACCCCTCTCTTTCTCTCTCTGTATTTGTCTTTTCTCATCTTGGGCTATCTTGGAGCTGCATTCTGGAGGTTGACAAGAACCCATCGGGGTTGATGATCACAAGCTTTCTGTGTATGCATGGGCTATATCGTGTTCCCCTTAGATAATCTAAAGGATTTTGATTGTGATCCTTGCTCCCTGCGATTCTTTCCGTTATACCATTCTTGGTAGGATTCTTACATCTCTACCTGATTTTCTTGCTTTTCTTCACCCTCCTTCCTCCTACAATCAAGTTCCATGGTTGTTTTGGTGTTTTCTTGTTGGAATACTATGTAAAAGGTTGAGAACTCTCTTTTCTTCCTTCCTTGCTACTGGAAAACCTTGTTCGTGGAGATAGAAGGTGTTTTGGAGCTTTGGTGGGCCGATCATGACGCTTTGCTTCTGATTTTATAAGTTTCCATCTTGGATTTCTATTTTATTCTCTCTACCATGTGATACTTATAACCTTAAACACATCTCTTACCTACTCTCTCTACATGCATGATTTAATCATACTCTCGGAAGTCATAAAAATGCAAAAACATGATATTTTAAATTCTGATTTTAGTCTAAAAAAGACCATGGTATGAGCTCTTGAGTCATTTTTAAACCTTAGAAAATATTCCATGTTGTAGAGTTTGTTTTCTTTTATCATACAAGTCTGATTTGTGAGATACAGGTGTAATAACCCCAAAATGATGTCATGTATGTGATGTTGTGATGCTTACTAAACTAAACACTTATCCATGTATTATCCCTACTTTGTGGTGGCTATTATTTTGACATTATAATACTTAAAAACTATTATTATGGTGATTTAATGAATGTTGGATGAAATTCCAATAATGAAGATAGCCCAATCATGGTAGGTTTCGAGCTTATGATTGCTTACTTCTTAAAAGTAGCATAACTTTTACATCTAATCCACTTTAAGTTGAAGTTGTGGGTGCTACTTTGATCACAACTCATTAAGATATATGCAAAAATTTAGGTTTGATTGAGACTCATAGACGAAGTTATTACTATTTTGGTATATATAAAGAAATGTGCTCTCATAAATCCTAAGTTAAGATTTGATCCCCCAGGTGACCGAGGATGGATTGAGTATGCCTAAATTGAGTAAAATGAGATTGTTTTATTCGTTTTATATCTTTTGAAGTTTCCATTCCCAATTATATTCATAAGAATCTTCTAGATGTTAATGTATAACTTGACTGATGCAGTATAAAATACTTAATTGGCTTAATTAACAAAGTGTAACATTAATCAATTAGTTCCATGTGACTGTAGATCTATCTCAGTATTAGAACTTATTGAGTAATGATACAAAAATCTAAAAGGGAGCTCAGAGTCATATATTGTTGAGTATATGCTTGTGTAGTGAGGTTATATCCTAGTCATCTCGGTCCCAATGTTTTTGAGAGCAGTTGAGGTTGTATCTGGATGTTGATTAATTGAGCGAGAATACAATAGTAACTCAGATTAGAGGGTTTATATCATGGTTTCTAGTGTCTTGGAATGTGTACCCAGGACAGACTTGGTTGTTCTAGTAGTTGGGCTGATGTGCCACTACAGTTGTCACTCGTATTGACCGAGGTGAAGAGATCCAAGAATCTCGGTCATCCTAGATCTTATATGAGGTTGATTGTAACTTTGCAAAGTCATCTATAATCTTGAGTGGTGTGCCTCAAGATACCTAGGGCTTAACAAAATATGTAATTCAACTCAGTAGTATGTATGTTAGGGTTCTTCGGAGAATCACATTGGATGATGATCATTACCTTCTTAGGTTGATATTCTTACATGTGATTCACATCTTGATAAGTGTAATCATTTATACATGTAACTTTAATCAAGCTTGATCATTCTATATACATTGCTTAGTCTTTCAATTATGTAACATTGTCTACCTTAACTATTTTGATTATGTAATTTTCTTATAAGCAATAAATGTTATTAGGAGTTATACCTTTTGTTGGGACATGGGCCTCACCTTGTGGGTTTCTACACCTTTTTAGGTGGTCGGAAATGCAGATAAAACTATGATAGTGAGAAGGCACAGTTGGAAGATTTGTAGAGACAAAAGGTTGACTGGGTTGTATAGAATCCCAGAGTCATTCTTATACTCTCAGGTTTGGGTAGGGGGTGGTATTTTATATATATCGACTCGAGATTTTGGCAGCATACCCCGTGAGAGATGTAAATGTTGTAATTATCCGAAAAACACCATTTTGTATATAGGTTGTGGCTAAGTCCACTAAACTTATGTATGATTACGTGGAATAAATATATATGAAGTTGAGCTTTTGTGTAAATGTTTCTTTTGACATGCTTGGAAGATTTTATTCGGTTCCAATTTTGTATCTTTTTGGTAATATGCTTAATTAGTGTATGATAGCCATTTTTGGTTTTAAATAATCCTGTTTGGTGCGGCAGGTTTTCATAAGTACATTATAGACCAAAATATAAATCAAGTATCACCTGACATGTATAACTACTTCATATCTGGGACAACTGATTGCAAATAAATTAAATGCACTATTACAAAATAATCTATCTATATTTCTCTCCCTAAAACCCCAATACCTAAGAGACATTTACCAAAACTAGCAACTACTATCTCCCCGCCTCTACTCAACACCACTACTCGTGTTCTCTTCTAAAGTCTTCTTAAGCTTCTTTCCTTCCTAAAAGTGTTCTTCAAGAGAACATGAGCTAGAGGCCCAATTAGCGAACATCATCACTAAGCAACTCTAAAATAGAAACATAATATAACAAAAAAAATGCTTGATTAAGGATAGAAAAATGCATATGAGTGGCATTAGTTATTATTAGGAAGGTAATTTAGGGTTATGTATAAACAACATGAATTAGCATACATAAACAAAAAAATACAAAATAATTGAATCTTAGCCCTATTTAGTTGATTATTTAATGTTATCCTATAATATTTTCTCCTGAACACAATCCTCTACAATATAACTTTATTTTCGTACTTGTGAAATCATCGTGAGATTCCAAAGGTAAAACTTGTGACAACCATGTTGGGCTCCAATCCAAAATCCTATGACTGGGGTGCCAAATAGGCTGATCCTATATGCAACAAAAAACTTACTTAATGATCCTTCGATTACCTTGTCATATACTTTGCCAAGCAGTACACCCATTTACAACATCTTGACATAGACCGTATTGATGGATCCTATGGTGTCCAGTGCATCTAGGTTCCTATTGATTCGATCATGTATAGATATATGTTAAGTTAGTCATGTATTTTTCAATAAAATCACCAAATCTAGAAAATTTTTCTTTTTTAGAAAATTAACATTTTTTTGTTCTTTTCTAGCCAAATTTGAACCCTAATTAACACTTTTAGTTCATTGATAACTTATATAATGAAAATCTTATCAACAATGGATACATAAGTAAATGTTATGGAGATAAGGTGACTTAATGAGACATGTGCCTTAGAGTTTTACTAATAAATTGATCAATTTATATGAATAATGTTGTCATATTGATTTAATTTGCATATGATATCTAACAGACTTCAACAACTTTAGATATATATTGAACATTAACTCCAAATTCCATTCAGGAACAATAAAAACATGTGGAATATTCATCCATTTGTATTTCTTTTTTCACGATTCATGGAATATTCATGCATTTGCGCTCAAATTTCCATTTTCATACAAATTTGACTAATTTTTTAAATTCAACGAGATCTCTCACCTTGGGTACTAAAACTTTACATCTTACTAATATTGTATCTCTAAATTCTCATATCACCCAAATATCCAAAATAATACATCATAGCGTGTGGGTTTTGACTCAATTAGAAAAAAGGATATTGTAACATATAGAATCTTGGGTTTATTTGCAATTTAACCCATTTTCAAGACTTTATTTCCTTATAATCCTTTTTGTCCTTTTCCCTAAATTTTACTATCTTTTCTATCATCTTTGGCATCGATGTTGAAATTGAGCTATACTTGATGGCTTGAATTATATGTACCCACATTCATTTCAATGAATGGGTTTTTGCACAAATATCTTAAATAATGTGTTAATTAGAGACTAATATTGAAAAATTACCATTAATGAGAGATAATGAATAGATTATATTAATTTAGTGTTAATTTGGCTTTTTGGGATAAGAAATAAGAATTAATGTGGAATTTAGTTAATTAATCAGATAATAACCCCCTTCTCTTCTCTCTCCTCCTAAATGTTATTAAAGCATTAAAAAGAAGAATAGGAGGTGTGACATGACTCTTGAATGATTTTATGATATCCATCTCGAAATTCTATTTAAGGATTTGCTAAGAAAATATCTTTGTATTAATTCACCCTTTAAATACATTAATATATGCATTAATGGCCAATATGGTGATTAAGGGCCAAAACTTTTGCAAAACAAAAATATAATTACTTAGCATTAATCTAGGTATTAATATTAGCCTATGGTTCAAATTTGAGGTCATTTGAGCCATGTTTGACCCTTCAAATAAATTGAACAAGATTTGCATATGGTTTGAATATAGTATTAAATCGATTTCATTAATGCACCAATGTAACCTATGGTTCAGATTTTATTAAAAGTCACACGTTACATTGATTTACAATTTATCTCAGGCGTGCCATCTAAAAGCCCCTATTTCATCATCTACGACCCATAGTCATTCCAATGGTTGGAACGTCATCCCCAACCTCACGACAGAAGCCGTTTCACGGCTATTTCCTTCGACGAGCCCGGTCTCCCTCATTACTCCATCATTTTATGCGATTCTTCTTCCTCCAGATTCATCTCTCTCTTTCATTTTGAACAAGCTATCACTCACCTCCCCTCATGGTCTATTGAGGAAACATCCAAAGTGTGCACTCTCCACCCTCTCCATCGTCATTTCACAAAGGAGCCTATGACTCACCTCCCGCGTATATAAGGCCACACGGAGAACCCTCAAGCCACACCCAATCCTCCTCCTCCCTCAATTCCACCGTAGGTGCCCCCAAACCCCTCACCCTACTCACCTTCCATCTCCATCTAGGAAGTATTTGCCCTGGAAACTCTAACCGCCTCAGCCAAATAGGCTTCTAGGTAAGCATCCACGACACCCACCTTCTATTATCACATCATTAGTTTGCCTACATCTACCCTCAAACGTCGTGCCCTATAGATCGACCTCTAGACCTCGTTGGTGTCTGCCATTTTGGCCATTCAATGGCCCTCTGGTCGTGTAGATTGTACCTTTGACCACACCTCGACTCCACGATTGCATCCACAATCTTGGTTACTGTCTTCATTATGTTTTCGTGATGGTTTTAATTCCCAAAGTATCTTCCTTGACCTCTCCTTTGCGGCGGAGTGGTCCTGCACTACGGTGCTTCCCCAACACCAATCTCTAGCTTCATGGGCTCGAGCTAGTGGGATCAAGCCTCCGACGATAGTAGTTTCCCATAAACAAACCTCATTTTTGCATTTTGAATCATCGATCTTCCCATAAGATGGGATCTCTCGCCATGGATGTGAGTAGAACATCCCAGGTCATCAAATGACCTCAGTATTCCCAAAGACTTAATTGAACAATTAAACACACAAGGGTATTTTAGGGAATTCACACACTAGGTTTGATTTATCAGTGCAATATATGTCATGCGAAATTATAGTTTTATCCTTGATCATTTAATCAACTTCTAAATCATACAAGGGTATATCAGGGTTTTCATTTTTCCCCACTCGCCTTTTGTTTTGAGACACAACACCATTTTGGCAGCTTCCTATTGGGCCACGAGAGCAATGCTTGGGTCCAAGACTGTTGAGTCAGACAAAATCACTCACCTGTATTGTTCTCAAATTATGATTGGTCAGTTTTCAATAATTCCTAGTAAATCTCAGGATTATCAAAAAAATACAAATAAATACTCATTAGAAAGGATTTTTCACAAGGAATCTGAATCTAAGGTTTTTAAGTATCGGTTTGCATTTCTGTTTCAATATTGATTATAAAAACTACTTTGGTTCTATAAAAAGCCTTAAAATATACAATTAATTCATTTTAACTCTAAATCTAAGAAATAAATATGTTTTTAAACAGGAGAATCCAAGTAATCAAATGGTCCAAGTTTTGAGTCCAAAATTGATGGTTTACATAAGAATCCAAAATTAGGGTTTCACACATAATATGCTTTATAAACCCTAAACCATGTGTATAAACTTGTATCTAGGATAAAAGTGACATTGGACACATTTAATTGATGAAATGTCTTCTTTAGGAATATCAAGTGAGGTATGTGCAATCCTATTTGTATATGAGATTAAACCCTTGTCCTTAAGTTGGGCATTTTTATCCAAACCTAATTTTCCAATGAGGCATTTCTAAGCCTTCATTCTCTTTGTTGCCTTCTTGTGACACCTTTATTTCAATTATTCTAGGGTCTTGGATCCCACTTGAAAAGTTTGGAATTTTTGTAATCTGCCACTAAATTATTCTAGCATGATGAATTATTAACTTACTTATCTAATATAGTGTGCATCTATACAATCACCCATAGTGGGCATGTGTAAATTTTCCCAGGGGATGTGATAATTCTCCCCACTTTATATATATTTTCGGGTGCTTAGGAATGTACAAATTCTCCCTCACCTAGAGGTTGAGGTTAGGTAGGTGCCTCAACCCTATGTTAGCATAATGTAGTCATATTAAATCATGCATGCAAATTTTACTATCACTTAACTTGGTAGAATTCTTATTTATTCACTTGCCTCATATTCTTGGCCCTCTTTTTGGTCGGTCAAAAAGCATGTTACTATTAATACCAAAAACTTTGGGCACTGGGTACCCCATTACATAGCCAGGAGCTAAGAAGCTCAACAAGGGTCAAAATCCCAACGTAGGGGGACACTCCAGAAACTAATCCAAAAAGAGACTAAGAAGACTAATCAACTAAGCAAGCTAGGACTCGACAATCCTACTAGAAGAAGTCTATACAAGCCACTATTACATGCATTCAACGTACCCACAATTAGTAACAACAAAGATGACATAGAACAAAAACTAGCAATCCTGCCAGTAACTAGCCATGAAGTCTCTGGTCTTCTTAGCTACTCAAGACCAGGTCTCTCACAGGCAAAAATCCAAAAGGACCTCTACCATCAGCAAACACCCGACAATTCTTGGCCCTCTTATCATAGTGAATATTTATTATTTACTTCTTTAGTTTATAACTGTCCTTATTCCTTTATTTGAGACATACTTTTATCTCCTCTTGCTAGGTGATCCCAACCACCCAAGTTTAGGATCAGAGTGTGCAACAGGGTTATGGTGAACTATCCTAAGACTAGGAAAAGAAGTCCATCCTTCCCTCATGGATTTACTTATTAAGTTATTTATTTTTGGAGACATATTGATGTAGTTGAGTTTCCCTCTACTTAGATCCTTTATTTGTATAAATCATGTACACTCTCATTGGGGAAATTTTTGTACTCTTTATTAAGTTGAATATAGTCAAAACTTTAACTTCCGATGCTATTCATTAGATCTTGGATACCATTGTTATTAGTAGAGACATGATTGATTTTACTTCTTTATAGCATGGTATCAGAGCCAATGGTAGTCAGGTGCTTGACTATTTCAATTTGTCTCCTTTGTTAGAAACCCTTACCTCATATAGTTTCCCTTTAGTTTACCTTAGAATTAACCTATGATGAATGGTTGATTTAGGACCACAAGAATTTCATATTAGTAAAATCTTTTATCAACTTTTAGGTGATTAGCCTATTAGGTAGCTACTAGGACATAAGTTGAAAGCAAGTGTGACTAGAAAGGATCAGGGTTTGGGGGATGGAAAAATTTTCCTCTGTGCCACTAGCTTGGTTTACGAGGACTCCCAGATCCATATGACATTGGCCAGGCCTGAGCTGATACTGATTGTCTAAAATAGCATACCTTTAGGCAAATAACCGCAATGTTGAGTAATCATTAGGAACCTAATATGATGATTTGGGTAACCAAACAAAATCACCTTATATCCCATAAGTACCTCATATGAATATTAAATTTCCATGTTTAGGGGTAGTCTACCCTGTACTAGACTTTGAAGTTTGGCAATAATGAATAGTGAAACAATTAAGTGATTGGGTCTTATACATGATTTAATTAGACTCATTTTTTACCTCTAATTTAGTTTGACTTAGTAGGTCAACCCTTTTAAGTGGAGAAGTAGTAGTAGTAGTAACACCTTGATAGATTTTGGAATTGCTGATTTTGAGGATGAAATCCTTTAAAGGGGATGGAGTCCTACAATACATTGTAATCTAGATACTATAAAGTTAGAAACTCTAGCTCCATAGAAAAGAGACTAGTGATCTTATATGATTAGTATTGACCAAACACATTATAATTATAATTTAACTTGTTTGTTTATATACTAATAAGTCATATAATAAATAGTTCACATGCTTCAAACCTAACAAATACTTAATGCACATACTATGAGAAACTCACTAACTGTGAATACACATAATGTTAACCATGTCACCCTAATGATATGATAATTGGAACTCATGCATGCTAAGAATGCAAAACATGTAATGGTCATGTTGACCTAAACCTAAGATGTAATCATCTATCCTTAACATGTATATGTATCATTAATGTCTTCATGATATATTAGTGACACTAGGTGCCATCATCAGATAATATACCTTGATACATATAAATGGATTATAATCACCTAGTCATAATTAAATCAAGTTATCAATATATGTAAGGCATACCACCTTGTTCTCTAATACACACCTCATTAAGCACCTAATCATAACTTGGTATATGAATCAATTCATTAATATGCAATGTGTTCCACCTTATTCACTAAAATACATATAATGACTCAAATGTGAGTAATTGGATGTACATAAGCATGATTATTAAGCCTACAATAATTTCTAATGTGATGTTAATCATGTATAATTTATAATATGAAGTGTAAATAGGAGAAACGAGTATGAATGGTGATGTGACAATGTGTAATATAGGAGTTAGAAATTAATGTGACATTATTTACACTTAATAACTTTTTTTTTATCAGAACAAGCGTGTTGCCATTTCTATTAAACTAAAAAAGTATATACAACTATGCGAGCCAAGATCAAGAAGGTAAAACAGAAACTACAACTATACAAAAATGTCTATGTCTTTTCTACTACTAATCCATCTACTATCTGCACACTTCTTAAAACCACCAAAAATCCTGCTTTTCCTTTCCACCCAAATGCTATGGAATATAATCAGAACTGTAGTCTTCACCTTCTTTGAAGACCAAGAGCAGACCTCATCAAAAGAAGAAGGGCACTTAGGCAGATACTCTACCTCAACTGCCTTCCTCCAAACAATTTGTGTATAATCACACTTAAACAGAATATGATCCAAACTTTCAGAGTCTTCTTCACAGAGCACACACCTTGAGGGGAATTGGAAGCCTCTTGAACGGATATGATACAAGGTGAGCAGCTTATCTAAGAAGCATTTCCATCCATGCACTTTATGCCTCATAGCCACTCTGGAACTCCATAACCATTTGGTCCAGAAAGGGACATCCTCCTTCTGTCTAGTATCCTCCCAGAAATCACGAATTCTGACTGGAGCACTCCCTTTCAGGAGAATACTATCCTCATCTTCCTTAACACAGTATCCAGCCTCCTTAATGACCTTGATGACTTGAGAAATATGTCTCGATCTATGATCTATCCAGTCACCATTGCTGATAAGGGTGCACAAGTTAGCAAACTTCCCTGTGCCACTCCTCATAATACACCCTTTCCCAAGGGCCTCCTACAAGTAACTACCTTCAAACCATGGATCCCTCCACAACTTGATGAGGTTTCCATTACCCACAGAGAACAAAACAGAACTGACAATTTTCTCTCTGTGATAAAGACATTGCTTCCACACCCAAGAGGCATTGGAGGGAATGGGGCACCTCCAAATCGAGTCACCCTTCAAATATCTACCATGCACCCAACACACCCACAACATGTCCTTCTTCATAGCCACATTCCACAATTTCAGAACATTACAAGCTTCCACCATGTCCCTAGCTTTCCTCAGCCCCAGACCTCCTTCACCCTTAGGCAAGAAAACTTGTTTCCAAGCTACCATGTGACTCTTCCTTTCCATATCCGGACCCCCCCACAAGAAGTCCCTGCACAAATTATCTATCTCCTCAGTGACAGCCACAGGCAATGGGAAAGAAGTAGCCCAGTAGACTTGAAAAGAAGAAAGGGTAGACTTGATTAACTCAAGTCTTCCAGCAAAAGAAAGATGTCTAGCTTTCCATCCTTCAAGGAGCCCTTTGATTTTATCAATAATAAGAGAACAGAGACTTCTAGATAGCCTCCCCACAAATAAAGGCAGTCCCAAGTACTTGACAGGGAGAACCTCATTTTGATATTCAGACATTTTTCAACCATATTTGTATCAACCTGTTTATTGGCAAAAAAAGAGGATTTCTGAGTACTGACACAGCCCCGAAACCTTTCCAAACTCCTTGAGGACTCTAGACAAAGCCTCAATAGGTTTCTCATCACCAGCAGAGAACAGAACTACATCATCAGCAAAAAGAACATGCGTGATACTGACACCTTCACCAGCTTTGAAAGGAATAATCATCTTCGACCTGACAGCAAAATTCAGAATAGCAGATAAGCCTTCCATAGCAATGACAAAAAGGTAGGGAGCTAATGGATCCCCTTGCCTAATACCCCTGTTAGGCACAAAACCCTCATAAGGTTGTCCATTAATCAGAATTTGGAATCTGATGGAATGAAGGATTTCAAAGACCCACCCAATCCAACAGATAGGAAACTTCATTTTGACAAGAATCCAATAGAGATAACTCCATCTAATGGAGTCATAAGCTTTCATCAAGTCAGCCTTCACACAAATACCAGGAACGTTACTCTTCATAATCACATTCAACAAATCATTGACCAGCAATGTGGCATCAGATATAGATCTTCCTTTGATGAATGCACATTGAGCTTTATCAATAACATCAGGGAGAATAGGCTACAACCTGTTGGTAAGCACTTTAGAAATAATCTTATATAGAGAATTACACAAAGAAATGGGCCTCCAATCCTTCACATTCATAGCATCTCCACCTTTCGGTATGAGAGTAATAAAAGTCCTATTAACCTCCTTAAGGAGCCTGCCACTTCTAAAGAAGTTTTGAATAGCTTTAGTAACATCATCACCAACTATACCCCAACAAACTTTATAGAAAGTAAAGTTGAAACCATCTGGACCAGGGGCCCTCTCACCATCACTTTGTTGGATGACTTTTTCAATTTCTTCCTTAGTCACAGGAGCACCAATAGTCACAATATGTTCATCAGAAAGATGAGGAAGCTTCCAATCATCATCCCATATAAAATCTTCATTCCCATCATCATGAAACAACTCCTTATAATACTTAACAAACTCATCATGAATAAGGTTCTCATCAGTAACACCAACACCATCAATCATAAGGCATCTAATAGAATTCCTCATCCTTCTTGTATTGATAGATGAATAGAAGAACTTGGAATTTTTATCTTCCAACTTCAGCCAATTGACTCTTGACTTCTGTTTAAGAAAGGATTCCTCAGCTTTGTATGCTTTCTCAGCTTCTTTCCTCTTCATAGTAGCCTCCTGAACAGCCATAGCATCATGTGGGTTTTGATCTGCAATATTCTGAGCAATACAAGCCTCATATTCCTTGTGGTATCTAACCTCAGTAAGATCACCAACCACCTTTTTATTCCATTTCGACAACTCAAACCTGACATTATCTAACTTCCTACAAACACGATACATAGGATTCCCTTCCACTTCAGTCTTCCAAGCCTGCATAACCACCTCGGCAAAGTCCTCCCTTTGACACCATGCATTAATGAAACGAAAAGGCGCCTTCCTTCTTCTACTTCCCTTTCCCATATACATCAGTATCATTCTATGGTCACTATGTATAGAAGCAACCACTTCACCCCAAAAATCAGGAAAGGAATCCAACATATCAAGATTATAAAAAACCCTATCAAGCTTAGACATCACCAACTTATCACCTGCCTGCCTGTTGTCCCGGGTGAACTTCGAGCCCCTAAGGTCCAATTCCACAAGGGAGGTATGCAACACACAATCATTGAAACTAGTCATCGAGTTATAACAAGGCTGATGAGCACCAAATCTCTCATGGGAAAACCTGATGGCATTAAAGTCTCCACAGACAACCCACGGACCACTGACAGAATCTTTAAGAACCTTCATAGCTTCCCACAGACCATTTCTCTTACCAACATTGTTATGAGCATAAACAGCAGTTAAGAGGACTCCCCCTGGATACGAAACATGAACATGTATGTGCTGGTCAGATTCACCTACACTCCTCATATGAACATCCTCCCTTCTATTCATAAGAATGATCCTTCCCAGAGCATGACTATTATGGTTGGACATCCAAGCCCCTTCACCAAAAAGTCTGTCCAAAGTCCTCCCAACCTTCTTCCTTCTCAACTTAGTTTCAAGAATACATCCAATAGCCACATTATTCCTCCCCATACTTTCCTGGAGTGTAGACTGTCTTCCTGAGTGATTCAGTCCTCGCACATTCCAGGAAGCAATGGCTAAAGAACTATCCATTAGGAAGGTGGGTGACTGGAAGCCTGCCAGTCCCAGTGACATTTCGACGAACATCTACCCTCCCTTCAACAGTGACTCCTTCCTTCTGAGAACCACCACTCCCTCCTTCATCAACAAACACATTTTGGAATGCATTAGGGGAGAGGTTGACACCAGAGCGATAAGCTACATCAATGGATTTGGTTGGCCCCCTTGGTGGAGATTTAGTCTTCCTTCTATTCCTTCTAACTACAGGAATGAACCCATCTTCCCCTTCCACACTACTTACTGGGGTGATAAGTTCTTCTACTAGAGCAGCATTCACTTCGTTAACCACCTCCTCACACCTTTGAACAGCAGCCTCCACATCACCTTCAACATCAAGCAGAGTAGGAGCTAAAGACTCAAGAGTCATCTCAACCTCCTTCACCGGATCATCAGATGCATCAAGGAACTGCTCTGTTTCAATTTGAACTTCCTCTACCGCATTCTTCTCCTCCCCAACAACTTTGTGTAAACTTCTCTTGGGCACCCAAACCTTCACATTCTTCACCTTCTCAACTGTCTTCTCACATCCAGTATTTTCGTGCCCAAACAAAATAATCGATGATAATTCTACATGATGGTAATATGAGGAATATGGAGCATAAATTCAAGTTATTAAGGTTTCTGACCTAATATATAAATAAATATTGAGATGATCTAGTAAACCCTAATTATGTGTAAAATTCTTAATGAGTAAGCAAGAAATACAAATGATTTGTACAAAATGTTGAGATGTAATTCTTTTGACAACAATGTGAACACAACATGGCACAATTAATGGCATAATAATGGTGATGTAATCTTCTAATGGAGATAATGCCAATAAGCCAAAATGTTATCGTGTTATATTTGATAAAAGGTAATATGAATAATGGAACCCTTAGTGAACCATGAGAACTTGACTTATGAGTAGAGCACGTGAAGCACCATAGATTAGTAGTAACCACCTAGATGCTTAATGTTGGGATGTTTCGTATTCACCCTTCCCTCTTATTGAGATTTCAGGAATGAAATCCTCTTTATGGGGTGGAGTGTTGTAACATACTGAATCTTGGGTTTATTTGCAATTTAACCCATTTTCAAGATTTTATTTCCTTCTTATCCTTTTTTTTCCTTTTCCCTAAATTTTACTATTTTTTGTATCATCTTTGGTCTCAATTGTGGCGACACATCCCGCTATCACACAGACAACAAGGTGCCACACGAAAACGTGCGGAAAACACCATAAACCACTAATTACCAAAACACGTGTTAATTAAAATCGATTTCGGAAAGCGGATAAACTAAGAAACTATTACATTCAGATCCTCATCTTGCAAGGAAACATGTTATATAAACATATGCAAGCCTTGATACATGTTCACAGCTTAAAGGATCAGCTATCTTGTTATCACATGAGTTCATCACCTGTTCATACATACATAACGGCCCACATCCGGCTAGCAGCAGGATATACAAAACTTCAACAGCTATACATCGTGAAACAATGTCAAAATGCCTCCAAGGACCTGAGAGTATAGGGATGACTCTAAGACTCTACTACAAAGAAACCAAAACAGCAGCATGTCCATTTCTTGCCTTCTACTACTTGTCTTGCTTCTCGGCCACAACCCCACGACCACCACCACGTCTAGCACGAACACCTATAAAGGGTGTAAACCAGCAGGGAGAGACACACAGTCCCAGCGAGAAACATAACTCCCCGCCGAAACCATAAAACCATAGAAGGATGAAAGCAAAAGTAGCAGATAACTGATAGAAGGTATAACAAGAGCAGTTTATCAAGTAAAACTATTCATACCATCAAGCTTACCAAGATGTACGGAAGGCATGTACCCAAGTATTTCTTTATGGAACATGATTAACAAGATAAGATTTATAAGATCTTACCACATAACATAAGGAACATATAAGTAACTGCAAGTGTAACAAGATCAACTACACAAGCAAGGCCTCAATCAATATTCTGTGTTTTGTCTTAAGCAGTAAATACTATTCGGCTGGATTATGTATTATTATGCCCTGATGAAGTGAGTCGTACCGCTCAAATCCAACCGACAGCTGCGAAACCGGGAGCCGGTGCCATACAAGGTCAATGGATGAGCCAGACTCCACGACCTCCCACCTCATGGTCAGTGTACGAGAACCAAAGTAGGACCGCAGTCTCATGCTTAAGTGGCCTCAGCCACAGGGTCAGCTCCATAGGCTACCCTTCCTCTAGCCCGCCTTAGTACAGGACTCGATGCTAGTTTATTTGAGCCACGAGCCAGTTCACCGTGCTCCCTGAGCCATGAATGCATTCATGCTCTATCACACTGAGCCATGGGCCTGTTCACCATGCTCTCTATATATATCCCGAGTCTACAACCGCAGTTGCACTCGCGTCCTCTCTATTTCAGGCTAGGAGAAACCTCACATATTCAACAATACGTGCTCTGGGTTAACCCGCAGGAGAACCTATTTCACCATCACCAGCTCCTGACGATGATGGATCTATGGCCAGGGAAAACTACATGATATGTTCCACTGTGATTAGTTAGTATATTTTAAGTGGATTATTGAGGCAACCAGGTTGTAACACATGCAAAACATAAAGTTACATTATTGTTACCACCATCACAATATCCTAGGATCTTCATCCCTCATCACAGGAAACCACTGCCTCCTAAGGCATTCTCATTACTTGGGATAACAATCCCAGATCATCATCAGAGGATAACACCTCAACTAGGCACTTTAGCCAAACTCAGGTCCTCAGACCAAAACACATCATGCATGTGATCTCATCATCAAGAGTAACCATCAACGTAGTGTTACTCAAACATATATACCTCATAGCCCTTTACCTGGCTATGCATCTGTATGAAACACCTGCATGGTTAGTATGCACAATCATCATGGATTAACAGAAGAATCATATTATCAATTATAGGCAACATTGATGATCATATCCTTTATCATACATGTCTCAACCTGTGATCATAACATCATGCAACACATCTTATATGCTTACCATTCCTCAGCATTATACATATAGTTCAAGATGATCATAAAAACATGTAAAGTCATGTCAATATATATAGATGTAATATACTAAAACATATCAAGGGTCACCATCATAAACCAAACGTGTTTGCATGAACAAGAGCTAGCATATATGTTTTCCAGAAGGAATAAGACCCTCACTAGAAGTGCCCACTACTTTCACAAGAAGTGTGACGGGTAGGGCACCCTCACTAGAAATAGTATCGGGCAGGGTACTTCCTCATATCGCCCAACACTCTAACCCCATATCGGCCGAGCAAGCCAGCCCCATATCACCCAAGCACTTAGCAAAGGTAACGGGCTACCACCTCAAGATGTATCATGCAACCAACTGCTATTGGGAAACCAAGGCATCACGACAACCAGCATAATGTGCAGCTCAGACAAGAGACATATCGTGCAATGGTGCGTTGTGCACTAGGTGTGTATCATGCATCAGATGCTAGGAGTTGCAACGGGCGACAACCAATCTGGCGGCTAAAGCCATGGCACTCGGGAAACCCTGCATCGCCCAACGCAACATAGGTGTCTTGCAACGTCTAAGGAAGCTCCTAGGTGTATCAAGCACCAGCTAACCCTATGGATGTATTGAGCAGGGCACTCCACATAACCTGATGCCCGACACAGAAGGGTAGCGACCAACATACCACTCATCTAGGAGCAACAACCAAGGGTACAAATTCAAACGTCAACAAAGAAAGCACATCGTTCAACTGGTCTCATGCTATCGACCAACACACAAGGCTAGGGCCAAGGGGTGACGCCCACCACAGAACTAGCTAACAGAGCTTCCACAACATCAAGGTATAACGACACCAGGCCACCTCCTAGGTTAAGTGTGTCGGGCAGGGAACTCAACATAGTGCGATGCCCGACACAACAAGGCAAGAACCAGATGTGTAATGCCTGACACAACCATATCATGTCAACCAAGGCTCTAGGCCAAAGAGGGATATCGGGAAACATTAACCCCAAGACCATATCAGGTAAGATGCAACCCAACAAGGTCGTCCTCAACCTTAAGCACAAGGGGCACCAAACCCTAAAGGATCAAGAAGATGGCTCACCTCTCAACAACCAAGAGAGAGGGGTCTTGCACACTTCTTATCACCAATCGGGCAACACAAATATCAACCCTAACAAAGGTCCACAACCACCACAAATCTCACCTCTCAAATCCATGGTGAGAGAAGGGTGTTGCTCAACCAACTAGAACACACGCTCACCTCTCAACTTAAGCGAGAGAGGAGTATTGCCCATATTACTAGAGTTCAAGCTCACTTCTCTAGACCAAGGAGGGAGAGGGGTGTTGCTCAACAAGAAACCCTAGAACATGGTTCGGCCAACAAGGTGCAACTAAGCAAGAAACTAAGCTAGCAACATACATAGTCGATTATGATCATAAGGAAACATACAAGAACATAGAAGGTAGTATAGTTAGGGTTAGGAGTTATGTAAACCGCCTTAAGCAACTCCAAGCTCCAAGCACCAAGCACCACCACAAGAAGAAGAGCAAGGCACTCTAGGGTTCGGCCACCACTAGAGGAAGAAGGAGACTCCAAGATAAGGATCGGCCACCAAGCTTGCAAAAGAAGAGGGTGTCATGCACCAAGGGAGAGGGAGACTAAGGAACTAAAAGGGATCCTTAGCAAGAGAAAGGGAACACATATATAGAAGAGGATGGAGGAGAAACCAAGGTAAGACAAGGCAAGGTGTCTCCCACCTAGGGACACTTGTCCATGGGCAATGCCACCACTCTAGCATGCCTTAAACACATGTCCAAGGCTATTTCCACATGCAAGCATCAAGCACCGAGTGTCCACTAGTGGCGACACAAATGAGGTCAAAGGGGGTCAAAGGGTCCATGGGTGACACACCTCCACACCATGCCCGACAACACACCCTGGGCGACACACCTAGGCCGACACAAGCATGGCTGACACACCTAGGCTGACACAAGGCTCACTTGCCCGACACAAGGTCCAAAAAGGCAAAGGCAAGGCACAACAAGGCCCAACAAGGCTCATCCAAGCCCAGAGAAATTCAAGCAACGTGCCCAACCCTTCCTCTCATCACCAGAGGAAGCAAGGAGAGGGAGGAACACCTCACAAGGTGACAAACTTGCCCACAAACCCTAGACTTGGGTTAATTGCAAGTAGCACCTCCAGCTCTCAATAAAGCACCAACAAACCCTAATCACCACTAAAGGTGATTAGCAAACAACTAAGCACCAGGGTTAAGCAAAAAAAAATAGGATAAGCCCTAAACAGAGGTCAGGGTCCTTACAAGCTATAACCCCCTACAAAGGGATTTTGCCCTCAAAATCCGAAGAGAAAAGTGAGGGGTACTTCCTCCTCATCTCTTCCTCAAGCTCCCACGTAGCTTCCTCAACGCCACGATGATGCCAAAGAACCTTTACAAGAACCAGGTCCTTCCTCTTCATCTTCTTAACTCTTCTGTCAAAGATCATCACAGGACCTTCCTCGTAGGTCATATCTTCATCAAGCTCAACTTCGACTGGCTGTATCACTGTTCTAGTATCCGGATGACTTTTCTTCAGCATGCTGACATGGAACACTGGGTGTAACCTGTGCAACTCTGGCGGAAGCTCTAACTCGTAAGCTACCTTGCCCATACATGCTATGACCGGGTATGGCCCCATATATTTGGGTGTTAGCTTACCCTTCCGGCCAAACCTTAGCACACCTTTCCATGGCGAGACTTTAAGATACACTTTGTCTCCTACCAGGAACTCCAAAGGTCGTCGGTAATTGTCTGCATAAGACTTCTGTCTGTCCTGTGCCGCTTTCGACTGTTGCTGTATCACTTTGATCTTTTCTGTTGTCTCTTGTACTAACTTAGGACCCAAAAGCTGATATTCACCAGACTCATACCAACATAACGGAGATCTACACTTCCTGCAATATAAGGCCTCATAAACAGCCATGTCAATGCTCTGCTGATAACTGTTGTTATAGGCAAACTCTATCAAACTGAGATGTACGTCCCAACTGCCTAGGAACTATAAAACACAAGCTCAAAGGAGATCCTCCAAAGTCTGAATAGTCCTCTCAGACTGTCCATCGGTCTGTGGATGGAAAGTGGTGTTGAACCTCAATTGCGTTCCCAACGCTTTGTGCAATTATTCACACAAACGACTTGTGAACTGAGGACCTCTGTCAGAAACTATCATTGCTGGCACACTGTGCAAGCATACTATCTCATCTACATATACCCGAGTGAGCTTCTCGGCTATATATGTTGTCTTTACAGGTATGAAATGGGCAGACTTCGTCAATCTGTCCACTATTACCCAAATGGAATCATGATTCCTAGTTGTCCTGGGCAGACCAACTACGAAATCCATGGTTATATGATCCCATTTCCACTGCGGTATCGGCAGGGGTTGTAACGTGCCTGTCGGCTTCTGATATTCAGCCTTGACTTGCTGACATACCGCACATCTAGCCACAAACTCGGCTACATCTTTCTTCAAACCGGGCCACCAATACAAGTCCTTCAGACTATGATACATCTTGGTGACTCCTAGATGCATAACATACATCGACGTGTGTGCTTCATTGAGCAATAGATTCCTCAGATTATCAGCATTGGGGACCACCATCCTATCTTGATAGCAAACTAGTCCATCCTCAGACTCATAGAACCCATCACGCTTTTTGCTGCCAAACTCTAAACTGATCAACTACACTGCATCATCTGTTTGTTGTGCATCTTTGATCTACTATCTCAGCGTAGGCTTGACTTGCATATGTGCTAAAAGTCCTACTAACAAGGAAACTCCCATCTGCACATTCATCTGCCACAAGAAAACAAACATATCCCGTCTATAGCATACCAAGGAACTCAATTGTGCCTTCTTTGTAGAGAGAGAAGAAGACTTTCGGCTAAGCACATTAGCTACCACGTTCGCCTTACCAGGATGATACTCGATGGTGCAGTCGTAATCATTAATTAGCTCCATCCATCGGTGTTTTCACATATTTAGCTCATTCTACAAAAAGATGTACTTCAAGTTCTTATGATCTGTAAAGATCTGGCATACCTCCCCGTAAAGATAGTGTCTCCAAATCTTTAACGCATGAACCACCATTTCCAACTCCAAGTCATGTGTCAGATAGTTCTCCTCATGTTTCTTAAGCTGTCACAAAGAAAAAGAAACCACATGATCTTCATGCATCAGCACACAACCTAAACCTTTCTTGGAAGCATCGTAGAAAACAACATAGCCCTTCCCAGGCTCTGGCAGCACTAGCACTGGAGAACTAGTCAGCTTTTCCTTCAAACTTTAGAAAGCTTGCTGACAACAATCATTCTAGAAAAAAGGTACATCCTTTCTAGTCAACTTCATCATTGGCAACACAATCACACTGAAGTCCTTGATAAACCTTCGGTAGTATCCTGCTAATCCCAGGAAACTACGAACTTCTGTCGGCGTCTTCGACTGCTCCCATTCTGCAACAGACTCCACCTTCTTCGGGTCCACATTGACTCCTTCTGCCACCACTCACGGGTTGACTATCACCTCTGGCTGACTCATAGCATAGAATCGAGCCGTTGCTTGTTGTCCACGTCCTCTGCTTCCTTGAGAAGACGATCCCGCTTGCGACACTTGACCGCATCCTCACCCTCTGCTACTACTGGGCTGCTGTCTATTTGACCCTTGTTGATTCTATCTCATCTGCTGCGTCACTTCAACATCTCTACTCGGGCAATTTGACTTGAAATGCCCTATCTGACCGCAAATATAGCATGCCTTAACTTCAAACCGTGGCCTAGATGGCCCTGTCACTGCCACTGAAGCTGTACTATGTGCCTTTAACAGTGAAGGAACATAACCTCTTCCCTTACTCGGAGACCACTGCGATGGTAAACTGGAACCTCTCATCACTGAAGGCGCTGAAAACCTTGGCTTCTTGAAGCCACCAAACCTCTGTCCCTAGAACTGAGCAGGCATCTTCTTAGACATGGATTCTCTTTTCTCCCTAACTGACCGTTCGATCCTCCAGACAAATTCCACAAATGTAGCAAACCGCTCTCGGTTCTCCAACGTAGAAGCAGGTGTTGTCAGCTCATCACTCAGACCTTTCTCAAAACGTATGATTTGCTCGTCATCTGTTGCCGCCATGTGAGGAAAAAACCTCAATAGGTCCATGAACTTGGCTTCATACTCAGTGATGTTCATCGTTCCTTGGTGTAGGTGCTCGAACTGACTGATCTTCTCATCCAAATACGTCTTCAGAAAGTATCTGCTGACAAACTTGTACTGGAAAACTTCCCAACCGATCACCTCACCAGGTCACTTCTCCTCCTCGATGGTCCACCAGTGACCAGCACTACCTTTTAGAAGGTAAACAACGTGCTTGACTTTGTCCGCTTCAGGGATGTCGAGGATCTGGAAGGCCTTCTCAAGATATGTCAGCCATAGATCCACATCCGCTGGATCAGCCGTTCTAGCATAATCCGAAGCTCCAACTTGGCGAAGCCGCTCAAAGGTCTTCCCAATACCTAATGTTTCACCATGGGGAGCCCGTGCTCTTGGCGGAGGCACTGGCAGTCTTTCTACCATGAGATTCATCATAGCCATCATCTGCCCCATTAGCTATTGGTAGGAAGGGTTTTTGAGAATGGCTGGGTCAGGTTGGGGGACCTCAGGCACCCAATCTCCATGTGCCTACCCTATAGCTCCATCAACTGATGCAACATCGCTATTCTCAGCAGCATGTTCTTCATGGTTTCCAGACATCTTGGCTTTTTCTTCCGCTGAGGGCAGGAGATGATTGTAAGAAGAGAACGCCCAAGAACAGACACAACCTAGTCTTAAATCCCTGTAGACTCAGTGAACCTAGAGTTCTGATACCAAGCTTGTGGTGACACATCTCGCTATCACACAGACAGTGAGGTGCCATGCGAAAACGTGCGGAAAACACCATAAACCACTAATTACCAAAACACGGGTTAATTAAAACAGATTTCAGAAAGCGAATAAACTAAGAAACTATTACATTTAGATCCTCATCATGTAAGGAAATAGGTTATATAAACATATGCAAGCCTTGATACGTGTTCACAGCTTAGAGGATCAGCTGTCTTGTCATCACATGAGTTCATCACCTGTTCATACATTACATAACGGCCCACATCCGGCCAGTAGCAGGATATACAAAACTTCAACAGCTATACATCGTGAAACAACGTCAAAATGCCTACAAGGACCTGAGAGTACAGGGATGACTCTAAGACTCTACTACAAAGCAACCAAAACAACAGCATGTCCATTTCTTGCCTTCTACTACTCTTCTTGCTGCTCGGCTGCAACCCCGCGACCACCACACGTCTAGCACAAACACCTAAAAAGGGTGTAAACCAGTGGGGTGAGACACACAGTCCCAGTGAGAAACATAACTCCCCGCCGAAACCATAAAACCATAGAAGGATGAAAGCAAAAGCAGCAGATAACTGATAGAAGGTATAATAAGAGCAGTTTATAAAGTAAAACTATGCATACCATCAAGCTTACCAAGATGTACGGAAGGCATGTACCCAAGTATTTCTTTATGGAATATGATTAACAAGATAAGATTTATAAGATCTTACCACATAACATAAGGAACGTATAAGTAACTACAAGTGTAACAAGATCAACTACACAAACAAGGCCTCAATCAATGTTCCGTGTTTTGTCTTAAGTAGTAAATACTATTCGGCTGGATTACATATTATTATGCCCTAAGGAAGTGAGTCATACCGCTCAAATCCAACCGACGGCTGCGAAACCCGGAGTCGGTGCCATACAAGGTCAATGGAAGAGCCAGACTCCATGCCTTCCCACCTCGTGGTCAGTGCACGAGAACCAAAGCAGGACCGCAGTCTCGTGCTTAAGTGGCCTCAGCCACAGGGTCAGCTCCATAGGCTACCCTTCCTCTAGCCCGCCTCGGTACAGGTCTCGGCGCTAGTTTATCTGAGCCACGGTCCAGTTCACCATGCTCCCTGAGCCATGAACACATTCATGCTCTATCACGCTGATCCATGGGCATGTTCACCATGCTCTCTATATATATCCCAAGTCTGCAACCGTAGCTGCACTCGCGTCCTCTCTATTTTAGGCTAGGAGAAACCTCGCATATTCAACAATATGCGCTCCGGGTTAACCCGTAGGAGAACCCGTTTCACCATCACCAGCTCCTGACGATGATGGATCTATGGCCAGGGAAAACTACATGTTATGTTCCACTGTGATTAGTTAGTATATTTTAAGTGGATTATTGAGGCAACTAGGTTGTAACACATGCAAAACATAAAGTTACATTATTGTTACCACCATCACAATATCCTGGGATCTTCATCCCTCATCACAGGAAACCACTGCCTCTTAAGGAATTCTCATTACTTGGGATAACAATCCCAAATCATCATCAGAGGATAACACCTCAACTAGGGACTTTATCCAAACTCAGGTCCTCATACCAAAACACATCATGCATGTGATCTCATCATCCAGAGTAACCATCAACGCAGTTTTACTCAAACATATATACCTCATAGCCCTTTACCTGGCTATGCATCTGTATGAAACACCTGCATGGTTAGTATGCACAGTCATCATGAATTAACAGAAGAATCATATTATCAATTATAGGCAACATTAATTATCATATCCTTTATCATACATGTCTCAACCTATGATCATAACATCATGCAAGGCATCTTATATGCTTACCATTCCTCAGCATTATACATATAGTTCAAGATGATCATAAAAGCATGTAAAGTCATGTCAAGATATATAGATGTAATCTACTAAAATATATCAAGGGTCACCATAAAAAACCAAACGTGTTTGCATGAACAAGAGCTAGCATATATGTTTTCCAGAAGGAACAAGACCCTCACTAGAAGTGCCCACTACCCTCACAAGAAGTGTGACGGGTAGGGAACCCTCACTAGAGATAGTATCGGGCAGGGTACTTCCTCATATCGCCCAACACTCTAGCCCCATATCGGCCGAGCAAGACAACCCCATATCGCCCAAGCACTTAGCAAAGGTAACGGGCTACCACCTCAAGATGTATCATGCAACCAACTGCTATCGGGCAACCAAGGCATCATGGCCACCAACATAACGTGCAGCTCAGATAAGAGACATATTGTGCAACGGTGCGTTGTGCACTAGGTGTGTATCGTGCACCGGATGCTAGGAGTTGCAACGGGTGAGAACCACTCTGGCGGCTAAAGCCATGGTGCCCGGGAAACCCTGCATCGCCCAACGCAACACATGTGTCATGCAACGTCCAAGGCAGCTCCTAGGTGTATCGAGCACCAGCTAACCCTATGGATGTATCGAGCAGGGCACTCCACATAACCTGATGCTCAACACACAAGGGTAGCAACCAACATACCACTCATCTAGGTGCAACGGCCAAGGGTACAACTTCAAACGTTAGCAAAGAAAGTGTATCGTCCAACTGGTCTCATGCTATCGGCAAACACACAAGGCTAGGGCCAAGGGGTGACGCCCACCACAGAACTAGATAACAGAGCTTCCACAACATCAAGGTATAACGACACCAGGCCACCTCCTAGGTTAAGTGTGTCGGGCAGGGAACTCAACATAGTGCGATGCCCGACACAACAAGGCAAGAACCAGATGTGTAATTCCTGACACAACCATATCATGTCAACCAAGGATCTAGGCCAAAGAGGGATATCGGGAAACATCAACCGCAAGACCATATCGGGTAAGATGCAACCCAACAAGGTCGTCCTCAACCTCAAGCACAAGGGGCACCAAACCCTAAAGGATCAAGAAGATGGCTCACCTCTCAACAACCAAGAGAGAGGGGTCTTGCACACTTCTTATCACCAATCGGGCAACACAAAGATCAACCCTAACAAAGGTCCACAACCACCACAAAGCTCACCTCTCGAATCCATGGTGAGAGAAGGGTGTTGCTCAACCAACTAGAATACAAACTCACCTCTCAACTTAAGCGAGAGAGGAGTATTTCCCTTATTACTAGAGTTCAAGCTCACTTCTCTAGACCAAGGAGGGAGAGGGGTGTTGCTCAACAAGAAACCCTAGAACATGGTTCGGCCAACAAGGTGCAACTAAGAAAGAAACTAAGCTAGCAACATACATAGTTGATTATGATCATAAGGAAACATACAAGAACATAGAAGTTAGTATAGTTAGGGTTAGGAGTTATGTAACCCGCCTTAAGCAACTCCAAGCTCCAAGCACCAAGCACCACCACAAGAAGAAGAGCAAGGCACTCTAGGGTTCGGCCACCACTAGAGGAAGAAGGAGACTCCAAGATAAGGATCGGCCACCAAGCTTGCAAAAGAAGAGGGTGTCGTGCACCAAGGGAGAGGGAGACTAAGGAACTAAAAGGGATCCTTATCAAGAGAAAGGGAACACATACATAGAAGAGGATGGAGGAGAAACCAAGGTAAGACAAGGCAAGGTGTCTCCCACCTAGGGACACTTGTCCATGGGCAATGCCACCACTCTAGCATGCCTTAAACACATGTCCAAGGCCATTGCCACAAGCAAGCATCAAGCACTGAGTGTCCACTAGTGGTGACACAAATGAGTTCAAAGGGGGTCAAAGGGTCCATGGGCGACACACCTCCACACCATGCCCGACAACACACCCTGGGTGACACACCTAGGCCGACACCAGCATGGCCGACACACCTAGGCCGACACAAGGCTCACTTGCCCGACACAAGGTCCAAAAAGGCAAAGGCAAGGCACAACAAGGCCCAACAAGGCTCATCCAAGCCCAGAGAAATTCAAGCAACAAGCCCAACCCTTCCTCTCATCACCAGAGGAAGCAAGGAGAGGGAGGAACACCTCACAAGGTGACAAACTTGCCCACAAACCCTATACTTGGGTTAATTGCAAGTAGCACCTCCAGCTCTCAACAAAGCACCAACAAACCCTAATTACCACTAAAGGTGATTAGCAAAAAACTAAGCATCAGGGTTAAGAAAAGCAAATAGGATAAGCCCTAAACGGAGGTCAGGGTCCTTATATCAATGTTGAAATTGAATTATACTTGATGGATTGAATTATATTTACCCACATTCATTTCAGTGAATGAGTTTTTGCACAAATATATCAAATAGTGTGTTAATTAGAGACTAATAATGAAAAATGACCATTAATGAGAGATAATGAATAGATGATTAATTTAGAGTTTTTATGACTTTTTGGGATAAGAAATAAGAATTAATGTGGAATTTAGGTAATTAATGAGATAATAACCCTCTTCTCTTCTCTCTAATCCTAAATGTTACCAAAGAATTAAAAAGGAGAATAGGAGGTGTGACATGACTCTTGAATTATTTTATAATATCCATCTCGAAATTCTATTTAAGGATTTGCTAAGAACATATCTTTGTATTAATATATACATTAATGGACAATATGGTGATTAAGGGCCAAAACTTTTGCAAAACGAAAATATAATTACATAGAATTAATATAGGCATTAATATTATCCTATGGTATAAATTTTAGGTCATTTGACCCATGTTTGACCCTTCAAACCAATTAAACAAGATTTGCATATGGTATGAATATAGTTTTAAATCAATTTCATTAATGCACCAATGTAACCTATGGTTCCGGTTTTATTAAATGTCACACCTTATAGTGATTCAAAATTTATCTCGGGTGTGCCATCCAATGACCACCATCCAACGGCCCCTATTTCATCATCTATGACCCATAGCCGATCTGACGGCTGGAACGTCATCCCCAACCTCATGACAGAAGCCGTTTCATGGTCGTTTCCTTCGATGAGCCTGATCTCCCTCATTACTCAATTTTTCACACGATTCTTCTCCCTCAAGATTCATCTCTTGCTCCCATTTTTAATGATCTATCACTCATCTCCCCTCGTGGTCTATTGAGGAAACGCCCAAAGTGGTGATCTTAACACTCTCTACTGCCGTTTTGCAGAGGAGCCAATGGCTTGCCTCCCACCTATATAAGGCCACGCAGAGAACCCTCAAGCCACACCCAATCCTCCTCCTCCCTCAATTCCACTGTCAGTTCCCCCGAACCCCTCACCCTACTCACCTTCCATCTCTGAAAAGGAAGTCTTCATCGTGGAAACTCCGACCGCCTCGGCCAAATTGGCTTCTAGGTAAGCATCCACGACACCCAATTTTTTTTATTACATCATCAATTTACCTTCAGCTACCCTCAAACGTCATGCCCTATAGATCAACCTCTGGACCTTGTCGGCGTCTTCTGTTTTGGCCATTCAGTGGCCCTTAGTTTGTGTAGGTTGTACCTTTGACCTTGCCTCGACTCCACGAGTGCATTTGCAATCTTGATTTCTGTCTTCATTGCATTTTCGTGATGGTTTTGATTCTCGAAGTTTCTTCCTTGACCTATCCATTGTGGTGGAGTGGTCCTACACTCTGGTGCTTCCCCGACACCAAGCTCTAGCTCCATGGGCTCAGGTTAGTGGGAGAAAGCCTCCAGTGATAATAGTTTCCCATAAACAAACCTTGTTTTTGTGTTTTGAATCGCCGATCTTCCCTGAAGATGGGAGCTCTTGCCATGGATGCAAGGAGAACATCCCAGGACATCAAATGACTTCTGTATCCCCATAGACTTAATCGAACAACTAAACACACAAGGTCATTTCAGGGAATTCACATACTGGTTTTTATTTATCAACGCAATATATGTCATGTGAAATTACGGTTGTATCCTTTATTGTTTAATCAAATTATAAATCATACAAGGGTATTTATGGGTTTTAATTTTTCACCACTCATCTTTTATTTTGAGGCAGGACACCATTTTGGCCGCTTCCTATTGGGTTACAAGAGAATGGCTCGGGCCCAAGACTATTGAGCCTGACAAAAGCACTCACCTGGATTTTTCTCAAATTGTGATTGGTCAATTTTTCAATAATTCCTAGTAAATCGTAGGATTATCAGAAAAATACAAATAAATACTCATTGGTAAGGATTTTTCACAAGGAAACTTAATTTAAGATTTTTAAGTATTGATTTGTATCTCTATTTCAATGTTTATTATAAAAACTATTTTTATTCTATAAAAAAGCCTTAAAATATATAATTAATTCATTTTAATTCCAAATCTAAGAAATAAATATGTTTTCTTAATCAGGAGAATCCAAGTAGTCGAATGGTCCAAGTTTTGAGACCAAAATCAATGGTTTACATAGGAAGTCCAAAATTAGGGTTTCTTACATAATATGCTTTATAAACCCTAATACATGTGTATAAACGTATATCTAGGACAAAAGTGGCATTGGACACATTTAATTGATGAAAGGCCTTCTGTAGGAATCTTAAGTGAGATATGTGCAATCCTATTAATATATGAGTTTAAACCCTTGTCCTTAAGTTGGACATTTTTATCCAAACCCAATTTTCCAATAAGACATTGCTAAGCCTTCATTCTCTTTATTTCCTTCTTGTGGCACCTTTATTTCAATTATTCTAGGGTCTTGGACCCCACTTCCAAAGTTTTCAATTTTTGTAATATACCACTAAATTATTCTAGCATGATGAATTATTGACTTACTTAACTAATTTAGCGTACATATATACAACCACCCATAGTGGGCATGTGTAAATTTACCCTAGGGAATGTGATAATTCTCCCCACTTTATATATATTTTCTGGTGCTTGAGAATGTGTAAATTCTCCCTCACCTAGAGGTTGAGGTTAGGTAGGTGCCTCCGCCCTATGTTATCTTAATGTAGTCATATTAAATCATGCATGAAAATTTTACTATCATTTCACTTGGCAGAATTCTTATTTATTTACTTGCCTCATATTCTTGGCCCTCTTAGCATAGTGAATCTTTATTATTTCCTACTTTAGTTTATAATTGTCCTTATTCCTTTATTTGACACATACTTTTATCTCCTTTTGTTGGGTGATCCCAACCACCCAGGTTTAGGATTCGAGTGCGCAACAGGAGTACGGTGAACCAGACTAAGACTAGGAAAAGGAGTCCATCCTTCCCTCTTGGATTTACTTGTCCAGTTATTTATTTTTTAGACGTATTGATGTAGTTGAGTTTCCCTCTACTTTGATCCTTTATTTGTATAAAGCATGTACACCCTCATTGGGGAAATTTATGTACTCTTTATTAAGTTGTATACAGTCAAAATTTTAACTTTCGCTGCTATTCGTTGGATTTTGGTTACCATTGTTATTAGTGGTGTAACTTCCTAGGATTTAAGGCCTTGGATAAGATGATCTTAAAAGGAATGATTGGACTACCCATATCACCAAGGTACACCTCCTTTTTAGGAAGCCCATCACTAAGAACTCCATAGTGTGCTTAGCTTAAAGTAGTACTAGGATGGGTGACTAGTCAGGAAGTTAATCTTGGCTTGCGTGTGAGTGTGGACAAAGTGCCTTGTTAAGGATAGTGGTGATCTGTGGGGCCAGTCTTCATTCATGAAACTCTAATAGAGCCTTGGGCAGTTGGATCGGGTATTACAAGTGGAGAGGTGATTGATTACACTTTTTACAGTTTCTTAGAATCAAATTAGGATTGCCAATAGAGTTTCATTCATCACTAGATGGAAAATAAGGAGACTAACCTAGAAAGATTTTTTGGAAAATATTAACGTATAAATCTAACTCTATATAAACATTACAAATCATAACACATACTTACCTCTTAACTTTCACTTCTTTAAAATACACTGAAAAATCACCTCAAATCATCAATCCCACAAATTATATATTCTAGAAGAGGTATAATTGGTTAGAATAATGCATGAATTCAATTGGTTTTGTTTCTTAAAGCATGTAAATATTTAATACAATTTGAACCCCAATTAGTAGTTTCTACTATTGTTGACACCAAATGTCAACCCTTTTATAAACAAGTTGGTCTGCATTTCCAAGTCAACTGACTTGTTCACTAGTCAAACAAGCACTTTTACATACGAAGAAAAGAACTCACAAGTTGGTCAACATATTTTTATGACAAATTGCTAAACTTATAGTTTTGCCTAACCAATTGGTCAACCTTCAAAAAGTCAATCTAACTTGTCATGTCAACTTATAAGAAGTTGAAATTGACCAAAACTCAAACCATGGACCTCATCTTTCAATCAAATTATGAAAAGGCTTATTATTCTTATCTATAGAAACCATACCAACTTTTAAATTTTTTATTTACACACACATTGATCAGTTGCAAACCAAATGGAACACTTGTTTATCTATAAACTACATATTAACATGTTTGGGTATCACTATACAATTACTATCAATAATCAATTTATTACTCATTTCTAAAAAGTTTGGGTTTCATCTAGGTTTTAATAAACACTTATCAATGTCTCGTTAATTAATGTAATTCTGTATAACTAAAATTGAGAGTTATTATTCTAGAGATATAATAGGTTGAACTTACCAATAAAGTAAAGAAACACGAGTCTATTGAAACTATTAAGTAGTGGCAACTCATATAATCTCATAGATTTACAAATGAAATGTTATAGATGAAGCTTGGTTAGGGACTTAATATCTCAACTTCATTTATTTAAATTTATTTAACGACAAGTGGATAATTCTTACATCTTAGCTTCTTACTCTGACATAAATTCTTCTAATTCATGCATGATCCATATAACCATAACTAAGGGATCTCTTGCTTCATGAGATTGAAAATTAATTACCAAGAGTTTGAAATGGTTTATCAACATGAAAAACATCACCACGAAATTGCGTCAATTTCTCATACATGATATTTTCAATGTTAGGGTATCACTTCTTGATATAAATATAAGAAAACTAACCATGAAAGTTCAATGGTTAGAATATTACACTAGAAATAGATAGTTATAACACCAGGTGAAAATATACTTAAAAATTACAGTTAAGAAATGCAAGACAAGTATATAACTTACATTTATTAAATGGAAGTACATAAAAACTAAACTAAAACAAATAAAGAACACATGATTTTCATTTGATTGGATTAATCTTTGTTAATATGTATTCCTAGACAATAGCTATATTTCTTATAGGCATCTAAGAGATATCCAAGAGTTTTTATCCCACTCAACTAACTCAACTGGAGTTGTGGCCAATGTTCGATCCAGGATAATGAGCTCTAGAAAATTCATTAGATCTTCAAGATATATCTAAGATAATATGGAAAATTTTGAACTTTGGGTGCAACTAAAACATACATAGCAAGGGAGAAGAGGATTGTACAAGAATAATAACACAATCTATGTATAGTGGTTCCAAACTTCAAACTAGGGGAATGTACATATACCTAGAGAGGTCAACCTCTTGGATTTTTCAACCATGTCTCACTCATAATATTCTAGTATAAGTGTTACAACATATGACCTTCCTTTTCCAGGACAAGGATACCTACCCTTCCCTTTGAGGATAAGGAACCAATAACCTTATAAAGGACTTACATATCCATGACCAAGAGTCTTCTACCCAACCGAGGACTTACATACTTTACGAGTCTTACACCTTCACCAAGGACTTACCTAATTTACCAGTGTTACGTTTTCACCAAGGACTTACCCATTCTTGCAACAAGTCTTCCACCTTGAGGATTTACCTACTCCTAACTTGGAGGTTCTGCCTTTGACTTCACCTTCACCAAGGAGAAGTTTTTACCAAGGGACTCCTTCCCTTCTTCTTCACCTCTATTAGCCAAGAGAGATAACTTTCTTCATGATAGAAAGAGAGATTGGGAGGTGGAGTAAGTGAGAGCCTCACAAGATATACATGTAGGACTAGATCTCTTACAAATCTCCTACTCACTCTAATGGATGTAGTAAGTTATTAAGCTTGAGAATGGAAGGGGGATCACGTAGGCACTCAACTATAATATAGGGACCTTCATAGTGCTTGGATAACCATGAGATGATGACCAAGGGGTCCTATTTATAGTTGAGGTTTCCTACTAGAAAGTAAAGACCCTTAGGATGATATTCTATTTGTTTGCGGTGTTGCAATAGATATATTTTCAAAATTTACAACACTCCAACGGTTAGAAACACTTTTTCTGTATATTTTATACAACATTGTCGGTTGAGTTTCAAAAAAGATAACTTGATCGATGGTACTATGTGACTAATCAATTTTGGGTTGTTGGTCAAATTTATCCTGGATGAAATTTGGCCGATGACTTAAAATTGATATGCCTATGCAGGGGTGTTGGTTGAGTTTGTCTTGGAGAACCTTGGCCGACTCTGGCAGTTCGTAAGATCCATCAAGGGTGTCAGTTGAGTTTATCCTAAATGAAACTTAGTCGAAAAAAGTCCCTTTGATGAATTTTGGGAAGTGCCATAAAAGTGCTTAGATATTTGAATTAAGTTCTCTTGATTTTTTTAAGCTTTAATTACAAGCTATACAATCATTACAAGTGATTTACAATATGATTCTAATAGATATATAGCATATTCCAGAAAAAAGTGCACTTGCATTGATTTTGACTTGTTTTTCTCCAAGTTACGATGTGCAAGTTAAGGCATTTGGAGTGTGTCTATATCTAATACAAAATCACTCAAGTAGAAGTATTAGACACAAATTCAGTTGAATGGTTAAATCATCATCAAAACAAGGGATTAGTCAATTTAGACCTTGAGTCAACAACCAAGTCTCGACACCTCTAGGGGATAGGGTTGTAGCAATGGACCAACACCCCTTCTAATAAATTCTAGGGAGTGTGTTCAAACTTTGCAACTTCACTTTTATATATGATTCTGTTTGAATCTAATTTTCTAATATATAAGTGAATAAGGTCTATGGAAGCATACATAATCCTGTAAGAAGAGTTTGGATATGGTCCGTCCTCTCTAAGTTAGAAAATAAACCATGGGACACAATTTGTCTAAGGTCTAGATACTCACTCCCAACCATTTCTAAAATAATATAAACAAGATAGAAACATAATGTGTCATGTTCTAGGTTTACTTTGGGATTTCACTTATTATGGTAAGGTCACCTAAAGGTGTATTCATTAATCAATTTGTGTATCTATTTCCATAATTCATATTTTAAACATCATTTAGTCCCATATGAAACATATATTATCTCATATCATCATTGTATCGTGTAAAGAATCATCACATGGGGGCATATTATCATCATTACATCATTTATGTAAGGCCCCTAAACTTACTTAATGAATTGAATAAGATTAATTGCCATAATTGAACTATTAAACCCTAATCTAACCTTTTGATATGCTTTGAAACCATAAGACAAGCTGAAGTTTCAAATTTGGTCCAATTTGGACACTATTTGAGCAAGTTATGTAATTTTCTATACATTTTGGATTTTTTTACAATTTACCCAATTGAGGGGTTTTCTTTGCAATTTGTCAAATACATTATGTTCCTTAGATGTTATATTATCATTATTGAGTATTTTGATGCATGGAGCTCCTAGTTGAGCCATGGTTTGAAGGTGTTTTCATCAAGGGTATTTTAGGGTTTACCCCTTCACGGATGAGCTACTTTTAGTAGCTATCAATAAGGAATTATGTGATTGGCTGGGAAATTCGACAAAGGAAAGATACGTAGGTGTATAAGGATGGTGGGGGAGCTTCTCGTGTGTGTGCTTGTATATTCTTAATAGTTTAAGGCCATAGAAACATGGGGAAGCTACTTTTACACCTCATGCTTGGTTCCATCCTTATCCATGGGCTATATTTACCTCTTCCTTTCCCAAGTTAGAAACTATGCTTTCTTTCACTTTCCTTTAACATGGAGCAATGACTCCCCTCTATTTTGCTATGGAACCAAGTGCTCTAAGGTAGAAGACAAGATCTTTTTGGAGAAGAAGGTCTCCTAGAGCTCCATTTAGCCCTACGTAGGGTTTCCAAGGTCATCTTCTAGGGATTTCGACCAAGGAAAGTTATTTTCTTCCTTACTTCTCCAAGGAAGGAAGAAAATAACTTGCCTTGGTTAATTGGTGGTTATCATAACCACATGGTTGATACTTTCTTATGCTCAACATATGCATTATGAATATGATGAGGGTTAATCATATCTAAATTTCTTGCATTTTGATGTAATAATGGAATGTTCTTAATGTTAATATAACCCTGCTATGATTGTTTATGAATATCTCCTATCTCATTAATGCAATATTGTGTTGATCCAGTGTATTACATGTAAGTGATGTTGTTGAGCCTTGTTATAAGGCATGCAAAGATAATGATGATCTTGCAGGGAATAATATGATGGTCTTAATCACCTTTGGGCATGGTTGAGCCCTTAAATGAGGTGTAATCCTCTTGTGTTGATAAGGGTTGATACCCTATGATATTATGAAAAGGATTTATATCTTGTGATAGTATGATGACTAGTGTAGCCTCATGAATGGCTAATGAATAGTACCATGTGATGATGAGATGAGAAATTATGTTTCACACATTTTATATCTTTCAAAGTTGTGATATTTATATACTTGCTAGAAGTGAATTAGGGTTTGTATGTTTACTTGTTTGATGCAGCCTTAATTCACCCAATTGGCATAACTAATCAAGTGAAACTCTAATCATGTAGTGCCATGTTCCATAGATCCATCTGAGTGTCAGAACTTGCCAGATAGTGAAATGAGTATTCCTAAGAGAGACTCAGAGCGCATACTAATGAGTATGTGGGGTGCTTGTCATCATGAATTCAAGTGTTTAGGGAGGTTGACTACAGTCATACCTAGCCCTCAGTTTGAGAACAACTGCGTTCGCGTCTCAGTGATTTTATATGTGATGAGATTGGAGGACAACTGCGGTTGTACCTCGGATGGTAGGGTATGCGTACCCACCTCCTTTCACTAGTGTCGTGACCTGTACCAAGGACAAACTAGGTTGTTAGCAGCTTGACCTTATGTGTCACTATGGCAGTCCCGTACTGACTTGGGGCGGAGAAGATCTTAGGAGTCTGACTCTTCCTAGATCTTGTATGGCACTAATTTTGACTTAATAGTGGTCAGTTGGATTTTGATTGGTATCCTCAAATTCCTCAGGGCATAATAAAAATGTAATACAACCGTATAACATATCTGTTTAGGGTTATACACGACACTTCACATTGGATGATAACCCTTGTTTGTTCTCTTTACATAAAGATGATGCTTAGTGCAATTAAGAGATAATAGATATACTTATGTTGTGGATATGCTTAAGATTGTAGATGCGTACATACAGTAGCCATGATTATGTTGATAACTATACTGTTATTGTTGATTATAATCATGATGCTAGCTATCTCATGTTGTTAGTTATGTTTAGCATGCTAGCCATTCCTTTGTAAATAGAGATCCATATACTGCTAATCATGCTTATCCACATAATTGTGCTTATGTTGTTACCTCTTTTTATGATGTTGATATGTTCAACCTATTAGACATGCTAATATTGTTAGCTATGCTTATGTGGCTAGACTTATTAATAATGATAGAGATTCTATGTTACTAGACTTGCTCATGATGCTAGATATGCATATGCTACTGAATTGTTTATATTGTCAACCAGATAAAGGATGAGAGTCTGGCTAATGATGATAGTTATAATCTACTCCTTTATGTATTTTGTTAACCATTAGTGATGTTGAGCTTATTTGTTATATCTGATTAAACTACTTAACTATTTAATTACTTAAAAATGGTATAATCAATAATCATTGTTGGAGGTTATATCTCTTGCTGGGACATGGGTCTCACCCTTGTGATTCGCCACATCTTTTTAGGTAATCTAAAGTGATGAAATTAAACCTGTGACAACAAAGAGGAGCTATTTGAGAAAGTTGATTGGATGTCTAGTGTGTCCAAGACTCGTCCATGTACTCTCAGGTCTGGGCGAGAAAAAGTTTGTATATGGTGTTTTAAACGAATCAGACTTTTGTTAGCATATTAATGCTTGTTTGTGTGGCATATATGAATATTGTTCTCCTGTGTATATGTGTGGCGGCTAAGACGATAGAACAATTTGTATCAAATACTTGGCATAGTATGGATATAAGAAAGATTTTGGGCTCTTATGCAAATTTTTATGAGCGGGTGCTGACGTTAAAATAGGTTTTAATTTACCCATATTTTTGGGTATGTGATTAATTAGTGATTGATTATGCTTTATGTTTTGAGTAATCTCATTTAGTGTAACGAATTCTCACAATTTATGTTGCTCTTCCCTGGAAAACCTTAGCAGTTTGTGTGATAGCAGCTAGGATTTCTAAGCCCTAGATTCCTCCCCCTTGGTGGCCCCTTGGTCCTAGATCCGAACCCCAACACTAGCAAGGACATCACATACCATGTGATAGGCATGAAGATGGGAGGAGGCAAATTTGGCCTAAGTGGGAAGTCAGTAAAAAAAATGGGATCATATGATAGAAAGAGAATTAGTGTGAGATTGTGTATGAGAGTGAGGCTAAGAGAGATTATATGATAGTTTGAATGAGGGAGTCTATATGGGAATGAGAGTGAGAGAGTTTTTATGTGAAAGAGGGAGTGAGAGTTTTGTATGAAAGAGAGTGAGAGAGAGGGAGAGAGCGAATTATGAGACTAATTATGAGACTGAGAGTGAGAGACTTTTTATGTGACAAAGATTGTGTGTTCTTCATGTGAAAGTAAGAGTGGGAGAGAAAACTTGTGTGAGAGAGAATTTGTGTGAGAGAGTGGTGGTGCAAAGGAATGGTTGTGTAAGAGTGGTAGAGTAGAGGAACAACTGTACGAGAGAGAGTAGGATAAATATATTGTATGAGAAAGAGATAAAAAAGTAGTAAGTGGACGTACGAGAGAGACATTATTTGTATGAGGTAGAGAGATAGAAGGAGAGAGAGAGAGAGAGAGATTGTACGATAGAGTGGCAGAAGAGAGAAAAGGTTGAGAGAGAAAGATTATATGAGAAAGTGAGATGGAAGACTAGGAATGGTTGTAATTGGAAGTGAGAAGTTGTATGAAAGAGAAGTGGGAAAATAGGTATGTATGTTTGAGAGAGAGAGAGAGATCGTATTAGAGTGCTGAAAGGCATAAAAAAAATATGTTGGTAATCTTTATTGTATTTGGATTTTAGATTTAAGATGTTGCGAGCTTTGTTGTGTGTTGTAATTTACCCGTGACGGGAGTGGGATGAAAACGATCTTTTCCAATTATCTTTAAAAAAATTGGATCTGAGGTGGTATGATATTATTCCCATGTGTGAACCCGGTACCGTTGCCACCCCATAGTGGATGATGGGAGTAGTCGTTCTCCCAAACGATTGCTAAGAAGACATCATTATACCATAAACCGTGTCAAAGTACATTTCAATAGAAAAATTAAAAATAAATTTGTAGAAGAACACATTTATTGCTTCTTTGTAAAATTGTCCGATTATTCAAGAAAATCTTTCCATCAAATGGAAAAATTCAACAGCAGGCGTCATGATGCTAAAAAAATTAGAAAACTAAATAGTTTCTTAATACGAACATGTCCAGTCAAGACAGCTTTGCGTAAATCATTGCATTATATGAACACCTTTTAAGAAGCAGAGAAAGATATTCATGTGATTACTCAACCATGTAATTACTCAACAATGTTTGAGGTATCTTGGCATCTCGAAGTGGAAAAATTGACGACATTGAGATGATAATTTGGAAGGAGTGGTAAATCCAAGAAAAGCCTTTTGCCATCACTTGTCCTTTGTAATAGTCATATGTCCATGAAGAGGCATCTAGGATATGATTGTGTTCTCCTTCACTTACCTTAGGGTATGTCTGATTGGACTGCATAACAATTCATGCAGTTTTAACTCATCATGTTTTGCAACTGCAATTGTTTGGTTGGACGTAGGTTAAAACCACAATGTAAAAACGATCTGTCCGAACTGTTCATAGGTAAGAAATTTAGGAATACTGACCCCGTCAGTTTTGGGTGCAGTTTGTCTTCCCGTCCCTGATTCTCCGACGTGGCACCATGCAAGTTTCTGTTCTCCTATTCTCCTCACCTCCTTTCTAGTTACTATTGCCGGTATATTCACACATGAGCACAAGATTCCTGGAGTGGTAATCATACCGCATGCAAGTGCAGCTTAAAGCTGCCCCCAACCAAACGTAAGAAAACAAAACGCTTTAGTTCAGGCAGCATCCAACCAAATCCAGTGTTTTTGACTTCGATTTCCACGTTTTAGATTTCTCGTTTAAAAAATAATCTACTGTCTTCCAGTCCCGCGCAACCAGAGAAGCCCTTACTGGATTTGCAGTCATTGGAGCTCTAGTACAATAACAACACTGAGAGTCTGAGACAGATCCGAATAAACCACAACCCTGACCTACTCAGTAGTTATTGTAATCAATATTCAACTTCATGATTGTATGCAAGTCACAAGAAACCGCAAGAACATGAGCATACTACTAATAAATACATTGCAGAAATCCCATGAGATTATAATCGCATTTATCATAATGATAAACAATAAAGACCTACCAACACTACTGTGAAACCGTATTAAGACAAAAAAAAATGATGGAACATCTGAAAGAAAATGGAAAAGTGATTATAACCGACGTCTTAATCACCAGATTAAACCATTCATATGAGAGGGAAAAAAGGTGAACGGATAACCACCATTGTTTTCACGACATATGTAAGCATATTGATTAAAACACATTGTAATATTAGCGGTTGCAACACAGTATAAATTTGGTCATAGAAAAACTGACCAATATCCAATAATGTACTTCAACAAAAGTTGGTCATACTTGACTAGGCCATGAGCCAGATAATTAGATAGTTATCTAGTTGGCTGTCTATCAAATGCCTTGTAGTTAGAGGATTGCCAATACAGTCTGAAATTAACCTATAACCAAAATTCTCTGAGTTGTATTTATCGCCAACTCCATGATGGACCTGGGTGAGTAAAATGCAAGTCCCAAGAAACATTTGCAACATGAAAATTATGAAAAGCGATGGACATACACTGGCATAATCATAACGAAATCACTACTAAGAAATCAGACTGCAAGATTAAGATAAACCATAAATTGAAGTTGGAAGCCATCTAAACGAAATAGGAAACAATGTTCCAGAAACCAAACTGTAATATACTCCCAACTGATGAAACAAGCCACATTCATATGAGAAATAAAAGGGACTATGGATTAGTAAACACCGTAGTTATTCATAAAAATATGCAAGTAACTTGTTCAGTGAATTGTAATATGCATGTAATTTGGTAAAAGAAAATCGTGTCAATACTGCACTAGTGTACTTGACTCAGTTTTGAGTCGGATAACAAGATAATTGGGTAGACAATCCCTACTATACCATGTCTAATTGGCTGTATGTTAAGAGGGAAACCTGCAGATAGACGAACACTACTAATATAGACCCCAAAGCTAGTAATCAATACCCCATCTTATGCTCACCCATGCGCATGTCTCTCTGTTGTAGCTTAGTGCTCTCAAGACCGTCGTCAGACATCAAGTTGTGGAACGCTATCATCCTCACCTGCATCTGGACTGATGGAGCTACCACAGTCTCGCCTCTACATGCCAAGGGCAAGCAATCTTCCCCGCCCTCGGGGCGTCTCAGCTGGGCCAACAGTTCCTTCTCTTCCTCCGTCAACCCTTCTTCATCCAGAAACAACTCCCTGCGAACGTCAAAGTCCGATTTGTATTCGCGTTCCAGCATCAAGATAGTAATGTCCATCCTCTTGGATCTCTTCGGCTCCTCCAGCGCCCGCTGGTGCTCGGTTTTATCCATCACCGGCAACACCGCCGGACCAAAGTCGATGAGGAAATTACTAACATTGTTCCTTTCCCATGTCTCCAGATATTGCCCGACATGGCCGCGCGTGTTATGGAGGAAGTAACCCGACACATCTTCAAGAAGTTGGAAGACGAATCCCCGATCATTGTCACCCCGGAAAGGAGGGCCAAGCCGGACGTGACGGAGCTTCTCGTCCGCATCCAGCACCTCCTGCATAGGCTCCACCATGACGGTCAGGGGATCCTCCATGACGATACAGCCCGTCATCCGCACGCGACGGATGCCGAACAGGGTAATCTTTCCCGAGTTCGCCCAGTCTATCGGTCCTCTGACCTCCGCCAGTGTCCCTACAGTGTGGAGCCGCTCCAGAAGCTCCTTTCCTTGTAGCCCCGGGCGCAGGATGCAACCGCTGTAGTCCGCCGTGTCCTTGAGCATGAAGGCTGCCAGAGTCGTCTTCTTCTCACTGGTGTCCGCGGAAAGACTTCTCGTCAGGCTTGGCTGGTTCTTCAGGTAGGCTGCCGTGAAGTAGCCTGGAAATAGGGGCCTCCGTGGTAGAGGCACCACTAAAGCGGGGACGAGGTCGAGGTTCGGTTTTTCCTTCTCCTCTGGCTGAGTCATCCTAAGTTCGACGGACGTCGGTAAGTCTGATTCCGACGAAGACCTTGATGAAGACATGGCTAGCTTGTTGCTCGAATTGCAAAGACCCGTGCGGAGATTGATCGGCGGCAAGATAGAGAGTCGTAGCGGAGGAGCAGGAGAGGAAGCCGGCAGCGGAAATGCGGAAAAGGGTGCGCGACGAAATGGAGTACTACTTTATAAGGACAACAGAATCGATTTTTTTCCGTCTGGACAACAGAATCGGTTTTTGGCAGGAGTTTCCGTCTGGACAACAGAACGGTTACGCGTAGTGGGATAACCGCAGTGTCGCGAAAATGAAGTATAGCCTTGTAACTTGATGCGCAAGACTTGCCCAAAAAAAGAATGAGACGTTCGAACTTTATATCTCAAACAATGATGAAGATATTAGAGTACTCAAGATATTACTAGTTACTACGGTAATGGATTTAATACTTTTCCATAATTTTTTGTTTCATAACCTCTCAGACATGTTAAAACATGGATAAACTTAATATAATGCCCGAGTTGTACGTCGGGGCCTAGGATGATTTATAATGTAAAACCAACTTGACACGGTGTCTATCATTTTCACGAAGTTGAGTTAGGGCAGTGTCGACTTATTAGTTTTGGTCATTTTGGTAGTTGTTGAATCCGAACTCAAGAAACCGAACAAAATTCCACCATATACCCACCTTGGCTATCTTCTCATACTTAGGCAGAGAGGAAGATAAGCAACGATCAATTCGAAAAGGGAGTGTCGAAGAGGGAATGCGAGGAAGGGTGTGCATTTGTTTATGGGATGATTCAGCATCTTGGTGTATGCACTATTAGGCAATCGAATAGTGATTTCAGTAGGGATACCTTGTAGTTTTCGTTTCTATATATAATCTCTATTTCTACTCTATTGGATGTAACAATTTTCCTATCAATAACTGGTTCCTAGCTATAAGACTCTTAAGTATATGAGGTGAACATAAGGTCTTATGGATATTCAGAATAATATTTTAAAAAATCCTCAGTCAAGTATTCTTATGGAGACTGGGCCAACAATACGTTAAAATTTGTGTATTTTGCAATTGATAAATATATCTCATGGGCAGTAGCTATTGTATATGAAAACCAAAAAGATAACTAGTTGTCAGATAACTTGTGAACAAATTTTATTCTTGTTCATTGTTTGTTGTGTGAATGCCATAATGATTTTGAAGTAGGACAATGTTGTCTTTATTCCTTGACTTCATGTCGATACAAATGCTAAACTTCTCCACCACTCAAAGAAACCTTGAAGAAGATTATATCAAAGGTACTAACGTGTTGAGGGTAATGACACATAGTTTGAGTGACACAGTTGGGATTTGTCCTTCCCATATATAGAGAGTGATATCTTACTTTGCTTGATGAATGTAACTAATATGTATGGAATTTTGGCATTAGTACTCATAGGCATATCATGTTTAATAAGTATGACCCAAGAGAGGCACCCCTCACTACTAAATTGAATGGATGGAATTGTTCCCAATGTCAAACACTAACATAAATTTTAGGAAGGATTGTAATCCAATAAATGCAGCATCATGTTAAATTAAAAAAACCATCAACAAAATAAGAAAGTATTGAGAGTATTACAATTTTTCAAAATTGCATGGGTAGCACCCACATTGTTGAATACATGAAGGAAGAAGCAATAATGACAATATGCTTGTCATGGTCAACATGGTCAATTCTTCCTTGTCCTTCACCTAAAAGGTTGGAAGCAGATCTCAAAAAAGAAGAAATTATGTAAACCTCAACAAAGTGTCAGTATGCACATGTAAATTAAAATCGAGCAATACAAAGGAGAAGGGAACACTATCAACATAGAAAGTTCCTAACAAGAGAGAAAGAGATGAAATACTCCAAATGCATATTAATAGAAATTAATCAGTATTAGGTACAAGAGCAGTTCATATTTTGTCTTTAATTACTATATTGTTCACAACTATGAAATCATGTGGTTTATTATGAATTACTAGAAAGAGATCAGAATATGCTCATCACATCATGACCAAACACAATGGGCATCGTCACCCAAGATAAGACAAAAAGGGCTTCACCACCTCAAACAATGGACATCATCATAAAAAGATAGAGAAGATGCATCAATTCCCAACTCAAAAATAAAGAAATAACGAGCATCACTACCCATTTACCTACAAAATGGTATCAACACAAAATTCTTAATATCTACTAATGAAAATCATGTACATGAGAACATGCATCATTGCTCAATCCCCCAAAATAGACATTAGTATCTCATTCAAAGCAAAGCTTATATATGTAATGGGGATACCCATCCAACAAGGAGCAGTGGGGTTCACAATCCAATTACTCTGCTATAGGTTACCAACTATGTCCATTATAAAAGAAGTACACACAGCAGGTATAACTACCTAAAATGTTAAAGTTAATTGCAAATATAAATGTCAACATAAATGCATACATAATAAAAGCGAATCAAGATCTAGATTTTATTATATTTATCACAAAGGAATCAATTCTAGGGTTACCCTAGAAGAAAAGAATGCAACCCTAGAAAATCAGCAAAGCCCAGAGTCACCTTCATAAAAGGCTTAGGTTGTGGAGATGGTGAAGCTTGTTGACAACCCTCATGCTAGTAAGGATGAGGATGCAAAAACTAACACTCAGTGTCATATGACTCCTCACCAGAATTATACTCTATCAGCTGCATAAGCAAAGCTAAATTGTCAAATCAGCTTCTTCAACAAAGAAAAGAAGTACAAAAATATAAAAATTGGTGAAGGACACTCCAAATGTTGAGAGCTCCTTAAGAGGATATTGATGGCTAACCAAAGTGGTATAGACACAATAAATACACATTATAATTCACTTGGATACCCACAGGTGTGTGTGTGGAATGCACACACTAGTCTTTCAAATCTATAATACCTAATAATTGGACATACTTATATTACTTCAAAGACTCACCCCTAAGCACACAAGTCGTATCATAGTATGGGAAGGTGGCAAGTTAGGGTTTGATCCTCAGGGAGAGGGGGACACTAGAGCTTAGTTAGTTTTGGCTAGGTTCCTAAAGCAATGTCTAGGGTTTAAGGTTTTGGTTTTGGTTTGGTTTGATTACACTAAGTGTCAAACAAGTAATTAAGGGTAAGAAAATGGCAATACCAAAGTTAACCGTAGATAATTTAATTCTAATTTGAAAAATAGCTAAGTAAGAAAAGAGACAATCTACACTAAACAAGCAATTAGAAACTAAGGCAAGCAAGAACTAAGATAACACTAACACTGCACTATCTAAGAGGTCTTAACTAGAAACCTAGAGGAAGGCTAGATAGAGACTAACAAGAACTAGCACAAGCAAGCACAGGGATGCACTTACTACACTAACAAGACCTAATTATTAAGAACAAGGAAATTAACTAAGAAGGAAAGTAAATCAAGTAACTAGGCAAAAATTGACTAGAAAGAGAGCAATTTGGGTTCTAAATCAAGTTATAGAGGTGTGGGCTATTTGGGGGAATGTGACTAGGATCTAGGTTGGGGTTCAACATGCAAACTATATCGATTCATTTAGATTGTTTAACCAAACAACAAGATATGTGCTACATAATTACCCTAAACTACGAGTAGGACATGGGTGGGGTAAGGTGTGTGAAGGGGATAGACACCCTAGCACACCCTATCCAACCTTACCAGACTCTTTTGGACTATGATTTAGGTGAAATTCTAATAGGATAAATCAAGTATAGGATTCTAGAGTAGGTTCTTTTAGGGAAATTGAGGGTCAAGGTAGTAATGGAAGGTGGAAATGAGGTTGTTAGACCTCACAATACCTCCCATCTAGCCTTTAGGAATATCCAAGCCAATTGCACTAAATTTTAAACCAATTGCACTAAGCTTTAAGACAATTGCATTAAGTATTGCTGCACTGACTACTTATATCTCACACCTAGAAGTTGGAGAGGGGATGTGTATGTGGTAAGATATGATTCTAGTTAGGGATCCGCTAGTTGGACCTAAGAGCAATCTTGAAATAGCCACACACACGCAAGCCATTCTTTCCTAGAATTCTAGGTGGCTTCAAGCACAAATCAACAAGAAATCCATGTTTTTAAGCACAAACCACAAAAAAATTATGAGAAATATATATAAGTAGAAAAAATCATTATAAAATTAAGTTATAGTATTTACAAGTTACTTTCCCCCAACATGGTATCAAAGTTACATTTTAGCCCCAAACAGCTGACATAGAAGTTCTTATCTACTCATAGAATTAAAAAGAACAAAAGAAGAAGAAGCAGATAGAAGAGTAGCCCTGGAATCTTGTGGAAGCACTCTTAGTCTTTATTTCCAACAACTATAGCAAGCCATTTTCTCTCCTTGGTGGATGGAAAGTAGGGAATGGAAGATTGAAGTGGTCAAAATCCTAGAAAATTGGGGTGTTGGGTTAGGGGATGGTGGAATTAGGTAAAGTTAGATGGGAGTAGGAGAGAGCTCCTTGAATGCACTAGTAGGTGGCAATGAATGCAAAAGGGTGGCTAAGAGTGGGTTGAGAGTGGGTAACAGCACGCTTCATCTGCTACCCAAGTATACATATGTGGTAGGGAAGCTCTAGGTCAAGTGAGGGTGTAATGGGTAAAATAGTGCACACAAATAGCAGGGTTTTGGTGGTAGCAGAACCATGATAGATAGACCTTTCTGGTGGATAGAGGGTCGAACAGTTGTGCTAGGATGGAATGAGTGTACTGAGGAATGAGTGGAGGTTATAGTTAAAGATTAGAGTTACATGCTTGGTAGCACTACCATATTGGCCAACATGCTCTTGGTGGGATCTAGGTAGAACAAAGTGTGAGACACCACACCCAATTTGGGATGAGAGACAGTTAGTTGTTTTGATCGCCACAATCCTATTGGAGTCTTGGTAACACGACTGTGGTAGCTGGCATGACCATTCTAGGGGCTCCTTGGCACTCTAGTACTGGATAGCACTGTTGTGGTGTAAAGTTGATGGAGCTTATTCTCAACTTGAAATTTACTATGATTTCTTCTAAGTATCACAATCGTTTCGTGTCACTATGACCATGTTGGGGGCTTTAATTGATCTTTAAGCTTTGAACTTTGTTATCTATGGACATTTTAGCTTTTACTCAACATTTATCCACTAGAAGTAGGAGAGGGGAGCTCTAGGACCTTCTTGGGACTCCTCCATGGGTGGAGGAATCCTAGGATCCTCCTCCTCTCCCATCCATCCAAGGCATGATACAATACTTGAAAATCATGCAAATAATGTCCAGAAGTGCATCTCTAAAAAACCATTTATTAAGGGAAATAACTTGCATTCTAACATGTATATATGTAATTAGAGTACAAGAACACACAAAATAAAGCACTAAAATAGGGTTGCAACACCACCTAAACTTAAAATATACTTGTCCTTAAGTATGATCAAACTTAATCTCTCTTTCAATTCATTCAAGAAAAATATGGAAAAAATGCAATCACTTTGATGTTCATTGGCCAAAGTGTGTTTATATGTGACATTAGTCATAGAATCCACTACTCTCTATTCATTTTCTATTTACATGTGTGATTCAAGAGTGGATCACAAGAACATCGAATATGGAATACCAATCACACATGTAAGTGATGCAATTTTTATGAAGATATAGATAAACTATATCATGCATGGCATACATACAAATGGTTAAATTTGCTATATCACTTTCTAGAACTACATAATATACTTCACTTCACTTCTCATGACCCACTTGGCTTGTGTAGGGGTGTGAGGGATAGAGTAGATTTTTCCTATCTCTAGTAATAATAAAAATAGAAGAAAGGATTGTGGAAGGGAGTGGAGTGATATAACATAGGAGAACTCATCTTTTTCTTTTCTTTTCTTGGGAGGATATTACTTTTATCAATCCCTTTTTCCTTTTTTTTCTTCCCTACATGCAAGGAGGGAGTATGCTAACAAGAATGAAGTGGGTGATAAATATATGACCACCCCAATTTTCAGAGGCTACTCAAGGTTAATATGTGCATTTTTGGCATCTTTTCGTGAGGCGGGGAGTTAAGGAGATGGTAGAATAAATATCAGGTCAAAGAGGGCCCATTGGTGGTGAGGATCCATGTAAGATTTCATCCAAGCAAGTTTATCCAGGAAACATGCACCAAACAGATATGCCATCATTAAAACGAGCAATATGGTAGATTATACCCTTTTCACATGAAATGAATAATACCAAGTGCTCAAGGCTTGCAAGAATCACACTTTAATAAAAAAAATAAACTACTTGTGAGAGGCTTGGAGCACATGGAAAATTCCATCATTGAATTTATTTGACAAAAAAATGAAAAACTAGGTGCATTGTCCCATTTTAATCATGCACATCACAATAAGTAGAGATTTAGCTGAAATACCCCATTATGAAAGTAGATTCAAGCTTGGACAAAATTGGCCAAAATAGTATGAACTTGCCTTGAATTGCATGTAAACCTACACTGATGAGCAATAAGAAACAAACAAGAAAATTGTAGCTAAAAACACATAAAATTTACCAAAAACATACATGAAATGCAATGCATGGCTTGGAATGGCATGAAAAGCAATTTTTTTTGAAAAATTATGTAAAAATGCATGAAATTAAATATGCAATATCCATGTATGCAAGAAAGCACATAAAGTATGGATGGACAAGCATAGTAGTAGGATTTTTGGTTTCATTACCTCTCAGAAATGTTAAAACATGGATAAACTTCATATAATACTCGAGCTATACGTCGGGGCCTAAGATGATTAATAATGTAAAACAAACTTGACACGATGTCTATCATTTTCACGAAGTTGAGTTAGGGCAGTGTCAACTTATTAGTTTTGGTCATTTTGTTAGTTTTGCAACCAAAACTGAAGAAACTGAACAAAACTCCACCATATACCCACCTTGGCTATCTTCTCATTCTTAGGCAGAGAAGAAGATAAGAAACGATCAATTCTAAAAAGGAGTGTCAAAGAGGGAATGCGAGGAAGGGTGTGCATTTGTTTATGGGATGAATGGGCATATTAGTGTATGCACTATTAGGCAATCGAATAGTGATTTCAGTAGGGATACCTTGCAATTTTCATTTCTATATTTCTACTCTATTGGATGTAACAATTTTCTTAATAAATAACTTGTTCCTAGCTATAAGACTCTTAAGTATATGAGGTGAACATAAGGTCTTATGGATATTCAGAATAATATTTTCCAAAATCCTCAGTCAAGTATTCTTATGGAGACTGGGCCAACAATACGTTAAAATTTGTGTATTTTGCAATTGATAAATATATCTTATGGGTAGTAGCTATTGTATATGAAAACAAAAAAGATAACTAGTTGTCAGATAACTTGTGAACAAATTTTATTCTTGTTCATTGTTTGTTGTGTGAATGCCATAATGATTTTGAAGTAGGACAATGTTGTCTTTATTCCTTGACTTCACGTCGATACAAATGCTAAACTTCTCCACCACTCAAAGAAACCTTAAAGAATATTATATCAAAGGTACTAACGTGTTGAGAGTAATGACACATAGTTTGAGTGACACAGTTGGGATTTGTCCTTCCCATATATTGAGAGTGATATCTTACTTTGCTTGATGAATGGAACTAACATGTATGGAATTTTGGCATTAGTACTCATAGGCATATTGTGTTTAATGAGTGTGACCTAAGAGAGGCACCCCTCACTACTAAATTGAATGGATGGAAATGTTCCCAATGTCAAACACTAACATAAATTTTTGGAAGGATTGTAATCCAATAAATGCAGCATCATGTTAAATCAAACAAACCATCAACAAAATAAGAATTATTTGGAGTATTACAATTTTTCAAAACTACATGGGTAGCACCCACATTGTTGAATACATGAAGGAAGAAGCAATAATGGAAATATGCATGTCATGGTCAACATGGTCAATTCTTCCTTGTCCTTCACCTAAAAGGTTGGCAGCAGATCCCAGAAAAGAAGAAATTATGTAAAGCTCAACAAAGTGCCAGTATGCACATGTAAATCAAAATTGGGCAATACAAAGGAGAAGGGACCACTATCAACATAGAAAGTTCCTAACAAGAGAGAAAGAGATGAAATACTCCAAATGCATATTAATAGAAATTAATCAGTATTAGGTCCAAGAGAAATTCATATTTTGTCTTTAATTACTATATTGTTCACAACTATGAAATCATGTGGTTTATTACAAAATACTAGAAAGAGATCAGAAAATGATCATCACATCATGACCAAACATAATGGGCATCGTCACCCAAGATCAGACAAAAAGGGCTTCACCACCTCAAACAATGGACATCATCATAAAAAGATAGAGAAGATGCATCAATGCACAACTCAAAAATAAAGAAATAATGAGCATAACTACCCATTTACCTACAAAATGGTATCATCACAAAATTCTTAATATCTACTAATGAGCATCATGTACATGAGAACATGCATCATTGCCCAATTCCCCAAAATAGACATTAGTATCTCATTCAAATCAAAGCTTATATATGTAATGGGGATACCCATCCAACAAGGAGCAGTGGGATTCACAATCCAATTACTCTGTTATAGGTTACCAACTATGTCAATTATAAAAGAAGTATACACAGAAGGCATCACTACCTAAAATTTTAAAGTTATTTGCAAATATAAATGTCAACATAAATGAATACATAATAAAAGGGAATGAAGATTGAGATTTTATTATATTTATCACAAAGGAATCGATTCTAGGGTTACCCTAGAAGAAAAGAATGCAACCGTAGAAAATCAACGAAGCCTAGAGTCACCTTCATAGAAGGCTTAGGCTATGGTGATGGTGAAGCATGTTGACAACCCTCATGCTAGTAAGGATGAGGATACCAAAACTAATACTCAGTGTCATATGACTCCTCACCAGAATTATACTCTCTCAACTGCATAAGCAAAGCTAAATTGTCAAATCAGCTGCTTCAACTAAGAAAAGAAGTACAAAAATATAAAAATTGGGGATGGGCACACCAAATCTTGAGAGATCCTTAAGAGAACATTAATGACTGACCAAAGTAGTATAGACACAATAAATACACATCATAATTCACTTGGATACCCAAAGGTGCGTGTGTGGAATGCACACACTAGTCATTCAAATCTATAATACCTAATAATTAGACATGCTTATAATACTTCAAAGACAACCCCGTAAGAACACACGTCGTATCATAGTATGGAAAGGTGGCAAGTTAGGGTTTGATCCTCGGGGAGAGGGGGGCACTAGAGCTTAGTTAGTTTTGGCTAGGTTCCTAAAGCAATGTCTAGGGTTTAATGTTTTGGTTTTGGTTTGGTTTGATTACACTAAGACGTCAAACAAGCAATTAAGGGTAAGAAAATGGCGATACCAATGTTAACCCTAGATAATTTAATTCTAATTAAAAAAAATAGCTAAGTAAGAAAAGAGACAATCTACACTGAACTAGCAATTAGAAACTAAGACAAGCAAGAACTAAGATAACACTAACTACACTTTCTAAGATGTTTTAACTAGAAACCTAGAGGAAGGCTAGCTAGATACTAACAAGAATTAGCATAAGCAAGCACAGGGGTGCACTAACTATACTGACAAGACCTAATTATTTAGAATAAGGAAATTAACAAAGAAGGAAAGTAAAACAAGTAACTAGGCAAGAATTGACTAGAAAGAGAGCAATTTGGGTTCTAAATCAAGTTATAGAGGTGTGGGCTATTTGGGGGAATGTGACTAGGATCTAGGTTGGGGCTCAACATGCAAACTATATTGATTCATTTAGATTGTTAAACCAAATAACAAGATATGTGCTACATAATTACCCTAAAATACGAGTAGGACATGGGTGGAGTAAGGTGTGTGAAGGGGGGCTACACCGTAGCACACCCTATCCAACCTTACCAGACTCTTTTGGACTATGATTTAGGTGAAATTCTAATAGGATTAATCATGTATAGGATTCTAGAGTAGGTTCTTTTTGGGAAATTGAGCGTCAAGTTAGTAATGGAAGGTGGAAATGCAGTTGTTAGACCTCACATCACGTCCCATCTAGCCTTTAGGAATCTCCAACACAATTGCACTAAATTTTAAACCAATTGCACTAAGCTTTAAGACAATTACATTAAGTACTCCTACACTGACTACTTATATCTCACACCTAGAAGTAGGAGAGGGGATGTGTCCACTAGTTGGACCTAAGAGCAATCTTAAAATAGCCACACACACACAAGTCATTCTTTCCTAGAATTCTATGTGGCTTCTAGCACAAATCAATAAGAAATCCATGTTTTTAAGCACAAACCACAAAAAAAATTATGAGAAATAGATATAAGTAGAAAAAATCATCATAAAATTAAATTATTGTGTTTACAAGTTACTTTCCCCCAACATGGTATCAAAGTTACATTTTAGCCCTAAACAGTCGACATAGAAGTTCTTATCTACTCATAGAACTAAAAAGAACAAAAGAAGAAGAAGTAGATAGAAGAGTAGCCCAGGAATCTTGTGGAAGAACTCTTAGTCTTTATTTCCAACATCTATAGCAAGCCATTTTCTCTCCTTGGTGGATGGAAAGAATGGAATGGAAGATTGAAGTGGTCAAAATCCTAGAAAATTGGGGTTTTGAGTTAGGGGATGGTGGAATGAGGTTAAGTTAGATGGGAGTAGGAGAGAGCTGCTTGAATTCACTAGTAGGTGGCAATGAATGCAAAAGGGTGGCTAAGAGTGGGTTGAGAGTGGGTAACATCATGCTTCATCTTCCACCCAAGTATACATAGGTGGTAGGGAAGTTCTAGGTCAAGTGAGGGTATAATGGGTAAAATAGTGCACACAAATAGCAGGGTTTTGGTGGTAGCACAACCATGATAGATAGACCTTTGTGGTGGATAGAGGGTCGAACAGTTGTGCTAGGATGGAATGAGTGTACTGAGGAATGAGTGGAGGTTATAGTTAAAGATCAGAGTTACATGCTTGGTAGAACTACCATATTGGCCAACATGCTCTTGGTGGGATCTAGGTAGAACAAAGTGTGGGACACCACACCCAATTTGGGACGAGGGACAGTTAGTTGTTTTGATTGCCACAAGCCTATTGGAGTCTTGGTAACACGACTGTGGTAGCTGGCATGACCATTATAGGGGCTCCTTGGCACTCTAGTACTGGCTAGCACTGTTGTTGTGTAAAGTTGATGGAGCTTCTTCTCAACTTGGAATTTACTATGATTTCTTCTAAGTATCACAACTGTTTCGTGTCACTATGACCATGTTGGGGGCTTTACTTGATCTTTGAGCTTTGAACTTTGTTATCTATGGACATTTTAGCTTTTGCTCAACATTTATCCACTAGGAGTATGAGAGGGGAGCTCTAGGACCTTATTGGGACTCCTCCATGAGTGGAGGAATCCTCGGATCCTCCTCCTCTCCCATCCATCCAAGGCATGATACAATACTTGAAAATCATGCAAATAATGTCCAGAAGTGCATTTCTAGAAAACCATTTATTAAGGGAAATAACTTGCATTCTAACATGTATATGTAATTAGAGTACAAGAAGACACAAAATGAAGCACTAAAATAGGGTTGAAACACAACCTTAAACTTAAAATATACTTGTCCTTAAGTAAGATAAAACTTAATCTCTCTTTCAATTCATTGAAGAAAAATATGAAAAAAATGCAATCACTTTGATGTTCATTGACCAAAGTGTGTTTATATGTGACATTAGGCATAGAATACACTACTCTCTATTCATTTTCTATTTACATGTTTGATTCAAGAGTGGAGTACAAGCACATCGAATATGGAATACCAATCACACATGTAAGTGATACACTTTTTACGAAAATCTAGATAAACTATATCATGCATGGCATACATACAAATCATTAAATTTGCTATATCACTTTCTAGAACTACACAATATACTTCACTTCACTTCACTTCTCCTGACCCACTTGGCTTGTGTAGGGGTGTGAGGGCTAGAGTAGATTTTTCCTATATCTACTAATAATAAAAATAGAAGAAAGGGTTGTGGAAGAAAGTGGAGTGATATAACATAGGAGAACTCGTCTTTTTATTTTATTTTCTTGGAAGGATATTACTTTGATCCATTCCTTTTTCCTTTTTTTTCTTCCCCATATGCAAGGAGGGAGTATGCTAACAAGAGTGAAGTGGGTGATAAATATATGACCACCCCCATTTTAAGAGGCTACTCAAGGCTAATATGTGCACTTTTGGCATGTTTTCATGAGGCGGGGAGTTAAGGAGATGGTAGAATAAATATCAGGTCAAAGAGGGCCCATGGGTGGTGAGGATCCATGTAAGATTTCATCCAAGCAAGTTTATCCATGAAACATGCAACAAACATATATGCCATGCATAGAATGAGAAATATGGTAGATTACACCCTTTTCACATGAAATGAATAATACCAAGTGCTCAAGGCTTGCAAGAATCACACTTTAATAAAAAAAATCAACTACTTGTGAGAGGATTGGAGCACTTGGACAAGTCCATCATGGAATTTATTTGACCAAAACATGAAAAACTAGATGCATTGTTCCATTTTAATCATGCACATCACAATAAGTAGAGATTTAGCTGAAATACCCCATTATGAAAGTAGATTCAAGCTGGGACAAAATTGGTCAAAATGGTATGAACTTGTCTTGAATTGCATGCAAACCTACGCTGATGAGCAATAAGAAACAAACAAGAAAATTGTAGCTAAAAACACACAAAATTTACCAAAAATATACCTGAGATGCAATGCATGGCTTGGAATGGCATGAAAAGCAAAATTTTTGAAAAATTATGTAAAAATGCATGAAATTAAATATGTGATATCCATGTATGCAAGAAAGCACACAAAGTATGGATGGACAAGTATAGTAGTAGGATTTTTGTTTCATAATCTCTCAGAAATGTTAAAACATGGACAAACTTAATATAATGCCCGAGCTGTACGTCGGGGCCTAAGGTGATTAATAATGTAAAACCAACTTGATACAATGTCTATCATTTTCACAAAGTTGAGTTAGGGCAGTGTTGACTTATCAGCTTTGGTCATTTTGTTAGTTGTTCAACCAAAACTAAAGAAACTGAACAAAACTCCACCATATACCCACCTTGGCTATCTTCTCATACTTAGGCAGAGACGAAGATAAGCACGATCAATTATAAAAGGGAGTGTCGAAGAGGGAATGCGAGGAAGGGTGTGCATTTGTTTATGGGATGATTGAGCATCTTGGTGTATGCACTATTAGGCAATCGAATAGTAAGTTCAGTAGGGATACCTTTTAGTTTTCATTTCTATGTATAATCTCTACTTCCCTTCTATTGGATGTAACAATTTACTTAATCAATAACTGGTTCCTAGCTATAAGACTCTTAAGTATATGGGGTGAACATAAGGTCTTATGGTTATTCAGAATAATATTTTCAAAAATCCGCAGTCAAATATTCTTATGGAGTATGGGCCAACAATACGTAAAAAGTTGTGTATTTTTCAATTGATAAATATATCTTATGGGTAGTAGCTATTGTATATGAAAACTAAAAAGATAACTAGTTGTCAGATAACTTGTGAACAAATTTTATTCTTGTTCATTGTTTTTTGTGTGAATGCCATAATGAATTTGAAGTAGGATAATGTTGTCTTTATTCCTAGACTTCATGTCGATACAAATTCTAAACTTCTCCACCACTCAAAGAAACCTTGAAGAACATTATATCAAAGGTACTAACGTGTTGAGGGTAATGACACATAGTTTGAGTGACGCAGTTGGGATTTGTCCTTCCCATATATTGAGAGTGATATCTTACTTTTCTTGATGAAAGGAACTAACATGTATGGAATTTTGGCATTAGTACTGATAGGCATATTGTGTTTAATGAGTGTGACCCAAGAGAGGCACCCCTCACTACTAAATTGAATGGATGGAAATGTTCCCAATGTCAAACACTAACATAAATTTTAGGAAGGATTGTAATCCAATAAATGCATCATCTTTTTAAATTAAACAAACCATCAACAAAAGAAGAAAGTATTGAGAGTATTACAATTTTTCAAAATTGCATGGGTAGCACCCACATTGTTGAATACATGAAGGAAGAAAGAATAATGGCAATATGCATGTCATGGTCAACATGGTCAATTCTTCCTTGTCCTTCACCTAAAAGGTTGGAAGTAGATCCCAGAAAAGAAGAAATTATGTAAACCTCCACAAATTTCCAGTATGCACATGTAAATTAAAATCGGGCAATACAAAGGAGAAGGGACAACTGTCAACATAGAAAGTTCCTAACAAGTGAGAAAGAGATGAAATACTCCAAATGCATATTAATAGAAATTAATCAGTATTAGGTACAAGAGCAGTTCATATTTTGTCTTTAATTACTATATTGTTTACATCTATGAAATCATGTGGTTTATTATGAAATACTAGAAAGAGATCAGAAAATGCTCATCACATCATGACCAAACATAATGTGCATCGTCACCCAAGATAAGACAAAAAGGACTTCACCACCTCAAACAATGGACATCATAATAAAAAGATAGAGAAGATGCATCAATACCCAACTCAAAAATAAAGAAATAATGAGCATCACTACCCATTTACCTACAAAATGGTATCATCACAAAATTCTTAATATCTACTAATGAGCATCATGTACATGAGAACATGCATCATTGCCCAATTCCCCAAAATAGACATGAGTATCGCATTCAAATCAAAGGTTATATATGTAATGGGGATACCCATCCAACAAGGAGCAGTGGGGTTCACAATCCAATTACTTATTATAGGTTACCAAGTATGTCCATTATAAAAGAAGTACACATAGCAGGCATCACTACCTAAAATGTTAAAGTTAATTGCAAATATAAATGTCAACATAAATGCATACATAATAAAAAGGAATCGAGATCTAGATTTTATTATATTTATCACAAAGGAATCGATTCTAGGGTTACCCTAGAAGAAAAGAATGCAACCTTAGAAAATAAGCAAAGTCCGGAGTCACCTTCATAGAAGGCTTAGGCTGTGGTGATGGTGAAGCCTGTTGACAACCCTCATGCTAGTAAGGATGAGGATGCCAAAACTAACACTCAATGTCATATGACTCCTCACCAGAATTTTACTCTATCAGGTGCATAAGCAAAGCTAAATTGTCAAATCATCTACTTCAACAATGAAAAGAAGTACAAAAATATAAAAATTGGTGAATAACACACCAAATGTTGAGAACTCCTTAAGAGAACATTAATGGCTAACAAAAGTGGTATAGACACAATATATACACATTATAATTCACTTGGAAACCCATAGGTGCGTGTGCGGAATGCACACACTAGTCTTTCAAATCTGTAATACCTAATAATTGGACATGCTTATAATACTTCAAGGACTATGGGAAGGTGGCAAGTTAGGGTTTGATACTTAGGGAGGGGGTCACTAGAGCTTAGTTAGTTTTGGATTGGTTCCTAAAGCAATGTCTAGGGTTTAAGGTTTTGGTTTTGGTTTGGTTTGATTGCACTAAGACGTCAAAAAAGCAATTAAGGGTAAGAAAATGCTGATGCCAATGTTTACCCTAGATAATTTTATTCTAATTAAAAAATAGATAAGTAAGAAAAGAGACAATCTACACTAAACTAGCAATTAGAAATTAAGGCAAGCAAGAACTAAGATAACACTAACACTACACTATCTAAGAGGTCTTAACTACAAACCTAGAGGAAGGCTAGCTAGAGACTAACAAGAACTCGCACAAGCAAGCATAGGAGTGCACTAACTATACTAACAAGACCTAATTATTAAGAACAAGGATATTAACTAAGAAGGAAAGTAAATCAAGTAACTAGGAAATAATTGACTAGAAAGAGAGCAATTTGGGTTCTAAATCAAGTTATAGAGGTGTGGTCTATTTGGGGGAATGTGACTAGGATCTAGGTTGGGGCTCAACATGCAAACTATATTGATTCATTTAGATTGTTAAACCAAACAACAAGATATGTGCTACAAAATTACCCTAAACTACGAGTAGGATATGGGTGGAGTAAGGTGTGTGAAGGGGAGCTACACCCTAGCACACCCTATCCAACCTTACCAGACTCTTATGGACTATGATTTAGGTGAAATTCTAATTGGATAAATCAAGTATAGGATTCTAGAGTAGGTTCTTTTAGGAAAATTGAGGGTCAAGGTAGTAATGGAAGGTGGTAATGAGGTTGTTAGACCTCAGATCATCTCCCATCTAGCCTTTAGAAATCTCCTAGAGAATTGCACTAAATTTTAAACCAATTGCAGTAAGCGGTAAGACAATTGCATTAAGTACTGCTACATTGACTACTTATATCTCACACCTAGAAGTAGGAGAGGGTATGTGTATGTGGTAAGATAGGGTTCTAGTTAGGGATCTACTAGTTGGACCTAAGAGCAATCTTAAAATAGCCACACACATGCAAGCCATTCTTTCCTAGAATTCTAGGTGGCTTCAAGCACAAATCAACAAGAAATCCATGTTTTTAAGCACAAACCACAAAAAAAATAATGAGAAATAGATATAAGTAGCAAAAATCATCATAAAATTAAATTATAGTGTTTACAAGTTACTTTCCCCCAACATGGTATCAAAGTTACATTTTAGCCCCAAACAGCCGACATAGGAGTTCTTATCTACTCATAGAATTAAAAAGAACATAAGAAGAAGAAGTAGATAGAAGAGTAGCCCTAGAATCTTGTGGAATCACTCTTAGTCTTTATTTCCAACAGCTATAGCAAGCCATTTTCTCTCCTTGGTGGATGGAAAGCAGGGAATGGATGATTGAAGTGGTCAAAATCCTAGAAAATTGGGGTTTTGAGATAGGGGATGGTGGAAAGAGGTAAAGTTAGATGGGAGTAGGAGAGAGATCCTTAAATGCACTAGTAGGGCAGTGTTGACTTATCAGTTTTGGTCATTTTGTTAGTTGTTCAACCAAAACTAAAGAAACTGAACAAAACTCCACCATATACCCACCTTGGCTATATTCTCATAATTAGGCAGAGGGGAAGATAAGCAATGATCAATTCTAAAAGGGAGTGTAGAAGAGGGAATGCGAGGAAGGGTGTGCATTTGTTTATGCGATGATTGAGCATCTTGGTGTATGCACTATTAGGCAATCGAATAGTGATTTCAGTAGGCATACCTTGTAGTTTTTGTTTCTATGTATATCTCTATTTCTACTCTATTGGATGTAACAATTTTCTTAATCAATAACTGGTTCCTATCTATAAGACTCTTAAGTATATGAGGTGAACATTAGGTCTTATGGATATTCAGAATAATATTTTCCAAAATCCTCAATCAATTATTCTTATGGAGACTGGGCCAAGAATACGTTAAAATTTGTGTATTTTGCAATTGGTAAATATATCTCATGGGCAGTAGCTATTGTATATGAAAACCAAAAAGATAACTAGTTGTCAGATAACTTGTGAACAAATTTTATTCTTGTTAATTTTTTTTTGTGTAAATTCCATAATGATTTTGAAGTAGGACAAGGTTGTCTTTATTCCTTGACTTCATGTCGATACAAATGCTAAAATTCTCCACCACTCAAAGAAACCTTGAAGAATATTATATCAAAGGTACTAACGTGTTGAGGGTAATGACACATAGTTTGAGTGACGCAGTTGGGATTTTCCCTTCCCATATATTGAGAGTGATATCTTACTTTGGTTGATGAATGGAACTAATATGTATGGAATTTTAGCATCAGTACTCATAGGAAAATCATGTTTAATGAGTGTGACCCAAGAGAGGCACCCCTCACTACTAAATTGAATGGGAGGAAATGTTCCCAATGTCAAACACTAACATAAATTTTAGGAAGGATTGTAATGAAATAAATGCAACATCATGTTAAATTAAACAAACCATCAACAAAATAAGAAAGTATTGAGAATATTACAATTTTTCAAAATTGCATGGGTAGCACCCACATTGTTGAATACATAAAGGAAGAAGCAATAATGACAATATTCATGTCATGGTCAACAAGGTCAATTCTTCCTTGTCCATCACCTAAAAGGTTGGAAATAGATCACAGAAAAGAAGAAATTATGTAAACCTCAACAAAGTGCCAGTATGCACATGTAAATTAAAATTGGGAAATACAAAGGAGAAGGGACCACTGTCAACATAGAAAGTTCCTAACAAGAGAGAAAGAGATGAAATACTCCAAATGCATATTAATAGAAACTAATCAGTATTAGGTATAAGAGCAATTCATATTTTGTCTTTAATTACTATATTGTTCACAGTTATGAAATCATGTGGTTTATTACGAAATACTAGAAAGAGATCAGAAAATGCTCATCACATCATGACCAAAAATAATGGGCATCATCACCCAAGATAAGACAAAAAGGGCTTCACCACCTCAAACAATGGACATCATCATAAAAAGATAGAGAAGATGCATCAAACCCAACTCGAAAATAAAGAAATAACAAGCATCACTACCCATTTACCTACAAATGGTATCATCAAAAAATTCTTAATATCTACTAATGAGCATCATGTACATGAGAACATGCATCATTGCCCAATTCCCCAAAATAGACATTAGTATGTCATTCAAATCAAAGCTTATATATGTAATGGTGATACCCATCCAACAAGGAGCACTGGGGTTCAAAATCCAATTACTCTGTTGTAGGTGACCAACTATGTCCATTATAAAAGAAGTACACACAGCAGGCATCACTACCCAAAATGTTAAATTTAATTGCAAATATAAATGTCAAGATAAATGCATAAATAATAAAAGGGAATCAAGATCAAGATTTTATTATATTTATCATAAAGGAATCGATTCTAAGGTTACCCTAGAAGAAAAGAATGTAACCCTAGAAAATCAGCAAAGCCCAGAGTCACCTTCATTGAAGGCTTAGGCTGTAGTGATGGTGAAGCCTGTTGACAACCCTCATGCTAGTAAAAAATGAGGATGCCAAGACTAACACTCAGTGTCATATGACTCCTCACAAGAATTATACTCTATCAACTGCATAAGCAAAGCTAAATTGTCAAATCAGCTGCTTCAACAAAGAAAAGAAGTACAAAAATATAAAAATTGGTGAAGGGCACACCAAATGTTGAGAGCTCCTTAAGAGAACATTAATGGCTAACCAAAGTGGTATAGACACAATAAATACACATTATAATTCACCTGGATACCCACAGGTGTGTGTGTGGAATGCACACACTAGTCTTTCAAATCTATAATACCTAATAATTGGACATGCTTATAATACTTCAAAGACTCACCCGTAAGCACACAAGTTGTATCATAGTATGGGAAGGTGGCAAGTTAGGGTTTGATCCTCGGGGAGAGGGGGGTGCACTAGAGATTAGTTAGTTTTGGCTAGGTTCCTAAAGCAATGTCTAGGGTTTAATGTTTTGGTTTATGTTTGGTTTGATTACACTAAGACGTCAAACAAGAAATTAAGGATAAGCAAATGGTGATACCAATGTTAACCTTAGATAATTTAATTCTAATTAAAAAAATAGCTAAGTAAGAAAAGAGACAATCTACACTAAACTATCAATTGGAAACTAAGGCAAGCAAGAACTAAGATAACACTAACACTACACTATCTAAGAGGTCTTAACTAGAAACCTAGAGGAAGGCTAGCTAGAGACTAATAAGAACTAGCACAAGCAAGCACAGGGGTGCACAAACTATACTAACAAGACCTAATTATTAAGAACAAGGAAATTAATTAAGACGGAAAGTAAATCAAGTAACTAGGCAAGAATTGACTAGAAAGAGAGCAATTTGGGTTCTAAATCAAGTTATAGAGGTGTGGGCTATTTGAGGGAATGTGACTAGGATCTAGGTTTGGGCTCAACATGCAAACTATATTGATACATTTAGATTGTTAAACCAAACAACAAGATATGGGCTACATAATTACCCTAAACTATGAGTAGGACATGGGTGGAGTAAGGTGTGTGAAGGGGAGCTACACCCTAGCACACCCTATCCAACCTTGCCAGACTCTTTTGGACTATGATTTAGGTGAAATTCTAATAGGATAAATCAAGTATAGGATTCTAGAGTAGGTTCTTTTAGGGAAATTGAGGGTCAAGGTAGTAATGGAAGGTGCAAATGAGGATGTTAGACCTCACATCACCTCCCATCTAGACTTTAGGAATCTCCAAGCCAATTGCACTAAATTTTAAACCAATTGCACTAAGCTTTAAGACAATTGCATTAAGTATTGTTGCACTAACTACTTATATCTCACACTTAGAAGTAGGAGAGGGGATGAGTATGTGGTAAGATAGGGTTCTAGTTAGGGATCCACTAGTTGGACCTAAGAGCAATCTTAAAATAGCCACACACATGCAAGCCATTCTTTCCTAGAATTCTAGGTGGCTTCAAGCACAAATCAACAAGAAATCCATGTTTTTAAGCACTAACCACAAAAAAATTAAGAGAAATAGATATAAGAAGGAAAAATCATCATAAAATTAAATTATTGTGTTTACAAGTTACTTTCCCCCAACATGGTATCAAAGTTACATTTTACCCCAAACAGCCGACATAGAAGTTCTTATCTACTCATAGAACTAAAAAGAACAAAAGAAAAAGAAGTAGATAGAAGAGTAGCCTTGGAATCTCATGGAATCACTCTTAGTCTTTATTTCCAATAGCTATAGCAAACCATTTTCTCTACTTGGTGGATGGAAAGTAGGGAATGGAAGATTGAAGTGGTCAAAATCCTAGAAAATTGGGGTTTTGAGTTAGGGGATGGTGGAATGAGGTAAAGTTAGACGGGAGTAGCAGAGAGCTCCTTGAATGCACTAGTAGGTGGTAGTGAATACAAAATGGTGGTTAAGAGTGGGTTGAGAGTGGGTAACATCATGCTTCATCTGCCACCCAAGTATACATGGGTGGTAGGGAAGCTCTAGGTCAAGTGAGGGTATAATGGGTAAAAAAGTGCACACAAATAGCAGGGTTTTGGTGGCAGCACAACCATGATAGATAGTCCTTTGTGGTGGATAGAGGGTTGAACAGTTGTGCTAGGATGGAACAAGTGTAATGAGGAATGAGTGGAGGTTATAGTTAAAGATTACAGTTACATGCTTGGTAGAACTACCATATTGGCCAACATGCTCTTGGTGGGATCTAGGTAGAACAAAGTGTGGGACACCACACCCAATTTGGGAGGAGGGGCAGTTAGTTTTACTGATTACCACAAGCCTATTGGAGTCTTGGTAACATGACTGTGGTAGATGGCATGACCATTCTAGGGGCTCCTTGGCACAATATTACTAGCTAGAACAGTCATGGTGTAAAGTTAATGGAGCTTCTTCTCAACTTGGAATTTACTATGAATTTTTCTGGGTATCACGACCATTTCGTGTCACTATGACCATGTTGGGGGCTTCACTTGATCTTTGAGCTTTGAATTTGTTATCTATGGACATTTTAGCTTTTTCTCAATCTTTATCCACTAGGAGTATGTTAGGGGAGCTCTAGGACCTTCTTTGGACCACTTAATGGGTGGAGGAATCCTAAGATCCTCCTCCTCTCCCATCCATCCAAGGCATGATACAATACTTGAAAATCATACAAATAATGTCCAGAAGTGCATTGCTAGAAAACCAATTATTAAGGGAAATAACTTGCATTCTAACATGTATATATGTAATTAGAGTACAAGAAGACACAATGAAGCACTAAAATAGGGTTGAAACACCACCCCAAAATTAAAATATACTTGTCCTTAAGTATGATCAATCTTAATCTTTCTTTCAATTCATTCAAGAAAAATATGGAAAAAAATGCAATCACTTTGATGTTCATTGGTCAAAGTGTGTTTATATGTGACATTAGGCGTATAATCCACTACTCTCTATTCATTTTCCATTTACATGTGTGATTCAAGGGTGGATCACAAGAACATCGAATATGGAATACCAATCACACATGTAAGTGATGCAATTTTTACGAAGATCTAGATAAACTATATCATGCATGGCATACATACAAATGGTTAAATTTTCTACATCACTTTCTAGAACTACATCATATACATCACTTCACTTCTCATGACCCACTTGGCTTGTGTAGGGGTGTGTGGGATAGAGTAGATTTTTCCTATCTCTAGTAATAACAAAAATAGAAGAAAGGGTTGTGGAAGGGAGTGGAGTGATATAACATAGCATAACTCATCTTTTTCTTTTCTTTTCTTGGGAGGATATTACTTTGATCCATCCATTTTTCCTTTTTTTTCTTCCCTATATGCAAGGAGGGAGTATGCTAACAAGAGTGAAGTGGGTGATAAATATATGACCACCCCAATTTTCAGAGGCTACGCAAGGCTAATGTGTGCACGTTTTGCATCTTTTCATGAGGCGGGGAGTTGAGGAGATGGTAGAATAAATATCGGGTCAAAGAGGGCCCATGGGTGGTGAGGATCCATGTAAGATTTCATCCAAGAAAGTTTATCCATGAAACATGCACCAAACAGATATGCCATGCATAAAACGAGCAATATGGTAGATTACACCCTTTTCACATGAAATGAATAATACCAAGTGCTCAACCTTGCAAGAATCACAATTTAATAAAAAACCAACTACTTGTGAGAGGCTTGGAGCACATGGACAATTCCATCATCGAATTTATTTGACCAAAAACATGAAAAACTAGATGCATTGTCCCATTTTAATCATGCACATCACAATAAGTAGAAATTTAGCTAAAATACTCATTATGAAAGTAGATTCAATATTGGGCGAATGTGGCCAAAATTGTATGAACTTGCCTTGAATTGCATGTAAACCTACGTTGATGAGCAATAAGAAACAAACAACAAAATTGTAGCTAAAAACACAAAAAATTTACCAAAAGTATACCTAAGATGCAATGCATGGCTTGGAATGGCATGAAAAGCAATTTTTTTGAAAAATTATGTAAAAATGCATGAAATCAAATATGTGATATCCATGTATGCAAGCAAGCACACAAAGTATGGATGGACAAGTATAGTAGTAGGGTGAGGTGCACAAATTCGTGGTAGAAATTCTCCAAGAGGGGGGATCTCAAGGTTTCCCATGAGCAGGGTAGAGTCGCCTTGGCCATTCTAAGTAAAATGGTCATTTTGACTTTCCAACACTATGACTATTATGTGAAGAACGACTATTATAACCTCATTTTTCAATACATGTAATGAGATTTGTAAACCTCTTTTGAATGAATATATAAGACCAATGTGTGATTTCATGGTTGTTTTTGCATGAATTTTGTTTCTAATGGCCTTGCATGCTTTCTTGATGGGCCTTACAGGCCATTAAGCCCATTTGAGAGAAAAATGAAAAGAAATGAAAAAGGGAATTCCATGTAATAAAAGAATATAAGGGAATAATGGAATAATATAAGATAATAGTTGAAAGTGATAAAAAGGCTAGAAAATAATTTCCCATGATAAGTTTTCGTACTATAAAAGATCCTTGGGGTTCAAGGAACCCAAGTAAATAGAATAATAGCCAAGGAAATAAAGAATATGTGGGAAATACCATTAAATAAGGGATAATGTGAAACTGGAATAAAGGGGCACGTTTCCTTGGATAATAACTCCTATTTTTGCACAATTGGAGATAAACACATGAACGACTTTCCTTTAAAAATTGAGGCCAAAAGGGCTTATGGATTAGGAGTTATTAATTTTCCAAATTAATTCCTAAAAATAGAGTTTCCTTGGAAATTTAAGGAATTCTTTCCTTTTGGTTTTGAACGCGGATAATATTAAACGTTGGATCTAAATCCAACGGATCGGACTCATCGTCCAGAGTCCCACTGGGACGCGGACTGTAGCACAGTTACAGAAAGGGGAAACTCTCCCCATCGTTTTCTCACGATCCAGCGCTTATGTGCTTGTGGAAACTTCCTCATTGAGTCCGGGCGTGAAAAGCGGACCTTCTCGACCCTACTTTGTGGGGTTCTCGTTGCCTATTCATGAAACGCCCAATTGGGCTAGGGGTCAGTTAGCGGCGGGGTTTAGAAAACCCTAGAAGAGTCCCCCCATGCCCTATATAAAGGACACCACATGGTCCCTCGCTTCTTAGCGATCTCCAACGGCATAACCTCGAATGCCCACACCCTCTCGTCTGTCCAATTCAACCCGCACCGGCGAGAACTCCTCCTTGCTCCACCGTGGCTCGAGCGGTAAAGAAGGAGAGGAAGACGACGCGCAGGCGTCGTTGGATTCTGGCGCATCGTGATCCCGGCAGGATCTAACGGCTCAAGGCAGCGATCGCTTAAGTGAGGCGCCTGCAACCCTGTGCGTTCGATTGCGATCCGACGACCACAGCAAGAAGCGACGGCCGCTTGCAGGGACTAGTGGAGGCCTTCGACGCGGAGCGTCGGATCAACGCAGGCACACCGGCGCATAGATCAAGCGGCTACCGAATTTTCGGTATTTGTTTCTCTCTGCCAAATAATTCAGAAAAATACTTTTCCTTGCTAAAATTATAGTAATTGCTAGGATTCTCGGATAAAGAAAAGTTATATACGAAAGTTGTATAGAACAATACGAGGAATCCAATAAAAATAGATTGATAACCCAGTTCTGTATGTTTTGCAAAAGTACTTTAATTTGTTAATAAAGTGTATTAAGAATTGGTGAGAAACCTTAATTGCATGATTAAAGTGTATTTTGGTAAATCAATAGATCAAACTGATAAGTTTAACTTTGCTAATGATAAAGGTGATATGATTATCAGTTTGAATGCAAAAGTAATTTAATGGTTAGAAAGCATTCCAAATCATTTAGAAACCCTAATTACATGGAAAAGGTGTTTCTTTGTAACCTAATGGGTTGAATAAAAGGATAGCAACATGTTTATTAATAATATGAAGTTTTAAACCGTTTTAATTGCAAATGTGCCTAAATTAGGGTTTATGTCTAAAAAGGGAAGATAATGTACATGAAAACCCTAATTTAGGATTAAAGAAAAAGGGAACCTTGTTATCCTAGTAATTTGTTAAATAATGACCCTAAAATTATTAGGAATATTAAAAGGAGGTAATTTAAAGGTTTTAGGTGAGTTTGATGAATTAGGGTTCATAGCAATTGAAAATGAAAGCAAAACCATAGTTTTGAGAAAAACCCTAAAATTGAATAGAAACCCTAAGGGACATAATGATGTTGGATAAATATTAATAAAAGTAAATTTGTACTTTTATTTCAGGGTTTCTGTGCCTTGCTTGCTAAATTGGATTTTCTCTTTCATCATTCTTGATTCTATATCTGAAACTGCAATAAGAGGTATGTGGTTACGCTTATGGCTATACCGCTTAGTTTTCCGAGGTTTTACCGATGTTTCCCTAAATGTGTGAAATAACTGTTGGATGATTTAAATCCTGTATTTATAAAGTGGCTATGGATATCATAATGATTATAGATGTATGACTAGCTAGATCCGAGTCCACCCATGTGGCTATGTCAAGGCTAAGGATATCCTAGAGCAAGGTTTAGGGTATCATGAGTCAGAAATTGGGCTACACATGAGTAGTGCCATGAGACTCTTAGCATACCATGAGTTAAGGAGTGGGCTACCCACGGGTAGTGCCATGTGACTCAGCCCTAGAAATTGATTCACCTATTGGGTGAAGTCATGAGGGGTAAAATGGGAATCTACCATAAGGGAGGTAGTATCCAGGTTCACTGCAGGGACAGCGCAGGGGATAGGGTACACGTGGATCGTGTAGTCATACTTAAAACGTAATATTGTTTGTTAATTGATAATTGGATGCAATAATTGTTACGGATAATTGCACGATTAGTGAATCCCCCACATACCAGCTTTGGCTGACCGACATTTTGTTTGTCGGCGTTTTAGGTACAAAACAAAAAGGACAAACAATAATCCGTCATATTGTGAAATACACTAATTAAAGTCCAAGGAGGATTTGTTAGTTAGCCAGAGGTCTGGATAGAAGTATTAGTGTTCCAAATTTTCAAAAGTATGCAAAAGTTTTATTTATTACAGCTTTTCAGTTTAGTATAGTAGAATTTATTAATTGTTATCAATTAATTACTGAACCTTGGTCCGGAATTTATGTGTGCGGCTTCGACCTCTCGGTTTCCCTCAAGTGGGGGTTATCGGGAGGTGGGGTCGTAACAACGACCATGTTGGTCATCTTCCTGTAGCTATTCTACTGATTTCCTAATTTCTCGTCAATCTTGATCTTCTCTTTGGCTGGATCATGTATGCATCATCCTTCCTCCAATGTACCTATTTTAATCATTATTCACTAACAAAAAAACCATCAAGTATAATGTGTGTTTGTGTGTGTATGTTTCTTGGAAAAAAATTATAACAAAATTGAGTTTTTGAGAGTAATTATCTCAAACTAATGTGGATTGTGTTTGACTAGCACTAAGTTTATTGCCTTCAGCCACACTTCAATGTTCTTCCATTCATCCCTCATTTACAAGAAAGGTGCTCCCATCATCATCATCATCATCGATAGTTCCGTCAAAATATTTCTCCACATGATCTTCAACCCCTTTGGGATCATCATAATAGATCTCACAACAATGGTCCTCATTAACAAAAACTTTCATCTCAGTCAAAATAATACCCTTGGGTAGCTTCCCTCTTATCTTTTTCTTGAAGGTGTACATACCCTTATGGAACTTCACATAGGTTGGGGTTTTCTTGATGGTGTCAAGCAATGGTGTAGTCACCTTTATCCACATTAAGACATTCACAATTTTCATATTATACTCCTATCTTCCCCTTGAGGAAGGGGTCTTCTAGGACATCTTAGAGATGGGGCTCAATCATATTGAAAACTTGAGAACCTTGAAATATCACATTAGGATGTCTTGGATCATAGGTTGGGGCAATTGGTGGTGTCATCTTGAACAATGGTGGGACACATGGTATTATCTTCTCAACAATCAATGGGATACTTGGTGTTACCTTCTCAAATAATGGTGGGATAGCAGGTATTCTAGTGACCTGACAGTCTCACACAATGGTGGGGCACTTGGTATTATCATCTCAACATAAGGTGGAACAGATGATATTATCCTTTCAAAAACCAGTGGGACATTTGGCGTTATCTTCTCAAATAATGGTGAGACATAGATTTTTTGGTAGGAACTTTCATAGAATGATGGGACAACATGATTTTTTGGTGCTCTTGACACCCTCACAAGAACTTTTCATCAATGATTTTCTATCATGATCTTTGGCCATTTTCTCCTTGCCCTTAATGTATTTCTATACAAGCATGTTACCTAATATTACCGACACCATGTTCACTTTCTCATGGGGGGAGGGAGAGTTCATGATGATGGTGGTGGCCTTTGGTGTGGTGGGTTAGGCTTTTAGAGGATGTAGGGCGGTTGTTTATGGTGGTGGCTATTGTGGAGGTTGTTGGTATTGAGGTGGTGGTTGGGTGTACTGAGATGGTGGTTGTTGGGTGTATTGGATGTTGAATGGAGGTTGTGGTGGTGAAAGAGCATATGGTTTAGGTGGTCCTCTATATTGTTAGAAGGTTGTCACTTTCCCTTGTTTTGGCACATAGGAGCCTTGAGGAACATTTATGGAACCAACTATCATTGTTTGGGTTGGTCATGGTTTGGGTCAAAAGTGTCCCCTTCTCATGATGGCCTAGTGAAAGATAAATATCATCCAACCTTTGCTAAAGCCAGCTAATGGTTTTCCCATGGGAGGACACATCCTCCTTAACTTAATCAAGATTCCTCAATCATTCAAGTACTTCCTCTTCAAATCCTAAACCATTTATTTGCCCTTGATCCCCTTATTTCTTCCATGTCAAATTTATATGATTTATCCATTTGGGGATGTAGGAGTTTGACATACAACCTTGGTTGTTTCGTCTACAATAGGATTGTAGATCTTGAACTTCCTTACAAAGAGCCTCCACAAAGTCGGTTGAGTCTATAAAGACCCCCCCACGTGATTCTTCATTAGATTCATTATTTCTGCCAAAATCATTTGTGGATTGGAGTCATCTTTTTGGTAAAGGGGTGAAGCTACACCATTTCAATAACAATTTATATCCACACTATAAGCACGGTGACATAAGTTTTCAACCAAGTTGACAAAAAGGGATCATAATTCTTCTGGGTGCTTGGACATGAAATCTCCACCACAATATGAGTCAACCCTAATTTGAACCATTTTAGAAATACTAGTGTATAAATATTAGATTAACTTCCAGATGGGTATTCCACGATGTGGGAAATCTTGTAGTAGCTTTTCTAATAACTCCCAAGTTTCATGAAATTGCATGTTATCCCTTCATCTGAATGAAGTGATGTGTCTTCACATTTAAACCAGTGTAGCAATTGGGTAGAACTTCTTCGTAAAGTCATTTTTCATAGCCTCCCAAGTAACCATTTTCAACTTTGAAAAATACCATTCTTTCACCTTGTCCTTGAGGGAAAGTGGAAACATATCAGGTCGAATTGAGTCATCTATATTAGCATGAATTCGAAAAGTAGAGCATGTCTCCAAGAAGGCATTGATTTGGTGGTAGTTCTCATTCTCAAGTCCATAGAATGTGGGGAGAAGTCCAAGAAGATTAAGTGTATTTAAGAATTTTTAAACAAACATTTGATCCACTCTCATAGAAATAGGAGAAGTGTAATTCTTGGGCATGAAGTAATCATGCAAAGGCTTGGGCGTAAGGAATTATTGCGTCACCCACTCATGGTATTTGTTGTTCTGCATGAGCATCCCTATTTGCCATCTTGGTCTCTTGGTGTTTGTTGGTCTGGTTGTTATGCCTTTTTCTTCATATCTCAGGATCCACTAAGAATGAGTCAAAGAAATTGAACAATGTCCAAACACGCACCAATGTCAACTGCACAAGGCACAACCATACAAAAGACGCCAAGTTAGTAAACAAGTATGCAAAGGTAATAAACAGAATAAAGAATTTAAATTGTGAGGTAGTAGGAAAAGATCAAAGAAAAACTAACTAGTTAGTTTGAGCACCTTTCTTCCCAAAAATGGAGCCAAAAAACTTGGTGCATGTGTGGGATTCACACACTAGGTTTTTCAAATTTATAAGACACTTGAAACACCCTAGTGATCAGACACACTTATAATACTTCGAAGACTAACCCACAAGTGCACGAATTTATATCATAGTGTAGGAAGGTGGCAGTTTAGGGGTCGATCCCTACAGAGAGGGGGCACTAGATTTTAGTTAGTTTTGGATAGGTTCCTAAAGCGGTGTCTAGGGTTAAAGGGTTTGATCTTGGTTGGGTTTAATTACACTAAGGGTTCAAGTAAGAAATTAAGGTTAAGAGAGAGGCAATACTAAAATTAACCCTAAACAATTTAATTGTAGGGTTTAAGGGTTTGATCTCGGTTGAGTTTGATCACACTAAGGGTTCAAATAAGCAATTAAGGGTCAGTGTGACACCCTGATGCCACACGAATGAGATAACTCAAAACAAAGTGCGCATTCAACAACTAAACAACCACATTACCATAAAATCAAGTAAATTAAAAAAAATTCTCACATAACCATGTCAAGTGGAAACATATTACATCATGGTTCTCAACATGTACCATATTACATACTAAGTCAGGTATATACATCTATACATTGGCCAATTAGCACAACATATTACAAAATATTTGTTCACATATACATGCCACTTATATATACAACCATGAAATAATGTACAACGTCTACAAAAGGCATCCCTCCCAGACTTGAGAGTACATGGATGAATCATAGGACTCTACTACAAGACTAGAAACTTATCAAACCTTCAACATCTACTAATCTTCGAGTTGATCACCCTCAACCGCATGATCTCTGCCACGTTGTTGATGACCACCTAAAAAGATGTGGAATTTTATGGGGTGATACCAACGTCCTAGTAAGAGATATAACTCTCAGCCAATGATTAAGGTTACCACCGGTAGAGTATTTTAACATGTTAAACATTATGTGTAGATTCATCTAAATGAATAATTCAAAATGATTACACAAGATTAAGTAGGTTGAACAGATATAACTAATAACCAGAACATCATATGGTTTTAGAAGGAATATGAAGAACATTTATTACAATTAACTTCTCTATCTCATAATAAAATAACTAAGTAATGTTAGAAACAAGGCAAGGGTAAACATCCAATGTGAAGCATGTTTAACACTAAGTTAATATACTTCACAGATGTATTACATCTTTTACCACGCCATGGGGAGTTTGAGTCATACCACTCAAAGTCCAACTGGCCATTGCTTCATCACAATAATTTCCATACAAGATTAAGGAAGAGTCAGACTCTGAGATCTTCTCCATATTTGGTCAGTATGAGTCTGCACCACAGTGAAATATCAGTCAAACTTCCAACAATGACATATAGTCAAGTTGAAAACACCTACTCCGCAATTGGTATAGATCACAACACTAGACACCACAATATGCAAAGAAAAACCTTGCCACTAAGGTAAAACTATAGTTGTCCTTCAACAACATCACATATATAATCACTAAGATACGACTATAGTCGTTCTTGAAACTGAGGGCTAGGTATGACCATATTCATCCTCCCTAAAACTCCTAGGATTTGGATGACAAGCATCCCACACATTCAACAATATGTGATCTGAGTTTCCCTTAGGAATAGTCATTTCACCATCCAGCAAATTCTGACACTAGAATGGATTTGTGGCACGAGGCACTACATGATTAGAGTTTCAATTGATAAATTAAAGCCAATTGGGTATCTTCTAACTATAGGGAAATATGGCTACAGAATAGGCAGTGGAAAAAAAATTTAACTACCATATTCCCCATGAACTAGTCGATCGTGTCAAAAACCATAAGATGGGAAGTATGGTTTTCACAATATACCTGGTCCCGGGGCAAGTCCAACGACATATCCTTGTCATTGTAGATTTGTAGCTGTCTTCTAGTTGCATTGGGACTCATGTGACTACTACGCCTTCTAGTCTACACCACAGACTATAGGTTGACGTTTTCCTCCTAGTAGAAGACAAAAGACTTCATGCCTCTATGTAAGTCCACATGGACCTCCTAGAATTCTTGTCATCCTACCATAACAGACAGAAAGAAGTTGTCCCTCTCATTGGTTTACTAGTGACCAAATTGCTCTCCTACAATTGTTTCTCCCTTGTTATCACTCCCTTTAGCGGGTAGGACTTGCTTGGTCTCTCTATTAGATACCACTACCAGAGAGGACCACAATAGTTAGAGGCAATTGTGTTGTGTTCTGGGAAGCCGACAATACCCCTTTATTTATAGGAGGGGTTAGGGTTTGGGTTCCCAATATGTGTGGGAGTGGAAGGGACCGAAAGATCTTGAATTTTTGCAACCTGTGAGAACTGAATTGGTCAGCCAGTAGTCGAGATGGTCATTCAAAATGCAAGTTGATTGTTTCGCTCAGCCAAACAGTTGTTTTGTAGTTTCCCAATCACACGTAAATTTATCAATTTGTTTCCAATTAATGCTAAACATCAATTCATTGCATCAATAGAATTGAGCGATTGAAACAATCAAACTTTCTCATGAATTTGGAAAGTTACTAGAACCTTCATTTAGCCCAACTGAGCCAACTAGTTGAGCAGTTGAATCGGTCATCTCACTCTACCTGATCCAATTGGTTCACCAAGCAATCCGATCGGTTGGTGCCTATTTCATGCAGGACTTTAGCCAATTCAGTTCCACTCAACCTGTCACTCCAACCAATCATCTCATTGGGCGAGACGGTTGGTTGGCAGTCTAGTCAGTGAATCTTTTGCATGAACTGAATACCTAAAAACTTTTGTAATCAATTCAATCATCACTCATGATTAAACTCCTCTTCTAGGTAAAGACCTATGTGTGTGACCCTATAGGTCCCATGTTACGTTGGCTAAGAATGTCCATAACAACTTATGACATCACAAGCAATGAGTGGTGCCTATTTTCACATCAATGCTACCCAATAAATGGAAAGTTTTTGAACAACTTCAACCTATGATTTGTCTATGATGTTACAGTCTTTGTATAGTTCCTTTGTCACTAATATCCAGATTGAGCTCAAGGCATGGAGTAGTCATCCTATTCAACATTCAATCTTATTTCTTGGACCAGAGCAAATTGTTTGAGATATATGTAGGCTCAATATCATACATTGACTTACATGCACATGGCCATGCATTTCTCAATCTTTCTAATCAAGAGGCCTAGGATATCATGCTCCAAGAGGAGGGATAAATCCCATTTACATTGCTCACAGTCTATCCTCATGTGTCACAGTCACCCAATCATCACATTTATAATAACCTTTATTTCAGAATTATGCTTGATGATGTTAAAACATACCAAATGACATGTGATGAGTGTAGTGACTTCAGGTCTAAGAACTTCAATCACCATCATCAGTATGAGATCTAACTACGACTACCATGGTAATGGATTCCATGTGTCAGACTCATGGTGGGTCTGTCTGATACACTATTCCCTAACATGTATCTGTGTGCTTGGTTTGATATTGACATATCATGCCTAATGAGATTCTATCATCAACAACTCACTCTCTGATCTTATGTGTTACTGTTGTCTATCAACCTTCCACAATAACAACAGATCAAGGACATAATGAGAATGTATATGTATAATCTTAACATTTGTATGATCTCGTAATTCAAGTATTGTACTTGAAAACATACGTCATTGAGTAACATCATTCTCTAGACATTTATAATGTTACATCATTATCTCACAACTGAATTAAATAGATTAAATTAGAAGCTTGCCTTTATTTATTAATCAAATTCTTTACATATTATGCCATTACAATCATCATATGATTGGCTCTGTAGGAATACATACCAATAGACTCCCATTCACACTTAGAGATAATCACCCACAAATCATATTCCAAGTGATCCAACATGTCCATCATGCTTCTACTGTGAAAATGCCTTTGTTAAGGGGTCAGTAATATTGTTCTCAGTTGGTACTCTACAAATATTTACATCTCATCTGTGTACAATCTCTTGAATGATATGGAACCACCTTTGTATGTAATTTGAGTGCTTATGCGATCTGGGTTCCTTAGCTTGTACAATATCTCCATTGTTGTCATAATATAGCTCAATTGCATCATTGATGCTCAGAGCGACCCCAAGTTATGAAATGAACTTCCTGAACCATGCAACCTCCTTTGCCGCATTCGATGCAACAATATACTCAGCCTCTGTTGTAGAATTGGAAATTGTCTCTTTCTTGTAACTCTTCCCGATTATAGCTCTATTGTTGAAACAAAACACAAATCCTGATTGCAATTTGTAATCATCTTTGTCAGTCTAGAATCTTTCATTGATGTAACCTCTTACCACCAACTCTTCCTATCTATCATAGACCAAGAACTAATCCTTGGTCCTTCTCAAGTACTTGAGGATGTTCTTCACGGTTGTCTAGTGAGCATCACATGGATCTGACTAATGAGGATGTTCTTCACGGTTGTCTAGTGAGCATCACATGGATCTGACTAATATCTGTTCATCATGCTCAAGGCATACAAGACGTCTAGACGGGTACCCAACATTGCATACATACTTGATCCAATTACTGAGGTATAAGGAATTAATCTCATGCATTCCCTTTCTTTGTAAGAACTGGGACTTTGAACTTTAGATATGATAACTCCGTGTAGCATGTGTTGGTTTCCTCTCTTTGACTTCTCCAACTCAACCGCTTCAACACTTTGTCAATGTATGTGCTTTGACTTAGTCCAAAAAGCCTCTTGGATCTATCTCTATAGATATTTATCCCCAAGATGTAGGATGATTCTCCTAAGTCTTTCATGGAGTATGTATTTACCAACAATGTCTTTACCTTTTGTAAAGTACATATGTCATTTCCCATCAAAATTATGTAATCTGCATACAATATCAGGAATGTCACTATGATGCCACTAACCTTCTTGTACACACAAGGTTCATATTAATTTTGAATAAAGCCAAACTCTTTGTATGTCTCATCAAAATGAAGATTCCAACTCCAAGATGCTTGCTTCAATTGACAGATTGACCTTTGTATCTTACAGACTTTATTTGCATCCTTTGTATTTTCAAAACCTACAAGTTGTTTCATGTACACATCCTCAAGAAGTTTCTCGTTAAGGAATGCACTTTTAACATCAATCTATCAAATCTCATAGTCATGATAAGCTACAATAGCAAGCATGATCTTGATAGACTTAACCATGGCCACTGGAGAAAAGGTTTCATCATAGTCAGCACCTTGAACTTGTCTAAACCCATTTGCAACCAATCTTCCCTTATAGGTTTGAACTTTTCAATCCATGTTGGTATTCTTCTTGAAGACCCACTTTCACCCTATGGGTTTTACCCCTTGAGATTGATCCACCAAAGTCCATACTTTGTTGATATACATGAATTCCATATCAGACTCTAGTGCCTCAATAGCTTTTAGATAGGTTGTTGGATCATCAACTATGACCAACTCACTGCCATCCTCATTCACAAGATATCCAAATATCTTAGGCTCAAGGTGTGTCCTATTAGATCTATGAGGTACTTGTGTCACTTGAGTAATTTGAGATTCCACAACACCTTATGATTCTATTTGTTCCCCTTGTTCATATATTGGTTTAATGTTTTATTGTTGGACTTCAACCTCTTCGAGTTCCACTTTTCTCCCATTGATTCCTTTGGAAATGAAATCCATATAAAGAATACATCATGCTTGGCAACAAACACTTTGTTGTCAGATAGGGAATAAAATTAATATCATTTTGTCTCTTAGGATATGTAAAAAAATAACATTTATTAGATTTAGGGCCAAGCTTTTCAGAAAATATTCTCTTAACATAAGTTTCTCATCCCCAAATACTCATAAAAGACATATTGGGATGCTTCTCATATAATATATCATATGGTGTCATTTGAACCGACTTAGATGGTACCCAATTTAGTGTAAGCACAACGGTTTTTAGAGCATACCCCCACAAGGTAGTCAGAAGCTCAACTAAACTCATCATCAATCGTACCATATACAGTAATGTGTGATTCCTCCTTTTTGATACAGCATTATGCTAAGGTATTCCAGGAGGATTCCACTGGGATATGATCCCATGGGCTCTAAGAAGATCCTCAAACTCTTAGTTTAAGTATTCTCCACCTCAATTAGAATGAAGTGTCTTAATAACTTTCCCAAGTTGGTTCTGTACTTCATTCATAAACTCCTTGAACCTGTCAAGAGTTTTTGACTTATGTTTCATTAAATAAACATAGCCATACCTACTAAAGTTGTCAGTAAAGGTAATAAAGTGCTAATATCCACCTATAGAGTTTGTTCTAAAAGGTCTGCATACATAAGTATGTATGAGTCATAGTAGATCACTTGCCCTCTCATTATTACCAGTGAAAGGGGTCTTTTCCTTCTTGCCCAACAAACATGATTCACATGTCTCTATTGATTTCAGATCAACATAGTCTACATGACCATCTTTATGGAGTATAGATATATGATTCTCACTCATGTGCCCTAGATGACAATGCCAAAGGTAAGTTTTGTTTGATTTGTTGAGTGTTAGTCTTTTGGTATTAATATTATAAACTTCTATATTTAGATCTTATTAGATCTAGGGCTCTAGAGGGGGTCAATATAGCTTCAAAAATTCTCCCCAGATAAGTTAGACCTTCAAATTATAGAAATCAAAACCAATAGCTTAACAACAATTTGAAGTCCTAACTAAGAATGCATGGAAAGGATGAGAGAAATTGAAACAAGTAATTGGACAAGGTGGTTTAGAGTGGTTCCATTCTCCAAACTAGGTGAGAGTCAATCCACTACCTAGAGAGGTCAACCTCTAGGACTTTGCAATTTGTGTATACTTATATTCCATTCATAAGAGATACAAGGAGACAACCATACATCCAACGATTACCTATTCAAGACAAGAGTTTTCCACCTACACAAGGACTTACCCACTTGTTCAAGATGTCTTCAGCCTTCAACGAGGACTTACCCACACTCACATCAAGTCTTTGGCCTTGAAGGAATTTGCTCACTCTTCTTGAATCTTGGCCTCTCCCTTCTCCTTCACCTGGAGAAGATCTTCACCTCTCCTTCAACCTTGAAGAAGAAAATCAACAACTTCACCTTCACTTAGAGTAGCTTGCTTCACCTTTGCTTCTTTGAGAAAAGGGGTAGAAAAGATTGAATCGAATGAGAGATTTACAAGAACAAGGAAGTAGCTCTCTAACAACTGGCCTAACTCACTCATAATCACAAAATGTTATGTAAATGAGAGAGAGAGAGAAAGAGGCTCAAGGAGTTACAACACACTCATCTATAGCAAGGACTTAGAATAGCATGAATGAGAAAACTTGGAATGAACTCCAAGGGGTCCTATTTATAGTTGGGGGTGTCTCCTTGAGTGTGGGATCAATGAAGGGTGAAATATAGCCATTTTCCAAGTTACAACAGATCTATTCTTTCTCGAAACAACTCACTAATAGTTATAATCACTTTTTCTACATTTTTCGTACAGTACATTCAGTCGAGTTTCAATAAAGATAGCTCGACCGATCCACTAAGTGACAAAGCCAATTTTCTAACTCTCGGTCGAGTTTGTTCTGGAAACCTCGACCGATAAGTTAAAATCAGTTTTACTTAGCTGATCACTTGGTCAAGTTCTCTGAGTGTGCAACTCAACCGATTGGTCTCTCCAGAAAATCCACCATTGGATCGGTCGAGTTTCCAACTCGACCGGTAAACAACTTATGAAAAATTTTCTGAATTGACATTTGAGTGATCAAACGTTGGAGTTAAGTGTCCTTGATTTTTTCCCCATCTTAGTTATGAGTCATATCATCAATACTAGTGATCAGAAAAATCATCTAAGGTCATTTGGAGTGATTTCCTAAAATGCGCACCTGCATTGCTTTTAACTTGAACTTGAACAAGCCAGGGCTTGTGTAATTTGATCCTTTTCATGTACCTAAAGCCTGAAATCGAACTTTAACAAACATATTAGACACATAGGAATGTAATGGTTAAGTCATTATCAAAATGTGTGCAATGTATAACTCTCAAGTCAACATTCTCCCCCATTTTTGACAATGACAAACCATTCCTCAATCATATTGAAAAGGATATGTAGACTTATACCCTTTCCTTGTGATATGCAGAGGTATTCATGATTTGAACAATGTGAATTTCTCCCCCTCAATCTATGGTTAACCTTACCTACATAGTTAGTCTATCTACTCAAAACAATATACCATATATACTATATGGTCCTTTAGCAAGTCACATGATAAAGCATATAATGAACAAGAAAAAGATCACATAAACAATAAGAGCAATATGGTTGAGCTTGAAAATATTGAAATTATCTCCCCCTTTTTGACATTATCAAAAAGGAAGGGGGTTAGAAAAGAACAAAAATAGGTCTTCTCCAAGCACAACCAAACATACATCCACAACATGCAATCTCAAAGCATACACCAAATAGAGATGAGAGAAACAAAACAGTCAAAGTCATGATCAAAATATGGTAAACATGGAACCAACTAATGACATATAGAAAAATCAAAGAGTATGCAAAGGATTAAGATTACAACTCAGAAAGCATGTTATCAGAAACAACTACAAGCCAAGATGATGAAAATAAGATGATAAAATAGTACAACTCAGAAATTTTGCCAAGATTTTTGTAATATAAAATAGCCTAGAAAGATATATATGATCAGTATCTAGACTAAAAAATAGAAAATATAAACTTCTAGGTCATCTATGTTTGTGTCATCAACATCATCATCAACATCAGAAGCTTATGGCTTGTAGTCATCATCTCTATCGGAAGGTGCATCAAAGATAACAACATCACCTTCATCACCAGAGGCACCAACAAAGCCATCAGAACCATCATCATCCTCAGGAGCCTCCTCATCAACAGTAGTAGCAGCCTCCTCATCCTCTTGGACTGGGATCTCCTCATTAGTAAGGGAACCAAAACCATGGCCAGGCCAATGGGCATTCTTCTCATCCCAAGACATGCCAAGAGCATGAAGCTCATTGGTCTGTGGAAAGGAAGGAGCAGAAGTACCAAGACTAGCAAGAAGGGTGGCCAAGGGGCCAACAGTTAGAGGCGGCACTCTAGGGGTAGATCCACCAATATCATAGGGTGTAGTAGTAGAAGCAGCAGGTGGATGGGTCGGGTAAAAGTGATCATATTCATAGGATGCATAATCACCTCCTGGATAGGGCTGGTAGGCAGGGTAAGGATGTGCACAAGATAGGTTAATGTTAGATATGATGATGCAGAGGCCCTGATGCACGTGCTCCTGAACCGGAAGGTTATACACATGTTGATGCATCAGGTAGCCCATAAGGGTTTCATTTGATACATCGAATGAGGCACAGGCAGATTGGGTGGGCTGAGGTGGTGAAGGTGCATGGGTAAAGGTAGAGGTAGAAGCTCTAGGTGTGGTGGATAATTGGATAGGCATAAACTTTTGAAGTGTGGCTTCACTGTTGCAAACTCCTTTCTGAGCTGGTTTCTAGTGAAGGTCATGGAAAAGAAAATTATCAGTGGTAAGTTGAAAAAGACCACAGATCAGGGCAGGGTAGGGTGGGTGGGTGTCACATGTGTTCTTACCATAGTTGAAGCAAGTCATGTGATCAAAAATATATCAAGACCACTTGACTTTGATGTTCTTCAAGATACACTACATAATTACTGCAGTATTTTCTACAAATTTAGTTTGATTTTTCTTGGGATGAATATTGTAGTTAATGACTAAGGCAGGTATGCAGTTCTTGAGGTCTAAGGAAGAAAAGAGAAGGGTACACTTCTTCCTAAATGGGAATTGAAGATTATTCAAGAATTTATGAATAGCATGGAGGGTAAGATCATATTTCTTGTAGAAGGCCTCAGGCTCAACTAGGTCAAAATACTCAGGGTAGTCCTTCCTCCAAGTGGCAGTCACCTCATTACCCGAGAAGAAGATGTTAATGTTATCCTTGAAGACTTGTAATTTCTTTCAAGTGATCATGGAAGTGAGAACCACTTGAGTATTTGGTGTTGGTACGAGTGTGTGATATTTCCATTGCAAGTTAGCATAGAATTCATGAATGAATTTTGTGCTAGTTATGGAACTGTTGTAGCACAAGCGTTCGAAACACAAGGAGGAGAGATAGTGATTGTAAAACAACACAACCACTTGATCAATGACTCTTTGTCTATGAGGGATTAGGGTTGAGAGACTGAGGGAGCTAGAGGTTAGATCGGTTGATTTTTCTCTAGTTGAGAGGGAGAAAAGTGAGTCGCACCTAACTGATGTCTTCTCTAGCACATCTAATAGTTGAGTTATGTGACTCATAAACTCGATCGATTGGCTCTTTAAAAAAGCTCTCGGCCTCCGATCGGTCGAGTTTGCAACTCGACCGATGGTCCAACTGAACCAACATTAGGAATTCTAATTTCTAGCTATTAGAGAGCTAATTAAATTTATTTTTCAAGTCCAATTTGCATTTTAAACATACTTAGGCACATATCACTCATCATTGGGTACTATTTTGTGATAAAAATAAGTGTTTGCAAAAAATACCCAAAAAAGAAGAAGAAAACAAGGCAAAAAGAACATGAAAATTGTTTTTTATCATATTATCAAGCAATAGTGATAAAAACATAGTCAAAGCATATAGGATACATGACCACTAGCTAGAAGGCGTATTAAATTCATTCAAAGTAGTTATGAGAAATTAAGATCTAATAAATTTAAATTGCTCTCTAGCTAGAGGTTTAGTAAAAATGTCTGCCAACTGATTTTCCATGTCCACATGTGTGATATAGATATCTTTTTTGGCAATGTGATCATGAAGAAAATGATGACAAACCTCTATATTGTTATCTCTACTATGCAAGATAGGATTATATGATAAGTTAATTGCACTAGTATTATCACAATAGATAGGAGAGCATCAAAATGAATGTTAGAGTCTTGGAGCATTTGCTTCATCCATAGGACCTAGGCACAACAACTCCCGACTGCAATGTATTTAGACTATGTGATTGATAATGCCACTGTGCTCTGTTACTTAGAGAACTAAGACACCATGCATGGTCTAGGAGAAAGCAAGTGCCACTTGTGAACTTTCTATTAATCAAGCATCCCACGTAATCCACATCACTATAAGTCATAAGAGTAAAGTCCCTTGACTTGGGATACCATAGTCCAAAATTTTAGTTTTTGGCTAAGTACCTTGAAATCCTCTTAACAGCTATAATATGGGATTTCTTAGGATTTGATTGAAAGGGAGCACACAAGCCAACACTAAACATTATATCAGGTCTAGAGGTAGTTAAGTAAAGTAAACTTACAATCATACCTCTATATAGGTTCTCATTTACCTTTTCACCTTCTTGATACTTATCTGGTTTGGTAGTGTTCGACATGGGTCTATCAATCAACTTGGTGTTCTCCATCCCTAAGTGCTTAAGTATCTCACTTGTGTACTTGCCTTGGTTGAAGAATTTCCCATATTTAATTTGCTTGATTTGAAAGCTGAGGAAGAAGTGAGCTCACCCATCATACTCATCTCAAATTCACTCTACATAAGATCACTAAATTCTTTGCAAAGATCAAGGTTAGTTCTTCCCAAAATGATATCAACCACATATATTTGAATGATAAGAAAATTGCTAGAAGTGTGCTTTAGAAACAAGGTAGAATCTACTTTGCCCATGATATACCCATGATCTAACAAAAAGTTTTTTAATTTATCATACCAAGATCGAGATGCTTGTTTGATTCCATAGAGATCTTTTTGCAACAAATAAACATGGTTAGGTAAACTATCATGTTCAAAACTCAGAGGTTGTGCAGTAGACACTTACTCCTCAATTGTACCATTCAAAAATGTACTTTAAGATCCATTTGATAAAGAAGAAAGTTTTTATAACAAGCAAAGGCAAGCGACATACAAATGGACTCAAGTATAGCTAAAAGTACATATGTTTCATCAAAATCTATACCTTCCTGCTGCTTGTAGCCTTCAGCCACAAACCTTGCTTTGTACCTTACCACTTTGCCGCTTTCATCTAGCTTGTTGTGATAGACCCACTTGGTGCCAATGATTTTTCTATCACTTGGTCTTGGCACTAGGGTCCATACTTTGTTCTTTTCAAATTGCTCTAATGCTTCTTGCATAGATAGGATCTACTCATCATCCCCAACAGCTTCTTTGACATTCTTTGGCTTTTTGTGAGATGAACGCATTGTTGGCTTGTTCTTTGTTGAATGCAGCCCGCATCTTCACCCTTTCAAATGGATCACCTAAAATCAACTCTTTTGGGTGATTCTTTGTAGGGGCATTGGATCCTTTTTATCTTCTTCTTTCTCTTCTTGTTGAGTAACCACCTCTTTTCCCTTTTGGGTGATGTTGAGTTCTTTTTAGAATAGGAATTACCTCACCTGCAACATCATCATTTGGAACAATTTCTTTGGAAATAGAGGGGTTAGTCTCAATTCAAGATCAACATTAAACACTCTATAAAACCCTTGTAAGATTTCAGATCAAACTTGTCAAGAGAATATTTCATATTTGAAACAAAACAAGGACATATGAAAACATAGAAGTACTCGATAAAAGGCTTCCTATCACGCCATAGATCATAGGGGGTTTTATTTAAAGAAGGATGTGTAAAAACCTTGTTTTGCTCAACACATTAGGTACTGACAGCTTTGGACCGAAATTGCTTTGGATTGTCATACTATTAAAACATGGTCCTAGGCATATCCAGTAGTGACCTATTCTTCCTCTCTACAACCCCATTTTTTTGAGGTGTTTGAGGTGAAGAGAAGTTATGTGCATATCTAGATTCTTGACAAAAATGTTCAAAAAGATCATTTTCAAATTCTCCCCCATGATCACTACAGATGGAATTGATCCGGCAAGAAGCTTCATTCTCAATTTGTTTACAAAAACATGAGAAAACATCAAGCGTATCACTCTTGGAAATGAGAATGAAGGTCTAAGTATATCTAGAGAAATCATCGACAATAACAAGGTAATACTTGGAACCACAAAGCGATTGAATTTTCATTTTTCCAAATAGATCAATGTGAAGATGTTCAAGAGCTCTCTTGGTACTAAGGACTCCTTTGGATTTGAAGGAGGACTTGCTTTTCTTTCCTTAGGTACAAGGTTGGCTTTCCTCATCCTTTTCAAAATCCAATTGAGGAATTCCCTTGACCAAAACATTTCTCAACTTCTTCAACTGATGCATATTTAAATGACCAAGCCGATGATGCCAAAGAGAAATATCATTTGAATTGATACTAGGCATCTACCAACAATAGGCTTAATAGAGTCAAGCACAATTACATAAAGATTACCTCTTCTAGTTCCCTTATATATGACTTGATAGGTGAGGGAATCTAGAATCAAGCATTCAAAAGAAGTAAATAGCACAAGGTAACCATTATCACATTATTGGCTTACACTAATTAAATTGTGATGTAGGCCATCCATAAAAGGAACATTCTTGATACAAGAAGATTCACCTACATCACCCCAACCTTTGACCTTACCTTTCTTGTTGTCCCCATAGGCAACCGAACCACCTTTATTTTTGGTGAAGTGGTTGAAATAGCTAATATCACCCGTCATATACTTAGTGTAACCACTATCAACAACCCATCTTCCTTTTTCCTGCAAGAAAGGAGAGTGTCAGTTCCCAACTCAAACTTTGGGATCCAGAGTTAGCTTGGGGACGCATTTCATCTTTGGGTTGGTCCCCTTAGGCTTGTAAGGACAATAAGTAGAGTAATGACATCACACTTGCAATGAGAACAAATCATAGGATTCTTAATGTTAGAGGACTCTCCAATAAAAAAGTAGGTCTCCTTGCTCTTTTTCTTACCTTTGGCTTTGTTCTTGCCCTTAGGTGCTCCCCCTACAAATCCCAAACCACTAGTACCACTTTGTTTGGTAGAATGGTCAATGATTTCATTAAGAGAGTTTTTCCTTTGAAGAATTCTATAGAGAGGCTTTAAGTATATGATTGTCATCATTAAGAGATAAAATAGTATAAGACAAACTAGTAATATCATCTCTAGCATGAACGAGGTCAGCCTTTAAGCAGAGGGCTTTAGTCAAATAAGAATCTTTTTCAAGAGAAATAGAAGAAATATCATTGATAGGTAAGATAGGTCTAGATGATAAATCACTAACTTGACCAAGCAACCTACCATTTTCAATTTTATACACTTTTATTTCCTTAATATGAACATCCCTCTTATCCCTACGAGCATCAATAATAAGCTTAAATTCAGAATTTTTAGTTTTAAGAGTTTCTAGCTTTGATACCACTTGTTGGATCTAGGGCTCTAGATGGGGGTGAATAGAACTTCAAAAATTCTCAAAAGATAAGTTATAACTTCACATTATATCAACTAAAACCAATAGATTAATAGTAATTTGAAGTCTTAACTAAGAACGCATAGCAAGGATGAGAGAAATTGAAACAAGCACTTCGACAAGGTGGTTTAGAGTGATTCCACTCTCCAGACTAGGAGACAATCAATCCACTACCTAGAGAGGTCAACCTCTAGGACTTTTCAATCTATGTATACTTAAATTCCATTCATAAGAGATACAAGGAGACAACCATACATATAAAGACTTACCTATTCAAGACAAGAGTCTTCCACCTACACAAGGACTTACCCACTTGATCAAGATGTCTTCAGCCTTCAACAAGGACTTACCGACACTTGCATCAAGTCTTTGGCGTTGAAGTAATTTTCCCACTCTTCTTGAATCTTGGCCTTTCCCTTCTCCTTCAGCTGGAGAAGATCTTCACCTCTTCTTCAACCTTGAAGAAGAACAAAAACAACTTCACCTTCACTCAGAGTAGATTGCTTCACCTTTTCTTCTTTGAGAAAAGGGGTAGGGAAGATGGAATGTAATGACAGCTTTACAAGCACAAGGAAGTAGCTCTCTTACAACTGGCCTAACTCACTCATAATCACTAAATGCTATGTAAATGAGAGAGAAAGGGGCTCAAGGAGTTGCAACACACTCAACTATAGCAAGGACTTTGAATAGCATGAATGAGAAAACTTGGAATGAACTCTAAGGGATCCTGTTTATAGTTGGGGGTGTTTCCTTGAGTGTAGAATCACTTAAGGGTGAAATATAGCCATTTTCCAAGTTATGATGGATCTATTCTCACTCAAAATAACTGAAACAGTTACAATCACTTTTTTTTGCATTTTCTATACATTACATTTGGTTGAGTTTCAATAGCGATAACTCGACCGATCCATTAAGTGACAAAGCCAATTTTTAAACTATCAGTCGAGTTTTTTCTGGGAAACTTGATTGATGAGTCAAAATTAGTTTTGTGTAGTTGATCGATCGGTCGAGTTCTATGAGTGTGAAACTCGACCGATTGGTCTCTCCAGAAAATGCATCACTGGATCGATCGAGTTGGAAACTCGATCGATAAACATCCTGTGACAAATTTTCTAAATTGACATTTGAGTGATCAAAAGTTGGAATTAAGTGTCCCTAATTTTATTACAAAAATCATCTAAGGTAATTTGATGTGATTTCCTAAAATGCACACTTGCATTGCTTTTGACTTGAACTTGGACAAGCTAGGGCTTGTGTAATTTTATCTTTTTCATGCAGCTATAGCCTAAAATCAATCTTGAACAAACATATTAGATACATATTTATGAAATGTTAAGTCATTATCAAAATATAGGCAATGTCTAACTCTCAAGTCAACAGATCCAACAAGTAAAGACCATAATACTTTGGGGCATTGCCATACAAGATTCCGTCTTTGAAAATAGAATATCGACCATTTTTAAGATGGAATTAAAATGCATCCTTGTCCATACAAGATACAGATTTGATGTTTCTATTTATTGCAGGTACATCATAGCAATTCTTTGACTCTATTACAAGCCATGTGGGCAAAGATAAACTATAGGTTCCAACTGCACTGGTCGCAACTCTTGTACCAATAGCAACTCGTAGTTCCACCTCGCCTTTTCCCAAAGGCTTACTTCTTTTAAGATCTTGCATATTTGAACATATGTGAGATCCACATCTGGTATCTAGTACCCACGATGAACAAGTAGATAGATTTATCTCAATAGCATATATACCTAAAGTGGATATCTCCCTCCCCATGTTCTTCTTCATGAATCCCTTCAAGTATAAAGGATAAGTTCCTCTTGTACTTTTCTTTCTCCTCATCTTGAGTGTTGAAGATTTGGATTTGGGCTGGGCTCAGAACTCTTCATAGCCTTGCTTTTATCTATGGACACATCTCTGAAATCATCATCATTGATTTTTCCTTCTTCATTCTTGCCTCAACATGTATCAACATACCAAGAAAAAATGACATTGGTATGGCCATATTATTCACATGATAACACACAATAAAGTGACTATATGATTCTGGCAATGTCTTTAGAATCATATCCATGACCAACTCTTGGCTCAAAGTGAATCCCAGTTCTTTAACATGATACACATGTCCAATCATATTGAGCACATGTTCTTCTACTAAGGATCCCTCTATCATCTTAGACTCAAGTAGCGCTTTTATGCTATCATCCCTTTCTTGCTTTGCAAGGCCTAGGTTTACTTTCTTAAGATGTGTTACCATCTCAAGAACATCCATGTCCTCACACTTCTCATGCAACACATAGTTCATGTAGTTAAGCATAAGGAATTTTATCTCTAAGGCATCGTTGGCATACTTCCAGTAAGCATTCACCTTTGACCTAGGTGCATCCTGAGCAAGTATTTCTAGAACTGGTTTGTCAAGGACGTAGAGCTTGCACTCTTCATTGAGAACCCTTTTCAAAGTCCAAAACCAGTCATGAAAAATTGTCTCGTCAAGTTTATCCTTCCTAAGGACTAATCGCAATACAATTTTGTTTGTCATTTGATTCTACAAGATAAAATTTTCATTTGTCAAAAACTTTATATTTGATTTGACGATAATAATTATGTCTTTAATTACTTACCACTCCCACTATTTTAATCAAATTGATAGCCCTCACATATCAATTTGGAATATTGTAGCGTACAATATTCTAGTGTGCCTAGATCCAAGATAATTCAACTATGGCCCGACCCACGCCGCAATACACAGTCAATTATCAAGGTAGGCAACTTTTGCTAATTGCATCATATGTAATTGTGGATAGATGATATGCACAACTCTTTGCTATAATCATCTACATGCCTATGGGCCTAGACGGTCTAATAATCACTAGTTAAGCCTAACCCAAAAGTTGACACAATAATAATGCACACCTCTAGGGTAGAACTTATATTATTACCATCACACTTCCACAAGATAGACGACGAACTGAGATAGGGTGTAACCTACAGTTGGTCGATTAATCTTTTCATGTATGCCACTTTTAGAAAGAATCTAAGACTTAATATTTTATATTTTAGGGAGTTTGTATTTATAAATACATATACTTTATCCAATCACCACATATTTAGTACATATCATATATATGCTATATCCCACAATGAAAATATGCAATAAACAAAATTTGATGGTTATGGTCAGCCTAATGCAATTCTTTGGAGCTACAAGGAATTACCACAACCTAGGGTCACATCACATGCATAAACTTATTGTTGATGAAGAATCATCCTTGCCAATCTGGGTTGATTGATTCAACCTCTGAACCAATCAATTTGCCTCATGGCTGGTCATCTCACTGGCCATCTGCTTCTTTTTTCCACTATGTGCTAGCTCCTCCATCCGGTCAGTTGGTTCAACCATCCGGTCAGTTCGACTCATCCTTCTTATCCTGCTTGGTCCTCCAACTGGTCAACTCACCTTCTCAATGGTCATCTGACGTCGTCAGAACCTCTTTCTTCTTCATCATAATAGGAAAGTAAAGTATCCTACTATTACATGATTATAGAGAAACCTCAATTTACATTCGAGGGGAGAAAGGGTAGGAAAGAATTAACTTTACATTGGGGAGATAAGATAGAGGCTCAATATGCAGACCGATATAAAATAGGATTAACCAACCACTCAACCATGCATATATAATAGGGGTTATTGTCCATAACCATGCTACACATACACCATCAAAACTCACTTTTAGGGTGATGCATGTAAACTGTGTGTGAGTATATATATATCATATATATTAGTTTGAGATTTATCGTGGTATTTGATTGGAAAAGAAATTATCCACATACATGCAACAATTAAATGGTAAACCAAAATCTGATCATATCATTTATCCCAATATAATAGATTGACGTGGCTCTATTACCACCATAGGGAAATATGGTTACAAAATAGGCAACGAAAACAAAAAATTGAACTACCATATTCCCCATGAGCTAGCAGATCGTGTCAATAATTATAAGATAAGAAGGATGGTTTTGAGGATATACCTGGTCCCAGAGCAAGTCCAACAACATCTCCTCGTCGTTGTAGATGCACAACTATCTTCTAGTTGCACTGGGACTCGTCTGACTATTGTGCCTTCTGGTATGCAACACGAATTGTAGGTTGACATTGTCCTCCAAGTGGCAGAAAAAAGCCTCCATGCCTCTATGGAAGTCCACATGGACCACCTAGAACTCTTGTCTTCCTACCAGAATAGACATGAAGGATTTGTCCCTGACTTTAGTGTACTAGTCACCAACTTTCTCTCCAACAATTGTTTCTCCTATGCTATTCCTCCCTTTAGTGGGTAGGACTTTCTTGGGATCTCTATTAGTTTCCACAACTAAAGAGGACAACAATTGTCAATGGAAATTGAGTTGTGTCTTGGGAATCCCCCAGTACCCCTCTATTTATAGGAGAGGTTAGGGTCTGGGTTCCCAATCTATGTGGGAATGGAAGGGATTAAGTGATCTTGAATTTTCACAACCTGAGAGCACTAAACGTGTTTGCCGGTAGACGATACGGTCGTATGGAACATGAGACAATTGTTTTTCTCAACGAGACATTTGTTTTGTAGTTTCCCAATCTCACTTGAATTTGGCAATTCATTTCAAATTAATGTTAAACATCAATTCCTTACATCAATAAAATTGAGCAATCGAAATGATCAAACTTTCTTGTGAATTCAGAAAGTTACTAGCACCTTCTTCCTGCCCAACCAAGTTGATCAGTTCACCCGGTGATCTAATTAGTTGGTGACTATTTCATGTAGAACTTCAGCCAATTCAGTTCCAATCAAGCTGACACTCCAGATGCTTGTCTCACTGGGCGAGACAGTTAGTTGGCAGTCCATCCAGTTGGTTTGCTGTGTGAAGTCAATACCTAAGCACTTTAGTAGTAAATTCAATCATCATTCAAGATTAAACTCCTCTTCTAGGTCAAGACCTATGTGTGTGTGACCCTATGGGTCCCATATTACATTAGCAGTGAATGTCCACAACAAATTATGACATCACAAGTTGTGAGTGGTGTCTAGTCGCACATCAATGATACCCAAGTAAACTTAAAGTTGGAAAACAGCTTCAACCTACAATTTGTGTATGATGTTATAGTGTTTTTATAGTTCCTTTGTCATTGATACCCAAATTGAGCTCATTGAATGGAGTAGTCATCCAATTCAACGTTCAATCTTATTTCTTCAACCAGAGTAGACTGTTTGAGATATATGTAAGCTCAATATCATATATTGACTCACATGCACATGACCATGCATTTCTTAGTCTCTCTAATCAAGAGGTAAAGGATGTCATGCTCCTATAGGAGGGACAAATCCCATCTATAGAACTCATAGTTTATCCCCATGTATCACAGTCACCCAATCATCACCTTTATAATAACCCTTATTTCAAGATTACATTTGATGATATCAAAGCATATCGAACGATATTTGATGAGTGTACTGAATTCAGGTCTAATAACCACAATCATCATCACTATGAGAGTGTAATATGACTACTATGTTAATGGCTTCCATGTGTCAGTCTCATGTTGGATCTATCTGATACATTGTTCCCTAACATGTATCTGTGTGTTTGGTTTGACATTCCCATATCATGACTAATGAGATTCTATCATCAACCAACTCACACTCTAATTTTATGTGTTACTATTGTCTATCGACCTTCCACAATAACAACCAATTAGGAACATAATGAGAATCTACATGTATACTCTTAACATCTGTATGATCTCATATTTCAAGTCATATAATGCACCGTTGAGTAACATCATTCTCTAGACATTTATAATGTTACATCATTATATCATAATTGAATTAGACCCAATAAATATAAAGCTTGCATTTATTTTTTAATCAAATCATTTACATATTATGCCATTACAGTCATCATATGATTGTCTCTCTGGGCATACGTTCCAACATTAATTACATCAAACAAGTTACATACAAATCCTAGAATGATTCTACAAAGATAAGGGTAGATTACAAATTCAAAAGATATGAAACATATGAAACATAATCTTGTCACATCACCACATGGTACTATTCCACTGTCATTTACAAGGCCATCACTATTATTACATTATCATGGGATACCAATCCCTTATCACAACACCAGAGGATATCACCTCAGTTAGGGAATAAATCCTCCACCAAGGTCATAAGACCATTCACATTATTCCTGCAGGGAACACCATTATCTCTTCATGCCTCAACAAGGTGCATAATCATCACACTTTGTCACATAAAAGATATTACAATCAAATAATAGCTATGATGTTCATAAGATAATTAATTAGGGTTACAACATTAGAGAAAGAAAATACTATATGACAATGCTACTTACTCAAGAAAGATAAGAATTTACATTATGTACTTGCACATTAGGGTTAGGGTTTCAACATAGATAACCAAATTAGGGTTTTAAGACAACAATTAACATTCAACCTTAATTAGCATAAATACCAACATTCTTTAAACAACAAGGGTCAACTGTTATCAACATGAAGTCAACCACATAAGAAAGTACTTGTCCAAGAATTCTTATCAACCAAAGAGGAATAGACCACATCATCTTCATCGATAGAAGGGATGGATCATCCTCATCGAACACCTTAGTCAACACAACCATGATCTAAGAGAAAACAAATTCTTAGAGACTGGTAAGGAAACATACTTCTACATTAACCAAGGGGACTTGAAACCCTTCACCTGCAATGGTTAGGAGGTAGATTGGATCAAAGCAATTCATCTCTATGACCCATGAACTAGAATGATGTTTTTTTATGGTTCTTAAGCTGTGACTGAAGAGAACATACATAGAAACTACTTTCATCATGGCCTAAAAAATCAGCTAGTGAAGAAGCAAGGAGAAATTTCATTGACTGAAGAACATATGTTTTCTCTTCGACCGCTCAAGGAATCCATCCTTAGTGACCCAAAATTCATCTAAAACCCATAAGACACCACTTGAAACCATCAAAAGAGATAATAATGCATCAACCACAAGATCAAAAAGTTGACTATCTACATGAAATCAAAACTCACTAAGGAGCAACACATAAGGAAAAGTTCATAATAAAAAAACCTAACTCAACCATAACCATGAGATATGAATGAACCATGAAATCAATGGAGAATCTAATGTATCCATCATTATGCATGTATCCAAAACCTCCATCATAAAGAAAGAGAACTAAACATGATCAAGAGAGAGAAAACCAATCGTTTAGCTCATGCATGAAAGAACCAACTCCTCCATCATCAACAAGAGAAACATGCACATGATTAGGGTTTCATCAGGAGAGGTTTATTTATTCAATGTCACTATGAAACCTAAATTTTAGATCAATATATCATCAATAATCTACTTGGAACCATGTTTTACAGATAGGTTATTACATGTATAGTTAAGTGCAACAATAATCAAGGAGAAAGTTTTATAACTCACCTTAGATGAGAAGAACAACTCTAAAATCAAGGATTCTCCAAGAAGAGAGAGGACCAAGCTTTATCACCACCTCAAGGCCAAGATAGAACCACCTTAAAGAGAAGAAAATCCATAGGTTAAAAAAGCACAAGATGGAGAGAAAAATCCTACACCAAAAAGACAAGGAAAAGAGGAGATATCCAACTCAACTTGAACACTACCATGGAGAACCATGGGTTCGGCCATGAAAAGAGAAGTTCCTCGAGAAGCACCAACATGGAGAACAATGAGTTTGTCCAAGAGAAAGAAGGAAGGTTGGGCTACAAAAAAACAAGGATCAAGAAAGGTAGATCACTTACCAAGATCAAAGATCACCCAACAATCACCAAAGAAGGGTTGCTCTAAAACCCTAGCTCACATGCAAGGGGTTCGGACACCTTCTCCAAGCTTTAGAACCACCTTCACCACCAAGAACACAAGATACGGTCTTCAAGAGGAAAAGGGAAAGTAAGAGGGTGCAAAAGGGATCACTTGCATGCAAAGAGAGAGCTATATATATATAAGGGTAGAGAGAGGTAAAGAGGGTTAGGTGTCATGCATACATGTGCCACTTGTCTACAAAAAGTTGGCCATGAAGAATTAAGATCATGCATGAAACATGGGTGAAAAAAACTAGGAAAACCAAGGACCAACTTGGTCTAGGAAAGCCCATTGGTCGAAGGGAAATCAAAGCCAAAGGCTTAAGGGTTGAAGGGAAACAAAGGTCATCGATCTCATTTAACTCCTCCTAGGGATTCTTGGCTCATCAAATAAAGAGAGCACTAGGAACACACAAACATCATTGACTGTAGAAACATGCTCAAAGGAACAATAGGATGATCTATGAAAACCATGGGAAACCATCAATCAACAACAACCTAGGGCATCCAAGCAAACCCTATATATCAATACATGATGTCACCAAATTTCTCATAATCAAACCAAGGTACAACCAGATGCCCAAGGGCATCATACAACATGATACCAAAATCACGTGAGGCACAACAAGCATATGATAAATTACAAGAAAAACCCTCAAGATGGGTATCTTGCAATTAGGTCCAAAACAAGCACATAAAGGCATAACCAGCTCAAACAACATCCAAACTGGACCAAACTAGAAACACAAGCATGTCACATGTTATACAAGCACATCACATGATAAGATTAAGGTTATAAGCATCTTATTATTCTAAGCAAGAAAGATCAACAAGAAAGTTAGTTAAGGGGTCTTACAACTATAAACCCCTAACAAGGATTTGCCCCCAAAATCCTACGAAACAAAGACGAATACTTCCTACACATTTCATCCTCTAGATGGCACATGGATTACTCCACATCACAATGATGCCACAAAACCTTAACTAGGACTATTTCATTCTTCTTCAACTTGTTCATACTTCTATCTAGGATCAACACATGATCCTCCACATACGACACATCCTCCTCTAACTCAACCACTACATGCTACAACATCAACTCCGTATCTAGGTGACACTTACTCAACATAGAAACATGATACACATCATGAAATCTATGCAACTCTGGTGGTATTTCCAACATGTAGGCCACCTTCCTGACACATGCTACTAAAGGGTACCGTCCCATAAACTTGGGGGCCAACTTACCCTTCTTCCCAAACGTCAAAACACCTTTCTAAGGAGAAACCATTAGATACACCTTGTCTCCCACTTAGAAATCCAAAGGCCTATGACAATTACCAGCATAAGACTTATGTCTGTCTAGGGTTGCCTTTAGCTGATGTTGTATCACTTTAATCTTTTTTGTAGTCTACTACACAAGCTCATGACCCAAAAGATGGTACTCACCTGACTCATACCAACATAGCATATACTAACAACACCTTCCATACAAAGCCTTGTAAGGCTCCATGTTGATACTCCTTTGATAGCTATTATTGTAGGGGAACTCTATCAAACTGAGGTGTACATCCCAGCTACCCATAAATTGCAAGATGCAAGCTCTTAATAGATCTTCTAACATCGGAATAGTCCTCTTAAACTGACCATCTATCTATGGATAAAACACTATACTAAACCTCAACTGTGTATCCATAACTGAATGCATATGTTCCCAAAAATGACCGATAAACTGAGGAACTTTTTCAGACACTATCGTCACTGGGACACCATGCAAAAGCACTATCTCATTCGTGTACACTTATGCCAACTTTTCAGTTGTATATGTCATCTTGACTGGAAGGAAGAGAGATGACTTAGTCAACCTATCAACTACTACTCAGATGGAATCATGAACTTTGGTTGTCCTAGGAAGACCAACCACAAAGTCCATACTGATATGATCCCATTTCCACTACGACATAGGCAACGGCTGAAACATCCCTGCCATATTCTGATGCTCAGCCTTGATCTGCTGACACAATGGACACCTGGCTACAAACTCAACCACATCAAGATTCAAACTAGGACACCAATACCGATCTTTTAGGTTATGGTACATCTTGGTATTGCCTAGATGCATCACACTCATCAAAGAGTGGGCCTCTTCAAGAACCAAATTCTTCAAGCCATCAACATGTGGCACCATTGTCCTGTTGTGGAAACAAACTATCACATCCTTTGTTTCATGTAAACCATCACGCTTCTCACTGCCCAACTCAGATTGGATATGTTGTATCATGGTATCATCACACAGTAAGGTGTGTAAAGGGGAACTACACACTACCACACCCTATCCAAAATTATGAGGTTCTTTTGGACTAGGGTTTAGGTGAAATTCTAATAGGATCTAGAAGGTCTAAGTTTCTAGAGTAGGTTCTTTTAGGTCAACTAAGGGACAAGGGTTGTAATGGGAGGTGGAAATGAGGATGTTAGACCTCACATCCCCTCCCATCTAGCCTTTAGGAAGCTCCAAGCCAATTGCACTAAGTACTCCTACACTAGCTACTTAGATTTCACACCTAGAAGTAGGAGAGGGGTGTGTATGTGGGAGGATAGGGTGATAGCTAGGGATCAACTAGTTGGACCTAAGAGAAATAAAAAACTAGACACATACAAGACATTCTTTCCTTGAGTCTACATGGTTTTTTTGCAAAAATATAGAGATTATATTTCATTCATTCCGCTCTCTATTGCAGGCCAAAGACAAGACACGTATACATTAACATTCTTGTTAAACCAGGAAGGTATGCAAGAAGTAAAAGAAATGACATTGCTAGAGCTTTTAAAAAAGTGTGCTATGCAGTCAGCTACATTATTATGTGTTCTCGATATGTGTGAGATGTGTGGTTTCCCTACATCCTCACATAGAATCCTAAGACGCCTCATGTGTGGAGCAAAAATTGTAGTTGCGGGGATGCTTCTAGCAGTAATGTTGACTGCTATGGGTGCATCCGATAGAATGGCTGGCAAACGCCATCCCGTAGTTTTGTAGAGTTCCATGGCACCTATGATGCTTAGGATTTCCACTTCTAGTGCCGAGAAGGAACTGCTGGGTGAAGCATAACCCAATATAAACTTACCATTGCCATCCAAAACTTGAATCCCTATCCCTGAAGCATCAACAGAAGATGTAAAAGATGCATCGATGAAGATCAAAATATTGTGTTTTGCTGGTGGCCGTGAGTGGGCACTCCGAATAGTTAGTGCACTTCTTACGGTCTTTGGAAGAGATAAGATGGACCTAGCCTTCTCTTGGATGAAAGATATTTGTTGGGGAACAGGTTGGTGCTTCTTGTTGTGAACGAGGTCATTTTTGTGCAGCCAAATTGCCCAAGCTTCTATAACGGGCTTGAGTGTATCCATGTCCGTGCATGGGGAGGATAAGAGTTGAGCTATCCATGCATCTTCCGTAAGATTTAAGAAGAGAGTATCAACATGCAGCACAAGACAAACTTGTTTACTCTTACTGCAGTCTCGATGGCAGTGTATTAGCGTGTCTTGGCTGTTATTGCAGACAGGACGGACACCGTCTGTGGGAATGTGCCGATGAGCCTTCTCCATATTATTAAGAATTGCCTTATGTTGAAGCAGCCATAAGAAGGTCTAGAACTTTAGAGGGATAGGCAGGTGCCAAATGGATATCCAGTCCCCATTAAGAGTGATGTGAGAGTCCTTCCTTACCCATTCATAAGCAGATTTCACTATAAGGGAGCCAAAGGTAGTAAATGGCCAGTGCCATGTATCGTCGCCTACGGCAGTGTCTGGCGGGAAGATGTGGTTGATGTGCTGCCATGTTGGTTCGAGTAGATATGCATGGATGAAAGACCAGTCCCATGTGCCGTCATCAAGGGCCATAGACGCAACACAAAGATCATGAAGGCCAACGGGAGGTACAAAGGAAGGTATCATATCACTAATGGACCTACCATGCAACCATTTACTAGTCCAGACATTTGAGGATGTGCCCCTATTAATAGTGATTGTTGACACTTGTTGGATGTTTGAGATGTTCTTTTGAATGAAGGACCAAATTGAAGAGTAAGGCTTCTTTGCCATCGTTCCATGTTGCATGTATTTCGCCTTCATGACTCGCACCCAAAGTGCATGTGGATTGTTGAGAAATAACCAAACATTTTTTAACATGAGTTCTTGGTTCTGAACATGGGCTTCTTGATTCCCAGGCTACCTTCATTTTTTGGCATAGTAATGACTTTCCAAGACACCAAGGAGAGATTATGATGGGACCTACCGCCGGACCATATAAAATTCTTGACGTGCCTATTTATATCATCACATAGTGATGGAGAGAGCTGAATAGATTGCATTGCATAGCTTGGTATGGCCTGTAAGGTGGACTTTGCAAGTGTGATTCAACCAGCGAGAGACAGATACCAGGCAAACCAGCTATTCATGCAGTCTTTGATGGTAGATGAGATGGCTGAGTGTGTTGATTTATTAACCCAGTGGTGGAGGATAGGGACGCCCAAATATCGGCCCAGATCAGTAGTGATTTGGATGCCCAGTTTACTACAGAAAGAATGACGAACTTGGCATGGGGTGTTAGGTGAGAAGAAGCACCGACATTTTGCCTTTGAGACAGTCTGTCTAGAAGCACGAGCAAATTGGTTGAGAATTTTATTTATGACCCAAGCTTGGGTGACTGAAGCTTCAGTCATTAGCAAAATATCGTCAGCAAAAAGCACATGAGAGAGGGGAGGACCATGACAGGACAGCCATATCCGTTTCCATTCTCCCAACGTTATAAAATTATAGATAGCGTGGCTAAATCTCTCCATGCATAGAAAAAAGATGTATGGTGAAATGGGGTCCCCCTGGAAAACACCATGAGTGGCTTTGTAAGGCTCCAGCGGTGTCCCTTCCTAGAAGTGTGCCCTTCCGTGATGATTTGCATAATCATATTAATAATCTTTTCAGGTAAGCTCGTTCTTTGAAGAGTATCTGAGATAAAATCCCAGCTCATTTTATCAAATGCTTTAGCAAGATCCAGTTTGATGCATGTCAAAGACTTTCCAGTGTGCTTATTGCGCATGGTATGAATGACTTCTTGCACAAGAATGATGTTGTCAGTGATCCTCCTTCCAGGAATGAAGCTAGATTGAGTTTCAGACACCCAGTCATGAAGTAGTGGCTTGAGGCGTTCCACGATAACCTTAGAGTTCAGCTTGAAGCAAGTATTATTCAATGAGATAGGCCGAAAGTCCCCACAAGATTGTGGTTGCTTGTTCTTTGGAATTAAAATTGTGAAGGAGTCAGCAAGGCGGTTGTCCACATAGCCAGATGAGAAAGCATTCTGGACTGTAGAAATGACGGACTGCCCAACCTTGGGCCATTTCTTCTGGATGAAAGAGTTGTAAACACCATCGGGCCCAGGGGCCTTATTTGGTTCCATAAGGAACACGATTTTCCTGATTTCATCGAAAGTAGGAAGCTTTCCAATAATATTGCAAGTGCTATGGGTTGGGTGCACAAAAGTGCCAATGAACCCGACTACAACAGTTTGAGATCTCAGGCATGATGTTGAGGCAGTCATCTGGTCTTGAAAAAATGATCTTACCATGAATTTCATGTCATTTGGATTATCAACCTAGTTTCCGGCACCATCCTGAAGGCGGGTAATTTTATTGAGGCGTCGCCGTGCTTTAACATAGGTGTTAAAGAATTTAGTATTGTCGTCACCCAAGTTGAGCCAATTAATGTTCGCTCCCTGATGCCAATCCGCCTCCTCTTGAATAAGAATGTTGTTATATTCATCTTGCAAATGGAGCTCAGCAATGTCAGAGAAAATATAAGGAGAATGGTGGGTAAGAACCTGATGTTTGTTGATGTGATGCATGATTTTATTATTTTTCTTGTTGTTAGTGTGTTGCCTTTTCACATCCCACTTCATCGCTGCATCCTTAAACGCAAGAAGGGCACTGATAAAGTCCTTTTGCGGGTCCCAGGAGCTGTTAAGAATATTTTGAATGTCTGGCATCAAGGACCAGCTATCTCTGGTGCGAAAGATACGAGGCCGTCGAGTAGAGCATGAAGTCGTACGCACTAGTATCAGGTTGTGATCATTATAATGTCATGGAAGAACCGTGATAGAAGCATCTCTAAAAGTAGAAATCCATTGAGCATTTGCAATGACCCTATCAAGCTTTTCCAGGAGCAGCAAACATTTGAAAGTAAAGAAAAGGCCCTCCCCTTTCACATCTGCCAGGCTAGTGTAGAGAAGAGTAGAGTTAAACTTCTTACTAGAATGATGGTCGAAAGAGCGACCATTTTGTTTTTCAGAGATGTCAAGCATGGTGTTAAAGTCTCCTATCACTGCCCATGCACCTTGGACAGTAGTAGAGATCTCCTGAAGTCGATTCTAGAGAAAGTCCCGTTTGGTGGGGTTTGGGCTGCCGTATACCACAGTAAGATTCTAGGAGTTATTGACACAACAGTGAATGAATTGATGATGGTTTTGGACGATGTCAATAGAACAACGAGCATCATCCCAAAGAATCCAAATTCCTCCAGAAAAACCAATGGCTTCAACAACGTGAGAAGATGAGAAACCAAGTTGTCGGATAATATTATCAGCTTTGAGACCACGGATACATGGTTCTACAATAGTGAGCATCTGTAGTTTGTGACTATGTATGTAGTCTTTCAAGAGTCTAATTTTTTTTTCTTGAGGCAAGCCCCCTGTATATTCCAGCAAAAATACTAAGCATTAAAAACCAGTTGTGGAAGGGGGGTTGTTATAACCCCAATTTTTGGGTTCAATTGATGAGAAATGCAATTTATCATAATAAGGATAATTGAACAAATAATGATGTGATTTGTTTTGAATAATTGGATTTCGTTTAAAATAGCCTTGTTATTTGATTTGTGGGCTTTATTGGCTATTGGGCCCAATAAAAAGGAAGATAACAAAGGAAATTCAATTAGTAAATGGATAATTGAATATTTGAGAAAAGAAATAATGGAAACCTCTAGAAGGCAAATCCAAAGAGGATTTCGTGCCTCTTGGATTCCTTGGGTTCCAAGGAGTCTAAAGTTACAAAGAAAAATAAGAAAAAGAAAAGATTATTCTATGTATTCCTTTATGAAGAAAGAAATTGGGAAATAATGGTAATATGTGGAGATTAAGTGAAAAGATGGATAATTGAGTTCCCTTTATGGAATTTCGTATCCATGAGATTTATAATGATAAAAGGGATGCCAATGAGTAAAATAAAAGAGAAATAAAAAGAAATCCTCAAAAAGGAATATTTAAATAGGAAATAAACAAGATAATGTGAATTAATGCATAAAGGTGCAATAAGGAAGATAATGAGTATTCCAGTAAAATAAAATTTCGAAATAAGAGAGTGCCTTGGGATCCAAGGAGTCCCAATAAAGAGGAAAGAAAGATAAAATACCAAAAAGACAAAATAAGAGAATAATGATAAATAGAAATCTAATAATAAAAGAAATTGGGATAATGCTAAAAACAAAGAAGAATAAGTGTTTACTCATCATAGAGTGGAATTCGAATTCACTTGGTTTCTTGGGATAAAAGGAATCCCAATAAGGAAATAAAAGGTGAATGAGAGAGAAAAAGAAGATAAATGTGTTTCATTATTAATGGATTTTATGTTATTTTCATAAGATGGTATTTTCCATCAAAAGGAAACATGATTTCGTGTTAATGGTTGAAAAAGAAAGAATAAAGAGAATATATGAAGGGAATTTCGAATTCAAGAAATAAGAATATCTAAGAAGATTATGAGGAGAGAGAAGAATACTTCTCCTAGAAGAAAGATGATTCCTATTGAAGAGGGATTACGTTTCATTATGGGAAAAACATCCTAGGGCTTCGTAGACCCTCCCCTATATGAGGGGTACGACCTAGGGCCGAGTCCAGGGAAGTCCCACGCACCTCTCTCTCCCCTCTTCATGTTCTTTTCACGTAAAACCCTAGTTGAAAGGAGCACCGCAACCTTTGAAACAAGGAGGAACCAGGGGCGGGAAAAGAACGAAGCTTCTGCATCAGTTGAAGGAGGATAGACCCCATCTAACCCTTGCGCAAGGTCGGAAGACAAGCAGCAAGCACGGCCGCCGTCCAGGGAGCAGCAGCGCGGCTACAGGAGGCGGCAGACGTGCAGGCCTAATCTACTTCTGACCTCGCCACCGCGGCTGCAGCTTGAAGGCCCTGAGGGTGCTATGGAGGTCGCCGGACCCAGAGGAACGGGTTTTGGTGGCCGACGAGGTCCGGTTGATGGGGAGGAAGCCCTGCAACCCGCGGCTAGGGCGACGCAGGGAGCTGCGCGAGGAAGAAGAAGAAGGGAGAACCATTGGACGGTTATGCCCCTTTGAGGGCTGAAGCGCGGACTGACTTATCAAGGGTAAATACGTCATTTTGAAATGTTCCCAAAACAAGAGCCGCGCCTACGTTGCATGAGGGGTGACGTGGCATCTCCCAATTGGTCCAAACTAGGTAATTTTGCTAAAATCATAACTCCTAATTCATAGCTCAGATAAATACAAGTTATATATCAATTTTGATCCTCAGAACGAGAGGAACCCAAATAAATTATGATTGAAGCCCGATTCCTTATGCAATTCGAAAGATAATGGAAAATATCAACTTTAGTGTGTTAATTGTTTAAAAAAAACCCTATGTTGGTATGATTAAAGTAATTTGTAAGGTTTAATTAGTGATTAAAGTTGATATTAACCTGTTAAATGCAAAAAGGTACTTGAAGATAAAAAATGATTATCTTTGCATGTAATTAGGTTAATTAAGAGATTATATGCCTAAATATGCTTGCAATATGAAAAGTGCATAAAAGCTATCATTTTAATGATTTAATTAATGAAAAACTCTTAGATTTGATGATAGATGGTTTTAATGTTGATCAATGGATAATTTAAGCCTATTGTTCATAAAAAGGAAAATAAGATCTAAAAAGATAATCTTTTTATATAATTGACTTAGTTTAGGGTTTTGTGCATTAACGAGCTTGAAAACCCTAAATTAGGTGAATATGACTTTTAAATGTTTTAATTATTCAAATCTGTAAATAAATAGGGATATGATGATCCTAAGTCAATTTTGGGTATAAAAGACTATTAAATGAATAGTTTGAACAATTAAGGTTTATATAGATGGAAAAGAGTTCTATTAGGGTTTGTTAACCTAAAAGAGGTAAAGTTCAAGAAATTGATCTAAGAAACCCTAATGAGTATTAATGGAATCTTAATGTGGATTAGAAACCCTAAAAAGAGATCCAAGTCCATAAAAGTAGATTCTTGATGAAGTGTGTAATAAATAGAGTACATATTCTTTTTAGGAATTATGTGATGATTTAATTACTTTCTTGGATCTGTTGATTGGCTTGATTGCATATACATGAAGTAAATGTTGAATATTCTGCATGACTCATCAAATCAGGTATGTGGTTACGATTATGGTTAACCGCTTATGTTTCCCGATGTTTCCCGAATGTTTAATCGCATTGAATGCAACTAAACAGTTTGAATGTTTATTTCTATCATGCAAAGTATAAAGTGACTACGACTATCACTTAATGTATATGCCATCTAGCTCAATCCTTGATTCCCTCTGTGTCGTAATGGTGGACCTGATAAAAGACTACCTAGAGGGTAGGTACATCAGGTCATGAATGACTTTGACTACCTAGAGGGTAGGGTCATGAATCACTTTAACTGCCTAGAGGGTAGGGTCATGAATGACTTTGGCTGCCTAGAGGGCAGGTCCATCAAGTCACCTTATAGAGGTACCATGTAAGTCCTAAAGGGACAACACAGAGTTGTGAAAAGATGGATTGAGTAGTTTGGCTTAAAACGTAATCTTGGTTGTTAAACGATTAATTGAATGATTACATGGTTATCATAGTTGAATGATTATCCGTTTCCCCCACATACCAGCTTCGGCTGACCGACGTTTTGTTTGTCGGCGTTTTAGGTACAATGAACAGAACAAACAGTAAAGTGGCACATGTGATACTAAAAGGGGAATTAAAGTACAAAGGAGGATTAGATAGATTAGTATCAGTGTGGATAAAAGTTTAGAGATCCAAGTTTTCAAAAGGTATGTAAAGAAAAATTTTATTACCATTTTCAGTATAGTCTGCTAGAATTTGATAATTGTTTATGGTTATATGTCGAACCTTTGATCCGGGATTAATGGATGCGGCTCAACCTCTTGGTCTCCCTTAATTGGGGGTTATCGGGAGGTGGGGTCGTAACAGGGGTAGCAACCAATCAGGCAATGGCTGCTTGAAGGCTGACAGAGGTATCATCTCTGGCCCTCTCATCATCTAGTACCTCAGTTATATCTTCATTGAAATTAATAGCCTGTGCTGCTGTTGGGCCCTGGTCCATGTTCCCTTGCATCTGTGCGAGTTTTCCCTTCTTTCTCTCGCATCCTGGACTCACTGTCTGGTATATAACTTTTATGTTTCTTAGGATAACACCTCCTCTGTTTCCCCTATCTCCCCAATGATATCCCTAATGTGTTGACAACAACACCATCGGGGTTGCATTTGCGGTGAACTAGAAAGGGGGATCAGGACCTACATCTTGACTTCTTCCTATGCAGACCTCATCTTCAACTATCCTCACCACTGAGTTGGCAATCTTGTCGCCATTGTTTGGACCCGGTGGTGGCTTTGGTGGCACATCCGTGCTCGAGGTATTTTGCTGTTGATGTTTCTATTTTTGGCCTTTTCTCTTTTGTTTTCTTGATTGGGTTGTTTGCCAATCGCCCTCTTCGTCTTGCTGCTGGTCCAGCGTTGTCGCTGGGGTTGTCTTTAGTGGGATGGTTTGCTCAGCAATCTCAGCAGCTTCAGCCATAGTTGTTAACTTTTCCCCAGCAGTATTCTTGGTGAGAGGAGGATGCCATTCAGGCTTTTTTGCATGAATCTGTTGTGTATACACAACAGGGTTTAAAAGACTGTGGCCTAAAGAAGATGAAGGTTCTGTTGGGGTAAATGGAGTGATAAAATTGCAGTCTTTATCCTCATTTCCTACCCTTCCACACATCATGCAAACGCTGGGTAAATGATCATACTCAAGTCGGTATTGCTCGCCGTTGAGATAGATGGCTGGCAGCAGTGGCCTTGTGGTTTCCACTTCCACTGCCAGTCTAGAGAATTTTCCCTGATGGCCTGATAGTGTTGTAGTATCCACCTTAATAGTCTTCCCAACGGCCTCACCAATACTGTGCAGCAGTCGGTACTGGTAAAGAAAGACTGGAAGTTCAGGGATGCGTAGCCATACTACAAGCTTCTGGGGAATGTGGTCTGTTAGGTGGAAATCTGATGACCAAGATTGAATAGATAAATATTTCCCAAAGATAGTCCATGGACCCTATGTCATAGCACGGACATAATCATCTTGGTTGCCCAGTTGTATAATAAAGTAGCCCATCTCAAGGTCCACGACACGGAACTGCTCAGTCAGTTTGCAGAGGGATATGATCCTGTTAACCAGTAACGAGAATCCGACATTGATTCCAATAACCTTCACAAAACTGCAAATCTCCATGGTTCAAGCAGCGGAGGTAAAGCCTCTGGATTGACAGTGATATGGGGGAGAGCTCCACTACGATCGACATGGATGTCTTCCGCCCTGAGTGTATCCGGCGAAGCAGGTCTGATGGTCGTCTGGCTTGTATGTGCGTGCCCAGCGACTGCGTCTCTGTATGATAACAGTGGCGGTTGTGATTTCTCAGTCGCTTGGCCTTCCCCAGCGCCTTCACCCTCGATCATCTTTCCACGTCTCCGTCCATGTTCGAAGAGATGGCTTGATTCTGTTCGTCCAGTAAGGTTTCTCCTGTCCCATCATTGCACTGTGGTCGTGGGACATTGAAGAATCCCCGACCTACACCGCGGCCGACGCCACCACCACCACACATCTACACCCGTTCTTCGTGCCGCCAAACCCTAGCAGAGCGTCCGTCACCACAAACTTGATTCTACATGGTTTTAAGCACAAATAAACAAGCAATCCATGTTTTTAAGCACAAATCACAAGATAAATTTATGGTCAATAGATATAAGTAGAAAACAATAATTAAAAAAATGAAATCACAGTGTTTACAAGTTAATTTCCCATAAAATGGTATCTAAGTAACATTTTAGACCCAAACATTCCATCTAGAATGGTATATCTACTTGTGTAACTAAAAAGACCAAAAGAAGAAGAAGAAGTAGAGACAAGAGTAGCCATGGAATCTCATGGAAGTACTATTCTTCTTCACCTCTAGTGGCTAGAGGAAGTCCTTTACTCTCCTTGGTGGATGGAAGCATGGAATGGAAAATGTAAATGGTCAAAGCCCAAAACTAGGGTTTTGAGGAAGAGACACTACAAAAAAATTGGCCTTTGTTGAAGAACATTTGTGAGGAACCAAAAATCGTGAATAATGATGTCTATTTGTGAGGGCTCATCCTTCAAATATGGGACCAAATCCCTCAACCGTGTTTTTAACATCCTTAGACCTTTTATTCCATCAAAAATATATTACTCACTAATCACTCTGTGAAAAATACCGTGTCAAATGTTTCCCTCCCTCTCATAACCCTTCCCTCCATTCTCTACCATTTGTATTCCGCGGACTTCCCAAAATACGATTTGCAATCACCAGAGCGAGGGTTTTGCCCCGATCGCCCCCGACTCGTCCCGACTCCCCCGACGACAATGAGGTCCCGAAACGTTCAGCGGCCGCTCCTCGCCGGGATGACGACTCAGATGGCGGCTCTGGAGGAGATGCTTCTGCTTTAGATCAACCGGAATCGTCATCTTCCTCATCAATGGAGGGGGCTCCTCCTTCCTGTAGGAGCCCCAGGCTGGCCCAGAGGCTTTGAGGTATTCGCCTCGCCGATGTCGATGCCGACGTGGACCTAGCGCTTAGGAGTGAAGATTTTGAGGGCGGATTCTTGCGCTGGCTCCAAGCCTTGGATCTGCAGGTCATCGGTGCCTGTAGGGCTGACGAGAGGCTCAAGCCTCTGCTCAAGTTCAACTCCTCTTGCGGTGCCGCCGAGGACCATCTCCTAGCGCAGCTCAGCCAGGTCTGTATGTGTTTTCTTTGTTTCTTCATCCTTTTCCCCTTCCCTGTGAAGGTTGGATCGGTCTTCCATTTGAAATCAATGTTCTCACTTGCATACCTAACCGTCATTCATCCTGCTTATCGACCATTCTGGCTATATAAACATGTTTTCTGGAAGGGATCTTACATGCTGTTATATTTTCTTCTAAAATTTGAAATATGTTATCATCGTGTCATCTTACTTTATGTTTCAGCACTTCGAAGCGTCGGAGGTCGGGATGCTCATCAGATGCTTGTGTGTTCCTCTGGTCTCAGTGCGCGTTGGAAAGATCAACAAGCAAGGGAACATGTTGATCCCCACAAATATAAGGTGATTTCCATTAAGAACCCGGCTGATGTTTTATACCGCTTACTGATATAAGGGATGGGTGTTTGATTTATTTGTTTTGATTTGCAATGATTGCTTGATTTATTGTTCCACTCTATGTTTCTGCCAGCTAATGCTATCCTCAATAGTTTAACTGTGCACCGATACCATATGGTTTAGGCTACCATTACAACTCAACAGTAATTGATATCAAATTATGCTCTCTGCCATTTCAATCATTATCTTACATGAAAATCTAGATTGATGGTTGACCTAATTAGTATTTTGGTTTCCTTTGAAAAATTTCATTGTTGTTCTTTACTTGATAATTTGTTCCATAAACTATAACGAGAGCTAGAAAATATTTTTTGTTGTAGCGTTATAAGGAAGAAAATTTATGTGAGAAAAATCCCCCTACAAAACTGAAAACAATAATAGTATCAGTGTGAACATCTCTACTAACTGATAAATCACAAACATGGGCAAGTCCCACAAAGGTCATTGCACCTTATAATGTAACAATGGAGTCTCATACAAAATACTAGCATCTAAGCTTGAAGATAATCTTAAATTGGATTGGCATCTCAATTGTTGCTTGTGCCTGTATGAAGGTGTTTATGAAGGGTTGTAATCTTTGTACTAATCGTTACTATAATTTATAAAGTCACGTATGTTTGTGTAGTTCTCCTATAAGAGTTACTCATAGGGAAATAAAGGGACTATATGTTTATCCATCCTTACAATATAGGAATCAATTTCCTACTACATATATGTCAATGTACCTTGTTCTCCTAAAGCTTGAAGATATATTCTCTTATTGCATTACTAGACTCCACTGGGTGAACATGTTTTCTTAATTTGTTTATAGGATCATATAGGAATCAAAGTCACAAAGTAGGTGCAAGAGAAATAGATACCTGCCAAGTTAAACACCATACATGATTTTCATTGAATATAGTATAAGTTTTATACACTATCTCTACTTTATAATTATTTGAAACTTATCAAAATGGGTAATTAAACCCCATAGATGGAGAGTTTTAGAGAACAATATATAGAGATAACTCCATGTTATTAGGGAAAATTTGTTTGATGATGATAGATGTAGGTCAGGGTACCACTGAATACAAGGACAAATAAATCTAAATATTGAGATAAGGATTTATGTTGTTGTTGAAATTATGCTAATCTTAAATGAGGTTGTAATTGAGGCATGTATAAGTAATTTCCATATCACCTCTCAACTCATATATAACAAAATACTTTGCCCTTCTACCTATATCGCTACCCATCCCCCAACTTTATTTTTTTGCTCAATAACCATGATTGATGCCAATATATACCATGTCAAGGGTCCAGATATGATACAAGTTTCCACATGAAGTTGTCAATTCCTCCATTTGCAACTAACTATAGTTGTTCTTGATTTCCCCCTCGGTCCATATGATGCTACTAGGACTAAGATCTGATTTCAACTACAAGTATCATGTTTCCTTTGCATTTGACAGCTTCATGAAAAATTCAATATGCCTCTACCAACTGTATCATGCTCTATTTTGGGTTTTTCTTGACCATAGAGAGTTTTATGAGATATCTACTATGCTTTTCATGGTAGAGATTTTTTATACTATTTTTGGCTTCCTACAACCCATGTTTGGTTTCATCATGACTGGCAGGGTCTAGGAAAGGTGGAAGAACCTCCAATAGGTTCATTAACTGAGGTTGCAATATTTATACTCAGTCTTTAGAAGTATGTTGGTACTATTCAAGGTTTTTCATTCACAATATCTGGGGTAGACTATTCTTCACATTCCCCTTGTGCTACTGCATTTATGTAACACCAACTAACAGAAAATCATACTTCCTAACATGTAAGTGATAGCATTTATGGCAGGGTCTACAAATTATTGTTATCACAAAATATGTAAGAATATAAGACAATACAAAAGAAATGAGTTACTTTAATCCTGTTGATTTTACACAAAAGGTTTGCTCATATGCAAAAGACATTTCTTGAGGTTTCAAATAAATAATGCAAATTATAGTAATAATTTTGTCTAAAACCTTTATGGGAGTTTTGAAACTCATCAAACATATATGTTGTTATTTCTTTTTTCTTTTTGTAGCCACAAAACTAATTTGGACCTAATTCTTCATTATGAATTTGACAACCTAATCATTCCATATGTACCTAAAAATATTTTTATAAATCCTAATACTGTTCAGATTTCCTATTATTGTGATTGAATTTCACATACCATTTATTTTTTAGCCTAATTTGCCATGTGTATTTGTATTTTCCCATTTTTAATTGACTGATACCTAAAAATATCTTGTGTCTCTTTCCTATGAAATTTTAACTGAGTAGACTAGTATGATTTGACTGTAGTGGTGTACTCTAAGTGTTGGTTACCGGTAGACAACCATATTTTGAGTTTTTTTGTTTGTGCGTCAACCTAGGTGTTTGAGTGTTGGCACTCTCACCCATTTTATATATTATACAGGTTTGAGGTATTTCAATTTCTCTATACCATTTCCTCAACTATGATGATGTTTCATCTCAACATTTTGAAGTGTCCTAGTCTCAATATTTAAAACATATGAAAACATTATCGGTGATGATTGTGCTAGTCTTACTCGTCATAATTCTTTATGTATTAGAGCATTCCAGTTTATAGTTATAACATTCTATCTTTGATCTCTAGGTAATTTTTCCAATTCTTGGATTAGTAATACCCATCAGATAAAGACCTAATTTGTAGACTGATTGGGTGATATAAAAAATTGGAGATTCTAGAGGCAATGAAGGTTTCTCTATGCAATCATATTTTGGATTAGTATATTCTTATGCAAAAACTTATTTAGTATATTCTTATGCAGGAATTTTGACACAAAGCTATGTCTTTATGTTGTACTATTGTTCTAATTGTTATCTTCAGACCACAATATTAATCTGTGTACTCACGAACTGCTTAGGTTCATATGTTGAGAAAAGAATTTGGTGGGATTAAAAAGCTAAAAACGACTACAGCTTTGGATTGAAGGGCTGCTTTACAGAGACTAAAATAAAAAGTGGTTAACCTCATCTGCAAATATGTAACAAATATCAATTTATTGCTGATAATCTAATGATTACAAATGCAATAAAGTAAGTCAACATCACCTCTAATCATATTTCGTAGGGCTGTATCAACTATGGCATAAACATGGGGAGAGTCCATCAATTTACATCTATAAGCTTCAATGAACTCATTACCATAAAGATTCATATCCTTGTAAGGATTGACAGCCACCAAAACTGGTCCTGCATTTGTCTGCAATTATAAACCTTGAGAACACTTGTAAGATTTTTTTTGGGTGTCTCTAGGTAGGAATTACGCTACTCTCACATAAATCATGTCTTGTAAGTATCTACAACGGATATTGTGGAGAATTGATGGTTCATTAAGAAATATGGGAAATCAGAAATAGAAGAGCTTTTTAGCAAGGAGTGCAATCCAGTGTGCAATAACAGCAACAACATCATAAGAAGACATAATGCTACAATTCATATTTGATTGAAAAGAAAAGGGTGTGTGAAACTCTGAAAAAGAAGTAACAAAGAACCTTCAAAATCAATATCAAGAAGAGCTTCACAGTTATAGTTGCAGTCTTGCAGCTTATAAAATCATATAGCATCTGCATTATGCTTATTCTAGAGTATATAAGACCATCAAACAAGTACTGAAAAGTGATATGTAGATAATATGAATTAACAAAATGTAATATTCCAGATATAATGTTGTTCTGAATAATTCATGTAAGTAAACCCTATGCCACCAAACAAACAACTATGGATATATAGAATAATTGTCAAAACTAGTAGTATCAGCGAAAACATGCCAAATACAATTGAAAATCATATATTTGATGGATAGAACAGACCTATTCTTCCCAAATATCTCAACGCCTTTGGTAAAAAGGCTCTTCTCAATGTCCTTCCAAGATAACACATCATCTGTTTCAGGTTTACAGGTGTTTTCATCAACAAACTCTTCCTTTCTAGAGCAATCCGCCACATCTATCTCACTAAGTCCAACATTGTTGCCTTCAACAGCATCAGGCTTTTGGCTGCCAACAGTTGTTGACTCCTTCCGTGATTTTCTAGTCTTTGAAGTTTGTGAAAGTTTGCACATTGAAGAAGAACTTGTATCTTTATTTAGCTTTAGAGAATTTGGTATGAGGTTCAATTCTTTCTGAAAAAGAAGATCCACTAACTACAGAAACAGAACCAAATAGAGTACCTTCTTTTGCTTTTTCTTCATGCTAGTTAGAGCTTTCTCTACAACTCTTTTTCTATTCCTTGTGTGGATTGATGGCTTAACTTTAGAAGGTGATGTAGATTGAATAGGAGACAAGCAGACTTGTCGAGGACTGACTCCTGTAAGTGCAATTTTTCCTAAGGAATCAATGTTATAACCTATGAATACAAACAGTTGCTGTGTAAATTGAGTAACATCATGCCATCTATATTTTATATACACTATCAATGTATATCTTAATTATATACATTTTTCAGTTGATACCTATTTATTGATAAATGAGATGTCTATATAAAACTTACAAGTTGAGGCATCAATCCTGCATCTGTATATCACTAAGATATACATGTTTACAGATGATGTAGGAGGATTGCAATATACAAACTCATTTTATATAGATCTTTGTTTGAATATGTATCCTAGATTTTAAGTAGTTTTCACAACTATCCATGATTCAGGATCTAGATGATAGTTATGCCTCATGGAAGATAAAAAATTAATAAAAGAGTGTGTTGATGGTGTAGGGATTAGATTGCGTAGATACCTACCTGAATGTTAATTTTTTTGGACAGGAAGTGCCTATTTCATATATGTATTTCATCCTAATGCCTAATGATAGTAGGGTAATGCACTGATTTATTGTTGCATTTCACAGGCTCTTTATCATGTATTTGGTGAACTTCTTGCTCAGTTTGTTATTGTTGTGCTTGATTTACATTAATATCCCACGACTCTCAATTGCATCAAATAATCATTATTTTTATTGTTCCATGTCTATTTATCAATGATTTTGGAATTGATGATCTTTTTTTTTTATTTCAAGAAAGTGACAAGAATTGACTCAGCTCACTATTACTGACATTGCTATCGGTGGTACCGACAAGTGTATAAAGTGGAACAGATATGATCAAAATTATTTATAGGAATACTGACACATGAGTCGACACTACCAACTTATTCAACAAATCCCACAGGAGCATTGGAAGTTACTTTACATCTTGTTTACTGCATTTTAATATTTGAGTTGTGGTGCAACTTTTTGGATGGATGATAGTGTCGTATATGCTGCTGTACCCCTTTTCCTCATGTCCATGCATTAGCTGGCATGTCTCACAGCACCTGTGTGCTTCTAATGCACTACCAGCAACTGTTTATACAAACAGAACCCACACAGATACAGCTGTGACCACCAGTACTTGCACCATACAAGTCACAGCCATAACCTCCCCCTAACCAGGGCGTCTGCCTATACTTGTTAATAAATTGTTTCTTTGTATTGTATTTTGTTATGTCGGTGATTTTCATGGAAAAAGTTCTAAAACAGATAACATACAATAGTAGACTAGTATCCAACAATGTGGTTTGCCTCTATAATATGTGCCATACTAGTTAATCATTTGTCCTCTAGATGTTGGTGAAATAGTTGAAGAATTATAAGATTTTTGGTAGGACCTTTGAAAGAATCACTTATTAAACTCTATTTCTCAATGTCTATGTACAACCATCTCTTAATCTCTTTTTAAATTTCTTTTCGTTCTATTTATGCTTGATTTCTGTGATTCTGTTATGTTCTTTCATATTTCCATTATTGAACTCAAAGAGTCTCAGACTAGGCACAAAGGCAACATTTCTAGATTTTTGTATATGAATTGGATTGAAATGGTATAATGCTTTCACCATGCTTGTTAAAGCAGCAAGGAGGCAGGGCTGAGTTCCTTACAAAATCATAAATTTGCAGGGTATTCAACATATGGATAGCAATTATTATTTGTTATGTAAATTACTTGTATGGTTTTCTGTGGGCCTAGTAACAAAATTCTTAACTTCTTGGAAGAAGTCACAGACTGGTTAATATTCTACAGCAGTCTTGCTCTGAGTGCAGTTTCCTTTTGCTCTGAGAGGTAACATGTAGAAGAATTACTACAATAGTGCAGAAAATGCAATAGGATCTAAAATGCAATAGCATCTATATATCAGCCATAATTGTGGCCCCCGATATCACCTCTCTACCATAATGTTGGATATATGTTTGATATGATATAGTTTGGGGGAGGCTTGGTTCAGTTCTATTGTATTAGGGTGATTATGCCCTAATACAGCTGCATTAGCCCAACACAGCTGAATTAGCAACACAGCTGAATTAGCTGAACAATCTACACGTGCAATAATATGTCTGCCATTTAGTTGTAATAGGAGATGATTGGTTGAATATATTGTTCAATACCTTTTTGAGTCCATAAAAAAGGTGCATATAACCCACTGATTTTTTTATAATTATGTACTATTTACTGAGTTCAACCATAATTTTAATTTACGGGTGCATGTTGCTGCTATGTTGGTTCACTTACATTTATCTCTACTTCGCACTCACTCTGATTCTTTTTTGTATTTATATTGATAGGGTAGAATTACTTTTTATGATGGATTTCAACCGACAATGCACCTTGGAGTAGAACAGAATCAGAATATAAGGGTAAGTTGTTTGTTGTACTATGATTTATGTATAAACTTTAAATTCTATTAATATAATGATTTGTCATTTTTAGGAGAAGAATACTCAAGTATCTAACTGTATGAGGCCTGACATTGATGAAGATCACCACCATTTGAAGGAATATGGAGACATTATAGATCTTAAGAGTTTCTAGCATGATATGTTGATTTTCATCAATCTCAAATTTTAGAACCATATGTATTCTTTATTTATATCAACTTTGAGCACACAATGTATGGATAATATTTTGCTTCAATAATAGAAATTGGTTTTGAGGTGATTTAACAATTTTATGTGTCATTTCAGTGTTGAATCTTCTTATGATGTCATGTGAATATTATAAAAATATTGCTTGAGGTTATATACACAAAGTTTACATTTAAAATTCGATATCCATTATAGTAACAATTAATTAACATTCAATAAATCAATCAATAATCAATGAAGGCATTATCCCTTCATAATATATTAATGAAGGCATTATCCCTTCAAAAATATATTCTACAGGACCATCAAGTCCCTCAAAAATGTATTTATGAGAACTAAACATGCCCTCAAAAATGTATTTATGAAGGCTAAATAGTCCCTCAAAAATGTATTTATGAAGGCTAAATAGTCCCTCAAAATGTATTTATGAAGGCTAAATAGTCCCTCAATATAACATTCTTGAGGGTCGGTTGGTCCGTGACAATTGTATTCGTGAGGGCCACTGGTATTTGTCACGTGAGTTCTCTTCACGGACCATTTGTGAGGGCCAGACCCTCAACCGTCCCTATTTCTGAGGGCCTGTAGAGAGGGGTTTGTGACAGGACTCTCCCGTGAATAATGGCCCAGTTTCTTGTAGTGAGAATGGTGGAAATGAGGTGGAGGTAGGAGGGAGTAGGGAGTGCTCCTTGAATGCACTAGTAAGTGGAAATGAATGCAATGGAGTGGCTAATAGTTATTTGAGAGTGGGTAACCTCATTCTCCAACCACCGCCCAAGTATATATAGATGATAGGGCGACACTAGGTCAGGTAGGGGTATAATGGGTAAAATAGTGCACAAAAAAATAGAATTTTGGTGGTAGCATGAATGTGTTAGACAACATAGCTATGGTTGGTAGAGGGTAGAACAATTGTTCTAGGATGGAATGGGTGTACTAGGGAATGAGTGGAGTTTACATTTAAACTTTGAAGATGGATGTCTAGTAGCACATTTGTGTTGGGAAGAACAGTCATACTTGAGTCTAGGTAGAATGACATGTGAGACACCACATCCATTTTAGGAGGAGGGATAGCTAGTCATTTTGATTGCCACAGGCATACTGGAGTCTTGGTACCACATTTGTGGTAGATAGCATGACCGTTCTAGGGGCTCTTTTGCATGGACATGTTGGCTAGCACGTCCTTGATGTGGAAGTTGATGTAGTTTCTTCTCAGGTTGGAATTCTACTGTGATTTCTTTATTGGCAGCATAGTCATTTTGTGTCACCATGATTGTGGTGTGGGATTCACTTGAAATTTGAGACTTGAACATTTCTACCATAGACATTTTTGTTTTAGCTCAACCTTTTGCTATTAGGAATAGGTTTGGGAAGCTCTAGCACCTTCTTTGGACTCCTTAATGGGTGGAGGAATGCTATGATCGTCATCCTTCTCTCCCATCCATCCAAGGCGTGCTTCAAGTACCTAAAGATCATGCAAATAATTTCCACTAGTGTATTTGATAGAAAACTATTTATTAGGGGAAATAGGTCACATCCTAACATGTCTAGATGTGATTAAAGTACAACAACACACAAGATGAAGCCCTAAAATAGGACTGCATCACCCATTAGGCTACTCATCAACTAATCAATCTTAGTGCCTATCTGTAGACCTCTCAAATGGGAGGGTGGATAGGGTGATTGTGGGTGTGGGTCTCATGAGTGTGGATAAAAAAGACACAATCTAAATGGGTGATACAAAAGCACACCCAAACTCGACCCGGTGGGTTGTGGCCGACCCACAGGTGACCATATAAAATGTGTTGAATCAATAATAAGTTGGTAGTTTCTTCTCTTAGTGTTAAGAAATAATTTTACATTAGTTTGTAACTATTTTATTGATGTCATGGATAGTTCAAAGAAGCATCAACTTAATATGTCTAAGGTCAAACACAATGAATCTTAGTTTCATCTTGACTTATATTTATATGTACCTAAAAGAAAAATGCAGCAGTTAGTTGTTGTATTTTAATGTACTACATGGAAGATAATATAGTTATCATACATAAATTATCACCACAAAAGAACACTTTTTTTTCATTTAACCTTAGACTTTATTTAATTTACAAGTACTTGTGGTGTTTACAACAAACACAAAATAAAGATAATGCAGTTGTTGCAAAAATTTGTAACATTAACTTGTCCTAAAAATTATTTCTTAATGGATATATATATGTATGTATATATGTATATGATATATTAACTCATGTTTAATTAGGTCACCTACGGGAACCTGTGGTTCACCCACAAAACGTGCTAAATAATCACGTGGGCATGGGTTTGGTTGGTTTTTTGTGGATGGTGAATTTCACCACCCAGAGCCAACTTAAACAAGTCGACCAGCGGGTACCCGTGGATTTTGACCCAGTTTGACAAGTCTACCTTCCTGAATAAATCTTATCGAGGGACAGAATGGGGTGTTCCAATATCATGTACACTATTGTATGTCAAAAATATTGAGATGTTCCCCCATCACGCGCTGTACACATAGTCAGATGACAAGGTAGAAAGTAAACAGTTACCCAAAAAAAGTGATTAAGACATCACAAAAAGATATAATTACCCCTTACTTGAAAAATATCAAAACACACCCTTGTGTGACTTCTCGAGAAAGATGCATCTATAATTTTTCTGATTGAGAAGATAAAATTTCATATTATGAGAATTTTAATTCAAATTTAATACTAATGATTTAAATTTATAACCATGTTCCTAGAGTCACCCTGATCGTACTTACCATTTAGTTGGGTATTCAGAGAAACAAGAACAACCCCCTCCATGGAAAAATGGAGGGGAATAACTCAAGCCCCTCATCTTGGCATTCACAAGTCCTCCATCCAAGCCAACAAGTCCAATGCACACTGGCAAACTTAGAACCAAATCAAAATGAAAGAAATTTCAAACACAACCATAGATATACACTTAGAGATAACACAATAGGAAAGGAAAAATGAAGAAATGGAATTTATATGTTTACTATGAAAGAAATTAAAATGAAGGTCGGGAGGCATTTTACCATCACAAACCCTATGGTGTTATTTAAGGGTGGCTTGATGACATAGAGTATGCACTGATATGGTTTCGACAAGCAACCAAAAACAAAGCTCATCCCAAGAACTTGTTTATATTCAAGGGAAACAACATGATTGAAGAATATGCAACGTTAAGGGTATAGTTCCAACATAAAAAAATTTGTTAGTAATGGTGTATGTTGTCATATCTTACTTCGAGATGCAAGTAAGAGGATTTTATTTGGTTATGGTGACTTGAGGGATTTACTAATATATTTATTGTAGGAAAAGTTAACTTCATTTTGTAGGTTTTGAGAGAGTCATTTCATATATACGGTAGGTATCTTCTGAGGATTGTAGATCTTCTAGATCAAATAATAGAAGAGGGGGGTATCAGACAAATTGAGGGTTTAAAATATTAATAAGAAGAGGCTTCCTATTATAAATCACTTTGTTCAGATAGATCTCTTAGGGACATATGAAATTTGAAGAGAGAGAGAGAGTGTGTGTGTAACACCACACTTGTAAAAAATTCACCATATTAATGTGAAGCATACATGGCATTCACTTTAAGAGGGATGTCACAATCATGATAATCATTATGCAAAAATGGAATTTATATATAAACAATCACCTGCTAAAGATACCAATTCTCATTCTCAAGTCTCAAACTAACACATAAACTAAATTAAACATGATATGTTTCTAATAACAAACAAAGAAATCTAAACTAGGTATAAATGGAACCTACCTAGTCCTTTCTTCTATAAAACCTCAAGATAGTCCTTGCACATCATTTTCTCTGCACCTCGATGCTTTCTCCTTACTTGTGGGCATAACACACCCAGTCATGCATCGAACAATTTGTAAGAGGAATAGACATGTTATATCTTAATAGGAACATGTAACATGAAAATTGTTATAAACATTGAACATTAAACATTAAAGAAAAGACACATTTACCCATTTCTTTTATCTTGACCTATATAAGAATCCTTGCGTTGCAACAAAGTTCCTTTTCTCATACGAAATGAAGTGCCTCTTCCCTTATTCACAGAGGTTCTTGTTATTTTTCTCCAAGGAGGCTCATGGTGAGGATACTATATAAGTTGTTTATTTTATCATTCTCTTTCTCTTTAAAAACATGAAATTCAATTCATTACATATCTATTAACATTATATTCATAATAAATTTAATAACTAATATGTTGGAAGACATTTCATGTACAGAGTACATACATATACAAGAAATCAATACTAATCTTCTAAGAACTTGGACCACTTACAAGGATCATAGTAACTCCTAATTGGTCTCTTGATGTAGATGAAACCCTAGTCACATTGTTCAATTAATTCACATGCATTATTAATCATTATTGAAACCTAATTTTCATGTTTTATGGTTCTTGAATAGATAAATGAAAACTAGGTTCAAAACAAGCTTCATAACCAAGCAAGAAAAATATGTATTTTTATCTTTCCAATTAATATCTACATGTATTTAAATAACATTATATGAATTTTTTACTAATATTCAATCATGGACCAATCAAAACTCAAGTTAATCCATGTGTACACGTCCAAAAGTAGCCTCCTAAACCTAAGATGAGGTGGCCAAATAGGCATCAACCATGTGTCCCGAGTCCCTTCCAACAAGAACACATGTTCAAAAAAATATGAGGCGATGACATCACCCATATGCCAATGTGGACATGACATGCATATCAATGGTTCCGGGGAAAAAATGGATAGCCATGTCCACTATAGCTTATTATTTGATCAATAGAAACAAGGATAAAATAGCTAGAAGCCTTGGATCAAAACCAAATTTGGTGCCCTTGTCCTTAAGAGCCAAGGTGTTGGGCACCTTCGTCATCTCTGTCCAGACCTGGAAAGCCTAAAATCCAAGAACGGGCATGGTGTGAAGGATTGTTGAGAAGATCTTGGAACAACAATGAAAGGAGGAAAAAGGGACAAAATATGGGATACCTCCAATTGGTGAAATTGACTTTGAGTAAAGCTTCTTTGGCAACTGGGAGTCGACCCAAAACCATAAAACAGACTCTTCTATGGCCACGACCACTACAGGAAGCTACCAGAAGGGATAGGAGGTAGGCGAAGGTCGAGTGTGAAGCTTCACTTATGAAGGTAGTGCTTAGTCACTTTGAAGATCTTCACGGTTGTCCTTTGAATGTTTTCAAGGGTCTGGTTATATAGTTTGTTGCATGTAGGCAATGCTTAGTCATTTTGAAGATGTTCACGGCTGTCCCCTAAATGTTTTTAGGGGTCTATTTATTTAGTTTGTTGCATGTAGGGGGGCTTGTGTCTCACGTTGTGGCTGAAATAGGGGAGAAGGTAGAGTCATAGAGTCGATTAGGGTGTCTACAACATAAAACACCTAGAAGTAGGTCTCTTTGGGATCATCTCTAGCTGGTGGAGGAAGAGTTGAGTTCTCTTTAATCTAATATTTCATAGAGAGGGAGATAGGAGATGAGGAGGATTATAGAGTCTAGGAAGAAGTGTACTCCTGTGGAGGAGATAAAATACCACTCATGGATGACTCCATTTACAGATTTCAAATCATATTTCCATTTAAAATAGTAGTGTGACCAGAATATTATTTGGACTTTAGCGTATCATGTGCATTACTAAAATATCCAATGAAATTTCATTACAAACTATATAGGAAACTTTCATACATCATTTAGGTAATCATATAATGTTCAAATGATATCCAAATTGCATTATAAGATATTTAGAGGGTTTAAACCTTATCATCTAGTTACATTTAGATTTTGACTACCTATTATTCAAAAATTTTATAGTTGTTATTATCTCGATTTTCTTTAAAAATACACAAGGCGGACCTTGGATTATAGTAGGGGCCCATGGGAAAAGGATTTAGTTACAGTAACATGGAATTGAGAAGAAAAGAACTTGCCATCCTCTAGATAGACACTTCCAGAAAGAGAGGGCGGTAATCCATTTGAGCTAACTCATTTGGTTTTTTAGGAAATGCTTGGCAAGGATGTCCTCCATGTTGTTCATGAATCTTCTAACATAGATCACCTTCTCAACCACAAACATTTCCTAGAGGTCTCTCATTGAGTGGAATAGAAGTTTATATTAACTGGAGGGTCATTGAGGCCATTTATCCATTGTACAACTAGCTTGGGATCGCTCAAGATAACACTGTGAGAAGTTGTGTTACTCTTTGTGGAATAGAAGTTTATCAAGTTTCCCTTGCATTTGATTTGATCCATGGAGAAGGTGGTGGCACCTCCTCTCCATGTACCGTCATGGTTCTGCAAGACCATACTAGTTTATGTGTAGTTGTTGTTGGAGTCCACTGAAGTATTAACATTAATTACTAGGGTGTCAGGCATGATTTGGATTTGGGTTTCCATGTTGGAGTGGTCCCTACTGTGTTGGGGATCATAGTTGAGAAATCTTTGCTAACTGTTGTGGCTTCGACTTTACATGCATTGGCAAGAATCATAGGAGGATTGGACTTGTTTTCAAAGATAAAAGCCATCCTATTTTTCCAAAAAAGCTAGCAGGAGATTCCATACAACACGTCCCAACCCTTTAAGTTCTTCAGTGATTTAGGTTATAACCTAGTCAAGCTGTGACAGAGTCTAGTGTGAAGAAATTTGATTCTTCTCAAGTTAGTAGTAGTATCTACATTCTTCTTGAATCCTCACAATCTCTGATTGCATGAAGGATGTCCTCATCATTCACATTGCACCTTGTGCAGGTGTCAATGATGGCAAGTTTCTTCTTGCATCAGAGTACATTGGTGAGAATCCTCTCCTTATAAATTAGCAAAAGATGTGTTTTTACTCTGTGTGGGATTGGCATAGACTAGATAGCAATGTAATGGTCACAATGTGCCAGACTTGTGGTTTCATTGAGGATACGATATGTTGAGATTGAAGATTAGTTCCCGTCATTCGAATGAACCCACACTAGTTTATCCTACTCGTATTGGATCTTGGGAGAAGTCATACGAAGGATGTCGGACACAGTGGGCACTGTGAACTTGTTGGAGCAAGGCTATGTTCCAAGAACTATCATCTTTTATCAAACATGCAACTTTGACGTCTTTGATGTCATCTAGAACTACCTAATGGGCCTACAAGGTGGGCGTATAGCCGGTGCCGACCCAAGTGTTAGTCCATATGACGGTGTTCTAGTCTGAGATTGACACTTTCCTTGAGTTGTTAAGTAGGAAGGGAGGTGAATATTTAATGTCTCACCATAAATGGGATCCTAAGGGGTTCCCTACCTTCATTGGGATATTTGAATTTCATTAGTTGGCCCCAAGGAGTAGTGTCCTCCTATAGGAATTGCCACACTTCCTTCATCAATAGGGCCTTGTTGTCGTCCATATAGCCAATTTCTATATACACCATCTACATCAGTGGCTGCATGCAATATGCACCACCCCCACACACGTAACGACAGAGATCCACTCTCCTGCATACAATATTTGATTCACCCGACTGCATTCCTTTTTTAACTTTTTGCGCACATATTGTATATAACACATACTTTAACACTAAAAAGTATATTCCCACAGACGCAAAGTAAACATAATTACACAAAATTTCAACGAATGTATGTTCTCTCTTTGTATACACATACTAACAACACCGACACATACATCTATACCTATGTAATAAACTTCATTTACTTATCTATAACTCTAGATGTATACAAATATACACATGTTTATGTACGTATGTATGAATGCATAGTAAAAGAAAACCGTGTTAGTTGTGCAAAATCTATATATTCTCTCTCTTGAAGACAAGGCATGGTTGGAATAATGAAAAGAATAGTGCAATAATACATCATATTTGACATGTATACAGTGTGACGGCTTCTTGACTACATGAATTAACCATATACAAACAACAATTATGTCACCAATCAATGAAACAATCTTTTCTGGATAAAGTTCATACATTGGTCGGCATAAGCCTCTATTCCCCTTATTGCCATACCAATAACAAACGGATTCTAATGAATTATGAATCTTAGGCCTCGTTTGAGGAAATACAGATTATTACGGAGAGAATATTCTTTAGTATAATTAGAAAATGAATTCTTTTGCTATTAATCTATATTAAGTAAAAGTTCATGATAGAGAATAATACTAAGTGGTAAATGTCCTTGACAGGAGGCCTGCTCAGACCCAGTTCAAACTGACCCTCGTTGCATATATTCAAACGGAGCTAAAGCTATAAGGCTATAACATGATGGCAGTGTGTCGTTTTGTCCATTTTGGGTCGACAGTCTTGGGGGTCAAGTACTCCGGCTAGAAACCCAGGCTGAGTTTGGATGAGGAAGTCTGGACTTCCGGTAATTCGTACGTAAAAAGTGGTGCGGGTGGTAGTTGCGGCAGTGACGCCATCTGGGAGGTCGGGGTAAAACAGCTGTTATCCAGCTATGAAAAATTGAGAAGGGAGACGGGCTGCAGTCGGAAATTCTGCCCAAACTGGCGTGACTCACAACTACAACAAATGTACCACATTTCTACAGATGAAATACATGATCAAATACATAACCAGTATTTAAGATTGCGCCACCCAAACTAGGTACCAGTTCACTGTCTTCGTCCGCTGCTCCCTTTCCCTTTGCCGGGTTGCTTGCCTTCGGTCGTCAACCTCACACCCCTTTTCCGTCTTCAACCTTGGCTCACTTCCCCCTTTCCGGCCGTGTTCCGCATTCCAGTACCATCGGCGTTATGAAGCGCTTCTCATCATTTGTCAAACCACAGCACCATTCCCGCACGGTAGAAGTGAGGACTTGTTCGCGGTCCTCCACTTCAAGGGAGAAAGGGGATCGCGCGAGCCTCCTCCACCCCTTCCCCGCCGTCGTGGTGCCTTTACCTCGGAGACCACTTTTTCCAGGATACTATTCGTCAGCCTTTCTCCAAAACCAACCGGCGTTGTCAAGAAGTCTAATCGACGAGAAGACTGTGGCAGCCGGCTTCATGTTGAAGTACGCCACGGATTACAAGGGTTCCATCCTGCGGCCAGGGCTCCAGGGCGAAGAACTTCTAGAGCGGCTTCACACCGTCGGGACTCAGGCGACGATTGCATGCGAAGAAGGGTTGATGATGTCGGGAGTGTGTTTCCTAGGTGTCCGCCGCGTGCGGATGACGGGTCGTGTCGTCACGGACGATCCATTGACAGTCATGGTGGAGCCGGTGGAGATGGAGGAGGAAGATGACCAGATCAACAAGATCTTCCAGCAGGGCCGCAGCAGTACCGAGGCGGCTAAGGACAACGACGCCGTCCGCCCATTCCTCGAAATCTGCCAACTCTTCGAAGAGCTGACAGGCTACAGCATCTGGGACCCGGACAGCAATACGGGGTCCTATTTAGAGGTGTGGAACAAGGACTGGGGTGTCCTTGCCGATATGGGTCCGGCCATGATGCCGGTGCTCGACAAGAGCCTGCACCAGCGGGCTCTGGAGGAGACGAAGATTTTCAGGCGGCTGAAGCTCACCACGGAGATCATGAAGAGGGAGTTGGAACTGGACAACGGGTCCAGACAGTGGGACCGTCGGTACGAAGATTGTTGCTCGGAGGAGGAGCAGGAGATCTTCGCCAAAATACGGGGTCGGAAGGGCAGTCAATTGGATGGTGAGATGACGGCGAGAGGGGAGTGGCCGATAGCTCCGTCTGTAGGGATGCGAGTCTCAATAGATGCGTTCCTGAAGAATAAGCCTAAGCGCAACTTCAACTATGTTTATGAGTCGCTCAAGACTATGCGTATTACTGAACACTCCTTGGGGTATTGATTAGTTAACTTTCAGTCCGAGATCTTCTAACTGCCGTTGTTAAATGTTAATTTTTGTCTGTGTTGATTACATATGCCCATTTTCTGTTTCGATTTACGTTGTTGTGAAAGTTAGTTGAGACTTGCAATACCTTATACTCTGTAGTTTACCAAAATACTGCTAATTTGATTAGTATGTTCCGGACAATGCTGCTCTCTAGTTTTCTATTGAATTGCCCCATTTCCTATAGAAACAATCTCAATGCTGCTCCTCCTTACTATAGAAAACTGAAGCTCCAATGAGGAATCAAGCGCAGGCAGGGAAATAAATAAACAGAGGCTAAAGTCGTTAGTTTGTTATGTAACAAGATTCACTACTTGTGTTTCATGATTCCAGTGATGCATTCTAACTTGCTCTGTCCACCTACGATTACCCCTCTCTTGCTCCCATCCGGTTACTTGAATTCTGACATATTTCAAAAATGTATTGCATTTTCATATCTTCGTACGGTCGATACATCTATGACTATGATGCTTTGTTGGATTGCTGCCACCGTGTAATGACATATTATAATGAACTATTACCATGGTCATGGAATAATGACATAATGTGGGACTATTATAATGAATATTTCGATAACAGTTGTTTGTCTATGACGGTAGTCTAAGAAACATAAACAGGAACACATGACACAAAGATTTTCAAAAATATAAGACATTGACACGGAGTCAGACACGTCAATGTATATACATATATACATATATGTACATATACATAGACATATGTATACATACGCATGTTTATGGATATACAATTAAGCGCACACAATATATTATAATATCTAAGAATGATGGAGTAGAAAGTAATTATGGACTGTAACAGTTTACTAGTTACAATACCGGTGGAGTATATGAAGCAATGTTGATAGAGGGGAAATGTGTATTGGTAGTGGTGTAATATTGATGGAATGGACATGTGTATAGATCGTGGTAATAGTGGCGAAGCAACAGGAAGTTAACACATTTGATAGTTATGCACTAATGGTGGGTAGAGGAAAGAGACAAAGTAAAATAGGATTTTCTATTGGTAGAAAGGGTGCAATCACTTCTATATATATCATTGGACTTAGGTGAACTATCCCTTACTAGGTCTAATCAAGGGTTCAAAATATCATAGTTTTACTTTATATGATACACATAGCATTATATAATGAACTATAATTAAATAAACATCAAGAAATTTATTCATCAACCTTTGCAAAATCATCGACAATCCTTAGAAGTCGACATATGAGAGTATTCATAAGATAATCATGTACCTTCAACGAACAACACATCCAATATTATCTTTGAACTTAAAGTATATGATCCAACCAATCAAGTATATTATAGATCCAAGAAATCAATATGATTTGAAATTTAGATAACCCTAAATATTCACCACTATATATGTATGACACCGAACAAGGTTGAGTCTAGGCTTTAAATCTACGGTCGATATTCGGGTTATGTCTCAAAATCTTAATTCACATGTATGGGGTCTAATGATTTAGAAACCCTAAAGTTTTTGTTTATCATAATATCCCACTATCATTCTATATGATTAGATTGCATCACTGGAGAAACATATTCTATGCCATTTATCGTAATTGAGGTTAGATTAAGGTTAAGTGTCATAACCCTTACATATCATATTATGAGTCCCAAAGGTTAGAAATCCTAATTAAACATTATGTGTAAGTCTAAATGATAGCTTAATCATAACATAATCTTATCACTAGACTCAATCATTGATATTCAATTAAACAAGATGTAGAGATTATTTCATACAATTAATGATTTGCATAAAATCATTACTATCAAAACATGCTATACCATATACTTTTGTAACCGGGATCAAAACTAGCTATTGAAACCATTTTATGAAATTCACACATTTTTTTGAACATTTTGGTATCTACAATCAGTAATATATGAGCCACTATCCATTTTCCAAATTTAATACAAATTAATAATTATTGGATCAATGGTAGACCACCAGGTCAGCACATGCAAGTGGATAATCCATGTGGAATGCTTATTGGAAAAGGAGGTTTAAAGACTTTGTTTCCCTTTTACTATGCTTTTGGTATTGTCACACATTTGGGCACACATGACAAATTACCACTAGTTCTTCATCCTCCCACGCAACCTTGGCCTTCTTGGCATGGCAATCAACTTGAGAGTTGACTTTCACTTGTAGTTCTTGGCAGATCCGATGCAAGTACTAGCTTCAGAGCCTTGGCACTGCACTTGGAGATGCCCATTGGGGTTGTCGTGGATGACCAGGAAGCCGTTCAATTTTATGGTTAAGAGGTGAACAATGGCGTGAAGGAGGAGCCTATGGTTTTAAGTTTTACTAGGTTTGGAGCATCTTGAGGGTCTAGTCTTGACTGTTGAAGCCTAAAGAAACTCCACATGACTCAACTTCAAGCGTGACCCTTCTGTGCAGTGTGTTAGAGTCTGAGCTCATACACCATCACTTTTGCTTGCTTGGGAGAAGAACCTAGGGAAGATTTTCCCTAGGAAGTCCCTCCATCTTCTTCCCTATAGCCCATGCAGGTGCATGCATTATGAATTGGGTCTCTCCTTAAGGTTAGAGTACCTGGAGCTTGGGGTTTCTAGAGAAAAAAACAACACAAGCACGAAAGGTTGATGATAGTTGAAATGGATCTAACGATGGCTTTCAAATGTCCATGCTTTGAGGCATGTTAGGGACCTCTTATATATGCAAGTGACTTGGTAGAATAGACACAAGAATTAGACCAAAAAGTTTGAATTATCCAAGATCTGGAATTATCTCTCCCTGAGAGATATTGACAATCCAGGGGTTTGTTGGTTGCGGCTCAAACTCCTAAAGGAAAAGGGTGGATTTCTCAGAGGTGAGAGAAGGTATAGAGGACTAGCAAAGTCTGGTAGGAGTGGGGGTTGTATTCTCACAATACATGACTGAAGTTTGAGTGAGGGAGGTGACTCCTCTGCTTGTAGTTTTTCCCATCTAAGGGAGTCCAAATTCGACTGGGATCCCTTCCAAAAGTTAAAACTTATTACTTTTAATTTAAAACCCATTTTCCTATTTAAATTTTCTATCCCACATAATAGCTCAAATCTATCCCATACTTTGGGACAAGAATTCACTAACTTTGGACAAAATATTAAGACATGGAAAGTTGGTTTGATCCCCAAAACATGGTCTCTAAGCATTAAATAAATAACGCTTAAATTAATTACCTAGATCATAAGATAGCTTCAAACATTTTGGAATTTCTCCTATAATTTCATAATATCTTTATCATTAAAATAAAATTATCCTTAGTATGTAATATCATCAAGAAATACTAAATTACTACTTTGCATCCCAAGGATCCATATGTAAACCCTAGTTGGTCAAATTGGGCTTGGATTAGGTTCTAGGGTGCATGGCTCATACCCTAGGCCTTCCCAAAGGGTACACACAATTTATTATATCCTTACATACTAAATCAAGCTTTGCTCATCATAATATCTTAATTGAAGCCTAAGATTAATACATATGCTCAATATTACTTGTATTGAAGACTTAATATAAGTCTTAAGGTTCAAATACACTAGCCAAAGTCATATGATCTTCCCCATTGTTGCATTTTGATCTTGACATCACTTTTTAAAGATAATATTGACATCATTTTATTGAATTAGATCTAAAATTTCCAAATTTCAAGGTTGTTACACCACCACTTTGTGGTGGTTTCTTGCAACATCTCCATCGCCTAGCTTCTACTTTTAACAATTGTTACATAAGATAGTTCATTGATATCTCTTCAACTACAACTACAATTAGAGGGGGACTTGTTGGTAAACTCTCTAGGAAATAGATGTGTAGCACCCCTCATATTATAATCACAAGCATATAGCATAGCAAGAAAATCCTAGTTCTAAAATATCAAACTGTTTAACAATAACAAAGTAAGCCCCCATCAACTTAAGAAAATATATGATACTCGTATACTGACATGATGTGACCAATATATACTCATTCCTTGGTACATATATAACCTAACTATATTAAATAAATGAGGTCATGATGTCATTGAAACATCCAAGACAACACACTTAATTTGACTAAGTTACAATGGGATTGATATGGTGCATCTTACTTGGCATTGGTTTACCCCCCAAAGAAGTGTTTGGTCATGTTTGAAACATTACCTATCAATTCAGATTATATGTCATTCCATTTTAACTAACCAGTCCTAATATAGACATTAATAACTTGATTAGGTATTAAGTAATGGAAATTTTATAAAGTTGATAATCATATGTGGAATTTTTACATCCATAAATCTCGAGGTAAGTTAGCTTTTACCAAATTTTAGTATAATAAGTCTTTTTGGATAAACATCAATTTGTATATAACTCGAGGACATTAGAAAGGAAATTAGATAAATTTATAAACCCAATCTGAAAACTAATTGGATGATCAGGTTCTTCACCCTCAAAACAGATATAATACACACTTTTGTAACATCCAAATAATCCTAGATGCTTTGATTTAGGTTAGGAAGAAAAATACCTGGATAAATATATGATTCCTATATTGGGTAATTCTGATTAAAGTAGACTTTGGTCTTAGGGATTTGGCCTAAGATGTATGTCACATGACATCCTTTTGGAAGTGTAACATACCAAATCTTGGACCCTACCCTAGAACTTTGATCTTTTGGTCTTGGCCAAATGAGGTTGAGGGTTAGATCTAAAATGATGTTTAGTAAACTCCTAATGATCTAATGCATGAATGTATCACCTAAATGTAATCTAATATGTCACATAATTCAATTGGAGGTAATAAGTAGATAAGGAACCTAATTGGATGAATAATAAAGATAATGGACCACTAATGGGCCATATGACATATCTCATAAAAAGAAGCCATAAAAGTGGAAACAAACTTCAAAATCATAATCCACATATCAAAACAAGCCTACATGTCAATTTTCACCTATTTTCGGACAACCTTTAAATAATAGGGTAAATTGAGGAGAGAGAAAATGAATAAAAGGCATAAGTAATAAATAATATGATATATAAATTCTAAAAGATGAAAATAAAGGCAAATTCATATTGAAATCGTCAAATATAACTTGTGAGTGAAGTTTTATCAATTTTGGATAATTTTAGACATCTCTATTGTATTATGAAAGAGAAAATGTGATTTACTTTAAAAGAATTAAATAAAATAGAAAAACTCTCCAAAAGTGAAAATTAATATCAAAATCGGATTCTACATGTCCTAGTTAGGCTAGGTACTCAAATTTCATTTAATTTGGACCTTGTTTGTACCTTCAATTAAAGAGAGAGAAAAAAAATAATTTAATCGACAATTTACAAAATTCGGATTAGGAAACGCCAGCTCGCATAAACAGTAACCACATATCAAGGTCCGACATTATGGACATAACTCCCACATTTCTTAATGAAATTTCACAGAATAACTTGTTTTGGATTCTAAATTTAATTCCACATCTATCCATACCATATTCGTAGTCTAACGTTGAGAATTCGATAAACACATAAATTTTTTCTTCAAGTCTTTTAAAATAACTTGTCACACACCCCCACTTATAAATATCTCTACCCCAAGCTTCCTTGGTTGTTTTGTGAATCTCCTCTAATCCCAATTTCATCCTTTCTTGAGTGTGTGGTTGCTGGTGGTCGTGCGTTGATTTTTTCTTGCATCGTCGTTTCACCCAAAAGCCGAGTGTGGTTCTTGGTTTGAGTTTCCGGCACCGCTTCCCAACGTCATGTTTATTTTTGAAGCATAATTGGACCTCAAGTAAATAACTCTGGCACATGTTCTTCATGATCAGTTAGTTAGTTTCACGAATGAATGCACACAAAGTTTTTCTCCAAACTCATGGATAAGTTTCTCCTTGCCCATCTGACCTCTCTTCTTCTCTCGCAAATTTCCTACTGATTTGGCTTTTTTCTAATTTTGTGATTGGTTCTTCTTGCAAAATTCATAACTTTAATATATTGGTCTAAAAATTATAAATAAATATATTTTGAAATCGAAACATATTCTTTATCTAATAAAATACTTTCAGAGTCTGATTTCAATATTTGTTGAAGGATGACTTTTAGAGAATAAAATACATGTATAAAACTCATAATAGATGTAATTTAATCATATAAACTCCAAATTGGATAAAAAGTTATGTTTTCTTAATCAAGAGAATCTAATAAATCACTTGGTGATATTTTCAAAATATAATTCTAATTTAATAAAAAGGTGATTTTCTTGAGTTGCAATATAATCATCAATTAATGATTTGCATCTAATATGAAATTAGGTGAAGAGATATTATGTTTGGATCTAGCGTATGGACCCTAACCTGATACACACATCATTAATGTATGATTGCATCCCAAATTATTTCTATATTGAGCAATTTCTAATTCTTCTCTCTAAATGTATGTTTGCATCTCCTATTCTTCTATGTTGAGTAATAATCTATTTTTGTCTTTCTCTTGTTCTTATGGACAATAGCCTATACACAATGTATTTTCTATTGAAATCATAGTTCTTGTGAACTATATTATTTTGTTACTGATATTTTGATCATGGATATTCTCTTGGACTCTTTTTCATATGCTTTGTGTGTGTTGGACTTATTTGATGATATATCCCCACTTTGTAGTGAATGTTGCTTCTTTTCCCACCATGGTAGTTGATGTTACTTTTATGGCACATTATTCTTTTATTATTGTTTATCTTTTGTTATGCATCATGTGGTGACTACTAGTATAATGTTGCATCTATTTTTATGTGGATGTTAAATTCTCACATATGAATGTAGAAGTTAAATTCCTGCATAAGTATATACAAGAACATATGTTAAATTCCTACTTGGTAGATGTTGACAGACCCTACCACCGCCCTATTCTAGAGGGAATATATAGTTCCCCCTCACCCTACATTTTTGGTACATGTGTATTTCCTACCTACGTGATATATTATTCTGGTTTTGTCACCAATGTTACACATGTATGCCTTGTTTATATACTCTTTTACTTCATTCTTATTTTGTTATTTATATTCTTTTATGATTGATTGGGTAGTACTTATCTTTTATATGGTAAGCCTTTTATTTTGATGTCCTTTATTCTTTTAAATTGATTAATATCCTATTTGATATGCACATACCAACCTTTGTTGATGTCTTCCATTTTTCTCTTCTTGTTGGGGTATGCTTCCAACCCAAGGTGAAGGACTTGGATGATTTGGCATGAAGATATGGACATAGATTAAGAAGTTAAAGCTTGGAGACAAAATTGTCAAGGTTTAGATTTTCCTCTACTAGATCCTTATGATGTACCCTTTATGTAAACCCTTATGGGAGATGATGTTGAGGTACCTTTGTAATCTTATGATAAATTGAATATAGTCAATGTTTTTATTCCGCTACTAAACTTTGGTGTTATGATACATTCATATTGAATAAATTGGTTTCATCCCTTTGACAAAATAATTATGTTGGTGTTTGGTTTGGGATGTTTCCTTTTTATTATAGTAGGGAGTGGTTCCCCTTTGGGATCCTACTTCTTACAGGGAGACTCCTATGAGTCTAGTTATCAGACCCATTAGATGACATGTCATCTCCTCACTCAAACTCTAAGCATGGAACTCCACAATAAGGGAACCCATCAACCTTGGACTCCACTTGTTTCCCCACTGAGTCTAGTCAAACCCAAACTTCTTTCTCTTCTCTCTGAAGACCATCCTAGCCCTCTTTTCATCGCCATCTATATAAGTTTGATTTTGGAACAATCATGGATTCACAATAGATTGCCTCCCTTTTCCTCAAGAAACCTTGTTCAATCTTCAATTCCTCTCTCAAATCAAGATAGGAGTTGTTCTCGAGCTTTAGGTACCAAAACATATCCTTGATTCCCCTCTTCTTGGGTAACTAGATCCATCGGCACGTGAAGAACATGGGGAATGTCATGTTTCATCCTTGCACAACTAGAGGGGAGGTAGTGGTTGATATATCTGCTAGAGATTGCACTCAAGTGGTGTCCAATATTTGTCCCACAGAATAGGGTAGTGGAAAGTCCCCACCTCCCTCCACATGGGTGAGCATGACAAAGCACGAGAGGTCCTATCGACCACACAACACGGGGGAAGGCTAGTGAGTGGGGTGACCTCCCTGTACACCAACCTGATGGCCAGAGACCTCACTACTCTAGTCTAGAAAGGGAAAATAGTAGAGAGATGGCTCCCATCACATGACGATCAAGAAAGAATAAATGACACTAGTCCTTATTGGGAAAGTAGTCCATGGGCCACAAGATGATGGGCATGTTGTGAGGCCTGGATAACCAAAAGAAAAGGTGAGATTATTTTGACAATATTTTCAATTAAAGTCCTTACTTAAAACAATCATAATAGCCACATACTTTGTCAAAAGTTATGCCTAAATAGTTGTTGGAAATGTATTAAACCAAATAACTCAAGTTTACTGATTTCATACCCTTATTCAAGTTAATCATATAAAGAATTTCTAAAGTCCTAGGATTAGGGTTAAGCATTATATTAAGATATATTTTGATGTATTTATATAGTTTTCAAGTGATTTTGGACTGGGACATGAGTAAGAAGGCCTAACCTAAGGATTTTCTATACTCCAAGGTAAATGGGTCATGTTGTTTTGCAAAATTATTTCTGGTTGTTTGAATGTTATGTATAAAGTAGAAATTATGATTTCAAGTTCAATGCTCTATTCTCTATATCATGTCCATTGTATCAATTGTGTGATGCTTTCCATATATTATGTCTTAGGGTTACCATGCTAACTAAGATTGAAGATTATGATTAATGATTAATGAATATAAAGTTCAAGTTTTTGATAGAAAGAGAAAACCCATGATTTCAAGAATTTAAGTTCACGATTATTATAATGTTCATATTAAGAATCATGGTATAGGAATTTGATTAAGTTTGTATGCTCTTGCAATCAAGGACCTCAAGGGGTTGTTAAGGTCTTTTACAGACAACCATATGCTTTTATGCCAATGATGGTCTTTTATAGCCAATCATGGGCTTTCCTAGAATTATGTGCTCTTAAGTGGGCACGTCATAGAGAGATGCATATTTTACTTATTAAATTCTTGTTTATGTCAAGAATTTATTTCAAGAATGCTTTAGTTAATATTCAAGTCAATTATTATTCATGTCAAGTATAACTATTTTGCTTATGTTATGACATGACAATACCATTCACTGATGTGTTACTCTTCCCCTTTGCATGGATGGAGATGCAACACCCCCAATTATTAGAACAAATAAGTGCTAAAGAAGAGAAATCCAAGGATTAGAAGACTTTCAAGTGAAACGTGGTGGGGTGACATCTACCTTAGATGATCCTAATATTAAGTATGTTCTCTTTTATGTTTTAGCTATTACATGTTTAAATGTTAGATCTTATATTTCTTGAAGAAGTCAGTGGTAGTTTTCATATTCAATGAACTATGTATCAATAATTTTAAGACAACGTATGGTGATTCATTTAGTCATTTTCAATGAGTATCATGATGTATTGTTATTTGCAATAAGTATCATGATGTGACATCCCCCCTTCAAGATAACAACTTCCTCTCGGTTGATGTATGTATGCAAAAAGTGGGGTGTTACATTAATGGTATCAAAGCAAATAAGTAGATGGCCACTAGGCAAAAATCTGAATCATGTTTTGACCCTAGGCATAAGAGGAGTAAGTGAAAGATATTTGAAATAAAAGTATAATTCTAGTAAGGAGATAGGGTCTTAGATAAAGATTAGGGTTATGCGCCTAGATGTTTTGTACTTTTGTATTAACTTTAGAATTACATATATCATACTCTCTCTCTCCCACATGTGTGTGGTATGGGACACAAGCTTATGGGGTTTTGTAGAGAGAATGCTATGTGCATATAAATGTAATATCATGCTTGTCATGCCCTGCCATGCCCTTTCAAGTCCATGCAGTATGGGAAGTGTGCACTATGAAGGTGCTAAGATAAGTGTGATAAGACATGTAACCTCTACATATATGACTAGTTGAAATGTATGCAAAGGAGACAAAGAAAACAAGAGTTGGCATTAAAAGTCCGAGACATATTGTCACCTAAAGCATGCATACGAAGGACAGATAATTCAACATGGATAAGTGACCACCCTAAATCGCACGTCCAAAATGGAGCGGATCCAGAGTAGTCAGACTCTTAAGATTATAACCCGACACTCAAGCCCCCACAACTATTATATGGGGTTGGATGTAGTAATCAGAGTCGAACCATAGGGACATGGTTGGCAGGTGTTAAGTACGCAGGGTTTCACGCTTATACACCCTGGACAAATAGATGGTTTTAGAAAGGGTGTTCCTTAAGAAACGATGGTGCTCAAACCAAAACAAAGAAAGTTAAAGGAAAGAAAATCATCAACAAGTGAAAATGAGTATGAACTATTAGAAACAAAGAGATGGAAGAAAACTCGGATCGGGTTTCACCTACCAAGGCCTCTCTCCAACATGCAAAACTCACTCCCCTTCGTATACTCCTATCAAGATTACAAGCAATCATAAAAAATGTCTATTCCCTCCTATCTCAAGATAAAGATAGATCTAAGGTCTAAGTTGGCCTCCCTCTCAAGATAACCATCTTACAACCATGAAACAACCTATATGGCCTTAAGCTTTATCATTCCAACATTCTCATGCATTCATACTACTCCACAACACAAGATAAAGAAGATAGTACTATTTTGAGGTACCAATGATCAAACATCACGATATGGTATCTAAGCATAGAAGTGAAGCATTAAGAACAAGCGTATGGAGATAATCTTGATATGAGCATATATATATATATATATATATATATATATATAGGGTATATCTTCACTACCCGTGTGGGTAACTAAGATTTTCTACCCGTGCTTCAGTTTTGTAATGGGAAGGTATGCATTTGTAATGAGACAATCCAAATTTATAATGAGACGACCGAAATTGTAATACAAAGACTCGTTTTGTATTACAACGCTGTTACAGTAATAAATATATATTTATTACTGTAACAACGTTGTAATACAAAATGAGTTTTTGTATTACAATTTCGGTTGTCTCATTACAAATTTGGTTGTCTCATTACATATATGTGTCATCCCATTACAAAATTTATGCACGGGTAGCGTATCTTAGTTACCCGCACGGGTAGCGAAGATATACCCATATATATATATATATATATATATATATATATATATATATATATATATATATATATATATTCAAAGGGAAGTAAGAATGTATATGTTGGGAGAGCCTTAGTGGCTACTCCAAACCCGAGTTAATTGTTTAGCCACGCATGTTAACGGGCAACATAATAGTGTTACAAAATGATAGATACATCACATCAATAAAGAGGGAAGGGGTACAACGTAACAAAGATGATAGATCTAAATGGAGAGAGAAGATGGCGATACACCAATATACTCCTTCAGATCTAGACCCAGAATGGACAATGCAGAGGTTTCTCCTTCTTTTGAGGAAGAGGGTTGTCGGTCTTCTCTCTCCTCCAGCTTCTACCTTCAGAGATCCAAGACTGATATGATGGATGTGAGTGGCTATGAAATTTGGCATCACTTCATGGTCCTTGGTGATCTGATGATGTGATAAGTTGAGGTGGGTGGCCTATTTATAGGTGTCACCCACCAACTTAACCATCTAAGCTGCGGTCGAGGCTTGACCGTGGTCGGTTGAGGTAGCACCTCGGTCGAGGCTTCCACTGAGGTTGATTGAGGCTAGATCTCAGTTGAGGCTGGGGCATAAAACTGTGATCGAGGTCTGAACCTCGGTAGAGGCCCGATTGTGGTTGAGGTGTGCAAATCGTAGGCCACGATCAAAGGGGTGCAAGCTACCGCAGTTGTGAAGCATAGGTATGATTATAGGGACATCGACTGTGGTGGGAGGGCCCTCTAGTGGTTGATGAACCACGGTCGAGGTGCGAACTGTGGTCGTGTCTTGATATGACCTTGAAAAGGTGGAAGAGGTGAGCGAATAATATTTTTGGCATAAAGTACTAAAATAAATGGAAAAAGTCTATAAAAGGTATGTTAGGAGAGGCATAAAACATATGCAAAATGTGTATAAAATGGGATGTTATCAACTCCCCCAAACTTAGAATGAAGCCTATCCTCGGGCTAAGTGTAGGCCCAAAATCATAGCGAGAAGAGCACGTTGTGACTAAATCTTTTTGCTAAACTTAACATTATCGAGTTATATCATTCTTATAGCAATACTCTTATGGTATGTTTGTTCAATCCTACAATCTCATTTCTCCCCCTTCATAACTAGAGTTGTACAACTTTGAATTCTTGCCACTACCTTTTGGTAGTAAAAGGTCTCTCTGTCTCAACAACTCACTCCTTCCTGCGTTAGGTTGCTAGCCATACTGGTACAACATCTCCTTGAGGGGTAGCTTTCACCCTCTTCCTTTATTTTTAGTTGGCCCTATGCTGGTGTGATCCGATAGCCTTTAGACTTCAAGTGTTTTCCTCTTCTCCTAAATTTCCCTAACCCACAAACTTTCATAAGGACAATATTGCCCTTAGGGGCTTCTGACGTTAAATCAAGTGGTTGTGTGAGGGTCGTTTAGTATTGTAGATGGATGAATTTGGCTTCAAGATTCCACTTACAGGCACGGTATATATGCATTAATGAGTGGAGAAATACACCGACCGTGTGGGATCCTTTGACATCTTTTGGGCACAAATCTCGTTATATATATATATATATATATATATATATATATATATATATATATATATATATATATATATATATATATATATAGGCTTTTCATATCTCAGGTTTGGGTGAGTGGGTTTTAATATAGTTTTCTAGGCGGACAAGCCTCTTTTCATCCCAAAATAGGGATAATCAAATTTGAAAGGGGTAGTTGTTCCCTTCTCAAGGGAAGTGAGGATTTTCTGGCTAGAACCGTTAGGTTAGGGTGGTTGGTCAGGAGTATGGCTCGGTGAAGTCCTCTAGTGTAAGGCCCCTTCACTTGCTTAATGAGTTGAATGAGCTTAATTATCATAATTGAATGCTTATAACCCAAATCTAACCTTTTTGATATCTTTTTAAATCATAATACAAGTTTAAGTTTCAAATTTGGTCTAATTTGGACACTGTTTGAACAAGTTATACACTTTTCTGTACATTTTGGACTTCTCTACAATTTACCCAATTGAGGGGTTTTCTTTGCAATTTGTCACATACATTATGTTCCTTAGATGTTATAGTATCATTATTGAGATTTTTGAACCATGTGACTCCTAGTTGAGCCATGGTTTGAAGGTGTTTTGATCAAGGGTATTTTAGGGTTTACCCCTTCATGGATGAGCTACCTTTAGTAGCTATCAACTAAGGAATTATGTGATTGGCTGGGAAACTCGACAAAGGCAAGCCAAGAAGATCTCTACAGAGAGTGGGAGAGCTTATTGTGTGTATTCTTGTATATTCTTTATAATTAAAATCCATGGACACTTGGATATATACTAGAGTTTCAACTTTTTCTTTTTCTTTATATTAAAGTGTCATATACTTATCCCCAAGCACCAAAATGAGCCATTTCCTCTCCACCACCTCTCTCCTTCTCCCAGATTCGTTCTCCCTCTGTTCAGCTGTGAATTTTGCTTCCCAAGGAAGAAGAAAGTAGGGATCTTCTTGGAAAAAAAATCTAGGGTTGAAATTGATTCCCTTTTTTGGATCTATAAAGCTTCTTCCTAGTGATCTTGACCTAAAAGTGCATGTTTTAACTTATATACTCCGTTAGTTTCTTTTCTCTTCTTCCTCATATATCTCTCCAGGTCAGAACCATGCTTTTCCATGGTGAAAGTGGCCCTATAACTCAAAAATCCTTCCTTCTTGTTTCTTTTCTAGGGTTTTGCTTGTTTGTGGAGTGAATTGCATAGTTGGCAAAGTTCATATCTGAATTCAAGGTTTCATTGCCCTATTTTCTCGAGATTCTTGATGTTTGGGATCTGACCTACTCTACAGAGGCGAGTTATATAACATTCTTCACTTATATTTCTTACTAGAAGCTTGTTAGTTCATGTTTATGCTTGAATGTGATGATCTAAGCATAGAGAAACCATGCTTGTTTAGAATTACGAATTTTTATGGTGTTCCCTATTCTGTTCTAGTTCTATATAATATTGTAAACATATGTACATACTTTCTAAGGTGTAAAATGATCTGGGACATGTTGATAGAAACAACTTATGGTGCTATGTACAAAACAAATGATTGTTCAAATTAGGGTTTTAAGCTATTTCCTTCCCTATATCACATAACTGATTATCATACCATTCAACAACCAATAGTGTTGCTATCTTGGGAACTGATATTCATCATCAAGGGTGTCAAATTTATGGTAACAACCTATGGTCACCACCTTAGGTTATGTTTTGACTCAATTAGATGTTTAATTATCATCCACTAAGTATTCTAATGATGTTATCAATCGATGATGATATTGGCTTAATATTTGATGGGGTTAACTGAATGTATTACTGATCTAGCAACCAATGGTGACCTAATTATCACAATTAATGGTGGATTAGTTCATCACCATATATGATGAATTAGGAATGTAATTGTAGATTTGACTAAACCTTGAACCAATGGTTCCTTGGTTAAATTGATCTAAGGGTTAGACCTATACTTCAATTGATAACCTTGAACAATGAACCTGATCCAATGAATAATATTGGATGATTTAACATCCAATGGATTAGAATAAATCACATGTTATTATATGTGGGTCCTAGTGAAGACAATTCAATTGTTCAATACCATTAATTGGTAGTCTTATCTTTGCCATTATACAGTTATATTTGATAAATCACTATAATAAGTAGATGCGCAACTCCCATGTGATCTAGCTTGTTATACCTAACCTTGATGTAATTATATGATGTTCATTGGTTATAATTAGACCTCTAGAATGATTAATGTAATAATGAATTACATTCTTCTTGTGTTGAAACCACATTGTAGTACTATTTGAATATCATAGTGCCTTGCCATGTTAATATTTATGGACACATATGTGCTAATGATCTTTTGAGCCTTGTTTAAGGCATGGAATGATGATGATAACCTTACTATAAATAATGTGATGGTCTAAATGAACTTTGGGCATGTTTGAAGCCATGATTGAGGTGAAATCCTCTTAATGTTCCAATAAGGGTTAAAACCCTGGAACTTGTGATAAGATATTAGTATCTTGAAATAGTATGATGATAAGTGTGGTCCATTAATTTGCAATGAATGATAGGATGTGGTAATGTGATTAATATTTATATCGCAAATGTTTTATATCCTTTGAATTCATTATACATATATTCTTGTTAGAAAATAATTAGGGTTTGAATGTCCACTTGTATGATAAAGCCTTAATGCATTCAATTGGCAGTAATTAATCAAGTGTAACATTAATCATGTAGAGCCCTGTGTCGTAGAGCCATCTTCAGTGTCAGAACTTACTGGATGGTGAAATGAGTATTCCCAAGGGAAACTTGGAGCGCATACTATTGAGTATGTGGGGGTGGCAAGTTGAGGATATATCCTTGTCATCCACAATTGCAGGTCATGGAGGATGGCTATGGTCATGCCTCATACATTTGATGTGATTGAGGATAGATGTGGTTGTACCTCAGATTAGAGGGTTTTGTTTACCTTGTTTTCTAGTGTCGTAACTTGTACCAAGTACGAACTAGTTGTTATCAATTGACTATATGTCACTGTTGGGAGTTTGACTGGTATGTCATTGTAGTTTACTCGTACTGACTGAGGGGAAGAGATCTTAGGATACCGACACTCCTAGATCTTATACAGAACTGAATAGCACTTCGCAGTGGTCAGTTGAACTTTGAGTGGTACAACTCAAACTCCCCAGGGCATAATAAGAAAAAGATATAATATTAGCTGTGTTGTATAATTGCTAGGGTTTATTACGTATCACATTGGTTGATTAACCCTTGTCTTGTCTTTACACTACATAGTTCTTACATGATGTAGACTTATGAAAATTGTGTAATTCTACTTGATGCTTCAACTTATTTGCTTAACTGCTTAGTACGCTTAAACGGTTCAGTTTGTTCATATTGCTTATTCAATACCCTAAATGCTCAATGGATTTATTGTTAATTAATATGTTATGTTCAATTTAAGTTGGAGAGAGTTATATCTCTTGCTGGGACTGGGTCTCACCCGTGGGTCACCACAATTTTTTTTAGGTGGTCACGGGCAACGAGGTCAAGGTCGTGTTGTGGAAGAGAACCAACCTGGTGATTAATAGATTCAGAAGGTTGGTTAGTTGTAGATGTTAGTCATAGATGTTAGTAGTAGAGTCCTAGTGTTGTCCCTGTACTCTTAGGTCCTTGTATGGGATGTGTTTTCTAGGTGATATACTTATATCGACATGAGATTTTGGTCGTATGCCAATGTTTGTAAATATATGGCATGTACATGTGAAATATCTTTTATATGCATGATGTGACCGAGGACTTTCGACCCATATGTAAATTCTTGTTACAGTATATGGGAATGGAACGACAGACCTTTTGTAAATGTTCTAGAGTTTATTTACATTGTTGGAATCAGTTTTAATTGTTTCACATTTTTGACTATGTGATTAATTAGTAGTTGATCATGTTTTGTGTTTTGAGTAATCTCATTTAGCGTGATGAGGTGTCACAGTTAAGTTGGTATCAAAGCTCTAGGTTTACTGAGTCTATAGGGACATAAGACTTAGTTTTGAGTCTGTTCTTATGTATCCAACATATCTGATCATAGTTTATGCTTATGAAGATATGTCTGGAGGACATGAAGAACATGTTGAGAGTAGCTATGTTGCACCAGGAGGAGGTGCAAGGAGGAAAACACATGATGAGAGAGTGCCAAAAGAAGGGCTAGAGCAGCCCGCAATGCCTCATCTAGACCCGACAATGATGGTAAATCCTGAGTTTCGGTCTATGTTTAGACAGATGATGGCCACAATTACACATATTGTTGACAGAGCGCAACACCTCAACCTAGGGCAGCCGCCTCTAATGTGGAGTCCCAAGGTGTCGGGAAGACATTTGAATGCCTTAGACGTGTTGGGGTGATTGAATATGCAGGTACTTATGATCCAGTAGACACTGACATGTGGTTGACTGAGCTGGAAAAGGCGTTCAAAATCCTAAACATCGCTGAAGAGGACAAAGTTAAGCATGGAATATACTTGTTGAAGGGTAGTGCTGGCCATTGGTGGGCCATAGAAGAGGAGAAAAGGCCAAGAGTTGTGATAGGATGGGAGGAGTTTTAGAGGGAACTTGTTAGCCAATATTTTCCAGAGACCTACCTAGATGAGAAAATATCTCAGTTCAAAAAGATTCATTAGGGAGCTATGACTATCAATGAGTATGAATCAAAGTTTATGGAACTTCTGAGGTTCTGCCCACACATGGCAGCAACATACAAGGAAAGGATTCAGAGATTTGAGAAGGGTCTGAGTACGGAGTTGACTACTACAACATCAGCCTTAGAGAACATGGAAATGTTTTCCACCTTTGTGGAATCCGTCAGGAGGATTGAGAGGTCTTCCATAGAGAAGCGTAAAGCTAATGCTAAGAAGCGACCTATGCAGTTTCAAGGGCAATCATTTGGAGGCTTTAAGAAGACAAGGTTTTTCCCACCATTGTCGCAACCGAGGTCAACCTTTAGTGAACCAAGATCACATGCACCATCATAGTGGACCTCGAGTCGGGGTAGAGGTTACAGTTTTCCACCAACGGGAGCCCGCAATATCTCATCAGTTTCAATGGCAGGGCCATTTAGGCCATATCAAGACACCAGAACATGCTACAAGTGTGGGCAAGTGGGACATACAAGACCTTATTGCCCTATGAAAGATGAGGAGGTGAATCAGCAGCCAAGGAAAACTCAACAAGGTCCACAACAATGACAGTTTAGTAGTGGCAGTGGAAGAGGATGTGGTCAGGCATCCCAGGCAGGATCCTCTGGACAAGCAAGCAGAGGATCTGGACGGAAACAGGTGACATCAAGGTTCTATTCCATGACCCAGCCAGAAGCAGTGGTCAATCCACGAGTCATGACAGGTCAGATAGAGTTATTTCATTCTGATATGTCTACTTTTTGTTTTGTATCTGTGTTAGTAGACTCGGGTGTGATACACTCTTTTATCACCAGAGAGGTGATAGATGATTATTATCTACCTATTAGTCTTAGATCTGATAGCCTGCGGCTAGAGACTCCTTTGGTTGATTTCGCTGAGTTGGGAGAAGTGTGCCCTTCTTATGTTCTTTATTTCTCTAGACACAATATTCAAGTGGATCTTTTGCCACTTGACATGCATGGTTTTGATGTAATCCTTGGAATGGATACCTTGGAAAAATACAAGGTAGTCTTGGACTGTAGTACTAAGGTGGCGACGTTCCACGATGGAGATGTACAGTGGATTTTCTAGGGTGATAGGAAGATTCTTCCTACATGTTTGATGTCATCCATGACAGCTAAACGGTTGATGAGGCAAGGATGTGAGGCTTTCTTAGCTCATGTTGTGGATACTAAGGCAGTAGGTCCTAATATCCAGGAGTTACCAGTGGTGTGAGAATTTGAGGATGTCTTTCTTGAGGAATTTCCTAGAATTCCCCCTCCTAGAGAGATTGAGTTTGAGATCAATCTTGTTCCTGGAACACAACCTTTTATTTGTAAATAGTCACACACATTATAATATTTAGATATTCCCTTACCATTCTCGAGTTTTTGAACCATGGGGCACCTAGTTGCACCTGGGTTTGAAGGTGTTTCTTTCCAAGGGCACTTTAGGGATTTCCTCTTTATAAATGAGCTTATCTTTAGAAGCTATCAACCAATGGGGTTATTTATTTGATTGGAGGTCGGTTGGGATGGCCTATAAGTGTCCATAAACTAACATTTTATATTCAATAAGTCTCTATGATCTATCCTCTTGCATGGCCATGAAATCCCTAGGCTAAGGACAGAGGAAAGCTCCATGGTTACCCCATGCTTGACTTCTTCTGTATCCATAAAGGCTTACATGTCCATGGGCACCCTTAGCATTGGACACAAGGAAAGTAATTTGAAACCTCATGCCTGAATTCATCCTTATCCATAAAGGCTTGCATGTCCATGGACACCTTTATACATGACACATGGAAAGTCTCATAAACACCTCATACTTGACCTCTTTCTTTATATAGCCATATCTCTCCCTTAAAGACTCCCTATTCAAAAACTCTTTCTCTCCTTTCTTTCCTCTATCTTAGAACATCATTCCTTCTATGTTTGGCCATGATGTTACTCTCCCAAGGTAAAAGAGGGTGCCTACCTTGGTGAAGAAGGCTCCTAGGGTTCCAAATTTCTCTATTTAGGATTTCTTAAGCTCCTCCTTGGTGATTTTGACCAAAAGTAGTAAGTTTCCTCCTTTCCTTTGCCTATTTTCATGTTGTTAGTCTTTCTCCCACCTTATTACAGATCAGGGCCATGGCCTTCCATGGTGAAACTCCACCTAGACCCTTAAACACCTCATCTCCATATTCTTTTGCTAGGGTTTTTCACCTCTAAAGTGGAGAAGGTACTTCTTGCTCGAGATAGGATCTTTGTTGGAGAAACCAGTCTATCTAGCTCGAGAATTTCTGGTTGAACCTTTCCACCTTCCCTAAAGGCGAGTTTTGTAACCCCCTTCTCATATATTGTTTACTACATGCTTAAAACTCATGCTTCTATGTTTAAAATCGACGATCTCCATCTCTTTTTACCATGTTCTTCTAAGGTTTTGGTTTCTTGTTGTTTTACTTTCCCTAGAAGATCTGGTTTGGTTACCTTTGAAACTCCAAACCCTGATATTGGGTCAAATGGTGTTTTCTCTCTCTTCTCTTTTCTCGATCAGTTTGATGATGTGGCAATTTCCTATTTGTCAGTTTTGAGAAATTCAGAACTTTTATTCCCTTGTCTAAAAATAAAAAGAAAATATGTTTTGAACTATGAAAAATGTTCTCTTTCTAAAAAAATAGTTCTAAGGGTTTGTTTGGAGTTTTTCCAAAATGATTTTTTATAAAATGAATTAAATACCTAAAAATCACCAAAAATACAATTTAACCTTAATAACCTCAAAATATGCAAAACTATATGTATTCTTAATCAGAAGATCCTAATTAGATCAATGGTGATGTTTTTAGAGTCTAAATCAAAGTTTTGTGCAAAAAGTAAAAAATAGGGGTTTTCTTTACATTAATGCATATAATATACCCTAATACATGGTTATACATTGAAAATAGGAGAAGTTGGTCTTGGACTCAATAAAGTGATGAAAGTTGGTAGTTAAAATCATATGAGAGTATGTGCATATATAACCCTTTAGTTGGGTCACTTGTGAACCAACCTTACTTTTCCTAATGAGGCTTTATTGAACCTGGTTTCCTCTACTCATGAATCTTTTGATGTACTTTCCTCAAAATTTGTATTGATGTTTTACTTCATGGGTCTTGGAACCCCACTACAATATTACAATTAGATGACTATTTATCTTTCCAATTTACTACTTCTTATTCATGATGGTTTATTTGACTATTTAGCTATAGTAGTGGTCTTATGTACAATCACCCATAGTAGGGCATGTATTAATTCGCCTTGGGGAATGTCTTATTTGCCCCCTTATAAAAATATGTGTAGGTGACTGGGAATGTATTAATTCTCCCCTCACCTATGGGTTGAGGTCTGGTAGGTGCCTTAACCCTACTTAGTTAGTGTATTCCAATATTGACCATTCATACAATTCATTATTATTTGTTGATTATTGACAAGAATCAATTTTTTTATATGCCTCATCCTCTTATCTCTCTCATCATGTGATGAATCCATATAATTATGCTTCAATGTTATTGTTATCTTTTGTACTTGTTCAATATTTTGACATGTACCTTTTTTCCTTTCCCTTTTGTTGGGTGCTCTCCCAATCTCCCAGGTTAGGACAAGTTGTTGAGTTGAATCAGGACAACATAGCTTCGAGCATGGACCTAGCACTTGGAGATGTTGCTCTAGAGACAAGATTTAAAGTAGTTTAGACTTGCCTCTATCTAGATCCTTTTTGTTGCATATTGTTGTGAACCCTAATGGGAGATTTTGATGTACTTGTGTAATCTTTTGTGAAAGTTGAATATAGTCAGTTATTTTTATTCCACAACTAAACTTTGGTCTTTTTCATACCATTATAATAAATTTGTAAAATTTATACCTATTCCAACATACCTTTGAGTGTGTTTGGAATGAATGTTAATTCTTCAAAATTTTAGTAAGGGGGTGATCCCGCCTCTTTACAGAATGGTATTAGAGCCCTTGGTAGTCAGAATCTGACTATTTCAATTTTGTCTCCCTAGTTAGAATACTTATCTTACCTTTACATAACATTTTTTCCATAGAGTTGATCAACAGATGATGAAGGGTTGATTTAGGATCCTATAGTTTCACATTGTAATAATGATGAATAGATCCCTAACATACTCACAACTAAAAGATGCATAAGTAACCATAGTAACTTGAGGTTGTTTAGCTTGGCCTTTAGGCAGCTACAAGGACATGAAGTTCAAAGCAAAGGTGTCTAAAAGGATTAGGGTTTGGGGGTTGGCAAGATTTTCCTCCACACCTCTAGCTTGGTTTACGAGGACTCCCGAATCCATATGATATCATCCTGGCCTGAGCTGATATGAATTGTCTGAAATAGCATGCATGTAGGCAATAATAGCGTTAGACTTCTATATTATTAATCTTTAGGGACCCTAATATGTTGAACTAGTCTCCCATGTGTGATGACTTATTTGAGGATGGATACCCAATATAGTTCCCTTATGTCCCATAGAACCACATATTTGGACAGTTATCCCTAGAACCTAGACTTTGAAGTTTAGTGTTTAGTAAGAAATCAGAGCGTGTAGTGAAGTGTGATTAGTTTGTCTTCGTAGGTCAAACTTTTTAAGGGGTGGAGAGTAGTTGGTTTGATGATGTTTGGGTAGTTATATTTTGAGGATGACAAGTTATAGTTGTAACCACATGTTTCTTGGTATCTAAAAGAACATATAACGATCATCTAATGAATAGATCATATGTTTCAACCCTAATGAATATCTAATGCACATAATAAAAGTAACTCAAATTTTAATACAAAGTGGATAAACATGATGTTGACCATGACATAAACCAATAAACCCTAATGATATGATGAGCAAGATAATTGTAATCTAACCTTGGACTAGATGCATCCTAAGAAGGTATAGATGAAGAATAATGACCATCTTAACCTAAACCCTAAGTTGTACTCATCTAACCTTAACCTATACATCCCTAATGACATTTATGATACATTAGTGTCACTAGGTGTGATAATCAGATAACATACTTCAATACACATAAATCATATATTAATGAAGTCATCAATATGAAATACATATCACCTTGTTGTCTAATACACACCTAATTAATCACCTAATGACTTAGTATGTGAATCAAACCATTAATATGTAATATGTCCCACCTTGATCATTAAAAAATATATAATGACTTCAATATGGATAAGAAGTAATTGATTCAAACAAATGTTCATAATCAATAATAAGAAGTGAATAAATATGATAGAATGATAAATGATGTCATTAATGTGAGCAAGAATAGTAAAGTAACAATGTCTAATATACATATAGGTAAGTAATGTGAAATTATTTGGATTAATTGTAACACATTGGATAAAGTATCCTATTTCATACAAAATAATTGATACAATTGATAATGGAGTCCAAATCCAAATTATTGATCATGATAAAGTATCCTATTTCATCCAAATTGATAATGGTCAAATATAATAACACATATTAAGATAATTTAGTATATATCTAGTTGTGCTAAAATTCCAAATGAGATAAATAAGAAATATATTGGGTTTGTGCATAATAATGCAATATAACTCTTTTGGAAACAAAGTAAATATGACATGACATAATTAAAATAATAATAATGATAATGTGATATCCTAATGAATACAATTCTAATAAGCCAAACATTTTAAAAATAAATTGTAAAAAGTGGAACTTTTAGGTGATCCATGAGAATCTGACCTATGTGGAGTTTCTTGAGAAGATTTTGAACACCTAAGTTAAGAAGTTGAAAAATAAGGAGTTTAAGTTAGTAAAAGTTTTGATGGAAGTTTAATGGATTCAATTTGGGAATTTAGTGGTGAGATGTTGCATACTCCCCTTCTCACTTTGCATTAGATTTTGAGGATGAAATCCCCTTCAAGTGGTGGAGTGTTGTAACATACCGAAACTTTGACATATTCTCTTTTTGGCTCTTTCCCAATATTTTCCTATAATTTTATGCTTTTTGGCCTTGATGCTTAAATTGTGGAATTTATAGTGGTTTGGTGAAAATTTGTTCAATAATGATACCAATGGAAGGGTTTATGCACAAATACCTCAGTGAAACATTATTTAAGGATCTAAAATGTAAAATCACCGCTTGAGTGGACAAATGGTAAAAAATCCATGTTAGAAGTGTAAGGCCCCAAACCTTACTTAATGTATTGAACAAGCTTAAATACCATAATTTAGTACTTGAAACCTTATCCTAACCTTGTGAGGTGTTTTGAAATCATGATATAAGATTAAGTTTCAAGTTTGGTCCAATTTGGATGTTGTTTGTGCAAGTTATGCAATTATATGCACATTTTGGACTTTTATAAAATTTACCCAATTTGGAGGTTTTATTTGTAAATCGTCACATGCATTATAATCTTTAGATATTCCCTTACCATTCTCGAGTTTTTGAACCATGGGGCACCTAGTTGCACCTTGGTTTGAAGGTGTTTCTTTCTAAGGGCACTTTAGGGATTTCCTCTTTATAAACACGCTTATCTTTAGAAGCTATCAACCAATGGGGTTATTTATTTGATTAGAGGTCGGTTGGGATGGCCTATAAGTGTCCATAAACTGACATTTTATATTCAAGAAGTCTCTATGAGCTATCCTCTTGCATGGCCATGAAATCCCTAGGCTAAGGACAGAGGAAAGCTCCATGGACACCTCATGCTTGACTTCTTCCTTATCCATAAAGGCTTGCATGTCCATGGGCACCCTTAGCATTGGACACATGTAAAGTAACCAGACACCTCATTCTTGACTTCTTTCTTATCCATAAAGGCTTGCATGTCCATGGATACCCTTATACATGACACATGGAAAGCCTCATAGACACCTCATACTTGACATCTTTCTTTATATAGCCATATCTAACCCTTAAAGACTCCCAATTCAAAAACTCTTTCTCTACTTTATTTCATCTAGCTTAGAGCATCATTCCTTCTATGTTTTTCCATGAAGTTGCTATCTCAAGGTAAAAGAGGGTTCCTGCCTTGGTGAAGAAGGCTCCTAGGGTTCCAAATTTCTCTATTTATGATTTCTTAACCTCCTCCAAGGTGATTTCAACCAAAAGTAGTAAGTTTCCTCCTTTCCTTCCTCATTTTCATACTGTTAGTCTTTCTCCCACCTTCTTACAGGTTAGAACCATGGCCTTCCATGGTGAAACCCCACCTAGAGCCTTAAATACCTCATGGAACTTAAATACCTCATCTCCTTGTTCTTTTGCTAGGGTTTTTCACCTCTAAAGTGGAGAAGGTACTTCTTGCTCGAGATAGGATATTTGTTGGAGAAACCAGTCTCTCTAGCTTGAGAATGTTTCTGGTCGAACTTTTCCACCTTCCCTAAAGGCGAGTTTTGTAACCCCCTTCTCATATATTGCTTACTACATGCTTAAAACTCATGCTTCTATGTTTAAAATCGATGATCTCCATCTCTATTTACCATGTTCTTCTAAGATTTTGGTTTCTTGCTATTTTACCTACTATAGAAGATCTGTTTTGGTTACCTTTGAAACTCCAAACCTTGATCTTGGGTCAAATGGTGTTTGTCTCTCCCTCTCTCTTCGCTTATCCCGATAGGTTTGAGAAATTCATAACTATTTATTCCCTTGTCCAAAAACAAAAATAAAATATGTTTTGAAAGCCAAAACCATGATATTTCTAAAAAAAATAGTTCCAAGGTTTTATTTGGAGTTTTGTCAAAAAGAATTTTTAGAAAATGAATTAAATACCTAAAAATCACCAAAAATTACAATTTAACCGTCATAATTCCAAAATAGAAAAATTATATGTTTTCTTAATCAGAACAACCTAACTAGATTAATGGTGATGTTTTTACAATCTAAATCAAAGTTTTGTGCAAAAAGTCAAAAATAGGGATTTTCTTTACATTAATGCATATAACATACCCCTAATACATGGTTATACATTGGAAATAGGAGAAGTTGGTCTTGGACTCAATTAAGTGATGAAAGTTGGTAGTTGAAATCATATGAGAGGTATGTGAATATCTAACCCTTTAGTTGGGATACTTGTGAACCAACCTTACTTTCCCTAATGAGGCTTTATTGAACCCGATTTCCTCTACTCATGAATCTTTTGATGTACTTGCCTCAAAATTTGTATTAATATTTTATTTCATGGGTCTTGGAACCCCACTACCATATTAAAATTATTTGACTATTTATCTTGCCAATTTACTACATCTTATGCATGATAGTTTATTTGACTATTTAGCTATAGTAGTGGTACTTATATACAACCACCCATAGTAGGGCATGTGTTAATTTTCCCTGGGGAACATCTTATTCTCCCCCTTAAAAAATATATGTAGGTGACTGGAAATGTATTAATTCTTCCCTCACCTATAGGTTGAGGTTCGGTAGGTGCCTCAACCCTACTTAGTTAATATAATCAAATATTGATCATTCATGCAATTCATTATTATTTGTTGGTTTTTGGAAAGAATCTATTTTTTATATGCTTCATCCTCTTGGCCCTCTCCTTATGTGATGAATCCATATATTTATGATTTAATGTTATTGTTATCTTTTGTAATTGTTCAATATTTTGACACATACCTTGTTTCCTTTCCCTTTTTTTGGGTTCTCTCCCAACCACCCAGGTTAGGACAAGTTGTTGAGTTGAATCAGGAGAACATAGCTTCGGGCATGGACCTAGAACTTGGAGATGTTTCTCTGGAGACAAGATTTGAAGTAGTTTAGACTTCCCTCTATCTAGATCCTTTTTGTTGTATCTTGTTGAAAACTAGAAAGGACACCTTGTATGGATAGGAATCTAGTGTTTGAAGTTGAAACTCCATTAAATGAAGAGATCAGGTTGACATAACTCAGTATGTGAAACTTCAATTATGTCTAGAAGTCAAGGAATTTGGATATAGTGTGTACAATATACAAATCTATACTTGGAAGATTATGAAGAATATATGTAACAAGGAGGAATTTAAGGTATATAATCCATATAAGTAAAGGACAAGTAGTGTGAATCAATATGATAAAGATGTAAAATATTACATGAGAAAAGTGGAGCTTGAGGTAATATTATACCAACTGATGTGTGTTAAGAAATAAGGGAAGTAAAAAAATGGTACAATGAGGATATTAGAGAAGTTACTTAAGGAATTATTTCTTGTGAATCTATATAGGGATGAGGAGACAAAATCCCTCTCTTGTATAGAATAAGGTACATGTCTAGGATGCATGATGATGATCAAGATGAAAATTGAGGTTGAATGATGCAAAAAGGGGCAAATATAATATTTTGTTGTAATAATCATGAAATTAGTAGGTTGGTACCAAGAAGAAATGAGGATGAGTGATGAACTGACATATGAGTATGATGTTTTCTTGATACATTGGTATGTTCGTAGTATGACATAGGTATGCATGATATATTTTCTAGGGTAGGCTTTCTTGGCAATAACATTTTTCAGTCATAGGAAAAAACCTAGCTGGTGGTGTTTAGATGGAAGGTAAGTATATATGGAATGAACCCATGTCATGGTAATTTTTATGTGGACCAAAGACAAACCTAAAGTTGTTACATGGAATATAAGAGTGGATCTACACATAAGAGGTATGCATTAATTTTATGAGTTTAATGAACACCTGAAGTAATAACCTTGTTGTAAGTAAACATGTACATAAATATCTGATAAGAAGAAAAATGCTTAAGAATGAGCTTAAAACATAATATTTCAACCCTTAAAGGGAAAATGAAAGGTATAATGTTAAGGAAAGGCACATAATAATCAATAAAATACACCAAGTAAGAACATTGGAGTAAATAATCTCACTAATTTCTAAGTAGATTCAGAAGAACCTAGATAAAATAATAAATGATGGATAAGAAGAAGAAACTAAAAATCAATAATAAAAATATACCTAGGAATCTATAAGAAACTTCATGATATTAATTCACAAGTGATGATGTGTAATGTAAGGCGTGCCTAAGCACTTTCAAATAGATTTATAGGGTTTTTTACTATTCTTCTCTACCCTAGCTTGGGAATTCGGGGGTGAAATCCTTTTGAGGGGTTTATGGTTGTGAGACCATGAACCTAGATTTACCATAATCTTTATATAATCTCAATTTCTTATCATAATTTTTTATTACTTAATATTTGATAAAAAATTGATTAAGAAATATCCCATTTTGATTTCATTTGCACTTTGGTTGCCCTCATATTAAGTTTCTTTGCAAGTTTGGACTTAATTGTAAATTCAACATAACATTTGGACTTGATTGCAAATTATGTGAAAAATATCTAGCCATTTTTACTTTTATAAAAAATACTCATTTGAGACTTGAAATCAATTAGTTAAGAGATGACACTAATTCAACTATATTTGGACAATGTTGGCCTTGATATTGCAATTTCATGATTATTTGTGGACTACTGTGTAATTTCACCATAATTGAAAAATATAAATTTCAGATTGAGTAGAAGCATCTAAAATCATACACTATTTCATATTTTTCTTGCTTGGATGAACTTTTGATTCTTTTAAACTTAGATTTGTATAAGGTCCATTTCATTGATTTATAGATTTGATCTTAATCTAGTAGGTGTATTGAAGAGGAGGCTTGATAGATACAACTGTGGGGCGGGTAGCTTTAGGGATTCTACAGATTGGACAAACCATTTATCTAGTAGGAGTTTCTATAGGTTGGGCCTCACAACACTTGGGCCCAATTTTCTTTATACCTTGGACTAGTTTCCCCTTTAATATCCTTTTAAGTTAAGGGGGTTGGGGTTGTCTGGTCTTTTAAAACTTTCCCTTGCATATAACCAACAACCCACGGCCCTCTAGAATTATTTTTTAGTTAATAGGTATTCTAGAATCAATATGAGTATCTATAAAACTATATATCCATGCTTAGAGGGTTAAATCTTAGATCAAGTGCTTCAATGGCAATGCATGTCAAAACATGTTGAAGATCAAGCCACTCCATGGTCTTTCAAAGGTTCCAACCTTGCCTCTTGCATCAAAACATAAGATCCTCTAACACAATCTATTTATACTACTCGTCTTCACATCGTCTTCCTACTTCGACCAAAATCTGCGATTTCCATGGTGGAAACATGCTCATATCTCTAAAACACTTCTTTTCTATTCCTTTTTACCCTAGAAACATAAACCTAGCTTGGGGGATTCATCTTGGAGCATTACTTGTGATTTTAGGCATGGAAAGGAGGTATTCTAGAGGATTTCTTGTTGGTCTTCATTTTTGTCACCAACCCAAGTGAGTGATTTGAATACTAATACCTTCTTCAACCTACTTGTGAGCATAAACTCCTAAGCTTGCCCTAAAATGCTTAAATCCTGCTCTTTGTATCTAAAAGATAGTTTTCTTTTGGTGACTGAGAGAACCCACCCCAGGTGAGCCCAATATGGTAAACTCTCGAGGTATGAGAGGGTGTGGTATGATCACCCCCCCAGGCACTAAATCAGCATGGATTGTCATTTGCAAAGTGCCTTCGGTGAGGTTCAAACTTTGGTCCTTCATTGGGACTTATGGAGCTCTTACCACCCGGGCTACTATGGCCGAATAAAAGATAGTTTTTTATGAGATGCGTTTACCTGATATGAGATGAAAATGAACTTGGATGTTATTATCTATAATATACAATACTTCCTTGGTGATACATACATGTTCTCCCAATGCCTTACGGAATGAAATTCAGAGTTTTTGCTTTAATGTCCTAAAAATAGCATTTTTGAAACATATTAATGTCATATTGATGATGAATGAATTACACATCATCCCTTACTATTTGTGTGATTATATGAAACGTTTTTAAGTATTTTTGTCTATAAATTATTTTGCTAAAATTAAATGTATCCAATATCACATATATAAAGGTGTCTCATCTATCCCTTAGTTTGGTCCTTATACACCCCAAAACTTGATCGGACATAACTTTCACAAATATTGGATATTTAAGATGAAATTTTGGGTACAATACTTTTTGTGCATGATTTGGGTATGTGACACATTTCATAAGGTATGATTCTCCTACAAGTAATTATGCAACTTTTACTCTTATTGGTCTTTTAGGCCTGAAATGTGCCCTAATCTTGAAATTGGCATTACTTTCACTTACATTAGGTATATCACCTAACATTTGAATTATTGCTTGGTTTTTGTCCTAATATGTGGGAGAATTTACAACCATATTTAATAATCCTAATTGGACTTGTCTATATTTTATCATTTAAGATTTTTTGTCCTTTACGTACCCTAATTCGGTGTTTTGGTCCTTTTATGGGAAAAAATGGTTAGGTATACAATATAGAGTAGTTAAATAACAAAAAACTAATCATGAATACAAGTTAATAACTATAAATTGTGTATAGAATTATTTTTAAAATCGGCCCAATAAATAATGTTGTTATAGAGTTGTTTGGAGATTTACATATCACACATGAGCTTTATGTAATTTAGGGATATATTAACTATAAAATGTCACTTATTAAAATATATGACCTTATAACATTAATATATATCCCTCTTTTCTCTTATCTTCCTATGATGATTTTGAATCAACTAAATGTGACATAAAATTTGGCATCATAGGATGAACTGGGGATATGGGATATAGAAGTAGGCATGAGGTCTTGAGGCTTTTTCCTTGGTGGCAATGCTGGGGGTAATATCATTTGAAGATAGCTGAATCCCAGGTTTAACTTTTAACTCCATATTTAGACATAAATGAACTAGGAGATAATGGGAGGGATTTTGATACACTTAATATATGGAGTTGTTTGGTCATGTGTGTTTCATACACTTTCCCCTAAAATTAAACAATAATGCTTTACTATAATCAAGTAGTCTCAAGAAGTTGTATGTCCTTAATGATTGTGTACAATTTATGAAAATCAATTAAGCCCTAAACAAGTCATGAAGTCATGATATATTGACTTGAGTTAACTAATCTTGGAAACAATACCATATGATAATCCTTCATGACAATCCATTACATTAAATGAGTGATAATAACCTTTTTAATGATCCACCTTCTTTTGAATAGTTATTATGATAATTTCTATGCATGGGATAATAGTCTACATTTTTTTATAATATTTATTCATTGGAAAGAAGTATTGGAAGGATAAATGTAATATCCTCAAATTTGGTGAATTTGAATTAATATAAGGCTTGAATTCCCTAATTATTAACAATATAATAATAAGACCACTCACTTTTTGGCATGGGTGCAACCCATGACCGAAGAGAGGATCATGAGACTACTTGCTTTCCAAATAGGTCCTTGTTGCACGAATTAAAGAAACAATAGGGATTCATGCATAAATAAGATATAATGGCTTTATGGTTTGTTATAAAATGGAAACATGGAATAATATTCAAGTTTCCAAAAGATTCTTAGTAAATTAGTGATTTAGATAATTAATGGAGTAAATATCTAGCCCAGATGGAAAAATAAGTATTGAGGCATACACCAAAAATATCTTGGTTTGAACTTTTGTATACTTCAAGATAATAATAAAATGATGAAGATCCTAGAATTATTGAGATAACAGACTTTCCATGTGATAATGGTAATTGATCTAAGGATATGCTTGAAAGGCAAGTTTCATCAATTAAAGTTATTCCAACAAATCACAACAATTAGATATAATATGGGAAAGATATTAAAGAGTTTTGCTAAAGTTTCATAGGAAAATGAGTCTCCATGTAGCCTATAGAAATTCGAGAAGAGAGAGGGGTTATTGTGTAATAATACACAAAATTATGCTTTAGAAAGTTGAATAATTCAATATGACTTTATCAAGAGAACCCACACATCCTTTAATGTGTCACATTGGGCTAGAGCGTTAGATCATGGGATTGATTCTCTCTATTGTATCTCACACCTCATGAATGGAAAGGAAACTCGACCCAAACAGTAAATTATGTAGTCTTCCCTGACTCCGTTCTCCCTCTCCTCTCTACCTTTTCTATTGATTCCTTTCCCATTGGATTTGGCAAAGAGAAACAAGGCTAATGAGACAAATCACAACTAGTGTAGTGCCATTTTTAGAAGATGCCCAAATCCTTATTTAATCAGTATTTTAAAGAAACATCATAACCCATGATACCCTGCTACCCTTACCTATATAAGGGCATATAAACCTCACCCACGACTAGCACAACGCTTCCCCAATATCAATTGTCCACCGAATCTGTTGAACCCCCCTTCCGTGACCAACCTTCTTAACTAGGGACCTGGAACCTATTCCCAGGACATGAGCTAACCCCTACTAATTTGATTGGCATGAAGTGATATGGGGGTGCCAGGAAAACACCACAATCTTCATCGAGGTGTGGGGGAGGCCAATTTGTGCACTCCGAGTACCAACTATTGTTTCGTGAAGTTGGTGACCTAACACTGAGAACCTTAGAGTCACCCACCATGTTGACTACACAATGTTGCGTCTCTTGCATCCTTGATAGGTAGAAGAATCCCCAAGGGAAATTGACATTGGTTCCCTTAGACCATGTGACCTTGTTGTCATCATGCATGGGCACTAGGGTCTTTTCCCTAATCCAAAGCCTCACTCGATTTGAACACTAATGCAGTGTAAGACCATTAGCTAGGCATGGTCCCACTTAGCTAACTGAAAAATAGTTAAATGCCAACATTAGTTGGTAGAATCTATAAACTTACAATAAATGTAGTAGTTTCTAGGATGATCAGATTGAGACAAGTATATATGGAATTTGGTGCATTATTCAATCACTTGGATCTTTTGATAGTTATAACAAACCCTATACAAACACAATCACATAAACCAAATATTTCACCCGCAAATGAATGAGATCATATTATAATGTAGGTGATAGGCAAGTAAACGGGTCAATCCCTAGGGAGAGAGGGGGTACTAGAGTTAGGTTAGGGTAATAATGTTCCTAATGCTGAGAGTAGAGTTTTTAGGGTTTAAACGTGATTTGTTTGATTACACTAATGTTGCAAGCAAATAAAGGTAAGAAGGAAACTATATTATTAAAAAACCTAAATTATTCTAAAAAGAGTCTAAGAAGCAAGATAAGAAAATTAACAAAGCAAGGGAAAGAAACTACTCTACACTAGAAATTAAGGATATAGAGCAACTAATAACCTAAAATACAACTAACTAGCAAGTTCAAAACTATAAAGCTCAAAAGAGCACTAGCTACTCAAGCAAAACCTAACTAGTAAGAACTAGGCAATTGACTACAAGGAAATTAAAACAAGAAACTAACTTCCATGAGCAAGCTAAGTTAACAAGATGAGCTGTAACAATAATAAAGATAGGTAGACCGTTTGGGAATGAAGCTAAGATTCCAATTGGGGGAAAGATAGAAAAAGCAAGCTTAATCATTCATTCTAGATTGCTAAGCCAAAGAACTAGTCAAATACTAAGAAATCACACTACACTATTAGTTAGCCTAAGGTATAAATGAGATTTAATTAAATTGGATTTGACTAATCTATGTTTCTAGAATAGGGTTTCTTAGTGTCAATGGGAGCCAAAGGTAGAATGGGGAGTAGATGTGAGGGTGTTTCACCCCACATTACTCACCACATAGTCCTATACTAGCTACTTAGATCACACACCTAGGAGTATGAGAAGGACTATATGTAGGAGAAGATAGGGTGCTAGCTAGGGATCCACTAATTGGACATTGGAACAATTCCCAAGATAGCCCCACATATGCTATCTTCTTCTAGACTTAGGTGGATTCAAACACACAAATACAAGCAATTCATATTTTTACATACAAAACACAAGTAGAGAAATGAGATATAAATAGAAAGAAATCATCATAGAATGAAATCATAGAGTTGACAAATTATCTCCCCCCAACATGGTATCATTTGTGCCCCAAACAGCCCACCCAAAGTGTCTTAGATACTCATAACTAAACAAAAAAGAAAAGAAAAGAGAATAAAGAGGTAAAAATCCATGGAATCCCATGGAATACCCTTCTCCTTCATCTCCTAGAAGTTGTAGAACATAGCACCTTTATCCATGGATGGAAATGGCATGAGAAGATAGGGGATTATGGTGAAAAACCCTAGAAAACTAAGGCTTTTGGTGGAAATGGGGTAATGGAAGTGGGTGGAGGTCTTGAATGCAAAGAAGGGTGCAATGAACGCTAGAGAGTGGCTAAGGAGTGGGTAACCTCATTTTGTGGCCGCCACCCATGTATATATAGGTGGTAGGGAAGCATTAGGTTAAGTGGGGTAGAAGTGGAAAAGTAGGGGAAAAGTTGGGTAGGGTTAGATGGTCACCACGATCGTGGTGATGTACCATGTCCATGGTGGGGTTTGAGTGACATAGTAGTGGGGAATGATACGGGAATGGTGTAGGCATGCTGCAAGGTAGAGGGGGGTACATAGAGTGACCACCACTGTGGTGGGTGCCACAATCGTGGTGGAGGGAGATTACCACAGTCAAATTGATTTTCTTGCTCATTTTGTATTCAGATCACCATGGTCGTGGCATTCACCACAAGCTACGTAGCCTTCATGGGCAGTAGTTGTGCTGATGGCCACGATCATGGCCATTGATGTGTATTTTGAGCTGGGTTTCTGTGACTTTTGGGGCCCTTGTGCCATCAACGTGGCATGCGCCATGGGGGTGATGGAGTGCTTCGACCACAAACATTCTAATTGCCAAAGTCACATTGTCTTCAGTGGCCATGACTATTTTGGGGTTTCATGGCCATGGGCATTCATGTACAAAACTTTAGACTTCACTGTGACTTTTTGGGTCATTTAACCACAAACGAGTTGATGTAGCACGACCCAAGTGGGGGTCCAAGCTATTGATCTTGGATCCAATCTTCATCAAATGACTCCTTTTTTCTCTGGATCAATTCTTACACATCTAAGGAATGTTCAGGGAATATTTAGACCCATCACTGTCCTTTGCATCCAATGTATGCAAAAATTCCTAGAAAAACATGCAAATAGCATCCATAAGAGCATTTGATATAATAGTTCATATTGGGGGGAAAGATTTGGAATCCACATTGTTTAGATGTGATTATAATGCAAAAAGACACAAGATGAAACAAAAAATATGATTTCATCACCACCACAAACTTAAAACCTACTTGTCCTCAAGTATGCTCCAAGTTCATCTCTCTCTTCAGTTTCCTTCAATCAAACAAGAATAATAAATGTGTTGCAAAAGATGATTATTGACTAAATGGTCTCAAAAGTGACTAAGTGCATGTGTTCCACTTCTATCCTCTCCACTATTACAATCCAATCATGAAAAGAGCACTAATCATACAAACTTTGAATATAGAGCATAGAACACAAGCTTTACATATGTCCTTCATGTAATTCCTAGTAAACCATTTCATGATGGTGTTAATCAATGATGACTAGGATTGTTTTTTCACTTTCATGCATTCAATCGTATGCTTCCAACCACACCAAGTGACCAATGTGGCTGTAGAAAAGGGGTAAGGGAGTGAGGTTTGATGGTCCCTTAATCAATGGGTATGAAAATGGTAGAGAGGATTGTGGTTAGAGATTGGAGTGATTTAACACTCAACTTTTGTTTATATGCGCTTAAACATGAGCATCTTTTATTTTATTTTTCTTGTTCATTTCTTATTTTAATTTCCTTTGATTTTTACCTATGTGTAGATAGGGCATATGGTGGAGAGAGTGAAGTGAGAAGATTTAGATATGGCCACCCCAAACTTTTAGAGGTGGCCAAGGCTGAATATGTGCACATAGGATTCCTTTCATAAGGCGGAGGGTATTAAGATGATGACATAAGAGTTGAATCAAAGAGGGGTCATTACTATGGTTCTCAACAAAAAATATCCTGCATGAAAACTAATCCAACACTACATCATATGATATCACACTACATGAGTAAACAACATGAGATTCATATTTTCATCATGGAATTCCATAGGCTCTAAGTGTTCATAGATTTCTCGAGTCTCAATTCAATACAAACATTCACAAACATAAGAGAAGGGATGCACAGAACAATCAAGACCATTTAGCAATAAAATCTAAGAATGTGTCATACATTTGTCAACGAGAAACAACTTTTTAGTTCAAACATTGGAGATTTAAGTTGAAACATGCTTTTGGACAGAGAGTTTCAAATTTGGGTAAAATTGGCCAAAATGGTGCCAATTTGAATTTTAATCACTTCTAAAACTACTTTAGGGAAATTAAAGAATAAAGCTGAAAATTCTAACTAAAACACACAAAAATAACAAAAACTACATGAAAGTGCAATGCATGGCATGGAAGAGCAGAAAGAGCAAAATTTTCGAAAAACTATGCAAAAATGCATGAAATTAAACTACATGCATGTATGCATGGATGCAGGAAAAAGGAACTCTATGATAGATATGGTGGTATCAAACAATTGATTAGTTAGGTGAACAAGTCAAAATAAATGAGAGAGAACAAGAATACGACACATAGTACCCTACCACCCCAAATGTTTGAATCATGTTGTCCTCAGCATGAAACTAGAGTTTAGGGAGAGTAGGGTGTGTGTCATGGCTGATGCGACTGATTGTCTACCCATGAGAAGTGACATATTTCTTCACTTCATCAAGGCTTCTTAGCCTCCCAAACACCTCATCCTCAAAATTAGAGTTGTACCTAGGGCCTTGATGTTTCCTTGGTTATCCTTGCCCCTATTCTCCTTTTTGTTTCCAAGAGAAGTTAGAATGGTTCCTCCATTCTAGAGTATAGGTGTTGGGCATAGGACCTTTATTGTTCTGATTCCCAAAAGCATGCAAAGCATTCACTTCATCATCAACGACATAAACTTCCATGGTAGACTGGATAGCAGAACTCTCAACTTGACTTTTCATCATGTTCATTATGTCAACCATCATTTTCATCATTTGGGTGTTGGCTTCTATTTTGACTAGAGCTACAAGAGGGGGAGGAGGAATGTAGTTCTAGTCATAGTGTTCCCCTTTACTCGAGGCTCAGTGGTGGGAGCTCTTGGATAGATTCTCAAAGAGAGGCCAAGACTCCTCTGGGGGCTTAGCCATGAATGTTCCTCTCTATGAAGAATAAACAATGGTCTGACTCAACTCAACAAGCCCGATGTAGAATGACTGCATCAACTGCCACAGAGGTACTTCATGTTAAGGGCAGTCACACAAGAGCTTCTGAAATCTTTCCCACGCTTAATGGAAGGGTTCATTTTCCCTCTAGGTGAAGGATGTGATACACCTTCTCACATGAGTGAGCTTTGATATTGGATAGAATTTCATGAGGAATGCATTCTTCATCGCCACCCATATCACCAACTTGGGCTTTGGGCATATACCATTCTTTTGATTTTTACTTTAGGGAGAAAGGAAAAAGGGTCCTCCTTATAGAATCATCCATGGTGGTTGGGATACAGAAGGTTGAGCAAGTTTCTAGGAAAGCATCTATGTGGTGGTAGGGATTCTCGTTCTCCATCTAGTAGTAAGTGGGAAGAAGTCTGAGAAGGGCTGGTGGAATGGAGAATTGTTGACCCATCATTTGGTCAACAAGGGTGGTGATTGGGGAGTTGTAGTTCCCTGGGTTGAAGTAGTTGTGGAGAGGGCAGTTGGGTTGTTGTTGAACTCTCCATGGAGGATTTTGTGGGATACCCCCAGGAGGGTTTTGTTGAACACCCTTGGGATGGATTAAAGCATCTAGGCCTTCCATTTTATATTTTGAGTGTTGCATGTGTAGGTGTTGGCATCTTATTCTGCCTATCTTGGGGTCAAATGGAACCAAGGTGGTAGAAGTAGAGAGTCTACCAAGCATGCACAACTATCACCTGCACAATACAGAAACAAACAACAAGAGCTAAGTTAGAAGGCAAGTATACGAAAGTAAACAAAGAATATTGAATACCAATGGTGAGGGCAATAGGAAAAGCTAAACTACACTAACTTGCTAGGCCGAGCGCCTCTACTCCCTGACAACGGTGCCGGAAAACTTGGTGTGGTTTTCACACACTTGGATATTATGATATTTATAAGGGCCCTAGACTAACACAATCACATAAACCAAATATTTCACCCGCAACCGCATGAGATCCTATTGTAGTGTAGGTGATAGTAAAATAAAGGGGTCGATCCACAAGGAGAGAGGGAGAACTAGATCTAGGTTAGGGTAGCTACGTTCCTAATGTGGAGAGTAGGGTTTTTAGGGTTTATTGGTGATTTGTTTGATTGCTCGAATGTTGTAAGCAATTAAAGGAAATAAGGATAGTAGATTATCAAAAACCCTAAATTATCCTAAACAAGTTAAGTCTAAGAAGGAAGACAAAACAATTTACTAAGCAAAGGAAAGAAACTACTCTACACTAGAAATTAAGGATCTAAAGAAACTAATGACCTAACCTACAACTAATTAGCAAGATCAAAACTATGAAGCTCAAAAGAGCACTAGCTACTCAATCAAATTGTAACTATAAAGAACTAGGCAATTGACTACAAGGTAGTAAAAAAAGAAACTAACTAGCATGAGCAAGATAAGATAACAATATCAGTTGTAACAATGATAAAGATAGGTGGGACATTTGGGAATGACACTAAGATTCCAATTGGGGGAAGATATAACAAGCAAGCTTAATCATTCATTCTAGATTGCTAAACCAAACAACTAGCAAATGCTAAGAAATCAACCTACACTATTAGTTATCCTAAGGTATAAGTGACATTTCAATAGGATTTGACTAATCTATGTTTCTAGCATAGGGTTTCTTAGTGTAATTGGGAATCAAAGGTAAAATTGGGGAGTGGATGTGAAGGTGTTTCACCCCACATTACTCACCATGTAACTTTTACCAAACTCCTAGGAAATTGCACCAATCAATCTTGTACTAGTTACTTAGATCACACACCTAGGAGTAGGAGAAGGTCTATATGTAGGGGAAGATGGGGTGCAAGGTAGGGATCCACTAAGTCAACCTTGGATCAATTCCTAAGATAGCCCCACATATGCTATATTCTCCTAGACTTAGATGACTTCAAGCACACAAACACAAGAAATTCACATTTTTAGATTAAAACCATAAGTAGAGACATGGGAAATAAAAATATAAATAGCAAGAAATAATCATACAATGAAATCATAGAGTTTACAAATTATCTTCCCCCAAAATGGTATCAAAGCCTCATTTTTGACCCCAAACAGCCCACGACAAGGGACTTAGCTACTCATAACTAAACAAAAGAGCAAAGAAATAGAAGAAAGAGGTAGAAATCCATGGAATATCATAGTGGACCCTTCTCCTTAACCTCATAGCAGTTGTAAAATGTAGCACCTCCCTCCAAGGATGGAAATGGCATGAGAAGGTAGGGGATTATGGTGAAAAACCTAGAAAACTAAGATTTCTGGTGGAAATGACGTGGAAATGGAGTAATGGAAGTGGGTGGAGGTCTTGAATGGAAGGAAGGGTGCAATGAATGCTAGAGAGTGGCTAAGGGGTGGGTAACTTTGTCTTGTGGCTACCACCTACATAGATATTGGTGGTGGGGAAGCACTAGGTTAACTAAGGGTAGAAGTGGAAAAGTAGTGGAAAAGTTGGGTAGGGTTAGGTGGTCACCACAGCCATGGTGAGTACCACGTACATGGTAGGGGTTGAGTGACACGGTCATGGGGAATGATACGAGCATGGTGGAGGCATGCTACGAGGTAGAGGGGGGTTACATAGTTAGACCAAAACTGTAGAGGGTGCCATGGTCATGGTAGAGGGAGGGTACCACACTCATCTTGCTTTTCTTACTCATTTTATCTTCAACTCACCATAGTTGTGATGTCACATCACCGTGGGTGAGGTGGCCTTCATGGGCCACAGTCATGTTGGTGGACATGACCGTAGCCATTCATGTGTATTTTGAGATAGGCTTCGGGGAATTTTAAGGCCCTCATGCCATGGGGGTGATGGAGAGATTCATCCACGGCCGTTCAGATGTCCATGGTCATGTTGTCTTCAGTCGCCATGACTATTTTGAGGCTCCACAGATTGGGGCATTCATGTACAAAACTTGGGACTTCACTGTGACTTTTTGGGCCATTTAACCATGCCCATGATGATGTAGCACAGACGAGGTGGGGGTCAAAGTTTCTAATCTTGACTCCAATCTTCACCAAACAACTTCATTTTGCTCCAGATCAATTATTGCACATCCAAGGAATGCTCTGGGAAGATTTAGAACCATCTCTCTCCTTTGCATCCAATGCATGCACAAATGCCATGAAAAACATGCAAAAGGAAACCATAAGAGCATTTGATATAGTAGTTCATATTGGTGGGGGGGATACTTGTAATTTACATTGTTTAGATGTGATTATAATGCAAAATGATACCACATGAATCCCTAAAATAGGACTGTAGCTAAAGTTGATCAGAAAATTGAGTAGATTCCTTACAAAATACAATTGCAACCTAATTCTGATCACAGTTCTAAAAGTAGGGCCAATACATGATTAAGTGGTGATTAAAGCATATGAAGCCTATTTTGGATGAATATATTATTAATCATGTTATATATGTTTCTTGTTCATGTAAATGGATATTGTTGGATATAATGATAATCCAAGATGATCTTGTATAATTAGGGTTTCTAAAGTGGATAACCATACATATGATGAATTAGGGTTTTGAAAGTAAAGATCATAACTTGCCATGTTATTAAGGGTTATATTGTAACAACCTCATTTTTCAGCGTCCTCCAATTAAGAAAGGGCTTAAAGTTGAGAGACATTACCTAAAATTTCCAAGATCCAAATTTAATGAAATAATAAATAATAGAAAATAATCTCCACTATTTCACAAATATTGTTTACATGATACAGAATGATGCTCCTCTAAGGAGTTACATGAATTTCTAACATGAGAACTATTACATATGAGAAGAAGGTGTCTAACTAATCCTCCTTTACTTAGATTTAAGTGGCATCATATTAAACTAGAGAATTGATCTGGAGACTTACTTCTCCTCCATACACTCTAAAGGATCAAATGGCTTTGTGTAGTTGTACATATGGGCTTTTTCCATCCCGTGATGTCTCCAGATGGTTGGGGTTGGGCGTCGAGTCACCAACACTTCACCATCTACTTGGGCCATCTCTTAGTCTAGGATGGAGCACGACACCTTCGCTAAGGTTATACCAAGCAAATTTGATCTTTGCTACGAGGATGGATGTAGAGAATCCCAGAGTCAACCACCATGTTGACTATGTCTTGTTGCTTCTCTTACATCCATGGAGGGGGGAAGAATCCCCAAGAGAAATTAACACTTGTGCTCGTAGACCACATGACATTCATGTCGTCGCGTATGGGGTCTAGGTTCTTTTGTCCTAATCTGAATACTCGCTCAAAGGGAACTGATTGTTGATGTCGCGTGAGCCCATTAACTGGGTTGGTACCGCATGGACAAATGAATCAATTGTTAAATGCCAACATGGCCTCTCTTGATTGGTGAAAAACTAATAAACTTTCAATACTTGTAGTAATTTATAGGATGATCAGATTGAGACAAGTTATCAAAGAAAGTTGATTAGAAAAGTGAATAGATTCCATATAAAATACAATTGAGACCAAATTTTGATCATAATTCTAAAAGTAGGACCAATACATGATTAAGTGGAGATTAAAGCATATATATCCTAGTTTTTGATGAAAAGATTATTAATCATGTTAAATACGCTTCTTATTCATGCAAACTGATATATTTGTATATAATGATAATCCAAGATGATCATGTACAATTAAGGTTTCTAAAGTGGATAACCATATACATGATGAATTAAGATTTTGAAAGTAAAGATCATAACTTGCCATGTTATTAATACACATAAACTTTTATAAGGGTTTATAATGCAACTATATGATAGATATGATAATTATGGTTTCACCTAATGCTTAATATGTGATGGAATTAGGGTTTGTACCCTTATTCCTTATCCATACTGAGATAGCCATAAAACCTTGATTCGGACCACAATAGGTTTAATTTGAATAATATGATTGGTGACACTTTAGGATATACATACATGCAAATATAATGTTTATTGCACGGACCCATCTTGACTTGCTTATTCTTAAAGTACTTGAAGTATGATTGCATTATCTGCATGGTTCTAGATTGAGGTACGTGGTCAGAATTATGACTAGTCACAATATGGATTGCTCAGGTTTGTTGAGGATTTATCAAATATTGTTGAAATAACATTTTTGGGTGTTTATTTACATTGTGATCTATTATAATGCCACTATGAGTTTCACATAAAGTAAGATACCATATTCTGAAACCTAGGATAACATGTATCAAGGGGTAATTGATAACACCAAATTTTGTGATGTTTTTGCCCTTTATTCTGTTATCAAAACTACCCTTTTCTGCTATTTTCCTCTATTTTATTAGCATTTTCGCAATAATTGGCCAAGCAACACTCTTATTCCAAATTTTCCTATCTTCTACAGAGTTTTCCTCATTTTTATGCAATAAGGCCGATTCCATCCCACAATAAGTCTAAGCCCGTCTCCACCTTCCTGACGCCCGATACAACCCAGCCCGACAGGGGCTGGGCGACACAAGAATGATCGGTGGAGAAGGGTGCCTTGCGAAAGGGACGTGTCGGCCGACACACCTTCTACCCGACAGGGAGCCAAAGCCACATCGACGACCCAGCTCGTCGAGCGACACGACCACCAACCGGCAGGCGTGCCGCCCATCACGTGACCAATAGCCAACGCCTCGCGCCGAGATATACCTGTATCGGCCATCCACATCCATCGACCGGCGTATAAGGGGGCTACGTGGCGCTTCGAGCACCATGTTTTCTCACCAACCAGCTGACTATAAATAACAGCTACAGGAAGCCGAAAAGACAGGTTGGACGGGTCGGGACGGCTGGCCAGTTCACAGTTCGGACAGTTGAGGACTTGAGCGATCTGCGAGAGAAGTGCGAGAGCAACCGTATCGTGCCCCAGTGCTCGTACCGGGCGACACTAGGTGAGCTCTTCCTCATCCCGAGAGGGAGGGGATCGGTTCACCTAGGACTGTACCAGACGAAACTGAGGGCCGATATCGGCCGATGTAGATGCGCGACACGAGTGCCTGACAATAATGCCCGATAATAGTATATGTAAATCCATGGCCGACACGATACCAAAACTGATACGCTCTTCCCGTCAGGCGTGCCGCTCGAGAGGGTGTGCCGCCCGACATGAGCGTATCGGCCAGGGTCTTCGAACGATATAGTCGTCCGTCTGGCGTGCCGTTCGAGAGTTCGTGCCGCCTGACACGGCTGTACCGGGATAGGTCCCTGGACGGTATCGGGCTGGGAGTAGTAGTAGTCTGTCGTCCTTCTACATCAAGAAGGCGACCTCTATCTTTAATTCTGTTATTTAAATTCTTTACTTCAGCATTGTATTAAGACCCTTATTGCTTATGGAAATAGAAATGCTTAATTGCTATTTGTTTAATGCTTGATGCCTTATGATTGGGTAACTGCTGTGTTGGATATCTGAACGCTAGCTTGCATGTTTTGGATCGCGTTTCGCTTAGCTACCGAATCGTCTTTCCCGTCGCAACTACTTCGAGAGTTGGGTTGTGGCTCTAGTGTTTGGTCCGGATCTGGAGTACGAGAGTGCCCGAAACGGAGTTGTTTTAGTATCATTCCACTTTAACTTGAGCCCAGCAACCTCGAGAGGGGTGTTGAAGCTTGGTTAGAGGCACCCGCTCTGAGAGGAGGGGTGCAGGGTGTTACTGCTACCGCTCATCTTACTGAAGTCTTATCCCTTGCATTACGCCTTAAACTGCAGTTTATCTTTCTATTTTCTGTTGCATGAAAAATCCCTAAAAACTGCTAATGACAAAATCTTAATCTTTCTCGTAACTCCAGTTGGAGATAGTTTTCTTTGTTTTAATCGTGACATCTTGTTGTTCCCGTCGGGGAACTTTAATATCTCTTTATACCCACCGGAGTGTAGAGTGTCGATTCAGAGTCGTCAACACGACCCACCTTGTCCCTGTGTTCGACCCCGTATGACTACTTCGACCCCGTAAACAAAGTTGCGGGGGCCTAGATGGATTCGGGTTATAAATGCGAAGGCTCGACTACCTCAAATACGCCTCCAATTTTAGGACGCGCGATTTAGGCCGGTCAACTTTCTGGCGCCGTTGCCGGGGACAAGGCAAATGGCACTGTTGACGAATCCGAAGCCACTAACTACACTCCCGTGCCTCAAGCTTAGAAATAGGCTTGACAGCACCTCTTTTTCTTTTTCTTTTTCTCTTTCTTTTACTTTAAGCATTATTCTTTGCCGGAACCAAATAACTTTGTGTTCTAACTTGATTTCTCATGATATTTCAGGTACCCTGCAAAGCTGTAACCTGCTCCACCGAGCCTTGATACCATGTCTCGTTGTGAGCAACCCCTTTCTGAGGGCGAATGTCAGAGCCAAGGCGGGAGGGCAACCCGGCCTAATTGGGTTGGTCAGCTTTCCGCCTACATAAAAAGACAGGACACCATTATCAACCAGTTGGTACAGGGGACGTTTACCAACCCTAGATCTTTGAATTCCATGCAACACCAGATGGCGAGTCTGTAGATGCGCCAATGGGAGGTCGATCAACGGATGTATCAGATGGCTGCTTTGATGAAGAACCCTGCAGGAAAAACGCTCCTTCACCATGAAACTGCAGTAATGGCAGTGCTTAGATCAGGAAGGACGGTAGAGCACGCTGATGAAGCCCCATCGGAACCTGAGCAAGGGCCCAAGGATGCTATTCCAGCAGGAGGCGGAGGTAGGCCTGCAGAAGCCCCAGAGCCTGCGCCGAGACCATCTGATGAGCCATCTGGCGGGAGGAATCCTTATACTCCCAGGATACCGTTCCCGTACAAGCTGATCAAGGCAAATCTGAAAAAGCGGCACGAAAGGTTCATGGACTCGATCAGGAAGCTGCATCTTGAAGTCCCCTTCCTTGACGCTTTGGAGGAGATGCCCACATACGCCAAGTTTCTCAAAGATCTAATAATGAAGAAAAGAAGGGGAGGAAGGATAGAGACAGTGTACCTAGCCTCTACTTCCTCTGCCTTCGTAAAGCCCAGCTTGCCAACTAAGAGAAGGGATCCCGGAGCTTTCACAATCCCATTCGCCATCGGGGACAATGTCGAGCGGAAGGGTCTAGCGGACTTGGGAGCAAGCATCAGCCTCACGCCCTTAAGTTTCGCGCAAAGAATGGGTTTGACCGACATGGTTCGAACCAATATGCGGATTGAACTGGCGGATCACTCCTTCAAAAGACCTGTTGGCATTGTCGAAGATGTGCCGATTAGGGTCGGTGATTTCTTTATTCCCTGCGACACCGTCGTCATCGACACAGCTGAAGACCCCAGATGTCCGATCATCTTCGGACGCCCTTTCTTGGCAACAGGGAGGGCGCTGATTGATGTCTCTGAAGGGATAATCACCTTGAGGGTTGGGAACAACCACATGGACTTCAAGATGAAAGAGATCATGAGAGGTCCATCCCTGTATGAATCGGCCTGTTTTGCGGACAGTTACAATAAATTCTGCGAGGAAATAGAGGAGGATATCCGGACAGTGGACCCCCTCGCAAGGGCAATAAGCTGTCAGGATCCCGACCTCGAAGATCCTGAGGTCGTGAGGCATCTCGACATTTTCAACCTTTCTGAAAAAGACTTGCAAGAAGAAGAGGAGGAGGTGAACTCTGCGAATTATGCCTCCCTTGAGGGAGAACCTCAGGAGGAGACACCCAGAGCAAAGCCGGATTTAAAAGCGTTGCCTGAAGGACTAAAGTACGAATTTTTAGATGAAGAACAGAAGAACCCAGTCATCGTAAACGCCGGTCTTTCAAGCAATCAGCTAGACCGGCTCCTTGAGGAGTTAAGACTCCACAAGGGGGCTATAGGGTATTCCGTAGATGATATCAAAGGCCTTAGCCCCGCTCTTTGCATGCATCACATCAACTTGAATGAGTCTGCCAAGCCTCTGGCCCAACCCCAGAGGAAGCTGAATCATATGCTCAAGGAGGTCGTCAAGAAAGAGGATTTTACCAGGTACCCATCTTACCCGACGACCAGGAGAAAACGACGTTCACCTGCCTTTACGGCACTTATTCCTTTAGAAGGATGCCCTTCGGACTCTGCAACGCCCCCGCCACCTTTCAAAGATGCATGATATCAATGTTCTCAGATTTTCTAGAAGACATCGTGGAAGTTTTCATGGACGATTTCTCCGTCTATGGAAAGGACTTCGATAGCTGTCTGAAGAATCTGTCGTTAGTACTTCAAAGGTGCGAGGAAAACAGCCTGGTCCTGAACTGGGAAAAATGTCATTTCATGGTGCGGGAGGGCATCGTTCTAGGGCATAAGATCTCAAGGCATGGGATCGAGGTGGATACCAGCAAAGTCGAAGCTATATCTAAGCTTCCTCCACCAAAATCCGTCACAGGGATAAGAAGCTTCCTCGGGCACACCGGATATTACCGAAGATTCATCAAGGACTTCTCAAAGATTTCCAAACCATTGTCCAATCTTCTGGTAAAAGATGCTGAATTTGTTTTCTCTAACGATTGTCTCAGTGCTTTTCAGACTCTGAAAAATGCTTTAGTATCACCACCTATTCTTCAAGCGCCAGATTGGGGTTTACCCTTTGAGCTAATGTGCGACGCTAGCGACTACGCAGTTGGAGCAATCATGGGGCAAAAGAAAGATAAAAAGCACCATGTGATTTGCTACGCCAGTCGCACGTTGGACGAAGCACAGGTAAACTACACAACCACCGAGAAGGAGATGCTCGCGATCGTCTTCGCGTTTGACAAGTTCAGGTCGTACCTCGTCGGATCAAAGGTCAAAGTATACACAGATCATGGGGCAATAAAATACTTAATGCAAAAGAAGGACGCAAAGCCCAGATTGCTGAGATGGGCCTTGTTGCTCCAAGAGTTCGATCATGAAATTATCAACAAAAAGGGTGCAGAAAATGTGGTCGCAGACCACCTATCGAGGATAGTGGCTGAAAGACAGAAAGGGCCACATATTGATGACGACTTTGCCGACGAAGCTCTTATGATGGCTGGAGCTCAAGAAGAAGGTTTGCCCTGGTTTGCTGACATCTGCAATTTCCTTGCTTGTGGAGAGCTGCCTCCCGACATCACCTACAATCAAAAGAAGAAGCTATTCGCGGATGCCAAAAATTATTACTGGGATGATCCTCTCCTGTTCAGAAGATGCGCAGACAACTTGTACAGGAGGTGCATCCCAGAAGAAGAAACTGCTGATATCCTGAAGGAATGCCACGCCTCCCCCTACGGTGGACATCTGGGTAGCGAAAGAACAGCGGCGAAAGTGCTACAATCAGGTTTCTACTGGCCCTCCTTATTTAAAGATGTTGCACATTTTGTAAAGGTTTGCAAAGAATGCCAGTCAACAGGAAATATAGGGTGGAGGAATGAAATGCTGATGGCAAGCTGGATCGAAGTGGAAATATTTGACGTATGGGGGATTGATTACATGAGGCCGTTTCCCCCATCCCAGGGGTATCAATACATACTAGTGGCAGTAGATTATGTATCGAAATGGGTAGAAGCGGTAGCCACCCAAACTTGCGACGCCAAGTCAGTTATCAAGCTTTTTGAGAAGACCATCTTTCCCCGTTTCGGTGTACCACGCACCGTAATAAGCGACGGCGGGTCACACTTCGGAGAAAGGCAGTTCGAAGCGCTCTTACGTAAGTATGGAGTAAAACACAAGATCGCTACGCCCTACCACCCACAGACGTCGTGGTAGGTAGAGGTCTCAAACAGACAGATCAAGCAGATCTTAGAAAAGACTGTCAGCCGCACGCGGAAGGACTGGTTTATGAAACTTGACGACGCATTATGGGCCTACCGTACTGCCTACAAGATGCCCATTGGAACCACCCCCTACCGTCTTATATACGGAAAATCCTGCCATCTACCTTTGGAACTAGAACACAAGGCCCTTTGGGCGATCAAGTTCCTAAATATGGACCTAGACAAAGTAGGAGAAAAGAGGTTTTTGCAGCTTCAAGAGCTCGAAGAGCTGAGGATTCACGCCTACGAGAATGCAAAGATCTACAAGGAAAGAACAAAAATGTGGCATGATGCCCACTTTAGGAGAAAGGATGTGAGCGAAGGGGATAAGGTCTTGTTATTCAAGTCCTCCATCTGTCTTTTTCTTGGGAAATTACAGACAAGATGGTCGGGACCGTTTTCCGTGTCAAAGATATTCCCATCAGGAATGATGGAGCTCCGCGACAAGGATGACCCGACTAAGATCTTCAAGGTGAACGGGCACAGAGTGAAAAGGTTTTATGAAGACGAAGCTTTTTTCAGGAAGGCAAAGATTAACTTGCTGGATGTTGGTACAACCGAAGAGCCTACACCGGTCGAGCTGGCGACGGAAACTTCAGCGCTCCTCGGGAGGCAACCTGAGTCATAGATTAGGATGCATTTCTTTTCTTTGTAAAAACAAACATTATGGACTGTAATAAGGCCCGAGTCAGTGCACGCGCATGTGTGCTGACTCTTTTTGTTTTATGGGCCACCGCTGTGTTTTGCGGAGCATTGAGGAGTAATATCATCTGAGGTAGGAGATCTTTCTCTATACCAATGATGTTTTACCCTGCAATGGTCTTTTTACTTCACCAAGTTTAGTTTGGCCTTTTGACCGCCCGATTTTCTACCGTGTCGACCAGCTGGGCGCAGAACCGCTTGTATCGGGCAGCCTCGCCCCGGGGGTCGCAAGGGCAGCGGATGACCCTTGGACTGCCCGATGGGACTGCGCGTCTCGGGGATAGCGTGACTAAAACGCCCGACGCGCGCCATGCTCTGCCCGTTTTACCCCCAGCTGGGTTCTCTATAAATAGCGTGGAGGTTTCTTCGTGTCGGGCTATCATTTTCTCCCTTTTGCCACCTGGAACGCATGCCATGATCCTCCCTTTTGCTCGTGTGTCGGCCATCTTGCCTTCGCCCTGGTATCGGGCGATGCCTCCTGAGAGCAAAGGTATAGCCCGACACACCTTTTGCCCGACACATTTTCTCTCGCCCGGCACAGGTTTGGTATCGTGCGAAGCGTCTAGGCTGACTTATTACTTTCTTAACAAACGACATGGCTTGTCGCCCGATAGGGTTGTAGACCGACACGTTTATCAGCCGATAACCCTGTCGCCAGACGCCAGTATCTCTTATCGAGCCGCTTATCAGGTTCACATGACCTGCAAATTTTCTATCGCCCGACATGCTTTCGCGCGTAACGCCGGTCGACAGCGTTTTCCCGATGTATCGTATCGGGCGTCATGCTTCTCACGACGATGTCATGTTTTTGCTTCATGTGACCCCGAATCGCCCGACACACCTGTGTCAGGCGACGAGTCATATCGCGCAACAACATCGTGTCGTCCGATCACCTATCGCGCAGTTTTAATAAGTTTTCTTTCTTTTCATCTTTCTTGCCTAACGGATGAATAAATTCTAAATTTTGAATAACAGGTATGGCTCGTATGGAGCAAACCACCTACCGCGCCAGCAAGCACAGCGCGGGGATCAGCAACAACTGTCGGGCAGAAACGGCAACAACAATGGAAAGGAAGATTCTTTTTGATTTGGTAGCTCCAATAGTGAGTCACCTAGCTACGAGTGTGGCAACCAAGGCCTCCGAACAAGCGCGAGGCACCCTGGTTCTGTCCTCTTAAGGGAGAGGGCCCACCCTGACTACACACTCCTGGGAACTAAACTAGGGACGGATAATCAGTCCCTTTGTTTATGCTCACAGCAGAGATGTGAAGAAAGGGGGGTCCAGAAGTGAATTTTGAGGGTTTCGCTCCAGCTCAACCGCTACATCGCCAAAGCGAACTCGCGAGACAACCTCCCAATGGCATGCTGCAACTTCACAGGAGCATTTTGCAGCACATCAGAAAGCTAACCCTCACTGGCTAAGCTTTACCTCACTTTTGCTTTCTTCTCTACTCTGGGACAGAGTAGAAGCTAAGTTTGGGGGGGGGCAGTGAGGGAGGTATAAAAATTTTAACTCTTCAAGCTTTCTACGATATTCACTCTCTTTTACCTGATGTGCTTCCTGTATATCTGATGTACGCATGCATGCCATATAAAAATTTACAAAAATCTTTCCCTTGCATATTTATGTCCCTATGCATATGTATAAAGTTGTTGTAATAATAATAAAAACCTGTTGTGACTTCTTGCAAAGTTTACTTTCTGTATATTTAACGAGTTACAAGTTCTGTCATATCTTTCTGATAATGTTGTCTCAAACAAACAAAAGATTGTGCCTTGCCATCCAAAAATTTTCTAAAAATAATAATCTCGCAAACAGCTAAGAGACGAGTATGGAGAAGGAAAAAGCTGCCCAAACAACAGATATATATTTTGTTTTTCCTTACCCAGCAAAAATCCCAAAAAGAGAAAGAAGCCTTATGAGTGTGAATAAAAGCATGAGAGTTGTGCCCAATAAAAGAAAAGAAAAAAAAATATATACACACTTGTTTTCCAAAAGTACCCGTCTTTAGGCATGGTAGATCCGGGGAAGTGGTACGTAGGATGTGAAATCACTGCTCTAAAGCCAACTGGCTTGGACTGCAGGGACCACTTGCCCATTAACGGACCCTTACCTGGATGGACTGATGGGAAACAAGAAGAAAAACCCAAAAAGCCTTAGCCTACCCTATACACAACTTTCTACCCCTAAAATAAAGCTGTTTGGTGTGGAAGCTAACTTCGGAATCATACGCCAAAGTCTCGCTGAAGCTGTGGAGAAGAAAAATTTTACTTAAATAATAAGGCAAGTAGGGCAAGGTCTTTTGTTCACATTAAGACATCATTACCTCCAAGACATCGCAAATCTTGTGCTACCCTTTAGCCTTAAAGTTTTTCTATGCAAGAAGAAGCAACACAAAGTTTAGTTTAAATATTGATTGAGGACAATCAAAAAGCTAAGTTTGGGGGAGTTGATAACACCAAATTTTGTGATGTTTTTGCCCTTTATTCTGTTATCAAAACTACCCTTTTCTGCTATTTTCCTCTATTTTATTAGCATTTTCGCAATAATTGGCCAAGCAACACTCTTATTCCAATTTTTCCTATCTTCTACAGAGTTTTCCTCGTTTTTATGCAATAAGGCCGATTCCGGCCCACAATAAGTCTAAGCCCGTCTCCACCTTCCTGACGCCCGATACAACCCAGCCCGACAGGGGCTGGGCGACACAAGAATGATCGGCGGAGAAGGGTGCCTTGCGAAAGGGACGTGCCGGCCGACACACCTTCTACCCGATAGGGAGCCAAAGCCGCATCGACGACCCAGCTCGTCGAGTGACACGACCACCCACCGGCAGGTGTGCCGCCCATCATGTGACCAATAGCCAGCGCCTCGTGCCGAGATATACCTGTATCGGCCATCCACATCCATCGACCGGCGTATAAGGGGGCTACGTGGCGCTTCGAGCACCATGTTTTCTCACCAACCAGCTGACTATAAATAACAGCTACAGGAAGCCGAAAAGACAGGTTGGACGGGTCGGGACGGCTGGCCAGTTCACAGTTCGGACAGTTGAGGACTTGAGCGATCTGCGAGAGAAGTGCGAGAGCAACCGTATCGTGCCCCAGTGCTCGTACCGGGCGACACTAGGTGAGCTCTTCCTCATCCCGAGAGGGAGGGGATCGGTTCACCTAGGACTGTACCGGACGACACTGAGGGCCGATATCGGCCGATGTAGATGCGCGACACGAGTGCCCGACAACAATGCCCGACAGTAGTATATGTAAATCCATGGCCGACACGATACCGAAACCGATATGCTTTTCCCGTCAGGCGTGCCGCTCGAGAGGGTGTGTCGCCCGACATGAGCGTATCGGCCATGGTCTTCGAACGATATAGTCTTCCGTCAGGCGTGCCGTTCGAGAGTTCGTGCCGCCCGACACGGCTGTACCGGGATAGGTCCCTGGACGGTATCGGGCTGGGAGTAGTAGTAGTCTGTCGTCCTTCTACATCAAGAAGGCGACCTCTATCTTTAATTCTGTTATTTAAATTCTTTACTTCAGCATTGTATTAAGACCCTTATTGCTTATGGAAATAGAAATGCTTAATTGCTATTTGTTTAATGCTTGATGCCTTATGATTGGGTAACTGCTGTGTTGGATATCTGAATGCTAGCTTGCATGTTTTGGATCGCGTTTCGCTTAGCTACCGAATCGTCTTTCCCGTCGCAACTACTTCGAGAGTTGGGTTGTGGCTCTAGTGTTTGGTCCGGATCTGGAGTACGAGAGTGCCCAGAACGGAGTTGTTTTAGTATCATTCCACTTTAACTTGAGCCCAGCAACCTCGAGAGGGGTGTTGAAGCTTGGTTAGAGGCACCCGCTCTGAGAGGAGGGGTGCAGGGTGTTACTGCTACCGCTTGTCTTACTGAAGTCTTATCCCTTGCATTACGCCTTAAACTGCAGTTTATCTTTCTATTTTCTGTTGCATGAAAAATCCCTAAAAACTGCTAATGACAAAATCTTAATCTTTCTCGTAACTCCAGTTGGAGATAGTTTTCTTTGTTTTAATCGTGACATCTTGTTGTTCCCGTCGGGGAACTTTAATATCTCTTTATACCCACCGGAGTGTAGAGTGTCGATTCAGAGTCGTCAACACGACCCACCTTGTCCCTGTGTTCGACCCCGTATGACTACTTCGACCCCGTAAACAAAGTTGTGGGGGCCTAGAAGGATTTGAGTTATAAATGCGAAGGCTCGACTACCTCAAATACGCCTCCAATTTTAGGACGCGCGATTTAGGCCGGTCAGTAATGCACATGAGCCTAGTCAGACAATGATCATACCTGAGATAGCATATCAAGTATGGGATAGAATATGTGATGAAATTGCCAATTCATATTTGGAAGTAATTGACTGATTATATATTACTATGTACTTGCACACTTTTACAAGAACCCCACGTATACAGTCTAAGAACATACTAATCCACATTTTGTTTCATGCCTTTTAGTTAAATTCAAGATGTGAATTATGAAGACATGATGCACTACATGAAATCAACTGAAGACACTAAAGCTAAGTAGAGGAGGATTAGTTAGATACTACTTCTCATGTGTTGTAGATCCCATGCAGGATATTCATATAACTCCTTACATGAGCATCATTATATATCTCAAAAATAATATTTGTAAAAAATGAAAAATATTTTCTTTTACTTGTGATTTGGTTAAATCTAGATCTTGGGAATTTTAGGTAATGGATCTCAACTTTAAGGTCCTTTCTTAATTGGGGGATGCTGAAAAGTGAGATTGTTACATTTGGTATCAGAGCCCCATATTTTTTAAATAATATTTAATACTTTTTATTTTCTTTTACTTGTGATTTGGTTATATCTAGATCTTGGGAATTTTAGGTAATGGATATCAACTTTAAGGTCCTTTCTTAATTGGGGGATGCTGAAAAGTGAGATCGTTACATTTTGTATCAAAGCCCCAAAATTTTCAAATAATATTTAATACTTCATCATTTCAAATAATCCTTAGAAGTTAAGGATAATTTTTAAGTCATCACCTGAGTGTAATGGTGTCTAGAAAGGATCATGGTTTTGGAGGCTAGCAATATATTCCTCCACACCATTAAGTTGATATATGAGGACCCCCCTTACCTAATGTGATACCATTATAGCATGAACCTAGGATTTTCATGAAGTAATGTTTCCTCTAAGTCTTCTCATCACTAATTTCATCCACTTCTCATGCTATTTCATAAAAACCCCTAAGAGATACTTCCCTCCTCATCTCAAGTTAGGGTTTCAGGGAAGAAGATAATTAAGGCATCCTCTTCTAGTTAATGTACATGTAATGTAGAAGTAATGATAAAGTCAAGATTAATAGTTTTATGGGTTTTCCTTACATGTGTAAATCGTAGATGGAGCTAGGGTTGGTTTAGGAAAACCATTAGTGGGTCAAGGGAATCATAAAATCCTATAAATGTAGGGGTAGTCCCTAACCCAAATCTTAAACCATAATCTTGGACAATGGGAATAGTGTGGATGAGATAGTAACCCAACCATATGAACCCTAATTAGGGTAAAAAGGGAATATGAAAGATGAAAGTGAGTTTAGGTGACCGACTCTCCCATACATGCATGCAGAAAGTTTATAAGAAACATATGCAAGCAATGATTACATAAAGAAATGAAACTTCTGCTTTTAAGGTTGGTATGCTAACTTGGGGTGGGTCAACACAAGAATGGGAACAAAACTTTTGGGGGAAGAAAATACCTAAACACGTGGGATTTGGTTGTGGTTAAACCCGTGTGATTTGGTTGTGGATAGATAGACTAACCACATCCTATGAGTCAAGAAGGCACCCTAGGTTAGGACCTTCCCTAGAAGGGTGAGTTCACAAATAGTTTAAGAATTGAGGGTAACCTTGCATGTCACCTAAAAGTGTGAAGGATTAAGTATACAAAATATGGAAGCACATACATTCTTTGAACCCATGTATGCCATCTTTGTTGGATACAAGGAAATGATCACTAAGTAAGTGGCTTAAAGTAGGTGACCAAGACGGGAATGGAAGGTCACTAATTGGCCAAACCGAGAAAGGAAGGGCAACATAAAAGGAGGTCATTGTGATGACATGGTGATTAAGACGGGAAACGAAGATCACCAATAGGCCAAGTGGGGAAAGGAAGGCCGATATAAAAAGGAAAACATTGCAATGACGGGACCAAGCTGAGAAAGGAATGTCACCAATAGGCCAAAACAGGAGAAGAAGGCCAATATAAATGGAAATCATTGCAATGATGGGTGATCAAGATGGGAAAGGATGGTCACCAATATGCCAAGTTGGGATAGGAAGGCTGATATAAAAGGAAGTCATTGCAATGACTAGTGATCATGCCATGAAAGGAAGGTCACTAATAGTACAAACTGGGAAAGGAAGACCACCGTGAAAGACTAAGCCCAAGAGGGAAGGTCTCCATGGGCCCAATGTTGGGAAAAAAGTAAATAGTGTGTACCCCAAGATATGAAGGAATTCCGGGTTAAAGAATTGCATACGAAAATCAAGTGCTAAAAATGTTAGAATGGTGATATCTCAGTAAACCCTGGGAAGGGTAGAGCCTTAAATAATTCCTAAGGTCAGATAGGGAGGATTAAAGATACACAAGACCTATGTGTTTAGGAGGTGATAATTCCCTAAGTGCATAATACCATGGAGTTAAGAGATAGTTACCCATATTTGTCCAAGGCCGATGGGTTAGGAGATTGGCCACCTTCATGAGTTCATGAGGCCTAAGGGGTAAATCTAACAGGCACTCCCTACATGCATAAGGTCCACGAGGCCAAGAGGAGATCACTCTGAAGGTACTTGTACCCCTAGAGACCTTGAGGGAATGACTAACGCTGATGATACATGACACATAGATGTAAAGAATACAAGAGGTCATGTAATAATGTTGATAGAGTCTTAAAGGCAGTTGCACACAAACTCAAGACTCATAAAGTCACTATCCCTTGAGTTCATGAAATATAAGAATATTGTGGGATTAAAGGTAATTATGGTTTGGAGTCATTGGTGAGAGTAATTCAACAAAAAATTGAAATTCTCAGTTAGATGGCGATACACCATCTCCACTCTTAAAATTAGATGAACATTCTATTTGGGATATAGTCAAATTCTATTTCATCTTGTTATTAGGGAGACAGATTGGGTAAACACTTTTTTGATTAAGATTTACATCTGAGAGTGAATACCCTAAATTGAGTTTAAAGGCATGATTTAGGGTTTGAGGCATTACCTCACGCTTATATGAAAATAAATGAACAATAGGATGAAAACCTAGGTGGAAAGGTAATCACCAAGTGAAAAATGGGAATTCAAGTTAAAATGAAATCACTATGTGATAATGTCATATAATAAATGAGGATATGGAAGTACCCTGAATTGAATTGAGGGTACCAAATTTTGTTATAAGGAAAGGAATTTTCATATCAATAAAAGTTGTTAAAGATAATCCAAGAAGGGTTGCAAAACCTAAGGTTTGAAGCTATGTTGAGTTATCATTCACCTTATCCTTACTGGGTTTGAATTTTGGGGACAAAATTATTTAAGGAGGGGTGAATGTAATATCCTCAAATTTGGTGAATTTGGATTAATATAAGTCTTGAATTCCCTAAATATAAATGATAGAATAGCAAGACGACCCAATTTATGGCATGAGTGCAAACCATGACCCAAGAGAGGCCCATGAGACTATTTTCTTTACAAATAGGTCCTTATGGAACTAGTTAAAGCGATAAAAGAAATTCATGCATAAATAAGAGATAATGGCTTTATGGTTTGTTAGGAAATGAAAATATGGAATAATATAAAAATCTCCATAAGATTCTATGTTAGTTAGTGTTTTGTATAATTAATGGAGTAATTATCTAATCCAAATGGCAACACAGGTTGTGAGGCATCAAACAAGAAGATCAGTATGGATTATGGTATACTTGAGCATAATAATAAAACTAAGAAGATTGTAGAATATGATAGAATAAGGACTATCCATGTGATAATGGAAATTGATTTGAGGATACACTTGAAAGGAAAATTTCATCCATTAAAGTTATTCCAACAAATCTCAAAAGTTAGATATAAGATGGGAAAGATATTAAGTAGCTTCCCTTCAAGTTTCATAGGAAAATGAGTCTCCTAGTAACCTATAGAAATACAAGAAGAGATAATGGTTTGTGTGTAATAATTACATAAAATTATGTTTTGAAAGGTTGAATAAATCAATATGACTTTTGAAAGAGAACTCACGTGCCCTTAAATGTGTCACACTAGGATTGACTGCTAGATCAGGGAATTGATGCCTCTGATTGTGTCTCATGTTGACCTAAAAGTTATACATTGTAAATATTTGGTTGATAACTTAACCATTCCATTCATATATATCTAATATGTCTATTTGAGATTGATTTTAGATATTAGATAAAAGAAAATGACAAATTCAGCAAAGCCCTAGCTTGATAAAAAAAGTCTAATTCAATGAAAATGCACTTTTGTGGAAAAGGCCCTAAATCACTTAGGACAATTTATTTAGTCATTTTTATTGATGATATGATTTGTAATTAAGCTGAGAATTATATAAAATGCTCTTAAATCAAATATATAATCACTTTTGTGGCACTTTCCAAAAAAGACCACAAGTTGTTTTTTCAGCCGAGTTTCCCTTTTCTAAACCTCGACCGACGACCTTGGTGAGTTTTGGTAAATGCCAGGGTCAACATATATTTCCTAGTGACAATGCAATCGACACCTTGCATAGACAAAATACGTTTAAGACATCGAATGAGTTTATCCCAGATAAACTCGACTGACAACTCAAAATCACTGTCACATAGTGTCATCGTCGAGTTACCTTTATTGAAACCATACTGACAATACTATATAGAATGTGCAGAAAAAGTTTTTCTAACCATTGAAGTGTTGTTAAACTCAAAATTATATTTGTTGCAACATCCCAAATGGCTAGAATTTGTTCCTAAGTGCATCTATTGGCTAGTGGACACCCCAAACGACAAATAGGGGCCCTTGGACTTCATTCCAAGTTTGCCTACCTTGTTCCTAGCTATACTTGAGTAGATTTGTCTACATAGAGCCTTATTCTCTCTCATGATTAGTTACTAACCTTCATCATTATGAATGAGATAGAATCCTTTTAAGAGTGTTGCTCCATTGCACATCTTGTGAAGCTATCCACTTCCTTTCCCAACCTAGTTTCTCAAACAAAAGTTGGTGAAAGCTTCTCCTTGGTGAAGGTTAAGAAAATGCAGAAGGTCCAAGAGAAGAGTGGCTCAATCCTCAAGGATAAAGACTTGTTGTAGTATTAGGTCCCCTTTGGTGAAGGTATCAGGCATGGTGCAAAAGTGGGTAAATCCTTGGAGGTAGAAGACTCTTTCTCAAGGATGGGTAAGCCCCTTATGTAGGTTATTGGCTCCTTTGGTTCTCAAAAAGTAAATCTAGGTACCCTTGAACTTATAACAGGGTGGTCTTATTGTATCTCTTATATTGGATTATAACAATGGTTCAATGTGCTCAAATCTTAGTGATTGACCCCTTTGTCTAGTGGTTGTAAACTCCTAGTTTGGAGTTTAGAATCACTAAACATAGCTTGTGTTTGTTCAATCTCTTTCATCCTTGCTATGTATGATTAGTTGCACTCAAATTCCATATTCGCAATATTATCTAATGTAATTTGAATCTCCAACAATTTGGTTTAAGTGAGTTTAGCTCTATTCACCCCCTTTAGAGTTCATTGATCCAACAAGTGGTATTAGAGCCACGATCTTCTCTGACTAAGATCTCTCACAAGATGGGAACATGGGAGATAGCCTATAGGGGTCTCTTTACTTGGACGGTCAATTCTCCCTGTGAACTCTAATCTTTGACGACACAAACTTCCTCTATTGGAAGAGGAGGATGCAATTCTACTTGCAAGGGATGAAGTACAACATGACGAAGGTGGTCATTATTCCCTACAAGGATCTGCTAGGAGATGTTGCTACTTGGGATGAAGGTACCTTAAAGAAAGACCAACTAAATCCAAAGGCCATAATAATCATCTATGCAACCCTAACTCCTTCTAAATTCAATCAGATCTCATCTTGGGACACCGCCTATACAAGATATGGAACAAATTTTCCATTACCTATGAGTGACCAAACAAGTCAAGGAGACCAAGGTATACATGCTCAAAGGTTTCCTTAAGAACTTCAAGATGTTTAAGAAGGAGATAGTGGAAGAGATGTATTCTAGGATCAACACCATTGTCACTGGACTTGCTTCTATGGGCCAACCCATGGATCAAGGGACAATCACTCCAAGATTCATAGATCCCTATCCAATAGGTGACAATCAAAGGTGACTAATATTGAAGAAACCAAGTCACTTTCCAAAATTCCCATTGAAGAGCTCATGGGGAATCTACAAACCTATGAACCTAGATTTGACAAGAAAGAAGGGGAGGAAAAGCTAGAAGAGAAGGAGTACAAGAAGACAAAGAATAGTGCCTTCATAGCTCAAGTGGAAGGTATGCTCTTTTAAAAACAACTTGCAAGCCACGTCTCTCCATCTTCAAGAAAAGAAGAGCCCTCAAGTGATCTTGAAGCTTATGACTCCCAAGGTAAAGCACATCAAGGGAAAACCTTCCTCCTCCACTCAAAGGTGCTATGAATGTGTACGAAAGGGTCATTATAAGAATGAGTGCCCAAAGGCCAAGAAGTGTTACCACAAGAAAATAAACAAGAAGAAGGAGGACTACAAGAAGGAAGTAAAGTTCAAAAGAAAAGACAAGAAGGAGAGAAGGAGTGAGGATGCATCCCATGCCGCATGGGAGGAGTCATCCTCTAGTGATTCCAACTCCAATGAAGGAAGGAGTCACCATGCTCTCATGGCCTCAACTAGTGAAGACATAGTTGATGTAAGTGAGGTAAGTGAGGTAAGCTTGAATGAACTTTCTAAATATTCTCTCATTGATATGACTCTTGATTCCCATTCTTCTTACTCGTAATGCAAATCTAAATAGAAGAGACTTGGGAAAATCATTGATGATCTTTTTGCTAAAATTGATTTTCTTGAACAAAATGAGAAGACTCATCTTGATAGCATAATTCTCTAAAAGAACAATTTCTTGAACTTGAATTTTAATACAATGTCATTGAGGTAGAGAATGGTGTTTATCTTAAAAACATAAATAGTCTCAAATATGAAAACCAAACTTCCCTTAATGAACTTGGTTTGATTAGAACTAAAAATTATAAGCTTGTTTTCAAGTTTAATGATATTATAAATCTATGTGATGGTATTAAGTATGAAAATAGAATCTATCTTGATGAGATTACTATGCTTAGAGCTGAAAATGCTAGATTTCTAGCTAAAGTTAATGATCTTGCTTCTAGACCTTTATTGTTTTGTAATGACGTAGCTAGTGTTACTATAGAAAAATATTATTATCTTACTAAAGCCATATGTTTAGAGGCCGATTTACTTCATGATCAAGATGATCTAGCTATCCTTTATTTTACTATCATTACTCTTAATGATGATAATCACAAGCTTATAGATTCCTTCCAAAAGTTCCTCAAAGGGAAAAAGTCCCTCAGTGAAGTCCTCGAGAACTATACCAAACAAATGGGTAGAAGTGGTTTGGGATATGAGGAAGCTCCCAAAAGCAAGGGCAAGGGAAAGAAAAAGAGGAAGAATCCTCATATTTTCCATGGAGAATCATCTGGATCTAAGAACCTTATGGTTTGGATACATTGTAGGAGTGATGATCATTATTCTACATATTGTCCTTATAAGAAGAATAGGACCAACCAAAACATGAAATGGGTCCTCAAGCTAACTCTGAATTTCAAGGTTTGAATTGGGCACTGACATCTTCGTTTCTTGAAGGTAGAAGGAAAATTTATTGTTCATAGTGGTAGCTCCAAACACATGAAAAGTGAGATAAGCCATTTCAACAAATTTACAAAAAAGAAAGGAGGATCAGTGACATTTGGGGATAACAATAAAGGTAAAGTTATAGGTGAGGGTGATGTAGGTGATTCACTATGCCTAGAGAATGTTCTTCGTGTGTATAGCCTACATGACAATGCTATTAGTGTTAGTCAATTACGTGACAATGGTTATCATATTCTTTTTACTTCTATTAAATGTCTACTTCTGGATTCCCTCTCCTATAATGTCATATATAAGGGAACTAGAAGTGGAAACATTTATGTTATTATTCTTGATTCTGAATATTCAGCCTATCCTTGGTAGATGCCTTATTGTTTATAAAAGTGATATATCTTTGTGCCACCACATGCTTGGTCATGTAAATATGCATCAATTGAAGAAGTTGAGCAAAAAGGAATTGGTAAAATGACTTCCTAGATTGGTGTTTAAGAAAGATGAGGAATTCCAACCTTTTACACAAGGAAAACAAACCAAATCCTCCTTTAAATCCAAAGGAGTCCTTAGCACTAAGAGATTTCTAGAACTTCTTCACATTGATCTATTTGGACCAATGAGAACTCAAACACTTTGTGGTAGCAATTATTGCCTTGCAATTGTTGATGATTTTTCTCACTATACTTGGACCTTCTTCTTAGTTTCAAAAGTGATACTCTTGATGTTTTTTTATTCTTTTTGCAAAGGGTTGAAAACGAAGCTTCTTGCATGATCATCTTTGCCCATAGTGACCACTGGGGAGTATTTTAAAATGATTTGTTTGAAGAGTTATGTGAGGAATATAGTTATATGCATAACTTTTCTTCCCCTTGTATACCTCAACAAAATGGGGTTCTAAAGAGAAAGAATAAGTCTCTACAGTACATGGCTACGACCATGTTTTTAGAGTATGATACTCATAAGATATTTTGGAATGAAGTTGTTAGCATTGGGAAATGCGGGCACATAGTATGACAGCAGAAATAGAAATTTTATCTATCTTTATTTCCATAATAGAAAGATCGTATCAATTACTATGAAATAGGAAGGATGGTTTTAGTGAGTTATACTTGGTCCTGGAGCAAGTCCAGTGAAAAAACTCACATCTTTGCAACTATCAACTAGTTGCTCTTCGATGGTGGTGTGCAGGTCTTGATCTTCACCACGAACAACAAACCAGACAACTTCTACTACGCCTCTAGTGGTATTTCCACTAACTAAAGGTTGACTTCACTCTTCGAGAAGTAGCTGAAGGACTCCTCCCTCTAGAATAGTCCACATGGACCAACTAGAACTCCTATCCTTCACTAAAAATATACAGGAAGGAGTTGTCCCTCTCGTTGGTGTACTAGTCACCAACCTTCTCTCCGACCAACAATGATCACCGGTTCTTTCTCTCCTGTAGTTATCCCTCCCTGTTGGGTAGGACTTGCTTGGGATCTTTTGGTTACCACAACTAGATTGGACAATAGTTGTCAAAAGAACTAATTCTTAGTTGTTTGTGTTGTGTCTTGGGAAGCCCCCAATACCCCTCTTTTTATAGGTGGGGTTTGGGCTAGAGTTCTCAGTCTGTATAAAATTGCATGGGAGTGGAAGGGACAGGAAGAACTTGAACTTTTACAACATGTGAGATGTCAAATGGTCATAGGGAACACCCAAATGGTTGTCTGGTGAGTGAGATGGTCATCTCGCACTGCCAAATGACCATTTGACAGTTTTCAATTCTACTCGAATTTGGCAATTTGGATTCCAATTAATATCTCATATTAATTTCCTAGTTCCTCAAGTAAAGAATAATCAAATACATTTGGGAAATATCTAGAACGTTCTTTCAACCCAATCAAGCTATCTCACCCAGGCGAGACTCCTGGCTAACTCACCCAGATGGCCATCCGGTGAGTCTGAGATGAGTCGATCAGTTCAATCACATTGTACTGGCCGGTTTAAGGGTAGAACTTAGCCAATTCAAACTTTAATTACCATGACAACCCAAATAACTGTCTCAACACTTGAGAAGCATGTCTGGCTGTCCAAATGACCATTTTACTCAGTGAGAAGGTCGTTTGGTAGTTCAGTCAGCCAATTAATTGAGTTGTTGTGTGATTCAAATACCTAAATGCTTTAGCAATCAATCCAATTGTCATTCAAGATCAAACTCCTCTTCTAGATGAGTTCCAATGTGTGTGACCGTATAGGTCCATATCACATTGGTAGTGAATTTCTATAACAACCTTATGACATCATAATCAAAGAGTGGTGCCTAGTCGCACATCAATTCTACCCAAGTGAATAGAAATTTGGAGAACAACTTCAACCTACAATCTATGTAAGGTGTTGTAGTGATCATATAATTCCTTTGTCTCTAATATCTAGGATGAACTTGAGGCATGGAATCGCCATCCTATCAACATTTAATCTATGTTTCTTAAACCAAGAGCAGACTATCTACATAATGTGACCTCAATATCATATATTGATTCACATGTGCATGTGCATGTATTTCTTAGTCTTGCTTATTAAGTGTCTAGGATATCATACTCTAGTAGGAGGGACAAATCCCATATTTATCACTCACAGTCTATTCCCATGTGTCAAAGTCACCCAATCATCATTGTTATAAGAACCCATATTTTAGGACTGCATTTGATGACGTCAAAGTGTACCCAACAACATATCATGAGTGTAGTGATTTAGGTCTAAGAATCACAATCACCTCCTTCACTATGAGAGATGACCATGACTCCCAATTATGATTTCCATGTGTCACTCTCAGTGAGGGTTTGTCTGATACATTGTTCCTTAATACGTATCTATGTGCTTGGTTTGATTTCCATATCATGATTAATAAGATTTTGTAATCAACCAACCCACACTCTAGTATTTTTTGCTACTGGTGTCTATCTACCTTCCATAGTAACAACTGACTAGGGACATAATAAGAATATGCATACTCTTAGCATTCATATAATCTCATCCTCCAAGTCAAATACTTAAAGATATGCATCATTGAGTATTTTTATTTTATAGACATTCACTTTGTCTCCTCATTATCTAAAATCTGAGTGAAAAAAATGAATTTGAAGCTTGCCTTTATATATTATTATTAATCAAATCCTTTTAGGTAATTATGCCATGTCAATTGTCATATGATTGGCTCTACGGGTATACCTTACTAACAAAATCCCACTTACACTTAGATCCAATCACTCATGGATCTCATCCTTAGTGATCTAAACATGACCTTCATGCTTCTACTATGCTAGTGCTATTCCATTGAGTTAGCTACACATTGATATAAGTTGATATATTCATGTTTCTTGTCTATTCTCTTTGAGATGAAACTACCGTAATATGACATATAATATTATTTGCCTAACAAATAGCTCCAATTTTGTCACAATATCACAACTAAGTCATCAATGGTTGGAACATCTATAAGATCATCATTTGAACTTCTAGATCCATGTAGTTTCACTCTTTGTTCATAACACAAGTATACTCTGTTTCTATTGTAGAATTGAATTAATGGCTATTAGTTTGGAGCCCTTCAAACTAATAAAACCTTTTCTATTTTCTTTATAATCAAACATAATTTTATTGCGATCATACTATCATTTTGAAAGCTTGCATCGATGTAACCTTTTACACCCAACTCTTCATTTTATTGGTATCCTTATTGACTAGTAATCTATCCTCAAGTACTTCACAAGTGCTAATAGATATTTAACGACTTTCAAATAACCCTTATTGGATTTTGATATCATCTTGTCATACATACAAGATTATATGGGATAAGTACATTTATACCATTAATGATAGATCCATTATTTTACCAGCCTATGGAATCTAAATCACGTCATTTCCATTCTTCACAAGAATTGGAACATAAGGTTCATGAGGGACCAATCTAAATTCTCCCTCATTGAATTCTTCTTTGTTGAACTCTTTCAATATACTTCTGTCATTAAGTACTCAAACTTCCATTGTGAAGCATTTAAGAAATATCTAATAGGTCCTGATCCTTATCTCATAATATGTTTAATTTAATCCAAAGATGTTTTCACACCAGCTCTCAATATTCACAATATTGAGACATTATTCCTCATCACATGTGGAATATTCATATATGTTCTGACTAAATCTTTTGTAATCACATATTTCATATTTTGTTTTCAATCAACTCAAACTCTTTGACTATCAAGTCAAAAGATCCAATCTCTGAGTTGCTTGTCTCAATCCTAGACTGAACTTGGAAGTTTATAGGCTTTATTTGCATTCTTAAAGTTGTAAAACCTTTTAGGTTGTGTCACATACATATCCTCTAATGTATTCCCTTTAAGGAATCTAGTATCAAACTTCATATGCCAAATCTCATAGCCTATTTTTTCTACAACAACAAGAATGAAAATTAGTAAAGTAATTATGTCCAACATCTTGAACTGATTTGAAAATTTTGAACCAATTTGTCCTTTTATGTTATCCATGTAGGTCTTTGCTACAAGACCCTACTTCACCCTTCAGGTATTACCCCTCTATGTGGCACTACCAAGGTCCTACCTTGTTTTTTTTTTATCGGAAAAGCATGTGACCCTCTTTATATAGTTTTTTAGAATATGTACAAAATAGAGCAAAGCTCAAAGAAAAATAGAAACCTCATAAAAAAACTATACAAGAACATCTATATCTTTCTTCAAACTCCTCCATTTCCTATCTACACACATTTTACTATCATTGAAAACTCGACCATTCCTTTCCTCCCAAAGACCATAAAAAATAACCAGAATGGTGACCCTCTCCTTCTTCTTTGCAAACGAACAGACATCAGTTAAAGAACTAGGGCCTCTGAACATATAACCGTCACCAACATCACCTTTCCACACCAGCAGAGAATACTCACATTGGAGCAGGATGTGAGACAGATCCTCATCATCATTTTCACATAAAACACACCTGGAAGGGAATTGAAACCCCCAACTTTGCATATGGTCCAGAGTAAGCAGCTTATCCAAAAAGCATCTCCAGCCATGGATCTTATGCCTCATAGAAGCTTTTGATTTCCATAACCAGCTAGACCACTTCTGGGCAGGTGCAAACAACCTAACAAGCTCCCAAGTATCCCTAACTCTTGTAGGAATCTTCCCTTTAAGCATAATAGCATCTTCCTTCTCAAAGATTGACAGACCTGCACTCCGAATAACATCAACAATAGCATTCACATGTCTAGACCTGGAAACAATCCAGCTATCGTTAGTTATGAGACAGCTCACACTCACAAACTTCCCTGTACCACTTCTCATGATGCAACCAAAAGCCAACTTCTCCTCCAAATACCCCCCTAAAAACTAGGGATCTCTCCAGATCTTAATCCCTTTACCATTTCCCATAGAGAATGATATATGTTCACTAATATTCGCTCTGTGATAAAGACACTGTTTCGAGACCCATGAAGCATTAAAGGCGACCTTACACCTCCAAATAGAATCTCCTTTCAAATACATACCATGAACCCAACAGACCCACAACCTATCCTTCTTAACAACAACATTCCAAAGATTCAAAGTAATGCAAGCATTCACAATATCTCTTGATCTTTTCAATCCCAAACCTCCTTCTTATTTAGGCAAACACACTTGGTTCCAAGAAACAAGATGAATCTTTTTCTCAAGATCAGGTCCACCCCACAAGAAATCTTTGCACAACCTATCAATATCCTCCATGACAACAACAAGTAAAGGGAAAGAAAAATCCCAATAGAGCTGAAAAGAAGAGAGTGTGGACTTTATAAGTTCCACTCTCCCTGTAAATGATAAATGTCTTGCCTTCCACCCTTCTAAACGACTCTCTATCTTATCAATAATAGGAGAACATAAGGATCGCGATAACCTTCCTACAAACAAAGGAAGGACAAGATACTTAACAGATAGAACTTCATATTTAATATTCAAGGTCTTTTCAATCATCCCAATGTCCACCACCTTATTAGAGAAGAAAGTAGACTTCTAACTGCTAAGCTTCAGACCAGAAATAGTACCAAAGGCCTCAATAATCCTAGCAACAACCTTCACCGATTCCTCATTACCATCAGAATAAGACCACATCATCAGCAAACAACGTATGAGACACCCTCATATCATTACCAATCTTCAAAGACTGAAAAAGATTATTTCTAACAGCACTAGCCAACATAGAAGACAACCCCTCCATCGCAATAACAAAGAGATAGGGAGCAAGAAAATCTCCTTGCCGAATACCATTTGATGGGCAGAAAGATTCTGAGGGTTGCCCATTGATAAGAATCTGAAAGCTAGTAGAATGGAGAATCTCAAAAATCCAATCTATCCAGCAAATAGGAAATCTCATCTCAGATAGAATAAAGTGCAAGTAATACCATTTTACTGAATCATAGGCCTTCATAAGGTCAGCCTTAATACAAATTTTGGGCGAGGAACTTTTCATAATCATATTTAGAAGCTCATTCACTAACATGGAAGCATCAACATAGATCTGCCTTTTATGAAGGCACACTGAGCTTTATCAATGATCTCAGGTAAGATTGGCTGAAGCCTATTAGCCAAAACCTTAGATATAATCTTGTAAAGCGAATTACATAAAGAAATTGGTCTCCAATATCTAACATCAACATCATTAGTACACTTTGGAATAAGGATAATGAAGGTTTTATTCACCTCCCTCAACAAATGACCACTTCTAAAGAAATTCTGAATAGCTCTCACAACATCTTCACCAACCACACTCCAACAAGCCTTATAGAATGTGGAATTAAAACCATCTGGCCCAGGGGCCTTCTCACCATCACTTCCCATAACGACCTTCTCAATTTCCTCCTTCATAACTATCATACTCAGCGCTTCAATATGAGCTACAGATAAATGGGGCAACTTCCAGTCATCTTCCCAGTTCAGAATATCCCCACCTTCAGAATTAAACAGGCCCCTATAAAAAGAAACAAACTCATCATGAATAACCTACTCCTCTGAAATACACACACCATTCACATTAACACTCCTAATAGAGTTCATCATTCTTCTAGTGTTAATCTAAGAGTAAAAGAACTTAGAGTTCTTATCACCCAACTTCATCCAATTGACCTAAGACTTTTGTTTAAGAAAAGACTCCTTAGCATTATAGGCTTCCAAAGCTTCTTTTCTTTTAGTAACAGCAGTCTGGATACCTATATCATCATTAGGATTTAGATCAGCATAATTTTGAGCCACACAAGCCTCATACTCCTTCATATGTCTATTCTCAGTAAGATCACCCACTTTAGTCTTGTTCCACTTCGAAAGCAAAAACCTGACATTGTCTAGATTCCTACAGACTTGGTACATAGGATTCCCAACAATCTCCACATTCCAAGCTTCTTTAACAACAGATAGAAAATCATTTCTCTGGCACCAAGCATTAACAAAGCGAAAAGGAACCTTCTTCCTGCAACTCCTTTTATCCATATGCAACAAGACAATCCTATGATCACTATGAATATTAGCCACCACCTCACCCCAAAAATTAGGAAAACAATCCAGGAACTCCAGATTATAAAAAGCCATGTCCAACTTTGACATCACCAGTTTATCTCCCATTTGCCTATTGTCCCACGTGTATTTGTATCCTCTTAAATCCATCTCCACCAAAGAGGACTGAAGAATACACTCATTAAAAGCTGCTATAGAACTATAATAAGGATCACAAGCACCAAACTTCTCATGCACGAAACGTACAACATTGAAATCCCCACATAATAACCAAGGACCATTGATGGATTTATGTAGATCCTTAATAGAATTCCAGAGCAAGCTCCTTTTGTTGAGATTATTGTGAGCATACACAACAGTAAGAAAAAAATTACCAATGGGCGACTCTACAAGAACATGAACATACTGATCGGATTCACTAATACTTATGAATCTAATATCATCTTTTAACTTCACCAAAATAATTCTCCCCAGAGCATGACTCTCATGATTTGAGATCCAAGAACCAACTCCAAACATTCTATCCAATACCTTCCTAACCTTATTTCTTCTTAACTTCGTTTCAAGAATACAACCAATAGAAACCCCATTCCTCACTATAAACTCCTGGAGTGCAGACTATCTTCCCCCATAGTTCAGTCCCCTCACATTCAAGGAGGCAATAGCTAAGGAACTATCCATTAGAAATGAGTGTAGCTAGATCCCTGACAGCCTCAGTAGACTCCTGCTCACCCTCGTTAACAAATGACTGTTGAAACGAATTAGGTGTAATATTTACCATAGACCTGAGAGCAACCTCCATAGATTTAGAAGGACCCTTTGGAGGAGAAGAATTTTTTCTTCTATTCTTCCTTGAACCATTAGAGACTGGAATGAATCCATCGCTTCTAACTATACTGTTCTCTGGGGTGATGAGTTCCAATTCAGTGCTAACAGGAGAACCAACAACCACCTCTGCCTCAATCTCCTTCGTAGGAGTGTCTGATGCATCTTCAAAGTGATCTTCTTCAGACATAGATTCAACATCTACCATTTCTTCTTTCTCTTTACTATTCGACAACACATTATTAGGAACCCACACCTTCAGCTTCTTTCCCTTCTCCACAACCTTCTCACAACCAGCATTTCTATGGCAAAACGTCCCACAGGTCTCACACCTATTCAGGACCCATTCATATTGAACTGAGACATTATCCTCCATACAATCATCACTCACCAGCGGAATGGTCGTTAAGAACTTAGACGATGCAGGAATCAACACCAGCATCCTTGCAAACTCCAGTCTTCTGAACTCCAAAGTAGCATTGTCAACCTTCAGGGGACTACTAATGTATGAACCTATCATACAAAAAATTTCCTCATCCCACAATTCCAAAGGTAAATCGAATATCCGCACCCAAACTGGAACCTCTGTTAACTTCAACTTATCTAGCGAGCATCCTCTTGCCCATTTCTTCATGATAAGAGGCTTCCCCGCCACAAACCACAGACCTCCATCAATGGCAGTCTCCATATCACCTGCATTAGAGAAATTCACTATAAAGTAGTTGTTCCCTCTCGAGATGACCTCAATGGTCCCCTTGATCTGCTACAACCCCTGAAGATACGATTGCAGAGATGCCCAATGAGGTTTTAGGTCGACGATATAACCTATCACCGAGAGCTTCCACCTTGCAGCATTCCTCTGCGGAATCGATTTTGAGTACACTATCGCCCCGTCCTTTATCTCTAACTCCTTGGACGATAAACCACCCAGATCTAATTCCTTTGACAACCTCTTGAACAGATCTGACCATTGCCTATGTTCCTTTTCTACTCAGATGTGGATATTTCTTCTGAATGTAGGAGCCTAGAAACGCCAAGGATTAGGAAGAGAAGGTCTAGCATCACGCCTAAAGACAACACCTCCCCCCTGATCCACCTTCTCTACCTCCTCGGGGCACGCCACCGCCTCCTTGATATGCGCCGCCACCCCCTCCCTGGGGATTGCCTCCACCATCGCCAGAGCCTCCCTGAGTCATCTCATCCCTGGAATTCATCAAATAGATCTTTTGGGTCCTACCTTGTTAGTTTAAATGGATCCCATAATAGCTTTAAGCCATTACTCTGATTATTGTGCTTAATAGCTTCTAGTCCATTAGTTGGCTCATCCTTATGACCAACCTATCTAATTTGTTGGATTCACAATCCTCCAATCTCAAATATGTTCTAATAGAATTATTTTGTTCGGTTTCATATAGCAAACTTGAGATTCCACAACATCTTGTGATTCTCTTATATCTCATTGTACCTCTTTATTTATGTCAAACATTTTGAGTTTTACTTCTACTCCCACTGATTATTTAGGAATTTATCCAACTAACAAACACTTTGATATTTGATTGAGATAAGTAGTGTTCAACAATTGTGGTTTGTGGATAAACCTTTTAAAGAAACTACCTTCTTAATGTAGGTTTTAATCCTTTAGACATATTGGGACACTCCCAAATCATATCGTATATGATGTCACATAAACCATTAAGATGGTACATCATTTAATGAAAGGTATATATTTATGTGTATATAAGAAGATTGGATTAACTGATAATTATATCATGAATAATCATTGTACAACTCCTTTATCCAGACAAATCATCATGGTCACATGGATTTGACTACTGATACATTATCACAATTCTTTCTTGAAGGTACTCATGGTTTTGATGTAAAGTATCTCAACATGATCTCATAAAAGTTTTTTAATACTTTTACCAAATTTATAATTCATTCACAATCTCCTTGAACACTTCAAGAGATTCATGTTTGCTTTTATTGAGTACATATCATCATATTACCAGTAAATGAAATGAGGTGTAAGTAATTATTTATAACATTAATTTCCTAAGATCTTCATGCATCAATGTATGAGGTCTAATGAAACTTATCCTCTCACTACATTTAGTGAAGGATGTCATGTCATATTGTGCATAAATTAGGTTTTCATGTTATCTTAGGTTCAATAACTAAGGGAATATAGATCAAAATCCATATGTATTCTAGACATTCATTTCTCATATTCGTACAAGATGACTAATGCTAATGACAATTTTGAGTTATCAATTGTATTTCCTTCGTATAAACATTATAAACATTCATCTTTGGATCATTTCACATGAATATCACAAGAAGTTTAGGGTCAATGCCATGCAAGATCATATCTTTGAAACAGAAACACCAAAAACATACTTTATTTATTAATCAGCCCTGTCATACAAGATGCTTTGAAGTAAATGTTTCTATTCTACCGACATAAAGACATAGCAGTTCTAATAACTCTATTACACACCCATTGGGATAAGACAAATTAAATGTAGACTATGGTTTATGTAACACTTCCTCCGCCTTGTCCATGTTTTTCCTTCTATGAGGGATTTTACTTCTTGTGAGATCCTACACATCAATATATCAGATCTCTATTTGGTATCACATACAAAAATCAAAGAAGTAATCAAAATTATCTTATATTGTTTATACATGAAGTTGAGGCATCAGTGCCATCCTTATTCTTCTTCTATTCCTCTAAACAGAGTGGGAAATTCCTTTTCCAATGTCCAGGCTGGTGACAATGGTGGAAATGAAATTTTACATTCTTTGCACATCCTTTTACTTTGAGATCTGAAAACTTGAGCTTCTGGATAGCTTTAGAACCCTTCTTAGCTTTGTGTTTGTCTTTAGACTTCCCCTTTGTCTTGTTGATCACCATCACAAAATTGGGTTTGTCTTTCTTCATTTGTGTCTCATATGTTCTCAACATGCATAACAACTTTGTCAACGGCTTGTCAAAGTCGTTCATGTTGTAGTTCATGACAAAATGACTATACAACTCTAACAGGGACTGTACTGTAGAATTGCGTCAGTGGACAACTCTTATCCCAAGGGGAATCCCAGTCTAGCAAGGTTCTCCACATACCCAATCAACTTGAGCACATGAGGACCTACTAGATCTCCTTCTTCCATGATGCACTTGAATAGCAGCTTAGAGACATTATATCTCTCCTATCTTGCCTGATCTTTATACATGTTCTACAGATGTGTGATCATCTCAATCATCCCAATGTTCTCATGCTACCTCTACAAATCATGGTTCATGGAGCAAAGCATCAGACACTTGACATCCATAACATCCTCAGTAAACTTCTGGTAGCATTCTTGTCAGCCCTTAGAGCATTTTGAGCTAGTTCCTCTAGTTTTGACATTTCCAGGACATACAACTTACGCTCCTGTGTGTGAATGATTCTCAAAATCTTGAGCCAGTCATGGAAGTTGTTACCAGTGAGTTTGTCTTTTCAAGGATAGATCACATATAAAAGTGATTGTTTGTTGTTTCCATTTGGTTCTAAAAAAGAATTTGCAATTTTTCAAAAATTGATTTTGATTTGATCAAAATTGGGCTATGTTATTAGGTCTTGAAATAATTATCATTCTAATTATTTTGTTAAAATTGATAACCCTCAAGTATCAATTTGGAAAATTGCAGAAAATTATTTTTCTAATGATCCAAGATTCCATATTTAACCAAATCATGAGTCAGCTTTAGCTGATCGCCCACAACTTGATTATTTAGGTAGGCAAACTTGCCAATTGCATCATATGCAACTCTTGGATAGATAATATGTTGAACCCCTTGCATGATCATCTCCATTATTCTGGGCTTATACTCTCAAAGAATCACCAGTTAATCTCGACCCAATAGTCAATACAATAATAATGCACCCCGCATTAGCAAAATCTACACTACTACCATCACACTTTCATGAGGTAGATGGCGCACCATGCTTTAGTATAACCTATGCTTGGTCGAACAAGCTTTTCATGTGTATAGCTATTGGAAAGTATTTAGAATTTAATATGTTTGGTTGAGAGGTTATATTTATATATATACATACATACATACATACAAACATATATATATATATATAATGTATTGAATCACCACATATATAGTATGTATCATATACATGCTATATGCAACAACATAAACATGCAATGTAAACAAAAGTGATCATTATGGCCATGTGTACTTGTAATTACTTGAAGCCACAAGGAATTATTACCACCTAGGTCAATCATCACATCACATGTATGAACCTATTGTTAGTGTAGACTTGTTCTTACCAAAATGGGTAGATCGGTTCAACCCTTGAACTAGTCATCTCGCCTATTGGCCGGTTGGTTCGTCCTCCGGGATGGTCGTATGGCCTCCAGCATTCTGTCCTCCATATTCCCCCAAACACTCGACTTATCTCATTAACTGGTCATATTATCCAGGGATGATCATCATATTCATTGATGAAAGATAAAGAAAAACTATCCTATTCAAAGGTAGGATAGAATTAACTTCACATTCGGAAGAGAGGTAGAGGCTCGATACAAAAATTGAGATAAACAAGAAAGAACCAAACCATCCAACCACACAAAGAAATAGGGTTAGGCCATAAACATGCTACCATCAAAGCCACTTTTAGTGTGACGGTTATATATATATATATATATATATATATATATATATATATATATATATATATATATATATATATATATATATATATATATAAGTTTGGAATCATGTGGTCTTTGATCGGGTACTCATACAAGAGTAGTTTAAGTATTTGCATCGTATGTAACAAATAAACAATAAAACTAAAATCTGATCATATCGATTATCCTAAAACATAGTAAATTGAAATGGCTCTAATATCACTATTCGGAAATATGTGCATAGAGTATGGTAGTGGAAATAAAACTTTTATCTATATGTATTCCCATAATAGCAACATCACGTCAACTACTATGAAATAGGAAAGATGGTTTTAGCGAGTTATACCTGATCCTAGAGCAAGTTTAGTGACAAAACTTGCTCCTTTCCAATTATAAACTAGTTTCTCTTCAATGGCGGTTGTGCATCTCCTAGTCTTCACCATGAACAATAAATCGGATACCTTCTACAACACCTTGGGTGGTCTTGCCATTGACTGTAGGTTGAACTTGCTCTCTAAGCAGCAGCCAAAGGACTCCCGCCTCTAGAGTAGTCCACACAGAACAACTAGAACTCATGTCGTTCACTAAGAATGGACATGAAGGAGTTGTCCCTCCCGTTAGTGTACTAGTCACCATCCTACTCTCCCACCAACAACGATCACCCGTTCTTTCTCTCCCATAGTATCCCTCCCTGTCTGGTAGGACTTGCTTGGGATCTCTTGTTTACCAGAACTAGAGAGGACAATAGTTTTCAAAGTAAATGATTTTCAATTATCTGTGTTGTATCTTGGGAAGCCCCCAATACCCCTCCGTTTATAGGTGGGGTTTGGTATAAGGTTCCCAATCTGTGTGGGATTGCGTGGGAGTGGAAGGGACCAGAAGAACTTGAACTTTTGCGACTTTTGAGATGCCAAATGGACTTATAAGACACCTAGATGGTCATCAAGTGTGTGAGATGGTTGTTTCTCACTGCCAAATAGCTATTTGACATTTTCTAATGCACAAATTGGCAATTTCAACTCCAATTAATATATCATATTAATTTCCTTATTCCTCAAGTAAAGAACAATTGAATATGTTTGGGAAATATCCAGAATGTTTGTTCGGCCCAAATGAGTTGTCTCACCTAGGAGAGACACCTGTCTCACTCACCCAGACAACCGTCTGATGAGTCTGAGATGATTCAGTCGGTTCAATCACATTGAACTGGTCGATTTAAGGGTAAGACTTAACCAATTAGAACTTTGATTACCCTGACAACCCAAACAACCATTTCAATAATTGAGACACCCGTCTGGATTCCCAAATGGTTGTCTCACTTAGTGAGATGGTCGTTTGGCAGTTCATTCAGCCAATCAGTTGATTCATTGCATGAATTGAATACCTAAACACTTTAGCAATCAATCCAATTATCATTCAAGATCAAACTCCTCATTTAGATGAGTTCCTATGTGTGTGACCCTATAGGTCCCATATCACAATGGCAATGAATGTCATAACAAGCTTATGACATCACAAGTAAAGGGTGGTGCCTAGTCACAGATCAGTGCTATCCAAGTGATTGGAAAGTTGAAGAACAAATTCCACCTACAATCTATGTAAGGTGTTGTAGTGATCATATAATTCCTTTATCTCTAATATCTTGGATGAACTCGAGGCATGATATTGTCATCCTATCAACATTCAATCCATGTTTCTTGAACCAAGAGAAGATTATGTGAGATAATGTGACCTTAATATCATATATTGATTCACATGTGCATGTGCATGTGCATGTACGTGGGCATGTGCATGTGTTTCTCATTCTTACTTATCAAGTGGTTAGGATATCATACTCCAGTAGGAGGAAAAAATCCCATATCTATCACTCACAGTCTATCCCCATGTGTCAAAGTCACCCAATAATCTCCATTATAAAAACACGTTTCAGGACTACATTTTATGATGTCAAAGCATACCCAACGACATGTGACAAGTACAGTGATTTTAGGTCTAAGAATCACAATCACCACCTTCACTATGAGATATGACCACCAATTATGGTTTCCATGTGTCATTCTCAAGATGGGTCTATCTAATACATTGTTCCCTAACATGTATATGTGTGCTTGGTTTGATATTGTGATACATGACTAATGAGATTTTGTCATCAACCAACCCACACTCCAATCTTTTGTGTTAATGGTGTCTATCTACCTTCCACACTAAAAACCGACCAGGGACATAAGAAGAATGTACATACTCTTAGCATTCGTATGATCTCATCCTCCAAGTCACGTACTTGAAGACATACATCATTGAGTATTGTCATTCTATAGACATTCACTCTGTCTCCTCATTATCTCATAACTGAGTGAAACAGATGAATAAGAAGCTTGCCTTTGTATATTTTATTATTAATCAAATCCTTTTAGGTAATTATGACATGTCAATCATCAAATGATTAGCTCTACGGGCATACCTTACTAACAATTAGTTCATCATTTTTTTATGTAATACTAAGTTTTCACTCATCCTTCTTTAAAGAAAGCCTCGTATGAGTTATGGCATCGTAGAAAGCCTTCTATCAACTTCTTTCATGTCTTTGGTTGTCCTTGTTTTCTTTTAAACAACAGATATTCTCTCGATAAGTTTGATGCTAAATCTTTTAAGACTTTCTTTATTGGCTATATCACTGCCAGTAGATCTTATAGAGTGTTTAGCATTCAATTGTCCAAAGTAGAAGAATCTATCGATGTTAAATTTATTGAAACTGACCTCTCTATTTTTAAGAATATTGTGAATGATGATGTTGTAAATGAGTTGATTCCTAGATTGTAAGAACTCAACATCAACAACAAAGAAAAATAGGTGGGTGTAGATGAAGAACAAATGGAGGATGAAAAGAAGGACCCAACTCCCCATTTTGTTAAAGATCACCCATAAGAGCTTATCATAGTCAATCCCTTTGAAAAAGTGAAGACACAGGCTGCATTCAACAAAGAACAAGATATCAATGCCTTCATCTCACAACTCAAGCCAAAGCATGTAAGAGAATCTATTGGAGATGATGGTTGGATCCTAGAAATGCAAATGGAATTAAAACAATTCAAAAAGAACCAAGTGCATACTCTTGTTCCATGACCAAGTGATAGAAAGATCATTGGAACCAAATGGGTCTACCTCAACAAACTTGATAAAAGCAACAAGGTGGTATGAAACAAAGCATGGTTAGTAGCTCAAGGTTACAATCAACAAGAAGGCTTTAAAATCAAGCAAACCTAAGATGGAAACTTCATCAACCAAGGAAAGTACACAAAAGAACTCCTAAATCACTTTAAGATGGAGAACACCAAGCCTATAAATACTCCTATGTCCAACACATAGAAACTTGATAAAGACGAGGAAGGTGAGAAGGTAGATGAAAATCTCTACATACATATGATTGGTATCTTACTTTATCTAACTGCCTCTTGATTGGATATCATGTTTAGTGTTATCTTGTATGCTAGATTTCAATCAAGCCCTATAAAATCCCATCTTATAACTATTAAGAGGATTTTTAGGTACCTAGCCAAAACTCCAAATTTTGGACTATGGAATCTAAGTCAAGGGAAGTTTTTCTCACTTATTATAGTGATGTAGATTATGTTGGATGCTTAGTTGATAGAAAGTGCATAAGTGTAACTTGCTTCCTCATAGGACCTTTTCTGGCTTCTTAGTTCTCTAATAAACAAAATGGTGGCTCTTTCAACTACTGAGGTTGAATAAATTGCAATTGGAAGTTGTTGTGCCCAAGTCCTATGGATGAAGCAAATTCTCCAAGACTTCAAATGTTCCTTATGATGCTTCTCCTATCTTTTATGATAATACTAGTGCAATAAATCTATCTTACAATCCTATATTTCATAGTAGATCCAAAAATGTAGAGGTCCACAATCATTTCCACTGTGTCATATTGCTAAGAAAGATATCTATTTCACACATGTGGACACAAAAAACAACTTGCATATATTTACACAAAACCTCTAGCTAGAGAGAAATTTTCTCTTATTAGATCAAAACTACTTATAACTTCTCTTGATAATAATGGTATATCTTCTAGGTAGATGATTTGTTACCTATATGTTATTGCTCATAAAATACTCATGTTATACCTGTTTGTGCTAAAAATGGCTAGTTTAATGCCTTATTTTTACTTTTTTGGCTCTTTTTTGCAAACAAGTTTTTTACCACAAAATAGTAGTCAATGATTAGTTAAATGTGCCTTAATATGTTCAAAATGCATGATATGCTATAAATTGTATTTATATAGCACTCTAGGAGCCTAGAATTTAATTTTATATCAAGTTGATAGGCTTATATATTGACCAAATCTGTCTTGGGGAAACTCAACCGGAAACATACCTGAGGGCTAAACTGACAGCAGTATCGACAAAGTTTCCCAAATCTTAAACCCAGCCGACAACACTATTGTGCAGAAATATATATAGACTGTTAGAGGATTTTCTCTCTCTCAACTAGATACCACTCGACCGATTAGCCTCCATATTCATTCATCCTTGAACCCTAGGCATCCTCCAACACTTTCCTAGCCCTAATCTTCCTCATTTGACCTTGCCCAACCCTAACCTAGAGATTGGGTAGCCTAAAACTTGTGTTTTCTTCCTTCCTTACCACAAACCTCATCTCTTTTCCTCTCCATGATGTTAAACAAATAGAAAGAGATTGGTCCAATAGGTGTACCTTCTTCCTTTACTGCCTCTAGGCTCATTCCTTATGATGGTACTTGTTTCATCTCCTCTCATCTGGTAAATTGCTACATGGAATTGTTTCCTAGGAAACTTATCCATTTAGGCCCTTGATTATCCCTAAGGATGACCTTTTGGATGAAATTAATAAGTTTTTCATCGACCAACACCTGGGTTCCCTTTGCATAGAACATTGGTGCTTTCATAATCCCTATCTAGCACTAAAGTGGTGCATGAGTTCTATTCCAATCTTACCTGGAACTACTTCACTTTGGTGCCTCCTCCTAAAACCCAAGTTTTTTTGTCATCCATGATTACAGGGACAAGGTTTACAATATCTGAGTATTCTATGAATACCTTCTTATCTTGTACCTTGTCAAATTGGATGTCTTCCTATTCTTCTTACTAAAACCTTCTTGGCCCTGAAGCCTTCTATAAGAGCTTTGACGCTGAGTTAACCATCCTGACATCCACAAAAATCTAAATAATCTTGAGGTCACATATAGGAAGAAAGCCATCTTACCATTCTCTTTTCCGGATATTAAGACATGCTTGGTTGTTTTCCTTGTAAACTGCAACATCCATCCCAAAAGTAATCAAATAGATATTTTAGAAAACTCAGTTGTGATAATGTATTGTATTCTAAAAAATATCCATGTCAAATGGGCAAGATACCTTTTACATCCCAGGACTTGATTTGACACAGAGAAGAACACCACGAACTGCCACCCACTCCATCCCAAATTGATGTGTAATTTGTTTCAACACCATACTGAAAAATCCTTTTCAAGGATCTTGTCCACAAATCTAGTAGGAAAGGAGTTTACATCAGTGACACCACTGTCAAGAAGTCCTTTCACCCCATCTCCACATCTAACCCTGGTGGTTCCTCATCCACCTTTCCTACCCTTCCTCCTAGACTTGATTGTGCCTCCTTTTTAGTGCCAAATGAAACCCTCTTGGGTTACATGGTGAGCTAATAGGCTTACAACAGGTAGGTCCAGGAGCACCTCCATCAGGATCTTGTTGAAATCATGTCAAACATGAACTTATCCTACTCCCATCTGTATCCCACCTACCATCCCTACCCAGCTACTGACTATGCTTCTTATGCATACGATTAGTGTTCCATGCCTACCAGTACCCTACTTCCGCTCCACCTCCCACCTCTGATGGGTGACATATGCCAGTTTTTACACATCTGCAACCTAGTGCTACCTAGTTGCTTGCTCTTCCACCAGGCCCTTCTTCTTCCATGCTTGCTGATTTCAACTGGGAATCCATTTTCAACTATGATCAAGCTAAGGCACAACACAAGATTGGTATATCCTAGGAGGATAAAAACTATCGTAGGCCCGGTCCTCACTATTTTGTTTTGGATGATGATTAGGACATGTATGAGGATGAGCATGTTGAGGATGTTGATGATGGAAAGGAATGTGGAGAGCATGGTGATGATGGCTCCAACTCTGACTCTGATGATGATGAGGATACCCCTATTTCCCTGTTGCACCCCTTGATGGTGATGAGGACTACCAACCCAATGAGGACATCGACATAGATTCCATTGACATTTAGTTCCTAAGTTTTTAGAATGCTCATACATATGTCTTTTTGTAGACTTTCAAGCATTGAACATTGGGCACTGTATCTGAGGACTAATATTTTATTTTCTATCACTATCTTTTATGCTTATAGTTTTTCATCTTTAGAGAACTTACTTGTGTTGTAATCTAACCTAGTGCACATTGAACTCTATGCTTTGCTACTATTTCTAAGTTATTGGTGTGTGCCTCCATATTTTGATTATTACCCTCATATATTTTTTCTCTATCTATTTTGATATGTGGTGTTTGCAAATTTTGCTTATATGTGATGTATGTGCCTTTGGATAAGACATGTGCTTAGCTCTTCTACCCTCTCCCTTTTTGATACCCCAATAGGATAAGGGGATGGTGACTTTGAGAAAATATCTCTTTCCCATTCAACTCTGTTAGTTTGTAGAAAGTCTCAATATTAATAATAACAAACCTTCCTAACTAGGAAGCAGTTCATGATTGAAATTCTTCTTCCACTTTCTACGCCTATAATTCATTCCTAAGTGCATGTACTGGATAGTGGATACCCCCAACTATAAATAGGTACCGTTGGACTTCATTCCATGTTTGTCTACCTTGCTCCTAGCTATAGTTGAGTGTATTTGTCTACATAGAGCCTATTTATATCTCATGCTTACTTACTAATATACATCATTATTGGTGACTATAGAATCCTAGTAAGAAAGCTTCTCCATTGTACATCTTATGAAGCTCTCCACTTCCTTTCCCAACCTCCTTTATCAATGCAAAGTTGGTGAAAGCTTCTCCTAGGTGAAGGTGAAGAAAAGATGGAAGATCTAAGAGAAGAGTGGGCACATCCTCAAGGCCAAAGAGTTGTTATAGGAGTAGATCCCCCTTGGTAAAGGCCTATAGCTCAATGCAAAAGTGGGTAAGTCCTTGGAGGTAAAGACTCTTCCGCAAGGATGGGTAAGCCCTTTGTGTAGGTTATTGGCTCCTTTAATCCTCGAAAGGAAAGCTAGGTACCCTTGACCTTGTAACAGGGTGGTCTTATTGTATCTATTATAATGTAATATAAGAATGGTGTAATGGTTGCAAATGCTAGAGATTGACCCCTCTAGGTAGTGGATGTACACTCTCCTAGTTTGGAGTTTAAAACCACTATACATAGCTTATGTTCTTGTGTTTGTTCAATCTCTCTCATCCTTTCTATGTATGCTTAGTTGCACTCAAACTCCATATTAGAAACCTTATCTTGTGATATAATTTGAAGGTCTAATGAATTTGATTTACGTGATTTTATCTCTATTATCCCCGCTCTAGAGCCCATTGATCCAACATCTCCTACCTCATGATCGGAAAGGAAACCTAACCCAAACAGTATATGTGATCTTCCCTAACCCCGTTCTCTATCTCATCCACACCTTTTTTGTTGATTCATTTCCCATTGGGGGAAAGAGAAGTGAGGATAATGAGTTGTATCAGAAATGGTGTAGTGCCAATTTTGTAAGATTCCCAAATCCCTATTTAAGAGAAATTTTAGGGCAACACATGAACCATTTGTTGGTATATATGCCCATAGAGCCATCCTGAGCGATTGCATGGAGTCAGATATTAATTAATTAATTAATATGATTATTTGGTTAATTGATTAATTCTTGAATATTCTAATTAATCCACGAGCATTTTAATATATGTAGTGTTTCTATTTACTGATGGGTTTAGGAAACCCTACCTCCTTTCGTCTCATATTTAAAGGGGCTTGACAGCCAATATATATAAAAAAAATTCAGAGAGGCATTTCAATTTATGCTCACGTACATAAACCCTAGTCGTCATTGTCCTCAGGAGAGAAAGGAGAGCACCGTGATGCTAGCATGTCGCCGCATAGAGACTACTCCTTCCCGCTGGCTTAGGAAGCGTGACGTGGAGTTCCAGTCCATCCATGTGGATGAAGTAGAGATGTAGATTGAGATGCTTGCGTTCAGAGGACATCAACGACCATTCATACACGCTATGAGCGGCGTACATCACTGGATGAGAGGAGCACCGCCGAATCTTCCTGTGACACACTCAGCAAATGGGAGAGAAATATCGTCTATGTAGGCCAGCAACGTTGCACACCATCGTGCAATGGCACATCACCAGACTTGCTCCGTGATAAGGTATATCCCGCAAACACTCTTTCTAAATACGTTGTTGTCGACAAGATCCTATTTTGGGTTGTGTGAAATTTTTTTTGTGTTTCTTCCTCCGCGCATGTTTTCTCCCCAAAATCCAACTGTGGTATCATAACAACGTCAATCTACGATGTATTTGGATTCGTTTCGATATGATCGAATCATTGTATACTATTTTCTATGTTGCATATGATGCAAATTAAAACTGCCAATGTGCAAATCTAAACCTAATTCCACATACGTCGCAGGCTTCTATTTTTTACATTTTGGATGGGGTAGACTATGGAAAATATTGATTTTTCTAGGTGCACAGAAGTAAAATTCCGTAGACATTTCAGGGGATGTACCCCTGAGACCCTGCGAGGGTCCCCGCACAGGGGCGCTGCCCCTGTGTACTCCGCATAGTCTGCGTGGGATTCAAAATTTTATTTAATGGGGAATGTCCCACATTAAAAGGACTGCATTTTTTAATATGTATATACGTATATGTAGATATACCTATTACATCATACACGTCACCTAAAAAATCTATTATGTGTGGTGAATGCATGCATAGTTATGGCCTAGAATCCCCTTTTATGGTTGTGAATCTTGTGTATATGTTTGTTTGAGAATGCTATGGATGTGTAATGGTTTATGTGGATCATTTGTATAAAATATTCATCTTGCATGCCGAGCCTCATCTCTTATTTCAAAGTGTAATTAATTCTTTCTCTTTATGTTTGTACTCATATGATGTAATAGAGATAAGATTAATTTTAGTCTTTGTAAACTTGATGTAAGGAGGCCACTTAAAGATCCAACTCCAAGGAGCATCCACGGAGAAGCACCATGAAGATCCAATTCCAAGAAACAACCTAAAGATCCAACTCCAAGGAGCGTCCATGGAGAAGAAAAATGAAGATCCAATTCAAAGAAGCAACTTGAAGTTCCAAACCTCATAGAGCATCCATGAAGTTGTTCATTGTAATGTTGATCCTTATAGGTTGATTCACAAGTTTTGTTGCATGAGATGCATAAGACCTTAGGTTTACTGTAATCCTTTGTTGCTCGAAAGGATTACAATAGTATGGCCATAATCGATGTATTTGTGTTTGTGATTGCATGAATATCATTTGTGATTGTAGATATAGTAGTATATGATACATACTATAAGTATGTGGTATTTAGATATGTATATGTATTAATAAAACCCCTCAATTAATAATATTAAGCTTTAGTTGCCTTCCATAAAGCAACACAAATGAAAAGCTTGATCGACTATGTGTGGGCATGCCTCCACGTGGTACACTATCTATCTCATAGAAGTGTGATGGTGGGTGTGTGGGTCTGCCTCCGTAGGGTGCACACTCATCTTATTGGCTTATGGGTTGGACTTAACTAGGGAACCTTGATATGATCAAGTATCTAGAGGCACACATATGCATCATGGCAAGGAGTTGTACATGATCATCTATCTAAGAGTTACATATGATGCAATTGGCAAAAGTTTCCTACCTTAGTATTTGGTCTTTGACGCTGGCATTGGCTGGACATTGATCCAATTATTTTAGATCTTGGCCCTCAAGAATATTGTACATTGCAATCTTCTAAGTTGATAGTGAGGGCTATCAATTTGAATAAAATAGTGGGATCATAATTAATTAAAGGCCTAATTAATCTCATTTATCAAATCTTTACAAGTCAAAATGTTGTGGACTAATTGCAATCTTTTTCTTTTGTAGAAGTCAAATGGAAAACAACAATCACACTTTCTCATTGCGATTAGTCCTTGAGAAGGACAAACTTATCATAACCAAATTTCAAAATTGGTTTAGGGCGATGAGAATTATTCTCATGCATGAGTGTAAGCTCTATGTCCTTGAAACACCAGATCCAGTGGAACCCGCCTCAAATGCACCCAAGGCTGAATAGGATGCTTACAAGAAGCACCTTGGTGATGTCGTGGATGTCAAGTGCCTAATGTTGTGCTCAATGAACTATGAGTTGCAAGAGCAGCATGAGAACATGAATCATGTGTAGATGGTAACATATCTCAAGAAAATGTATCATCATCAAGCAAGACATGAGAGATATGATGTCTCCAATGATTTGTTCATAAGCAAGATGAAAGAGGGAGACTCAATTGGCACCCATATACTCACTTTGATTGGGTACGTGGAAAGCCTATCCAAGTTGGGATTTCCCTTAGGTCAAGAGTTGGCCACCGACATGATTATGCAATCGTTTCCTAAATCATATAGTCATTTTGTCATGAACTACAAAATGAAAAATCTTGACAAACCGTTGTCAGAATTGTTGGGCATGTTGAGGATAGTTAAAGCGCAGATGAAGAAAGACAAGTCCAAGTTTGTGATGATGATCAGCAGGACAAAGGGAAAGTCAAAAGGCAAAGTCAAGGCTAAGAAAGGTTCTAAAGCCGGTTACAAGCCAAAGTCATCCACCCTCAAAGCTAAAGGTGGGATCTCCAAAGAAGGCATTTGTCACCATCATCACTAGGTTGGATATTGGAAAAGAAATTGTCCTCTGTAACTAGAGGAACTAAGGAAGAAGAAGTAGGGGATAGAGATCTCCACTTCAGGTATATACATTATTGAGATCAACTTAAATACTTCTTTATCATGGGTACTGGATACCGGATGTGGACCTCACATATGTTCAAATATGGAAGATCTGATAAGAAGTAAGTTTTTACGTAAGGGTCAAGTCGAATTGTTGGTCGCTAATGGAGAAAGAGTTTCTACCACCACAGTTGGAGTTATTAGTTTATCTTTTCCTACGTTCCTTGTAATAGAATTTGAGAATTGCTATTATGTACCTTCCATTAATAGAAATATTATTTATGTATGTTGTATGGACAAGAGTGGATTCGAATTTCACATTAAGAATGGAATGATTTCTATTTCAAAAGATAAGATCTTTTATGGAAATGCCCCTATGTCTTATGGTATATACTTGTTAGAACTTGAGACTAGCATATACAACATAATACTAAAAGGATAAAACTTGACAACTCAAACAAAACATACTTATGCCATTGTCATCTTGGGCACATAAATGAGAAGCGTATATCTAGACTCCATAAGGATGGTTATCTAGACTCTTTTGATTTTGAATCATTAGAGACACATGAAGCTTTCTTATTAGGAAAGATGACCAAGACTCCTTTCACTGGATATAATGAGAGAGCCAGTGATCTGCTAGGGCTCATACATACTGATGTATGTGGACCTTTTAGATCAAATGCTAGAGGAGGCTATCAATACTTCATTACCTTCACTGATGACCTAAGTAGGTATGGCTATGGATATCTTCTGAAACACAAGTCAGAAACTCTTGAAATGTTCAAGACTTTCATGAATGAAGTAGAGAAGCAAATTGGTAAGAGTATTAAAGCACTCTGTTCAGATTGAGATGGCGAATACTTAAGCCAAGAGTTTGAGGACCTTCTGAGAGACCGTGGTATTGTATCACAATGGACTCCACCTGGTACATCACAACATAATGGTGTGTCATAAAGAAGGAATCGTACATTATTAGACCTGGTAAGATTAATGATGAGTTCAGCCAAACTTCCAATATTGTTCTGGGGATATGCTCTTGAAACTGCAACATTTACACTTAACCGTGTACCTTCCTAATTGGTTCAAAAGATGCCATATGAGATATGGAATGGGAATAATCCCTATTTATCTATGTTAAACATTTGGGGATGTGAAGCTTATATTAGGAGACTATTTCCTAAAAAGCTTGGACCTAAATATAAAAAATGCTATTTTGTTGGATACCCCAAGGAAACTCGGGGATACTACATCTACACACCAACTGACAACAAAGTGATTGTTGCTAGGACTATTGTATTTATTGAAAAAGAATTTATTTCCAAAGGAATCAGTGGGAGGAATGTAGAGCTTGAAGAAGTTTGAGATCAACAAGAAAGCAGATAACCTGAGGACGTACATAAGGAACATGAAGACTCACAAATTGTTGTGGAATTTCAAGTTCCAAATGTAACACAGGAACCTCATAGGTCTAGTAAGATAGGACTTGAGCCTGAGAGATTTGGATTTCTCGTGACTCAATATAGTGATGAATTGGGAATAGTAGATGAGCCAACTTCCTATCTAGAAGCTAGTAAGGGACCAAAATCTGAGAAATAGCTCAAAGCCATGAGATCAGAGATGGAATCAATGTACACTAACAAGGTATGGACCTTGGTGGATCCACCGGAAGGGATAAAACCCATAGGGTGCAACTGGGTCTTCAAGAAGAAGACTGACATGGATGGAAATGTTCAAACCTATAAAGGTAGATTGGTTGCAAAAGAATTCTATCAAATTCAAGGTGTTGATTATGATGAGACCTTCTCACCAGTTGCCATGGTTAAATCCATCAGGATCATGCTTGCCATTATAGCTTATCATGACTATGAGATTTGGCAGATGGATGTTAAAACGACATTCCTTAATGGGAATTTACTTGAGGATGTGTACATGACACAACCTGGGGTTTTTTTCAATCCAAACGAAGCCAATAAAGTTTGTCAGCTACAAAGGTCAATCTATGGATTGAAGCAAACATCTCAGAGATGGAATCTATGTTTTGACGAAGTAGTCAAAAAGTTTGGCTTTAGTCAAAATGAAGATGAACCTTGTGTTTACAAAAAGGTCAGTGGGAGCATAGTCATATTTCTCATATTGTATGTGGATGACATACTATTGATGGGAAATGACATCCCTACTCTTCAGATAGTAAAAGGTTGGCTGGGGAAAACCTTCTCTATGAAGGATTTAGGCGAAGCATCCTATATACTAGGAATTAAGATCTATAGAGATAGATCTAGAAGGCTTCTAGGCCTAAGCCAGAGCACATATATTGACAAGGTTCTAAAGAGGTTTAGCATGGAGGGTTCTAAGAGAGGTAACGTGCCCATGTCCTATGGGGATATGATCTATAAAGCCCAATGTCCTAGTTCATGTGATGAACAGGTGTGCATGAGTAAGATTCCATATGCATCAGCAATTAGATCTATCATGTAAGCGATGTTATATACTCGTCCTGATGTGTCATATTTTTTAGCATGATGATCTGGTATCAGTCAGATCCAGGTGAATGTCACTGGACAGCCGTAAAGAACATCCTAAAGTACTTGAGAAGGACTAAGTATCAATTCTTGGTATACGATGGTGAGGAAGAGCTCATGATAAAGGGTTACACCGATGCTAGATTCCAAACTGACAAAGATGACTACATATCACAATCTAGATTTGTGTTTTGCCTGAACAATGAAGCTATGAACAGGAAGAATTCTAAATAAGAGACGGTTGCAGATTCTACAATAGAGGCCGAATATATTGTTGCATCTAATACTACAAAGGAAGTTGTGTGGATCAAGAAGTTCACTTCTGAACTTGGAGTGGTTCCAAGCACTAGTGTTGCGATTGAGTTGTTTTGTGACAATAACAGAGAAATTGCATAGGCTAAAGAGCCAAGATCGCACCAACGTTCCAAACATATTCTATGGAAGTTCCATCCCATAAGAGAGATTGTACAACGAGGAGATTTGAATTTTTGGAGTACCTACAAAAAGCAATGTGGATGACCCGCTTATAAAAGCACTTTCACAGTAGAAACATGATAGACATGTTCGATCACTTGGATTGAGATTCATGAGTGATTGGGTATAAGTGCAAGTGGGAATCTGTTGGTATGTATGCCCACAGAGACTATCATTTGATGATTGTAAGGGGATACTATGTAAATGATTTGTAATACTACATTGATCATATCAATAAAGGAAAGTTTTCAATTTATATGTTTGTGTTTTTTATTGTGAGATGACCACAAAACTTATAGATGTCTATAGAATAATATACTCAGTGACATATGTCTTTGGGTTGATGACCTAAACAGTGAGATCATATGTATGATAAGAGTATGTATTCTTGTTTTGTCCCTAATCGGTTGTTATTGTGGAAATATCCATATACATCAATAATACATAAGATTAGAATGTATGTTGGTTGATGGAAGAATCTCATTATCCATGATATGGAGATATCAAACCAAATACATAGATACTTGTTAGAGAACAGTGTATCAGATAGACCCACCTTGAGAGTCACACATGGATACCATGATTGGTAGTTAGAGTTACATCTCATAATGATGGTGGTGATTGTGGTTCTTAGACTTGAAGTCACTACACTTATCACATGGCGTTCAGTGTACTTTGACATCGTCCACCATGGTATTGAATAAGGATTCCCATAAAGATGGTGCTTGGGTGCAGTGCGACACATGGGGATGACTGTGAGTGATGTAGATGGAATTTGTCCTTCCTATGGGAGTTTGATATTCTGGCCAATTGATAAGCGAGACTGAAAAATGCATGGACATGCTGATGTGAGTCAATATGTGATATTGAGCTTACATATATCTCAGACAGTCTGCTCTAGTTAAGGGAACATGGATTGAATGTTGAATAGGATAATAGTTCTATGACTCGAGTTCAATTAGGATACCAGTGACAAAGGGACTATACAATCATTATAATACCAATCATGAATGATAGGTTAAGTTGTTCTCCAACTTCTCCAATTACTTGGGTGGCAATGAAGTCTTGCTAAATACCAATCATTGCTGGTGAAATCATAATATGATTATGGATATCACTGCCAATGTAATTTGGAGCCTACCGGGTCACACTCTTAGGATGTGTTGGAATAGGAGTATAATTGTGGATTTGATTGGAATTGTTCCGAATCACATTGATTACTAAAATGTTTATGTAATCCATTAGAATAATATTGGAATATATTAAAATATTTGAGCCAATTAATTGGAGTGACTGGCTCTAAGTGCAAGTGGGACTCTGTTGGTATATATGCCCATAGAGCCATCTCGAGTGATTATGGATTTGATATCATAATAGGATTGTGGATATCGCTGCCAATGTAATTTGGAGCCTACCAGGTCATACTCTTAGGATGTGTTGGAATAGGAGTATAATTGCGGATTTGATTGGAATTGTTCTGAATCACATTGATTACTAAAATGTTTATGTAATCCATTAGAATACTATTCGAATATATTAAAATATTTGAGCTAATTAATTGGAGTGACTGGCTCTAAGTGCAAGTGGGACTCTGTTGGTATATATGACCATAGAGCCATCCTGAGTGATTGCATGGAGTAGGATATTCATTAATCAATTAATATGATCATTGGTTTAATTGATTAATTCTAGAAATATTCTAATTAATCCATGAGAATTTTAATTAATGTGGTGATTTTTTACCAATGTGTTTAGGAAACTCTGGCTCCTTTCATCTCCTATTTAAAGGGGCTTGACATCCAATATCTATATAAGATATTGAGAGAGGATTTTTAGTTTACGCTCACATACGTAAACCCTAGTCATCACCATCCTCAGGAGAGAAAGGAGAGCACCGCGACGCTAACATGTCGCCGCACAAAGACTAATTCTTCTCATCAACTAAGGAAGCAAGACGTGGAGTTCAAATCCATCCGCGTGGACAAAGTAGAGATGTAGACGCTGATATGCCTGCGTTCGGAGGACGTCAACAACCATCCATATGTTCTATGAGCGGTGTACATCACCACACGAAAGGAGTACCGCTGAATCTTCCCGCGATGCACTCAGCGAATGGGAGAGAAGTATCGTCTGTGTAGGCCCGCAATGTTGCACAACATCATGTAGCGGGACATCACCAGACTTGCTCTATGATAAGGTATATCCCGCAAACACTCTTTCTAAATATGCCGTTGTCGACGAGATCTTATTTTGGGTTGTGTGGAAATTTATTTTTGTTGCTTTTGCCGCACATGCTTTCTCCACAAAACCCAACACCGTTGGAAACCTACCATCCTCTCCTATATAAGGGCATAGAACTTCACACAAAGCTGGAACAACACTTCCCCAATCTCAATGTCCACGAAATCCTTTAAACTCGCCTTTTGGGACCTACCTTCTTCACTAGGGACCTGGACCACATTCTATGGACATGAGTCGACCCCTCCCAATTCAATTGGCATGAAGATTTGTGGTGGTCCCATGAAGACACCACAAACTTCTTTGAGGTGTGGAGAAGACCATTGTGTGCACTATGAGTAAGACCATTTTTTCCTAAAGTTGGTGGTCGGACACCCAACCTCGATTGTTTAGAGACATTGCGACATGGAGGAAACCTATATTTACAACTCCAAGAAGTTGCATGAGCCTTCAGAGTGTCTCCAGGAGAAGTAACTATCTAACTCAATGCTTTAGTTTATCTATGATGACACTTAATCTTATCAACACCTCACCATCTGCTTCGGTTGTCTCTTGGCCTGGGTTTGAGTGTGGTACTTTTTCTAGGGTTATCTGAAGCTAATTCGATCTTCACTATAATGATGGGTGTAGAGAACCCCAGAGTCAACCACCATATTGACCACATAGTATTGCTTCTCTCCAAATCCATGGTGGGGAGAATAATCCCCAATGACATTTGACACAGGTGCCCTTAAACTGCGTGACATTCATCATTCATGTCACTGCACATGCGAGCTAGGGTTTTTTTCCCTAATCCAAATCTTGTCTGCATGGAACTAACCGCTGATTGAATGGATTATTTAGGGTTGAATCTGAATAATATGTTTGGTGACACTTGAGGATATACATACATGTAGATTTAATTTGGATTGATTAGATTTATGTTTGCTTGCTTATGCTTGAAGTATGATTGCATGATCTACATAGTTCTACATCGAAGTATGTGGTTCCAATTATGACTACTTGCAATATTGATTGTCGAGGTTTGCTGAGGATTTCTCAAAGATTTTTTAAATAAAATTGTTGGGTGTTTATTTGCATTTTGTTTAATTATAATGCCACTATGAGTATAAAATAAATTAAGATATCATATTTTGAACCCTGGGATGACATGTATCAAGGGGTAATACACATGAGCTTGGATCGATCAGTGATCATGCCTGAGATATCATATCCTGTATGGGTTAGAATATGTGATGAAATTTACAATTTTTATTTGCAAGTAATTGATGAATTATATGTTGCTATGTACTTGCTCACTTTTTGCATGCACCCGCATACATTGTTTAGAAATATACTAATCTACATTTTGTTTCACACCATTTTAGGTAAATGCAAGATCTGAACTATCAAGACATGATGAACCAGATGAAATCAAGTGAACAAATTATAGCTAAATAAAGGATGATTAGTTAGATACTTCTTCTCATATGATATGGATCCGATGTTGGAAATTCATGTAACTCCTTAGAGGAGATTCATTATATATCTTGTAAAAATTATTTGTGAAATAATGGAAACTATTTTCTATTATTAGTTATTTGGTTAAATCTGGATCTTGGGAATTTTAGGTAATGACTCTCAACTTGAAGGCCCTCTCTTATTTGGGGGATTATGAAAAGTGAGATTGTTACAAGAAATATCAAAATATTATGCCGTGTTTAAGTTTGGTGCGCCATGATTTAAAATGGTGGGCCTTGTTGAGCACTAACTTGATGAGTTGGGTCTTGGTTTGGTCTAGATGATTAATAGTACCCTAATTTGTGGTGGTTTGGTATATATGAACATTTTATATTTTCAGGAGTTGTAGACTTGATTAATGTAGCAATGTACAACTTATTTTCTAAGAATTATATAGGAGCTTGTATGTAACTTGATTGATGTTGTCAGAATATTTAACTGATGTAATTAATCAAGTGTAAATTTAACCATGTAGTTCCATGAGTTTGTATAGCTATTCCAGTGTCAAAACTTATTGGATAGAAAAATGTTGATTTAGGGGAAGAGATCTTTGGATTCTGGTCATTCTAGATTTTATACATGGCTGGTTGGAATTTCATAATGGTCAACTATAATTTGAATGGTACAACTCAAACTACCTAGGGTGCAATAAAATATGTTACTAGTTGTTTAGTATATTTATCTAGATTCCATTGGCAAGTAACATGGATATGAATTTGATGTGATATTGTTAAATCCTTTGTTTCCTACAAGTAATATATTGGATTCATAATTTTTCCTTATATACTTTCCTACTCTATCACATGTTCTGTATTTTAGTTATTTCTTTTTGAATTACTTGCACTGTTAAATATAGTTATATACCTTTATCCAACATGTAAGTATAAAAAGTTATTAGTTGTTATATCATATCACTGGGCCTTAGGGTCTCACACATGTGGTTATCCACATTTTTGGGTACGTTGATGCAATGAGAAAGATGTGTCGATAAAGATACAAAAAGATAGAATATAGTTAAGTCTAGAGTGTCTATGTACTCTCTCTTTCCTACAAGATGGGTGGTTAGTATATCATATACCTGATAGGTTGTTTTATCATGTGGTTCCCTTGTGTTTGTAAGTTGTAAGCGAACCCAGACATCTTATATTGTTGTAGTTCCATGAATATGTATAATCTTGTAGCCCTTTTATGAAATATGTAAAGAGAGATTTCAATTGTTGTCTATTATGTTTAAATGTAAAATGGTTTAGATGCAATAGTTAAATTTTATATGTTGTTTAGTGAGTCTTTTGTGACTCCTACTTATAATTGGATTTCTATTTGGATCACTTTATTTGGAATTTTTCAACTTAGTTTTTGATGGTTGCCTAGTTTTAAGTTGTGTTTTTTCTAAGGATTTGTCCTAATGATAAATTAGAGTTTGATTGGTGGGATGATTCTCGAAATTTTACATGTTTTTCCTCCACTTCATGGAATGCACTGTGCGAGGCTTGTGGACAAAATGTCTTTGAAATAAAATTGACATGGATTGTGGTTTGTAAAAATATTCCTAGAAAGTTAAACACTTTGTTGATTACATAGGATATACATAGATGTGTTTTTCACAATTAAGGAGAGCATGGCTACGATAATATCCTTGCTATCACTTCACTTTGTATTATATATGGTAATTTGGATAGTCATGACTAATCATCTTCTTTTGTATCAAAACTCTAAATACACTTAGTTGAATTTCACTTGTCCTTCTACATTTCATGGTCTGAATTTTTTAGGAACATTATATTCTACATATTGAAAATGATTTCAATTTATTATGCATTGATAGGTTTTATACGCTTTATTTAATAAGATGTGGAGTTATCCAATCAAGCATCTCTAATTTTGAGGAAAGAAAAGTTTCTTGTTGTTTTCCTTGACATCCTATTTCTATAGCTATATGGTTTCTGAACCAGCGAACATTTTATACCTCTTTAAGTGATTATGGACTTATGTGGGACAAGGGATTAATAATAGTTAAGGGTCAAGCATAAAAGATCGTATGGAAGTCATATTTACAATAAAATCCCTACATTATCCAAGAAAGAAAGTAAATTGTGATTTGGAACAACAAATCGACATTATTTTCCAAGCAAAAAAATACACTTTCTTTCACACAAAGTCTTATAAGTCAAGAATAATGAAGAAACATGAACACGATTAATAAAATATATATTTGTATGGAAGTCATATTTACAATAAAATCCCTACATTATCCAAGAAAGAAAGTAAATTGTGATTTGGAACAACAAATCGACATTATTTTCCAAGCACAAAAATACACTTTCTTTCACACAAAGCCTTATAAGTCAACAATAATGAAGAAACATGAACACGATTAATAAACTATACATTTGTTAACTTAGAAAAACCAGTTAGCATTGTCATTATTTTTTACCTAAAATGTCATCATTAACCACATACTCAATGGCTTAAGAGTTATATATTTTAAGGAAAATGATATGTGGAGTTAGTGTTGACTCCTTTTATCCCTCCATATCCTAGCGATGAGTGTCACCCCATTTGTCATTTTGTAGATGCTGATTTTATTGGTGACCACACAGTGTTGCACCTACCCATGATTTAGGTTTCATCTGTAACACCCCCTTTAAAAATACATATAACAACAGAAGAAACACCCATGTTTTCCATAACAAGGGGTACTTTAGCTCAAAGGAATGTCACAATCATAATAATCATTGCAAATTAAGTAAACAATAACCATGCATAGACATTAAACTTGATTATATATTGTTTACAATTGAGTTCTGAAACCAACTATGATACACATGATTAGACATTATTAAAGACATATATGAAATTTTCTAAACCCATTAGGATCTTCTATTGTAGAGGGAACTCTACCATGTCTGTCTTTTGGAAACCTAGATTTATTCATTAATTTGTTCTTCATATGATTTATCTTTGGAGTTGTTCTGAACCTACGAACATTGTGCCCCCACACATGAATGCAATAGAAACTACGTTAGAGTAAGAGGCATTGAGTATTGTTGTACTACATAATAACTTGGAAATAAGGAAAATACATGAAGCTAACTAAACAACAAATTTAGATTCACATAACTTGATCTTGGTGGTTGATTATAGTGTCCTCAAAACTTATGCACCAATGATGCTCATAAAGCCCATAGCCTCAACATTAACATGATGAGGATAAAAAGTATTGCAACTAATTACATGATTCACCATTTACGTAATAATCCTTTACTTTAAAGAAATTTTACATTACAATGGCATCATTATCTAAAATCGAATCTGAAATCATGAGAACCATATAATAACATTGATGCAAGAAGTATTCAAATTGAAGTACATGGATATGCATATAGTTTAACTTGATCATCATGATAAAATAAGCATAAGGAAAATTGAAAACTTATATTAAATGCTCAAAGTGCATGGACCCGCTTACCTCTCTCATAGAGAAGATCTTAGTTGTTTTCTTTGGGTTGTTGAACTCCTAGTCACATTCTTGGAGTTAAGGAAACCTAATTATCATGTTCAATGCAATTACATCAATTAACAATCATATTCATATTAGATTCTAGGGTTTAATGATTCTTTTAAACCCTAATTACACTAAGTCTAATACTTCATAAAAACCAAAACAAAATATGCCCTGAAACCTAGTGCAACTTCTACATCTCAAAAAACTGAGAAAAAATCATATATGGGTCGTTGTCATCTGACATCTGTAGCCTTTTCTATGAATTTTAGAAGGTCATACTATCAACCAATCAGAGTCGAGATAAACCAATTTAAATCTTTTTCAAAAACACTAAAGTCGGAAAGAAAACTAAGATAGAAGGACCCATATGCCCTTTCATTATTAGTTGAATCTTTTGCGCATGACAGGGTAGAAAAGACTAATGGCCTAGTCTTACGGATCACACCTAAAATCAGATGAATACATTCCAAAGATAAATAAGAAAGCATGTGTGATGCATATCAAATATCTTGGGATATTATCGGGAAAAGAACACCTGGTATGTTCATCTTCTTTGATTACACCTCAAACCTTTCAAACCAGGTTCTACAACTCGATCGAACTACGAATACCAACACATAAAAGGTTTCCAGTGGGATCTCCTCACTTATCTAGATCTGTCAACCCTAGAGAGAACACCAGGAGGAGCATTCAAGCACCACTGCTATGAGCCACCATGGCTAGAAGGTTGGAGAATGCAGTAATAGAGAAAAAGAGATGAATATCATATAACAAATGCATTTATCGAGTGAATAGAAACTACATAAAGTTAACACTACCAGCATCATTATCTCTTGATCCTTAAAATTGTGAGTATCTTTGAGATGTCCATGAAAATAGAGCAACTAGGATCAAGTTTGAAAAACCATAAGATGATGATGATAGAAGGAACAAAGTAGAGACCTAGATTTGCATTGGTCTGTTGTAGGTAAAGGGATGGTTTTCATGAAGAAACTGTCACCAGAGACGCTAGTTGTAGGTTGAGCTTTACTAGTATAAAAAGTGGCTCGTGAGTGGATCATTTGGTAGGGACTCACTAGAAATGGGTACAACAGAAAGCTAGAAGGGTATACGAGGAAGCTTTCTTGAGGTGTAATTGAACAGGAAAGACTGGAGCTTCATGCTCGAGCTCACCATCGCCAGGGAATAAGCTCCAATCTGTGAAGGCTTTTCAACTGGTCTTGACCAAAATTTTAGGTGGTGGAAGCTTTCTTCTACCCCTAGTTTGCTTTCCTAGTTGCTATACCTCGGTGTTATGGGTTATCGTGGTGAAAGGGGGTGGCAACGTTGACTGGAGAGGAGAGGAAGTTTGGGCATTTTTGTGATAGATGCTTATAGTGGTCCAATTACGGATTGCTAGATTCATAGAGACCTCCTGAATCTGTTGGTGCTGAGATAAGAGGAAGATGTTGAGGGGATACAGAGATATAGCTGGGTGAAGATTGGGGTCTTGTTCTCTCCTCTGCGCTGACTTTGCGAGAGGTAAGGGATGAAGTCCCTCCCATATGATCTATATATGGCAGCTCTAAAGGAGCTCGGTTCACTTAATATGTATGTGATAGGTTGTATCTAGCTGATTATCATGTACTTTGGTAAAAACTTGGGTAATCATATACATTATCAAACAATTGGGTCACAAATTAACATTATCTTTCCCTTTCTTATTAATATATTTTGGAGCATCTATGATTATCCAAATCTAACCTAACTCGGTGGGTTTGATAATTCAACCATGAGGAATTCAATTATCCAATTAGATTTTATATATGAGTTAGGGAAACATGCATTTTACATCATTAAATTCTTAAGGTAATTATCACATTTATAATTACTGAAAAGAAATTTTATTACCAAAATTTGATGGAAGCTCTAATATTCTATACCGCCTCATATACCAAACAGTGAGATCCATTAGACATGTATGTGGGTCCTAAATATCGTTCAACCTTTACTAGTCACCATTACATAATTAGGGTTAGGTTTTTGTGCATTGATTGACATTGATGTGAATAAGTGTTGATGCATTGTTTATATGAGTCATTCAAGGTTCACATGATATCTTCGCATTGTATTAACTCATTTTGTCATATTAATTGAGCATGGTCTCAACTTAAGTCAACAAATGAAAAATGAATTCTTTCAACTTAGGGTTTCACCTTTATTAAACACAAAGAATTTTTGGGACTGAATTTTGATGGTCATTACAACCTACCCACCTTATAGAAAGTTTGTCCTCAAAATTTTGATGTCATATTAAGGAACTACCCACCTCATAGTTTCACATATTATGTGCATGTTAATTATCTAATATAATCTTAGAGTCTCATTAGCATACTTAAGACATAACTTACTCATAGTTAACACAATTTCATTAGAACTTGTTTAACTTAACATGGTTTCATATTAGACATGATTTTTACTTGAGTTGATATAGTCACTCTCCTGATTGCACCCACAATGCTCAGAAGGCCAATTAAGGCTCACATAATGCTCCCGCAGAGCTCATAAGGCCAATTAAGTCTCACATAATGCTCCCGCAGAGCTCATAAGGCCAATTAAGCTCGCATAAGGTCGGTAAAGGGTCACATAATGCTCCCATAGAGCTCATAAGGCCAATTAAGTCTCACATAAGGCCTTTTAAGGCTCACATAATGCTCCCATAGATTCATAAGGCCAATTAAGTCTCACATAACATGATGGGGAGGACAATATCAACTTAACATTATTTCTCATACTTAAATATGATTTTCGTAATTTCCTAATTCATAAACATAGAAGTAATACATGATGTTCAATTCGAACACATAATCATAACATAGTAGAGGACATCATTTATTAGTGATTTTACCACTTATCTTATGTCAATTTTCTATATTTGCATGCATGCTTTTCTTAATATGCATTTGATTAGGTCTAGGTGACTATATGTCTCAATTTTAATGTCAACTCTTTTTTTCTATGTCCCCTTTAAATACATGACGGTCAGTCATATATTCATAGGTGGCATATCTTATCATACTTATCTTAGCACCTCCCTCATGCACATGTCATATACCACATGCACTTGAAAAGACAAGACAACCGTGATTCTTACACATAGCATTCTCTCTACAAAATCCAACAAGCTTATGTCCCACACCATAAACACATCGGAAAGAGAGAGAGAATGTTGCATACAATTTGGGAGTTAACATAACCATCCAAATCATCTAGGCACATAACCCTAATCATTATTTAAATTTATGTATCTTGAATAGACCTCTACTTCGAATTTTTATCTTTTTATTTAGTTATGTATACCCCATAACCCTAATATCTTTCACTTACTTATCTATACCACGAGTTATATTATGTGATTCTATATTTTTTCCATGGTGGACATCTACTTATTTGCTCTGATACCATTATTGTAACACCCCCTTTAAGCTTACATATAACAACAGAAGCAACACCCATGTTTTCCATAACATGGGGTACTTTAGCTCAATGGAACGTCACAATCATAATAATCATTACAAATAAGTAAACAATAACCATGCATAGATATTGAACTTGATTATACATTGTTTACAATTGAGTTATTAAACTAACTAAGATACACATGATTAGACATTCTTGAAGACATACATGAATTTTTCTAAACCCATTAAGATATTCTATTATAGATGGCACCCCACCATGTCTGTCTTTTAGAAATCTGGATTTATTCCTTGATATGATCTTCATATGATTTATCCTTAGATTTGTTCTATCCCTGTGGGCATCGTGTCCCCATCCATGCATGGAATAGAAACTACATTTGAGTAAGTGGCATTGAGTATTGTTGTACTACGTAATGACTTGACAATAAGGAAAATACCTGAAGCTAACTGAACAACAAATTTAGATTCGCATAACCTATTCTTGGTGGTTTATTATAGTGTCCTCGACACTTATGCACCAATGATGCTCATAAAGACCATATTCCAAACATTAAGATGACAAGGATAAAAAGTATTGCAACTAATTACATGATTCACCATTTAATGAATAATCCTTTACTTTAAAGAGATTTCACATTACAATGGCATGATTATGTAAAATAGAACTGGAAAGCATGAGAAACATATAATAACATTGATGCAAGAAGTATTCAAATTGAAGTACATGGATATGCATATAGTTTAACTTGATCATCATGATAAAACAAGCAAAAGGCAAACTGAAAACTCATACTAAATACTCAAAGTGCATGGACCAACTTACCTCTCTCATAGAGAAAATATTAGTTATTTTCTTTGGGTTGATGAACTCCTAGTCACATTCATGGAGTTAAGGAAACCTAATTATCATGTTCAATCCAATTAAATCCATTAACAATCATATTCATATTAGATTCTAGGGTTTAATGATTCTTTTAAACCCTAGTTACACTAAGTCTAATAATTCATAAAAAATAAAACAAAACATGCTTTTAAACCTAGTCAAACTTCTAGATCTCAAAAAACTGAGCAAAATTCATATATGGGTCACTTTCATCTGACATCTATAGACTTTTCTATGAATTTTAGAAGGTCAGACTCATATCAACCAATTAGAGTCAAGATAAACCAATTTAAATATTTTCCATAAAATACTAAACTCAGAAAGAAAACTTGGATAGAAGGAACCATATGCCCTTGTATTATTAGTTGAATCTTGTGTGCGTGATAAGGTAGAAAAGACTAATGGCCTAGTCTTACTAATCACGGCTAAAATGAGATGAATACATTCCAAAGATGAGAATAAGCAAGCCTATGTGACACATATATCAAATATACTGGGATATTATTGGGAAAGAACACCTGGTATGTTCATATTCTTCAATTACACCTCAAACATTTCAAACTAGGTTCTGAAACTTGATCGAACTACGAATGCCAACACATAAAAGGCTTCCAGTGGGATTTCCTCACTTTTCCATATCTATCAACCTGAAAGAGAATGCTAGGAGGAGCATTCGAGCACCACTTCTATGTGCCACCATGTCTAGAAGGTTGGAGAAGGAAGTAAAAGAGAAAAATAGATTAATATCACATGACGAATGCATTTATCGAGTGCATAAAAACTAGTCGAAGTTAACAGAACCAACATCATTATCTCTTGACCCTCAAAACTTTGAGTATCTCTAAGATGTCCATGAAAACAGAGTAACTGTGCTCGAATTTGAAAAACCACAAGATGACGATGGCGGAAGGTATGAAGTAGACAACTAGATTCTCATTGGTCTGTTGTACGTAAAAGGAGGGTTTTCATGAAGAAACTATCATGGGAGATGCTTGTTGCAGGTCGAGCTTTACTGGTATAAAATTTGGTTTTTGGGTGGATCATTGGGTAGGTACTCACTAGAAATGGGTACAATGGAAAGCTAGAAGGGTATATGAGGAAGCTAACATGAGGTGTAATTGAACTGGAAAGGCTGGAGCTTCGTGTTTGAGCTCGTCGTTGCCGGGAAAGAAGCTCCAATCTGCGGCGGCTCTTCGGCTAGTCTTAACCAAAAATTGGAGGTAGCGGAAGCTTTCTTCTAGCCCTAGTTTTCTTTCTTTGTTGCTATACCTTGGTGCTATGGGTTTTCATGGTGAAAGGGGGTGGCAGCGTCGACTGGAGAGGAGAGGAATTTTGGGTGTTTTTGTGATAGATGCTTATAGTGGTCCAATTAGCACTTGCTAGATTCACAGAGACCTCCCAAATCCATTGGCTTGAGATAAGAGGAAGATGTTGAGGGGATACCGAGATATGACCAGGCAGAAGACCGGGGTCTTGTTCCCTCCTCAGCACAGACTCTACACGAGTTAAGGGATGGAGTCCCTCCCATCTGATATGTATTTGAGAGTTCTGAAGGAGCCTGGTTCACATAATCTAAATGTGACAGGTTGTATCTAGCTGATTATCATGTACTTTGGTAAAAATATGGATAATCATATACATTATCAAACGATTAGGTCACAAATTAACATTATCTTTCCCTTTCTTCTTAATATATTTTGGAGCATCTATAATTATCCAAATATAACAAAATTTGGTGGGTTTGGCAATTTGACCATGAGGAATTCAATTATCCAATTAGATTTTAGATATGAGTTAGGGAAACATGCGTTTTACATCATTAGATGCTTAAGGTAATTATCACATTTATAATTAATAAAAAGAAATTTTATTACCAAAATTTGACGAAAGCTCTATTATTCTATTACCTACTCATATACCGAATAGTGAGATACATTAAACAAGTGTGTGGGTCCAAACTATTATACAACCCTAACTAGTCACCATTACATAATTATTGGTTAGGTTTTTATGCATTGATTGACATTGATGTGAATAAGTGTTGATGCATTGTGTATATGAGTCATTTAAAGTTCACATGATATCTTTGCATTGTATTAACTCATTTTTTCATATTAATTGAGAATGGTCTCAACTTAAGTCAACAAATGAAAAATGAATTCTTTCAACCTAGGGTTTCAACTTTATTAAACACAAACAATTTTTGGGACTGAATTTTGAGGGTCGTTACATCATCATTATTTCATTTGAGATACACTTCTTGACATAATTTTTCATGTTGGGATAAAAACCTATAAATAAGCTCCTATTTCTTTCTATGAATACTTTATGATGGTCTCTTTGCCCATAGACTTGACAAAATATTGTTATTTGATTAGGTTAATGGAAAGTAAACTCATTTTGATCTCATGGGTGTATCTCCATTGATTGGGAATATTTCAAATAACTTCAAAGTCAATCATATAACAATTCATAAGCATGGGATTCTGTGTAAATCAAACCATAATAATTTCCGTACCTTTTCCTCTGATATAGTTGGTGTGTGTAACACCCCTCCAAGCACATATATGACAATGGAATCAAACCCCATGTTCTCCATAACATGGGTCACTCAGTCATGGAGGAGCATCACATACATGATAATCATAACAACAAGATGAATGAAACACCATGGATTTATTAGAAGAGATTCATACATTATTTTGAAAGGGAAAGAAATTAGTGTTTTATCTTTACTGCAAACCTAATACATATAGGCTAATAAAATCTAAAACATGAAATAATAACTAGACTAGATAATCTATTGAGTGGTAGATGGCACCCTACCAAGCTAAAGTTTTCTTTGATGTCAACTACGCTGAAGGGCTTGCTTTAATTCTCCTTTTCTACATTAGAAGAAAAGAATACACACACACACACACACACACACACACACACACACACACACACACACACACACACACACATATATATATATATATATATATATATATATATATATATATATATATATATAATTGACTTGAAAGAAAATCTTGACGTGTTTTTGTCTTAAGCATTCTTGAAATAATTTATTAACATAAATAAAAATTGAATAAGTAAATATGCACTCTCTATTATTTACCCACTTAAGAGCCCAAATTGGCACGAATGCCCATGATTTTGCTAAAAATCCCATAATGACCCCTTGAGGTTCATGACTGCCTATGAAAGCCCATAATTGGCATGAAATCCCATTATGACCCCTTGAGGTGCATGATGGTGAGAGCATATAAACTTAAACAAATTGTCATATGTAGAATGCAAATCAACCAATGTACATATGCATAGTGGCATGACCCGCTAACCTGGAGCAAGAAAATATTAAATTACTCTCCCTACTTGAGTCAATTCTAAGTTCCCTGGAATTAACATGATTCTTATTATTTATCACTTTAATTAACATCCTTAACCTTACATTGGTCTTTACAAAAACATGATCTTACTGTAACAAATTATAGCTAGGGTTTCTTATTCCTTCATTCAATTTGAAAAACTCGAATTGAATAGTATTGAATTAATTAACATGTTACTAAAAAATTAAGGTTTTAGGGTTCCCTATGAAAACACCAGAATAGATAGGAAAAACATGATTTGAAAACCCCAACAATGGATTGCTTTCAAAATCCATTCCAACTACTATTTATGCATAATTTTCCTGACCAACGATTGAATTACCATGAATTATCAAATAATTGAACAATTAGGAATCCCAAAAAATCCACGTATGCATAATTATCCAACTCAATGGATAGTGGACTCAGATGCTCTCTGATTTGGACCAAATCGGTACTAGTCGTGGGGTCACGGTTCATTTCCATCCCAAAACATGTGGTCAAAGGCACAAAATCTTGAATATGCCCTTTAGAGCATGATACATGAAGGCAATCTAATAAGGCCAAACATGAGAAAACATCTATGTATTCTTTGGTTGATGATGGGAACTCAAGTTATCAGGAAATTGAAATAGTAGAATGAACCTTTGATCTTTGACCTTGATTCATTGCAGATTAGCCATAGGAAACACTCCCATCGGCTTCCTTGGCTCCGTTCAACTCTACAAAGTCGAGATAGAAAGCAATGATGTGCCTTGAGGCCAAAACGACATTCATCATCTTGGATGACATGAAGGGGCAGAGGAGGAACAATCAAACCATGGGAAACTTGTCGGATCTTGAGCAAAACACCAACCCAAAGAAAACACAACACTGCTCGAGTTCATACTCATCCCATGACACTGATTGGGTATAGCACGAGTGAAACAACAATTGTATCACCAGATAACAACAAGGATTAGGGGATCCAAGTCATAAATGGAAAACAATGATGTGAGGAAAACTATGGAAGCAAATATGTGCAAAACACTCCTCGAGGTCTACCTACGATCGGGATGAAGTTCCCCTATCTAGAGGACGCCTAAGATGCTCTAGCGTCAAGAACCGATGAGAAGCCAAAACTATGGTTATAGGATATGAGCTTGGGGGTTTCTAGGAGAAAAGTGATAGTAGGAAAAGAAGTAGGGTCCGAGAAGCAACTTGTTTACTTTCGCAGTGGAGGTAGAGATAAAAGAGTATGTAGATATAGATATACTAGATGGAGAGAGGAGCGAGAAACAAGTTACTTATGCTAGTGAAGGGAAAGAGATAAAGGGGTACATGAGAAAAATGCACGAGTTATAATGCAAATAATACATAAGCTAAAAAACACAACAGATTAATGGTAAATTAATTAACAATCAATAATGTAGAATGACTATAAAATGCCAACAAAAGACATTTTTGGACAAAACAGAAATCATACAATGTATATGTACTATTACGAACAACAAATCTTAAATTATGACTACAAATTAAAAGATGCATACACTAGTCTATAGATATATAAGTATTACAAAAAGACAAACATACATTACATCTGGTTTGTGCTTATACAAATATATAACATATAAATATATGCCTAGTACAATACACATTACTTTGAAGCACAATATATATCGGTGAACATACATATTATTCGAGCAAGTACACATACAAAATATAACGTGTCATTTATTGAAAAAATATTTGTACAACTTATATACATGTAAAATACACTTAAATTGTGTGCAACAAACAATGAATGCACACACATGTAAACAAAAAAAAATATTATTAATTTATGGACATAAACGAAAAGAATATACATATGTATAAAACAAACAATAATACAAAGAAATATGCATAGACCACATAAAATACATCTACAAAAATGCATATGCATAAATATATCCACAATAGAACATATGCTAATTGAAAATACAATACACATAAGTGAATGTAAGATCTTATTTGAGCGTTAAAACATGAAGTTACACGCCAAATATTTTAAAATCTCATCAAAGGTGGAGAACCGTACTGGAGGGAATTAGACCAAGATCATGCAATCCAAGAAGGACTAGTAAATAAAGCTAACAATAAATGGTAACGATTAGTAAACTACATATTCAATTGCTTAAGCAACAATGCTAAGGGATCCCCACAACTCTCTACGAAGGACCGAGTAGCAAGAGGCGTACACCACCGTCAGCCAGATTTTGTCCAGCCCCTGGTGGAGACCGCTGGGCAGTACGAGTTGTGGGTGAAGAGCCATATCTACGAGTTAGGCGGGTGATTCATGACCCCCCAGTCAAAACCTAACGAGTCACGAAGGAACGCTGCCTGGTCCGCCTGTCGAAAAGGTTTAGGATAGCAATACCATCCGGTTTGCTTCTCATCAGATTCTTCAGCCTCCGTCTAGTTCTGCTGTTGCAAGCTCCCCTGGCATTCCACACCAACAGTTTGTATTCCATAAGGTACCTATATCACCCCACGCCCCGACTTCCTCATCAGCCGTCTCAAGCAAGACTCTGCGTCCCCACGCCCTCCCCGAAAATGTCAGATAGAAGCGCCGCCCTAGCGTCCCCCTCCTCTCTTCCTTCTCCCCCCTGATCTGACTGCAGGAAGACCACGTCCGGGTCCGACCTGAAGAAGCTATCTGTTGCCCTGGAACCTCCTGCCCGCCGATCTTCGGGCAAACTCCGCTCGCGTGGGATGATCGAGTCTGGTACCATATCTCCCACCCACCGCGTGGAGGATCGAGATTGTCGCGGCCTCTCAGCCGGGCTAGGGTCACGCGGGATGGGGTCCAATGTGGCCAGGCAAACCCGGGCTTGCCTCTCAGTCTCCCGTGCTTGAGCAGACTGATGTCGTCCTTCTGCTTGGGCCAGGACCTGTGGGGCGTGCGCTTGGGCCCGGAGGGGGGCACCCGTTCCTTTCCGGCCCTGATGACTGCTGCCGCACGTGACCTAGAGCCGGGCCACTAGGGTTAGGGTTGCCTCCACTCCCGCTCCCAAGGCCGCCGCCGCACCCGTCGACCCGTCTTACGTCGGCAACCACCACCACGAGGGCTTCGTCAGGGAGCATCCTGTCATCCATGAACTTCTGTGTTGTTGGGAGCCTCGGGTCAAGGAAGGCAACCCTGGAGATAGGAATCGTGAAGCTGTTCAGGCCCTCCCAGGCAAACGCCACGAAAGGGATGTCCTCGCCATTGGCCGCCACCAGCAGGAGGAGCTCGGAACAGTCCGATTCCGTCCTCCAGGCAGATCTGCCTAAGTATAGGCCAAACGGACTGATCAATTGTCCAAGGGCCTGTTCAGATCTGCATTGAAGCGGGATGTCTTTGACTGCCAACCACCATCTCTCCTTAGCGGCCGCGCCCAGCCCTCTATGCAGGTTTTTTTTTTTTTTAATTTAAAGGGAGGTTTCTTCATTCACCCTGGCTCCCTTCCAGGCTCTAGGAAACGCAAAACGAAAGGATCCCGATTACATCTGATTCCCTGTAAACTCCCATACACACTTAGGGAAAACAATAACCGAGCCCTATGTGAGTCATCTATTTCTTACACGTATGTCTATCTCTAATGTATTGTTCTCTAACAGGAGGAGGCATGAGTTGTACCGAACTGAAGAGATATGTGTCTAAGATACCCCCTCCGTATTCTGCTAGCGCCCTCTATGCAGGTTACGGATAGCATTGCCAGATTGGTGCTTGTTATTCTTAAATTCTGACAAAACCAAAATCGGTAATTCTGCACCCTGCTCAGCTGCGTTTATTATGAATGGCATTGCCGGATTGGTGTTTCTGCACCCTGCACCCATCAACTTTTCGGCAACTCTTGCGGATCAAGCATAGCGGAACACACAGTACAGTAGCTGTCACGCACTAGGCATGGGATAGTGAAGAAATTTTCTATCAAATGTCCTCATCACAAATGAATTTATTTAGATATATGGTTCTCATAAAGCATTCACCTTTTTTATTATTATAGTTTATAAGTTTGCATCGTATGTATCGTTTCAGTTTTCACGTATTAGTTCATCACTTCTTGTTATCTTCATTGCATTCTTAATTCTGAGTTGGTATACAAGTGTCTTGAGATATAAGATAGTTCTCATATGATTAGGCTATGCAATCAATACATCAGTCTAACTATCCATCATATCTCGAGTATATAATAAAAACATTTGGGAGGACCTATTCAATTGGTCTAAGGACTTCCCAAATTGGATTTTGAGAAATATAAGGAATGTCTATCTTGTATACTAGGGAAGCAAATCAAGTCTTCCTTTAAATAAAAAAGGATCTTTAGAACCAAAAGTGCTCTTGAGCTTCTTCATATTGGTCTATTTAGACCTATGTGAACTCAAACACTTCAATATAGCAAGTATTGCCTAGTGACAGTTGATGATTTTTCTCATTCTACTTGGACTTTCTTCTTTCTTGATGTAAGGAGTGAGACTCGCGAGGGGATCTCCTCTTCACTTAATTTGTGGAATAAATCAATATAATCCAAACACACTATCAAGCATGCTAGAATGGTGTACATTTTCATTTCTCAAATAATGGTTTACAAAAATGACCAAAGTGTAACAGTGGAACAATAAATCATGATTATATGCAATTTGTACAAGGTTACTTAATAATCTCCCATTAAGAGGCCTACATGAAGGGAAACAACTTCAAGATCTAAGCAAAGAGATTTCTAAGATATCTCAAGTCTATCTCCCACTCTAAGCCAGGCCACGTCATCACATCAAGTCTTCCATTTTTTTTCACCTAGGGGTTGGAAACATACCCCACAAGAGAATATAGGTGCAAATTATCAACATAAAAGTTGCTATGAGCACATTAATAGGAATTGAGCAACCTTAGGAAAAATGACAACAAATATAATAAGATTTCTCATCCAAAAGGAAAATTACCATCCAAGAGGACATTAAAAGAATATGAATTTCAATACGATGATAGTCAAGAATTACACTTGTCATTAATAAAAAATAAGACGTGCCAAAATAACACACATAAAGATTTTAGGGTACATAACTCATCAACTGTAATAATCAACCTGCATGCACGTGAGATAAGCATAGCACTAGTGAAATATAAATAAACAATCATATAACCCTAAAACTTGATAGAATAAGGCATATAACTAAACTCCCAAATATTTAAGGTGGGCACAAAACCCAGATATTGTAGGGAAATCAGGGCGACAACTAAGGCAATGGAAATAAAAAAATTTAAATCTCGATTCCCCTGGATAATAAGATCGCGTCAGCAACAATGTATCTAGAAAGGAAACATTGCAAGGTTATACCTGATCCTAGAGCAAGTCCAGCGACATTACCCTTATAGTAGCATCGTGCTTCTTCAGGAAGTAGCTCGCTCCTTCCTCAGCAACAACACTTGAACATGCGTCTCCGTCGGTCTACTGGTACAACACCACAGACAACGGTTGACGATGTCCTCCTAGCGGCAAACAACGACCTCCCGCCTCTAGAGTACTCCATGCAGATCATCAGGAACTCTATGTTGCGCTACTAGATCCAACAAGAAGGAGTTGTCCCTCTCGAACGTCAACCTGCTAGAGTCGATACACTCTCTAAAAATTATCTCTCCCTTGTTATCCCTCCCATTATCGGGTAGGACTTGCTCAGGCTCTATATTGGTTACCACAACCAAAGAGGACAACAATTGTCAAAGTAACTATTATATTCTGAGAAGCCCCAAGTGTCGGGACCCACTCTTTTGATCAACACAAATACCAACCATTAGAGGTAATCCTAAAACCTAAACCCATATTATGAAGTAAAACAATGAATTCTCGACTAAGGCGATTAAACAATATACAAAAAACACAGATAAATTTTTCCTTTTTCTTTCTTCACAAACCCATAAATCAATGTCACATCAAGGACATCACATTCAGATATCATAAATCATATTCAACTCCATTATATACATAATCAAATCTTGTTCTCATATGCAGTTCCGTTTACATCAGATACATGTACATTGATGAACAAACTTAATCTACAACCCATCCCGAGAAAGAGAGAGTACAGGGACATTCTAATCTATCTAGATTATGCTATTTATATCTTCCATGTTGTGACCTCTCCGCTGGATAGCATTATACCTAAAAATATTTGAAACAACCTCATGAGACTCATATAGAGCCCCGGTGAGTGGATACCTCCCACTCAAGCTAGGTACATGCATCAGCATCAGATTAAGTATAAAACTTAAAAGAAACATGCAAATATTGAAAAGTATAGCAAAAAGTTCTATATTCAAATCTATCTTGCAATGGTAATCTAATCCAACAGATAAGGCAATCACTTGAACCAATTATAACCATGAAACAACTTTTAGAACATGTCTACGAACAAATCAGTAGATACTTCTCAGTTCAGATTAAGAGCCCTACTGCATATGAAATAAGATAAGTTCTAAGCATTTTTGAATCAATACATAACAATAACATTACCCTTTTGACACTCCACCAGCTGGACATGAACAAATCAACAGATACTTATTATTCAGATTAAGAATCTTACTAGATGAGTAATAAGTCAAGTTCTAAGCATTTTGAACCAATACATAACAATAAAATTATCTTTGTAACACTCCACCAGCCGGACCAGGAACACATCCTGCAGTCCTGAAGCTGGAGTACACATAATACATATCTACCAAACAATACTATCAAATAGTAAGCAATCCAACTCATAATCAGAATGGATATGAATCCCATCATTTATAACTTGTCAACATGACATATCATAATGTGAAATAGAAAATGTTTGTAGCAACATGATTACTTTCCACAACAAGAAGTATAATCAACAATGACAAATCATCAAGTGGTATTACAAGGAATGTAATAATCATTCAAACCATATTCTACATGGCTTATCATCTTTTATTAATTTGCCCTGAAACTACTTGGCTTGTACCTCACCAAGTAGAAGTCACCACGCCTGATTCTCGTGTCAACGACTCACCGTCACTATCTTTGGGTTTAGCCGGCCACCCTAAGATATCAACAACAGACCCTGGCCACCTCAGGGTTGCCTAAAGAGGCTCACGTTCTCATCTCGGGTACACGAGATAGGAACCAGCAAAATAGTATATCACATATCACAGTATTTCACATATTTTTCATTTCACATTTCACATATTTCATTTCAATAGAGTCTATTCCATCTGGACATAGACTTTCATAGCAAGGATTTAGGACCAGAGCCACTCCAGATGACTCACTCCTAAATCCTGGTGGTCTAACCTTTAAGGTATTGATCCACACTCCGGAAATCCTTCTCATAATTCATCGATTACTACAAGGAGATCCATTTTGTTTCCCCATTGTGGTCCTCGGGGGAAACTCACGGTGTTCAGGGCACCTAACTAGATGTTCCATCATTTAACTTGTTATTAATCTCTTTCAGTCATCTTAAAAGAATTCAAAACATCATACATCATATTTGTGTATTCTCGCGTAACTATAATAACATGAAACAGATTAAGTTTATCAATAAGGGCAATGATCAAAGCAAGAAGCACAATAAGTCTATAGATTGCAACAAATATGATTATTTCTATCTTCTACATCAATTCATAGCAATCATCAATAGTGGGCTTTCTGCCCGAGACATAATCTTATTGTCCATCATTTACCCCATCAGGGTTTTATCATCATCATTGGGCCTTCAGCCCTAGACATAATCTCATTATGCAACATTTACCCTTATCAGGGTTTCTCAAAGTAAGGAGTGCATATTAAATTCTATTTCAACATAAATCTTATTAGCTCATTGTATATCACAGTTCTGAACAAATATTAGCAGAGGCATTAAAACTAGCAACAGTAAAAGCATATAGATATCATGTATCATTCCTCATACTCAGAATAGATTTATCATACAACATATGCTTGTTCCATCCAATCTGAATAGATGCCAATAAATTCCATGCATATACATGCATACCAGACTTAGTTCTCTTCTTCTTTTATTTCACATTCTTCATATGGGGTTACTAGTCATCACATGTTGATTATCATTTGAATTCCATCAAAATGGTTCATTCTCATAATACAAGTATTCTATCAAACAATCACAATACAAGAACACATTCTTGTAAGTCAATTCAAATACTTGAGTTTCATCATTTAGTTGAATTCAATTACAGTTATGTGCATCTCTTAATTCCCCATTTGATATTATAATACACTAGCATCATCAAACTCATCATTTTAGGGTAAGAGTTACATTCTTAGAATCATCTACTAATTCCTATCTTTATCCATCATTTTATACTCAGTAGTCTCAGCTTCTTTCATTTCATGTTCATTACATTATCTGGACCAATCTTTCTTGATTCACTTTACATACAATGCTTCTCTTCTACATAACATTTATCAAATTACAGTTCTTAGTATATTTCATTTAATTTGGGTTAAGCCACATGTAATTAAAATAAAAGATAAAATACTTCATCATACTATCTTCATTAGTTTCATCTTTATCTTGCAATCACCCTTAAGTACATCTGGTTCATATTGTCTCCTATATTCAGATAAGTGTACCTTGTCGTTAACTAATATTGTCATTCCCATAATAAACAATGATCATTCTTTATTATACTAAAACAAATGCATTAGATTTAGATGATATAATAAGACTCATCATATTCAATTGAGGTATTAATACCTTCAACTTCAGCATTTGATCACATTTACAACATCATATACAAGTTCTAGCTTTATCACTCATAATATTCTTAATAATAAACTTTTAGGGTTTTCAATAAGTCATTCCTTAGTTCAACATATCATAAGAATCATATCATTCAGTAATCCAATCATGACCCAAGGGTTCATTAGGGTTATTCACAAACATGGAAACCCTAGTTTCCATTTTCACACATTTCATTCATCAATCATAAGTATACATTGATTAATTGACTTATTTGATTCACTTCCTCAACACAAATCCTAATCAGGATATGTGGTCATTCAACTCCATTAACATTCAACAATACACTTGTATAATACAATCTAGCACAATTTGGATTTGACTTTATACATGTCAATTCAATTCCAAGCATATCGGCCATTGGGCTGATTTTTAGGAAAATTTCACATGAAATACCATATTCATTTACCCATAAGAATACCCATGCATCCTCAATCAATATAATAGGAACTAATCAAGTTTCAATCAATGAGAAATAATCAAAATCAGTAAAAATTGGATTCCCCAATATCTTTCCCAAATCAAATCCAATCGCATACATGTATAAACAAGGTATCTGATTGTTTTAGCCATATAGAATTAGGCTTTCAACATGAATACAAAGCTTAGGAGGGAGAAAAACACTCACCTCATGTGTGAAACACCTAAAATTCGTAGCCCAGCTACTACTGCTAATTCTTGAATCAAATCCTTGCTTCAAGAAAACAAAATCTTCCTGCTCCTCTTCACTCAAGAACCTAGAAGAAGAAGAATTGAAGAAGAAAGAATGAAAGAAGAGATCAATTTGGATTCTTTTGATCCAAATCAGGGGAGTGACGATTTCTATACATAGGAGAGAATAGAAGCAAATAAACCTAGTAAAGATTTATAATCTATACATAATTTACCAACCTTGGAAAGAGAAAATCCAGAAATCTGAAATTTCCACTTCAGATTCTCCAAACCCTAAAATCCCCTCCTCTCTCAAGAATTACGAAGCTCTGAAGTGTGGGACGGAAATGAGAGGTGATTGGGTCGTAATAGAGTCCTATATACTCATTAAGGTGCTTGGAATAATTAATTATAAACATTTTCAGTCTTTTTTATTTTTCCAGAAAAATCTGGTCGGTCGAGTTTGTCTCTCTCAGAACTCGACCGAAACTACATGTTTCAGAACTCAAAACTCATCGAAAAATTATGAAACTTTAACCCCATGTCTGAAATTGAGTTTTTAAGACACAGTAAAATATTTAGATCATTTTGAGTTACCAATAAATAAATAAAAATGAAATACCACACTTCTATATTGCAGTCAGCAGCATGGTCGGTCGAGTTTGTCCTGCACAGAACTCGACCGACACCCTCTATTAAGAGACCAAAGTCATCCAAAAATTACTCCAATTTAACAGGGTGTCTATAATTGATTTTCCAGAGTATAGTTGAAATTTGAGATCAATTGGATATACCAATAAAAAGATAAAATTCAATTACCACACTGCTATATAAATATGAAAATATGATCGGTCGAGTTTGAAACTCGATCGATAAACAGGTCAGAACAGTCTTACAAAATTCTGATATTTTCCAATATTGTTCAAAATTTACACATTCAAATCATATACAAATTTTAAGTAAATCAGAGTTACACATAAAATAATAAAAATCATTTAGTGATACATTATACTTATCAAATTCTGTATTCATGTCATCAAAACCCTAATTTGGGCCGATTAGGGTTTCTGAAATGCTAACCCTAATTAGGTGGATAAAAGTATGATTAAAACTTCTAATTATATTTAAAATATCAAAAATGTAACTGCCATCACTAATCAAGCTTTAAACAATGATCAACTTAATTAAGCATACAATTATCCAAGTAAACCCTAATCAGATGACTAATTTGAAAACGGGTCATTACACCAAGTACCCCACTATTTATAGGAAAGGCTAGGGTCAGGGCTCCCAGTCTGTATGGGAGTCAAAAGGGTCGAATTCACAAATTTGCTAGAACCTACACATTGCGAACTGATTGGTTTGCATGCCCAACTGGTTGGTTAGCTAAGTGAATCAATCAATTCATGCAGTTTCCTATTCTGAATCAAATTGGTAATCAATGCATGATTAATGTTAAACATAACGTCAACACAAATCCTAGTACCAATTGAATTGGAAACTGAACTGGGCAGTTCATCCCATGAACCGGTCAATTGGGGTATGTGAACCAATTGTTTCACTCCCTAATTCATCCATTGATCAACCAATGTTGATTCACATTGACCTAACACTCCAACTGATTGGTTCACTGCCCAACCAGTCCATTGGCAGGGTGAACCAATCTCAGTTCAAAGTCCAGTCAGTAAATTTTAAACCTCAGTTGTTTAACCAAATACATAAACACCTTTAGTAATCAAGTTAAACATCATTCATGAATATACTCCTTTAATCCAAGTATATCGTATTTGTGTGACCATATAGGTTCAGAATCACATTTTATTGAATGTTTATAACTAACTTACAACATCACAAGCAAAGTGTGATGTCTAGAAACATATCATTGCTATGCAAGTAAGTCGAAAAGTTAGAGAAAAACTAAAACCTACAGTATGTGATTAGTGTTATTGTGATCGTATAGTTCCTTTATCTCTAATATCCAGATTGAACTCGAGGCATGGAATTGTCATCCTCTCAATGTTCAATCCATGTTCCTTGTACTAGATTAGATTGTTTGAGATGCATATGAGTTCACATATCACATACTGAATTACATGAGTATGGTCGTACATTTCTCAGTCTCACTTGTCAAGAGGCCATGGATATTAATCTCCTATAGGATGGATGAATCCCATCTACATCACTCACATTCAATCCCCATGTGTCACACTGCACCCAATCATTACCATTATGGCAACCCTTATTCAGGGTCGAGTTGGATGATGTCAAAGTACATGAACAAAATGTGATAAATGTAGTGACTTTAGGTTTAAGAACCACAATCACCATTGTCACTATGAGAGATGATTTTGACTACCATTCCATGGTTTCCATGCATCAATTTCATGGTGGGTCTGTCTGATATTTTGTTATCTTACATGTACCTGTGTGCTTGACTTGATATCAAATATCATGACTAATGATAGTCTGTCATCAGTCAACACACACTCTAATCTTATGTATTATTGTTGTCTATTTTTCTTCCACAGTAATATTTGACTAGGGACATAACAAAAATGTATGTACTCTTATCATATGTATGATCTTATTGTTCAAGTCACGTAGTTTAACACATACGTCATTGAGTAATCATCATTCTTTATACATCTACTATGTTTGTGTCATCATATCATGCTAAGACAAACATAATAGATAGAATTACCTTTGGTATCATCAAATCAGGTACTTAATGCCACATTCTAATCATCATATGATTGTCTCTCTAGGCATACATACCAACAGACTCCCACTTACACTTAGAGCCAATGACCCACGAGTCGTATTCCAAGTGATCTTAACATCTCCATCATGTTTATGCTGCACAACCTCTTTTATAGCGGGTTAGCAACATTTGCTTCTAGTCAGTATTTGGCAAGTTTCACATCTCTTCATTATACGACATCTCATATGAGATGGACATGTTGTAGTATGTTATCTGAGATTCCTAGTCTATTCATTAGCTCCATTGATGTCACAATATTTCTACTGTATAATCAATGGTTGGAACCTCACTTAAGTGCACTCATATGAACTTCTTTATCCATACAATATCCTCTGTTGTTCTCATAACACAGAGATGTTTGGCTTCTTTTGTAGAGTTAAACAATTCTCATTAGCTCAAAACCCTTTCTAGCTTACAATTCTTGTTTAAGGTCAAACATAAATATAGATTGCAATCACTAATATTACTTGTCCTTTTGGAAGCTTGCGTCGATGTAACACTTTACACCCAACTCTTCCTTATTACCATAACCAAGGAACTGATCATTTTAGTGATTCATAAGCACCTAAGGATGTTCTTTATGGTAGTCTAGTGACTCTCACTAGCATCTAACATATACCCTCTCATCATATCCAATACATATGAGATTGCTAGATAGGTATACATATGTCCTCTCATCATGTCCGTTACATATGAGATGACTGGATATCCTCTCGTAATGTCCAATACATATGAGGTAACGGGATACATAACATTACTTTCAAGATAGATCCAATTACAAATGCATATAGAATCTATCCATGTATTCCTCTTACTCACAAGAATTAGGACACTAGGCTCCTAAGAGACCAACTCCATGGAAAATGGACAATCTTTCTATCATTGAGATCTTGCATACTAAACCCTTTCAACCTCTTGCCAATGTATGTGCTCTTTATTAGGTCAAGAAACCTTCTAGTTCTATCTCTATAGTTGTGATGCCCCACACCACAAAAGTGAGATTACTCAAAACTAAACCGTGGAAGAGAGATTAAACAAATAGATTACTAGAAAATACTAAAAATTTAACTATTTTCATAAAATTGTTAAAAAGCAAGAACCTTTACATATGAGACATTTCATGCCTCAAAGCAGTTTTCGTGTATGCCACCAACCTGTTACCATAGAACCTGAGCCAGAACATATATACATATACCCACTACAGCTGTATACAATAGGGCACACATGCCAACCATATATTGAAAGCATGTTCACAAAACATCCCTAAAGACCCAAGTGTAGAAAGACAACTCTAGGACTCTAACAAAAAAAGACATCCAGCAACACTTCCAACCTTGTCAGCTACTGCCTCTCTTACTGCTCCTTGACCTCTGCTGCACGATCTCTACCTCCTCGTGCACATCCACCTCAAAAGGGTGTGGGAAACCCATGGGGTGAGATTTTAAATCTTAGGGGGAGATATATCTCTCCACCAACTCTATTATTAACATAGAATTGGTAATTAAAGTAGTAATAAAGTTACAACTATAAGAGGCAAGTAATCATCATTAACAAGATGAAGAATTACTTTTTATTTATGAAACATCTTAATAATTTAAAAGGAATATGAAGAACATGTATATTTCCCATCAACAATATTGTATAAAAGCAGGAAAGACCTCATTTAATGTTTCCATATTTGATCCTATAAAAATACACTACATTGTTGCTTACTATTATATTATGCCCTGAGGATTTGAGTTGTACCACCCAAGTCCAACCGACCACTGCTAAGTCAAAATTGGTGCCATACAGGGTCAAAAATAGAGCCAAAATCCACAATCTCCTCACACCTCTCGGTCACCACAAGAGAAAGCACCACAAAGACATATAAATCAACTACAACAATGACTTATAGTCAAACTCAAGGATTGGCTCACACATGGCCATCCACTTATATAATCATACCTAGCCCACCTTAGTACATGTATGACGCTAGAAGAACAAGCTCACGCATGGCCATTCTAATAAGAAGGAGTGGATCACGCATGGCCATCCACATCACAGTGAGATTGACTCACACATGGTCATCTCACACATCCTATAATTAAGGATACAAGTAATTACTTGATTTGTACCCCACATATTCAAAAATATGAGCTCTGACTTAAACTCATTTCACCATTCATCAAATGTTGACACTGAATGGATCTATGGCACAAGGCAAGCTACTAGATTAGGTTCCCATTGATTAGTTAGGCCATTTAAATCTCTTTTAGCATCAATCAAGTCACAACATACAACTTCTAAACAAATTCTACATAAATAAGGGCATAACACATCATAGAACATATTTGAGCATATAGGGTGTGATGTCATCACATTATCACTTGAAATATGCCAATCACCATATTTCTCATCACAAGGACTACATACTTTGGAGTATGAACCCCTCATCTCAATAATGAGGAAAGCATCATATCACACAAGTCAATAAGCCATTGTTAGGTCATAAGACCATTCACCTTCTCTTTCAATGATACCAACATCACATATGCCTCACAAGGCCCATTCAAACATATCATAAGCAACATAGCTCATACTTGGCTATGCTTATCAACTGATGTTACCTACATGGTTAGAGACTTGTAACAAGGAGAAAAATACATCATCAACACCACCATCTCATAAGATTCATTCCATTCACATTACATGATTATGGTTAGGGTTTCTACTAATCAATTAGGGTTTACAAGGCTGGATCAACAACCACCCTTAGATCAAGACTTCCATCGTCACTATAAGGTATGTCATGAGATAAAGATTATAGAAATTAACACTCCTTATTATTCATATCACCACCTCATTGGGTATCACATCATGTTATGTAACCCTATCATCGACATGAGGTAACATAACCACCATCACAAGGTATCAATTAAGACTATCATGTAGTGTATCAATTGGTACTTACCATAGGGTATCGTCTTGTCATCATCATAACATGTCAACTACCATTATGCAAAGTACAAGGGATAACCTACTAATGGTTTATCGATTTACCACTTCTTGAGAGTGTGACGGTCAATACCTCCTAAGGGTGTGACGGGGAACACCGCCATATGGTTTGATGGCAAACACCACCTAAAGGTGTCGGGAAATGAAAGCACATCAGGAAACCATAGGTATATCACTTGTTAGGGTTAGGGTTTAGCTAGGGTCAAGGTGTATCTAGAAACACCACCCTAAAGGTGTTTTGGCCTCCACTCAACTAGGGCATCATGATTAACCCTTAAAATAGACCAACTCCACAAGGTACACCCATAGACATGAAGGGTTAATGCCTTTCATGCATATCAGTTTAGCTATCACATATCGGTTTAGGTGCTTCCAGGGCATGACGGGATAACTTCTTTAAGATCTATCCACCATATTGGTTTAGCAACCATAAGCCATGACGAGCTAACCTTCTCAACACATGTCGGCCTAAGCATCCACAAGGCATGTCAGCCTAAGCATCTCCAAGTCATGATGACTTGCCATATGGTGTGTCAGTTTGTTGCATTATAAGTTGTGATGACCTACCCTCAATATGGTGCATGCATGTATGTGTGTGGACTTGTCATATTCAACATTAGAAATGTCAGCCACTTGTCCATACACTAACATAGCAAGAAGTTCAATACAAGGATAGAAAACCAAATGAGATTCCATCGTCAAAATAGTTCTAAAACCACTAACAACTACTAGCATACAAAAGATGAACGATCTAGAGATGAAGACTAAACATAAGCATATGAAGAGAGAAAATAACAAAGGAGGTTAAGAGTTATATAACCCGCCTCAAAAACCACCACCAAAATCCAAGTTACAAGGTCAAGCTTCAAGCTCACAAGCTCAAGGTTGAAGATAGTCCACCATGCTTGGTCACCACTACACCTCCAAGGAAGAAGATGATACAAAGGTTAAGATGGTTTAAGATGGAAATAAGGTATCAAGGATCCATGGCCTATAAGAAGAAGAAGACAAAAAGAGATCTAGGAAACATAGCTTACCAAGGTAGAAGATGAAGGATGATCAAAGAACACAACAACTTGGAACTCATCCACCAAGCTCCAAGAGAGACTCTCTAGCTCCTTAATATTCTCAAGGTCGTCCACCAGAAAGTAGAGAAAACAAAGATGGCCAAAATGATCCTCTTGTATGGAGAGAAAGGATATTATATAGAAGAGGGATGAGAGAGGGATCATGGAAGAGGTGTCATTACCTTAGAATCTTAGGTGCCACTTGTCCACGAAAAGGAGCCACATGCACAACATCATACAAGACATGGTGATAAGGTTTAAGCAAGGTCTCACCCTCTCAGTCTCCTACCAAGGGCATGCCCGATATCATATATCTACACATACATAAACTGATAGGGTACAACCTTACACACTCACAAACTGATAGGTACAACCCTACACACTCACAAACTGATAGGTACAACCCTGCATACTCACAAACTGATACACACTCTCTCTTGGGCTCTCTAGCCCAAGATAACAAATCTAGGTGCAAGACACACCTCACACATGTGTCTAAAATAACACCAAGGATTTCACCACACAACTAAGGACCAAACAAGGTTGCCATCTCTCTCTCTCCTCTAGATGGTTACAAGAGATATATGGAACACTCAAGACATAGAAAACTTGCACATCAACCCTTACTCTGGGATAATTGCAATTTGCACCAAAACCTCACCACAAAACACAAGCATCATCCAAAAAAGATCAAACAAGAAACTTTAAGCTTCCTACAAGCCTTAATTACATCTCATATGATTAGATAAAAGTTCTAAGCAACATACTTAGGCAAAACAAATAGGGTTATCCAAAAATGTGGGTGAGGGTCCTTACAAGGCATAAACCCCTAACATGGATTTCGCCCCCAAAATCCTAAGAGAAAAGAGAGGGGTACTTCCTCCTCATCTCTTCCTCGAGCTCCCACTTAGATTCATCAGCACTACGATGATGCCAAAGAACATTCACAAGCACAAGGAAACCTTCCTCTTCAGCCTCTTCACTCTCCGGTCAAGAATTAATGTTGGACCTTCCACATAGGTCATATACTTATCAAGCTCCACCTCCACATGCTACAACACTAACTTTGTATCCAGATGGGACTTTCTCAACATACTCACATGAAACATTAGATTAAATATGTGTAGCTTAGGTGGAAACTCCAACCTGTAGACTACCCTCCCAACACGTGCCATATTGGATAAGGTCCCATAAACTTGGGAGACAACTTACCCTTCTTCCCAAACCTCAAAACACCTTTACTATAAGAATTCGTTACACTAAATGAGATTACTCAAAACATAAAACACAATCAATCACAAATTAACCACATACCCCAAAAATATGGGTAAATTAAAAATAATTTCAACATCAACACTCGCTCAGAAACATTTGCCTAAGAGCCCAATATCTTTCTTGTGTCCATACTATGACAAGAATTTGATACAAATTGTTCTATCACCTTAGCCACAACATATATACATAGGAGAACAATATTTTTATATGCCACACAAACAAGCATTAACATGCTAAAATTTTTTGATTTGTTTGAAACACCGTATACAAACTTTTCCTGCTCAGACCTAAGAGTAAAGGGACGACTCTAGGACACACTAGACATCTAATCAACTTTCTCACAGATTCATTACTATAGCTCCTCTTTTCTGCACAAGTTTGTTTTCATCACTTCCGATTACCTACAAAGATGTGGCGAACCATAAAGGTGAGACCCATGTCCCAGCAAGAGATATAACCTCCAACAACGTTTATTGATTCCAATATTTTAGGTAATGAGACAGTTTAATCATATATAACAAATAAGATCAACAACATAGATGATTAACAAAATACATTAAGGAGCAAATAATAACTAATTTCATTAGCAGACTATTCTCATATCTCTATTAACATTATAAGGAGTCTAGCAGCATGAGCATCTCTAACATCATGAATAAGTCTAGTATCATAAGCATAGCTAACAATATCAGCATGTCTATCAAGTTGAACATATCAACATCATAAGCAGAGCTAACAATATATGAACAACTATCTGCATATGCATGATTAGAAGTATAGGCATCTCTAGTTACAAAGGCATAGCTAGCAATATAAGCATAGCCAACAACATGTGATAACAAATGTCATAATCATAGCCAAAAATAATAATATCTCTATCAACTTAAACATTACTATTTATGTACACATTTATAACATGATCATATCCACGACGTAAGAATATGTACTATCATTTATGTACACATTTAAACATCATCTTTATGTACAAAGAACAACAAGGGTTATCATCCAACATGAAACATCATGTATAACCCCAAACATATTTTCTAGACGGTTGTATTACATATTTTATTATGCACTGGGGAGTTTGAGTCATACCACCCAAAGTCCAACCGACCCCTGCGAAGGGATATTCAGTTCTGTATAAGATCTAGGAGTGTCGGTATCCTAATATCTCTTCCCCTCGGTCAGTATGAGTAAAATGGTAGTGACATATCAGTCAAAGATGCCACTACAATGACATATAGTCAAGCTGCTAACCACTAGTCCGCCCTTGGTACATGTCATGACAATAGAAACTAGGGTATACAAAACCCTATAATCCGAGGTACAACCACAGTTGTCCTCAATCACATCAAATGTGTGAGATATGACCATAGCCATCATCCATAACAAGCATTGTAGATGACAAGGATATATCCTCAACTTACCACCCCCACATACTCAATAGTATGTGCTCTGAGTTTCCCTTAGGAGTACTCATTTCACCATCCAACAAGTTCTGACACTGAAGATGGCTCTACGTCATAGGGCAGTACATGATTAGAGTTGCACTTGATTAGTTATGCCAATTGGGTGAATTAAGGCTACATCAAACAAGTGGACATACAAACCCTAATTCACTTCTATCTATCATATAAATATCACAACTTCAAAAGATATAAAATGTGTGAAACATAATTTCTCATCTCATCGTCACATGTTACTATTCACTTGCCATTCATGTGACTAAACTAGTCATCATACTATCACAAGATATAAATCCTTTTCACAATATCATAGGGTATCAACCCTTAGAAACACAAGAGGATTACACCTCATTCAGGCCTCATCCATACCCAAAGGTCATTAATACCATCATACTATTCCCTACAAGATCATCATTATCTTTCCCACCAGATCAGCACAATATTGCATTAATGAGCTAGGGGATATTCATAAACAATCACAGTACAGTTATATTAACATTTTAAATATTCCTTTATTACATCAACATGAAAGGAATCTAGATATGATTAACCCTCATCATACTCATAATGCACATGTTTAGCATAAGAAAGTATGAACCATGTGGCTATGATAACCACCAATTAACACATTAAGATTATGGTCATATTAAGGAGGTGATTTCACCATCATGCCATCATATAATAAGGTTAAACTTGAATAATCATCTTTATCTATTTGCATTAGAGTTAGGTTCAACAAGATAAATTATATTAATGTTACTAATCAGCACTCATACCCAAACCCTAACTCACGACATCCCCATTGGATCATGAATGCATAAGGTGAAGCATCAACATCACATTCCATACTATTCTTAAGTATGAACCCACACATAAATCAAGGTGTAACCATCAGGTTATAGCATACTAGGGTTTGAACAACAATAAGAGAGTACTCCGTGATTGTATTAGTCATTCAAGGACAATTCATACTCAATTACCATCATTTAGTTATATTAAAGCAAGGTATAACAAGCTATACCTCATTATGGTTACCCATTAATTCATTATGGTGATTATAAATCATAATCATACGAGAGAAAGGGTAAGACTACAAGTTTAAGAAATTGAGCCATCAAATTCTCATCATCAGAATTATAACATTACACTACATGTTTCACCCAAAACAATGGAAATATTGAAGCATCAACTTCTAACCATTAAATGTTAAAAAGGTAAAGCCATTGGTCGTTTACATAAGTAAACATCTTGAACAAATCACCTATGAAGTCATTGAGTTGTTCTCTAGAAAAAGTCACCATCTAGCCCTAGACATCCCTTGATTAACAACATAAAAAGTTCCATTGAGAGTAGGGTAAAACCCACAAGCGATTATTTATTTAAAATAAGTTGTTAGTAAATGAGCTTCTTAAGTTGATCTCATATAGGAATTCATTTAAATCACTTTATTAGGACCAAAATATTACATTTAGGAATCATTCCAATTTATTGGATGAAGAAACATTAGATCTTAATCATTAGGTCAAGTTTATATATTAAAACCATCAATTGGAGTGTAGGTCCGACCATTGCATCAAATGACCCAAGAAACCATTGGCTTAAGGCTTAATTGATGCTACAACTACATGATTAACTCACCATAGGTTTTGCAAACCTGATACACCATTAGTAGTGACCATAAAGTCACCAAATGTTGTTATATCAACACTATATTCATTAATCACCATCAAATATCACACTAATATCACCATTGGTTGATAGCGTCATTAGGGTACTTAGTGGTTAATCACTAAGATTCTAATTAGGCAACCACCTGACCTAAGGGGTGAACCTCAGTTGACACCCTTGGTCACCACTATCAGTTTTCATGAAGACAACACCATCAGTTGTTGCAGTGGTACCACCATTAAGTCATGTGTTTATAGAAAAAATCAGCTTTAAACCCTAAAATTGACCATTGGTTGATAGGTGTTTATCACCATCGGTTGTAAAAACAACCTTATCCCAATCATATTATACCTTAAGAATAATGTAAAAATGATCACAAGTTCATGTAAAGCTAAAATTAGAACATGGAACATTATAAAAATCGAAATCCAAGTCAAGCATAACTTTTTAGTGCATGGATCATCATTTAAAAGCAAGAACATGAGCTAGCAAGCTTATGGTAAGCAATAAACGTGGAGCAAGTTATAAAAATTGGCTCTAATTATAAGATTAAACTCCAAATAGAAGAAAACACGAGCAGGTGGGGTAGAAAATCTAAGCATAAGCTATGAACTCGCCCATCTAGCGCCTTTCTTTATCAAATGAGCAAACCCTAAGCATAAGGAGCAAGAAATGTAGGGTTTTAGATCTTTAGAGAAATTTCAACCATGTAACAGCATGGTTCAGACCTGGAGAAAGGTAGGAGGAAGGATAAAAAAGGAATAAATGGAGGAAATAAGGAGATTCTTACTCTTTTAGGTCATGATCACTAGAAGGAAGCTTTTTAAACCCTAAAATAGAGTAAAACAAAACCCTAGGAGCTTCCACCAAGAAATTCGCCTTCTTCTTCTACCTTGAATAGGTCCTCCACAGATAAACAGATAGGGAACGAGGTTCTTAGCAGGAGATAAGTGGTGGAAAGAAAAGCTTTCGTTTGGGAACTAAAAAATAGATATATAAAGCTCTAGGATAAGCGAGAGAAGAAGCATGAGGTTCCTAAAAAGCTCTCCATGCATCCATGGCCTTAAACTATTAAGGATATACAAGAAGCCACACAAGAAGCTCCCCCACCATCCATAGAGACATGCTTATCTCTCATTTATCGAATTTCCAAGCCAATCAAATAAACCATTGGTTGATAGCTCCTAAATGTAGCTCATCCATAAAGGGGTAAACCTTAAAATACTCTTGAGGAAAACACTTCTAAACCAAGGTTCAACTAGGCGCCCCATGGCTCAAAAAACTTATTAATGATGAGAGGACATCCAAAGAACACAATTCAAGTGATAAATTGCAAAGAAAACCTCTCAATTGGGTAAATTGCATAAAAGTCCAAAATGTGCATAAAATTGCATAACTTGCACAAACAATGCCCAAATTGAACCAAACTTGATACTTAATCTTGTCTTATGACTAAAAAGCATATAAAAAGGTTGGATTAAGGTTCTAAACATTCGACTATGATAGTTAAGTATGCTCAATATTTTAAGCAAGGTCATGGGTCTCTCACTTCCAATGAGAGATTTTCAAATGTCTCCCACTTGGAACTCCAAGGGTCTATGACAGTTATCTGCATATGATTTATGTCTATCATGTGCTGCCTTCAACTATTCTTAGATTATCTTGATCTTATCTATCATCTGCTGCACAAGATCAGGACCACAAAGCTAATATTGACTTGTCTCATACCAACATAACGGTGATTTGCAATGCATCCCATACAATGCCTCGTCAGGTGCTATGTCAATGCTACTCTGATAGCTATTATTGTAGGTGAACTCTATCAAAGTGAGGTGTATATACCAACTTCCTAAAAACTTCAAACACAGGGTCGCAACAAATCCTCCAAGGTCTGAATGGTTCTTTTAGTGACCATTTGTCTGTGGGAGGAAAGCAGTGCTAAACTTTAACTGCGTACCCAAAGTTGTGTGCAGTCGTTCCCAAAAGCGACTCGAGAACTGGGGGCCTCTATTAGACAAGATAGTTGCTAGAACACCATGCAGACGCACTATCTCATACACATACATCTGGGCAAGCTTCTCTGCTATAAACATTGTCTTCATGGGAAGGAAATGTGTTGACTTGGTCAATCTTTCAACAATCCCCCAGATTGAATCATGACCTTTTGTTGTCCTTGGTAGACCAACCATGAATTCCATAGTCACATGATCCCATTTTCACTATGGTATAGGAAATAGTTGCAACATTCCTACAGGCTTCCGATGTTTACCTTTGACTTGCTAGCATACCACACATCTTGCAATGAACTCAGCCACATCCTTCTTCAATCCTGGCCAACAATACATATCCTTCAGGTTATGATACATCTTGGTGCTACCTGGGTGCATAACATACATAGACAAATGAGCCTCCTCCAACACCATCCTCCTTAGATCATTAGCATCAGGAACCACTATTATGTCATGGTAACAAACTATCCCATCATATGACTTATGGAAGCCATTATGCTTCTCCCCGCCAAACTCCGATCTAATCTGTTATATCATGGTATATGTCTGTTGTCCCCTTTTGATCTATTGTCTTAGCGTAGGATTCATTTTTTGGTGTGATAACAAATCCATTAGCAAGGAAACTTCCAACTTAACATTCATCTGTAGTAAGGAGACCAACATGTCTCACTTGTGGCACATCAAAGAACTCAACTGGGTTCTATCCATAGGCAAAGATGAAGATTGTCTACTCAATACATCTGCCACAACATTCACCTTCCCAGGATGATAATCAATCATGCAATCGTAGTCTTTGATTAACTCCATCCATTGATGTTGTCTCATATTCAACTCCTGTTGTGAAAAGATTTACTTTAGTTTCTTGTGATCCGTGAAAATCTGGCACTTCTTCCCATATAGGTAGTGCCACCAAATCTTCAAAGCACAAACTACAACAGCTAACTCCAAATTGTTGGGTTTTAGAGGAGGCAGAGAAACAGCGAAAACAAAAAATTTTCTCCCCAAAACCCAGAACAAAAGGAATCGCGTCAACGTCTATACAATAGGAAAGATGGTTTGTGGATGCATACCTTGTCCCGAGGCTTGCTCGATGACAGTACCTCGTGCCTTGTGCGGTCTTCACCTCCGGTCTTGGACAGTGTTTGTGCAGCTCCTGGTCACACCGGGACTAACGGGATTGACAGTTGTCCTATGAGCGACAAAGGTCTCCCGCCTCTGCAGTCATCCACACAAACCGCCTGGAACTCTGATCTCCTTGTCCCACAAGGAATCGGAAGGAGTCACACCCTCTTGTCGGCGTACTAGTCGCCAACACACTCTCCTGCTGCCAGTTGCAACTGCAGTTGTCTTTCCCTTGTTGTGCCTCCTTTTTCGGGTAGCACTTGCTCGGGCTCTCTCGGTTACCAAAACCAGAGAGAATGACAACTTTACAGAGCAACTGGTTGCACTGAGTCATACTTTGAGAAGCCCCCAATACCCCTATATATATAGGCGGGTCACACTACTACAGAATACGCCTTTGGCGTCAGTTGTTTAACCCCCTTTGGTGACGGTTTTAAAGCGACGCCTATGTGGGCTCAGCTAAAGGTCGAACTCTTCAGCGTCGGTTTTCTAACCGACGCCTATATGATCTATAGGCATCAGTTATATATAGTTGGCCGACGTCTATAGGATTCACACCACAAAGAATGGCACCACCTAGGACACTTTCTGCGTCGGTTAACAACTGAACAACCGACGCCATACTCCCAGACGACACGGCCGTGCTTCACTGCACGACCGTGTTTAGTACTATAGGTGTCAGTTTTATATGAATAAGCGACACCTTTTCCACCATGACCGTGGTTTCCTGCACGGTCGGGTTGTTTGTCATATTAGGCATCGGTTTTTATCTAATAACCGACGCTGTAGGCCTTTGATGATAGTGTTTTATAAATAACCGATGCCTATAATTTAAATTTTTTTTTCTTATCTGTTTGCAGGCCTGCTGTGGCTGGTCAGCAGGATGAGAACCTGCAGTTTAGTTTTCTGAACTACAGGTTTACGACATCCATTGATATCAGCCTACAAACAGGCCACAAACCTGCAAAATCAACAAATATTTTTTCACACAAGTAGATACATTTAGACATCAATTCAATTCTCACATTCGCACATGTAGAAACATTCAGACATGTATAAATATTCAGAAATATTCATTTACAAAATATCATTCAGCATCCCTATCAACATCCCAATTATATCTTACAACCGCCACTGCTTGTATGGCTTTTGCCCATTCTTCTCTTATTTCATTTAATGCTTCCATCGTATATGGAGCATGTACATTTTTTAAGCGTTTACCTATAGTGTTGTCAGTTTTAAACACCTGCAAAGAGAATGATGTATATATATAAGTAATAATATAAAAATAAGATTGATATATTTCATACTAACTAATGAGAGTATATATAATACCTCATGTATGGTATTAATATCCAATGTGGCATGTCAGATAATCATCTGCATAAATCACATCACATAGTATGTGCATGCCCAGCCGTTGTCTTGTGTAGCGCACTATAAATTGAAACATACAAAATATTAAAAAATACAACTAAGCATAGTTCACATAAATAATATATACATTGGAGTCGGGAACTTACTTTTATGTTCTCCCAAATTATTGGCTGGTTCTTTCTCCTTGGGACATTTCCTCCAGCATTTTTGAATGCATCTAAACCCCTACATGTTAATGTAACACAGTAAATTGCATAATTAAATAGTAATATAATAACATATGTTAACGGATATAAAAATGAAATATTTCTCACCAGAATAATGGCATTCTCAATATGTGTCCAATTTTAGTGTTCAATGTACTTCCCGCAGGATCTAGATAATAAATAGTAAACGTCCCGGGGACGATAGCTAGTAACTCCCAATGTCTACCGCTAGAGGTAAAAAAGTTAAAAATTAATAACTCAAAATGCACAATAAAAATGGAATTTTCTTAAGTCCAAATTATAAATAAAGTAAACTTACATGACATTGAATGGAGCTATTATTATCGTCTTCTTTTGCTGACCAAAAATTCTAAAAGCATCTATACAATATTGTTGAACACTATCAAGGTCTTTAGCTACTATACTAATCAATGATGGAATAAAAAAACCCACATGATCAAATGCAAATTGTTTGCATTGATCTTCGACTAAGTAGCTGCAAAACATGTATTACGTATGCATTAATATATAAGAAACCAGATCACCGGATCTTACACAAGGTATATGGATGTATAAACAAGATCTCACCTTATCCATGTCTCTATCACTGATGTATTCAGCCAATCATACATAAACAACTCAATAATATCTTGTATAAATAAAGAGCTATCGTATGATTGACCTGCATAATCTGCTTCTAAAGAAACAATTATAGGGCAATGTATATTATGTGCCCGTAGCCAACATGCCATTCCCCTACAAGCAGGACCTAACGGGTATTTTAGGTCAGTTGGAACCCAACTTGGTAATGCAGGAAGTGGAGGTGGAGGCCTAGGTGCTCCGGGTGTCTTCTTTTTAACCTGTATATATAATTTCAGATCAGTTGACCTCATATATACACATTAACAATCTAAAGTAATGTAAATTTGTCTTACAATTTCAGTAGTGTAGACGACATCTGCTTTGGGCCACAATATCACCCCGCCTTCTTCCTCAGCAAGTGTATCAATATCTGGGTGGGGATATGGCAATGTAGCTTCCCTCCAATCGGGTAACACACGTATCGGGCTCACACGAACGTAGCCCTGTGGCATTGGAGTCCCGTGAAACATTGCCCCAGGAAGGGATGGGCAAGCCTGCGCCTCTGCAACAACATAGTCTTGCATTATTAAGCGGCATGGTTTCAATGCCTACAAATTTACATAAAGAATATTATACATATATACATATCATCTTGAAAACATATCATCTTGGAAAGACTAGCTACAATGTCATAAACAATACTTACAGCAGACGTGTTAGGCGATGGGTCACCAGGATTACTCGCAGTCTGTGCATCAGGAGAAGAGTTGGTCGCCATAGGCTGATTGGAAGCCTGAGATGCCTACCACCGCACTATTTCTTCCTTGACCTTCTCAGCAACTATACCATTGACCTTCTTGGCAACTATATCCTCGACTCTCTTATTCTCCTATACATGGATAAAAGAAACATTAGCTTCTTATTATTGAATTCCCTTTTGCAGTAACATTCTAAAAAAGAATAGGTTACCTCTTCTTGTGAAAGTCCCACTTTGGGTTTGCACTGGGATGGCCCAAAGAATGCTTTGATGCCCACACCAGCGCCTGCACCCCTAACACGTCCAGGATGCTATGGGTTACCTAGAGCAACTATCTATTCATCCCTTGTGCCCTGAGGGGTGAACATGCCTTGTTTCCTCTGCTCGTGCAGCTCCCACTAATCACCATCAATAGAAATTGGTAAGTTAACACTATAAATAATCAATATTCAAACGATTGCTCTAAGAGTTGTATTTTACCATTTTCGCAGCCGCCTCAACAGTTACGGGCTTCTTTATTTCACCCTTCTTATTTTTCCTCCCAGCTATCCAGATATCATGGCGAGGCATGGGTGTGGCAGACTCCTGAGTAGGAGCAGACTCCTGAGTAGCCACAGACTCCTCCTGTAGTCTTTGGCGAACACTTGCATAGCCCTTTGGACCCATAGTGTGGTCATGCACATTCAGTGCACGCCTTGCTTTTTGCGCGTCACTGAGGGCCTAGTTAGTATGCACATTAATGATTTGGTTAGTAGCACTAAATGTTAATCTTGAATAGGTGAATACAATGTATATTAATTAAATTGGGAGTGACGCCTAATACCTTGAATTCTTCAGATTTTCTTGAAGCAACAAAATTGTCCCAATCTTCTTTGTCCAAGAAGTTCCACTATTCAAGGGCTGACTTCTTCTTCTTATCACCATCTTTTATGTATTCTCTGTTGAGATTTGTCCTATAGTTCCTAAGCATCTTTCCAGCGCGTTGCATCACGCTTTTATGATGCAGCTTCTCATCCAATGCAAACAGATTCTGTAAAATAGAATTCTTATTAACTAGTATCCAAAAATAGAATTGCAAATAATATAATTTGTAATCTACAAAATAGAATTGCAAATAATAATAAATCACGCATAAATCCTTCCATATCAAGTCTTTCTTCCCCTGAGGAACTTTATGCCAATTATCATACTTAACACCACAATGGCTTCGAGTGACACACCCAAGATAGTTTACAAAATTATTGCGGTTCACTCCAATTACATTTCCTCCATTATCAAACTCCACAACCAATTTGGATCCACTACCACTTAGTGCTATTAACTTCTTCAATAGAGTGATGCCCCTTTTCTTATTAAGTGTTTGGTGCTGTGCATCAAGTTGCTCCAGTGCTTCAGTGGGTACATGTGCATCATCAACCTAAAATTTGACAAAAATAAACACACTGAATTAGCACAATATAGAAATATGGGATATATGACATAACTAGAAGATAATGAATTTTCTAGAAATACAGGATATGTTTTTAGAACTTACATTGTTATCCTCGCCATGCTCGTCATGGACAGCATGCTCATCATGGACTTCATGCTCATCATGGACATCATGCTCATCATGGTCAACCATCTGAAAATGTCATTAAAAAGGCAAACATTTAGCATTTGTATTAACTAGAAGATAATGAAACATCAAATCTGAAAATGATCTAAAATCCAAAGCCCTAAAATGTCATTAAAAATGTATACAATTACATCCTATCCAAGATTTACTCCTATTACAGTCCCAAACCGGGGACTATCCAAGATTTACTCCTAATGAGTAAATCTTGGACGGGTTTCTAGGCCAACAAACACATGTGATGTCATTCCTATATATAATAAATGTGTACCACCTATCCCATACTTGAACACCTAATCTCACTAGTAAGTGTATAATGTGTATTGGGTTTTCAAGAAAATTTCGGCAGCATTTCCCCACTGTTCTCTAAGTATACTTAGAGAACAGTGGGGAAATGCTGCCGAAATTTTCTTGAAAACCCAATACACATTATAAACTTACATCCTAAGTGAGATTAGGTGTTCAAGAACAGTCCCAAACCGGGGACTATCCAAGATTTACTCCTAATGAGTAAATCTTGGATGGGTTTCTAGGCCAACAAACACAATAATAGATATGTACATGTTAGGGTTTCATCACAATTAATGTTAGGGTTTCATCACAATTGATGTTAGGGTTTCATCAATGTTAGGTTTAATCAAATCAAATTAGGATGCTAGAATTGACAAGTTTAAATCTTATTTCAACATGCATCGAAATTTACTGAATTAAGTCAAACATTAGGATTAGAAGCACAAATATATGCAAGCAAAAAAATTGTTCATATCCTAGGATTTACATAAAGCATTAGATAAAATTTGTTCATATGCTTACCAATAGCAAGCACGGCCGTGGCTGTGTTGGCCTACCACGGTCGTGCTGGACAGCACAGCCATGGTAACAGTTGTGGCTGTGTTGCCCTACCACGGCCGTGCTGTCCAGCACGGCCGTGCTGGACAACACGGCCATGGTAACAGTTGTGGCTGTGTTGCCCTACCACGGCCGTGCTGTCCAGCACGACCGTGGTAGGGAAACACAGCCACGACCGTTACCACGGCCATGCTGTCCAGCACGTCCATGGTAGGCCAACACAGCCATGGACGTGCTTGCTATTGGTAAACAGCTAGGGAGAAGGAAGCAAAGAGGTAGGGCTACCTGGAGCTAGCATGGAAAGTGCGACGGCGAGCGGCGGCAGCAGTGACGGCGGAAGAAGAGAGCGCAGAGCGGCGGGCGGTGAACAACAGTGGCACTGGGAATGAGTAGAGTAACACGCGACACACCAGTAGTAGCGGCAGCGGCGAGTAGAGGTGCACCAGTAGCAGTGGCAGCGGCGAGCGGAGAAGCACCAGTAGTAGCGCCGAAGAGCAGCAGCGGGGTCGTCGGGCGATTTCAGGAGAGCGGCGGCGAGCAGCAGCACAGCAATATCATGATGAAACAAGAAGAAAGGGGGAAGAGCCGGGTGATCAGGTCTATTAAGTTGGTCAACGACGTCAGTTATCTACATAACCGATGCCTATTATGTTTTAGCGTCGATTGATAGTAAAACACCGACGCCCAACTAGACAACCTTTACCCTAAATTATTTGGCGGGAACCATTATTAGCGTAAGTTATCAAGGGATAACCGACACTGAAAATGGGACTTTTCGCGCAAATTTTCATTTTAAATAGGCATCGGTGAATAGTTAAAAAACCGACGTTGTAGGTGACCAAAAATGTTTTCTCTCGAAAATTGGATTTCGCGGGTGAATTTAGGCATCGGTCTGTTATAACCAGCCGACGCTGAATACAAAGTGGTACCCGTGTCTGGCTGGTCTTCGAATATAGATGTCAGTTTGCATAAATAACCGACGTCTAATATTATAGGCGTCGGTTTTCCTAAATAACCGACGCCCAGAAAAGCGACACTGAATGCTGTTTCTATAGTAGTGTCATGGGACAGGGTTCTCTATCCCGAGAAATATGGGACTAAAGCAGGAATAGAAGGGTTCGAGATTTTCCACAAAAAACAACCAACTCGCAACCTGAACCGATCATTTCATAACTGAAACGATCGGTTGGGGATCTGAACCGGTTGGTTGACACCTCAACCGATCGGTTGGGACCCATGAACCGGTCGGTTCACTTCTGAACCGGTCGGTTCGTGGTCCTGGTCAGTTCCCGATTGACTTTCCAACTTTTGTTTCTAATTGGTATCAAATACCAATCCTTGTTCCAATCAAATAGGGCAAGTGAAATGAAAGGAAAATTCTCACCAATCCTACTTTCCCAACTTGCCTGATTGGAACAGTTGAACCGATCGTTTCAACACTTGAAGAAATCGTTCACCCTGTCCTTGAGCCGATCGGTTCATCACATGAGATGATCAGTTCACCAAGATGAGCCGATCTGTTCATCACATGAGCCGATCGGTTGGCAGTACAGATTGTGCAAAATCAGTCAATTGCAGTTTCAATCAATCCGATACTCTAATCAATCAGTCCAACACCTTGAACACTATGATACTGAGCTATCAATTGATTGAGTGTTTAATTGAACTGCTAAAATCCTTTAGTAATCAATCTAAACATTGTTTGTGGACAAAACTCCTCTTCCAGGTTAAATCCTATGTGTGTGACCCTACAGGTCCATTTTACGTTGGCAGTGAAAGTCCATAACACTTATGACTTCACAAGCAAAGAGCGGTGCCTAGTCACACATCAGTTCTACCCAAGTGAAATAGAAAGTTGGAGAACAACTTTCAATCCTACAATCCGTGAATGGTGTTACAATGAATGTATAATTCCTTTGTCACTGATATCCTGAATGAACTCGAGGCATGGAACAGTCATCCTGTCAACATTCATTCATTTCCTTGATCTCAGAGCAGACAGGGTGAGATGTGTGTGACATCAATATCACATATTGATTCACACGTGCATGCGCATGCCTTTCTCAATCCTACTCATCAAGTGGCCAAGGACATCAAACTCCCTCAGGAGGGACAAATCCCATATCTATCACTCACCCCTCAAAAGCCCCATGTGTCAAAGCCACCCAATCATCACCTTTATAACAACCCATGTTTCAGGATTGTGTTTGATGATGTCAAAGTGTACCCAACAACATGTGTTGAGTGTAGTGATTTCAGGTCTAAGAATCACACTCACCACCATCACTTTGAGAGCTGACTGTGACTACCAAGTCATGGTTCCATGTGTCACTCTCACGGTGGTTTTTCCGGTACCTTGTTCTCTAACAAGTACCTATGTTCTTGATTTGATATCACTATATCATGACTAATGAGATTATGTCATCAACCAACACACAAGCTAGTCTTCAGTGTTATTGATGTCTAAGATTATTTCCACAATAACAACTGACTAGGGACTAAACAAGAATGAATACTCTTAACATCCGTATGATCTCATCATTCAGGTCCTCAACCCAAAAGCATACGTCATTGAGTAAAACAGTTCTTTAGACATCCATCATCTCAGAAATAGTTTAAACATATAGATCGTAAATTGCCTTTATTATTATTCAAATCATTTACAAAGTATCCCATTACAATCATCATATGACTTGCTCTATGGGCATACATAACAACAGACTCCCACTTGCACTTAGAGCCAGTCACCAAGGTACCTCAGTCCTTGTGACCTAGCATGACCATCATGCTTCTGCTGAGAAAGGGCCTTAGTCAGTGGATCAGCTATGTTGTCTTCATTTGGTACTTTGCAAATCTTCACATCTCCTCACTGTATGATCTCTCGTATGAGATGGAAGCGCCGCAATATGTGCTTAGACCGCTGATGTGATCTGGATTCCTTAGCTTGTGCAATAGCTCCATTATTGTCACGATAAAGCTCAATTGCATCACAACTACTGGGAACTACACCAAGTTCAGAAATGAACTTCTTGATCCACACAGCCTCCTGTGTTGCATGTGAAGCAGCAATATACTCGGCCTCTATAGTAGAATCGGCAACTATTTCTTGCTTGGAACTCTTCCAGCTCACAGCTCCATTATTAAGGCAAAATACAAATCCTGACTGAGATCTGTAATCATCTTTATCAGTTTGGAAGCTTGCATCAGTGTAACCCTTTACAACCGGCTCTTCCTCGCCGCCGTAAACAAGAAATTGATCCTTAGTCCTTCGCAAGTACTTGAGGATGTTCTTCACGGCTGTCCAGTAAGCATCCTCGGGATCTGACTGGTACATGCTCCTCATGCTGAGAGCATACGAGCCATCTGGGCGTGTGCACAACATAGCGTACATGATGGATCCGATGGCTGATGCATATGGGATCCCATTCATACGCTCCCTCTCTTCACAAGATTGGGGACATTGAGCTCTAGAGACGGTGACTCCATGTAGCATGGGGATGTTTCCTCTCTTTGAGTTCTCCATGCTGAACCGCTTCAGCACTTTGTCAATGTATGTGCTCTGACTTAGCCCGAGAAGCCTTCTAGATCTATCTATATAGATCTTAATTCCTAGAATATAGGATGCTTCTCCTAAGTCCTTCATTGAGAAAGTATTCCCAAGCCAAGTCTTTACCTTCTCTAAGGCTAAGACATCATTCCCCATTAAAAGTATGTCATCCACATACAATATGAGGAATGTGGGTGAGCTCCCACTAACCTTCTTGTACACACAAGGTTCATCTTCATTTTGAATAAAGCCAAACACTTTGACTTCCTCATCAAATCGAAGATTCCAACTCCGAGATGCTTGCTTCAATCCATAGATTGACCTTTGCAGCTTACAGACTTTATTGGCATTCTTTGGATCAACAAAACCTTCAGGCTGTGTCATATACACATCCTCATTTATATTTCCGTTAAGGAATGTGGTTTTAACATCCATCTGCCAAATCTCATAGTCATAATAAGATGCAATAGCAAGCATGATCTTGATGGACTTAATCATGGCAACTGGAGAAAAGGTTTCGTCATAGTCAACACCTTGAACTTGTCGAAATCCCTTTGCAAACAATCTGCCTTTATAAGTTTGCACATTGCCATCCATGTCGGTCTTCTTCTTGAAGACCCACTTGCACCCTATGGGTTTTACCCCTTCGGGTGGTTCCACCAAAGTCCATACTTTGTTGGAGTACATGGATTCCATCTCAGATCTCATGTCTTCAAGCCATTTCTCAGAATCTGGTCCCTCCATAGCCTCTACGTAGGTAGTTGGATCATCATCTATGATCAACTCACCACCTTCCTAAAGTCACAAGGTATCCAAACCTCTCAGGTTCAAGGCGGGTCCTACTAGATCTATGAGGTCCTTGTGTTACCTGAGGAGATTGAGATTCCACAACACCTTGTGAATCTCCATTTTCTTCTCGTACATCTATCGGTTCTATGTTTTCTTGTTGGTCTTGAACTTCTTCAAGCTCTATTTTCCTCCCACTACTTCCTTTGGAAATAAATTCCTTCTCTAGGAACACAGTTGTCCTGGCAACAAACACTTTGTTGTCAGTGGGGGGGGTGAATAGAGTTTTTAAATATTTTAACAATTATTTAACTCAAACAACCACAATTGAAAATGGAAGAAGGAGACAAGTGTTTAGAGTGGTTCCAACCTTAGCAAATACTAAGGTTGTCAGTCCACTACCCGGTTGCTTACCCAACCAGGATTTTGAAAGTATTAATTTTATTACCTCACAAGGATTTACACAAAATACAATACTTTCTTACACCCCTTGAACAACCTTCACTTGAAGTAGATGCACCAACCCGAGGTAGCCTTCTTGAAGTAACTCCAAGCTCCCCCTTGAAGTAGCCTTCCTCTTTAGAAGTAACCTCCCGTTGCACCAGCCTTCTTGAAGTAGTTCAAGGTCCCCTTCTTCACCAAGAAGATCTTCCAACCTCTCCAATCCGCAACCTCCAACCTAGGAGTAGCAAGGAGAGTACAAACAATAATAGTGAACAAGAAAGGAAAATGGAAATTAAAACTTATCCTTTGGAGCACAAGGCTTGATTTGCCTAGATCAAGCGTATAGATCTCCTAACCAATGTGTATGGAAAGTGATTGCTGTGGATTAGGAGATGATAGCCTATAAGACACAAAATTTGAGCTAGGAGATGAAGTAGCCAATTGCCAATATGCTTAATTGCTCACAAACAGATTGCTCAAAGTAAATGTATGCTCAAAGATTGCTCAAGTGTGTAATCAAGTGAGTTTAGGTGTCCTAAGGCATGTCCTATTTATAGGAATGTCCTACAAGTGCTTAAGGACGTTCTAGACACTTTCTAGGGGTTTCTAAGTGCTTAACTAGCCGTTAGATATAAGTTAGTTGCTTTAACAACGACTAGTTAATTAATTCTGCAGTTGCTGTCAGAGATCATCTCGGTCGAGAAATGGTCGACCGAGACTCCTACTCGGTCGATGTTTTGTCGACCGACAGGCTCTCTGGATCAAGTGTTTGCAACGTTTATCTCCAACTGCCAACTACCTTGTCAGTTGTGTCTAACGGCTACTTGGGTCTTTCTCGGTCGAGAAGTTTGTCGACTGAGAGTGTCTCAGTCGAGGATGTTGTCGACCGAGATGGACCCTGTTTCAATGTTTCAAATGAAGACATTAAGTGTATGTATGAGTGTGCATATGTAACACTATTGAAGGGGATGACCTATCTAAATGTTGTGTTTAGCTAGGGAAGATCTAACGCTTGATTTACATGAAGTCTAAGTACTTGTACATTATATATTTGTACAAGTTTACAATTTGATTACATTTCATGACATTTACAATCATTTAAGCATATAGATTCCCTAGGGCTTTGTCATCCACCTTATTCCTGCAACACTCAAGTAGCACGTTAGATCAACAAGAATGAAATGTTTGTCATTATCAAAACAAAGGGATTTACAGATGTCCATTTAGCCAACAATCTCCTCATTTTTGAAGATGACAAACATTTCCTAAATATAAAATAAGAAAGTATAAAAACATGTGAGTTTCATACCTGAAGATTACCTTTGTAAATTTCTTCTCTTGTTTGTAAAATGTGTGCTTATTATTCCCCATGAATTATGAAACATGAAATCCAATTCTTTAGGGAATATAGCAACTCTTAATGTAAAGCGAAGAGTTTTTGAAACTCATTGATTGTGTTTTGCACAAATATTAAGTTTTATATTTATTTCTCCCCCTTTGTCATTTCAAAAAGATATCCGTTTAAGAACAAATATTGTATGAAAAGTATTGCGCCATACATATTCGTTTTTAATAGGTGGTCAATTTAGCCACAATTCTAAATTTCAGGTATTTGCAAATATGTCATCCTTTTTTATTTATGACATATTTATTACTCCCCTTACTTTGTATGCTCTACTAGAATTGTCTTATAAGCCATATTCAGATGATGCCATAGAGGAATACCCAATATACTCAGTAAAGATAACCAATTTATTTGAATCATGGAATTTTTACAATCATGCAAAGATAACAATTTCATGTAAAGATAACCATTTTATTACAATCATGCAAAGATAATCATTTCATTACAACTAATACAACGGACACTCCAAATCTCACTGGAAAGACTTAAGTATTACATCAATATCAGGGTCTTTTCCAAGAAATGGCTCAGTTCCATAATATTGGACTAAAGTTTGCCACTCCAAAGCACCTGTCTTGGTTAAAGCATATATATATTTTCTAAGGGAGTAATATTGTGATTATTATTACCAATATTTTGTGATCATAAATTAATTTTTTCTTTTGATCACAATTTTTTTTATATAGAAAATGATATTCAAATAAGTATTGTGCCAAACTTATTTTAGGTCGACTTTGACTACGACCATAGTGCCCTTTGGTCAAATTTCATTTCAACCAAGAGGCAAATTTGTAGATTTCCAAATTGAGTATTCATATATCTACATGTAACTTGATTTGATATCAATTTGAAGCATTTTAACTGATATTTAAGAAAAATATTCGTCCTTGATTTTCCTAGAGGACTTTGTTGTAGATTATATAAATATCAAATGAAAACACAATTAATATCTCAAGTCTTTTAAAATTTCCAATTGAGAAATTTATATGTTATAACATTGTGCTCTTGCAAACATTAGGGTTCTTGTTCTAAGAAACATATTACCAATAAGTCATTTTGCTTGCCTATGCATCATTAATGCATACAATTATCATTATCTATTCGTGCTAACATATCATCTTCTTTATGAGCTAAAAACATATGTAATGATCGAACAATAAAAGCATATAATGATAATTCCGCAATGATTGTGTTTATTTGAACTAGATGTCAAAACACATAATTTCTACATGGGTAGACCAGAAAATATGAACAGAGATTTCTTTTTATCAAACTAAGCATAATTTCAGTTTTGACAACAGTGACCAGATCGGTCGATCATTTCTCGACCGACTATTGTTCTCGGTTGACAGATTCTCGACCGAGAATGGTTCTGCATTATTTCAGAATTTGTTTTTAGTATATATCCCAGTTAGATGTTTTGGATACTTGAACTAATTTGTTATGCTACTATGTTGAGTTGAGATAGACATAGAAATAATCAACTAAGGTCCTTGGTCATATCTCAACTTAATTCCGTGCATTTAGTTTGGAGGTTTTGGAACCCAAACTAACTCGACATCCTTTTTCTTATAAGGACATGAAAAGGAATAGTGACCAAGGCGCAAACAATAATGATAACATATAGAATCAACCTCATATCTCTTTCTATGATTTTGGTCTAGGTTGTTCTTGGTTATATTTGTATTTGTGCCTTTAGGTATATATATAGATTGATGTGCTTGTGTCTTTCTCCAACTAGGTTTATGATAAAATTTTCCCTTAGGCTTGTAACCTAGTCCTCTCCTTCCAACTTGATGGTAGGAATCATTTAAGATTTGATCAAGAATACCATTATTATTTAGACTACTAACTTTTTGTTGTAACTTAGAAATCTCATCCATTCTCTTCTTGATATCTAGCTTTGCTTGATCTAGATTAGATGATAATGAATTTCTTTCTTTCACGATAGTATCATAATCTAGATGTGAGCACAAAACAGGTTGTTTTTGAAGATCGTTCACTTAAGTTTGCAAATTTAACTTTTCTAGAGAAAGAAGATTGTAATTTACTTCTACAGATTTTAGCTTGATATTATGATCTTCAATAACCTTTTTGAGATCTTCATTTTTAGATGTAAGAGCAAGAAGTTTAGCATGTAACTCATCATTTGCTTTATTAGATTTCTTTAATTTCTTCTTGCACTCAATATATTTATTATGTGTTTCTTCAAGACTAGCAACTAGCTCTTCTTTAGATAAATCAAAAAGGCTTACCTCTTCTTCTTCTTCTTCACTTATTGTAGCAATAAGGCATTCTTTATGCGTATCTTCCTTCTTTGACCTCCACGGGCAACCAAGTGTTGTGTGGCTTATTCCTAAGCACCAACTGCAACTTGTTGAAGATTGCTCCATACTTTTCCTTTGTTTGTGGTTGTAGACACCACCACCCTTCATACTTCAAGACTCGACTAGAGCTCCTTGAAGCCTGCTCTGATACCAATTGAAAAACACTAGAGGGGGGTGAATAGAGTTTTTAAATATTTTAATAATTATTTAACTCAAACAACCACAATTGAAAATGGAAGAAGGAGACAAGTGTTTAGAGTGGTTCCAACCTTAGCAAATACTAAGGTTGTCAGTCCACTACCCAGTTGCTTACTCAACCGGGATTTTGAAAGTATTAATTTTATTACCTCACAAGGATTTACACAAAATACAATACTTTCTTACACCCCTTGAACAACCTTCACTTGAAGTAGATGCACCAACCTGAGGTAGCCTTCTTGAAGTAACTCCAAGCTCCCCCTTGAAGTAGCCTTCCTCTTTAGAAGTAACCTCCCGTTGCACCAGCCTTCTTGAAGTAGTTCAAGGTCCCCTTCTTCACCAAGAAGATCTTCCAACCTCTCCAATCCGCAGCCTCCAACCTAGGAGTAGCAAGGAGAGTACAAACAATAATAGTGAACAAGAAAGGAAAATGGAAATTACAACTTATCCTTTGGAGCACAAGGCTTGATTTGCCTAGATCAAGCGTATAGATCTCCTAACCAATGTGTATGGAAAGTGATTGTTGTGGATTAGGAGATGATAGCCTATAGGACACAAAGTTTGAGCTAGGAGATGAAGTAGCCAATTGCCAATATGCTTAATTGCTCACAAACAGATTGCTCAAAGTAAATGTATGCTCAAAGATTGCTCAAGTGTGTAATCAAGTGAGTTTAGGTGTCCTAAGGCATGTCCTATTTATAGGAATGTCCTACAAGTGCTTAAGGACGTTCTAGACACTTTCTAGGGGTTTCTAAGTGCTTAACTAGCCGTTAGATATAAGTTAGTTGCTTTAACAACGGCTAGTTAATTAATTCTGCAGTTGCTGTCAGAGATCATCTCGGTCGAGAAATGGTCGACCGAGACTCCTACTCGGTCGACGTTTTGTCGACCGACAGGCTCTCTGGATCAAGTGTTTGCAACGTTTATCTCCAACTGCCAACTACCTTGTCAGTTGTGTCTAACGGCTACTTGGGTCTTTCTCGGTCGAGAAGTTTTTCGATTGAGAGTGTCTCGGTCGAGGATGTTGTCGACCGAGATGGACCATGTTTCAATGTTTCAAATGAAGACATTAAGTATATGTATGAGTGTGCATATGTAACACTATTGAAGGGGATGACCTATCTAAATGTTGTGTTTAGCTAGGGAAGATCTAACGCTTGATTTACATGAAGTCTAAGTACTTGTACATTATATATTTGTACAAGTTTACAATTTGATTACATTTCATGACATTTACAATCATTTTAGCATATAGATTCCCTAGGGCTTTGTCATCCACCTTATTCCTGCAACACTCAAGTAGCACGTTAGATCAACAAGAATGAAATGTTTGTCATTATCAAAACAAAGGGATTTACAGATGTCCATTTAGCCAACAGGTTTTACCCCTTCGGGTGGTTCCACCAAAGTCCATACTTTGTTGGAGTACATGGATTCCATCTCAGATCTCATGTCTTCAAGCCATTTCTCAGAATCTGGTCCCCCCATAGCCTCTACGTAGGTAGTTGGATCATCATCTATGATCAACTCACCACCTTCCTGAGTCACAAGGTATCCAAACCTCTCAGGTTCAAGGCGGGTCCTACTAGATCTATGAGGTCCTTGTGTTACCTGAGGAGATTGAGATTCCACAACACCTTGTGAATCTCCATTTTCTTCTCGTACATCTATCGGTTCTATGTTTTCTTATTGGTCTTGAACTTCTTCAAACTCTATTTTCCTCCCACTGCTTCCTTTGGAAATAAATTCCTTCTCTAGGAACACAGTTGTCCTGGCAACAAACACTTTGTTGTCAGTACGGTGGTATAGATAATATCCCCTCGTTTCCTTGGGTATCCAACAAAATAACATTTATCAGATTTGGGTCCAAGCTTATCAGGAAACATTTTCCTAACATAAGCCTCACAACCCCAAATCTTTAGAAAAGACAAATCGGGATGCTTTCCAATCCATATCTCATATGGTGTCTTTTGAACTGATTTAGATGGTACATAGTTTAGTGTAAACACGGTGGTTTCAAGAGCATAACCCCAGAAGGAAATTGGAAGATCAACAAAACTCATCATTGATCACACCATATCTAACAATGTGCAATTCCTTCTTTCAGACACACCATTATGTTGTGGTGTTCCAGGCGGAGTCCATTGTGATACAATACCACGGGCTCGCAGAAGGTCCTCAAACTCCTGGATTAAGTATTCTCCACCTCGATCAGATCGAAGTGCCTTAATACTTTTACCAAGATGGTTATGTACTTCATTCATGAAATCCTTGAACCTTTCAAGGGTTTCTGACTTATATTTCATCAGGTACACATAGCCATACCTACTGAAATCATCAGTAAAGGTAATGAAGTACTGATACCCACCTCTGGCATTAGTTCTAAAAGACCCACATACATCAGTATGTATGAGTCCTAATAGATCACTAGCTCTCTCACCTTTACCTAAAAAGGGAGTCTTGGTCATCTTACCCAATAAATAAGATTCACATGTCTCTATTGATTCATAATCAAAAGAGTCTAGATAACCATCTTTATGGAGTCTAGAAATGCAATTCTCATTTATGTGCCCTAGATGACAATGCCAAAGATACGTTTCGTTTGAGTCGTTGAGTTTGTGCCTTTTGGTGTTTACGTTGTATACACTTGTCTCCAAATCTATCAAGTATAGACCATAAGACATTGGGGCACTGCCATAAAAGATCCCATCTTTATAAATGGAACATTTTCCATTCTTAATAAGAAATTCAAATCCATCTCTGACCAAACAAGAGACGGAAATAATATTCCTATTTATGGAAGGTACATAATAGCAGTTCTTCAACTCTATTATTAGCCCACTTGGTAGAGTTAACTCATAGGTTCCTACGACACTGGCGTCAACCCTTGCCCCATTTGCAACACGTAGTTCAACCTCGCCTTTCCCCAAAGGCCTACTTCTCTTAAGATCTTTCACATTTGAACAAATGTGAGATCCGCATCCGGTATCAAGTACCCATGACGAAGAAGTAGTAAAGTTAATCTCTATCACGTATACACCAGAAGTAGAGATCTCTATCTCCGACTTCTTCATCCATCGTTCCTTCCATCCTCTCCATGTAGAAGAAATTGGTTTGGCGAGAGAACCCTTCTCTCCCTTACCTTTCGTTCCATTGATCTCTATCAATGAACTTTCTTTCTTCTTCACCAACGCATTAAGCGTACATAGAGTGGATTCAAAGGCTCCTGGTATATCTAGATTGTGTAGAACACTTCTCATAGTCCTCAACCAGTTATGAAATTTGTTCTCAATCAATTTGCTCATTTTAAAAGATGATTCTTTTGCCATTCTACAAGAGAAAATTGCATTTTGTCAAAACTCCTTTTGATTTGATTTGAATAAAATTTGACGATAGTTAATCATGCCTTTAGTTAATTACCGCTCCCACTATTTTGACTCAAATTGACAGCCGTCGCCATCAATTCAGAAGATTACAGCGTACAATCTTCTAGTGGGTCAAGATCCTGAAATCCTCCAAGTCATGGACCAGCTTGGGCTGTCACCCACAACTCAGATCTTCTAGGTAGGCAACTCTTGCCAATTGCATCATATGCAACTCTTGAAAGATGTCATATGCAACTCCTTGCCATGATCATCTCCATGCCTCAAGGTGCTAGATCCTATCTAGGTCACCTTGTTAAGTCCGACCCAAAGCCAACACGATGAACATGCACCCTGCTTGGGCAGACCCACACATTCATCCTTCATGCTTCCACGAGATAGATGGTGTACCACGCTTGGGCATGCCCACACTTGGTCAATCAAGCTTTTCACATGGGTCGCATTTGGAAGGCATCTAAAACTTAATATTTAATGAGGGATTTGGTTTTTATATACATATACATATCCAACCACCACAATATATAGTACATATCATATACATGCTATATCCCACAAAAAACATGCAAAACGATAAAAGCAATGATTATGGCCATCCTATTGTGATTCCTCGAGCCAAGAGGAATCACGATCATCTAGGTCTACATCACATGCAACCTGTAAAAGATGAAATATGTGCCTGCCTTTCTGGGTTTGATCAGCTCATCTCCATGACCGATCGGCTCGCCATCAAGTTGGTTGTTCGGGCGCCACCAGCCGATCGACTGGAGCCTCTAGCTGATCGGTTCACCGGTCGCCGTGCATCTCCTCAGGTCGCCACCCGCTCATCTTGCTCCCCGAATCAGTCGTCTGGATCACCAACCGATCGGTTCACTCCTTGAACTGATCGTCTCAGGTCGTCCTCCAGGTCGTTCGCCATTCTTTGACATAATAGGAAATAAAATCTATCTTATTTACAATTGAATTGTGAAACCCCGAGTTACATTCGGGGGGAGCAAAGGTAGGAATAGAAATCTCGAATTATTTCGAGTTACATCAGGAATAGGAGAAAGGGAATCGGTGTGCAGACTGAGATGCAAGCAACCACAAACAACCACACACATATATAGGGGTTTATAGGCCATAACCATGCTACACATCCACCACAAAACTCGTTTAAGGGAGACGTGTATCGAGTGCATTAATATTACATATTGTATATGTATATTTGGGATTTGTGGATTGGACATGCATAAAGCCAATTTTATTCACATCATATGCAATAAATAAAGGCGACAAACCAAAATCGATCATATCGATAATCCTAAAATATACAGTAGTTGACGTGGCTCTGATACCACTGTTGGGTTTTAGAGGAGGCAGAGAAGCAGCGGAAACAAAAAATTTTCTCCCCAAAACCCAGAACAAAAAGAATCGCGTCAACGTCTATACAATAGGAAAGATAGTTTGTGGATGCATACCTTGTCCCGAGGCTTGCTCGGCGATAGTACCTCGCACCTTGCGTGGTCTTCACCTCTGGTCTTGGACGGTGTCTGTGCAGCTCCTGGTCGCACCAGGACTGACGGGATTGGTAGTTGTCTTCTGAGCGACAGAGGTCTCCCGCCTCTACAGTCGTCCACACAGACCGCCTGGAACTCCGATCTCCTTGTCCCACAAGGAATCGGAAGGAGTCACACCCTCCTGTCAGCGTACTAGTTGCCAACACACTCTCCTACTGCCAGTTGCAACTACAGTTGTCTTTCCCTTGCTGTGCCTCCCTTTTCGGGTAGCACTTGCTCGGGCTCTCTCGGTTACCAAAACCAGAGAGAATGACAACTTTACAGAGCAACTGGTTGCACTGAGTCATACTTTGATAAGCCCCCAATACCCCTATATATAGGTGGGTCATGGGATAGGGTTCTCTATCCCGGGCAATATGGGACTAAAGAAGGAATAGAAGGGTTTGAGATTTTCCACAAAAAACAACCAACTCGCAACCTGAACCAATTGTTTCATAACTGAAACGGTCGGTTGGGGATATGAACTGGTCGGTTGACACCTCAACCGATCGGTTGGGACCCATGAACCGGTCGGTTCACTTCTGAACCGGTCGGTTCGTGGTCCTGGTCAGTTCTCGATTGACTTTCCAACTTTTGTTTCTAATTGGTATCAAATACCAATCCTTGTTCCAATCAAATCGGGCAAGTGAAATGAAAGGAAAATTCTCACCAATCCTACTTTCCCAACTTGCCCGGTTGCAACAGTTGAACCGATCATTTCAACACTTGAAGCAATCGTTCACCATGTCCTTGAGCCGATCGGTTCATCACATGAGCCGATCGGTTGGGAGTACAGATTGTGCAGAATCAGTCAATTGCGGTTTCAATCAATCCGATACTCTAATCAATCAGTCCAACACCTTGAACACGATGATACTGAGCTATCAATTGATTGAGTGTTTAATTGAGATACTAAACTCCTTTAGTAATCAATCCAAACATTGTTTGCGGACAAAACTCCTCTTCCAGGTTAAATCCTATGTGTGTGACCCTGCAGGTCCATTTCACATTGGCAGTGAAAGTCTGTAACACTTATGACTTTACAAGCAAAGAGCGGTGCCTAGTCACACATCAGTGCTACCCAAGTGAAATAGAAAGTTGGAGAACAATTTCAGTCCTACAATCCGTGAATGGTGTTATAGTGAATGTATAATTCTTTTGTCACTGATATCCTGAATGAACTCGAGGCATGGAACATTCATCCTGTCAACATTCATTCATTTCCTTGATCTCAGAACAGACTAGGTGAGATGTGTGTGACATCAATATCACATATTGATTCACATATGCATGCACATGCCTTTCTCAATCATACTCATCAAGTGGCCAATGACATCAAACTCCTTCAAGAGGGACAAATCCCATATCTATCACTCACCCCTCAAAAGCCCCATGTGTCAAAGCCATCCAATCATCACCTTTATAATAACCCATGTTTCAGGACTGCGTTTGATGATGTCAGTGTACCCAACGACATGTGTTGAGTGTAGTGATTTCAGGTCTAAGAATCACACTCACCACCATCACTGTGAGAGCTGACTGTGACTACCAAGTCATGGTTCCATGTGTCACTCTCACGGTGGGTCTGTCTGGTATCTTGTTCTCTAACAAGTACCTATGTGCTTGGTTTGATATCACTATATCATGACTAATGAGATTCTGTCATCAACCAACACACAAGCTAGTCTTCAGTGTTATTGATGTCTATAGTTATTTCCACAATAACAACCGACTAGGGACTAAATAAGAATGAATACTCTTAACATCTGTATGATCTCATCATTCAGGTCCTCAACCCAAAACCATACGTCATTGAGTAAAACAATTCTTTAGACATCTATCATGTTACACCATCATCTCAGAAACAGTTTAAACATATAGATAGGAAATTGCCTTTATTATTATTCAAATCATTTACAAAGTATCCCATTACAATCATCATATGACTTGCTCTATGGGCATACATACCAACACAGATCATGGTTTGGGTAATTCTCCTCATGTTTCTTAACATGTCGGGAAGCGAAGGAAACCACTTGTTTATCCTGCATCAGCACACATCCCAAACCATTCCTGGATGCATCACAGAAGACTATGTATCCTTTTCCTTGCTCAGGCAAAACTAGAAGCAGTTCACTTGTCAACTTCTCCTTCAACATCTGAAAATCACGTTGACATATGTTGTCCCAAACAAATGACACACCCTTCATCATTGACTTAGTTAGGGGTAAGACCATAACATTGAAGTCCTTGATGAACCTCCGATAATAGTGTGCCAAACCTAAAAAACTACACACTTTTTTCAGCATCTTAGGTTGTTCCCTCTCTGTTATTGACTCTAATTTCTTGGGATCCACACGTACTCCCTTAGAAGATATGACATGTTTGAAGAAAGCTACCTCCTTCAACCAGAACTTGTACTTGCTAAACTTAGCATAAAGCTGGTGCTGTCTCAGCATAGTCAATGCTTGACAAAAATTCTATTCATTCTGTTGGTTGTAACGATTGTATATCAAGATGTCATCTATGAAGACCACCACAAACTGATCAAGAAATGGTCGAAATACTTTGTTCATCAAATCCATGAACTATGATGGTGCATTGGTCATCCCAAATGGCATAACCACAAATTCATAGTGACCATACCTTGTCCTAAAAGCTGACTTAGGTATTTCATCCTCCTTGATCCTCCATTGGTGATATCCTGACCTTAGGTCCATCTTTGAGAACACTATCATGCCACACAACTGATCAAATAGGTCATCTATCCTCGGCAAGGGATACTTATTCTTTATCTTCACCTTGTTCAACTGTTTGTAGTCTATGCACAGCCTCATAGACCCATCCTTCTTCTTCACGAACAACACTAGAGCACCCCACAGTGACGTACTCAACCTGATGAAACCTTTGTCAAGCAATTCTTGCAATTGTCTGTTCAATTTTTCCATCTTTATCAGAGCCATCCTGTACGATGTATGAGCTATCTATTGTGAGTCAGGGACTATATTTATCTCAAAATCAATTTCACAGGGTGGGGGAACACCTAAAAACTCTTCAGGAAACACATCCTCAAACTCTCTAACAACCAACACCTCCTGAATACTAAGACTCCTCACCTTAGTATCCATCACATGTGCCAAGAACACCTTGTAGCCCTGCTCAAAATCTTTCTTGCAACCATGGCTGAAACCAGCCATGTCGGAAGAATCTTCCTATCGCCTTGGAAGATCCACATCTCACCACCATCTATGAACTGCAGCTACTTGGAACTACAATCCAAGACCACTCTATACTTATCCAAGGTATCCATTCCAAGGATTACATCGAATCCATGCATGTCAAATGGTATGAGATCCACTTGAATATTGTTCCATGAAAAGGAGAGGGCACATGAAGGACACATATCCTGCAACACTATAGAACCAGCTAACAGGGTTTCTAACAATAAACTATTCTTCCTACAACTAATAGGAAAAAGACAACTACTAAGCACTTCACGCGTGATAAAAGAGTGTGTTGCACCCAGGTTAACCAAAAAAAATATAAAGTAAGAAGAAGACAAATCAAAATATATTAACTCCATCTGACCTGTCACCACTCATGCGTTGACACTGCCTCCGACTGACTCATGGTGTAGAATCTAGCTGTTGCATGTTGTCATCCCCGTCCTCTGCCTCCCTAAGTAGATGATCTAACCTGCGACACTTGGCCACATCCTCATCCTCCTATGATAATGTTTTGTTGCCTCAACGAGACTTGTTGGCTCTGCCTCGGTTGTTGGGTCACCTCATCATCTTTCACGGGGCATAAGTGTTTAGTATGCCCAACATGTCTTATTCTCATACCAAGGTCTAGATGGTCTTGTCACAAACACTGATGTAGCACTCTAGACTCCTGCAGGCGGAAAACTATGGCCTCTTCCCTTACTCACTGACCATTGGGTCGGTAAACTGAGCCTCTACGATGCTAATGGTGTGGAAAACCTAAACTTCTTAAACCTCCTGACAACTGCCCCTGGGACTATGCATACCTCTTCCTGATACTCGTCTCCCGCTTCTCTATCGTAGATCACTCTATCCTCTGAACAGACTCCACAAACACAAAAAACCTTTCTCGATTCTCTAAAGTAGTTGTCAGGGTACACAACTCAACATTCAACCCCTTCTCTGAATGACAAATCCGCTCATCCCCCATGGCAGCCATGTGAGGATAGAACCTCAACAACTCCATAAACCTTGTTTCATACTCATTGATAATCATGGATCCCTGTCGAATCCTCTCAAACTAGTTGATCTTCTCATCAAGATACATCTGAAGAAAGTACCGACTAACAAACTCACATCAGAACTCCTCCCATCCTATCACAACACCTAGTCTCTTCTCCTCTATGGCCCACCAATGGCCAACACTCTCCTTCAGAAGGTACACTGCATGCTTCACCTTCTCTAATTCGGGGATACTAAGGATCTTAAAGGCTTTCTTAAACTCAATAAGCTACGGATCAGTCGGCCCAACATACTCTACCGCCCCAACATGGAGAAGCCGCTCAAAATTCTTCCCAGTACCTGAAGATTCATCATGGGGAACTGGTGCCTTAGGCTGAGGTGCAGGCATCATGTCCGTCATATGAGTCATAGTAGCCATAAACTGCCCAAAAAGAGATTGAAAGGTAGGATTTTCAATCATGGATGGGCTAAATTAGGGGACTTATGGAACCCAATATTCTTGTGCTTGTTTCCTTACACCACCACCTGGTGTAGTGACACTACTCTCGACAACATGTTCTTCGTGTTCTCTAGACAACTTTAAGCTTTCTTTTCTTCTTCTACATAAGCAGAAGTCACTATAAGATAGACTGGAGGATACTAGAATAGACATAAACCCTAGTCATTGGTCCCTATAGACTCACTGAACCTAAAGCTTTGATACCCACCCTGATTGTGATGCCCCACACTACAAAAGTGAGATTACTCAAAATAAAACCATAGAAGAGAGATTAAACAAACAAATTACTGGAAAATACTGAAAATTTAAAACCACTTTTAAAAAATTATCAAACAATAAGAACCTTTACATATGAGTCCTTTCATTACTCAAATCACTTACTGTGTGTGCCATCAACCTGTTACCAGAGAACCTGTACCAGAACATATATACAAATATCCACTACATTTGTATACAACAGGACACACATGCCAACCATATATTGAAAGCACGTTCACAAAACATCTACAAAACACCCCCAAAGACCCGAGTGTACAAGGATGACTCCAGGACTCTAACAACAAAAGACATCCAACAACACTTCCAACCTTGTCAATTACTGCCTTTCTTGCTGCTCCTCGACCTCTATTGCACGATCCCTACGTCCTCGTGCACGTCCACTAAAAAAGGGTGTGGGAAACCCACGGGGTGAGATTCCAAATCTCAATGGGAGATATAACTCTCCACCAACTCTATTATTAATATATAATATGTAATTAAAGCAACAATAAAGTCACAACTATAAGGGACAAGTAACCATCATTAACAGGATGTGAACACTTACTATTTAATTATGAAACATCTTAACAATTTAAAAGGAATATGAAGATCATGTATACTTCCTATCAACAATATTGTATAAAAGCAGGCAATTCCTCATCCAATGTTTACATATTTTATCCTATACAAATATACTACATGGTTGTTTAAGTATTATATTATGCCCTGAGGATTTGAGTCATACCCCCCAAATCCAACCGACCACTGCTAAGTCTAAAATTGTTGCCATATAGGGTCAATACCAGAGCCGAAATCCACGAACTCCCACACCTCTTGGTCATCACAAGAGAAAACACCACAGAGATACATCAGTCAACTACAAAAAAGACTTATAGTCAAACTCATGGATTGGGTCATGCATGGACATCCACTTATATAATCATACCTAGCCCACGTTGGTACAGGTACGACACTAGAAGAACATGCACATGCATGACCATTCTAACAAGAAGGAGTTGCTCACACATGTCCATACACATCATAATGAGATCGACTCACGCATGGTCATCTCATACATCTTGTAATTTAGGATATAAGAAATTACTCGACTGGTACCCTGCTTATTCAAAAATATGTGCTTCGAGTTAAAATCATTTCACCATTCAGCAAATGCTGACCCTAATTAGATCTATGGCACAAGGCAAGCTACTAGATTAGGTTCCACTTGATTAGTTAGGCCATTTAAATCTCTTTTAGCAATAACCAAGTTACACCGTACAAATTCTAAACAAATTCTACATAAATAAGGGCATAACACATAACGGGAACATATTTGAGCATATAGGGTGTGATCTCATCACATTATCACTTGATATCTGCCAATCACCATATTTCTTGTCACAAGGAATACATACTTTGGGGTAGGAACCCCTCATCTCAATACTAAGGAAATCATCATCTCACAAAAGGCAATAAGCCATCATTAGGTCATAAGGCCATTACCTTCTCTTTCAATGATACCAACATCACATATGCCTCACAAGGTCCATTCAAACATATTATAAGCAACATAGATCATACCTAGTTATGCTTATCAACTAGTGTTACCTGCATGGTTAGAGACTTGTAACAAGGACAACAATACATCATCAACACCACCATCTCATAAGATTCATGCCATTCACATTATATTGTTAGGGTTAGGGTTTCTACTAATCAATTAGGGTTTACAAGGTTGGATCAAAAACCACCCTTAGATCATTACTTCCATCATCACTATAAGGTATGTCATGGTATAAAGATTATAGAAAACAACACTCCTTATTATTCACACCACCACCTCATAGGGTATCACATCATGTTATGTAACCCTATCATCAACATGAGGTAACATAACCACCATCACAAGGTATCAGTTAAGACTATCATGTAGTGTATCATTTGGTACTTACCATAGGGCATCGCCTTGTCATCATCATAACATGTCAACTACCATTATGCAAAGCATAAGGGAAAACCTACTAATGGTTCATAGGTTTACCACTTCTTGAGAGTGTGACAGTCAACATCTCCTAAGGGTGTGACGGGATACACCACCCTATGGTGTGGTAGCCAACACCACCTAAGGGTGTGATGTCCAGCACCACCTAAAGGTGTCGGGCAACCAAAACATGTCGGACAACAAAAGCATGTCGCACAAACATAGGTATAAAAGTTTTTAGAGTTAGGGTTTAGCTAGGCATCACATGTTAAGGTGTATCGGTCAACACAACCCTAAAGGTGTGTAAGCCTCCACTCAACCAGGGTGTCACGACTAGCCCTCAAAACAAACCAACTCCACAAGGTACACCCATCGCCATGACGGGATGACTCCTTTCATGCATATCAGTTTAGCCATCACATATCGGTTTAGGTGCTTCTAGGGCATGATGGGATAACTTCTTCAAGATCTATCCACCATATTGGTTTAGCAACAATAAGCCATAACGAGCTAACCTTCTCAACACATATCGGCCTAAGCATCACAAGGCATGTCGACCTAAGCATCTCCAAGTCATAACGACTTGACATATGGTGTGTTGGTTTGTTGCATTACAAGTTGTGATGACCTACCCTCAAAATGGTGCCTGCATGTATGTGTGTGGACTTGTTGTCTTGAACCTTAGAAAGTTCAACCACTAGTCCATTTACTAACATAGCAAGAAGGTGTAAGACAAGGATAGCAAACCAAACAAGATTCCATCATCAAAACATTTCTAAAACCACTAACAACTACTAGCATACAAGAGATGAACGATCTAGAGATGAAGAACAAACATAAGCATATGAAGACTGAAAATAAAAAAGGAGGTTAATAGTTATATAACCCGCCTCAAAGATCACCACTAAGATCCAAGTTCCAGGGTCAAGCTCCAAGCTTACAAGCTCAATGTAGAAGATGGTCCAACAAACATGGTCACCAGTACACCTCCAAGCAAGAAGATGACACCAAGGTTAAGATGGTTCAAGGTGGAAAGAAGGTATCAAGGATCTAGGGTCGAGAAGAAGAAGAAAAGATAGCTAGGAAACATAGCTTACCAAGCACTAGTACATAACCGGCCTTTAGTGTTAGTTATTTAATCCCTTTAGTGTTGGTTTTAATGTGACACCTATGTGGGCGCCACTAAAAGGCCAACTGTTAGGCGTCGGTTCTCAAACCGACGCCACAACCCTTTGCGCACCACCGAAAACACGCCAACAGGGGGTATAGGCGTCGGTTATTAGCTTTGAAACCGATGCCATAAACCTTCGCACCACAGAAAGGGTGCCATCTGGGGCACTATTAGCGTCGGTTTATTAGTGATAACCGATGCCACAGAGGTGGCCAGGCCATGTTGTCTGGCCCGCTGCCACGGCCATGCTGGCCAACACGGCCGTGGTGTCTGGTCCGCTACCACGACCGTGCTGGCCAGCACGACTGTGGTGTCTGGCCTCATTAGGGAAATCGACGTCGGTTACTAGTAGGGCAACCGACGCCAGAATCATCAGTGTCGGTTTATTATTGATAACTGACACCACATCACATGCATTAGGCATCAGTTATAAGTATTTATCCGACATTGTAATCATTTTTCATTGGTTTTAAACAAATAACTGACCGCATTTCATGTTTTTTTTCTCATCAGTCTGCAGGCCTGCTGTGGCTAGTCGCATGATGAGAAACCTGCAGTTCAATTATGAACTGTAGGTTTTACGACATCCATTGATATCAGCCAACAACAGGCCACGAACCTGCAAAATTAACAACATTAATTTTCAAACATTTAGCAACTTATAGTTCCATTCGATTTTCACAATGTATAAACATTCATGTAGCAATTTGTAGTTCCATTCATTTTCACATTCACACATGTAGAAACATTCATATAGCAGCCAACAATTTCATTCATTTTCACATTCACACATGTATAAACATTCAGACACATGTAGAAACATTTAGACATGTAGAAACATTCACACATATTATAATTCAGAAATCCATTTACAAAATATCATTCTTTAGTTATTATTTTCTATCAACATCCCAATTATATGTTAAAACCCCCACTACTTGTATGGTTGTTGCCCATTCTTCTCTTACATCATTTAATTCTTTTGTCGTATAGGGAGCATGTACATCTGGTAAGGCCTTTCCTGTAAGGTGGTCAGTTTTAAACACCTGCAAAGAGAATGATGTATATATATAATTAATAATATATAAATAAGATCGATATATTTCATATTATCTAATGAGACTATATATAATACCTCTGGAATGGTATTGATGTCCACTGCAGCATATTTGATACGCATGTGCATAAATTGCATTACATAATATGCACATGCCCATTCGTTGTCTTGTGTAGCACACTATAAATTGAAACATACAAAATATTAAAAAATACAACTAATTAAGCATTGTTCACATAAATAATATATACATTGCAGTTGGGAACTTACTTCCACATTCTTCCAAATTATTGGCTAGTTCTTTTTCCTGGGGACCTTTCCTCCAGCCTTTTTGAACTCATCTAAAACCCTAGATGTTAATGTAACATAGTACATTGCATAATTAAATAGTAATGTAATAACATATGTTAACAGATATGAAAATGAAATATTTCTCACAGGAATAAGCCATTTTCATTTTGTGTCCATATTTTGAATTCAATTTAGTCCCCTTAGAATCTAGATAATAGACAGTGAACGTCTTGGGGACAATAACTAGTAACTCCCAATGCATACCACTAGAGGTAAAAAAGTTTAAAATTAATAACTCAAAATCCACAATAAAAATGTAATTTTCTTAAGTTCAAATTATAAGCAAAGTAAACTTACTCCACATTGAATGGAGCTATTATCACCATCTTTTTATTATAGAGAAAAATTTGTAAAAGCATCACAGCAGTATTATTGAACTAACGGAGGGTCTTTAGCTACTAGACTAATCAAAGATGGAATCAAAAATCCTACATGTTCAAATGAAAAATCTGCACATATCTTGTCTAAGTAGCTGCAAAACATGTATTATGTATGCATTAATAAATAAGAAACCAGATCACCAGATCCTACACAAGGTATGTGGATGTATAAAGAAGATCTCACCTTATCCATAGCTCTATCACAGATGTATTCAGCCAATCATATCGAAACAACTCCAAAATATCTTGTATAAATGATTTGCTTTCGTATGATTGACCTGCAACATCCGCATCTATAGAAACAGTTATAGGGAAATTTATATCATGTTCGCCTAACCATATTGCCATACCCCTACAGTTAGGACCTAACGGGATAGGTAGGTCCTGTGGAACCCAACTTGGTAATGTAGGAGGTGGAGGTGGAGGCCTAGATGCTCTGGGTGTCTTCTTTTTAACATGTATATATATAATTTCAGATCAATTGACATCATATACACACACTAACAATTTAACGTAATGTAAATTTACCATATAGTTTCAGTATAGAGGACATCCACTTTTAGCCACAATATCACTCCGCCTTCTGCCTCACCAAGCGTTTCACAATCTGGGTGGGCATATGGCAATGGAAGATCCATCCAATTGGGGAATATACGTACCGGGCTCACACGAACCCAACCAGCTGGTAATGGAGACCCATGAAACATTTCCCCTGGTAGGGATGGGCAGTACGGTCGTGGTCGGCCAACACAGCCACGGTCGTGCTTGTTGTTGGTAAGGAGGGAGAAGGAAGAAAAGAGGGACATGAAGGAAGAAGAAGAGGGCTACCTAGCAGCGTGGAGAAGAGCGGCGATGGCGGTGTGAGAGCAACGGTGGTGAGCAGAGAAGGAGGCGGCAAGCAGAGCAGGCGGCAGTAGTGGAGGTTGACTGTGGCGAGCAGAATGGCAACAGGAGAAGGAGGATATGGCGACGGCGGCGAGCAGAGAGGCACCAGTAGCAGCGACGGTGAGCAGCAGGTTGAATGCGGGCGGGGGCATCGTCGGGCGATTTTAGGCGAGCAGTAGGAGAGGAGAATTCTCACGATGAAACAGAAGAAAGGGGAAGACTTGGGTGATCGCGAATCTATTAAGTTTGTAAAAGGCGTCAGTTATCTACAAAACCGACACCTAAAATCTTAAGTGTCGGTTGATAGTAACAAACCGACATCCAATTGGCCATTCCTTTACCCTAATTTTTTTGGCGGGGACGACACACACACCCTTATAACGTCTGTTATGCTAAGACAACCGACGCCCATATTGGAACTTTTGGTGCAAATTTTATCTTCATTCAACATCGGTTATTAGGTAAAACACCAACGTTGTATCTGATACTTTGGCACAATTTTTTTTTGCTCGAAAAAATTGGATTTCGCGGGCTACTTTAGGCATCAGTTTCTTTTCTTCAATCGACACTAAATGAAAAGTGATACCCTTATCTGGATGATCTTCAAATATAGATGTCGGATGTCCTTATTAACCGACGTTTAATGTTAACAACATCGGTTTTACTAAAAAACTGACGCCTGTAAAAGAGACGTTGAATGTTGTTTCTGTAGTAGTGAAGGTATAAGATGAAGGATGATCAAAGAACACCACAATTTGGAACTCGTCCACCAAGCTCCAAGAGAGACTCTCTAGCTCCTTAAGCTTCTCAAGGTCATCCACCAAGAAGGAGAGAAAACAAAGATGGCCAAAAGGATACTCTTGCATGGAAATAAAGGAGATTATATACAAGAGGGATGAGAGAGGGGTCATGGAAGAGGTGTCATCACCTTAGGAGCTTAGGTTCCACTTGTCCATGAAAAGGATCCACATGCACAACATCATGAAAGACATGGTGATAAGGTCTAGGAAAGTTCTTGTGCTCTTGGTCTCCTACCATGGTCATGCCCGATATCATATCTTTACACATCTATAAACTGATAGGGTACAACCCTACACACTCACAAACCGATAGGGTACATTGCCACACACTCACAAACCAATAGAGTACAACCCTACACACTAAAAAATGGATAGGGTACAACCCTAGACACTCACAAACTGATAGGGCAAAACCCTACATACTAATAAATAGATACACACCCTCTCTAGGGCTCTCTAGCCCAAGACAACACATATAGGTGCAAGACACACCTCACACATGTGTCCAAAACAACACCAAGGATGTCACCACACAACCAAGACCCAAACAAGGTGTCCATCTATCTCTTTCCTCTAGATGGTTCTAAGAGAGAGATGGAACAATCAAGAGGTGGCAAACTTTCACATCAACCCTTACTCTGGGTTAATTGCAATTTTCACCAAAACCTCACCACAAAATACAAGCATCATCCAAACAAGCTCATACAAGAAACTTTAAGCTTCCTACAAGTCTTAATTGCATCTCAGATGATTAGAACAAGGTTTTAAGCAACATACTTAGGCTAAACAAATAAGGTTATCCTAAAACATGGGTCTGGATCCTTATGATAGATCTCAATCCTTATCACATAGGATGTCTTGCCTAAATTCTTCATAGAGAAGGTGTTTCCAACCAGGTTTAACATTTATGAGATAAGGACGCTATTCCCCATCATGATGTGGAATATAAAAATGATCCCACTAAATCTTTTGTAATTATTGATTTCATCTTCATTTTGACTCAGGTCAAACCCTTTGACTGTCTTATCAAATAGAAGATTCCAACTCTGACATGCTTGCATCAATCCATAGATTGACCATTGTAGATTATAGAATTTATTTGCAATATTGGATTTATAAAGCTTTAGGTTGTATCATGTGCACATCCTTATAATTACTCCAATTAAGGAATGTGGTTTTAACATTGATATGCCAAATCTCAATAGTCATAACAAGTTGCAACAACAAGCATGATCCTGATGGATTTAACCATGGTAATTGTTAAAAGAATTCATCATGTTCAACACCTTAAACTTGTTTGAATTTTTTTGCAACCAAACTACCCATCCATGTTGGTCTCCTTTGAAAGGCTCAAATTGACCCTATGGGTTTTACCCCTTTAAGTGGATCTAGCAAGGTCAAACCTTGTTGGTTTACATGGAGTCCATCTTTGATTTCATGACCCTCAAGCCATGCTTTAGATTCTGGTCCCTCAATAGCTTCTAGATAGGTAGTTGACTCATCATATATGATCTACCCACTACCTTCTTGAAGATATCAGAATCTTTCAAGCTCTAGGCGTGTTCTACTAGATTTATGAGGTTTTGTGTTACGTAAGGAACTTGAGATTCCACAACATATTATGATTCTCATTGTTCCTATTATACCCTATTATACCTCTTATCAATGTTTTCTTATTTGTCTCGAACATTCTGAGTTTTACATTTACTCCCAGTGATTCCTTTGGAACTAAGTTCCTCTTCAAGAACACAATTATCCATATTAACAAATTGCTGGATTGTGATAAGAGTAGTATTTTAACAAACTAACATTTATATGATTTTGTGGACAATGCTTTTCAAGAAACTATTTCCTTATATAAGGATTCATCCCTGATCACTATAAAATACATATTGGGACACCTCCTTGCCATATCTCATATGGTGTCTTTTGAACTATTTGAGACGGTACATTGTTTAGTGCTAAGAATGTGCCTAAAAGAAAATTGGAAGATTAGTAAGATTTTATTGATAATCTTACCATGACTTAACAAGGTGTGATTCCTTCTTTCTAATACACTTTCATTATACACTATCATTATATTTCAGGTGGAGTTCATCATTATACATTATCACAATCTCCTAGAAGGTACACAAACTCTTGGTTTCAAATATTTCACTTTTGATCACATTGAAGTATCTTCATACTTTTACTAAGTTTGTTACGCACTTCATTCACAATATCCTTGAAAACTTCAAGAGATTCATTGTTTTATTTCATTAAATACAAATTTCCATGTCTTCTGATAGCATCAATAAATATATAATGAGCGCTCACAACTACCTTTAGCATTTATTCTAAAAGGTTTGTATACGTCAGTATGTATGAGCCCTAATAGAACATCCACTCTCCCACTACATCTAGTGAAGATGTTGTTATCATATTGCACAACAAATTAGGTATGCATGTCTCTATCGGTTCAATAACCAAAAGAGTCTAGATAATCATCATATGGATTCTATAAATGCATTTCTTATTTATGCGCTCTAATTGAAAATGCTATAGGTATTTATTATTTGAATCATCAAGTCATTCAATATATGTGTCATACACATTTGTCTCTATAATTCTCAAGTATAATTTATAAGACATAGGGCATTGTCATATAAGATCTCATCCCTTAAAATGAAACATCAATTTATTCTTATCCATACAAGATACATGATGTTCTCATTAATGGCAAGTACATAATAGCAATTCATTAATTATATTGTATGCCCATGAATGACAACTTTCAATTGTAATGGCAGCAACTCTTGCTCCATAAAGTCCTAGATCATTTCTTATCGGGTCTTTAAGCAGAGATCTCCATCTTTTTCTTCTTCCTTTATTTCTTTAAGTGAAAAGGACAGATTCCTCTTACACTTACCCTTCTCCTTATCTTAAGTGCTAAAGACTTGGACTTTATCTTAGACTCAAAATATTTCTTGGCCTTTCATTTGCCCTTGGACTCACTTCTAATGATCTCCATCACAGATTTGTCCTTCTTCATTCTTGCTTTGGCATCAACATGCTAAGTAGTTCTGATAGGGGTTTAGCCAAGTTACTCAAGTGATAGCACTTGATAAACTAGCTATATGTTTCATATAATGATTTTTAGATTTATATCTGTGGTGAAGTTTTGACCTAAAAGAAATCCAGTCTTTCCACTACCTAATCACATTGTGCACATGGGGCTCTAGTAGATCTCCCTCTATCAGTTTGCACTCAAATGACGCCTTGGAGACATTATACCTTACTTGCTTTACATGATTCTTAAGATGTGTTACCATCTCGAGAATGTCTATGTTTTCATGTTGCTCATGAAACTCATATTTCATACAACATAGCATAAGATACTCAAATGTCTATGGCATCATTGGCATGCTTCCAATAAGAATCCATTTCAGCCTTAGGAGTGGGCTCCTTTGGCTTTAGTCTTTCAAGGACATAGAACTTTCACTCACTAGTGAGAACACTTCTCAAAGTCCTAAATGAGACGTGGACGATTATCTCATTTTGTCCTTCTCAAGGACTGATCCCAACTATGTTTGATATTAGATTCTACAAAGAAATATTGCAACTTTTTCAAAACATTTTTATTTGTTTAATTTGATAAGTTAACGATATTAATTAGGCCTTTAATTAATTAGCGCTCCCACTATTTTTTTCAAATTGATAACCCTCATATATCAATTCGAAAGATTGTAGTGTACAATCTTCTAGTGAGGCAATATCCAAAACAATTCAACTATCACTCGGAGAACACCAGCATCCATAGTCAATTATTAAGGTAGGCAATTTTTGCAAATTGCATCAGATGCAATTCTTGCATTGATGATATGCACAACTCCTTGCCATAGTCATTTGCATACCTCTGATTCTTAATCCCATTAAGTACACTCAGTTAATCCTGACCGAAAAGCCAACACAACAGAATATGCACCCTACTTGGAAAAAACCTACATATCTACCATCACACTTCTACAAGATGGATGGTGCACCATGCTTGGGCGTAACCTATGATTAGCCAATCAAGATTTTTATGTGTGTTTCTTGTAGAAAGCAGCTAAGACTTTAATATTATATTGAGGAATTTCATATATAAATACTTATATGTCTCAAATCACCACATATTATAGTACATATCATATACATGCTATAACTAAAAATGAGAACATACAATAATTAAAACACATAAGCGATTGTTATAGTCATACTATTGTAATTCCTTGGAGCCATAAGGAATTACTACAACCTAAGGTTTACATCATATACAACATATTATTGATGAAGATTTGTGCTCGAACCAATCTAGGTTGATCAGTTCAACACTTGAACCAGTCGGCTCGCCTCCTAGATCGCTCAGTTTGACTCTTGATTCATCCTCCTATTGTCTAGTCTTCTAAGTCCTCCGGTCGATCGGTTCATCTGGTGATTAACATCTTCTCACGATGAAATATAAATTAAAACTATCATATTTCTTATTACATTGTAAAAGGAAATTTTTTGAGTTACATTCAAGGGAAAATAGGAAGAAGAGCATTATTTTAGATTTGGAAAGGAGAGAGGATCGGTAAGTAAATTGAGTAACAATAGCAATAAATAATCACAACCATGCACACACAAATCTAGGGTTATTGACCATAACCATGCTTTGCATTCACCATCAAAATCAACATTTAGGGCGATGCATGTAAATTGCATATATGTCATGTCATATATATATATATATATATATATATATATATATATATATATATATAGAGAGAGAGAGAGAGAGAGAGTCAGGCTAGAATACACTCGAGTGTACGGATCGCACGAATACACTCAAGTGTGTTTGCATATCAAGATTATTTTTTGCAAAATGTAAACTGTTGATCTTCACCGTCATACTATAACTAGGCTACATACAAATTTTGAGCCCATTTGGATGAGTGTAAGTCACTCATCCAAGGGAAACAAAATCAACGCGCGAAACTAATTTGAAATGCATAATTTTTGCGGTCTTCATAACATGAGCTATACATATCCAAATGTGCTCAAATTTTGTGTATGAGTTGTTCACGAGATGTTTAATAAGATCAACAGATTAGATTTTCAAAAAAAAAATATTGCATCATGAAAAACTACTTGAGTGTATTCTGCTCCGGATACACTCGAGTGTATTCTAGTCTGACTATATATATATATATATATATATATATATATATATATATATCTGTGTGTGTGTGTGTGTGTGTATTTTGGTCGGTAAAAAATCATGTTGCTATTTTTGTATTTTCTTTTTTGTCTGTACAATGCTTACTACCTTCAAAGCTGAAGATAGTGAAGAAAGAAACTATACAAAGGCTAATTACAATAGAATAAAGAATGATCAAAGGAAATCAGCCTTTTGCCAAAAGGATCTTCAGGAGAAATATAATAGAGACCTCCCATATAGATGTGTGTGATATGAATCCCCAGGGAAACAAAACAGAACATATAGAGATGGGTGCTTCAAGACCAAGGGATAGGAGAGAACGACCTTCCCAACCTGTTCAGGTGTTCTCTCCTTCACCTCGATACAAGACATTAAAACTGAAGCCCGAAAGACCAAACCAGAAGAAAAAAACGATCCACCATATAAATAAGGAAAAGCTCTATGCATCCTCCACTTGAAAACAGAGAAAAACCAGAGAAGGAGCCGGATGGAAACTTTCTCAGATATCCTAAAGCTTTAAGACCGGAGTACATCCAAACCCTCCATGACAACATAGAAGCTCCAGTAAAAGCAAAAGAGGCTCGACCATCACTTCTCAGTAGTGAGGGGAAAAAAAAGGAAACTCCAACTTCATCAACCACTGATACCAGAAAGAAAATACCCAGCGAAGCCTTTATCCGTAGCACATCAAACAACTTGCTTGCACTGTTAAGCTCTGATAGGAAGCTCTACTGAAGAACCAGAAAAGGACATACAAGGTGCAATCTCCTTAAAAAGTTCGGCTATAAACAAAACCTCCCAAAAAAGAAACGCAGCTGCTCCACAGTCCACATCAACCCACCAGAAAATCTGTAATGAAGCAGAACAACCTTGCTCCAAGGAAAGGGGCAACCCAATCATAAGGAACTAAAAATCCAGTCATCACTGAACATACAAGCCGTGAATGAGGAGCATCCCAAGCAAGAGTCATAGCAACACCTCAACCATAACATCATATAGAACAAAGAGAGAGGAACCACACAAGCAACTTGATCCTGCACTTAAATAAATAGGACCAACGATCTACAGGTCTCACACTCCACAGGAAAGACCAGACACCAGAGAAAATCTTCCAACACAAAAACCAACAACAGCAGAGAAATACAAGCTAGCAGATCTTCTACCATACCTCTGCCTGCTTCCGAAAATCATCCAGAAAACACCCACTCCTCGTCCTGCCTGAGATTGATATTAACCATAGACACAGCTCTACTGAAGAACCAGAATAAGCCATAAAGATGCAAACTCCTTAAAAAGATCAGCAGAATACAGAACATCCCAAAAAGGAGAAACGCAGCTGCTCCACAACACTCTGCAGATAAACTAAGCATATTGCGGGTCTCCACAACACTCATCTTTGAGAATTCACCAGAATAACAGCTCAAAAGCAGAGCACCCTGGGGTAGAACAAAACACAGCAACTTCATATCCAGAAAGAAACATCCTCAATTTTGAGAATTCACCAGAAGACCAACACAAGAGCAAGAAAGCAGCAACAGAACACAAGGAACCATATCACTCGTGATAGACAATAGACACGAGAAGAACCCGTAGATAGAACCAACAAAAAAAAACTACAACTAGACCTTGAGAATGTTAAACTCAACTTCGATGATTTTCCAAATAACCTCAGAATTTTTGCAAATATCATCATGCACCCTTCTATTTCTTTCTAGCCAAACATGATAAAGGATAAGGGAACTAATAATACTAGAGTTATTCTGATGCATCTTACACATTTGATCCCAATCCAAAGGTGCTTTGTCAATAAGATTCCTATTCTCAGCGTAGCTCCATAGATTTTTGGTAAAATTGCAGTTAAAGCAAATGTGAATTGTGTCCTCGTAATTGGATCTACATAAGAAACAAATAGAAACAGCAGGAATACCTCTCCTTCTCAGAAAATCCGAAGTAGGTAATTTATTATGCATAGCTTTCCAAACATGAATCTTACTATTTTGGTGACTTTTGCTCTTCCACAACCACTGAAAAGTAAACATACACGAGCCTTTATGTCTAATAATCTCCCATATCTCTTTAAAACTCACTTTGTCTTTCCCTTTAAACAGCCAAACATCATCATCAATATCCTTGTTAATGGAAATTTTAGAAAGAATCTCCAGCACATGCTGAGAACATCGAGAATTGATAACAGACCAAGTACCATTTTTGATAATAGCGCTCAAGGGAGCATCAATAGGAAGACCTGCTCTTATAGACATATTCATGTCAAGTACCTCATGAAGAAGCTTACCCGAGTACCAAGGGTCTTTCCAGATTTTTAGACTTCTACCAGACCCTATTTTGATATCAACATATTGAATGATAGTGTTCTTACATCTCAGAACAGAATTGTACATCCATGAATTGTTTGAGGATGGCTCACTCGTCCAAAGAGTTTCCTTCTTCATGTATTTTTCATTAATCCACCTGACCCACAATGTGTCTTTCTTTCTAGCAATGTCCCATGTATTTTGAATCAAGCAAGCTTCTGATACATCTTTGCTTCTTCTAATACCGATCCCACCTTCATCTTTAGGTAGAGAAACAATGTCCCACTTAATAAGATGTAAATTCTTCTTATTTTCAGATTGACCCCAAATAAAGTCTCTACAAATTTTATCGATCTCATCCAAAACAGAACAAGGAATGGGAAAAGCCATAACCCAATAGAGGTGCATAGAAGATAGAGTAGATTTGACTAATTCTACTCTGCCCGCCAGCGACAGCAGCTTTGATTTCCAACAATCGAGCTTCCTCTTAATTCTATCAATAAGTCTTTCACAATGAGATTTCCTGATCTTGCTAGAAAAAAGAGGTAATCTGAGGTATTTAGTATCTTCCAACACTCCCAGCTGAATGCCAATTGCATCAGTAATCTCTTTGGCATCGGTACCCGGACCAACAAACACAAGACTCTTCTCTTCATTCATGATGAGCCCGAACATTTTCCCAAAGTCGTCCAACAACTTCTTGATATTTCTGGCATTAAGGGCATTAGCTTTAGCAAAAATCATTAAATCTTCAGCAAAAATAATGTGAGAACAATGAAAATCCTTCGACGCCTAAATAGGAGTGATCTCTTTTTTCCTCACACTTTCTTTAAGCATCTCAGTCAGACCTTGCATAGCGATCACAAATAAATAAGGAGCCAAGGGATCGCCCTTCCTAACCCCATTAGAAGGAAAAATAGGTTGCGTGGGTTCACTATTCACAAGGACTTGATACGAAGTAGTATTGAAGATTGTCTCAATCCACTTAATCCATTTAGTGGGAAAACCCATTTTGAACATAATGGAGAACAAATATTTCCAATTTACAGTGTCATAGGCTTTAGAGATATCAATTTGAGCACACATATTAGAACAGATTTTCTTTTTAAAATCCCCAAGAATTTCATTAGTAAGGAGAATTGCATCTTTTATACCTCTTCCCTTAATGAAGGCACATTGATTTCTATCAATAATGTCAGGTAAGACCGATTCCAGTTTATTGCAAAGGATCTTAGAGATAATCTTATAAAAAGTGTTACACAAAGCAATGGGACGCCAATTTTTGATGAGAGAAGAATCAATACCTTTCTGCAACAAAGTAATGAATGTCTTGTTGGCCTCCTTCAAAAGGTTCCCATTAGAAAAAAAAAATCCAGTGATGGCAGCATAGACGTCATCCCCTATAACATCCCAGGCATACTTGTAGAAAAAAGCATTAAACCCGTCCGGGCCAGGACATTTATCAGAATTAAGATTTTTAACTACCTCATCCACTTCATTTCTAGAAATAGACTTGGTCAACATAGTAAATTGATTGGGTTTGACAGTAGGACCATACCAAGTACTTCTCCAAACTTCTCCTTCATTCTCCTTGCAAAACAGAGAAGAGTAAAAATCAGCAATGGATGTCTTAATCTTATCGCTATCATTAGACAAAACTCCATTGATATTAAGAGAGTTGATAGTGTTTCTGTTCCTTCTAGTTCTTAAACTAGAATAGAAAAAATTAGAATTGGAATTCCCTTCCTTAAGCCATTTAACACGTGATTTTTTCCTATAGAACTCCTCCTCAATATCAGCAGCCTGTTTAGCATCTTTTCTTCTTTGATTGGCAATAATTCTTAAATTGTCATCATTAGGATTGGGATCGGCCATCTTCTGCGTGGCTAAGGATAGATCCTTAAGCATAGCGGCATTCTCAAGAATATTACCATAAACATCATAATTTCAATTCTTCAGCTTGATCTTAAGATTTTGCAATTTACGAAACAGTTTGAAAGTAGCATAACCATCAACCTCCAAGTTCCAGGCATCTTTAAGAATAGAGTCAAACTCGCTGTGCTTAGTCCAGCTGTTAATGAATCTAAAAGGTAACTTCTTCTTCTTACGATCACCAATGTATAGAGCAATTCTTCTATGATCACTAACTATATTGGATAAACTTTCACTAAGAAAATTCTTAAAAGTAGTAAGAAAAGCACTGTTATATAAAATCTTGTCAATTTTAGTAGCAGTAAAATGAAAACCTTCTTGCTTGTTGTCCCAAGTATAATAAGGACCTTTAAGGTCAAGCTCGAAAAGACCATTATCTAAAACAAAACTGTTAAAATCATCCATCGATTTTGCAGATGGAGGCAAAATACCAATTGTTTCCTCATCTTTTCTAACCGCATTGAAATCTCCGACAATAATCCAAGGATCAGAACAATTGTTAGCAAAATTATCCAAATTAGACCACAACCTGACCCTATCATAATCATCGTTGTGACCATACACCGCAGATAGAAGAAAACTATAATTATCTTTAGTAACTCTAGAGTGGACAGCTTGATCACATTCATCCATATAAGTCACATCGCAGGAGTCACATTTCCACAGAATAAAAACTCTACCAAGAGCATGGGAACTAGAATTGGACAACCACATGTAGTTAGGAAAGTACTTCTTCATAAATTTGTCTTCCTTCATCCTCCTGATCTTAGTCTCGTTCAGCAACACAATATCGCAGTCAGCCTTCATAATCTCTTTTTGAACGTCTTGAATTTTATTATTAATACCTCTGACGTTCCAAGAGGTTATGGAAAGATATGGATTCATTTATAACCTGGGGTTGTTGGACTGGCAGCCTCAGTGTCTTCAGATATCATTTCAAGCCCTTTTGTAATGGGCGAATAAAGGGAAGATTCACCTTTATGAAAGATTTTAGCATCCAATTTTGTACGACATCTAGGCGGTTCCCGATTAATCTTATCTCTATAAACAACCAACACTGAAGAAGACGAAGCTTGAGAACTCGGAGCACTTTTTGGAGAATCCTTCAGAAAGACAGGTATATCATTTGGGGTTGATGGAACAGACTTCACAGAAGATTCAACAACCTGAACTATATTGACCACATGGATCTGTTCAATCTCGAATCCAACATTAACCTCCTTAGATAAAATTTCATCATCAATGATTAACTCTTCCTGCTGAGCAATATATTTACCTTGACAAATATCCTCCTCATCCTCTACCTCTTGAATAATATAATCCACTTCATCAGTATTCAACCTTGGCTTTTCAACAAACATCTGAATAGCTTTAACCTTTTTTCCACCCAGACCTTGGTTGGAACTTCCTTCTGTAAGTTCTGACTCATTTCCCCAACAGGCGTGCAATCATCATGACCGAGAAACCCACAATTGGGACATTTAAATGGAATCCATTCGTACTCCAAAACAATGTTGTGTTCTTCCCCTTTATCACTCATGAGTGTGACCCTTTCAGGAAACTTGGCATCTTTATCCATTAAGACTTGGATCCTCGCCAGGTCAAGGTGCCGTAGGTAAGTGGTATAATCATCCATTCTCACCGGTGTGCCTAAGAAAGACCTGATTCTATCAAAAGAACATTTGTCCTAGAGCTCCAAAGGTAAGTCGCGTATATTCACCCATACTGGAACATCCGACAGAGCGAGCTTCTCTTGCCTGTCTCCTGGATACCATCTTTTAAGAATAACAGGTCTATCCCGAATGTACCAGTCTCCATCTAACACGGCCTTTAGATCCTCAGATTCAGAAAATCGGATCAAGAAGAAACCATCCCCCCTATCAAAATTCTCAAAAAAAACCTTGCACATTCCAGATTTTCGTGAAGTGATTTGCTAGGAAAGGGATATAAGGCTGGAAATCTATCACATAGCCTATCAAACATCTACTCCATTTGTCTGCGTTCTCCTCTGCTTCCTTCCTCGGATAAGTGATTTTCCCATCAACGATGAATATCTCTGTTCTCCTCAGATCTGACTCAGTCCCGGTTGATAATGGCTTCAGACTCTCCCACTTAGTCGGATTTTGCACTGGTATCCTGCTTGGTGCGCGACGGATGCCTTCAAATCTATTGGATCTAATGAAATTTCCTGGAGGAGGTCGGCGAGGCTCCACCTCCCTCACGCTCGTCACCGCCTTCGCCTTGTCGCCCACTGTAGACGGGAGCCGGGGATGAGTCATCGTCAAACTGATGGTATATTAAAGATTATATACATACATATATATATATATATATCTATATATATATATATATATATATATTAGTTTGTGGGGCACATGTGGTAGTTAATCAAATATGAACATTAAATAGTTTAATATTTGCATCGTATGCAAAAAAATAAATCCAATCATATTGATTTAAATCCCAGATACACCGTAAATAGTCATGGCTCTGATACCATTGTAGGGAAATCAGGGTGACAAATAAGGCAGTGGAAATAAAAAATTTAAAGCTTAATTCTCCTGGATAACAAGATCGCGTCAACAACAATGTATCTAGGTAGGAAAGATTGTAAGGTTATACCTAGTCTTGGAGTAAGTCCAGTGACATTACCCTTGCAGTAGTATCATGCTTCTTCTTCAGGCAGCATCTCGCTCCTTTAAGAGCAACTCTCGAACAGTCGTCTTCACTGGCCTCCTGGTACAACACCACAGACAGCGGTCAACGGTGTCCTCCTAGCAGCATACAACGACATCCCACCTCTAGAGTAGTCCACGAGAACCACCGGGAATTCCATATTGTGCCACCATAACCAATAGAAAAGATTTGTCCCTCTCAAATGTCAACCTGCTAGAGTTGATACACTCTCCTACGATTTTCTCTCCCTTGTTATCCCTCCCTTTATCAGGTAGGACTTGTTCAAACTCTGAATTGGTTACTAAAACCAGATTAGACAACAATTGTCCGAACAACTATTGCGTTCTAAGAAGCCCCAATACCCCTCTATCTAGGCATCGTTTGGTTTGCACTATAATGAGTAGGATACTAATCCCGCTAATAATCACAATCTTGCATTTGTTTATGCAAAAATAGAATCAGGATTGCACTCCCGCTGTAGAGGAAGTCCCAACTGAGTGGGACTCTCCAGTCACACACCCCTCCTTGGTACTTGCGGGGTATATCCACCCTAACGCTCCTCGAGTCCCCGACGCTCGATTCCCTTCGTATCATCATTGTCGATGTTCGTCCCACTGCAATGAACAGATGCACACAATGGTACTTCTCACTGTATCATGTCCCTCTTTCTGAAGTTACCTCCGGTCTCTTCTTTCATGGTTGTCTGCCCAATTTTTCACGCCCTTTGCTGAATCCATCTTTGTTCGTATCTTTTTTGGAGCATGTCTACAGATGCTAAAGTCTCTTCTCTATTGAAGCTAAAGTGATAGCAGGTGATGTGGAATTGGGGTGCAAAAGTGAATTCTGCTGACTGTCGATATTGGTACCGATGGCGCCCATCACATACAACATCTGATGTCCACAACGCCCAAGAGTCATTGATGTAGTTGATGCTAAACAAGATGGAGTTGAAATCACGCATATGTTTTACTAAATAAATGTTGCAACAGAGCTTGAGGCATGTGGGCATGTTTTCTATTTGTTTGATCTATGAATTGCACCGTGTTGTACTTTTCTTCATCTATTTCTCCCAAAAATGACCACAGCAGCGAAGCACAACGTGAAGTCAATTCTGTGCGAGTTGCAAGCGACGAAGCAACAATATATTAAGACAAAGCTAATAATATCATAGTCCCTTCCAGCAAGTCACTCACCGACCTTATAGGAGAGGCTAGGATCAGGATTCTCGGTCTGTGTAGGAGTCGAAAGTGTTGATCTCACAAATTTTCTAGAACCTACGCATGGCAAATCAATCGGTTCACACACTCAACCAGTTGGTTGGTGCGTGAGCTGGTCGGTTCGTGTAGTTTCTTATTCTGAATTAAATTGGTAACCAATGCACGATTAATGCTAAACATGACGTCAACACAAATCTTTGTACCAATTGAATTGGCAACTGAACTAGGTGGTTCATCCCATAAACTGGTAGGTTGTGATATGTGAACCGGTCAGTTAACTATGTGTAACTGGTCGTTTCAATCCCTGGTTCAACCATTGATCAGCCAATGTTGATTCCCATTGAGTTGACTCTCCAACCGATTAGTTCACTACTGAAACAATCGGTTGGCAGGGTGAACCGGTTGGTTCAGAGTCCATTCAATCAATTTTGGACCTCAATTGTTTAATTGAATACCAAAACACCTTTAGTAATCAAATTAAACATGATTCATGAATAAACTATTTTAGTCCAAGTGACCCTGTAGGTCCAGAACTACACTGGCAGTTAATGTTCGTAACTAGCTTACAACATCACAAGTAAAGAGTGGCATCGAGCAACACATCATTGCTACCCAAGTAATTTGGAAACTTGGAGAACAACTTCAACCTACAATCCATGGTTAGTGTTATCGTGATCGTATAGTTCCTTTGTCACTGATATCCAAATTGAACTCGAGGCATGGAATCGTCATCCTATCAATGTTCAAACCATGTTCCTTGAACTAGAGCAGATTGTCTAAGATGCATATGAGTTCACATATCACATATTGAATCACATGAGTATGACCGTACATTTCTCAGTCTCTCTTATCAAAAGGCCCTGGATATTAATCTCTCATAGGAGGGACAAATCCCATCTACATTACTCACATTCAATCCCCATGTGTCTCAATGCACCCAATTATCACCATTATGGCAACCCTTATTTAGTATCATGTTAGATGATGTCAAATTATATGAATGACATGTGATGAATGTAGTGACTTTAGGTCTAAGAACCACAATCACCATTATCACTATGAGAGATGATTCTGACTACTATTTCATGGTCTCCATGTATCACTCTCATGGTGCTTCTATCTGATACACTGTTCTATGACATGTATATGTGTGCTTGACTTGATATCACATATCATGACTAACGAGACTTTTTCACCAGTCAACACACACTTTGGTGTTATGTATTATTTTTGTCTATTTTGCTTCCACATTAATATCTAACTAGAAACATAACAAGAATGTATGTACTCTTATCATACATATGATCTCATTGATCAAGCACGTACTTGATGACATACATCATCGATTAATCATCATTCATTAGACATCTACTATGTTTGTGTCATCATCTCATGTTGAGACAAACATAATAGATAGAACTACCTTTGTTACTATCAAATCAGGTATTTAATACCACATTCCAATCATCATATGATTGGGTCTCTGGTCATAAACACCAACAGTTATGGGGCATATAACCTCCATCTCCAAAATATGATATGAACACATAACCCGTTTATGGGGCACAGAACCTCTGTCCTAAAATATAAGGGGCACATAACACCATAAAACGAAAGAACTTATACAAATCTAGGGCCCTTCATTCACAAAGCATGCAAAAATGCAGAGGCGAGTGAAAGTACGATCACCAAATAAAAATAATGAGATTTCCATCACATAAACAAATAATATGAAACAATAACCACAAAAGTGGGAAAGTTTGGGTTTCATCTCACAATAAGGAACAATTTAGTTTAATTCCACAATTAGGGTTTCATCATGGTGCAAAGTACAAATCAGATTCAATAAGAATATCCAATAAATCTGAGTAGATCACATGAACCACTCTAAAGAATCAAATTTTCTCTGAAAGAGAGAAATTTTGTAGGCTAATATGTTTAAAGGACCAAGAGAGAGAGAGATAAAAATTGGGAAATTGTTAAATATAGAAGTAAGGGGATGCAACACACATCACAAGAGAGATAAATTAGGTTAGTGCTCAATTTGATCAAGGGGATACAACATACCTCAAATAGAGTCTACATATGTCCAATGTCAACCCTATGTCCAAGTTAGGGTCTTAATAACACCTACTAAACATATCATGTAGAATTATGGTTAATTTCATATTAATTTCTCAAACCCTAAAAATAGGCTTTGTTAACATTAGTGAATTAGGCTATCAAAACTTTACCATCTTGAAGATTATATTTTTAGGATTCATAGAATATTTTACTATATTTTTCTAACTTATATATTGTTATCTATGAATTTTAGAAAATCTTACCAATAAGGAATATCCATAACAACCACATATTTATTATATTGGAATTAGGCAATAAAATTGATATCATCTGATAGACTATTTTTTTATTCCAAAACATTTTTAATTTTTATTTTTATGAGTTGTATATTAATTTATATGAATATTTGAAATTAATTCAATTTACTAAAATTAAATCATACAAATGAAAACCAAAAGACGATACTACCACATATTGTTTGACAACTTTAGCGAGTGCATGGAAAAAGTGTAAGACTGACCTCCAAAGTTGCACGTGGTTTTCATGTAAAGAAACTAGGGTAAAAGGAAAATTACATTCCCTGAGCCAACAACAAATTGAAACCTCTATATTGGGCAGTGAGGGAAAATCAACACATTTGATCTTCGTCCCTGTTGAACCATAGGTCGAGAGCCATGATCAGTGTTAATGCTGCTGGTCCATCCCCAAGTAGTGGGAGTCATAGAAAGAAGGGAGGAAACCATATCCTTCAATTAGACTCGAGTGCGGATAAGATCCTTAGAGCCACATAAGCCATTAAGGGGTACACAACATGAGGAAGAATAAGAAGATCTCTAGCCGTAAAGATGAGAAACAAAGTTGGAGAAGTAAAATCATGATCTTTGATAAAAAGTAAACATCAAAAGTAAAGAAAACTTTAATACCCCCTCACAGACCCAAAGTTGTCCTTTTAGTGTGTCTAGGGTCTCAGAACCCCCTCGCAAAACCTCCTCCAGCGATGGACTGAAACACAGGTAGGGGTGTGGTATCTTAGGAAAAACATAGGGAAAAGAAACATTAGAAAATGTATAGGGGGGCGTGGATGCTCATGGAAGAATCAATTGCACATGTGGCAGCCCAAGTTGTCGTGATAGAGCAATTATTATCAGAGACAAAGATGGAGTCTGAGTTGATTGAAGGGGTTTGTAAACATAAAATTAATGGGAGGGAAAGATTGATTAAGGTTCTAGTATTCTAGAGAAGTTGTTATCTATAGATAAGTTTTGTGGTCAGGGTTCCTGGCAATAAATATCAAAAACCCAGAATAGGAAAGGTTTGGAGGTCTCCCGGATTGGAAAGGACATTGATCAAGGCAGGTATAAAAAGAATCATAATTAGAAGGGGAACCAAAGAAGCTAACATTTCACCAAAGGATGAAGGAGAGAGGTAGATATGAATGAGAACTAATGGGTAGAAAACAAGTTATCTAATAGGGGAAACTTAACACCTTGCAAAGGTGAAAGAAACCCCCTCACTGCAATATGATGACTAGACGGTTGGTAGAAGATCTGAGTTAGACTTGACAATCCAGAAACCGAGCATGATTGTAAGACCCTGATGCACTAAATAAGATTACTCAAAATCAAAAAATGATTGATCACTAATTAATTACATAGCAAGTAAAGGGAATAATTAAAACCAAAATAAACATCACCAACATGTCCAGAAACATTTATGTTAAAGCCCAACTTCTTGTTTGTATTCACATATCATGCCAAGTATCTTTTACTAATCCTTAGTGGCCTCAACCACAACATATATATAGAAGAGTGTTATCCCCAAATATCATGTGTACAAGCATTAGAATGCTACCAAAATCTTGAGTCAATTGAAACATCATATACAAAACTCTCCCTCATGGACTTGAGAGTACAAATTTAGAATACACTAGACATCTAAACAACCTTCTCTAAGGTCCATCACCAAAGCTCCTCCGTGTTGCCATGGGTTTTCTACCACTATTTTCGTTCACCTAAAAAGATGTGGTGACCCACAAGGTGAGACCAAAATCCTAGAGAGAGATATAACTATCCACAATGCTTATTTATTACATCAAGTCAAGTAATTTAACAAATAGGGCAGATTATATAATAAAATAGAAATATTGGATGTAAAACTTCTTTAACAGTAATTTTAATCAGAGTCGTATTTATAGGATTGCAAGATAAACATTATTCTCAAAATATCACATGTAGCTTCACATGTGTAACTATCACACACGAGCCTGACTAACATCATAAACATCGCTAATGTCATAAGAATGGCAAACAGTATAAGCATATCTAACAACATAAGCATGACTAGCAGCATAAGCATAACTAGCAATATTCATTTTTTACAACATGAGCATGACTAGAAACTTAAGCATAACTAGTTTTATAAGCATATCTAACAACATAAGCAAGACTAGCCACATTTGTATAACTAGCAATATAAGCATATCTAACAACATAAGCATGACCACTTTCTCTTATTGCACTATACAACATCTATATGTGAAAGGAGAAAACAAAAGTTAGCATCACATGTGAATCGTTGTATAACCCTAATCAGATATGCTACACGGTTGTATTAAATTTTTTTATTAATCCTTGTGGAGTTTTGAGGTATACCACTTAAACTCCAACTGACCATTGCAAAGTGCTATTCAGTTCCATACAAGATCTAGGAGAGTCAGAATCCTAAGATCTCTCCCCCTTGGTCAATACAAGTAAATACAAAGTCATATCAGTCAAGCTACCTACAACAACATATAGCAAGATGCTAACACTTAGTCCACCCTTGTTATATAGGTCACGACACTAAAAACTGAGGTATACAAAACCCTATCATCCTAGGTACAACCACAAATTTCATCAATCACATCACATATACAAATATTTGAGAGACGGATCAATCACTCTCAATCTAAGGCATGACCTAGTCATCCTCCATACCTTGGAATCAAGATGACAAGGATGTACTCTCCCTTCATCCGCACATACTCAACAATATGCGACTCTTCCGCTTCCCTTCTGGAATACCCTTTTTACCATCCAAAAATTGTGACACTGGAATGGTTCTACAGCACACGGCACTACATGATTAGGGGTTTACTTGATTAGTTAATGCCAATGGGGTGTGTTAAGGCTGCATCAACCAACTTCGTCACATAGAGCCCTAATTCATTTCTACCAAGAATTGATGTATAAACTCTAGAACATATAAAATATATGTGAAATATTCCTCATTACAACATCACATTGTACTATTTCATTACTATCCATGAGACTATACTCTTTCATTACTCCATCATAGGATATTAATCCTTATCACATTATCTCAGTGTAACAACCCTTGTCAATCATAAAGAGGTTTACACCTCCACTAGGTCTCAACTCATTCCCTAAGGTCATTTAGACCACAAGATAATTCTCTGTAATATCATCATTAACTTTCAAATCTATATATAACGCCCAACATACCATCATATAAACCATCACCATACTTGTAATACACAAGTTCAACATTAAGGAGGCATTAAAAGAGCTTTTATGTGCATCAAGTAACATAATAGGGTCACTATAACATTGGACATTATAAGACTATTCCTTCATCATAACAACATACAAGAGAGACAAGTGTTATTAACCAACATCACTTAAATTCATTAAGTTAGGTTCAACAAGGTAGATTGAAATGATGTTACAAATCAATAATCCAAAACTAAACCATCGGTTTGATCTCATAGTTAGGCAAAGAATGCACACTTACACCAAGCATCCCCATCATATCATGGGTGCACTTAAACTAAAACACAAACCATCAGATCTTGGCCTAGAGAAGCTGTCATATCTAGAACTAGAGAGGCCATTGGAACTTGGCCTAGAGAGGTCATCAAATCTTGACCTAGATAGGACAATAGATCCTGACCTAGGTAGGCCATCATTTGTAAACAATGAAATGAGCCATCATTTGTTGACAAGTAGAAAAATGATCATTTGTTGACAAGCAGGTTAACCATACTTTATTTACAAGTAGGAAGACCATCTAATCATTACACAGTGAGACAATTGGTTGTGAACCATCAAATCATGGAACCAGTAAGGCCATCATTTTTGAACCTAGAGAAGCTATTATTTGTCATCACTAGGTGGAAAATATAACTTGTTCTTAAAGAGAAAACCATCATTTGTAGGGTTAAGGAAACCATCAACTTGAACCACTTGAGTGAACACCAAGGCCATCGTTTCTTAAATACAAGAAGGTCTGAAACAAAAATTAAGTATAAGTCATTGTTTGATAGAAGAAACCAACCATTGAGTCATGAAAAAGAGGAGATAAATCAAGTCAAAATAAAACCAATGTTTGTCACCATAAAGAGACAATTGATCCATGGACATGCAAGGTCTAGGGTTCCAACTTCCATGGAATAAAACATACACAAGGCTAAGAGGTACATCAAGGAAGATAATCTACTCGATAACTACCACACAAGCTCAAACCCTAGGCAAAGATATCATCTTTCTACTTGATACTATGTTTTTAGAGCAAGATCTATACATTTAAGTTAAGAGTAAGAAATAAACATAAAGAAGGTTATATAACTCATATCAAGGTTGATGAAAAAGGTACAAATCGAAAATGTAGCTTGAAGAGAGTGAGAAGAAATGCTATCTTGATCACTCCACATGTCCAAGCTAGCTCCTTTCTCTAAGAACAAGCAAAACCCTAGGTCACAAGAGAGAGAATGTGTTCTTCAACTTCTAGAACATGCTCCACTAAGAACACCATGTATCTGACCAAGAAGGAAGAGATATGGAGGTAGAAAAGCAAATAAAAATAAGGAAAGAAGGACATCTTACTTGTTTAGGTCAAGAAACAAGGCTAGGTAGCTCCAAATGGCCAAGAAGAGGGTAGATACAAAACCTAGATGCACATGAAAGAAAGATCAGCCAAGCTTCTCCTCCTAAAGATCCTTCTCCTCCACCAAGCATGAGGGACGAACCTCCGAGAAGAAAGGAAGGGATGCAGGTGATTAAGGTGTGTAAATAGCTCATTTTCATGGAAGGAGAGAGGTATATAAAGCTTGGGTGAAAGAGAAGAGAAGGTAGAGGTGTTAAGACATGCATGCCATGTGTCCAAAGTTCAAAACCTCATATACATGAAAAACCATGTCAATCATAAAATCTTAAAGCCATGGGGACCATCGGATGTCAACCCTAGGAGCTCCATTAGTTTTCAACAATAGGTGGTCCATCAGATCATGCCTTCACTTGGCCACCAAAGCAAACCCTAATACCACCTTCCCTTGTATTCAACACAAGGAAAACCATTGACATTGGGTGACTCAAAGAAAAACCATCAAATCTCAAACATAAATAGACTACCATCAGATCCCACCACTCTAAGGTGGAGCATCTGATCCCAACACACAAGAGAAAACAATTGAGATAAGGCATCTTAGTGAGGGAACCCTAGATTCTAACCCTAAGGTAGATAACACCTATCAACCAATGGGGCAACTAGGTGTTTAAGGGTACAAATATATCCAACATGATATGAAAACTTATAAGGAACAAAATAAATGTGATAAATTAAAAGAAAAATACTAGATATGTGAAAATTGCATAAAACCCTTTACAATCACATAAATTGCAAAACTTACTCAAACATTGTCCAAACTGGACCAAACTTGAACTTAGCTAACTAAAATGATATTAAAGCACATCTTAGGGTTAGGTTAAGGTTTTAAGCATCCAATTAAGGTAAGGAAGCATGTGTGACCACAAAGCAAGGTCGGGAGTCTTACAATCATAAACCCCTAAAAGAGATTTTGCCCGTGAAATTTGAGGCAAACAAAGTTGGGTACCACCTATGCATCTCATGCTATAACTTCACAAGGTTCCATACATACCATGGAGATGTCACAACTCATTTAATAAGGCTATGCCCTTCCCCCTCAACTCTATATCATCTGGGATCAAGACAAAATCCTCCACATAAGAAACATCCTCACGCAACTTCACCTCCATAGTCTATATCACTTGTCTTGTAGTAAGGTGACAATTTTTCAACATGGATCATGAAAATTACTGTGCAACCTGTTCCACTCTGGTGGTAACTATGACTTGGAACTCTAGTTGTTTACCATGGTTATCAGTATATAGTTTCTTCCTATCTTGAGTTTCCTTTTAACTGTTTCTAAATTACTATGACCTTCATTGTAGTCTTCTATACTTACATAGGACTAGAGAGATGATACTTTTCTTTCTCCTTAACAAACAAAATGTGGCATGTCTATGCTTTTCTGGCGATTGTTGTTGTTAAAAAACTTCAATCAAGCTTAGTAGGACATCCTTTATCTACCAAAAAATGTAAGACATACGTTCTTAAAAATTCTCGAATCATCTACATGGTTCTTTTCTACTGTCCACTTGTTAGGTTGTGTTGTGCTTCCACTTTATCCTTGCAGGCTTATAGTGTTTCTCCTTTGGTTGTTGACAATTGTACACTTGGCGATACATGTGCCATATCCTATTTCAAACTTGGATACCATTGCATGTTCTTCATATTATGATACACATGTGTATTTTTGAATACATCAAATGTGCCAAAAAATGAGTCTCCACAGATACTATCTTACTAAAATTTTCAATGTTTGGAACCATTGTTTGGTTGTGGATGCATATTGTCTTGTCACCTATCTCATGGAAGTCATTATCCTTCCTACCACACTACTCTAGTCTGATGTCCTACGTCATGGCATCATCCCTTTGTATTTAATTGATCTATTTTAGTAGTGTCGGTTTGTCTCATAGTTGTGTTAACAATCATGCCAATAGAGATACTTCCAACTATACCTCCTTCTATTGAAGTGATACTAGCGTATCCTATTTCATGGCACATCAAAGATCATAACTAGACCTTGTTTATAATAGCTGACGAAGATGAACTCCTATTTAGTGCATCAACTTCCACATCCTCCTATCTTGAATGATGGTCAATCGTACTGTCATAGTCATGAATCAGTTCCATACACTATCTTTATCTCATGTTTTAACCCTAGCCTTGAATAATGTCCTCAAACCTTGAGGCCAAACACTACAAAAAATAACTCTGGGCCATGGGGCAAATAGTTCTCCTTGTCCCTTTTAAGACATCACGAATTAAAAAGAAATCATTTTCTTATCATGCATCGACATGCATCCCAAACTATTCTTTGAAGCATCTTAGAAGACGTTGTAGCCTTTCCCTTTCTTTGGAAACACTATCATTGGGGCACTTGTCTATTTCTCCTCTAGCAGTGGAAAAGAATGCTAACATTAGTCATCGTAGACAATAGGAACATCCTTCCTAGTCAACTTGATTAGGGTAACATTACATCATTAATATTCTTGATGGATCTCTTATAGTATCATGCCAAACCTAGGAAGCTCCAATCCTCAGACGGTGTCTCGGGCTGCTCCCACTCCCACACTTGTCTTCATCTTCTTGGATCTATAACAACACCATTCATAGGCCTATCAAGTCCCTGGAAAAGACACCTTGATGGATCGAAACTTGTACCTTCTAAACTTGGTATACAACTAGTGTTGTCTCAACGACTCTAATGCTTAGCAAAGATGCTAATCATGATGCTGACTGTTTCTAGAGATGCATCAAGATGACATTCACAACTTCTTCCATAACAAATAAGGATATGATCTAACACCCTACTCATAAAGTCCATTACAGTTATTTATGCACTTGTTAGCCCAAAGATCATAACCACAAAATCACAATGACCATACAACTTATGTCATCAGCCTTTATTCTCATCTAATAATATCCTGACCTCAAGTTTATCTTGGATAAACACTATAGCATCTCTCAGCTAATCAAAATTACATTTATCCTCAGTAATGGGTACCTATTATTCAAGGTGACCTCATTCAACTGGTTGACAATCACGCATAGCATCATAGAATCATCCTTCTTCTTCTCAAATAACACTTGGAGGATCTCAACATCAAACTCTCTATAGGAGAAAAGAGTGCCAAGAAATTGATTTGGAAAATACCTCTAACTCGCGTACCTCTAGTACACCCAGGATACTAGGACCCATCACATTGGTATCCACTACATGTGCTAGGAAGAACTCACACCTAAACCTTATCAGCTTCTTCATCATCATAGCCAACTCAAAATAGGTAGGATGAATCTTTCTAACTCCTTGGAAGACTCAAAATGCATCCTCATCAAAAAGATTCATGATCTTGGAACTATAATCCAAAACAACCATGTGTCATGCCAAGGTATCCACCCCTAGGATTACATCGAATCCACGCATACCAAGTGTTATAGGATCCACTTGAAAGTTGCATCCCAAAAAGAAAGAACACAAAGGAAAAAACATCCCACAACACATCAACACTTGTACAAGGGGTTATTATAAAAGGTTTATTGGTTCTACCATCATGCAAGTTACACTTTTTACATAAAATTTTCTTTCTCATTTGGGTTCCTTTCCATTTGCATAGAAATCATCATGGTTATCGTACTTCCTTACTCTTTCTTATTGATGATTGATTGTTATTATGTGTGTGTCTATTTATGTTATCATGTTTTTCCTTCATTTATCAAGGAGTAGCTCATCATATTTTATATTTCCTTCATTTAACAAGAATCATTTTTCTTCAATTTATTTTACATTTCACAAAATGTTTACATTAACATATTCTTACAATATGGATTTGTTTGAGATCAACTTAGGTTTCAATTTGTTCATTTGTCATTGTTCTTATTAATCATCTCATATCATACTTATCTTTGGAGTACTCTTCCTCTTATGTGAATTTTTCACCTTGAATTAATTCATCAACATGGATTTATCTATCTTTTACTTCATTATCCTCTTGAATCACAGTTTCATGAACTCCTTTTTAGCTTGCTTATGTTTAGATTTAGGCTTCAGGGTATCGTATCTTGCTCTTTAATCACCAAAAATCTAGATTTTCATGAGTTATGATATAATTTTTACCTTTCATTTAGGGTAAGGTTATGATATATTTACCATGATTTCTTATATATTATGCTCTTTTGATTATTTCAATTGACTACTTGATATGGGTAATAAAAAAGATAACAATCAAAGAGTCTCACACTTACCTTTTCTTCAAAAATTGAATACCTGATCAGGACATCCAAGTACTGAGTTCAGGTAGTATGCATCATGTTCATCACCTAGTCACCATCCTAATACTTTGTCTCAATGTCCTTGTAGACTCAGCAAACACTAAGCTCTGATACCAACTTGTAAGATCCTAGTTCGCTAAACAAGATTACTCAAACCCCAAAAACATGATTGATCATTAATTAATAACATAGCTTGAAAAGGGAATAAATAAAACCAAAATAAACATCACCAACATGTCCAGGAACATTTACATCAAAGCCCAACATCTTTCTAATACTCATATATCATGCTAAGTATCTTTTATAAATGCTTATTGGCCTCATCCACAACATATAACTGAAGAGCATTATCCACATATATCATGTGTACAAGCATTTGAATGCTACCAAAAGCACGAGTCGACTGAAACATCATATAAAAAACTCTCCCGCCTAGACCTAAGGGTATAGGGATGACTCTAGGACACACTAGACATATAAAAAACCTTCTTGAAGTTCCAACACCACAACTCCTCCTTGTTGCCATGGGTCTGCTCATGTTGCTTCTGTTCACCTAAAAACATGTGGTCATCCAGGAGGTGAGACTTATGTCCCATCAAGAGATATAACTCTTCACTATGCTTATTAATTACAACAAGTTAAGTAATTAAATAGATAGGGCATATTATATAATAGAATGGAAATACCAGATATAAAAATTCTTCAAGAGCAGTTCTAATCAGAGCCTTATGTATAGGATTGCAAGATCAAAATTCTTCTCAAAAGATCAGGTGTATCTAACATTATAGGTGTAACTATCACACACGAGCCTGACTAACATCATAAACATCACTAACACATCAAGCATGGCTAACAGTATAAGCATATCTAACATCATAAGCATGACTAGAAGCATAAGCATAACTAAGTATAAGAATTTCTAAGAACATAAGCATGACAGTAAACATAAGCATAACTAGTAGTATAAGCATATCTAACAACATAAGAATGACTAGAAACATAAGAATAAGTAGCAATATAAGAATATCTAATAGCATAAGCATGACCACTTTCTCTTATTGCAATATACATCATCTATATGTGAAAGGAGCAAACAAGGGTTGTCATCCAATGTGAATTGTTGTATAACCCTAATCAGATATGCTCCACAACTGTATTACAATTTCTATTAAACCCTGGGGAGTTTGAGGTATACCACTCAAACTCCAACTAACCACTACAAAGTGTTGTTCAGTTCCGTACAAGATCTAAGAGCGTCGAAATCCTAAGATCTCTCCCCTCTATCAATACGAGTCAATGCAATGACATATCAGTCAAGTTGCCTAAAATGATATATAGTCAAGCTGCTAACACTTAGTCCTCCCTTGATATACATGCCACATTATTTGGTATGGGATATGGCATACACCTCATGGTACAGTAAAAAGATTTACTCACTAATCATAGAGACAACCACGAAAGTGAAGATAGGATAGAAAGAGTTATGTTGCCATAGTATAGCAACAATACGACAGTCTCCATTACAATGACAATGACTCTTTCTCTCCTTTCCGTACTACATGCACCCAAGAGAGGCTCTAAGATGATTGAGTATGATCTGGTTGAAACTGGTGGTTGATTTCTATTTATAGCAAAACATGGGAAGCCTTAAGTTTTTCTACTACCAATGCATAGAGATATTCAGAAAGGACAATCATTTAATAATATTAGTCAAAAATACTCATTTCATTTTTGTAGAGAGTAAATCTTGGAGGGAATATTTAGGAGTTTGAGTTTAGAGATAATTACAGAGAGACAATGATCATTGTTGTTGATCTGATTATCACCATACATGACTATAATTAATGTCATATACTCGATATTTGGCTCATGAGCATATGAAGAAATAGAAGTGAGGCACCATCTCAATTGTGGTTGGTCAATGTCCTTCATTATATGTGTCCTCTATATAAAATACCATGATCATATGACATGTGTTTACCATGCGCTATACAAAAGTGAACGTAAAGAAGTAATATAGGCCCTTTTGAGGCCTGAGTCGAACATAGGGAAACATTCTCCAGAGACTACTACTAACTATGGTCTAATCAACTTGGCCGGTGTAAATGAGTGAGTTTGATTGAACATAACCAAAAACAAAATGGAACAGACTTAACACTTAAATTACTCAATTTGAGTGAATTTCTTAGGATTATGGTTTCACCACAGATAACATTGTATTTCATTCCATACACCAATATCTATTACCCTTATCCCTGGACAAAGAGCATGTAGTCAGAACTACCCGCTCCTGCAGCATAGTTCACTACCTATTCTAATGTCAATCCTATTTCCATAGAAATTGGTTGATTAGTTAGGTGCTTTATGATTTAACTTTGGGTTTCTCCTCCCGTTTATTCTCTGCCTTTCCCAAGGGGTGCAATAAACGGGTAAATCTATGCTTTCCAACCCTTAACCTCTCTCCCGAAATGATTAAGACTCTAAAAATCTATCTATGTTGATCAAGCATAAATAGAACAATGAATCTTTGTAGATTTATATCCAGAAAATAAGGATAAAGATGATATTAATGCATGGAAATCAAGTACAATGCATATCCAGGCTACTCCCGGGTCCTAAGAAATTAACGGGATTAGCCCCGCATGATTTTCATTGACAAATGCATGGTAGAGAAAGAGAAAAATGTGGGAAACATTAAAGAAACTAAGTAACCCCTATTGAATAGCTGATATGGATGATTCCCCATGTCGTGTGTGCAATCGGTTGTCTTCCGGCTGTCGGTTTGCCTTCTGGAGGTGCTCAGATCATCTCGGATGAAGCTTCTAGTTCCTTTCTCTTCTTCTCTCTCTCCGGTGTTGTACAATGGAATACATCCATTCTCTCATGAATGGCCGAACTCCTCTTGGGTTATAGAAGTCACTTATAGTATGAACTAATGTCCACCGTTGGATTTGATTGCCATCTCCAGATTTGCCAAATCGGGCAGACTCGGTAGTACCGACTTGGCAGTCAGTAGTACTGAGTTCCTAGGGTAGCTGTGACTCCTGCCAATGTTGGTACTATCAACTTTGCTCGATAGCACCGAGTCTTCATGTCGCCCAAGCTTTATTTGCCTGATGTGATCTTGGTAGTACTGAGTTTGTGAACTCGGTGGCATTGACTTTTTGTGATCCATTCTTGTGCTTCCCTGACATGATATCAATACTACCGAATTGGAGTGTCAGTAGTATCGATTCTATGAGTCTTTCTAAGCAAATACTGATGTGGTGTCGGTACCACCGACTTATGGTGTCGGTAGTATCGATTTTTTGCAGCTCCATTGTACCTGAAAATACACAAGAACATGGATAAGTACTCAGAGTAAATATTAAGTCATCTTAAACACTAAAAATAAAATAAATTGATGCATCTGAACATCACAGGACAGTGATAGCATCTCATGCATTATTAATCATATAAATGACAGAACAACACATAAAATCAAGGAAAATATGCTTGTGAAAACAACAAAAACCTCATGCATCAAACTCCCCTAAGCTTAAATATTGCTCGTCCTCGAGCAATACTACTCTTTCATATATTTGATGTAATTCGGTAAAAGGATAAAACACATGAACTCTTTTCTTAATCATTTCCACCAAAAAATCCCTGAACCAGCCTCCAACGATCATTGAACCAATAATTGCTCTACATCGACCAAAATTTTTTATAAAAGACGTCTACCTTTTTTATCAATGAACACTATCAAGAAAGCAGTTAATATCATAATTATTCAGGCATTCACTTGGTGCATTATGTGATTCTCTAATCTAAATTGATCTATCCTAACTACCAACTATTTGGAAGTAGATCTCCTTATATTAATGGACGAGGAGATGAATCAATTGAGTAGCCTAACAATGAGAGCATTTAACGATACGAGATGGGTGACAGTTGATGAATCACAAGTACAACCAAATTATTTATGTAGAGAATTAATGATGACCTACATGAGTGAAAAGAATGTTATGCATGAGACCAAATTCCTACTGACTATTTCTCGCTTTTTTTTCTTGTTAACACATGATGCATGAATGAGGTTATCTCATAATAGAAAATGAGACTGTCAAAAAAACAAAAGAGTTAATTAGTTCATTCCTTCAAAAAGACTCAAGGACATACTTTATCCTTATGAAATCTTGAGATTGATTTTTTTTTCTAGCCCATACTTTTTTCTTGTCTTTAGCACGATGGACTTATGCTTAGGCTTTCCCTTCATTTTTTTCTTTTCTTTGATGATGTGGAGGTATGCCCCTGCTTTAACTTTCACAATTAGAGACTACAATCCACATGACAAAAAAATGAATGTGATGGAATGTATTTAATCTACATGCAAATTTATAAGATGGTATACACTAAGATTGGTCGTGCACACAAATACCAAAAGTATTTTTTTTTCAAATGCACATGAGGATAAGAGCTAACCTACCAATTCACCTATCATGCCATGCAATGCAATCAAAAGAAATAAGTTGGAGCCTTGTTCATCTTAAGGTGGTGATTCAAAATTTGGATGGAAAGGGTGGATGAAATCATATAACTAAGAGACAATGTCTTTCATTAAATTATGATATGTCCCTCTTTAATGACCTATGCACAAGATAATCATAAGGGTTCTTTCTTAAATTTCCATTTAAGTTCTCGTTAAAGTTTTGACCAGCTTAGGCTCAACAACATCTTCATTCACTCTCCCGTTTTTTATTAGCTGTTCATTCATATCCTATATCCTAAAGCTGACTTAGCCAAACACTTCCTCGATTGGTGATGCACAAGGATATCACAACTCAAGCTATGAAGCCACAACCATTTTCTTGCACTAACACCTTATGACTTGACAAAGGCAGCCATACATTACTGCTCCATGATTATACTAGATAGGTGTGGATCCTTAAAAAATGCATGATTCAAAGTAAAAATAAAACAACTAAGATAAAATTGCAAGCAAAACTAAAAAACTAAGATAGAAAGTTGTTCCAACACCCCCTCTAAGATTGAATATGACTATGTCCACATAGTCAATACTCACACTCAAGCGGTGGAACAATGGTACCATTACTCAAAATGGAGGTGGCTGAGGCATGTCAGGGTCATGAGGAGGAAACATCCCATGAAAAGATAGATCAGGCGGTGGCATCAGTTGCGGTTGCAGATACCCTCTAAAGTATCCCTGGTTCTAATAATGTTCAAAGAAGGGCTACTGGTATTGATCCATCCACTGTAGGCGCATGTGAACATTCTCTTGGTTGGCCAAGAGAAGGCGTTCATTCTTTTAAATCACCTACTAGTTTTGGTACAACCTTCCTTGAATGTCTTGGACATCGGCCAGTGTCGCCTGATGTTGTTGTTGTCCAGTTTGGAACTCCTACAACATGGTATACATACCTTCCATGTTGTATGGGTCTTTCTCCTCCTAGGAATGAGGTGGGGCAGAGGAAGTTGAGGCAGTGTAGGTGTGGGCTCATTTTCGCGGGACCGCTCTCCATGTGATGGGGATGGTGGACTCCACCTCCTCAACATCATCAGAATCGTCATCTCTTTGCTCCTCATCGTCGACATGAGCTGCTACCCTGGATGGATCTTCTGCTTCCCCCGTGTTCAGTGGCCACCAGAGATGGTTCACTCCACACAAGTTGAAAATAGGGTCAGGGAGGCCCCACTCCCAAAATAGTCCTCGACACGTGCAATGCACTTAGAGCACATTGTGGTGGAAGCTAAGAAGGTGCGACTTGCAGAAGTGTAGGAAGTCCAGCTTCGTGGTATCTTCTAAAGGCACGAGGGTGGACAAATCAAGGTGCAAATGTAGTGCAATGGGGGTGATAAGACCCTCAAATAAAATCGACGCCTTTCATCACATTGTGCCTCACATAGATCATGTGGAGCAGAAGGTAGACTCCAAAGTTGATAGTCTCCCCTTCCAGTAGCCTGTAGAGAAAGTAGTGATCTGCCTTATAAGCCTTCTCTTGAGATTGACCAAAATGAGCAAAGATAGTGTTGGTGCAAAGGCGATGGAGGATTTGAGTAAAAGGGTGCTCAATATCGGTAACAGAGTTGATATGCCAGTTTATAAGAAATCTCGTCGACACCTTAGTCAACTGCTCCCAAGACAAGTCATAGTCAAAGTCACAAGGGTTCGAGCATTCTGGCATGTGAGCCCAGTTGAATATGTTGTTGAAGGCCCTCAGAGTGATGGAATAGTTGTTGTTGAAGAGGCAAAATTTGACTTTGCCTTCCCGCCATTCACCTCCTAACTTCTACTTGAGGGCAATGGGAACATCTAGCAATGCCCAGAAATCCAAGATGAGATTTGGGTAAGTCTACGAGTCACTGAAGATAGTATTATCCCTCTCCATGAATTGCTTCTGACATACCCATTGCATGTTGTCAGTAAATCCCGCCCTTTCGATCAATGTGTGATTGCCATATCGTGTTGGAATGATCTGCCTTGTCTACAACTCTTCATAGAGCTTCCTGATCTCCAAAGATAGATGTTGGATGTGGGTTGGTCAAGAGACCAACTAACCTTGATCCATCAACGTAGAGGGACCTCGCCTTGGTGCCATGATGCCAATGTAAGAAAGAGAATTGGGAAAGAGAAGCTCAGTGAAGATCTTTGGCTCCCAATACATCTCTACTCTGAGTTCTAGGAGGAGTGGGGGAGGTGGTGTGAAGAAAATGGGTTAACCACTCCTCCTTTTATAGTTGAATCGGGTAGAGTTGGTACCATCGAATTTTGTGTCAGTAGTATCGAGTTGCAGACATGAATTTGTGGCTCGATTGTATCGATGGCTGATGTTTGATGATGTCTCAAGTGCAGATTGTGTGGAGTCGGTGGTATCGAGTCCAAGTCGGTAGTACCGACTTGAGTCGCAGATCGATGCTATCGACCGTGTGATGAAGCTTGCATCTTCCATTGAAATGAGCAGCCCCGGATTGCTGACGTCATGCATCGGTACCGACTGGAATGTCGGTACCGACTGGAATGTTGGTAGTACCGAGTTGGCAATTTTGGCTCAGTACTTTTGAATATTTCATCTCGATGTTCCAATTCTAGGCGTGCCAAAAAATCAGTGGTACTGACTTGTGGGTTGATACCACTGAGAGCTTATTAGTTAACAATCAAAAAACTTCAGAGACTCGGTATTACCGACTGGGAGAGTCGATAGTACCGAGTCAGGCATTCTGGTGCAGATGCCTCATTGATGTAATCTTAGTACTACTGACTTTGAACTCACTAGCACCGACTTGTAGGAAATTTTGCACACTCCACACACGAGTCAAGGTACCATTTTTAATGCATAAATAAAAAATACTAAGACAACTACAATGCAAAAATGCACATGAATAGAATAAAAATGAAGGTTGGGTTGCCTCCCAACAAGTGTCATTGTTTAACGTCCTAGACTAGACGTTCCTAAGAGCAAGAAACTAAGGGATCCCCAAAATTTGTACCTATTCTATCCTCTACTCTACTTCCCCACCATAGTAGTGCTTCAATCTTAGGCCATTAACAAGGAATGACCTGTTACCATCTAAAATCTTCACTGCACCATGGGGGAAAACTTGCTCAATCACGAATGGTCCACTCTACTTGGACCTTAATTTTCCCGGATGCAACTTAAGTCAAGAATTAAAAGGGAGAACCTTTTGGCCTAGAAAAAAACCCTATTCACAATGTGCTGATCATGAATCTTCTTTGTCCACTCCTTATAAATTGTAGAACTTTCATAAGCATTCATCATAAGCTCCTCTAGTTCATTCAGGTCCAAAAGTCTTTTCTTACCTGCTTCATCCAATCCATAGTTCAACTTTCTCAATGCCCATTTCACCTTATGATCAAGATCTACTGGTAAATGATAAGCACAATCATAAACCAACCTAAATGGTGTCATCCCTATAGGTGATTTATAAGCTGTCCTATATGCCCAAAGAGTGTCATAAAGCATGAAACTTCAATTTGTCCTATTGATGGAAACTATCCTTTCCAAGATCTTTTTCACTTTTCTATTGGACACCTCCACATGACCTTATGTCTATGGGTGATAAGGAGTACCCACTTAGTGTTTCACCCCATATTTTCTAAGTAAGGCTTTGAACTACCTAATGGTGAAATGTGATCTACCATCGCTAATGAACAGTAGGGGAACACCAAACCTGTATAAAATGTTTTCCTTCACAAATCTGCACATAACCTGAGCATCATTGGTGTGGGGTGGAATCGCTTCCACCCATTATGATACGTCATCAACCGCAAGTAAATATAAAGGTAAGAATTAGATGACATAAATGGACCCATGAAATCAATGCCCCAAAGATAAAAAACTTCAACCTCTTGGAAAACATTCAATGGCATCTCATGTCGCTTAGAAATGTTACGTGCACGTTGACAAGCATCATAATGATGAGAAAAATCATATGCATCTTTAAACAAAGTTTGCCAATAAAATCCGCTATCTAACACCTTGACCACTGTCCTAGAGATAACATGATGCCCTCCCATAGGCAAAGAATGGTAGTGTGCCAAGATGCTCTCTACCTCACACTTGGGTACACATTTCCTCAACAGTCCATCCCGACATCATTTCAGAATAATAGGGTCGTCCGTAATGTAAAACCTCAATGAGTGGAAAAATTTCTTCTTTTCTTGATACCCCCAATATGCAGGCAACTCTTTGTAGGCTAAATAGTTAACAATATCTACGAACCATGGATCCTTAACCTTTATAGCAAAGAGTTGTTCATCTGGAAAATCCTCAACAATGGGAATATCGAAATGTTTTTTATGCACTCTTTCCATCCTAGATAGGTGATCTGCTACCACATTTTTTGCCCCCTCCTTGTATTTAATTTCTATATCAAATTCTTATAAAAATAAAATCCACCTAATCAATCTACGGTTTACATCTTTCTTTTGTAACATGTATTTGATGGCAGCATGGTCAGTCCAAACAATCACCCTTGCCCCTACTAGGTACTGGTGGAATTTCTCAAATGCAAGCACAACCACTAAGAGTTCTTTTTTTGTGGTTGTGTATTTAAGTTGTGCATCATTCAAAGTTTTGGACGCATAATATATGACAGTACGAGCTTTATCTTTATGTTGTCCCAACACAGCTCCCAAGTCCGATGCGTCACACATCAGTTCAAATGGTCGGCTCCAATCAGGATCCTGCACAATAGGTGTAGAACTTATCTTTTCCTTTAATACTTCAAAATCTTTCAAACATCGATCATCAAAAGAAAATTTAGCATCTTTTTCTAAAAGTTCCGACAAGGGTTTAGAAATTTTGGAAAAATCTTTGATGAATCGGTGGTAAAACTCAGCATGTCCTAGAAAGCTCCTTACTCCTTTCACCGATGTCGATGGAGGTAGCTTGGAGATTATTTCTATCTTAACCGGGTCTACTTCCATACCCTTGTTGGACAATTTGTGCCCCAATACTATTCCCTCACTCACCATCATATGGCACTTCTCCCAATTTAAGACTAAGTGAGTGTCCTCACACCTTTGTAAAACCTTATCCAAATTATACAATCAATCACTAAATGACTCCCCGTATACTGAAAAATCATCCATAAATACCTCCAAGCACCACTTTACCATATCTGAGAAAATGGCAAGCATACAACGTTGGAAGGTAGTAGGGGTGTTACAAAGGCCGAATGGCATCCGTCTATATGCAAACGTGTCGTAAGGCCATGTGAAAGTGGATTTCTCCTGATCCTTTGGCTCGATTGAAATCTGATTGTAATAAGAATACCCATTGAGGAAACAAAAGTGTGAATGACCGGTGAGTCATTCCAAAATCTGATCAATGAAAGGTAGTGGAAAATAATCTTTTAAAGTGATAGAATTCAAACGACGATAATCAATGCAAAAATGCCACCCCAAAAAATGCCACCCCATCACCAACCTAGTGGAAATCAATTCATTAGTTGCATTGGTCGTGATAGTGATCCCCCTTTCTTAGGACCTACATGAGTTGGGCTGACCCACATAGAATCAAAAATTGCATAAATAATACCTTCTGAAAGAAGCTTGCCCACTTCTTTCTTTACTACCTCAATCGTGATTGGGTTGAGGTGTCGTTGAGGTTGGACTATTTATTTAACTCCTTCTTCCAGCTAGATCTTATTTTGGAACAAACTTGGGGAGATTCCTTTGACGTCTACTATATACCACTTAAAATTAGCTCAATGGTTCTTTAAGACAGAAAGCAATTGCCCCTCATCTTCACCACTCAAGGATGATGATATGATCACAGGGAGATTTTCTTCTACAGCCAGGAAGACATATTTTAGATGTGGCGGTAATGGCTTCAGTTCCAACTCAGGAGGGCTCAGTAAATATGGAACTAGTGGTGGGGGAGGTGGTCCCAAGTCTTCAAAATATCTTGGGTAATAACAGGGTACTGCCTACAACATCAATGCACACTCCTCTAGAGAGCGACTGCATGTTCTATCATCTACTCTATTCATTAGACATGCTTCCAAAGGTAATTGTGGATATGCATGCATAAGTGAATCAGCAGTGACCTCCTCTATGTTATTTGGTTATTAACTCCTTCTCTATCATTTGGGTAACATATTGCTTCTCTCAATGATATCATCTTGGTATTTTCAATTATATCGACTGCCAGAGTATCCTTTTCCACCATGGTCATCGCGTGAGACATATCAAAAAATGGCTTCCCAAACACAAAGAAATCTTGCCCTCCATGTGTTTTAGCGTGTTACACTGTGTTGTATCCCCCTTTTCTTTGGAGTGTTTAGGCATCTTTATTTCAAACCGGTCATCATGAGTACCCATGGTCAGACACCCTTTTCCCATTTCCAAAATCATGTCAGCTGTGGCTTGGAATGACCTACCTAACAAAAGTTTGTTACCTTTATCCTCTTACATTTCCATTACCACAAAATCTGTAGGAAAAATGAACATATCCACTTTCACTAGGACATCTTCACAAATGCCATATGGCCTGACCACAGTGTTGTCAGCCAACTCAATAGTCATAGTACTTTTTCTTATATCCTTAAGACCTAGCTTCTTGAAGGTTGACAAGGGCATGAGGTTGATACTAGCCCCTGAGTCACATAGGGCTTCACTAAACTTAGTCTTCCCTATGTAGCATGTGATGTTGAAACAATTCGGGTCTTGTCTTTTTGGAGGTAGCATTACCAAAATGAAAGCACTCACCTGCTCCTTTAACACTGCCACTTCAGCCTTAGGTATACGTCTTTTCTTATTGATGATGTCTTTCATGAACTTTCCATATGAAGGTATTTGCTCAATTGCATCGATAAGTGGAATATTGACAGATAGCTTTTTAAAACCTTCTAAGAATTTCTAGAACTTCCGGTATACTTTGGTTACCTTCAAGTTGTTTGGAAAGGGTACATGTGTTCTCTGTTGAGGCGGGACATATGGTTTTGATCTAGTATCTTCTACCTCATCCGTGTGCTCTTCAGATGTTTTCTCATTTTCCATACTATATGATTCAGTTGCCTCTGTTGTAACAGTCTGAGTTGTTATTGTTGTCGCATCACCTGCATATGTGGTTGTTGGTGCCTTATTCAACAGTGTCTTACCACTGTGTAGTAGGACTTCCTTGATGTGATGATTTTTCAAAAGCACGTTGGTATTAGCTGGGCACCCCTATTGGTTTGGCTTCTTCAATGTACCTACATCTTCTGCTATTTGAGAAATCTATATTTCTATATTGTGTATCCTTGCCCCTTGGTTCTGGAGTTCTCTTTGTGTTTTTCCTATCAGCACTTCATTCTGACTGACCAACTTTCCAAGCATCTCTTCAATATGGTCAATCTTCTTTTGCTCCTGTTGATATTGTGCCTAGACATCGAACTGTTGTGGCTTTTGTTGTTGCGCCTGTGATGGGTCTTATTGAAAATTTCTAAGATCCTTCCATGAAAACTTGGGATCCTTCCTCCAAGCATAATCGTTTCCCTGATATTTCTATTGGTGATGCATGAATTTACACCCTTCCTCTTCTTCTTCTAAAGGTGATCCATCGTTGGCACATAGATTTTTATCTATCAAGTCCAATTTCTCATTTAATGTAGAGATAACCTTGGACTCACCTACACTTTTGACGGTTGCCGAAAGTTCTCTCTCATCTCCCCATGATTGATTTTTAGAAATATTCTTCATTATCTCATGACAGTGGGCAGGTTTGTTGTTGAGGAAGAACCCTACTCTTGCACTATCGAGTGTAGGCCTTTCTCCCTTGTGCAGGTCATCATAGAATATATTTGCATGTCCCAGAAGATCGATTCCATGATGAGGTACTTTCCATAGTATACTCTGGAACCTTTACCATGCTTTATAATATGATTCATTGGCTTGTTGTCTGAAATTGTGAATCTTCTTTACCAAGTCATTAGTCTCATATGGAGGAAAATAATGCTCAAAGAAGGCATCAATCATCTGATCCCACGTTTCAATGCATTCGTCATCAAGGTTATAAAACCATGATTTTGCACTATCTACCAATGAAGGCGGAAAAAACTTCAAATATATCATAGTTGTCGGTACTCTTTCTATCTTGAACATATCACAATTCTCCACAAAGTTGCTAATGTGCAGCATCGGGTCTTCATAACTATGGCCATGGAAAGCTTGGTATTTAATCAAACAGATGAACCCTAGGTCAATCTTGAAGCTTCCCACATTGATGGCTTATCTTTTGATTGGTCCTTTTTTGGCTATTGTAGCGGAGGCTATGATCATCTCCCATATTGTCAATTCTTCTTCTCCCTCCATTTTTGTTGTCTCTAGTTCTTCTGGTGTCGCAGGTCTCTCAGGTGGAGGTGTTGGTGGTGGATTTCAGTTGAATCTATCCATTGATTGTAAAGCTTCTCTCTCTGTGAAGGAGTTCTGCTTGCCCAAACCCTGACAAAGATGGCTCACCGTATTCGTGGAATTGAGTCTGCACCATACACCAATGACTAAATGTGACAAACTAATTGTCAGCGCACAGTAGCAGAAATAGAGGTAATAATAATTTTATAATTCAGCTCTAAATGAAAATAAAAAAATGAGTTGGCCTAGAGTGGCTGACCACAACACTCGTAGTATTAGATGTTGTCATCTCCCCGACAACGGTGCCAAAAAATTTGACATGTGTTTACCGTGCATTATACGAGTGAACATATCGAAGTAATATAGGCCCTTTTGAAGCCCGAGTCAAACACAGGGAAACGTTCTCTAGAGACTACTAATAACTATGGTCTAATCAACTAGGCCAGTGTAAATGAGTGAGTTTGATTGAATAGAACCAAAAACAAAATGGAACATGCTTAACACTTAAATTACTCAATTTTAGTGAATTTCTTAGGATTATGGTTACACCACAGATAACGTTGCATTTCATTCCATACACCAATATCTATTACCCTTATCCCTGGATAAAGAGTCTGTGATCAAAACTACCCACTCCCACAATGTAGTTCACTACCTAATCTAATGTCAATCCTATTTCCATAGAAATTGGTTGATTAGTTAGGTGCTTTATGATTTAACTCTGATTTATCCTCCCGTTTATTCTCCGCCTTTCCCAAGGAGTGTAATAAATGGGTAAATCTATGCTTTGCAACCCTTAACCTCTCTCTCAAAATGATTAATAGTCTAAAAATCCATCTATGTTGATCAAGAATAAACAAAACAATTCATCTTCATAGATTTATATCCAGAAAATAAGAATAAAGATGATATTAATGCATGGAAATCAAGTACAATGCATATTTGGGCTACTCCCGGGTCCTAAGAAATCAAGGGGATTAGCCCTGCATGGTTTTCATTGACAAATACAAGGTAGAAAAAGAGAAAAATGTGGGAAATATTAGAGAAACTAAGTAACCCCTATTGAATAGCTGATCTGTATGATCCCCTACATTGTGCGTGTAATCGGCTATCTTTTGGCTACCGATTTGCCTTTCGGAGGTGCTTGGATCATCTCAGATGAAGCTTCTGGTTCCTTTATCTTCTTCTCTCTCTCTCTCTCTTTAGTGTCATGTAATGGAATGCGACCTCTCTCTCGTGAATGGCCGAACTCCCCTTGGGTCATAGAAGTCACTTACGGTATGAAATAATGTCGATCGTTGGATTTGATTGCCTTCTTTAGATTTTCCAAAGCATGTAGACTTAGTAGTACCAACTTGACAATGGGTAGTACCGAGTTCCTAGGGTAGATGTGACTCCTGCCAATGTCAGTACTATTAACTTAGCTCAACAGCACCAAGTCTTCATGTCACCCAAGCCTTATCTGCCTGAGGTGATCTTGCTAGTACCAAGTTTGCGAACTCGGTAGCACCGACTTTTTGCGATCCATTCGTGTGCTTTCCTTACGTGATATCAGTACTACCGACTTGGATTGTCAGTATTATCAATTCTGTATGAGTCTTTCTGAGCAAATACTGACGTGAAGTCGGTACCACCAACTTATTGTGTCAGTAGTATCGACTCTGTGTAGATCCATTATACATGAAAATACACAAGAATGTGGATAAGTACTCAAGATCAATATTAAGTCATCTTAAACATTAAAAATAATATAGTTTGATGCATCTGAACATCAAAGGCTATTGATAGCATCTCAGACATTATTAATCATATAAATGACAAAACAATACATAAAAACAAGGAAAATATGCATGTGAAAATGACTAAAAACTCATGCATCATCATGGAATGTTAACTATGACATATAATTGTGCACGCCACATGTTTATATCTATGTGCTATGACTGGTTTCAATGTCATGAAGGTTACCCGATGGATTGTTGTAATTCAAAAGTAAATCTGTTGCTTTTTAGTTGTGTTTGTACATTCAATTTACATCCTATTGAACTTGTTGATCCATTCATGAAATGGAAACCCAAATTGACATATGTTGTCCATGTTATTGGTATAGTATCAAATTTGAGAAATTGATCTCATTTGTACATGTTAATTAAATTAGTTTCTTAATGATGATTTGATTAAACTGAATATTGCCTCTGTTAACACTTTCACTTTAGACGGTGAATCCATATTGTATGTATCTTATGTACTTGGGAAGTAGAAGGTGTTTTCTATTAGCAAGTAATAGTGTAGTGATGCCATTACTCTACCAAATTCATAGTGGTGATGCCGTAATATACAATTATCATGGTATACAATTATTGTGGTGATATGATATATCTTATGAATTCTCATACTTTTTATATCATATTAATTGACATGAAGTTGAATTGGATTGATTCCATTGTTTTTCCTTAAAATTGAATTATTGCAAGAATTAATTGTTGAAACTTTTTTCTTTCTTTATATAACTAGAGATGATACAATATGAAGTTTCACTTGCCATCGATTTGGATATATCAACATCCCTCTTTGATTTAAGGAACTTTATACTTTAAATTCAATGTCATTAATGTATATATTGTCGAATCACTATTATATAGACATATCAGTTCTCCACTGATAAACTTTCATTGTTCTTCTTTTTGTAGCCATTCCCAACCCTGTAGGTGGATAAAACTTTGAAGTGGTTGATCCTGAACAATAGATTCCACAAGACAAGATGGACCGTGGAGAGATTGGGATGGATAGGATTCCCTCTTCGGTTTGTTCCCGTTAGTTTAGCTACTTTTATATTTCACAATGTATCCCACCCTTTGTGGCAACGAACTATGTTATGTTACAAATTGTGATAGCTAGAATGTTACTTCTATTAGTGCATTTCTTGTTTTTAATATAATACATACTTCTTTTAGTGTCTCATCCTTTGAAGACGATCCATATAATGTTTGGCACATGGCTATTTTCTATCATTTCCTTACATAAGTGAGTGGCTCTCTTATTGAGTCCCACGCCTTATACATAAGATATTAAGGTAAGGTAGTTAGTAACATGTCTAACTATTTTATTGTGATCTTCTTTAGGTTGTTTATATATCTTATAAGTCCATTATGTGCTCTTCACCTTATGTGAAATGTTTCTATATTATATGTCTACCCTATAAACTATCTATGTTGTTCATGTTAGGATAGGGGTATATAAACTTTGATGAGGTGTCAATGGGGACCTTCAGTAATTTACACCTCATGAGTTAGGACACCATGTTATTTCCCCTAGGATATAGTTGAGGTGCCCAAGTAGCCTTTATGTGGTTATGAAATATTACTATGTAGTAGTAACATGGTGATGAAGTAGTAGGATATAAAGATGTTGAACCTTCTTCCTTGGTTCTTTTATTGATTTTGGATCTATGTTCTTTTTTACATTTTGTAGTTTTGATCACTAATAAATTTATTTCCTTTATAATATTATATGTTGGAAATATCCCATATTTTATAGATGATTTCATGAGCTAAGTCATAATAAATGAAGTATGGAGTAAGTAAAGAAAGTACTAGGGGAGAATCACATAGATAAATAACCCTTTAAACCCAAGATTTTGTATATGGTGACAACAAAGAGAAAGTTAAGTATAATAGAGATTAGTAGGCATGCCCTGTACACCTCTTTAATTGTTGGTTGAGGAAAATACTTTTTATAGGGTGGAGTGTAGTACACAATAAAATATGGATATATTAATTACAAGGAGTCTAGTACACATTAGAATATGGATATATTCATTATAGGGTAGAGTGTAGTACACAATGTAGTACCCTCATACATTACTAATAGCAAATATGATAATTAGTGACTTTAGGTTTTATAATTGGAGGACATATGTTAATATGTTGAAAATGGACCTAATAACCAATAAAAGACTTATTATGTACGTGAACTTTTTAAACATGTAAGATGTGACACATTGTTCACTAATATGCACCTTATGATTTAAACGTGATCAATAAGTATTTGGTTGTAAATATTGAGGGATAAATGATTAGTGTGGCTTAAAACATACTTAAATATATAAAACAATGAGAAGTGGATGTTGCACATAAGCATGAAAAATAATGTGTCATTATTTAAGTGACTATTGCCATTAATGGAGTAATTTAGGAAAATAACACAATTCATGCAATATTTTATTGTTTATACTAAGAAGATTAGTTAATTATGTGTATATCACATGTATAATAGGTGAATGATATCATATTTGGATCTACTATTTTACATTGACAATGAATTTTGTTTTGAGGTATGTTGTGTGCTCTAATTCAACATTGGGCAATTTATACAATTTCTCTCTCTTGAATTATGTTGCATCACTTATTGAATCACATTGAACAAGTTCATCATATTCTTTCTCTTACAAACTTTCCTATGGCACATTGTTTTGCATGTCACATATTTCTCTATTTTCTTGCCTAATCTTAGAACATGTTCTTGAGATTTGTAACCATCTCAATCACATCCATGATCTCATGATGCCTTTACAACTCATAGTTCATGGAGCATAGCATCAGACGCTTGACATCCACGATGTCTTCAGTATGCTTCTTGTAAGCATCTCTATCAACCCTTGGTGCATTTTGAGGTGGTTCCTCTGGTTCTGGCATCTCCAGAACATAGAGCTAGCTCTCCTATGTGAGAAGGATTCTCAACGTCCTAAACCAGTTTTCAGAGTTGTTCTCAGTAAGTTTGTTCTTCTTAAGGACTGATCATAGACAAAAATGATTTTTATTCATTGCCATTTGATTCTATAAATAAATTTGCAATTTTGTCAAAAACTCATTTTTGATTTGATTTGATGAAATTTGTGTGATGATAATTAGGTTTTTCATTCATTATCATTCTCATTATTTTAGTTCAAATTGACAACCCTCAAGTATCAATTCAGAAAACTACAATGAACAATTTTCTAATGAACTAAGATCCATATTTCGTCAAATGATGAGTCTGCTTTACCGATCACCCACAACTTGATTATTTAGGTAGGAAATCATGCCAATTGCATCATATGCAACTCTTGGATAGATGATATGTGCAACTCCTTTCCATGATCATATGCATGCATCTGGGCTTAGGCTCTCTAAGTCACCAGTTAAGCCTGACCTAATAGCTAATATGTTAATACTGCACCCCGCTTTGGTGGAACCTACATTAATACCATCACACTTCTACGTGGTAGATGGTGCACCAAGCTTAGGCATAACCTAAGCTTAATCAAACAAGCTTTTCATGTGTGTTTATATTGGAAGGCATCTTAGACTTAATGTATTTGATTTGGGGGATTTATATATATCATATATATACATATATTGTATCCAATCACCACGTATATAGTACATATCATATACATGCTATATCCTACAACATAAACTTACAATATAAAATAAAATATGATGGTTATGTCCATGTCTACTTGTAATTCCTTGGAGTCACAAGGAATTACTAGCACCTAGGTCAATCATCACATCATATGTATGAGCCTGCTGTTGGTGTATATTTGTGTTTTCCAATCTGGGTATTTTGGCTCAACCCTTGAATCGATCGTCTCATCTCTAGGCCGGTTGGTTGGTCATCATGCACAGTCATCTGGCCTCTAGTACAATTGATGTTTGGACTCCTTCCAAACGATCAGTTGGGTCCACCAGGTAGTCGTCTGTCTCCATTGTTCCATCCTTCATGGCCCTCCAAATAGTCGGCTTGTCTCACGAACTGGTCATTTCATCTGACGATGATCATCTTCTTTGTCATTGCAAGAAAAGAAACTATCCTATTGCTATCAAACTATTACATTGTAAAGATATACCTTCAATTACATTTGACGAGAGTAAAGGTAGGAAAGAATTAAATTTACATTGGGAAGAGGGAGGTAGAGGTTCAGTACACATACTGAGATAAATGTGAATAAAACCAAACCATCCAACCACACACAAATATTCAGTATTGGCCATAACCATGCTACTCATCCACCATTAAAACTACTTTTAGGGCAACGCGTGTAAATTTCATATATATATATATATATATATATATATATATATATATATATATATATATATATATATATATATATATATATATATATATAGAGAGAGAGAGAGAGAGAGAGAGAGAGAGGTTAGGAAGTGTGTATCGGATAGTACATGTAACTTATGTGTACTTGTCATTAAAATGGAACATGTGGAGTACGCTCACAAAATCCAACCATATGGATTGATTCAATACTATATAGATTAGATGTGTTTAAAAAATCATCACCATATCTCATATGGATCATGAGATAGCAATATATCATCTGACAGTTTTTGTAATTTTTTCAACTTACCGTTGATTACTAAATACACATATTTTTTCATAGGATGATGTATGGATGTCGAGTTGCAGTGAATTTTTATACACATCTTATCTAAGGTGTATGAATCAATTCCATAAGGTTAGATTGTTGAATAAAAATTTTCAATCATCATAAATGAATATGGGTACATGTAGCTACATGTACTTGGGTGCACAATTCTTTTAGCCATATATATATATATATATATATATTAGTTTGTGATTATGTGGTCTTTGATCGGATACACATATGAGATAGTTTAAATCTTAAAATCATATGAAATAAATAAATAATTAAACCAAAAATATGATCATATTGATTATCCTAAAACATAGTAAATTGACATGGCTCTGATACCACTGTTGGGAAATAGGGGCACATGTATAATAGTGGAAACAAAATTTTTATCTATCTATATTTCCTATAACACCAACATCGCATCAACTACTATGAAATAGGAAGGGTGGTTTAACAAGTTAAACCTGGTCCTGGAGCAAGTCCAGTGAAAACAACTCATTAGAATTGCAACAGTATTCTTGTTGCTTCTTGGACGGTGATTGTGTAGCTCCTAGTCTTCACCATAGACAACAATCACAATAGCTTCTGCAGTGACTCCTGTGGTCTTGATATGGACTACAGGCTGACGTTTCTCTCCTAGCAGCAGCCAAAGGACTCATGCCTCTAGAGTAGTCCACAAGGACAACCTAGAACTCTTGTCATTCAACTAGAATAGATAGGAAGGAGTTTTCCCTCATGTTAGCACACTAGTCACCAACTTTCTCTCTCACAACAATGATTCTCAATTGTTCTCTCCCATTGCTATCCCTCCCTAGTCGAGTAGGACTTTCTTGGGCTCTCTCTGCTATCACAACCAGAGATGACAACACTTGTCAGAGCAACTATTTCTCAGTTTTGTTATTGTGCTCTAGGAAGCCCCCTATACCCTCTATTTATAGGCGGGATTAGGGTTAGGGTTCTCAGTCTGTTTGAGATCTGTGTGGGAGTACAAGAGACCGAAAGATCTTGAATTTCACAACCTTCGATACATGAAATGGTCATTTGGTGACCCAGACAGACGTCTGGTTACACGAGATGATGGTCTCACTCTGCAAGACGGTCGTTTTGTAGTTTCCCAATCACATATAAGTTTGGAAAATCGATTTCCATTAATGTTAGACATTAATTTCTCACACCACAAGTATTGTGCAATCGAAATGAGTTTGGGAAACTTCCAAAATGTTTGTTCGTCCCCAATTGAGCCATCTCGCATAGGCGAGATGCCCATTTTTCTCACCAGAAGACCGTCTGGTGAGTCAAGCCGAGCCGAGGCAGTCTATTCACACATCAAATTGGGAAAAACTTAGCCAAATCAACTTCTGATTAGCCTAACAATCCAAACGGCCATCTCAAAACTTGAGACGCTCATTTGGCTACCCAAGCGGCCGTCTCACCCTATGAGATGATTGTTTGGCAGTGCAATCATCCAATTTGTTGTGTGAATTGAGTACCTAAACACTTTAGCAATCAAACCAATCATCATTCAAGATAAAACTCCTCTTCTAGATGAGTTCTTATGTGTGTGACCCTATAGGTCCCATATCATGTTGGCAGTGAATGTCCATAACTAACTTATGACATCACAACAAAAGAGTGGTGCCTAGTCGCACATCAATGCGACCCAAGTGAATGGAAAGTTGGAGAACAACTTCAACCTACAATCTTTGTAAGTGTTACAGTGATTGTATAATTCCTTTGTCATAGATATCTAGGATGAACTCGAGGCATGGAATCGTTATTCTCTCAACGTTCAATCCATGTTCCTTGAACTAAGAGCAGACTGTGTGATATAATGTGACCTGAATATCATATGCATGAACATGCATTTCTCAGTCTCTCTTATCAAGTGTTTAGGATATCATACTCCAATAGGAGGGACAAATCCCATATATATCACTCACAGTCTATCCCCATGTGTCAAAGTCACCCAATCATCACCGTTATAACAACCCAAATTTCAGGACTACGTTTGATGACGTCAAAGCATACCCAACGACATGTGATGAGTGTAGTAATTTCTAATCTAAGAATCACAATCACCACATTCACTATGGGGATGACTATGACCACCAATGATGGTTTTCACGTGTCACTCTCAAGGTGGGTCTGATAAACTGTTCTCTAACATTTATATGTGTGCTTGGTTATATATTTCCATATCATGACTAATGAGATTTTGTCATCAACCAACCCACATTCTAGTCTTAAGTGTTACTGGTGTCTATATACCTTCCACAGTAACAACCGACTAGGGACATAATAAGAATGTACACACTCTTAACATTTGTATGATCTCATACTCCAAATCACGTACTTGAAGACATACATCATTGAGTATTGTCATTCTTTAGACATTCATAATGTTTCCTCATTATCTTATAACTGAGTAAAACTTAATGAATTGGAAGCTTGCTTTTATGAATATTAATGAAATTCTTTATGGTTATGACATGTCAATTGTCACATGATTGGCTCTCTGGCACACTTTACCAACACAAAGTTCTTAGAAGCCTTCAAAGATTCAAAATGTTTCTTATAAAAAAAAATCATGGAAGAATTCAAGCCTTGCATGGACATTACATATATGTAAGGTGATAATGGCATCACCTTTTCTAGTCCCAATAAAAGATTTAAAAGGCCTATAAGGAACACCATCGATCAACACTGAATGGAAGTAGAACCAAAATAAGTATTTATCCACATAAGGTAACTGTCATGGAATCCCATTTTCTTCTTCACAAAAAATAGAAACTTTTCTATCAATATTATCCCATGTTTCATTCAAAATAGACTTTAAACACCTCTATGGACCATCATGAGTTTTAATAAAATAATTCTCTATATAAATAGCAAGTATATTGGCATCCCCCATTACCTAGTCTTAATAAATGGCCCCTGGTTCAAGTCACTAATACCAGAAAGAATTCCTTGCAATCTATACATCAAGATCTTTGGTATGATCTTACATACTATCTTTTTGAGAGATATAAGATTATACTCTTTTAGTGACTAGGCTTCATTGCATTTAGGAATCAGATTTATAAAAATCTTGTTACACTTTGTAAGAAAGCTATAGTTATTAGGGATATTCAACACGCTTTTTACAACATTCTCACCAAGAATTCTCTAGTAACATTTAAAAAAAAGCATTATATCCATATAGCCCATAGTCTTATTATTTTTCAGAAGCTTATCCATGTTCGCAATATGCTCTTTTGTCACCCAGTTCCTTAGGAATTATTCTTGAGTAATAGACCTACATGGAAGCAACCAATCATCATTCATCTACTCAAATAAGAATTAGTAGATGGAAGAGATTTTTATTCAAAGAAACATTATACTCAATGTTGGTTTGTTGACATGAAACATAAACATCGTCAATATTTAAGGAGTCAATGCCATTTTTCTAGCCTTCAAGTATTAAGAGTAGCATAGAAGAACCTTATATTATGATATCCTTCCCTAAGACATTGAATTCTTTTGATCTCCTTTTCTAAGACATTGAATTCTGGGACTGTCTCTTATGATACTTTTTGTTCCTCTTTTGTAGAAATAAATCCCTTCTTTCCGACATTTATTGATTCATCCATAACATCCTCATGTAAAGGATCTAGATAATCTTTCTCATGTAATGCAATAGCTTCCTTTTACAAGTTTATAGCATTAGATAGAAAAATTCCCATAGAATTTTGTTCCATTGAATTATGACACATCTTCGAGAAATAAGTTTGGAGTAAAAATGATACATAGGAGGGAATGTAGATATCAAGAGCTCCAACTATTTCTAACCACATCTAGAATATCATATCATTTAAAAATCCATGAGTCAATGAATCTGAATAGATTACTCCTTCTATTCATAGTCAATCGGATGATTTTTATTGGTCAATGATCATTGTGAATTGAAGAGATCACTTGAGATCAAACTTTATCAGATTAACAGAGGAAAGCCAAATCATAGAAGATTTGATCAATCTTTTCTTAGGTAAGAGTCCTTTTCTTCTACATGTTGTACCAAGTTTAATGAGGACCTTGAATAGGAATCTCCAGATATCCTCAAGGTGGGATAAGTCTCATCTACCCGATCCTAAGATCTTGATCTGTGACTTAGTAATCCGCAAACGCTTCATACAAAGATGAATTCTCTAGATTTCAATAACTTCATTACAATCATCCATCAAAATCATTGTGGGAGGATATTTACCTATCCTTTCACAAGTTTTCCTAACAAATAAATTCCTTTGATGCACCAAGGATTCACCATAGATGAATAGAAGATAAATCAATCCACAAACCCTTCAAGTATTAATAATTCCCTACGCCCTTCCCCTGCTAGGTATAAGGACATTGCCAAATATGGTATCAAGTGGAACATTAGGATGTTGCTAAAGATTCTGACTCTAAAGATTTTGGGTGAAGCAACTACTGAAATGAACAAAATTTTATGTCAACAGTTCCCAAACTCTATGTAGGAATATTATAGATAGGAAAAGATATTATTATATGTCATCAATTTTCAACACAATTACCAATATTTTTCATATATCCTTCCCCTCCTAGGTATGAGGAGATTTCCAAGGTTGGTATCAAGTGAAATATTTGGATGTTGCTAAAAATTCTAGCTCCCAGAGATTTGAGGTGAAGCAATAACTAAAATGACCAAAGTGTTATTAGCAAAACCCTCGATCTATGTAGGAATATTACATATAGGAAAGGATACGATTATCCTTGAGACAAAATAAACAATCCATCATTTTTACACTAAGGCTTCCTTGTTCTAAAATTTAACTAGTTATATAAAATCATTCTAGAGTAAAATAAGACAAATTAGAATTCATAGATCGACATTTTATTAGTAATCCCCTCAATTTCATCCCATGGGACATGGTTGAATGTAATAAATAGCATTTGTATTGTTCCAATCAATTACTAAGATGAAATTTAGTTTGATACAACTTCGTTTCTTGCAAATTTCATTTTTCCTATTTGATGCACCCTATTTGAATGAAATTCTTTTCTAACCATATACTGTTGAAAATGAAAATTGATGTTAGTTTAATGTTTGAATGAAATGTGTTGGGTCCAACATACATTTTTAGCATTATGTCGGATCAGATGTTTTCCAGTTGTGGAATGGTCATCAAATAATACATATCAATAAATGTATCAAAATAATTTACTCACTTAATATAATATATCTCATTCATAAATTAAGAAGGAATAAAAGTTATTCTTTATCCAGGTCTGAAGTCCAACGTTATCACACTACCACTGATTGTATAATCGTGTTGGTTTTTAAAATTTATGTGCCCAACTGTGAGTGCCTCTTTCCTTTTGGGACAACTCTTGGGCATCAGGTTTCCCTCTCTTTTGAAAAAGATGTATTCTATTTTAGCAACTTTAGGTTTTCCATCTATCACGGCCATCCATCACACTCAGACACAACCAACCACTCTACTTACTATCAAGTCTCCGAACTCGCATCCTTAAAACCCTTCCTCGCATGCTTCTCGACATTTACCTTTTATCACCTACTCCACTCTACTTTGATATATCTTTCATTGTTAATATCATATAAATTGAGTCAAATTTTTTTATGGTAATTCCATTCACGCCATAGTTGGGGATTGAACTTGAGACCTCTTGGAAACAAATCAAAGATCTAACAATTTGGGTGTCCCATCTTGGACCAAATTAAGTTAATTTGATTCCATTGTTGTGATCTATATTTTGATACAAAGCAAGAATGGATCTGAGGAACTTTAACTTTCTTCATATAAATATAAACCATACTATATGAAGTTTCTTTTGACATCCATTTAGATATATAGGCATCTCTCTTTGATCTAGATACATGTACACTTAAAATTTTATGTCCTTAATTCTTATATTTTCCCAATTCTATTATTCACAGATAGAGTCTTTTTGTTGGTAAACTTCTAGTGTTTTTCATTTTATGGGCTCATTCCCAACCCCTTATATGACAAGGACACTAGAGTGGATGAGCCTGACCTGTATATTGCAAATTGTAGATGGATTGAGATGTTTATGTTTCCCTCTATGTTTTTTTCTCATTAGTCTAGTAGCTTATAGTTTTCTCTATGTATCCACCCTTTGTGGTGAAGAACTATATTAGTTATGATTATTGTTATAGTTAGGTTGTTACTTCTTCTAGTACATTTCCAGTTTTTGATACAATTCATACTTGGATTTTAGTGTATCAACCCTTTTGAAAAATTCATATGATGTTTGGCATGTGTTTGTTTGCGTTTCATCCCTGTGAGTAAGCAGGTGGCTCCCCTATCAAGTTCAATTCCTTACATGAATTTACTGACTGTTCAATTTATTCTTCATTGTGACAAATATAGGTAACCACATTTCTTTATTGAGCCCCTCAGAGAAAAAGGTCAATTACATATATCTCTCAGGTAGCTTTTGAAATTGATAACTCAAATCATATGACACCGTACATTTCTTTTAACTTTTAGTTAGAAAAAGCTTACTTTTCATTGGGTTTAACTTTAAGCTTGACATATCTTTAAAATAGCTTCACATACTCTTCATAGCACTAGAAATCTTATCACCACTTCTTGTAAGTACCAACATGTCATTATCATTTATGACGTTTGAGACCCCATAATTCTTAGAATCCTGTAAAGGTTCAAATGTTTCTTCTCAACAATAGACTTTATGAAGAACTCAAGTGTTGTATGAAGATTACAAATAGGTATGGAGATATTGAATCACCTTATCTATCCCATTTAATTATTTGAAATATCTATAACCAACACCATTGATCAACCTTGACATGAAGTAGACTCAAAAGAAGTCTATAGTTTTCAAGGAACCCCATTTTCTGTATCATAAAAATTATAAATTTCCTATCAATAGTATCCTAGATTTACTAAATTAGCCTTTAAGCACATCTATGGACTCCTATAAGCTCTAGGAAAAGAACTCAATATTTCATTAGCAAGTAAAATTGCATCACCCATTCTCCTCTCTTTAATAAATGCCCCCAGATTTAAGCCACTAATACGAAGAATAATTCCTTGCAATCTATCATACAAGATCTTTGTTATGATCTTATAGACTATGTTCTAAAAAGAAATAATCCTCCATACTTATAGTGACCGAGCTTCGTTGCAGTTAGGAATCAGAAGTATATAAGTCTTGTTACACTTTGTATGTAATTTAGAGTTATCAAAGAAATTCTATACAGTCTTAACCATATTCTTACCAATAATTCTCTAATAACATTAAATAAAAGCATTATATCCATCTAGCCTATAGGCTCATCATTTTTCAAAGCTTAGCAATGTTCAAGATCTACTCTTTAGTCGCCTAGTTCATTAAGAAATCTTCTTGGGAAATAGACCTACATGGAAACACCTAATCATTGTTTCATCTTATCAAATAAGAACCGACAGAATTGAAGAGTTTTTCATGAAAGAAACAATCTTCTCATTAATAGTTTTCTGATACGAAACATGGAATGTCAATATTAGGGTGTCAATGATATTTTCGAGTAGAAATGTTTTAAGATTGGCATAGGGAAGAACCTTTTATTTTGATCTCCTTCCTTAAGACATCAAATTATTAAGTATTGCATACAAAATAATTACCTCCATTCAATAGAAATAAATGCCTTCTTTCTAACATATCTTAATTTATTCATACCAACCACATTGAAGGGATCCCTATCATCTTTCTCCAAAAAGAAATAGCTTATGTTACCAATTTTACAAAAATAAAATTAGGAATCTCTAGAAGACAATGAATAGGTAGGAGTCCCCTTCTTCTACTTGTTGTCTATAGACCTTGATTATGAATTTATAGAAGACCAATGATTTCATGAGCTTCATTGAAGCGATCCATTGACATATTTATGGGAGGTGATTTCCCGATTCTTTCACAAGTCAGCCAATAATAGAGAAGTACCCCCAAGATGCACCAAGGTTCACCCCACAAGATTAAATATCAGATAGATCAATCCACAAAACCATTCAAGTATCGGTCTTATCCTACATCCCTCCTAGGTATGAGGTGATTTCCAAGGTTGGTATCAAGTGGAATATTTATGATGCTAAAGGTTATGGCCCTAAAGATTCTGAGTGAAGCAACTGTTTAAATGAAAACAAAATGTTCTGTCAACGATTCCCTGGCTCTGTGTTGGAATATTATAAACATGAAAGGATACTATTATCCTTTAGAAAAATATAATTAATCTATCATTTATGGACAAAAGGCTTCCTTTTCTTATCAATTTAACTAGTTATATAATATCAATGGAGTAAAATATGATACATTGGAACTCATTGCTCGGTCTTGTATAAGTAGTCCCCTCAATTTCATCCCATGGGAGATGGTTGAGGGGAACAAATAGAAAGCATGTTGATCCAATAACATACTAAGATATATATTGAGTTATTATCTTTTTTATAACAATTTAAAATTTATTTTTTAACTTATTTTCTTGCCAAATTTCTATTTTCCCATTTGATGTGACCCATTCAAACTAGATCCTTTTCCAACCATAATAAATATATTGTTATTACCTAGTTTGGTTGTTTAAATGGTATGAAAGGCTATCAATCTGACCAAAATCGACGGTAAAAGCTCAACTATGGTATAGCATTTGTAAGGTGGTGAGTCAAGGTAGCTCAGAAGCTAATACATGAAACAAAATGATGCTATCCTTTATTTTCTACTTTTTTTGAAAATGAAAATTGATGTTAGTTTATTGTGTGTGTGAATCATGTTGGGTCCAATATACAAAACAATATTGATTAAGATATCAATACATTTTACTTATATAATCTCTTTTGTGAATTAAGAAGGCACGAAAGTCATGCAAAATCCAAGTTCGGAATCCAATGTTATCCACTACCACTGGTGTTTGAAATTCAGAAATGATTCTGTCACACACGGCTGGGGTCAAGCACAGCTTACACACCGGGAGATAGTGGTTTGTTGGGGGAGAGACTGATTTGGGGGTGATGACGTGGGGGGTTTTAATTGGATGGGTTGGTAGATGTTGTGTAATATGCAAATAAATTTGTTTTTATTATAACTTTTGAACCGTGATGCATTCCAACAAGACTAATATTGATATATTTTTAACAAAAAAAATTAAAAAATGATATGAATAAATTATTTTGGATGCCAATGAACCATTTTGGGCATCATTTTACCATCTTTGGGTGTCAATAACCATTTATGGGCGTCATTATAATTCTAGGTGTCAATGAACCATTTTGGGCATCATTAAGTTGTTCTTAGGTGTAAAACACACCTATTTGGGTGTCTCTATGTTGTTTTGGTTGTCAGTCCCTTATTTGGGCGTCATTTTCAACTTCTTGGTGTCAATGAACCATTTTGGGCGTCACTTACCTTGTTTGGGCGTCATTTGTATACTTTTGGGTGTCAATGAACTATTTTGGGCATCAATTAACCATTTTGGGGTGTCAATAACCATTTATGGGCACCATAACATCAAAAAATTCCTTATTTGGGCATCATTTTAAATTTCTAGGTGTCAATGAACTATTTTGGGTGTAAATTACCTTATTTGGGCACCATCTTTATACTTTTGGGTGTCAATGCATCATTTTGGATGTCAATTAACCATTTTTAAGTGTCAATAGCCATTTATGGGCGCCATAGCATCCAAAAATGGCTAAATAGCGCCAAAAATGATTAAATATTTGTTTTGGTTGTCAATACCTTATTTGGGTGTCATATTTATACTTCTGGGTGTCAATACACCATTTTGGGCGTCAATTAACCATTTTGGGGTGTCAAATAGACCTATTTGGGTGTCATTATGTTGTTTTGGTTGTCAATATCTTATTTGGGCTTTATAATTTTGGGTGTCAATGACGTCATAACATCCAAAAATGGCATCTTTGGGTGTCAATTAACCTATATATATTGTTTTTGTATTTTTTTCTCAAAAATATGTCAAAATTAGTCTTGTTCGATTGCATTTTTCATAACAAATCCAATGGTTTTTTTTTCATTAAAAAATTCATTAGGGTTCAAAAGTTATAAGTGAAATAAATTTATTTGCCTGTTTTATAATCCAAAAAAACTAGCCAATCGCAATGTGCCACGTGGAGGCATTTTTGTAATTTGTTTGGGGCTGGTTTCAGCCGCGCGTAACCGCCTGAGCTTGACAAAAGCTTAAGCCCATGTTTGGAAATAGAGCGGGATGGAATTTAGGCTTGTCTTATTAGGACACGTCTGCGCCACATCAGCAAATCCAGTCCCGATCCAGTCTGGTTCTGCACTTGCGCGTTTGGTTGGAAATTGTGAAACGGCCCCATTTTGAGATTCTGTAATCCCAAAAGTTGGACTATCTCAGTCCTTCCAGCAGCAGGATTAGGAATCCTAGTACGGATTTTTCTCTGTCTTTTGTGTATTTTGTTTTATATAGCAAACTGAAAAACACAAGGTATGAGGCTGACCAGATTGGTTTTCCAAACACGGCCAAGTGGGGAACCCCAATCCCAATGATCCTCATGATTGGACTCATCTGAGTGCAGATTACATAATCCCAATAATCCCAGTCCATTGCCAAACAGGCCCTAAGCCCCTGTTTGGGAATGGACTGGACCGGGATTAGGGAATGTCGTGTAGCGCCACAGTGGCCCAATCTGGTCCGGCTTGGGCGAGAAATGCGTTTGGAAACCAATCCATTTTGATCCCCGTTTTGGGATAACAGAATCCCATTATCTGGTTTAAGTCAGTCCCCATTGAGGCAGGATTGGAAATCCCAGTTCGGTTTGCCCCGACAACCCTCCCTGATCCCTCGCAACCCCGCTACCCTCCCTCTCCCTCTCACCCTAACCTTCTCCTCTCGACGGTCTCCCTCCTCGTGACACTTCGCTACAGTCGCGCATCTTCACAACTGTTTGTCCGTGAGAAGTAAAAGCGAAGGCTGCTTGAGGTCGCATATGGAGTCCAGCGGTCGTCAGGTGAAGCGTCCGCGTGGAGCATCAATGCTGCCTCCTGCTACCGTCGGTCTACCTGGGTGGCTAGCTCCCTCAAAAGCAAGGTACTGATCCAACCCTATTCTAGGGCTGTATCTTGTGTCATTTTGTACTTTTATCACATTCAAATGCACTAGAATTACATGTTATTCTCCCCAATATGATTATCATTGCAAATATTCTTATGGATGGTCTTTGCACTGTTTTTCAGGTACTTGGACCATGCTTAGATGGAAGAGAGAGAAGGAGGGACCCAGAGAAGGCCCAAAGTCTCCCTCAACCTACCTCCAGTGGCCAAGAATCATCCTCGAGAAAAGACATCTGAAAATGAAAAAGTTAGAAGAGAAATCAAGAAGTCGAACCTCACCACGGCCGTGGCCACAATGCCACGGTCGTGGCTTTTTTTGTGCCAAACCAACAGGTTGCAACAGGGAAATCCATAGATCTCCCACGACCGTGGCCTCCCAGCCACGACCGTGGCCACTGAAGACAACACGGCCGTGGCACCCTGCCACGGTCGTGGGAATTAATTTGCAAGAAGTCAGGTTGCAATAGGGAATTGGCCTCACTGACCACGACCGTGGCCAAGTCGCCACGACCGTGGCCGATGCTGATCAAGACACCTGTGGCCCCTCCCCACGGTCAGCTCCAACCCCTCCAAAATGGTTGTGTTACCCAACACGACCGTGGTGCGTGCTACCCACCACGACCGTGGCACTCCACAACGGCCGTGGCCACCACCATCTCACCACTTCCTTCACCCACGACCATGTTCACCACCCCACGGTCATCCCCCACTACCCTCACCACGGCTGTGGTACACCCACCACGACCGTGGTGATCACCTACCCTATACAACTTTCCACTATTTTTCCTATTTTGCCCTCACTTAGCCCTAGCTCCTATATAAGCACTAGTTGCTTCTAGGGCTCGGGAGAGAGCACCCCCTGGATGCAACCTAGCTGCTCCCTTGCCTCCATCACTCCCATCCACCTACTTCCTTGCATTTAATCCCATTTCCACCCACTTTCCACTCATTTCCACCATAGAAACCTAGTTTCTCTAGGTTTCTATCCATCCATTCCACCATTTCCATGCCCTTGAGCACCTTTGGAGGAGGAGGTTCCTGGCTAGCAGCAAGGAGGTGAAGGTGGTCGAGCTACATCAAGCATCCTTGGCATTTCTTATTCTCTTTCCCTTCTTCTTTCCTCCTAGTTTGATCATGTATAGCTAAGCCCCCTTGTGGTGGGCTGTTTGGGATTAAAATGTTACTTTGATACCATGTTGGGGGATAAATTCTTGTAATGAACTTAATTCATATTTATGATGATTACTTCTTGCTTCCATCTCTTTTCCTATCTTATTGCATGTGGTTTGTGCTTCTTGTATGAATTGCTTGTTTTGAGGTTTTTGATGACACTTCATTCCTAGGAGGAATTAGGGTGTATGTGGCAATCTTAGGAATGGATCCTAGGTCCAATTAGTGGATCCCTAGCTAGCCCCCTTTGTTCCTACATACACATCCCTCCTCCTACAAATGAGTGTGAGATTTAAGTGGCTAGTGTAAGTGAGAGTGATGCAATTGCCTAGGGCCTTCTAAAGGCTAGAGTGGCTAGTGGCATGAGGTTAAACCCCTTCATCTCCACTCCTATCTCTACCCTCAACCCTCAATTGTCCACTATCACTTACCCTAGAAACCTAGATTTGGCCAATCTCACTAGAACTACACCTAACCCTAGTCTTCTACTAGTAGTATAGGGTATGTTCTAATGGCATTGCCCTTGTTGTTTGGTTTGGTAATCTAGATATGAATTGAGCACCATGCTTGTTTTATGAACTCCCCCAACTAAAATCAAAGTGAAATTCCCCAAACAGCCCACCCACCTTAATCACATTGCTTAAAACCCTAATCGCTTAGTTTGCTTGTTAATGTTAGCTTAGTTCAATTGCTTTAGTCTAACTTAGTCAATTGCTTAGGTTTACTCTTCAGTGTTAACTTAGGCTCTTTCTCTTGCTAGTGGTTAGTTTAGTTCTTATTTGCTTCTTGTCTTGCTAGAGTAGTGTAGCCCTTCTTGCTCCTGCTTAGTTAGTTTGATAACTTAGTTTACTAATTTGCTTGCTCTTCCATAATTTAGTTTCCATCTCGCATTTCTTACTCACTCTCTTAGTTTAATCAACCAACAATCAACCTTAAAACCCTAAAAACCTTACTCTCCGCACTAGGAACGTAGCTCATGCCATCTAACTCTAGTGCCCCCTCTATCTCTGCGGATCGACCCCGAACTTGCCGCCTCACATATACTACGACACGACCCCGTGAGCTTGCGGGTGTAGTGTCTTAGTAGACGTAGGTAGTTAGTGTGGGACCATAAAAATATCGAAAGTAAAGATCCCATCTCTCACGTGCCTCCCGACCTCGTGGATTGCACTTATTGCAAGCCTCTAGCGGGAGCACACCAAGCTTTCTAGCACCATTGTCGGGGATAGAGGCACTCGGCCTAGTTAGATAGTATAGCTTAGCCTTTCCTTTTGCCCTCACAATTGCTATTATTTATTCTTTGTATTACTCTTGTATATTGATTCGCTAACTTGGCTCCTTGTTGTTTGTTTGTGACTTGCGCAGGTGACAGCTGTGCATGCGTAGCACACGTTCGACTTGCACTGACTTGGTGGTTTACGACCCTGAGATTGGAAGAAGAAGGCGTCAAGCTCGCCGCAACCTACACCGAGAGGCCGAGATGGCACAAAACGACCCACCACCGTAGGTTCCACCTCCACCGCCACATCGCCCGCTTCACAAATACTTCACGCCGGGGAACTACAACTCCCCCATTGCCACTCTAGTTGACCAGATGCCAGGTCAACAGTTCTCCATCCCGCCGGCACTCTTGGGGCTTCTTCCTACATACTTCGGCATGGAGAACAAGAACCCCTACCACCACATAGACGCGTTCCTTGAAACATGCTCTACATTCCGCACTCCGACCACCACCGACGACTCAATCAGGAGGACACTCTTTCCTTTCTCCCTCAAAGAGAAAGCCAAGGAGTGGTACGTCTTGAGGCCAGAGTTGGTCACTTGGAATGAGGTGAAGAACGAGTTTCTCAAGAAGTTCTTCCCCATTGCCAAGTTATCCTACATGAGAAGATGCATCACATCATTTGCCCAAAAAGACAACGAACCCTTCCACGAGGCGTGGGAGAGGTTCCAGAAGTTGCTTCGTGACTGCCCTCATCATGAGGTTCCTCTTTGGCAGCTAGTTCAGGCCTTTTACGCCGGGCTTGAGGAGCACAACCAAAACAACATAGATTCTTCTTGCGGGGGCACGTTCATGGCAAAGCCGCCTGAGGAATCATGGCCGTTGTTTGAGTATCTCGCCGAGAATTCACGCCACCGAGCTTCCACTAAAGGTGGACATTGCGGCCGGAACTACACCCCTCCCCTTTCCTCCGTGGCTCCCGCACGTAATGCCACCGACCCTGATATGATGAAAATGATGGCCGATATGATGCAAATGATGAAGAATCAAGTGGGTGGCTCTTCTAGCCAACCCGCAATGGTTGTGGATACTGTAGACGAGGAAGTTAACGCTTTACATTCCTTTGGTGGCCGCAACAACTAGGGCCCGATGTCCAGTTCCTACACTCCCGAGTGGAGGAACCACCCCAACTTCTCCTGGAAACAACAGAATGAGGAAGGGCAAGGGCAGGGGCAGCAAAAGCCATGCTACAGCTCCAAGTTTGAGGATGAGGTACTAGGAAGGCTAAGGAGCCTAGATGAAGTAAAAAAAGATGTCAATGCACATGGGCAGTCTATAAACCGTCTTGAGCAGAGGTTGGATCAAATTTCTCTCTCTTTGGCTAGAAGGGAAGAAGGTAGACTTCCATCTCAACCACTACCAAATCCGAACAATGATGGGGTTTTTCTAGGGAACACTTCGAGTGCTTATGTTCCACCATCTTACCAAGCCCCACCAAACCCCTATGCTCCTCCACCTCCTCAAGCGCCGCTCAATTATCAATATGCTCCACCTCCACCTCACACTTACCAACAACCACCTCCACAATATCATCCCCCACCACAACAACAACCGCAACCCCAATTCATCCTTCAAAATCCCAACTCCCCTCACCAAAGGCCTCCACCACCCCAACAGCCACAACCACATCCACAAGCTCCCTCTTCTACCACCCATGAGCATGTGAAGGTTGTGACTACGTTGAGAAGTGGCAGGACCTTGGAGAGGCCCCATGGTACAGTTGTTGGCAGAGATCACATTGAGGCAGAGCAGGTTGATACTAAGATGCAGATTGATGATACTGTGATAAGAGGCAGTTTTAATACCGTGACGCTGAGCAGTGATACTATGATACCGAGCCGTGATACCGTGACTCCAGTGATACCAGTGGATGGTACTGTTGATTTGGACCGATTGGGTTCCCAACTCCCTCCATATCCTGATGCACTCGAGGAGCCTTCTATTGCAAAGAAAAAGAAGAAGCATGCAGATTATATTTTGGAGATCTTCAAGCAAGTGAAAATCAATGTACCTCTTATAGATGCAGTCAAGAAAATCTCGTCCTATGCAAAATTCCTTAAAGAATTGTGCACCTTCAAAAGAAAGACAATAGGGAGGATGCCTAATAAGATCAAGCTCACTGAGCAAGTGAGCTCCATTCTCTAACACACCATCCCCCAGAAAAGAAAAGACCCCGGTGCTCCCATCATCTCATGCTACATCGGGGCATATCGCATAGACCAGGCTCTTCTTGACTTGGGGTCTAGCGTAAACTTGATGTCGTATGATCTGTTTGTTGATCTCCAAATGGGGGAATTGAGGCCAGCCCACTGCACTCTACAGTTGGCTGACCGATCTGTGAAGATGCCTAGAGGGTGTGTGGATGATGTGCTGGTCCGTCTTGATGAGGTTACTTCAGCCTTCTTCCCAGCTGATTTTATCATTCTTGATATGGAAAAAGAGGCTAGAATGGTACCAATCATCTTGGGGAGACCTTTCTTAGCCACAGCTGATGTCGTGATCCATGTGAGGATAGGGACCATGTATGTTACATTCATGCACATGAAGATCAGGTTGAACATCTTCAAGTCTTCTACTACAGCCGAAGTGATAGGGGGCACCGAGGAAGATTGTTATTTGGTGGAATGCCTAGATGAGATTGTTGAACAGTTCCTACATGCATGGATTGAGACTGCCACCCAAGGTAGAGGTCTTGAACCAATTGTTGAGTTCCCTGACGATGATGACGAAGATGAGGAAGAGTGTGAGATAGTCTTAGTGGCTGCAAGTCAGGACCTCCCTTCTATTTCTGCACCTTTGAAGAACTCCCTTAAAGCACCCCCCATTCTTGAGTTGAAGAAACTTCCTGAAGGATTGAAGTACGCTTTCCTTGGCTCAAATGACACCCTCCCGGTGATCATTTCCTCCATTATCTCTCATGAGCAAGAAGATGCCTTGATGGAAGTCTTGAGAAAGAACATCCAAGCCATTGGATGGTCTATTGCTGACTTGAGGGGGATTGACCCCTCCATTTGTGTGCATCGGATATACTTAGAAGAAGATGTGAGGCCGACCCGTCAAATGCAAAGAAGGCTAAATCCAAAGTTGAAGGACGTTGTAACTCAAGAGGTTGTTAAGTTGCTTGATGTAGGGATCATCTATCCCATTTCTAACAGTACGTGGGTGAGTCCCATCCAAGTTGTGCCCAAGAAGGGTGGGATTACGGTTCTAGAAAATGCCGATGGTGAGCTTATGCCGGTGAGAGAGCAATCGAAGTGGAGAATGTGCGTAGATTACCGGAAGCTCAATGAAAAGACAAAGAAGGACCACTACCCACATCCGTTTCTTGATCAGATCTTAGAGAGATTGGTTGGGCAGAGCTTCTACTATTTTCTTGACGGATACTCAGGATATTTTCAGATTTCTGTGCATCCGGCGGATCAGGAAAAGACGACATTCACTTGTCCAAGTGGTATATTTGCCTACTGGAGAATGCCATTTGGATTGTGCAATGTCCCTTCCACTTTCCAGAGATGTGTAACCTCGATCTTTGCTGACTTACTTGATTCGTCAGTTGAGGTTTTCATGGATGATTTTTCAGTTTTTGGGAAAACCTTTGATGAGTGCTTGCTACATCTAGTTGCGGTTCTGGAAAGATGTGCGAAAGTTCGCTTAGTTATATCTTGGGAAAAGAGCCATTTCATGGTACCTGAGGGTATAGTTCTGGGACACCAAGTTTCGAAAGATGGGATTGAAGTGGACAAGGCCAAGGTGGGCCTTATTTCTACACTCGACTTTCCTTCGACCGTAAGACATGTTCGATCTTTCTTGGGACATGCAGGTTTTTACCAGTGCTTTATCAAGGACTTTAGCAAAATCTCAAGACCACTCTGTCGATTACTTGAGAAAGATGTTGAATTTCAGTTTGATGACAAATGTGTTGAAGCCTTCAATCATCAAAAAGAGAGGCTTATTTCTGCTCCTATCATGCAGCCCTCGGATTTCTCTTTGCCGTTTGAGATCATGACGGATGCATCCGATATGGCGGTGGGGGTTGTGCTGGTTCAACGCATTGGCTGAATTCCTCATGCTATATATTATGCAAATAAAACATTAGACGATGCTCGAAGAAACTATACGACTACCAAGAAGGAGTTGCTTGCGGTGATCATCGCTCTTGACAAGTTCTGACCGTATCTCTTGCAAAACAAAGTGACAATCTACACGGACCATGCTGCGTTGAAGTATCTCATGTCTAAGAAAGACTCAAAGCCAAGGTTGATCCGATGGATTTTGTTTCTCCAAGAATTTGACATAGAAATAGTGGATAAGAAAGGGATAGAAAATGGTGTTGCAGATCATCTCTCCCGCCTTGATGGACCTTTTGATATGACAAGTCCAATCAAAGAGACAATGCCACATGAACAACTCCTCTTAGTCTCATCTGTCCAAAAGCCATGGTACAAGCACATAGTGAATTTCCTAGCCAGTGGGAGGATACCGAGCATGTGGACAAGAGAGGAAAGCAAGAGATTGTTTGCTATGGTAAAGAACTACATTTGGGATGACCCTCACCTCTTTAAGTATTGCCCAGACCAACTCATTAGGAGGTGCATTCCGGACATGGAGCAGTAAGAAGTCTTATCTATGTGCCATTCCGGAGTGTGTGGAGGCCATTTTGGAGGGAAACGCACGGCCGCCAAAGTTCTTCAATGTGGTTTCTACTGGCCAACATTGTTCAAAGATGCTCATGATTTTTGCAAGGGTTGCTTCAAGTGCCAAAAAGTGGGCACCATCTCAAAGAGGGACATGATGCCTCTATCACCTATTCTTGTGGTAGAAGTGTTTGATGTTTGGGGGATTGACTTTATGGGTCCTTTCCCTCCTTCTTTCGGGTATGTCTACATCTTGGTCGACGTAGACTATGTATCAAAATGGATTGAGGCTGTGGCAACAAGGACAAATGATCATAAGGTGGTGTCGTGAAATCCAACATCTTTAGCCGTTTTGGTGTTCCAAGGGCTATGATTAGTGATGGCGGGAGTCATTTCATCCACCGCACCTTCGAAGGGCTACTAAAGAGACATGGAGTTAACCATTGTGTAGCTACTCCTTACCACCCTCAAATGAGTGGTCAAGTTGAGTTGGCAAATCGGGAGATAAAGCTCATCTTGGAGAAGACGGTGCGACCGGACCGCAAGGATTGGTCACTTCACCTCAATGAAGCTTTATGGGCATATAGGACTGCATATAAAGCCCCAATTGGCACTACACCGTTCAAGCTTGTCTATGGTAAGAGTTGCCATTTGCCGGTTGAGATGCAGCATAAGGCATTGTGGGCCTTGAAGACGATGGACTTCGATGAAGAGAAAGTCGGAATGAAAAGAAAGTTTCAATTGCATGAGCTAGAAGAAATGCGGCATGAAGCATACGAAATGTCAAAGAACTACAAGGAAAGAACCAAGTTTCTACATGACAAGATCATAAAGAAGAAAGAGTTTGATCCCGGCAAATGGGTATGTCTATACAATTCAAGGATGAAGTTCTTCCCCGGAAAGCTTCGTTCGAGATGGGAAGGTCCTTACCTTGTCAAGAAGGTGTACCCATCCGAGGAAGTGATCATTTGTGCAAAAGAAGGAGCTAAGGAATTCGATGTTAATGGGCAAAGGCTAAAATTTGTTGTTGAGGTCGGCCCGGACAAGGCCAACCAAGATTTCGATATTGTCATGCTTATAGAAGAAGAATATGAGGAACAAGAATGCTTGGATGAGGATGAGAAAGGGATTTACTACAAGGATCTTTTGAAGATTCCCAAAAAGTGAAAAAAGTCCAACAATCAATAAGCCTGGCTGAAGGCATTAAATTTGGCGCTAGTGGGAGGCAACCCACGTGGTTTGATACTCTCGAACCCTTGTTTTGATACTTTAGTTTTGTTTTACACAAATACACACACGCACACTTGTGCTTTACAGTTTTTGTTTGAGTTTTGATGATGGCAGGTGATAGACATTAGAGAGAGAGGATCTAGAAGTTAATCGTGGTCATTCAATCATAGTTGTGGCAAAAAGAACAAATAAAATAGAAAGCTCAAGTTTTAAGGTTTGAAAATTGAAGAAACAACCCCAACACGGCCATGGAGACAGACCACGACCGTGGTGTTCTTGGCCAAACACGGTCGTGGCCCTTCGCCACGGCCGTGGGAATTATTGCTGCAAATTGGCCAAAGTTACAGGTTGTTTTGAAGATCGGCCACGATCGTGGCGAGTCGACCACGACCGTGGTGGATGTGGCCAAACACGGCCGTGGCCCTTCGCTACGGCCGTGGGAATTATTGCTGAAAATTGGCCAAAATTACAGGTTGTTTTAAGATCGGCCACGACTATGGCGAGTCGACCACGACTGTGGCATGAGGACAAGGCCACGACCATGGCTGGACGCCACAACCGTGGCGAGGTCAGACCAGGGTTCTCTTCATCGACAACACGACGGTGGCACCCGCCACGGCCGTGCTACCCAACCCTGGCCACGACCGTGGCCCGCTGCCACAACCGTGGCTGAACCCAGTTCAGGAAAAAAAATATACTTTTAAGCATCCAAAAACGACCCTCCCCCTCATTCTTTCGTCTTCCACCTCCAGAAAACGACCGTGGCAGCAAATAATGTGTACGTGCTCCCCCATTCACCACCAAATCCACCACAATCCACCTCCTTTTGATCCCTAATCCATCCCAAATCGATCCCCAGCCTTCCCTCTCCCATTCCCACTGTCCAATCTCTCCCAATCGCATCTCCATCTCCATTTCCATCTCCATTCCGCCCAGCAACTCCCCTACACAAAACCTCCACAAAAACCCTTCCATTTTCGCCCAAATCCACCACTAATCATATAACCACCATTCGTACATCACTATCCTTCCATTCCACCCACAAAACCACAGCCACACCCCCTTCTCCACCAAATCCAAAAATCTCCCTCCTACGCCACTTTCACCTCCATTTCCGCAATGAAGAAGATTGGGAAGGCTATCACAAAGGGGACGAACATCCTCACCGGAGGGAAACGGCGTTCTAAAAATGCCTCCTCCGATGTGTCTGTTCCATCCCACACCCCATCACCTACCGCTTCCGCCCACCATTCCCTCCGCCGATCGCAATCAGTGAGCAGATCACACTCCCGCTCATCCGATAGCCACCACATCACAGACGCTACCTACGAGGGGGAGGACGAAGAAGAGGAGGAGTCCATGGGGGTCAACATGGACCACCTCATTGATGAGATCGAGCCGAAGACCACAAAAAGAAACCAAAGATCCAAAGCGGCGCCGTCCTCATCCAGACTGCCTCCAAAGCCCGCACCACCCCGCCACTCGACATCCAGCATGGCGACGAGATGTGTTGTGCAGCCGCAATCCTCGCGGCAATTGCAGCACGACGAGGAGCAGTCGGCCCACTGGTACAATTTTGATACCAGTTCGGGGTCGCAATCCTATGCGATGGAGGAAGAACAAGAGGAGGAAGAGGTGGAACTGGAGCCGGAAGGAGAAGATGTTATGACATTTTTGGAGGCAAACAGAGAGAAGACCCTGGGCAAAGCACCGGAGGGGATGTCCTATGGTAGAGGACACAGGAAAAAGAAGGTTGATCTTATCTACCCCGAGTGCATGATGAGGCAAGTCGTCGCCACCAAGTACGTGTCTCAGAAAGTGATCGATGATCTAGGGATCAAGGAGGCAGTGGAAAGGAGCCTAAAGAGAATAGGGTTGTGGGACATCCTATTCACACCGCAGCCAACTTACGTCACCTTGACCCAAGAACTCTTCGCTTCTCTCGAAAGGACTAAAGTGAGGGGTTGTGACACAATCAAATTTTCCATAATGGGCAATGTGCACACCCTCACTTCCACTAAGCTGAACGGGATATTTGCTGCAAGTCCTGAAGAGGCTGTCAAGATGGATGACGGCTTGTTAGAGAAGGTGAAAGAACTGGATTATGCCTATTTCTGGGAGATAATCACAGGCAGCGGCGTGTACGACGCAGGAAGATCAAAAATAGCCGCCATAAGCAATCCAAAGATGTGCTATGTGCAGAAGGTCGTGGCGAACACAATTGTAGGGAGGTATGATAATCAAGGCTCCATTTCACAAAATGTTATGTTTGTCTTGATATCGATGTACCTCAAAAAGCACCTCAACCTTGGTGTTCTATTGATTGATCATATGAAGTCAATACCATACAAGAGCACAAAACCCTTTGTCATGGGTGGGTTTTTGACTTCGATTGCTGTTACAACCCCACCTCCCGATAACCCCCAATTAAGGGAGACCGAGAGGTCGAAGTCGCACCCATGACTTCCGGATCAAAGGTTCGGCAATTAACCAAAAATAATTATCAAATTTTAACATACAATACTGAAAGCTGTAAGAAAATAAAATTTTGCATACCTTTTTGAAAACTTGGATCTCTAAACTTCTAACCTCAGCTGAACTATTCTAACTAGTTCCTCCTTGTTCTTTAATTCTTGAATTCACAAGGTGTCATTTTGATGTTTGTTCTTTTCATCATAAACAACAAGATATCAAACTATTCTTGAACCTACTGAGGTTTATATCCTTGGTCATCTCCTCTAGGTCTATAGGGTACCGACTCTTTTGGGGTCATCCCTCCTCCCTCATGCATCAAGAGAGTTCCCTACTCATCTGCCCTTTGGGTCCCATGAGTTCATGAAGGTGATCAATCTCCTAACCCATGGCCCTCAGACAATGATAGTTGTTACCTCCCGACCCTATGGTCATGTGCAACTGGGGAATTAGGCAACTCCTACTTTCATCGGTCTTTATCCCTACCTGACCCTGGGATAGACTTAGGATTCTCCATTATAGTACATGTTCACTTAGAACCTTACCCAAATCTTCATCATCTCTCTTTCTACATTCGTGGGCTGGCTTTCATCCTTTCATGGCAACCTGCCTACCTTGGTCAAGCCCCATACCGGTTAACTCCATGGTAACACATCCATATGCACATAGAGATGGATATCTATGGATCTACAGATTCATTCTCATACCATGTACTTGTCACTTAGCTTCTCAAAATCCTATGGAACCCCTTTAGGTTTTCACAAAAACTGGTGTACCCCCTTCGTAAGGGTCCCTCTCCCAGGATGGGAGGAAACTATCTCTTGACAACAAGGTCACAAATGCCCTTAGGTCTAGGGTTTACATCCATATGCTTAACCCTAGTAAGCTATTAAGGCACAAGCAGACCACTAAACCAGGCTAGGTCATCATTAGATACAGGTAATACCTTCCCATATCATCACCGAGCTGTGAGGGGTTCATCAAACATACTTTAAACTTAAGGGATTTCCCTTTTCCTTTATACATGAGGAGTACCATGCTCGAGACTATAGCAACTTAATTCTCATCATGAGCATTAGGTATACCACTTCCCTTCTTAGGTCAGGAACCCTAGGTTCACTTATAGGTGTCCAACCGCATGCTCTATCTCTTAACTAATGTCGACCTTTGATATAAAGACCCTTCATGCACATGGTCGTAACATTTGGTATCAGAGCTTAGGTTCCTCAGTTAACCATTAATAATTATTAAATTTTACAAACTCCATAGAACTCAAGGGAGTCATTAGAGGAGTATCCGAAAGACAGAGGTGTCTAGAAAGGGATCACGACCGGGGGATGGCAAGATTTTCCTCCGCACCGCTAGTCGGCATACGAGGACTCCCGGACCCATGTGACTGCCTGGCCAAATTCTTAGGGTATAAATCGAAATAAGATACCTTTAGGACTTCTCATCTTATTCATCCCTTCTCATCACAAAATTCTGATAAGGACATAAAGGATTAGGGTTTTCTTTCTTCTCCTCACCCTCTTGAGGTATGGGTAAGGTTAATAAGGTTTAAGAAATCCTCCACCAAATTAATGAAAGGCATGTAAATAAGATGTCATGGACATAAGCTTAATAGATTAAGCGCAAAATAAATAATGGATACATGCTTAGGTCGTATGACATAAGATGTCATGTCCTCAGAAGAGACCTGAGGCTAGACCTTCTTGTCAGGAGGATAAGTTAGTCTTGGAGATAGAGATCTCCATTGCAAGTAGAGACCTGACACATCCTCTAAGGATGATGCTAACCCTAACCCTAAGTGAAAGAGAGATGAGTTGGACCAGGTGTTTGAAAGGACATGCCTTTGGGATGCCATATGATCCATGGGTGACCTAGCACCTTTTGGCAACCCAACCCTGGGAAGGGTCGTGCATGTTAGGGTAAATGATAGCCCTTAGATGATGACGTTAGTGAAGGACCTTAGAAACCCTATGGATTTGTGCAAGTAGGGCATAGCTAGAACCTAGGGCACGTCATAGTGCTGACAGTAGGATGAAACCCTGGATAAGGAATTAGGATGGAGCATAAAGGGTTATGGATGATCTTGAGCAACCATATGTTTGAACCTAGGCTTCAACCACGTAGATCATTCTTTTGAGGATGATCCTTCATGAAGAAAGGACCTCTAATGGCGAGGTTGGATGTGGGGTTAGCTCTAGAGAGAGTAGGAAACCTAGCAAGAAGGTTGGAAGCCTAAAACCCTGAACAATGGATGACAGTGGTTGCCTCATAAGTTGATGATATCTTGGTTTCCTTTAGAGGGACCAAACCCTAGAGAGTGAAGATGAAGCATCTGGTGCCTATGTGCCTATAGTATATGTGTTTACCTTCTGAGATAGGAAGAAGAGTTTCTTAGACCTAGAGGGGTTTAGTGAACAGGTTCCGAGGCCTTGTACCTTGTTGGTTGCCCTTTAGGAGGATCCAACTCTAAGTGTTGCTCGAGTTGAAGGATGACAAGGAGTGCATGTCATGCCTTTTGCATGCTTGGTTCGTGGTTAAGAGATGGGGCATGCAGTTGAATACCTACAAGTAAACCTAGGGTTCCTAGGCCTAAGAGGGGAAGTGGTATACCTGATGCTCATGATGAGAATTGAGTTCCTATAGAAACGAGCATGGTACTCCTCATGTATAGGGGAAAAGGGAAGCCCCATATGTTTCAGGTTGATGTGTTCCTATAGAAGTTGAGTTCCTTAGAACCCCTCACAACTAGGTTAATGATAAAGGGAAAGTTTGATCTTGATCCAACATCGAGGAAAGAAGGATAAGTATGACCTAGCATGGTTCAGTAGGTGATATGCTTGTGCCTTAATAAGGGTTAAGTAGGCTTATGTGGATGTAAACCCTAGACCTAAGAGCTTTTGTGACCTTGTTGTCAAGAGATAGTTTTCCTCCCAGCCGGGGAGAGGAACCCCTTTGGTAGGATATATATCAGTTTTGTTAGTTTAGGGTAACCTAAAGAGGTCACATAGGATCTTGAGAAGTACATGGTATGAGAATGAATCTACAGACCCATAGATATCCATCTCTATTGCATGTGAATGTGTTACCATGGAGGTAACCAGTATGGGGCTTGACCAAGGTAGGCAGGTTGCCATGATGCCTATGAACAGATGAGAGCCAGCCCATGAATGCAGAAAGAGAGATGATGAAGACTTGGGTAAGGTTCTAAGTGAACATGTACTGTTATGGAGAATCCTAAGTCTATCCTAGGGTCAGGTAGGGATAAGACCGATGAAAGTAGGAGTTTCCTGATTCCCCAGTAGCACATGACCATAGGGTCGGGAGGTAACAACTATCATTGTCTGAGGGCCATGGGTTAGGAGATTGATCACCTTCATGAACTCATGGGACCCAAAGGGCAGATTAGTAGGGCACTCTCTTGATGCATGAGGGAAGAGGGATGACCCCAAAAGAGTCGGTACCCTATAGACCTAGAGGAGATGGCCAAGGATATAAACCTCAGTAGGTTCAAGACTAGTTTGATATCATGATCTTGGTGATGAAGAGACATATGTGGCACGTTGCAACTTAGATGTAAAGGTGTATTGGCAAAATGGGATGTACCATCCCTACTCTTGGAACAGGAAGAACTCTGTATTTGGACTGCAACCAAATGCTTATTTCCTCTTGTTATGGGGGTGAGAGATAGTACATTATGCATGTCATACACCAAGGATAAGAGATGATGTAGGTTGGAATGTTGCCACGAGAAATGGGGATAGAGAAGATAATCTACCCTGGTAAAGTGAATGATACATGGATGGTTTGTAAACACTAAGAGGAATGAGGTAGTCCCCTTATGAGGATGTTTTTATCATGAGCTATGTGGAACTTACGAGTTATACCAGGTAGAGTTTGATCACCAGAGAAGTGTTCTTAATGAAGATAGACATAGAGTTTGAGGTGAGATGGTAAGTGAAATACATGGAAGTGTATGTCTTCAACGTTACCTAATACCTAAGGATGTGAAGTGGTAATGGATACTCTGGTTGAGATACATCTGACTTGTTTGATTAGAATCTAGAAGAAGTTGTTTGGCTAACCCTAAGTTTGAAAAGGAGAGGTGTTTGGATAACACTCAGATATAACAAGATACGTTGAAAAGTTAAGGGTTGTTTGGTTAGCCAGTCTAGTTCTGGATGCAATGAAAGGATGGTGGTAAAACCTCAGATGTACTTCTTTGGTAGAGAAGGTGATGAAACCCCAACTAGAGTGGTTTAGGGTTTCGGAGGAATCGATCTTGGAAGAATCATGACATACAGGAAATCATGATACACCATGGAATATGGCAATAGCACTTTAGATGCTTAAGATGAAGTTGCATGTGGTTTATGACCATGCAAGCCAAGAGGTAAAGGACGAACCCCAGTAACCCAGTGTATCGATATAGAGGATAAAAGAATCCCTGAGAGGGAATGAGAGCTCAACACTATGGATGTTGTGATAGGTCTTCCCTGGACCGAGGAAGGTCGAGATGCAATATGGGTTATGGTAGATCGCCTTACCTAGATGACATAAGAAAGAAATAGTTCTGTCAAGGGACAGATCTAGTTGAACTACCCATGAGAGAGATGATTCAACTACACCATGAAGCGAGTTCAAAGGTTCTTGAGTTTGACCTAAAGGTTCACTTCCATAAAGTGGAAGTAGGTACATGAAGAACTCAATGTTAGTATAGTTTATCACCCCTAACTATGGTTAGTATGATCCAGACTAAAGGGTCTGATGAGGGCATGTGTGCTCGTTCAGGGTGATATCTAGAGACAGTTCTTGTCCTATGAAAGATGTGACAATGACCACCATAGCCAGTATCGAGTTTTATATGAAGCTCTGTAAGGGAGGTTGAGTCGGTCACCACTTCAGTAAGGTGATGTTGGTGAAAGGACCACATGATGGTTAGAAAAGGACCATGTGATGGTTAGAAAAGGGACCACAGTGCGTGTAGATGAAGTCACTTTGATTGTGCAAGGGCTGAAAGGAGCCTAGAGACGATGAGAGTCATGAGAAGATGCAAATTAGACTGACTTACAAGTTACTGTGGAAGAATATGTGAGAATCCGACCCCTCTGAGCTGCAGCTGAGAAAGTTGAGTCCCCGATACATGTGTCCATTAGAGATGGATGGGTGGAGATGGTTAGGTTTTGACTTTACCCCTCAGGATAGAGTAATGTGTGATGAGTTCCATGTGTCAAATCTAGAGCACTATGTGAGGTACCCCGACCGTGTGCTGAGCAATGAACCTAGTGAGCACCAAGGGAGGCTGACATGGCCTGAGTCACCTGTGTAGTTTATAGACGCCAGGATGAAAGAACTCAGAGAAAAGAATATGTGATGATAAAGGTTCTTTGGAAACGCCATGAGTACGGCAAAGCCACATAGGGGCCAATGATGGACATGGAAAAGTCTTACCCTGAAGTGTTTGTTTGCTTGCCTGAATTTTGAGGACAAAATTCCTATAAGAGGGGAAGGATGTTATAACCCCAATTTTTGGGTTCAATTGGTGAGAAATGTAATTTCTCATATTAAAGATATTTGAACAAATAATGATATAATTTGCTTCAAATAAATGGATTTCGTTTACAATAGCCTTGATGTTTGTGTTGTGGGCTTTATTGGCTATTGGACCCAATAACGAGGAAATAACAAAGAAAATTCAATTAGTGAATGAATAATTGAATAATTGATAAAAGAAATATGTGGAAACCTCTAGAAGGCAAATCCAAAGAGTATTTCGTGTTTCTTGGGTTCCAAGGAGTCCAAAGTTGTAAAAAGGAAAGCAATAAGAGAAGAAAAGATTAATTAAGTATTTCTTTATTAAGAAAGAAATTGGAAATAATGTTAAAATGTGGAAAACAAGTGAAAAGAGATATAATTGAGTTATCCTTTGTGGAATTTCGTATCCCAAGGATTACTAATGATAAAAGGAATGCCAATGAGGAAAATAAAAGAGAAATAAAAAGAAATCCTCAAAATGAGATATTTTAATAAGAAATAATCAAGATAATGTGAAATAATGCATTTAGATGCATCTAGAAGGATAATAAATATCTTTGGAAAAGAATTTCGAAATCATTAAGTTTCTTGGAAACCAAGGAGTCCCAATAAAGAGGAAAGAAAGAGAAAATACTATATTTGCAAAATAAAAGGATGATGAGATATGTTATTAAGGGTTTATGTGGTATTGCTAAAAAGAGAGTATTTGCAACTAAAGGAAAATATAAATTCGTGTCAATTGATTAAAAAGCAAATATAAAAGATGATAAGTAAGAGGATTTTCGAATTTCTTGATATCCATATATTAGAGGATATCCAAAGGATAAAAAGAAAGGGAGAGACTTGCTTCTCATTGAAGGAAAAGGATTCCAAATAGGAGAGGACTTGTTTCCTCTTAGATGATCATCTTAGGGTGTGGATATCTACCCCTATATAAAGGGTAGAGACCCTGGTTCGAGTTTTAGATGACATCTCACACAACTCTCTCCTTTCTCCTTCTTCCTTATGTACAAACCCTAGCAAGGAGGGTGGTTCGAATCCTAGGGCTATATGGGGCCGTGGGGGAACTACGACAGATGATTGCTTCTCTCACGAGGATAAGGAGAAGATCGTCGGACTTCCCACCATTCTGGCTTGAACGCTGCAGCAGCAATACTGCTGCTTGACGACCGCATCTTGTAGGCTCACTCAGCACGCACCAGCCGTTGTGGCTGCAAGATGAGGGTGCCTAGAGGATCTTGGAGGCTCGACGGAGGTAATGGAAGCACTCTGGAGGTCGTCGGGGTCAGGGACGAGGAGCTGGAGCCATGCCAAGGTCAGCGCTCAGCGGCTAGGGCGACCGCTCGCTGCCGTCGCGAGGAAGGTGAAGGGCGGAGCGGCATTGGACATTTCTGCCCCCGCGTGCTAAAGCGACGGAATTACTTAACCATGGGAAATTCGGTCTTTTTGAAATGTTCTCAAGCAACTAACCAACGTTGCATGGGAACAAGGCGACGTGGTGCCTCCCCATTGGCCAAGTAAGTAACTTTTTGCTAAAATCATAATTAATTCTAGGAAGCTCGGATTAAAACAAGTTATATATGAAAATTGATCCTCAGAACGAGAGGAACACAAAGAAATTATGTTTGAAACCTAATTTTGCATGATATTCAAAAAGTAGTGTAAAATACCATCTTTGATTAATTCAAGATTAAGAAACTCTATTTTGATATGATTAATGTGTTTAATAGAGTTTAATGGATCTTTAGGGTTGATGTTAACCTGTTAAATGTAAAAAGGTACATAATGTTGAAAAAGGAATAACTTTGCACATTATTAGTATAATTTAGAGCTTATGTGCTTAAATATGCATGAAATTTGAAAAGGGCATAAAGTTATCATCTTTAATGATTTAATTAAGGAAAAACCCTTAGAGTTGATGATAAATGGACTTAATGACGTAATTCAAGTTGATATTAACCTGTTGTTAATAAAAGTGAGAATAGGATCTAAAAAGATGATCTTTTTATATATTTGGTTAAATTTAGGGTTTCGTGCATGATTATGCATTAATGAGCTTGAAAACCCTAATTTTGATGAATATGTCTTTTAATTGGTTTAATTGTGTAAATCCATGAATAAAATAGAGATGTGATGATTCTAAGCCAATTTGAGCATAAAAGATCCTTAATGTGGATAATTTGAGTAATTAGGGTTTTATGAGTGGAAAAGTTGTTTTAGGGTTTGTTAACTTAAAAAGGATAAAGTTTGAGAAATTGATCTAAGAAACCCTAATGCATCCTAATGAGACTTAGAAACCTTAGAAAGGTGTCCCAAGTCAATAAGGAGTTGTTTGGGATATGCTTGTGACATTTAAACATTATACATGTTTTCAGGATCAATGTTTGCTTGATTGATTGATTGGCTTGCTTGATTGGACATCTAGTTGGATTTGGATAAATTGTTGCTTGAGATCTCCAAGACAGGTATGTGGTTACGATTATGAATAACCGCTATAGTTTCCCGATGGATTCCCGGATGTTTAATCGCATTGAATGCAACTAAACTATTGGATGTTTATTTATTTCATGCCACTATAAAGTGACTATGATTATCACCATAAATGTGCATATATAACTGGCTAGATCCGGGTCCACCTATGTTACTTTGAAAAGGCTAAAAAAGGGGTAATCCTAGAGTAAGGTCTAGGTTACCGTGAGTTAGAAACTGGGCTACCTACGTGTATTGCCATGAGACTCTTTTGCAAATCCCGAGTTAAGGAGTGGTCTACTTACGAGTAGTGCCATGTGACTCAACCCTAGAAACTGGTTCACTTATAGGTGGATCATGAGGGGTTTAATGGGGACAACACAGAGGATAGGGTACTCTTGGATCACGGAGTTATATCTAAAACGTAATATTGGTTGTTAAATAAGTAATTGAATGATTACATTGTTATCATAGTTGCATGTTTATTGTTTCCCCCACATACCAGCTACGGCTGACCGACGTTTTGTTTGTCGGCGTTTTAGGTACAATGAAAAGAACAAACAGTAAAGTGGCACATGTGATACTAAATGAGAATTAAAGTGCAACGGAGGATTAGATAGATTAGTATCGGTGTGGATAGAAGTTTAGAGATACAAGTTTTCAAAAGGTATGCAAAAATTTATTTTCTTACAGCTTTCAGTATAGTATGTTAAAATTTGATAATTATTCTTGGTTAATTATCGAACCTTTGATCCAGAAGGACACCTAAAACAACTTTTCCACTCCCGATAACATTTGTGGACCTTAGAAACCCTATGGACTAGTGCAAGTAGGGCATAGCTGGCACCTAGGGCACGTCATAGTGCTGACAGTAGGATGAAACCCTGGATAAGGAATTAGGATGGAGCATAAAGGTTTATGGATGCTCTTGAGCAACCATAAGTTTGAACCTAGGCTTCAACCACGTAGAGCATGCTTTTGAGGATGATCCTTCATGAAGAAAGGACCTCTAATGGCGAGGTTGGATGTGGGGTTAGCTCTAGAGAGAGCAGGAAACCCAGCAAGAAGGTTGGAAGCCTAAAACCCTGAACAACGGATGACAGTGGTTGCCTCATAAGTTGATGATATCTTGGTTGCCTTTAGAGGGACTAAACCCTAGAGAGTGAAGATGAAGCATCTGGTGCCTATGTGCCTACAGTATAGGTGTTTACCTTCTGAGATAGGAAGAAGAGTTTCTTAGACCTAGATAGGTTTAGTGAACAGGTTCCGAGGCCTTGTACCTTGTTGGTTGTCCTTAAGGAGGATCCAACACTAAGTGTTGCTCGAGTTGAAGGATGACAAGGAGTGCATTTCATGCCTTTTGCATGCTTGGTTCGTGGTTAAGAGATGGGGCATGCAGTTGAATACCTACAAGTAAACCTAGGGTTCCTAGGCCTAAGAGGGGAAGTGGTATACCTGATGCTCATGATGAGAATTGAGTTCCTATAGAAACGAGCATGGTACTCCTCATGTATAGGGGAAAAGGGAAGCCCCTTAAGTTTAAGGTTGATGTGTTCCTATAGAAGTTGAGTTCCTTAGAACCCCTCACAACTAGGTTAATGATAAAGGGAAAGTTTGATCTTGATCCAACATCGAGGAAAGAAGGATACGTATGACCTAGCATGGTTTAGTAGGTGATCTGCTTGTGCCTTAATAAGGGTTAAGTAGGCTCATGTGGATGTAAACCCTAGACCTAAGAGCTTTTGTGACCTTGTTGTCAAGAGATAGTTTTCCTCCCAGCTGGGGAGAGGAACCCCTTTGGTAGGATATATATCAGTTTTGTTAGTTTAGGGTAACCTAAAGAGGTCACATAGGATCTTGAGAAATACATTGTATGAGAATGAATCTACAGACCCATAGATATCCATCTCTACTGCATGTGAATGTGTTACCATGGAGGTAACCAGTATGGGGCTTGACCAAGGTAGGCAGGTTGCCATGATGCCTATGAATGGATGAGAGCCAGCCCATGAATGGAGAAAGAGAGATGATGAAGACTTGGGTAAGGTTCTAAGTGAACATGTACTGTTATGGAGAATCCTAAGTCTATCCTCGGGTCAGTTAGGGATAAGACCGATGAAAGTAGGAGTTGCCTAATTCCCCAGTTGCACATGACCATAGGGTCGGGAGGTAACAACTATCATTGTCTGAGGGCCAAGGGTTAGGAGATTGATCACCTTCATGAACTCATGGGACCCAAAGGGCAGATGAGTAGGGCACTCTCTTGATGCATGAGGGAAGAGGGATGACCCCAAAAGAGTCGGTACCCTATAGACCTAGAGGAGATGGCCAAGGATATAAACCTCAGTAGGTTCAAGACTAGTTTGATATCATGATGTTGGTGATGAAGAGACATATGTGGCACGTTGCAACTTAGATGTAAAGGTGTCTTGGCAAGGTGGGATGTACCATCTCTACTCTTGGAACAGGAAGAACTCTGTATTTGGACTGCAGCCAAATGCTTATTTCCTCTTGTTATGGGGGTGAGAGATAGTACATTATGCATGTCATACACCAAGGATAAGAGATGATGTAGGTTGGAACGTTGCCACGAGAAATGGGGATAGAGAAGATAATCTACCCTGGTAAAGTGAATGATACATGGATGGTTTGTAAACACTAAGAGGAATGAGGTAGTCCCCTTATGAGGATGTTTTTATCATGAGCTATGTGGAACTTACGAGTTATACCAGGTAGAGTTTGATCACTAGAGAAGTGTTCTTAATGAAGATAGACATAGAGTTTGAGGCGAGATGGTAAGTGAAATACATGGATGTGTATGTCTTCAACGTTACCTAATACCTAAGGATGTGAAGTGGTAATGGATACTCTGGTTGAGATACATCTGACTTGATTGATTAGAATCTAGAAGAGGTTGTTTGGCTAACCCTATGTTTGAAAAGGAGAGGTGTTTGGATAACACTCAGATATAATAAGATACGTTGAAAAGTTAAGGGTTGTTTGGTTAGCCAGTCTAGTTCTAGATGCAATGAAAGGATGGTGGTAAAACCTCATATGTACTTCTTTGGAAGAGAAGGTGATGAAACCCCGACTAGAGTGGTTTAGGGTTTCAGAGGAATCGATCTTGGAAGAATCATGACATATAGGAAATCATTATACACCATGGAATATGGCAGTAGCACTTTAGATGCTTAAGATGAAGTTGCATGTGGTTTATGACCATGCAAGCCAGGAGGTAAAGGACGAACCCTAGTAACCCAGTGTATCGATATAGAGGACAAAAGAATCCCTGAGAGGGAATGAGAGATCAACACTATGGATGTTGTGATAGGTCTTCCCTGGACCGAGGAAGGTCGAGATGCAATATGGGTTATGGTAGATCGCCTTACCTAGATGACATAAGAAAGAAAGAGTTCTGTCAAGGGACAGATCTAGTTGAACTACCCATGAGAGAGATGGTTCAACTACACTATGAAGCGAGTTCAAAGGTTCTTGAGTTTGACCTAAAGGTTCACTTCCATAAAGTGGAAGTAGGTACATGAAGAACTCAATGTTAGTATAGTTTATCACCCCTAACTATGGTTAGTATGATCCAGACTAAAGGGTCTGATGAGGGCATGTGTGCTCGTTCAGGGTGATATCTAGAAACAATTCTTGTCCTATGAAAGATGTGACAATGACCACCATATCCAATATCGAATTTTATATGAAGCTCTGTAAGGGTGGTTGAGTCGGTCACCACTTCAGTAAGGTGATGTACGTGAAAGGACCACATGATGGTTAGAAAAGGGACCACAGTGCGTGTAGATGAAGTCACTTTGATTGTGCAAGGGCTGAAAGGAGCCTAGAGACGATGAGAGTCGTGAGCAGATGCAAAGTAGACTGACTTACAAGTTACTGTGGAAGAATATGTGAGAATCCGACCCCTTTGAGCTGCAACTGAGAAAGCTGAGTCCCCGATACATGTGTCCATTAGAGATGGATGGGTGGAGATGGTTAGGTTTTGACTTTACCCCTCAGGATAGAGTAATGTGTGATGAGTTCCATGTGTCAAATTTAGAGAACTATGTGAGGTACCCCGACCGTGTGCTGAGCAATGAACCTAGTGAGCCCCAAGGGAGGCTGACATGGCCTGAGTCACCTGTGTAGTTTATAGACGCCAGGATGAAAGAACTCAGAGAAAAGAATATGTGATGATAAAGGTTCTTTGGAAATGCCATGAGTACAACAAAGCCACATATGGGCCAATGATGGACATGGAAAAGTCTTACCCTGAAGTGTTTGTTTGCTTGCCTGAATTTTGAGGACAAAATTCCTATAAGAGGGGAAGGATGTTATATCCCCAATTTTTGGGTTCAATTGGTGAGAAATGTAATTTCTCATATTAAAGATATTTGAACAAATAATGATATAATTTGCTTCAAATAAATGGATTTCTTTTACAATAGCCTTGATGTTTGTGTTGTGGGCTTTATTGGCTATTGGACTCAATAACAAGGAAATAACAAAGAAAATTCAATTAGTGAATGAATAATTGAATAATTGATAAAAGAAATATGTGGAAACCTCTAGAAGGCAAATCCAAAGAGGATTTCGTGTTTCTTGGGTTCCTTGGGTTCCAAGGAGTCCAAAGTTGTAAAAAGGAAAGCAATAAGAGAAGAAAAGATTAATTAAGTATTTCTTTATTAAGAAAGAAATTGGAAATAATTTTAAAATGTGGAAAACAAGTGAAAAGAGATATAATTGAGTTATCCTTTGTGGAATTTCGTATCCCAAGGATTACTAATGATAAAAGGAATGCCAATGAGGAAAATAAAAGATAAATAAAAAGAAATCCTCAAAAAGAGATATTTTAATAGGAAATAATCAAGATAATGTGAAATAATGCATTTAGATGCATCTAGAAGGATAATAAATATCTTTGGAAAAGAATTTCGAAATCATTAAGTTTCTTGGGAACCAAGGAGTCCCAATAAAGAGAAAAGAAAGAGAAAATACTATATTTGCAAAATAAAAGGATGATGAGATATGTTATTAAGGGTTTATGTGGTATTGCTAAAAAGAGAGTATTTGCAACTAAAGGAAAATAGAAATTCGTGTCAATTGATTAAAAAGCAAATATAAAAGATGATAAGTAAGAGGATTTTCGAATTTCTTGATATCCATATATTAGAGGATATCCAAAGGATAAAAAGAAAGGGAGAGACTTGCTTCTCATTGAAGGAAAAGGATTCCAAATAGTAGAGGACTTGTTTCCTCTTAGATGATCATCTTAGGGTGTGGATATCTACCCCTATATAAAGGGTGGAGACACTGGTTCGAGTTTTAGATGACATCTCACACAACTCTCTCCTTTCTCCTTCTTCCTTACGTACAAACCCTAGCAAGGAGGGTGGTTTGAATCCTAGGGCTATATGGGGTCGTGGGGGAACTACGACAGATGACTGCTGCTCTCATGAGGATAAGGAGAAGCTCGCCGGACTTCCCACCATTCTGGCTTGAACGTCGCAGCAGCAATACTACTGCTTGACGGCTGCGTCTTGCAGGCTCACTCAGCCCGCACCAGCCGCAGTGGCTGCAAGATGAGGGCGCCTAGAGGAGCTTGGAGGCTCGACAGAGGTAATGGAAGCACTCTGGAGGTCGTCGGAGTCAGGGATGAGGAGTTGGAGCCACGCCAAGGTCGGCGCTCGGCGGCTAGGGCGACCGCTCACTGCCGTCGCGAGGAAGGTGAAGGGCGGAGCGGCATTGGACGTTTCTGCCCCCGCGTGCTAAAGCGACAGAATTACTTAACCATGGGCAATTCGGTCTTTTTGAAATGTTCTCAAGCAACTAACCAACGTTGCATGGGAACAAGGTGACGTGGCGCCTCCCCATTGGCCAAGTAAGTAACTTTTTGCTAAAATCATAATTAATTCTAGGAAGCTCGGATTAAAACAAGTTATATATGAAAATTGATCCTCACAACGAGAGGAACACAAAGAAATTATGTTTGAAACCTAATTTTGCATGCTATTCAAAAATTAGTGTAAAATATCATCTTTGATTAATTCAAGATTAAGAAACTCTATTTTGATATGATTATAATAGAGTTTAATGGATCTTTAGGGTTGATGTTAACCTGTTAAATGTAAAAAGGTACATAATAATAAAAAAGGAATAACTTTGCACATGATTAGTATAATTTAGAGTTTATGTGCTTAAATATGCATGAAATTTGAAAAGGGCATAAAGTTATCATCTTTAATGATTTAATTAAGGAAAAACCCTTAGAGTTGATGATAAATGGACTTAATGACGTAATTCAAGTTGATATTAACCTGTTGTTAATAAAAGTGAGAATAGGATCTAAAAATCTGATCTTTTTATATATTTGGTTTAATTTAGGGTTTCGTGCATGATTATGCATTAATGACCTTGAAAACCCTAATTTTGATGAATATGTCTTTTAATTGGTTTAATTGTGTAAATCCACGAATAAAATAGAGATGTGATGATCCTAAGCCAATTTGAGCATAAAAGATCCTTAATGTGGATAATTTGAGTAATTATGGTTTTTATGAGTGGAAAAGTTGTTTTAGGGTTTGTAAACTTAAAAAGGATAAAGTTTGAGAAATTGATCTAAGAAACCCTAATGCATCCTAATGAGACTTAGAAACCTTAGTAAGGTGTCCCAAGTCAATAAGGAGTTGTTTGGGATATGCTTGTGACATTTAGACATTATACATGTTTTCAGGACCAATGTTTGCTTGATTGATTGATTGATTGGCTTGCTTGATTGGACATCTAGTTGGATTTGGATAAATTGTTGCTTGAGATCTCCAAGACAGGTATGTGGTTACAATTATGAATAACCGCTATAGTTTCCCGATGGATTCCCGGATGTTTAATCGCATTGAATGCAACTAAACTGTTGGATGTTTATTTATTTAATGCCACTATAAAGTGACTATGATAATCACCATAAATGTGCATATATAACTGGCTAGATCCGGGTCCACCTCTGTTACTTTGAAAAGGCTAAAAAAGGGGTAATCCTAGAGTAAGGTCTAGGTTACCGTGAGTTAGAAACTGGGCTACCTACGTGTAGTGCCATGAGACTCTTTAGTAAATCCCGAGTTAAGGAGTGGTCTACTTACGAGTAGTGCCATGTGACTCAACCCTAGAAACTGGTTCACTTATAGGTGGACCATGAGGGGTTTAATGGGGACAACATAGAGGATAGGGTACTCTTGGATCGTGGAGTTATATCTAAAACGTAATATTGGTTGTTAAATAAGTAATTGAATGATTACATTGTTATCATAGTTACATGTTTATTGTTTCCCCCACATACCAGCTACGGCTGACCGACGTTTTGTTTGTCGGCGTTTTAGGTACAATGAAAAGAACAAATAGTAAAGTGGCACATGTGATACTAAATGAGAATTAAAGTGCAAAGGAGGATTAGATAGATTAGTATCGGTGTGGATAGAAGTTTAGAGATCCAAGTTTTCAAAAGGTATGCAAAAATTTATTTTCTTACAGCTTTCAGTATAGTATGTTAAAATTTGATAATTATTCTTGGTTAATTGCCGAACCTTTGATCCGGAAGTCATGGGTGCGGCTTCGACCTCTCGGTCTCCCTTAATTGGGGGTTATCGGGAGGTGGGGTCATAACATTTGGTATCAGAGCTTAGGTTCCTCAGTTAACCATTAATAATTATTAAATTTTACAAACTCCATAGAACCCAAGGGAGTTATTAGAGGATTATCCGAAGGATGGAGGTGTCTAGAAAAGGATCACGACCGGGGGCTGGCAATATTTTCCTCCGCACCGCTAGTCGGAATATGAGGACTCCCGGATCTATGTGACTGCCTGGCCAAAGTCTTAGGGTATGAATCGAAATAAGATTCCTTTAGGACTTCTCATCTTATTCATCCCTTCTCATCACAAAATTCTGGTAAGGACCTAAAGGATTAGGGTTTTCTTTCTTATCCTCACCCTCTTGAAGTATGGGTAAGGTTAATAAGGTTTAAGGAATCCTCCATCTAATTAATGAAAGGCATGTAAATAAGATGTCATGGACATAAGCTTAATAGTCTAAGCACAAATTAAATAATAGATACATGCTTAGGTCGTATGACATAAGTTGTCATGTCCTCAGAAGAGACCTGAGGCTAGACCTTCTTGTCAGGAGGGTAAGTCAGTCTTGGAGATAGAGATCTCCATTGCTAGTAGAGACCTGGCACATCCTATGAGGATGATGCTAACCCTAACCCTAAGTGATGGGTAGAGAGAGATGAATTGGACCAGGTGTTCGAAGGGACATGCTTTTAGAATGCCATATGATCCATGGGTGACCTAGCACCTTTGGCAATCCAACCCTGGGAAGGGTCTTGCATGTTAGGGTAAAAGGTAGCTCCTTCGATGATGTTGTTAGTGAAGGACCTGTAGAGACCCTATGGGCTTATACGAATAGGCATAGTATGCACCCAGGGTACGTTAGTTGTGTTAGTAGGGTTGAAACCCTGACCCTGAAGGTACGAAGGATGGCTTATGAAATAAGAATGGATGACCTTGAGCAAACATAAGTTGACCATAGGCTTCATCCAGGTGGGGGGCATGCTTTGAGGTTGACCCTTCACGAAGATAGGACCTCCAATGATGAGGTTAGGGTTAGCTCCAGAGAGAGCGTAGGAAACCCATCAAGAAGGTTGGAAGCCTAAAACCCTGAACAATGGATGATAGTGGTTGCCTCATGATCGATCCCTGAAAGTTGATGATATCTTGGTTGCCTTTGGAGGGACCAAACCCTAAAGATAGAAGATGAAGCATCTGGTGCCTATGTGCCTACGATATAGGTGTTTACCTTTTAAGGTGGGAAGAAGAGTTCCTTAGACCTAGAAAGGTTTAATAGCAGGTTCTGAGGCCTTTTACCTTGTTGGTTTTCCTTAAGGAGGACCCAACTCTAAGTGTTGCTCGAGTTGAAGGATGATAAGAAGTGCATGTCATGCCTTTTGCATGCTTGGTTCGTAGTTAAGAGATAGAGCATGCAGTTGGACACCTACAAGTGAACCTAGGGTTCCTGACCTAAGAAGGGAAGTGGTATACCTAATGCTCATGATGAGAATTAAGTTGCTATAGTCTCGAGCATGGTACTCCTCATGTATAAAGGAAAAGGGAAATCCCTTAAGTTCAAAGTATGTTTGATGAACCCCTCACAGCTCAGTGATGATATGGGAAGGTATGACCTGGATCTAATGATGACCTAGCCTGGTTTAATGGTCTACTTGTGCCTTAATAGCTTACTAGGGTTAAGCATATGGATGTAAACCCTAGACCTAAGGGCGTTTGTGACCTTGTTGTCAAGAGATAGTTTCCTCCCATCCTGGGAGAGGGACCCTTACGAAGGGGGTACACCAGTTTTTGTGAAAACCTAAAGGGGTCCCATAGGATTTTGAGAAGCTAAGTGACAAGTACATGGTATGAGAATGAATCTGTAGATCCATAGATATCCATCTATATGTGCATATGGATGTGTTACCATGGAGGTAACCGGTATGGGGCTTGACCAAGGTAGGCAGGTTGCCATGAAAGGTTGAAAGCCAGCCCATGAATGCAGAAAGAGAGATGATGAAGATTTGGGTAAGGTTCTAAGTGAAAATGTACTATAATGGAGAATCCTAAGTCTATCCTAGGGTCAGGTAGGGATAAAGACCAATGAAAGTAGGAGTTTCCTAATTCCCCAGTTGCACATGACCATAGGGTTGGGAGGTAACAACTATCATTGTCTGAGGGCCATGGGTTAGGAGATTGATCACCTTCATGAGCTCATGGGACCCAAAGGGCAGATGAGTAGGGCACTCTCTTGATGCATGAGGGAAGAGGGATGACCCCATAAAAGTCAGTACCCTATAGACCTAGAGGAGATGACCAAGGATATAAACCTCAGTAGGTTCAAGACTAGTTTGATATCTTGCTATTTATGATGAAAAGAACAAACAGCAAAATGACACCTTGTGAATTCAAGAATTAAAGAACAAGGAGGAACTAGTTAGAATAGTTCAGCTGAGGTTAGAAGTTTAGAGATCCAAGTTTTCAAAAAGGTATGCAAAAATTTATTTTCTTACAGCTTTCAGTATAGTATGTTAAAATTTGATAATTATTCTTGGTTACTTGTCGAACCTTTGATCCGGAAGTCATGGGTGCGGCTTCGACCTCTCGGTCTCCCTTAATTGGGGGTTATCGGGAGGTGGGGTCGTAACAATTGCACTAGCATTGGGATACGATCTCTCGGGGTTACAGGACACACTTGAGGCAGAGTTTGTTGACCTCAACTACTTGGTGCGCTCGCACACTATAAAGATAAAGGAAAAGAAGATGATCTATCTTACTACTAGTGTGCCGGACTTCGAGCTCGAGCTGCCATACCACGTGGTACCTCTTCTTTCCGCGTTGGGAATTAATTTCAATATGAAAGAAAAACTTTTCAAATGGAAGCAAGAACACCCACGAGAGACGTATGCAAGGGAAGCCACTGCCGTACATGAAGAAATCACTGAATCTAATGTACAAGGGTAGGAGCATGAAGCAGAAGAAGAACGACAGCCCCGAAGAATTAGAAGGAGGGATGAGGGGACATCCCAGCTGCAGCCGCCCTCAGGGAACGCCTATGACATGGCTACCATCCAGGCGCACCTTGAGAGTATTCAGAAGACTCAAGGTGACATGCAGCTTGTCCAGCAGTACATGTGGCAAGATCAACAGCAGATGCACTATCAGATCAACCACTTGTACCAATACCAACACGCCCAGGCAGCACGAAACCCCGAATGGGGTGCAGACTTTTGGGGTGGTATAGCTGGACACCCACAGGCGCATCCTCCACCCCAAGATGACTACTGGGGTCACTATTACCAGCATCCTCCGTCAAGCTCAGCTCCAGACTCGGCTCCTCCTCCATATCCTCCGAACATGCCAGACCATCCACCGCAGCCATGACACTTCCCCTATCTCCCCTAAGCTATAGTTTCATGCTGAGGACAACATGATTCTAAAGTTTGGGGTGGGTAGGGCGGTGCGCATCATCCTATCTCTCTATTTTTGTCATTTTGATATCACCCTGCCATCTAGTTTAGTTTTACTGTTTTTGTTCTTTTCATTGCATCTTTGCATAACATGTAGTTGATTTCTGCATTTTTGAGTAATTTTTCAAAATTTTAAATTTTTTCTTTTTCAGCCATGCATTGCATATCATGTAGTTTTTGCTAATTTCTGCATGTTTTAGCTAGGATTTACTTACTTTTTACCTAAAGTTGTGATTGGATGTGATTTAGTGCAATGTGGCACCTTTTTGGCCAATTTTGCCCAGATTTGATGTTTCTTGTCCAAAAAGCGTGTTTTGACTCAATCTTTACCATATTGAATGAAATTGCTTATCTTTGACAAATACAAAATGATATGTTGTGATGAAGTGCTATGTGGTATCAACGAGTGACTTCTTACATGCTCATCACCTCCCTTGGGAATGTGTTAGTTTGATTGAATTATGATTCGAGCAAGCATAGAACGTTTAATGTTTGTGGAGTTACTGGTTTGATATATGGATTTCATTTGGTTCATTCATGTGATGTAATATCTATGGTGAAGTGTTGGACTAGTTTTCATGCAGGAGACCTTATGTGGAAGATCGTGCCAAGTGACCCCTCTTTGACCCGACCACTCTTTCATCATCTTCATACCTCTCCACCTCATAAAAAAAAGATGCCAAAGTGAACATATTAGCCGTGGCCACCTCCAAAAGTTTGGGATGGCCACATATTTATCTCCCCGCTTCACTCTATCCACCATATGCCCTATCTACACCAGGGGCAAGAAAAAAAGAAAAGAAAAAGAAAAACAAAACAAAATAAAAGGATGCTCCTGTTTAAGAGCATTCAAATAAAGAAAAGATGAGTGTGTAAAAATACTCCAAAAATCTTACTGCATCCCTTTCTTCCACTTTTACACCCATTGAGCTAGGAAACTTCAAACCTAGCTCACTTTATCCCTTTTCTGCAGCCATGTGGGTCATTTGGCATAACTTGAAGCATAAGGTTGAACGCATGAAAGTGAAACAACACTCCTACTCATCGGCGATTAACATCATCATGAAACGGTCTACCCGGAACCTTATGAATGAGATATTGATGACTTGTGCAATCCATGCATTATATGCGAAGTTCATGTGCTCTGTGCTCTCTTCATGGTTGGTTTGTGAAAGCAGAAGAGGAGGGAAGTGATTTGCATGTACCTAGTCACCTTTGATCCCATTTAGCATTTGTCGCCCATCATATTGTATTTGTCATATCTTTTGATTGTGGAAAATGGAAAAGAGATTGAGTTGGAGCATACTTGAGGACAAGTATGTTTCAAGTTTGGGGTGGTGATCCAACCCTATTCTAGGGTTGTATCTTGTGTCATTTTGTACTTTTATCACATTCAAATGCACTAGAATTACATGTTATTCTCCCCAATATGATTATCATTGCAAATATGCTTATGGATGGTCTTTGCATTGTTTTTCTGGTACTTGGACCATGCTTAGATGGAAGAGAGAGAAGGAGGGACCCAGAGAAGGCCCCAAAGTCTCCCTCAACCTACCTCCAGTGGCCAAGAATCATCCTCGAGAAAAGACATCCGAAAATGACAAAGTTAAAAGAGAAATCAAGAAGTCAAACCTCACCACGGCCGTGGCCACAATGCCACGGTCGTGGCTTTTTTTGTGCCAAACCAACAGGTTGCAACAGGGAAATCCATAGATCACCCACGACCGTGGCCACTAAAGACAACACGGCCGTGGCACCCTGCCACGGTCGTGGGAATTAATTTGCAAGAAGTCAGGTTGCAACAGGGAATTGACCTCACTGACCACAACCGTGGCCAAGTCGCCACGACCGTGGCCGATGCTGATCAAGACGCTTGTGGCCCCTCCCCACAGTCAGCTCCAACCCCTCCAAAATGGCCGTGTTACCCAACACGGCCGTGGTGCGTGCTACCCACCACGACCATGGCACTCTGCCACGGCCGTGGCCACCACCATCTCACCACTTCCTTCACCCCACGACCGTGTTCACCACCCCATGGTCGTCCCCCACTACCCTCACCACGGCCGTGGTACACCCACCACGACCGTGGTGATCACCTACCCTATACAACTTTCCACTGTTTTTCCTATTTTGCCCCAACTTAGCCCTAGCTCCTATATAAGCACTAGTTGCTTCTAGGGCTCAGGAGAGAGCACCCCCTGGACACAACCTAGCTGCTCCCTTGCCTCCATCACTCCCATCCACCTACTTCCTTGCATTTAATCCCATTTCCACCCACTTTCCACTCATTTCCACCATAGAAACCTAGTTTCTCTAGGTTTCTATCCATCCATTCCACCATTTCCATGCCCTTGAGCACCTTTGGAGGAGGAGGTTCGTGTCTAGCAGCAAGGAGGTGAAGGTGGTCGAGCTACATCAAGCATCCATGGCGTTTCTTATTCTCTTTCCCTTCTTTTTTGCTCCTAGTTTGATCATGTATAGCTAAGCCCCCTTGTGGCGGGTTGTTTGGGATTAAAATGTTACTTTGATACCATGTCGGGGGATAAATTCTTGTAATGAACTTAATTCATATTTATGATGATTACTTCTTGCTTCCATCTCTTTTCCTATCTTATTGCATGTGGTTTGTGCTTCTTGTATGAATTGCTTGTTTTGAGGTTTTTGATGACACTTCATTCCTAGGAGGAATTGGGGTGTATGTGGCAATCTTAGGAATGGATCCTAGGTCCAATTAGTGGATCCCTAGCTAGCCCTCTTTGTTCCTACATACACATCCCTCCTCCTACAAATGAGTGTGAGATTTAAGTGTCTAGTGTAAGTGAGAGTGATGCAATTGCCTAGGGCCTTCTAAAGGCTAGAGTGGCTAGTGGCATGAGGTTAAACCCCTTCATCTCCACTCCTATCTCTACCCTCAACCCTCAATTGTCCACTATCACTTACCCTAGAAACCTAGATTTGGCCAATCTCACTAGAACTACACCTAACCCTAGTCTTCTACTAGTAGTATAGGGTATGTTCTAATGGCATTGCCCTTGTTGTTTGGTTTGGTAATCTAGATATGAATTGAGCACCATGCTTGTTTTATGAACTCCCCCAACTAAAATCAAAGTGACATTCCCCAAACAGCCCACCCACCTTAATCACCTTACTTAAAACCCTAATCGCTTAGTTTGCTTGTTAATGTTAGCTTAGTTCAATTGCTTTAGTCTAACTTAGTCAATTGCTTAGTTTTACTCTTCAGTGTTAACTTAGGCTCTTTCTCTTGCTAGTGGTTAGTTTAGTTCTTATTTGCTTCTTGTCTTGCTAGAGTAGTGTATCCCTTCTTGCTCCTGCTTAGTTAGTTTGATAACTTAGTTTACTAATTTGCTTGCTCTTCTATAATTTAGTTTCCATCTCGCATTTCTTACTCACTCTCTTAGTTTAATCAACCAACAATCAACCTTAAAACCCTAAAAACCTTACTCTGCGCACTAGGAATGTAGCTCACGCCATCTAACTCTAGCACCCCCTCTATCTCCGCGGATCGACCCCGTACTTGCCACCTCACCTATACTACGACACGACCCCGTACGCTTGCGGGTGTAGTGTCTTAGTAGACGTAGGTAGTTAGTGTGGGACCATACAAATATCGAAAGCAAAGATCCCATCTCTCCCGTGCCTCCCGACCTCGTGGATTGCACTTATTGCAAGCCTCTAGTGGGAGCGCACCAGGTACCCATGCCCTTCCCTGCTCTTCTCTACTACATGCTCTGACATTGATTTGTCTTGTCGACGCATAGAAGAAACCCTGGCTCACCCAAGGCAACAAGAAATCCTAGCAAGTGTTTGTGTGCCTTCTAATTCCTCTCCTTCTACTGTGAGGTTCTACACTTCCACATACGCCTTTTGGAGGATCTATTCACAGAAGTTGGTCATCGTCCTTTGTTGCTGAATCGTGCTCCTCTATCGTGCTCCGGCGACCCTGCCCAGACCTACGATTCCGCACTCTGTCGTCGTTCTCACCCCTTCTACTCAGGTTGGTCACGAATTAGGGTAGAGGGTGCTTTGTTTGTGAGGTCGATTAGGGCAGAAGTACAACAATTAGGCATGTGTATCGATTAAGTGGCAAATGAGCTGACAATAGATGCAAACATTTGAATCGTTGTGTATGACATTGATTTATTCTACTTCTAACTACTACTTTTATCTAGAAATGCATCAATTTTCCGGTACTATGTGTGTTTGTGTGCTAAGTTATAGTAGTATCTATAAAGCAAATAAAAGCAACTAGCATGCCTGATTTTTGAGATTTTTTCCGACCGGGTTATTTTGATGATATCGGTAGACCATAGTGTAGTATTGTCCTACATTTCCTTTTCTGTCATTTGTTTTTCATCCTCTGGTTTCTGGTTTTTGTGACTTTGTCTTTGTTTTTCTAACATGATTGGGTAGTAATGGCCGTTTCATCCTCTGGTTTTTGGTTTCTGTGACTTTATCTTTGTTTTTCTAACATGATTGGGCAGTAATGGTCGTTAATGTCTTGGACATATCTGTTTCCCATATTTATTAATGTTATGTTTTTTAATGTTATGTTTTTTGTGATACTATTATGATATCATAATAGTAGCATCAATTGCATATGATTTTTGGAAAGAACAAGTGAACCCAATATGGCATAATTCTACACATTTTTTGGGTTCTAATTGAAAGCTAGCTTGACTTATAGTACTTATTTAGTTTTATTTTATGATTTTATCAAGTGAAAACGATGTTATTGTCAATGTTGCATATAAAAATTAGGACTCCTATTTGTTTTTATCCCAATGATTTTTAATCAAATGAAATTAAATTTATGCCATTCATATGATTCATGTATGCCTGTGTTGGTATTACATATAGAATATGCTCACATGGTTTCAAAGTGGATATGAATCTGGAAATTGGATATAGAAATTGGTATTCTGGGAAAGATCATTCATGAATAGATAAAACCCTCAAAAAATAGTCAAAACTACTCGCATAAGATGCCTATCTAGCTTGAATTTTACCAATATATTCGTGATGGTCAGTTTTGACTTAATAATTAGGGTTGATTGGTCCCAACTTTAACAATAGTGGATGTTTTCCAAATCATGAGCTTTAATTTATATATAACTTATATTAGAGTGATGAAGTAAATAGATTTCTTATGCTAAATTTGAAAATTGAATAGTTCTTATTTAGGCCAATTGATACATGATATGCATCTTCCTTGATTTTCCATTTCATTATTTCTGTCTGATTGCTTGAGGGCATGAAATGGTTCAAGATTATGGAATTTGATAAGTGCACTTTGTATTGCATCTTATTTGCTTGATGGAAATATATGCATTGATTCATTGCCACTCTAATAGCATTGATTCTTGTCACTATTAGCATTGATTCATTGATTCACTAACCTACAGGCATAATAGAGTCCATGTCATAATTCCCATTATATATCTACTCATGATCAATGTCCCCCCAATCGATGAAATACACTCCATAATGTCACTCCATAAATTCAAATATACAATGTGTAATTTTCTAATGGAGTAATTAAGTCAAATTGACATATTTACATCTTATTAAAAGAATTTGACCCTTGTTCAGGTTAAGGATGTCATTTATATTAGAAAAAAATATGGTAGATTGTGCCCATATAATAGTATGAGGATGAAGACATCCATGGAACCCTTTCTACTATGGATTTCAACTTTCATTGATTTTACAGTCAACTTTCCTCTCTATGTTGCATTTAGAGTATCCATTATTAATCCTACAATATATACCATGGATGAACCTAATTTTTGCCTACATTATCTCACCATGAGCAGGTACTATGTTTGATTTGGCAAGCGGGAGAAGACATTGTTATTTCATGCTTATGATGAGCTTTTAATGAATTAAATGTTATATCTAATAAATGTTACTCTTGATTTTTTGTTATCTTAATTTTATGTGTTGTTGAATGCAAGATATGAATCTATCATATGGTAGTGGTTAGGTTAATAGGGGAAACAACAATAGATTTAAAACTTGTCTAACTAAATAAGTGTGAGGTCTAGGTTAGGTTAATCCCTACATCTACACAGTGATGTCTGGAAACATTTTTTCACTATACAAATGAATATTTCGTTTATTGTGTGGTATTTTACCATGAGATATGTGGTTAGGTGAAAGCCACAACTCAATATTTTTTACTGTCATTTAATTAAACACATTAGTCTATGTTTTATATATTCTTTGTTAAATTGTTTTCGTTCATGTAAACCACCAATTAATCATAAAAAAGATCAAGCTTATTGAAACATTTTTGAATTATTGCGCTTAGCAACATTTGACTCCTCATGGAAATGACCTCTATTATGCAAGTGGTTTGAGTTATAACAAGTATTCAAAATTCATGCAAATATACAAAATAGTTTACTATTATGCACGGTATTAACTATCAAAATGGCTGAAATTCACATCTATGTTGCATTTTAAGTATCCATTATTAATCCTACAATATATACCATGGATGAACCTAATTTTTACCTACATTATCTCACCATGAGCAGGTACTATGTTTGATTTGGCAAGAGGGAGCAGTCATTGTTATTTCATGCTTATGATGAGCTTTTAATGAATTACATGTTGTATCTAATAAATGTTACTCAAAATTTTTTGTTATATTAATTTTATGTGTTGTTGAGATCGTACATGGATGAATAAGTAAATTTGAATGCAAGATATGAATCTATCATATGGTAGTGGTTAGGTTAATAGGGGAAACAATAGCAGACTTAAAACTTGTCTAACTAAATCAGTGTGAGGTCTAGGTTAGGTTAATCCCTGTATCTACACAGTGATGCCTGGAAAAGTTTTTTCACTATACAAATGAATATTTTGTTTATCGTGTGGTATTTTACCATGACATATGTGGTTAGGTGAAACCCGTAGCTAAATATGTTTTACTGTCATTTAATTAAACACATTAGTCCATGTTTTATATCTTCTTTATTGTTTTCATTCATGTAAACCACAAATTAATCATAAAAAAGATCAAGCTTATTGAAACATTTGAATTATTGCGCTTAACAACATTTGACTCCTCATGGAGATGACCTATATTATGCAAGTGGTTTGAGTTATAACAGGTATTCAAAATTCATGCAAATATACTAAATAGTTTACTATTATGCACGGTATTATCTATCAAAATGGCTGAAATTCACGTCTAGTTGATTATTTTAAATAGAATTGTACTAATTCACAACAGAGCAACTATGGTGCTACCTATATATACATCTATTGAATATTTATCTATAAAAATGCTTAGCACGTGTCTTCTGCTAGTAACCCTATACAACAGACCACCTGTGGTGCTACCTATATATATTTCTTATTTTATTTTTTCAGCTGTTTGCTTGTGTTTCTGGTTCAGCTATGATCTTGCTCAGTTGTTGATTGAGCTCCCTATATATGCTTGTTAGACTTTTATTTCGAATATGTGTTTGTGTCTCTACAGTCTGGTTGTGTGTTTATTGTCTATCCTAAATTTTACTGTCTATAGTTTGGCAAGATTGTATTTAAGGACATGTATTTAAGGCCATGCTCTGCTTTGTGCAAGGGTACAAGTAACACACGTCAGATACTAATTTATTCTTATCATTGTAAACACCACTGATTGTCATTATATACTGCAGCACCTACACAAGTATGTCTTACGTAAACCCAAAGCACCAAATTGTTTGGTCAAGAGAGTCTGATGCTGCTCTAGTAACAACATTGCGGAGACAATTTGACTTAGGAAGGTGTATTGACGACCATTTTACAAAGGACTCTTGGAGGGAGGTAACTTCTGATGTGCATAATAGGATGGGGAAGGACGTAGGTAAGTGAGACCAGTTCAAAACTCGGTGGAAAAACCTAAGGAAGGACTATGCCGCTTTGAAGCTTGTGACCAACAAGAGTGGCGTTGGATGGGATGACACCAGGAACATGCCCACACTGCCTGACACCCTTGAGTGGAGGCAGAGCATTGCAGTATGTATAGTAATCACACCCTTAACCCCAACAAAGTAACGTCCTACATCGACACTTACATTCCCTAATACAATTGTTTTTTAATACTCAGGCAAACAAGGACCTTGCTAGGTTGCTTAGGCGCCCCTTTCCCCACTACTATGACATCCAGATGATGGTGGGGAGGAACATTGCTAGAGGACACCATGCAATGTCTTCCACGGACACACAAATCCCTTCTGACGTTGCCTCTGAGGATGATGTTACTGTCGACTTAGATGTGTCTGCTACACCCATGCACACAGAAACCACATCAGGGGAACCGAACATACGCACATCTGGGATGCAAAGCGAGGGTGACACCGGGGGAGGCGGAACGGATACCCTGAGTGTTGGGGGGAGGACTCCTCCTGCCCATAGGCACAGGAAGTGACCATCAATGTCGCAGGAGCGATGTGTGATTTCTAATGAAGTGTTATCTGAATTCACACAGGTGTACGCAAAGGTTCATGAATTAGGCACGTGTGTGCAACCAGAGCCTTTGAAAAAGAAGAGTTTGCAACCATTTTACAACATTTCAATGACACTTTCCCCGATGCCACCACTGCTATTTTTACAACACTTGTGAACGCCATAAAGGACTCAACAAACCGCAACATCTACGTCAGCCTTCAACACACCCCTCAAAAGATAACAATATGGTTACAAGACCTTTGGGAAAGGTCCCAAGTTGGAAATGCAACAACAATACCTTCAATGGCACCTATTTTGTGCCATCTCAGCAACCATTTGTGTCGCACACCCCACCACCCAACTTCAACAACACATCGAGCATACCTTCCATGTGGTATACTCCATCCAATGATGCTGGCCCTTCGGGATCATAAGTGGGAACTACCTTTTTCCATTATGTTTGCTATGTTTGCAGACCATCAATTTATATTAGCATAACTGTTGTAATAATTGCTTTACCGTACAGACATTTATTTTCTGTACAATCTAATTTGTTTGTAGCCTTCAATCCGTTGTTTCACATGTCAACTGGTTTATATTATGTTCAAGTAGTTATTATCTTGTTGATATCATTTTACTTGTAGGCATCATGTCTGCCAGTGACCAAACACAATCACCTAACCTCCTCACACACATTTTAGATACCTTGTCTGGTCCAGCAAATCACATTGCCGATGCAATTGCTGAGTCGATTGTGAACTCCATCATAGACGACATTTCCGTTGATGCCGACATACCACCTACAATACCTAGGTCAATTAGCATAAGGAGTGGTCACATAAAGGTCTTAGAAATATTAACCGGTCATGAACAAAGGGCTTATGACCTATATCAAATGCGACCACATACTATAATGGCCCTTGTGGACAAGCTTGAGAGTTGTGGCTTGTTACGAAGTACTAGAGGCGTCACTTCAGTTGAGGCTGTATGCTACTTCCTACAGATGGTTGGCCATGGCCATACAAATCGTGCTTTGGTGGAGGACTACATTCACTCTGGTGAGACCATAAGTAGAAAGTTCAACGAAGTGTTGGACGATGTATGTGCGTTGACCCATGACTATATTGTCATGCAAACCGCATCGACTTGCACGACAACACATTCTCATATATTGGAGACCTCAAGGTTCTACCCTTACTTCAAGGTAATAGTTAGCCCCTACAATTTTATACTATTTTTCAAATATTCTATATGTTTACAACCTATTTTGGTGTTATAGAATTCCATCAGGGCAATTGACGGAACACACATCCCAGTCTTGGTCAAATGAGACAAGCAAAATCTCTACTGAGACAGAAAAGGAAATGTCTCTCTGAATGTCATGGCTGTAGTAGACTTCTCCATGGAGTTTACATTTGTCCTAACTGGGTGGGAGGGGTCGGCTGCTGACCAACGGGTCCTACAATCAGCAACGACCACTGGTGGATTTAAAGTTCCCCCGGGAAAGTTTTACCTAGTTGATGCAGGGTATGCCAACACTCAGTCAATTTCTAGCACCCTATCGCAATACAACTTTCCATATTTCTGAGTACCGAGGAAACATACACCCCTACAGCAGCAAGAAGGAGATCTTCAACCACCGCCACGCTCAACTATGCAATGTTGTTGAAAGAGCATTCAGGGTGCTAAAGAGACGGTTTGCCTACCTTAAAAGGGGGCGACATATCCTATTCATTCATAGTGTCGCCTTGTAATGGCTTGTTGTATCCTCCACAATTATATCCGACGCCAAAAAGATGGTGACACTATCATGGATGAACTCGTAGATGAAAGTTCAACGTCTGTCGTTCCCCCTTCTGGGGTTGACCTGAGTTCCCTCCAACAAACAACTCCGGCCGATTCAAGGGAGGGTGATCTTTTACGTGAAACCATTTCTAATCTCCTTTGGGAAACTCGTTGACCTCTAGCGTTGTACTTGTGATACTGTTTTAACTTGTATGATAACGTGAGCCTGCAACCCTAAATCGTTTGTTTCACGAACTGTTTTATGGATCGTAATCATAATCGTCAATTTGTGTTTGGGTAGGTTTTCTTCAAATGGAGAATGGAATGGCTTGTTGTACATGCGGCCTTCAATGCACTGTACATGTGTATATGGATGTCGCAGATACGGCAAATGGACATTTTGAAGACAAAAACCCCCACAGACTGTATTTTACATGTGGTAGGGGTCTTGTGCCAAACACATATAAAATGAGGTTGCCCGTGCAGCGTGTTCAACCCACAATGGCCACACTTATTACAGTTAGGGATGCAATGCTATCACAACTTGCATATGTACGCAATGAACGCAAGTTATGGTCTGAACAATGTGACTTTCTCTGTTCGAAAAGAGCAGACACTGATAGGCTCGAACAAGATATTTCCACACTATGAGAGAGGTGCCAATATCTTCGCCAACGACTTCACATCACGAGTAGTAACGACTCTTCAAACGAGGATGGATACAATACATCATAGATGTAGAACAAGCAGTTAGACCTATTTTATGTTCAGAAATTTATATTTGAAATCTATGTTCAGAATCCGACAATATTTTTACTAATCCTCAATCATGTTTTATATGTCAATGAATCCATCTGAAGTTCCGAGGTGTGATTGTGGGTTAGATGCAGCCTTGCGGCTTAACACAGAGGATGCAGGGTTGTATGATTTTGGCATTCTGAGTGAAAGGCCGGGCGAAATGTATTACATATGTCCTTCTTGTGAAGTGCACTAGTAAATACATACATAATAGGTTGTCGTTGTGTATGATGTACATTCTTTGTCATTCATTAAACTTGATAATACATTGTAGGGAAAAGATCGGTGCAGATACTTCCGTTGGGCAGTCGATCTCCCCCCAACAATTGATTCTTTGAAAGCTGAGATTATGTTACTAACTGTCGAGTGCAAGTCACTGTGGGGCCAGGAAATGAACATGAAGGACTTTTTTGAAATTCATTACAACTACGATGATATATACACCCAAAAAAAGTATGACCATGAGGTTCTAGAACGCTACGTTGCCAGTCTGGAGGAAGATTGTAGTCTTCTTTTGGACATTCCTTCACCCACGGTGACGCCATAACGTTTAATGGCAGAGATAAATTTAGTTTGGTGTATCGATTTACATTGTCTACCATTTGATTTTTTTAACATTAAATCTTTCTAAATTCGTCCGACATTAACAGGCTTTAGTTATTTATCATAATGTTGGTGTATGTTTTATGGAGGGTGTATGTTTTTTCATCGTGATTTTGTTGAATGTTAGTTAGCACTGAATATGCATTTTATATTCCCTTAATTGTACCATACACCCTTACATCTAAAATATATTACTTACATAATCTGTTATATGGCTGGGCCTCCAAGGACGCCTTATTTTATGTGGTGTACGGAGCTTGATATGGTTCTCAGAGGTATGATGAGAAACCAATATGAGTTGGGGAGATGTGTTAATGGAGTATATACTACACATGCTTGGATGGAGGCATGGCGTGACTTCTGAAACATAACTGGGGCCCTTACATATCTTTGACTAAGTTGCAGATGAGATGGCAACACATAAGGAGAGAGTTCATAAGAGACAATCTTTTTATTTTGGGAGATTTATTGCCTCCCCCCAATTGGCCGTGCAGCGCAACTTCGTGATGACTCGTCACATTTACCCACCTGGGGTTGTTGAATACCTTATTAACACCGATGAGTGAATCAAACAACCACATTAGACGGCGAAAGTAACACATGAACTTGTAATATATTTCCACAACATTGTAGTTGTTTGTGTTTACTTCGCAACATTTAGTTACAAAACTTATGTGTTGCATTGTTTTGTTTGGACCATCACTTGAAAAACGTCTACTTTATTGTTATGTATTGAAGGCATACATCACGTTCTTACTTGTTTGTAGCTAAGTTTGTGGAGCATTTATTTGTATTCAATATTGTCACAGTTATCTTACTATTATTGATATTTGCTAATACTTTTATTTATTAACTATAGATGTCGTCATCGCGGTCACGAAGGCAAGGACAAAGTTTGAAAAATTATTGATGTCTCCGTCGAAGATTAAAAAATATGTAGAAGAAAACCTTATTTGTGCGAGCCTACACGCGATGAGGGCCCAAATGGGAACAAGCCAAGGGTGTTATTCATCCTATTCACCATCTGCCGTTGTTGTTCGAGTGGCCAAAAGACGCCATCAAACAGGAAACAAATTAGTTGTTGAACGAAGCCTGTCCTGTGTCATGGGACGAGTACAACGAGGCCATGAAGTTGGTCGACGAGTACGACGAGGCCATGAAGTTGGCCGACTAGGACGTTCCTACCTGGGATCAAAGCCTGTCCCCCACAGTGGTTGCTTGCTCACCATTTTAGATCGTGTAGTTGTGTCTTTGTCTAGGTCCAGGGCATACCTCTCCTTTCAGTTTGTATTATATGTTTTTTTATGTGGTATTAAGTTTTGCTACAGACATGCTACACACGTTTGCTACTATTTAATTTAAATGCATAAATTATGCATTTTATATATTATTTATTTGTTATTTAGTATATAATACACTTCGGCCAACTTCTGCTTAAGCGGCAACACAACTACACATTCCTTACTCTTGTTAAAACAGTTGTACAACATCAGGACAGAATCAACAGATACTGACTACGTTGCCAAACAAAAACAGACTGAATCCAGCCTAGTAGCCAAACAAAATCAGACTGCAATCAGACTCAAATCAAACCAGCTGACCAGAATCAGACTGCGATGCCCCTCTACGGCTTCCGTCGCGTGCGGATAACGGGGTGTGTAGTCCAGGAGGATCCACTGACTGTCATGGTGGAGCCTATGAAGGAGGTGCTGGAAGAGGATAAACACCTTCACCGCGTCCTCAAACAGGGCCGCCCCAAGGCGGATTTAGATCGGGCGGTGTTAACCATGTACCGTCCGTTCCGGAAAGTCTTCAAGCTCCTCGAGGCGCTGTCGAACCACCGCCTCATGGACCCTCGCGGCCAGACTGGAGTTTACATGGACATTTGGGAGCGGGACATGAGTTACCTCCCGGACTTTGGTCCTGCTGTGATGTCGGTGATGGACAGATCCTTGCACCAGAGGGCCCTGGAGGAGCCGGACAGGTCCAAGAGACTGGAGCTTACCATCATGATGCTGAAGCAACAGCTGGCGTTGGACAACAACATTGGAAAAGAGTTGGATCTCCATGAGGAGAGGTTGTCCGAGGAGGAGAAGGAGCTGCTGGACCAGGTGAGGCGTCCGGAGAAGAACAGCTGGGGGCCGCAAGATACCCTGGCGTGCAGAGGCGAGACGGTGATAGCTCCGTCGGTCCAGATGCGAGTGAGGATGAATAAGTTCCACGGCATGACGCGTCCAGACGTTCTTGAGAAGAATAAGAAGATGCTCAAAGAAACCCGGATGAGTGAGCATATGATTGGGTATTAGTCTACTAAGTTTAGAAAACGCAATCTGATGGTCCTATTGAGTTTCTATAGGACTCCAAAACGCGTTCCTAAGTTTAGCTTATTATATAGGTTGTAGTTGGGCTTATCATCTTTTAATTTAGCTAGCTCAACGCCGAATTCAAGTATCACCAACTTCTATTCCAGTACGTGCATTTTGATGTATTAGTCGGTTTTCTGTGATATGAATGCTTCCATTCCCTATGTTCTAAGTTGCACTTCCTAATAGCCTTGATAGGTCCCTAATGTTTTTCATTAAAAGAATTGCTTAACCAATGTCTTAAGTTTACTTTCGTACAAATTCAATTAGTCGTACTGTCGTGTTGTCTGTGATAAGTGCATCAGTGCCGCTAAATGGAATCGTAGACTAGTTAATCTTGACACACAGCTTAGCCGATACAGGTAAAACCCTGGAATAAGGTAGAATACATGCAAATCAAAGTTGGGCTCCTGTTTGAAGAGAAACTAAACATTTATATGTATGGTATCTGCTGTTGTAATTTGGCTGTTGCATCTGCTGATACCATCATCTCGTACGCCGTCAAGTGTCCATTTCGTAAAACCATGATGCTCAGCCATGGTTGAGCATTCACACCCTATAAATAACCGCATCTCTTTTCCACATCAACAACAAAAATACGGATTGATGCCGCGTTGTATTCACAGGACAAATCCGTATAAAGAAAAATAATAACCTTATTTCCTTGAGTGCAATGCAGCCTACAAATCAATTTTGCCCTTTGATATGAAATTTTGAAACATTGAATGTTTTGACACTGCTTCAGTAGATGCTTTCTTCGTAGTTACATATTGATATACATGTGCGTGTTTTTTAATAAATGTGATTCATTCATATAAAAAAGTCTGAGATCACAACCACAAAATCAACTATTGGGTACATGGATGATGATCGTTCGGTACAAGAAGTAACAAAATCATCAACAAAGAAGTGTATCTATAAATGTCAGTTATGAGGTACATATATGTATAAATGCCATTGAATCATGGAATACTTTGACAAAGCTCAAAAAAGTGAATTCTTTTCTAGTTAAAATTTTTATATACATGCATATTATTTTCTTGATAAATGCCATTGATTCATATAAGAAAGTCTGAGATCTCAATAGTGAATTCAGCTATGAGGTACATGGATGATGATAGTTTGGTACAAGAAGTAACAAACACCACCAACAAATAAAACAATAAAGGTCAATGAGTGACCATAAAGTGTGGGTGGGGAACCCCTAATAACAAGTCCCCAACAGAAAACAAAAAAGATAGGCATGCGAGAAGCCAAGTCAACCACCCCCAAACATCAACATCGAATCCTTGTAGTAAATCAAAGGAAAATTGTCTAATGACTGCCCCATTGATATCTTCATATGTGTTGTAAGGGCGTAAGCAATTGAGATTGAGTCCTTGTGAGAACTAATTGTGTCAACTGAAATATGAACAAATCCTATATATTCATGAATACATGTACAAATCTCAGTGATATATTTAGAGTGATTGTGATAAAATTTTCAGTTTCATTCAATCCTAATGGACAAGAAATACATCAAGCAAGAATTAGTGGGAAGTATATAAAGAGTCTTTATGTATACAACCTTTATAAATCTTCTTGTGTATCCAAACCAATAAATCATGACATGACACACCAATTAAGAAGAAATGAGTCCATATGAGCCGCATAACGGGGCGTAAGAAGAGGAAAATGGTAAATTTTCCGAATCTTGTTAAAAAATAGACATTGGTGAGGACTTTGAGAATTCTCTTGAGTAATAATGAGAGCCAGAAAAGGCATTTGTGGTAACCAACAAGCCAAATCATTAGAAGATATTTGATAGCGCAACCGATTTTCTGAAGATTGTTCAATAATGTCTCTATGCTTATATGTATGAAAATTATGAACCTTATTGAAAGAGTGATGTTCACCCCAGGTCTAGCACGTGTTACGAGGAGGTGATTGCAGCTGATGTAAATTGTGGGACAAATGATTGTGAGAGAAATATTGGATATGAGGCTATATTAAGGGTGTTATGGCTAGAGATCAATAGTAAAAGGGCTTGCATGGTTGAATGCATCTCACATGATCAAGGATTTGTAGATCAATTACTTATTAATCGTAGTTTAATCTTTGAGCCAAGGATCAAGTGTTTCAGGTTTGCAAGTGATTTCCCATTTTACATTTTGTTATTGAGGTTTATCTAAAACATCATCTGAAAGGAAACATCTCCTAATTTTTACAAATTATGATAAATTTTCAGTTGGGAGAGAGACACAATGAGGAAAATAGGTGATTATTGGAGTGAGTAAGGAGTTAAGGAGAGTAAGTTGACTACCTAAGGGATTTGGATTTCCAATGATACATCTTATATGATGTTTAAGCTATGGAAAGTAAAGGATATAGGAGGAGACCAAAGTATGCAATAGGAAAATTTTCTTCTTTGTAATAAAATAAAATTTAAGTTTGTCAAGGTCAATGTAACTGATATGAAGTGATAGACATTTGAGTTATTGAAAATAGTCTCGATTCTAGAGAAATGAGTGAATAGACCAATGATTGGAATGACACTAGTGCTATTTTGAAACTTAGTATTCAGAAATATAATAGCACAAACTACATATAGGATGACATGATTGGAACACTTAGGTAAAGATTCGATAAGAGAATTAAGTACCTAGCTTGATCATTCAACTCAGAATAGAAGAGACATTTATGACAAATAAGGTGACAATAGATCACCTTCTATAATTCCATTTCTATAGATAATTTAGCCAAATATAAAACCATTGATTAGAATAGAGATAGAATCGTGCAGATTGAATGCAACTACAAATCATGTGTCCATTTTGAAGGATAACCAAGTACTATGAGACATTCTTTAATGAATTTACAATTAAATTTTACTGAATTATTTTTCAAAGTCCAGTTTGAGAATCAAGGTAGGGTAATGCAATGAGTAGCATGAGTGTATAGTTTCATTAGCAGATAAATAAACATCTTGAATAGTTCCACCTTTCATAGACATATTTGGTCAAGAACTATCACATTAGGGAGATACAGTTTGAATCTAGTGATCGAGACTTTAGAAATAAATTTATATGAGGCATTAATGAGCTTAATAGGCCTGGAATGTTTGACAAAGATCAGATAAATCATTTAATCAATCAATGTTGTGGATGTTAGGTTAATGATCCCAATTTTGGTTGGAGGATCATCATTGTGATACATGTAATTGAACATGGAATGGTACACGGTCGAAGTAGGAAACATCTTTGATAATATTAAGCATCATCAGAGGAAGGTTAACACCTTACAGATCATATGAGACTCTTTTGATGAACCTAAAGTAATAGTCAAACCATTTGAGGTAGAAAGTGAGCTAGAGGAATGGATAGGATGGGAGGAGTTATATTGCAAGGAAAAGGCTCACATAAGAGGGCTCAAAGAAGGTGATAAGAACACAAAATTTTCCCACATCCACGTTAAAGAACGCAGAAAACATTCAATAGTTGAAAATTTTCTGAGGGAAGATGGCTCCTTAGATATAGGGGAAGAAGATGTTTGACAAGAAATTGTTAAAAAATACACAACCTTTTCTAATAAGAGAACAAGGATGTAGATCAGTTTGACAACATCTTAACTAGATCAATTAGTGAGGAAGATAGTGGAGATATTCTTTAAGAAGTCTCAAAAGATGAAAACCATGTAATACTTTGAAGTATGGATAATGATAGTGCACCTGACCTCGATAGGTTCACCACTTCTTTCTACAAAGCTTAATGGGAATATGTCAAAAATATTTAACTGAATTTGTTCATTATTGCCTCATGGGGAAGAGGGCCCATAGGAGCATAAAGTGCGTTCACATGTTTCTCATTCCTCATATTGAAAACCCTTCATAGATATCAAAATTCAAAGCAATTAGTGTGAGCAATGTTGCACTTAGACTAGCCTCTAAGATCCTCCCATCTAGAATCACACCACTTTTTTTTTCCAAACTCATATCCTAAGAACAAACATCATTCATCAAGGATAGGAATATAGGAGACAACATTAGGCTAACAAACGAGCCAGTGCATAACCTATTTAGAGGAGAGACATACAAGCAAAACCTAGATTTTAAAGTCCATATGTCAAAAGCCTTTGGCATGATGGGATTGTGTTTTATTGAAGTAGTTCTCCACCAGGTCAGTTTCCATAATAGGATGATTAACAAAATAATGAACATAGTCAAGCAAGTATGGTTCTCAATTTTGATGAATGGTTAGACTTTCAGATTCTTTACTTCCTACAGAGTCCTTAGGCAGGGTGACCCCCTCTCGCCATTCCTATTTCTAATTTCCCAAGAAACATTAGGAAGGCACATAGGAAGAGACACTGAGTTAGGACTAATCACACGATCATCACTGGTGGCGGTATAACACACTCACATAGTATGTTTGTTGATGATGTCATATTCTTTGTTAACTTGGAGGGCCACACAACTACTAGATTATGGGACATCCTAGGAAAGTACTTGATGCATCAAGGAAAATGATAAATAAGAGGAAAAACACTATCATGCTAGGATGCAAAATAAATGATATCATTAGTGAGATCTCTACTTGGTGGGGTTGTGAATGTACCCTAGAACCAATGACATACCTCAAAGTACCACTCTTCTTGGGAAGAGTGCTGATTAGATACTAGAGATTGACATGGTCTATTCAAGTGTGGCATGGTCCTAAAATCACAGACCAAACTACACATACTAGTAAAAAACAATACATACAAAACTTGATCTTTAGAAGGGTCCAAACCAAACTTAACTTGACCGCAAAAATATGGTGAAATTTGGTTAAGTTTGATCTTAAACCAATAATATTTGCTAAGTGCTTCTACACACTTAAATAGAAATCAATTATGGGCATTGCCATTAATTTTAATGCCTAAAAGTCATCTACTGAAATTGAGGAGGAAGTAGGTGTGTGTATCACAAATAGAGAAATAAAGACTTCAAGGTCTACTTTTAATCAATTAATTGAGAAGATTGGAATGATGGTGCCAATTCCATATCACTTAATTTTTCATATTTTCTTTTATAGTTTATTATGATTACTTTATAATAATACATGTTACAAGATTGGTTTGCATATGTATTAGTATTATGATATTTCCCTATTGAATCATATTAAACACAATAAATATATGCATAACTTAATTATTCATTTTATATCATTAGCCTAGTTTGGTCTGATGGGTTAACCAGTCACCCTAACTTTGAGTAGACTACATAAGGTTGGTTTGAAAATTTTCTAGACCAAACTTGAACAAACAACCTAGGAATCCAGACTAGACCGACATGATTTGTTCAAGTTTGGTTTTGTCAAGTGACCAAGTTTGGTTTTATGCCCAGTCCTATTAAATACCATGAAGGAATGGTGGAAAAAGTTAGGATGTCTTCATTGACTGGGAAGCTTCTATACTTCTTGGGGAGATTAACGTTGATCAGATTGATCCTAACATCAATAATTTTACACACACTAGAGGCTTGTTTGATACCAACAGAAATGGAGGGGAAAATGACACATTTCCTATGTGATGCATGAGAAGGTATGAGGAGGAGACATTGGAACATATGGGATAACATAACCAAACTCATAGGCCTAGGCATAATGAAAATGAGACTTAGTTTTAAGAGATTTCTCATGAAAGCAACCATAGGTATTCTAAAGGGTGAGTCCCTTTGGGATCAGTTTGGTAGAGATAAATACAAGCTAGAACTATATGACTATGACCTAGAAATTCCTTGGTTCCTTTAAGAGGGGAGGTCACACCTCTACCTACTAAAGAAGGCCTGGTATTTCTTCCCAATAGTTATGTGTAACACTAAATGGGAGATAGGCCAGGGTAAGATACCTTTTTGGAGGACATAATGGTGCTACACCAACAACATGATAACATGGAATCTAGACCAAGTAGATATTGATCCGAACTTTATGCTTCGAGAAACACTACATTTTGATGGATCTCATGATATCTCCATTAGGAATCCCATTTTTGGTGAGGGTATTGCAAGTCTCACATAGGAGGTTAGGATGATACTAGGTTTTCTAGACTCCCCTATTTGACCGCTAGAGAGGATGTAATGTTTTCTATCACCTTAGTTGGAACAACGTTGAGATAGCCATCTAACAAGGTCAAGAACCCATAGGATATAAATGGGTTTTGAATGCATGTCTTCCCATTAAAATAAATACTTTTCTATGGAAACTAATACGAGGTGTGATTCCAACAAACAATTGTACCAAAAATTGCAATATCTAGCTAGCATCTAGGTGTGAATATTGAAAGGACGAATACATTAAAACCATCGATCATCTCTTCAGATTCAGTGAAACAATGTGACTAGAGTTGTCTGAGGATAAAACCCTTATGAAAGTTAACTCCTTTACTAGAAACCAACCCACCATCACCAGCCTAAACATGATTTAGAATATGGACTCACAACATACATTGTTGGGATTCATTAGGAGGACTCTTTCTTTACTCATTCTTTGGTACATTTGGGTAGCTACATTTTCAACTAGATACAAAAAGACTAGGATGTTTGTGGCGAGTATATGGAAAATGACTTGTTTCATATGTAAAATGAACATTAAAGAAATTGCTTTGAGAGAGATAGGCCCCCTAGAGGATTGGGCCTCGAAGTGGTAGAAGCTAGGATCTCATAAGAAATACAAGTTATGAATTTTAGATATGAAGATATTTGGTGGACCCCTCCTAATCCACCCAAAGTAAAGCTATATATTGGAGGGGTCAGTTGGAAATCATAGGCTCTCCCCCTCTGAGGGTGAGCATATGGAGGAGCTATTAAAGGTCCCCTAGCTAGCATTGTCTTTGGGTTATAAGGACCATCCCATACCTTTGACTCTCTAGGTACCTATATATCGGCTTTAGAGATAGGCATATATTATGATGTTGCCAATAGGGTTAACTGAATACATATCGAATGTGACCATCACATTTTGGTGCGGGTGTTGAGAGGGGACCACAATATCCCTGGAGATACTAACAAAGGTTAATTATAGAAAAATATGTTCTTTAAGAATGCAGATGGTTTTTCCACTTTGTACATAAGGAGGCTGACAAATTCTCCCTCAATTTGGTAGAATATGATTTGGGTCTAGCTAATACTTATAGGTTTTTCATCCTAATCAGAATGACACCTCCAGTTAGAGGGATCTATGAATTGAAGGGGGTAGGGCTGGCCTACTGAAGGCGAGCATGAGATATATACAAGAACTCTCTTATCTAGTTAGATCTTAGAACTAAATCTGAGACAATATTTGTAGAGACACACACAAACATTGTGAAGTTATATGTTTGATGGTGGTTTGGCAAGGGTTTTCAGTGTCTTTCCAGATTTTGGTGGTGTCTCACCTTTAATTTTTTTCATAGGGAATAGGTCTGTCTTGAGTTGTAGTGGGAACTAATTTGATGTTGTGAGTATAGATGCCAATTTATGTATCTTCTTTTCACTCTTTTTCCAAGTGAGAAAGGGGTGAACAAAAATTCCCCAATTTCCTAAAAAAGGAATGGAAATAATATTTACTCTTTTCCAACTAAAATCCATTTTAAATTATTCAGGTCCTAGTAATATTTTAGCATCCAGACCCTAGACACCAGAAAGAATTTCCTCACGAGTGAAGGGTGAGATGAGGCGTTCCATGTTAGAAATGTTGGTTGGTGGTAGTAAATACAAATTGAAATGGAAGAGATTTGAGTAAGGTTGATTACAGTTAAATATATGAACATGATCACAAACATGTTGAATGATGAGATGATTATTAGTAACCATATGCATATTGATTGAAGTACCGTGACTATGAGAATGCCATTTGTGTAAATTGCAAACTTTATGAAAAAATGTTGTTGTTGTGACCTTCCTCTTTTCTTGTGAAAACCCCTTGCTTCTCAATGAAGTATAGGAGATACAACCTAAGATATTAACTTTTTCTAGATTGAGTGGGGTGAACTTTTAGAGAGTAGAAGACCGCTTTCCATGGAAATAGTTTATTTGTGAATATTTTAATTTTTTTTTATCTCATGAATTCAAAATGTGTCATAAGTTTTTTAGGTTTATAGGTGTATGGAATACCCAAGTTCAGATCATTTATGTTGCTCATTCAATAGTTTGTGATGGTGTTGGATAAAGTAGGATGTTTAGTACAATCTCACTCAAAAAGTGGAACAATCTAGGACCCTAAGGAGTGAGATGAGTGTTAAGAATGATGGGACAATGATTGGATATGGGTCTACAAGTGGATTTAGTGAAAGTAGATGGTAATCTATAGCCTAGAGATGTCAACAGTGAATATATTCAAATGAGACATTGATTATCCTCCTTTCCAAGTAAAGTTGACATTGGGAGCTGATAAGTCAAGTAGTTTGTTGTCAAGAATGAATTTATTGAATCTTTTGTTATCATGATCATGTAGATCTCTGGAGTGGATTCTCATATTGCATTTAATATTCCAACAAGTAATATTAAACTTGCCACCCTAAACCCAAGGTGTATCTAAAAAGGGGATAGTAAGTTGTGAGAGTTTTTCAAAACAATCATTTTTTATCCTTTTTACCATATATAAAAATATGACACATAATTTTGTCAGTTTCAAAAGGTTATGATGATACAGAAAAGCTTATTCATCATATATACAATGTGTGTCATTTGCAAAACAATTCACTAGGTGGTTCATTCCTAGAGTTTAACCTTTGTTTAAAACAAAACATCCTTTTAACTAAGTTGGTTCATTTATTAGAATAGAAAGGGTCAATCCCACATCAACTTTTTTAAGATTGAGTTTTAAATGAGCTTACTTTGAACAATTATTTGAACATAAATTTAAAGTTCGTTGGTTGAGGGTTGATTATAGTATAACAAATAAAGAAGAATACACTAAGAACTAGATAATAAAGAGTTAAACTAAGAACATATAAAAAAATAGTTACACTAAGAACAAGATAATAAAGGGTAACACTAAGAACAAGTATGGAATAATTAACTATGAGCATGATTAAATAGCAAAAGTGAGAGAATTGGGAAACTAAGTTTCATTTGATAGTAAAAGATATCAGGGTTATCAGTTTCACACACTTATGTAGAAACTAGATTGATAGAATCCATGAGTAGAAAATCAGATAGATGAAGGCATGTGAAAACGTTCTCAAATCCATTTATAAAAGTTTAAACTTCTTAGAAACTCAATTATCCTGGTGTTTGTATATCCTTGCTCGATCATCCCAAAAGAGCTCCTTTTGAGATATTGTCTGGAGGTCTATGCATTTGTTTGGTCGTTTTGAGCCTTGGTGTACTAGATATCTTCACCCAAGACTAATAGTTGAAAAAAACTAGATATCAAGTCATTTAAATAGTGCAATAAATAAAAAAACATTATCTAACAAGTTATATTACATAATTAAAATCAATCTAATCAACTATGGCTATGGGGCTATTCCTCTTTCCCCAATATGAAGAACTACTAGTGATTCATGGAAAATAATGAAGGGGTGAAGGAAGAAAGAAAGGGAGCATAGATTAGTAAAAGAGAGAATCTGGAGGGAACTATTCTCTGGTGACAATGAAATGATAGCCCTTCTTAATTCCTTTTTCGATACACAAGAAGACCAAGAACAAGATTCATACTAGAAACTCTGTTATAGAAAGAAGAGTACAAGATGCAAGAAACAAGAACTAAAGACAAAATACAAAAAGTTGGATACCCTTCTTTGTGGAATCTCTCCTCCTATTTTAGGGAGGATGGGTGGAAACCCTAGGATATTCTAATTGTGGCCAACGGCTGTTGTGGAAAACACATGTCTTGTGACTCACATTCAATTGATTGGGAATCCCAGTCTTTCGACTAGGGTGCATGGCTGCGCGGATCCAAGGAAGTGAATTAAAACCCTAGAAAGGGGTGGTGGCGCAAAAGTCTTTTAGCACCAATGCGGTTGTGAACATGTCTTCTACTTTAAGGGCTTGAATTACCTGATTGGGATACTGGGTTGACCAGTCTGCATGATGTGTGGACCGGTTCATTGGAGAGGTGTGTATTTCAAGAATGGAGTGAGTCAATTGGTTGGACATGTGAGCCAGTCACATTGGATTATCTATAGTGGTGTAAGTCTAGTATGCAATCGATCGACTGACTAGATGAGTCGATCGACTAATGGTCTGAAAGGTTGATAATATTCAATTTAAGTCCTCCATTCTTTTGATTCTTTGTAATCTCTTGTATCTTAGAGTTAAATATACATAATTCCTACAAAATGTGAGCAAAAGTCATAAGAAATATAACTAACGTGTCAAAAGTAAGTAAATTGCAATTATTTCCTAAAATTGGGAAAAACATGATAAAATCCTAAATAAATACCTCAGATATGTGACGAAAAAGGGATGAATATAGATTCATCAATATAATAAAAAATGTCTATGTAAAACTATCTCTAATATTTTGGAAGGACATGGTGATAGAGAAAGACCCTAAGATAGATATTTGGAGTTTCAGAATATTAGGATTCCAGTACACAATTATACCAGCAGTAAGGCCACTGGAAGGTATTTGAGCCCATGATGTGATGAAGTTACCCCTGATGGTGTTTAGAGCTAAAGTAGAGAGGTGAGTTTTTGTTACTTGAATAATAATCAAGTTAATTGTGTGAGAATGGATACCATATCCATTTATGCAATGACTTCCTAGATACACAATCCCACAAACATTCTAGCATGGAATAATTATTACTAGTGTTAAAATCAAATAAAAAACAAATTAATAGTGAAATCAATTAAATTCTCAATACCTACAGAGGTAGGATGACAATTATTCCAGTCATGACTTCTTTCTAATTCAAAAAGATCTATATTCATCTACAAATGAATATCATTTTTTTTCAATTTTATTAACAAAATGAAAAAAAGAAAATATATTCTTGTAAGATTTAATAGATGAAATAGGATAGTAACTATAGAAGTAGACGAATGAAGAAGTAAATAACATTGGTCGTAGTATACCTGAATCATTTTGGCATTTTTTTTTGTTTATTGTTATCAGGAGTGAGCTTGAAAGTGTCATATTCATTATCTTTGGTAGTGAAGAAAGACTATTTAAAAGCATCCTGCTCATGTTCAACTCTGGTTCTATTCCCAATTGCAGCCAAATTTGTCCCTTGATTGTTTGATACGTGAATAATTGGTTGTAGAATTTAACTTTGGAGATTGGTAATGTTTAAATCTATGTCAAAGAATGAATCAGCAATGCTATTCTTGGGATTAACATGAACATTTGTGGTGAACATTATTTTTTTCAACCATAGGGATTGGAGGATGTTTGAAGTACACCTAAATCAATTATTGAGATGGAAAGTCTTGTAAATGGAAAGTTGATGGTATTGTCTACATTAGAAGGAGAATGATTGGGATTGGTGTTGAATTGTGTTGTATCTTTGTGAACCAATTCATGTCCCTTATTTCTAAGTAATGATGAGATGCTAGAATCAGGGATAGGACCCTTATTTTTCTTTCAAAATAGTCCATGTTGAATAAATAATGTCACATATTGTCATTGAATATTACTGTTATATGCATAATACATGATATTTTTTGTATTCTTAGACTATAACAAAAAAAAGTGTAAGGAAAAAATTGTTTATTAGAATTTATATTGAACATTTAAAGACAATATCTAAGATGAAACAAAAATATATAGAACCATTAATAAATTAAAATACATATCATCATATATGATATCAAGTTTTGTTAAAGTTATATCAAAATTTAGAATTATACTTAGTCCTTGTCTATCAGAAATATAATCTAGAAAAGATCATAGTTAACATGTGTAACACATGTATATTCCAATACTAGGTTATGTACATTGTAATATATTAAATCAATATACTTTTCATAAATATAGGAATGCAATAAAAATAATATACATGAAATGTTTTTTCTAGCATTAATATTTCATATTTTAGTAAATAAATTGAAGCAAATATTCACAAAAACATAAATATTTTTTATTACCATAATCCATAGTAAGAGAAGTGTCTATGTATAAACACATCCATGAAATCTTGAATTAATATGATGTGTAAATTATCCCTTAAGTTCACATCCTAGATTTATCTTGCACACTCCTTTTTGATATTTAACCGTACTAGAGTGACATGGGCTTTGCAATGTGTTTTCTATGCATGTCTTGGCTCCACCAATTTTTAATTTTTGGATCCACCCCTGAGGCCATGCACCACCATACATGAAAGGGGAGAATTTTAATCCTTGGATGAGAAAATTGTTATGACAATGTGTTCCCATATACTCAATTAAGTGTTTATTTTATCAATCTATGTTCTCTTAATGGGTCTAGTGTCTCTCTATCTAGGGTATTACAAATGAACTTATAGAATTGTGTGCTTTGATAGGAGTTTTATGTGGTTTTGTAGTATAGTTGTAAGGAAATGAATTGGTTGAAGCATATACATGCATTAGCAAAATAGAAAACATCATATTTAACAAAATTTGAGTAATTGAATTGAATATGTTCTTTAGACTAACATAGTTCTTGCAAACATGATTGATACTTCTGTAGTTTAGTTCCTAACTAGAAATCTCCACCGTCATGGGGTCCTTCTGATTAAACTTGACAAAGTGTTGAAAGCTAGTACTTCTAACAAGTTGGCTATTGTGTTGATATACTTCAAATGGAAGATACCTCTATGTCTAAGATATGAGCTCCTTGTTGCTCAGCACCACTCATGGTGATGGTAATGCACACTCCAGTAGAGCTGGAGCTTTCCATGTATATGGGAGTTGATGTCATCATTGTCGAGAGTAACAAATGCTAATCTAGTGAAGGTTAGTTTGGACAGAGGTCTTGGTGGACCCTATTAATTCCTAATAGTTAGAGAGACTATTGAAGTGTCCATCCATCTCCTTGTTCTTAATTTTGTATATTCCTTTCAGATGAACAACAATATTGGACATGTCTTTTTTAAGATATTCATGATAATACATTAAAAAGAGAAAAAAAGCATTGTCGAGGTGCAGTCACCAAATCAGATCTTCCTTGAGGGTGGTTTCCTGTAATTCAATAAAAAGGAATAAAAGAAACCCCACCTTCATGATGTTATGGAGAACATAATAGAAACAAGATTGAACTTGGTACAAGGAGTACCAAGTATGGGCCTAATAACTAAAGAATACCATTTGGAATGAGTTCTCTTTTCTATAGACCACACTAAGAACAAAAAGATGTGTTAAAAGTACACCACTAGCGTTGAACAACCACCATAAACCAAATAAGAGGTTCAAAAGATAATCCCACTCCTCTGAGGCCTCAATAAGTCCTTTACCTTTTTCATCATCCTTTTGGAAGTTGAGAGAGAGATAGAGCTATAATTTTTTTTCTGAACCAAACCAACACCATCTGAAAGAAGATAACCAAAGAGAACCAAGGGATCTGATGGTGTTAACAAGTGAAATACTCTTACAATATTATAGAACCCATGATTTCACTACACCAAACAATCCAAAAAATACCGACAATCATAGTAGAGATAAAATCATAATTTTGGTATTAAAAGCATGAGATGAGATAACACTCAACTTTGTCAAATATTTAGCTGAATAAGCATCCAAAAAACAAGGATGTAGACTAAAAACATACATATTAGCATAAAAACATGACGAATGATCTCCTTGTTATCCATACAAAAAAAACACATGTAGGACCCTGTAACACTTGTAGGGCCCTAGAAAGACCCTTGGGTACTATTCAGAGCCAAATAGGAGTTTTTTCACACAAAGTACAACACTCAACTTTCCATTACTCATAACCCACCCACACTTGTTTTATCCCCCTACTCCTATTACATAATCGTCTGTACACCTCCAGTTCCATATTATGTGAGATATTGAGTCCAAATAGACAACTACTCAGTCCTAAAGTCTCTTCAGTTGCTTTAGATGATGCTTCACCAACTTTTCTGCAAGAATGTTCAAATATCTTGATCTATACTTGATGTGTACATCCTCTCTCTCTCCTTCAACTATTACTTCATGGACTCCACAATGGTACAATACTTCAGTGGATAATACTCTTGTTGGCGGATAATGTCTAGTTCCACCTTAGAATCAGTCTAGATCACACATGCTTACTAGGGAAGACATTACTAGTCTTGAATGCCTCTCTAATAGTTACAAATTCTCCTTCCAAAAGGTTGTTGCCAATGAATTCCAATGAACCTCCCTCAATCCACTTCCCCTCATCATATCCAAATGTAACTAAAGCTCATAATATTCTTCCCTCTATCCTCTATAGTAGCTACACTACTAGTTATCCACCTAGTTTCATGTGATGTCCAATACCTTCTAACACTTTGATTCTCCTTTAAGCTCACCCTGCCTTTACTACTAGTCTAACAATTATTAACTTATTTGAGAAAGACTTGAAGATTGACATGTAGAGATTGTTTAATCTCACTTTACCTTTACTACTAGACCAAACAAATAGTTAACTTCTTTGGGAAAGACTTGGACATTGACATGTAGAAATTGTTTAGTGAACTATTTTTAAAAAAAAAAACCATTCCAAGCTTTCTGTATTGTCCAACTCTTAATAAGAAACTTCTAGGACTAGTCACCTCTTTCATTACTCTTCCATAGTTCCCACAAACCAACTACTAATATTCATTTCAAAGAAAAACAATTACCTTGTGAGTAATGCCTCCATTACCAACCACACTTCCTTACTGATTTCACAATCACATGTAGCATGTAGACCAGATTTAATGACATCTCCAAATATCTAATATTTAGTTAATTTTGTCATCTTCCTCCTCTTGCATAGTTCATTTTTTACGAGTCTATCGTGCTTCTTACACCACAAGAATACCTTCAACATTGAGGGAACCTCTAATTTCAAGATACCCTTCCAATTCTCTATTGTGTGACATGCCTCCTATCAATAAGCATGCTATAGACTGATTTGGTAGTAAATTTTCCATTCTCAGTTGTATTCTAGCATTGATTCTCATCACTATAAGGAACCATGCTAATACTATTACCTTACTTTACCATTAGGATAGGTACTTAGACAAAACCCAACAAAAATCTAATATCTATAAAAAACTGAGCTAAGAAATTATGAATAAGGCAATCCACATGATGAACCATTTACAAAAATATGTCACACTTCACATGACATCTTATAAAAATGTATTTCATCACATTAGAGTCATTCCATAAGAGGACATGATAAGAGCAAATGCTAAAAACTCTTTATTTAATTTGTCAAGATAAGGTTGCAACATTGGATACATCCTTGTGACTAAAACATCATAGAAGTGCTACATCAACATAAAACTCATATTTGTAAGAAAACATCATGTAAAACAACCTAACATGTGTTCATCAACTACTCACCCATCACTCAGGAAGGTGACAGTACATGGACACTCTAGACTTAACAATATTCTTTCTTATTACATCTTGATCAACACTTTATTTCCACTGCTTCAAGATACCTAAAATGGTTGTGGAAAACCACAAGTGAGACCCCTGATCCCAGAGATATGATATAAAAAGGCTAACATCTTATTTCTTACAAGAATATTATAGTCAACTCATTTAGAGGTAGATCATTGTAACAACCCCGCCTCCCGATAACCCCCAATTAAGGGAGACCAAGAGGTCAACGTCGTTATCCCAAATTCCCAGATCAAAGGTTCGACAAATAATCAGTAATACTTATTAAATTCTACCATGACTATATTGAAAAGTTGGAATAAAATAAAACTTTTCATACCTTTTTTTCTTGAATCTTGGATTTCTAAACTACTATCCACAACAACAGTCTATTCTATCTAATCCTCCTTGCACTTTAATTCATATCTTCACATTGTATCAATTTATTGTTTGTCCTTTTCCATTTCATACCTAAAACGCCGACAAACAAAACATCAGTCAGCATAAATGAATATATCAGTATGTGGGGGAAACAATAGTCAATCAACTAACTATAACAACATATTGTAAGCAATTATGGTTTAGAAAATAAACTTTACACTTTAAACATAACTACTCAATCCATAAATACCCTAACCTCTACGCTGTCCCTATAGTGGGCATGGATGCTACCTCTCATATGGTAGATCCCAACTAACCCCCATGATCCTACCTAATAGGTAGATCAATACCTAGGGTCAAAGAGTCACATGGAACTACCCATAGGTAGCCCAATCACTAACTCATGATATGCTAAAGAGTCGCATGGCACTATCCATAGGTAGCCCAATCCCTAACTCATGATAACCTGACGGTCCTACCTAACAGGTAGACCATGTACTAGGTCATCCTTTTCATCATTAGCAAAGCCACAGAGGAGGACCAGGATCTGTGCTAGTTATGTACACATATTTATGGTTATATTCATAGTCACGTTATAGTTGCATGAAATTAAAGTCATCCAAGTAGTTATTTTCAGGCAACTGATAAAACATTCGGGAATCACCATGAAAGTAAAGCGATTTAACCATAAGTGTAACCACATACCTGATTCAGAGCAACTTGATGTCCAAGTAAGTATAATCAAGAACATTCAATCAAGCAATCAACAATATCTTAAAATTAATGCATAACATCCAAGTGTCATTGTTTTATCCAAAACACTCTCAAGATTGACTTCGATTCCACCCTAGGATTTCTAGGCCAACTTTAGGGTTTTATTAGGTTTTTAGCCTCCATAATGCATTTATCACTTTTAATGCTCTTTTAGTTCACAAACCCTAATTTCAACATCATAGGCACAATTATCATCTTTGGTTTCTTTCAAATTGACAACTCATATTTCATTATAGTTCAATTCATATATGAACTCTATTTATCACTAATTCCACATTTATCCATTAGAAAACCCTAATTACCATATTATGGGCATTTATCCACAATTAAGACCTTTTATACTCGAAATAGCTTATAACCATCATATCTCAACTTTATTCATGAATTTGAACAATTGAAGCCATTAAGAGTCATAATTACTAACATTAGGGTTTCAAGGCTCATTAAAGCATATTCATGTACATGGAACCCTAAATAAATTAAACTACACATAAAGAACATCTTTTTAGTTCCAACATGTCCTTTTGTATAATCAACAGGTTAACATCAACTTTAATCATCCATATAACCCTTCTCAATACATTAACCATCTTAAATTAGGGTTTCTTAATCATTAATGCATTAAAGTTGATAACTTACACTAATTTTTCGAATTTCAAGAGGAATTAGCTTCTAGACCAATTTTTAATGGATTCCTCACATTTTTTTGAGAAAAATTCATATATTATACGTACCAATCCGAGCTACCATTAATTAGATATGATTTTTGCAAGAATTACTTACTTGGACCAATAAGAGGCTGCCACATCAGCCTTTCCCATGCAACATGGCCGATTTGGAAACATAATTGATTTACTGTTTTGCCCTCACTTAAGCGGCTGACTCTTCATAGCATGGAGGGGTAAAACAATCCAAGTGGCCCGTCATCTTCTTCCTCCCGTGCTGTAGCGCTGCAGTCGATGCAGCCGATCGCAGGGGGTCTCCTCCCACCTTCCCAAGGTCCAAGGGGCACCAGATACTAGCGCCATACCTCCGCCGCCCTCCGTCGTGCCCGCCCAAGCCCCAACGCATGGCCTAGATGGCTGGGTGCGAGAACGATGGGCCTGCAACCCGCAGCCGTGATGCAGACCTTCTGTAGGTGCACGATGGGGGTGATCAGGGAAAGATGGCTGACCTTCCTCGGGTTGTCGTGGGAGCTTCATGCCTCCACCAAGACCCATTACAACTCCTTGTTGCCCCTGAGATAGCACTATACCCTCTTGGTTAAGGTTTGAATGAAAAGAAGAAGGAGGAGAGAGAGAGGGATGTATGGGATCCTCTTGGACTTGGGCTAAGGGTTCTATCCTTATATAGAGGTGGGTAGCAAAGCCCTAGGATGCCCATCCACGAGATCCAAGACCCTTTCCCAATAGGAAGCCATATTCCTTCATTAAGAAGAAACCTTCTCTCTCTTAATTATCTTCTTAAACCATATTCATTGGAAATTTAGGAATTCGAAAATTATCTCTCTGTACATCTTTATGCTTCACTTTTAATCCATTGGCCAAGAAATTATACTTCCTCATAGAAGAAAGTATCTCTTTTTAATAATACCACAAATTCATTAATTTAGGTATCACATTATCCTCTTATTTTTTATTATTTTCATTTTCTCTTTCTTCTTCTATATTGGGACTCCTGGGATCCCAAGAAATCCTAATATTTCGAAATTCCTTTTTAAGGATGCTTGTTATCCTTCTAGATGCATCTACATCCATTATGTCTCATTATCTTACTTATTCTTTTATTAAAAGATTTCTCTTCAAGGATTTCTCTTTATCTTTTATTTCTTTTTCCTCTTTTCCTATTTCTTTCATTAGAAAGCACATATAAACGAAATTAACTCCATTGTGGCCATTAATGCCACTTTCTAGAGATTTCCATGTATTTTTCATAAATATTTTGCTTAATATCCATTATCTTGTATCTTTTTCTACTATTTGGAATTTTCTTCTTTTCTTCTCTTTTATATCCATTATTGGATTAACATAATAATAGGAACCACGAAATTCCTATCCAAAGGGATAATTGCAAATAAATCCATCCTTTGAAGCAAAGCATACAACCTTTTCAATTAAGTACATATTCATAAAATCATTACATTTCAATTATGAAAACATATGCAAAATTGGGGTTATAACATTCTTCCCCTCTTATCGGAATTTTGCCCTCAAAATTCCATCAAACATTCAAACAAGCATGATAAGACTTTTCCATATCAATCATTGGCCCCTATGTGGCTTTACGCTATCCATGGCGCTTCCAAAGAAACTTTATCATCATATATTCCTTTCTATGAGTTCTTTCACCTTGGCATCTAGAATCCTCACAAGTGACTCAGGACATTTTAGCCTCCCTTGGGGCTCACTAGGTTCATTGCTCAGGACATGTCTCGGGTACCTCACATAGTGATCTAAATTGGACACATGGATCTCATCACACATTACATTATCCTAAGGGGTAAGGCTAAACATAACCATCTCCACCAATCCATATCAAATGAATTGTATCGGGAACCCAGCTTTTTCAGTTATATCTCAGAGGGGTCATATTTTCATATCACATATTCTCCCACAGTGAAATGCATGTCAGTTTACTTTGCATCAGCTCACGACTCATGTCATCCCTGGGCTCTCTCTCATCCATCGCATGATCAAAGCGACTATGTCTGCACACACTGTGGTCTTTTTCTGACCTTCACGAGGTCCCCTCACCAACATCATCTTAATGAAGTGGTGACTGACACAACCTCCCTTATAGAGCTTCATTATATCCTGATACTGGCTATGGTGGTTAACATCACACCTTTCATAGGACAAGAACTGTCCCCATATATCACCTTGATTGAGCGCACACACTCTCATCAGACCATCTAGTCTGGATCATGCTAACCATTAGTTAGAGGTGATAAGATGTACTAGCATCGAGTGCTTCTTATACCTACTTCCACCCCATGGAAGTGAATCTTTAGGTTATATTCAAGAACCTTTGAACTTGCATCATGGTGTAGTTGAACCATCTCTCTTTCTTATTTGTAGTTCAACCAGATTTGTCCCGTGACAGTACTCTCTCTCTTTCTCTTAGATCATATCATCTAGGTAAAGCGATCTACCATAACCCACATTGCATCCTAACCTTCCTCGGTCCAGGGAGACTTACCACAACATTTATAGTGATGAACTCCCATTCCCACTCAAGGACTCTTTATCCTCTATATCAACTCATTGGGTTACTAGTGTTCATCCTTCACCTCCTGGCTTGCATGGTGACAAGCCACATGCATCTTTGTACACTTTTCATCTTAGGCATCAAGGTACTGCTACCACTTATTATCTTAGTAGTACCATGGTGTATGGTGATCTTAAAATCATGATCTCCTGTATGTCATGATTCCTCAAGATTGATTCCTCAGAAACCCTAAACCACTCTAGTCGGGGTTTCATCACCTCCCTTTCCATAGAAGTGCATCTGAGGTTCTACAACGATCCTTCTACCACAACAAGGTGTAGGATAGCTAATCAAGCAACCACTAACTCAATCAACGGATCTTGTTACATCTGAGTGTTAGCCCAACATATCTCCTTTTCCAAACTTAGGGCTAACCTAACAACATCTTCTAGCCTCTAGCTAAACTAGACAACTACATCTCAACTAGAGCATCCATTACCACCTCACATCCTTATGTATTAGGTAATGTTGAAGACATACACCTCCATGTATTCCACTTACTATCTCATCTAAGTCTATCTTCATCAAGAAGACTTAGAGCTCATCCTCTTGGTTATTGAACTCAACCTTGTATAGCTCATAAATTCCACATAGCTCATGATAAGAACATCCTAATAAGATGACTACCTTAGTTCTCTTGGTGTTTGTAAACCATCCACACATCATACACTCCACAAAGGTATCTCTATCATCATACATCATAGAAACATTTCCACACATCATCTTTATCCTTGGTGTATGGCATGCGTACTATCCTATCTCTCACCCCCCATAACACGAGGAAATAAGCATTTGGCGGCCGTCTAAACACAAAGTTCTTCCTGTTCTAGGGGTAGAGATGGTACATCCCACATCGCTAGCACACCTTCAAATCTAAGTTGAAACATGAAACATGTGTCTCCACTTCATGAACATCTCAACATCAGGGTTACTTCTGTGGAAAACTGGTCTTGAACCCACTTGGGTCATCATACCATCCTTGATCATCTCCTCTAGGTCTGTAGGGTGCCGACACTTTTGGGGCCATCCATCTTCCCTTATGCATCCATAGAGTGCCCTCCTCATCTGCCCTTTGGGTCCCATGAGTCCATGAAGGTGATCAATCTCCTAACCCATGGCCCTCAGATAATGATAGCCATTACCTCCCGACCCTATGGTCATGTGCAACTAGGGAATTAGGCAACTCCTACTGTCATCGGTCTTATCCCTACCTGACCCTAGGATAGACTTAGGATCCAAACATAGCACATATCCAACTTGAAACCTTACCCAAGTCTTCATCATCTATCTCAACATTCATGGTCTGACTTACATCCTTTCGTATGGATCATTGCGACCTATCTACCTTGGTCATGCCCCATAATGGCTACCTCCACGGTAACACATCGACATGCACTTAGAGATGGTTATCTATGGGTCTGTAGGTTTCATTCTCATACTATGTACTCTCTACTTAGCTTCTCAAGATCCTATGAGACCTCTTTAGGTTACCCTAAACCCAACAAAAGCTAATGCATACCCTACAAAAGGGTCCTTTCCCAGGATGGGAGGAAACTATCTCTTGATATCAACAAATGTCATAGGCGTCCTTCTATCTAGGGTTTACATCAACATGAGCATGCTTAACCTAGTCAAGCTACTAAGGCACGTTGCTAACCAACAAATCACCTACTAAACCATGCTAAGTCTTCATGGTAGGTCATACTTGTTTCTATTCCTCAACATTGGACCATCATCATACATATATATGTCACCAACCTATAAGTAGGGGGGTTCATCAAACATATACCTTAAACCAAGGGGTTCCCATTCCTCTAAACATGAGGAGTTCCATGCTCAAATCTATAGAAACTCAAATCTTATCATGAGCATCAGGTACACTACTTTCCTTCTTAGGTCTAGGAACCCTAGGTTCACTTTTCTGATGTCCAACTATATGCTCAACCTTTTAACCATGAACCAAGTATGTACAAGGTATGGCATGAACTTCCTATTATTCTTCCACTCGAGCAACACCCCAGAGTTGAGTTCTCCTCAAGGACAACCAACTAAGTATAAGGCCTCACAAATTGTTACTAAACCTCCTAGGGTCTAAGGAACTCTTCTTCCTATCCTTAGAAGATAAGAACCTATATCATTTGTACATAGGTACTAGCAAGCCTCATCCTTCTTCTAGGGTTTAGTTCTTCTAAAGACAACCTAGAAACCACAAGGATCCTCCACAACCATCCACTTAGGTCATAACATACTCAACTTCTCAGGGTTCCTCATATCCGTAGTCGAAGCTTCCATCCTTCTGGCTTGGGTCTTGCTCTCTCTCTCTCTAGATCTAACCCTATAAACAACCTTACCACTAGAGGTCCTCTCTATAAGGTGGATCAAGCTCACATGCATACACCTACATGGGTGAAACCTACGTTCGCTCAAGATTATCCATAGCTCTTCATGCTTATCTCATAAGCTATCTAACATGCCTTTCTGGCCAGGGTTTTAACCTACTACTAGGACTACTGATGTACCCTGGGTACATGTTATGCCCTACTCGTATAAGCCCATAGGCTTTCTATAGGTTCTTCACTAACCTCATCAATTAAGGATTTATCCTTCATCCTAATGTGTACGAACCTTCACAGGGTTGGATCGCCAAGGTACTAGGGCATCCAACCTCACATGGCTCATATCGTCATGGGTATCCAAACTAAAAGCATGTCCACTCACACACATGGTCTACCATGACATCTAGCTTATCATGTCATCTCTCTCTCTCTAAACTTCACTTAGGGTTACGGTTAGCATCATCCTCAGAGGATGTGCCAGATCTCTACTTATAATGGAGGTCTCTACCTCCAAGACTAACTCTCTCTACTTATCCTCCTGACAAGAAGGTCTAGCCTCATGTCTCTCCTGAGGGCATGACAACATATGTCATACGACCTAAGCATGCAACTATTATTTAGTTTACACTTAAACTATTTATCTTATGTCCATGACATCTTATTTACATGCTTTTCATTAATTTGGTGGAGGATTCCTTAAACCTTATCAACTTTACCCATACCTCAAGAAGGTGAGGAAGAGAGAGAAAACCCTAATCCTTAAAATCCTTAACAACATTTGAGTTGAGAAGGGATGAACAAGATGAGAGAGTCCTAAAGGTATCTTATTTTGAGTCAAATTTTGGGACATTGGCCAGGCAGTCACACAAATCTGGGAGTCCTCGTATTCTGACTAGCGGTATGGAAGAATATATTGCCAACCCCCGGACGTGATCCTTTTCTAGACACCTCTATCTTTTAGAAAATCCTCTAATAACTCCCTCAGTTCTATGGAATTTGTAAAATTTAATAATTATTAAAGATTAAATGAGGAACCGACACTCTGATACCAAATGTAACAACCCCACCTCTTGGTAACTCCCAATTAAGGGAGACCAAGAGGTCAGAGCCATTATCCCAAATTCCCAGATCAAAGGTTCGACAAATAATCAGTAATAATTATTAAATTCTACCATGACTATACTAAAAAGCTGGAATAAAATAAAACTTTGCATACCTTTTGTTGTTAAATCTAGGATTTCTAAACTACTATCCAAAACAACAGTCTATTCTAACTAATCCTCCTTGCACTTTAATTCATATCTTCACATTGTATCAATTTATTGTTTGTCCTTTTCCATTTCATACCTAAAACTCTGACAAACAAAACGTCGGTCAGCATAAATGAATATGCCAGTATGTGGGGGAAATAATAATCGTTCAGTTAACTGTAACAACATATTGCAAGCAATTATGGTTTAGTAAGCAAACTTTACACTTTAAACATAACTACTAAATCCATACATACCCTAACCTTTGCACTGTCCCTGTAGTGGACATGGATGCTACCTCTCATATGGTAGATCCCAACTAACCCCCATTATCCTACCTAACAGGTAGATCAATACCTAGGGTCAAAGAGTCGCACGACACTACCCATAGGTAGCCCAATCACTAACTCATGATATGCTAAAGAGTCGCCTGGAACTATCCATAGTTAGCCCAATCCCTGACTCATGATAACTTGATGGTCCTACCTAACAAGTAGACCATGTACTAGGTCATCCTTTTCATCATTAGCAAAGCTACAGAGGAGGACCAGGATCTGAGCTAGTTATGTACACATATTTATGGTGATATTCATAGTCACATTATAGTTGCATGAAATAAAAGTCATCCAAGCAGTTATTTTCAGGCAACCGATAAAACATTCGGGAATCACCGTGAAACTAAAGCAATTTAACCATAAGCATAACCACTTACCTGATTCAGATCAACTTGATGTCCAAGCAAAAATAATCAAGAACATTCAATCAAGCAATCAACAATATCCTGAAATTAATGCATTACATCCAAGTGTCATTGTTTTATCCAAAACACTCTCAAGATTGACTTCGATTCCACCCTAGGATTTCTAGGCCAACTTTAGGGTTTTATTAGGGTTTTGGCCTCCATAATGAATTTATCACTTTTAATGCTCTTTTAGTTCACAAACCCTAATTTCAACATCATAGGCACAATTATCATCTTTGGTTTCTTTCAAATTGACAACTCATATTTCATTGTAGTTCAATTCATATATGAACTCTATTTATCACTAATTCCACATTTATCCATTAGAAAACCCTAATTACCATATTAAGGGTAATTATCCACAACTGAGAACTTTTATACTTGAAACAACTTAGAACCATCATATCTCAACTTTGTTCATGAATTTGAATAATTAAAGCCATTAAGAGTCATAATTACTAACATTAGAGTTTTAAGGCTCATTAAAGCATATTCATGTACATGGAACCCTAGATAAATTAAACTACACATAAAGATCATCTTTTTAGATCTAATCTGTCCTTTTTATAATCAACAGGTTAACATCAACTTTAATCATCCATATAACCCTTCTTAATACATTAATCATCTTAAATTAGGGTTTCTTAATCATTAATGCATTAAAGTTGATAACTTCCACAACTTTTTCAAATTGCAAGAGGAATTGGCTTCTAAATCTATTTTTAGTGGACTCGTCACATTCTTTTGAGCAAAATTCATATTATACGTACCAATATGAGCTACCATTAATTAGATATGATTTTTGCAAGAATTACTTACTTGGACCAATGGGAGGCTGCCACGTTAGCCTTTCCCATGCAACACGGTCGATTTGGAAACATAACTGATTTACTCTTTTACCCTCACTTAAGCGACTGACTCTTCATAACAGGGAGGGGTAAAACCATCCAAGCGGCCCGTCATCTTCTTCCTCACGCGCCCTAGCGCTGCCATCGGTGCAGTCGATCGCGGGGGTCTCCTCCCACCTTCCCAAGGTCCGAGGGGAACCAGCGACCGACACCCTGCCTCTGCCGCCCTCCGCCACACCCACCCAAGCCTCGACCCATGTCCGAGATGGTTGGGTGCGAGAGTGTTGGGCCTGCAACCCGCAGCCATGATGCAGACCTTCTGCAGGTGTTGTACGATGGTGGTGAGCAGGAAAAGATGGTCGACCTTCCTTGGGTTGTCATGGAAGCTTCGTGCCTCCATCGAGACCCATCACAACTCCTTTTTGCCCCCGAGATAGCACTATACCCTCTTGGTTAGGGTTTGAATGAAAAGAAGAAGGAGGAGAGAGATAGGTATGCATGTGATCCTTTTGGACTCGGGCCAATGGGTCTATCCTTATATAGAGGTGGGTAACAAAGCCCTAGGATGCCCATCCACAAGATCCAAGACCCTTTCCCAATTGGAAACCATATTCCTTCATTAAGAAGCAATCTTCTCTCTCTTAATTATCTTCTTAAACCATATTCATTGGATATTTAGGAATTCAAAAATCATCTCTCTTAACATCTTTATGCTTCACTTTTAATCCATTGGCCACAAAATTATACTTCCTCATAGAAGAAAGTATCTCTTTTTAATAATACCACAAATTCATTAATTATGTATCACATTATCCTCTTATTTTGTATTATTTGCATTTTCTCTTTCTTCTTCTATATTGGGACTCCTTGGATCCCAATAAATCCTAAGATTTCAAAATTCCTTTTTAAGGATGCTTGTTATCCTTCTAGATGCATCTACATCCATTATTTCTCATTATCTTACTTATTCTTTTATTAAAAGATTTCTCTTCAAGGATTTCTCTTTATCTTTTATTTCTTTTTCCTCTTTTCCTATTTCTTTCATTAGAAATCACATATAAACGAAATTTACTCCATTGTGGCCATTAATGCCACTTTCTAGAGATTTCCATGTATTTTTCATAAATATTTTGCTTCATATCCATTATCTTGTATCTTTTTCTACTATTTGGACTTTTTTTCATTTCTTCTCTTTTATATCCATTATTGGATTAACATAATAATAGGAACCACGAAATTCCTATCCAAAGGGATAATTGCAAATAAATCCATCCTTTGAAGCAAAGCATACAACCTTTTCAATTAAGTACATATTCATAAAATCATTACATTTCAATTATGAAACATATGCAAAATTGGGGTTGTAACAATCAATCAGTGGTTAAATATCATTACACAAGATATATTCATCAAGTAATAATTCTCATATCTAGATGTGTATATTGAGAAAATATGAAATCTTTTCAAATGAATGTAAAATAAATAAGTAAAAAAGGAGATACCATGTATGTACCTGAGCCATATCCTTACCTATACAAAGTAGGAACCATCTACAAAATTTGTAATAAACAAAGAATACAATTGTGCATTCATGCAATTCTTTAATTAAAACTAAATAGATATACTACATGACTTAGTTACATACTTTATTATTTCCCTGAGTAGTTTGAGACTTGCCACTCAAACTTTTAGCTGACTGTTGTGAAGTCACAATCAACCCTGTTTATGATCTAGGATGACCGAAATCCTAAGATCTCTTCCGCTCAGTTAGTATGAGTGACAACCATAATGGTACCTTGATGCAATTACTAAAACAACCTGGTCCATCCTAGGTAGACATGACACGACACCAGAAACCACAGTATAAATCCTCAAATATGAGTTATGACTACAACAACTCTTAGTCACATATAAAATTGAGACACAACATAGTTATTCTCAAACACCTAGAAGTCAAGATGAGAGAAAAACCCTCACTGCACCCACATATACGCAAGAATATCTATCTTTGAGTTGCTTCATTAGAATTACTCATTTCACTATCTAGAAAGTCCTGACACTAAGATAGTTCTATGGTCAAAGGGAACTAGATGAATAAGGTTACACTAATTATTTAAGTCAATTAGGGTATTCATGATACATAAAAGGTACCTATAATTATTTAAGAAATAAATCAAGTATTTCCATTCCAGAAGAGCCAAAATGTATAAAACATATATGAAAGCACTAAATCAAGGCAAGTATCCATATTTGACAATATGTATCAATTATGTCTACATGTCAATCAGGGTTACAGATAACACATCAGAAGAAAAAATCTAAATGCATGCTTCCCAAATTAGCAAGATCATGTCAACAACAATGTATCTATGAAGGAAAGTAACAAGAATTATACCTGGTCTTGGAGCAAGTCTAACAACACCTGTTGATGAAGTATCATGCTTCTTCTCCAAGAAGTAGTGAGCTTCTTCTTCAGGCAACAATATGCTCCTTCTTCAGCAGGACTTGAAAATTTGTCAGAAACAGCCTCCTGGTCTATCCACCATGGATGACAGTTGATGGAGTTATTCTAGAGGCATAAGCCTCTCATCTCTAGAGAAGTCCACGCGGACTACCTAGAACTCCATGTTGTGCTACTAGAGCAAATGGGAAGGAGTTGTTCCTTTCGAATGTTAACCTGATATAGTAGATACACTCTCCCACAGTTGTCTCTCCCTTTCTATCCCTCCCTTTATCAGGTAGGACTTGCTTGGGCTCTCTATTGGTTATTGCAATCAGAGAGGACAACAATTGTCAGAGCAAGTGTTGTGTTTTGAGAAGCCACCAATACCCATCTATTTATAGGAGAGGCTAGGGTCAAGGTTCCCAGTCTGTGTAGGAGTCAAAATGGATGAATTCACAAATTTTCTAGAACCTACCGCAACAAACTGGTCGGTTCCAATGCCCAATTAGTCGGTTCATTCCACGATCTGGTCGATTCATGTAGTTTCTTGTTCGGAATCACAGTGTTATTCAATGTACGATTAATACATAACATGACGTCAGCACCAATTTGTTATCCAATCGAATTGACCATTGAAGTAGGCGGTTCATCCCATGAACCAGTCAGCTGGGATCTATAAACCGGTCAGTTCACTATGTGAACTGGGCATTTGACACACTATTTCAGCCATTTATTAGCCAGTGTTGGTTCCATTTGACCCGACACTCCAGCGATCAGTTCAACACTTGAATCGGTTGGTTCAAAGTCCAATGAGTTAAATTTTAACCTTAGTTGTTTATTTTAAAACCTAAAAACCTTTAGTAATCATTCTAAACATCATTCAGGAATATACTCCTTTAATCCAAGTGTATCCAAAGTGTGTGACCCTATAGGTTCAAAATTACATTGGCAGTGAATGTCCATGACATCACAAGAAATGAGCGGTATCTAGAAACACATTGTTGCTACTCAAGTAATTTGAAAAGTTGGAGAACAAATTCAACCTACGATCTATGATCAGTGTTATCGTGATGGTATAGTTCCTTTGTCTCTGATATTTGGATTGAACTTGAGTCATGGAATCATCTTCCTCTCAACATTGAATACATGCTTCTTTGAACTAGAGAAGACTGTATAAGATGTACATGAGCTCACATATCACATATTGAGTCACATGTGTCACAGTGCACCCGAGCACTACTTTTATGGCAACCTTTATTCAGTGTCACGGTGGATGATGTCAAAGTACATCAATGACCATATCAATTGAAGTAAATCTAAAAGTAGAAAATGATATACAAAAAACCACGATTTGATCAAGGAACATGTATAAATATGTTCTCAATAACCGATGAGAGAAATGCCAAGTTCTTCATGATAAATATATCCCTTTAAGCAAAAAATGAGATCAACAAAGATTCTCCACGCCAATGAAAAGGAAAGTGAAGTCCATCCTTGTCAAAGAGAGCCAATCAAAACAAAATCATGATCTTATAAAAGATATCTCAATAGTGATGCAAGGAATGTGAAGTTCTGCATGATAGAGATAACCCATAAAAACTTAAGAGAAAACAATAAAGGATCTCTAAACCAATATTAACAGATGCTAATCCCACAATTTATATAGAAAAGCCACTAAAAAACTAACAAGGATAGAAAGATAAATCTATAATTTGAGATACCCATTAATTGCATACTCCTCAACATTGAGCTCAAACCAAGCAACAAACAACTAAGATAACAATATCCATTAAAGAGAAAAAACCACACTTTCAACATGTACATTGATTATTTCAGACCCTAAAGATCATATTAAAATGTTGCAAACTAAATCTAAGTACCAACTACAAGATTGCCATATTAAAACTTGACAGTATGTATATCCGTCAAACTATATTTCAATAGAGATACCCCTTGGCGAACTACATTTCTCCTGAGAGGAAGTCTTCTGGAGAAATTTAATCCCCAAAAATAAATCTCTACAAATTGATGACATATTTAATTAGAAATTAAAAAAATAGACTCAAAAAATAAGAATAGACATATTGAAAGCTATGGAAACGTGTCACAATCAAATAGATATCCAATGAAGCCCATGATCATATGACACCTCCTCCAAAAGAGGTTCTTTATATCTAAACCATGTTGTTGTCAATTTTTCTCATAAAGGGCATGAGAAAGAAGAGTGGCCAAATCTCCCACAAGAAAAACATATACCATGGTTAATGGAGAAAGAAGAACTAGCATTTGGTTTTACAAATATAGGCATGTGATTCTTCTTCTTATTTTCATTTCTTGGTAAATAATCCGTAACACTTGTACTTGCATGACCATTGCAATAATGCAATATAATTTTTAACACATTTCTACTATTCAAGAATTTATCTAAATATCTCATAAGAAATTCATTTTCCTTGGCAAGCATCAATGAGTCTTTAGAAGTAGAAATTAAACATTTTCTAGTACTAGCAATGTTCTCTTCTGGTATATCAAATTTACCATTTAGCTCATCATTTACTTCAAGAATAAGATCAAAATCAAAATGTGAGCAACAAAAAGGTTGCTTTTTCATATTACTCAACTTATCTAACAGAGTTGAAACTTGAGTTTGCAAGGAAGCATTTCGAGAAATAATCTCATCTATTCTTTTCTTTTCACTAGAACATTGATCATTTACTTCACTAAGTTCTATATATAAACAATCAATATTAGTAGACAATTTTTTTATAGCTTTTTTATATTTTTTTAGATGAAATTTCAACAAGTTCAATAAGTTCAACTTTAGAATGGTTGAGAGATATACCTCACTATCATCACTTTGTGTACCTTCTTCCTCTTATTCATCATTTTCATCATGTTCACTAATTAGGAATTAAACTACATGGTGGCAAATTTCATTCTCATCATCTACACATGAATATGAAGTGGAATCCCAAGAAGCATGATATTGTTTGTATGTATGCCTAGAGAGCCTATCATATGATGATTGTAATGCAATATCTTGTAAATGATTCGATTGATAATATAGGCAATCGTCAAATTTTTTATGTTTCATTCGGTTATGAGATAATGATGTAACAAAATAAATGTCTAAAGAATAATATTACTCAATGAAATATGTCTTCAGGTCGAGGACCTAAACAATGAGATCACACAGATGCTAAGAGTATATACATTCTTAGTATGTCCCTAGTCAAATGTTATTGTGGAAGCTGATAGACAGTGATAACACATAAGACTAGAGTGTATATTGGTTGATGACAGAATCTCATTAAGTCATGATATGTGATACCAAATCAAACACATAGATACTTGTTAGGGAACACTGTATCTGATAGACCCACCTTGAGAGTGATGCATGGAAACTATTATTAGTAGTCAGTATTATCTCTCATAGTTGTGGTGGTGATTGTGGTTCTTAGATGTGAAATCACTATAGTCATCACATGTCATTTGACGTACATTTACATCATCCAGCATGACCTTGAATAAGGGTTTCCATATATGTAATGACCTCAATTTTTAGAAACCCCCAATTAAGGAAGGACAAAAAGATGAGAGTCATTACCTAAAATTTTCCCAAGGATCCATATTTTAATCAAACAATAAATCATAGCAAATAATTTCATTAATTTACAAATATTGGTTACAAGATACTTACATGAACTTCCACCGTGACAATTACATTTTATGAGAAGAAGTATATATCTAATCTTCCTTTTGGTAACTTTAATGCCTTCATGTGATTTCATCTTTATCTTCATGTCTTGTATCATCTATATCAACATATACCTAAAACATCGTGAAACAAAAGCTTGAATCAATATGAAGCTATACTGTGTACATAGGGTGCATACAAAAAAGTACAAATATATTAACAACATATATTTCATCAAATACTTGGAAATAAAAACTAGAAATTTTCTTTACATAAACTTTCTTTATGTGTTACTCATAGTGGCATTATAATTGAATAGAATGTATATAAACATCCAATAGTTTAGTTTTTCAATATTCAAGAAACACTCTGAAAATGTCGGCAAACTAATGTGAGTAGTCATAAGCATAACCACGCACCACAATGTCGATACATGTAGATTATGCACTCGTAAAGCATATTTTCCAATCAAGCAAGTAAATTAAGCAAACCACTTCATTATGAAGTATGTTAATCCGTAGGTGTCACCATCACATTATTCATGTTAAACACCTTAAACTCTATTCAGTCCTAGTCTAGGGTTTAGGTTTCCTTAACATCGAGTTATCATTAGGGTCATTCTTTGAAACCATAATCCCCATATTCATTGATTTAATGGCTTAAAAGACCTAATTCATGTTAAGTGTAGACATGAATATCAAAACACCATATTATTGCATCATGAACACCTAGATTCAATTATGTCCAAAACAACATAATAAGTTAGGATCTTTAACCCTAATTCTTCATATTCATGATTATACACATTAACAACTCTAATTATCATTATTATGGTCATAATCATGTTAAATCACCATTATATTCCACATAATCAGATTACATCATAAAGAAACACATTTAATATGATTATACAACTATTTATCAAAAACTAGGGCTCATATGCATTAATCACCACTTTAACCCATATTTGGACTACTTTTGCAATTAGAAGCATAATTAGGGTCTCCAAGTAATTTTAGATTTCTCTGGTTTTTATGATCAAAATTCATATATAAATTGTCATGATCTGACCTACCAATATTTAGTTATGATTTTTTTTTGCAAAAGCATCATTATTGGGCCAATCTGGTTAAGCCAAGTCAACCCACTGAGCATTATCTACTTAATCCATGTGGACAAGCCCAACCAATGGTCTGCAGCCACATCAACAATGTGCTCTAGCATGATTGTGGCTTAAAACATCACAAAAAGTTTGTTTTATGCTTATGTTAATGTGTTGGGCTTAGGGACATCAAGGTAAATCTCCCAACTCCCTTCTCATTTCTTGTGCAAGTGCGCCTCTAGGTGCATACCCCATAGGCTTCGTCGCTAGAGACGGAGTCGGGAGTCATCCTTCCACTGACAGAGAAGTTTCCTCCTCATCGTTGTAGTCCAAGTCTTTTTCTTATTATCTTCCTCCCTGGAAAGACCTCACTGTAACATCCCTGACCTGGGTTATGAACTAACCCAAGGTGTTTTGATTAAATATGTAATTAAATACTGGTGATTATCCTTTGGCATGTAATTAAAGTTCCTGAGGAACATATATTTCCATTCCTGTCCTTTTTAAACAATGTTTTAGTATTGTTTTGTAATACAGGGACATAAGTGCAAATTACCCAATTAGAAGGGTTAGCTTGCAATTTACACATGTTAATATGTTCCTTTAGTGTTGATACATCATAAGATTAAAGATGATGAAGTTTGATGGATTACCCAAGCTTGGGCACCAAGATGCAGCTTGTAGAGTAATCATTGTACTTAAAACCCTAGTTTTGGTGTAAAGTGAAATTTACCCAAAAGGTGGGGTGCAACTTGTAAAATACACCTTATATAATATCTTTTATGACCCTTTACATCATTTAGAGTAATAATGATGAAGAGGGCGCTTCTTTTGAATAAACATATAATAAGAAACACCTTTGTAATTAAATCACCAAGTTGAAAGTAAGGAAACCCCTATGTATGAGCACCTTAGTAATAAGTTGACCTTCTTTGCCTTTAGTCCTTGGTTTTAGAAAGAGTATTGCTTTAAAAATAAAGAGAAGGGGAGTGTAAAGAATAAAGGAAGGACCTAGATGAGAAATGGAGAATTAGATGTCCTTATGTTGAAGTTTCACCCAAAGATATATATACAACTTTCCTTTGTTTGCAAAAGAACGTTTCCTTTCTTCCTTCACTTATCACCTTGCTCAAACCGACTAAAGCAGAGCTCTGGAGCAGAGGAGAATGACCAAGGAGAATCTAGGTAAGCTTGGGTCATCTTCTTGCTCGAATTCATGGTGGAAAGTGGATTACAAGGTTGGTTTCATGGTTATCTTACTTAGTTCTTTCTTTCTAGCCGATCTTTCCCAACCTTTTCTTGGAGAAACACCTTTGGCCGACCTGTGGAGCTAAAGACTCCATTAAAGGCTTGAAGCTCTAGGAATGACCATAATGTGGGTTTTATAACTCTAAACCTCTTGCTTTGTTTATGCATATCCTTATTCTTGCAAATTGTAGTTAGTTCTTCTTGTTCCCCACTCTTCCTTGCACTTTTGCAAGTAAAACCACAAAGTAACCAACCTGTTCCAAAGTTGAAGATGATGGGCGTGATTTCCTAGGCAACTTTACCAAATTACCTTGGACCATTTGGTCTAAACGGTTTGCAAGACCGTTTGAAACCAAACGGTCTTACAACCGTTTGATTTCATGCGGTTTGCAAGACCGTTTAGATTCAAACGGTCTCCAAGACCGTTTGGCAAGTTTGACCAAGTGAAGACCATTTAGAGGTCTTCTGAACACATGTTGCATTAATCAATTACAAAGAATCATGACCTAATTGCAAACAAATCACAAGTTGAAGGCACTTCAACCCTCTAAACCCTAATCGGGTTCAATTGATGATTTCAAGGATCGATTTTGTTGAACTTTGGGTTGAGTGGACCAAACGGTCTCAAGACCATTTGGGGAGTCACTCAAACGGTCTCAAGACCATTTGCTGACCACCCAAGACCGTTTGGAGGTCTAGGGTTAAGACAATTTAATCAATTGAAGGTCCAATCACAATAGGTTGTCGAATTAATTGAAAGTGCTGATTTTAGACCTAATTAGGGTTCAACCCTTATCAAATTGACTTATATTTTGATGAAACTTTGGGAAAACGATCTCAAGACCGTTTGGAGGGTGTCCAAATGATCCCAAGACGGTTTGGGATAAGTTGGGGCCCAATTGAAGGTCAATTGATGGGTTCAACTTCAATTAGACTCATGTTGATCAATGTTGATGGTTAACTGATTACAAACCCTAATTGAATTGGATTCAACCCTAATTGATTATCAATTGAAGGTCAATTGAGTGTCCAATTGGTTAAGGCTAACCCTAATTGGCTCAATTGATGAGTGGTTAACATATATGAGGTCAATTGAGGGGCTCAACCTTGAAAACCCTAATCGATTATAAGTGTTGATGCACTTTTTGGGTCCAATCGGTTTTGAGATGTTTGGACCAAATGGTCTCAAGACCGTTTGAGACCAAACGGTCTCAAGACCGTTTGGGCTCAAATGATCTCAAGGTAATTTAGATCCAATCAATCTTAAGGTCGTTTCAATTCATGCGGTTTCAAGGTCATTTCATCCAATCGGTTTCAAAGTCAACTCTCTCAAACGGTCAACAAGTTGAAACAGTTTCAAGTCCGTTTAAATTCAAACGGTCTTGAGGGTGACCAAGTTCAAATGGTTTGGAAGTCAACCTAACCAAACGGTCAACACTTCCAAACGGTCTCAGGACCGTTTGGAGGTTGAAAGTATGTAATCGTTTGGGGACTTTAGGGTTGTGATTACTTAATGTTTTGAAGGTTTAAATGGTTCAATGGTTGTTCAACTTAAACCATAATCAAACCTAAATATATTAATGGGTTAAGTACCTAGTAAATTGAACCATGTTATGATTAATGGTGAACATTATCAAGGCACTTATAAAGGGGTCAAGTAGATAACACTCCCCTTGATCAAGCAAGCCCTAATGACCTTAGTGGTGATGACTCGACCTATGTTAATCATAGTTGACTTGACTTAACCTAATCTAGAGTGATGTAAACATCATCTAGTAATAAAAGTAGAGAGAAGGCTCCTAATATGAATGAGAACCAAGTAAAATACCTTCAATATGTAAGAATGTACATGAATAGGGTATGATCCCCCTATGTGAGATCATGAAAACCCTAAATTTGATAATTAATGAATCTTAACCTAATTTGAAGGCATCAAGGATGATAATTTCATATAGAGTGATGCTATGAATCTCAATTCACTATAAAGTGAATAGTAAACCCTAAATTCTAGGGTAATAACATGTAATATGAATAGTAAACCCTAATTGAGGGTGATGTGTTGAAATGTACAATAAACCCTAATTCCTGGTTATGCTTTTAAGCATGAATCTTCATGATTAAAGTATGAGATGAGGAATCATTATTCCTAATCATAATTAAAGGGATTGGATAACCCTAATTGATGTAAATAAGGGAACCTAGCCTTAGTAAAGGTATGAAGGTACAACCCTTGAATTGAAAGATTAATTCTACTTTATTAATTGCTGATCTGGAAATGAATTGTTTATTATTGTAACTTGAATTAACTATGTAGGTTCTTATATGAGAATGATCATATCCAGGTAAGGATTATGATACCATATTCACTGAAAGCATGTTATTAGCTTTATGAATAGTGACATATCATGTTGCCTAGTACGTGGCATCATATGATATTGATAGGTTGTAAGAGCCATGAGTAACATCAAAGTCATGTTGATTAGATGACTTATGATGAGTTGATCAAGATATGACATCTAAATGATAACTGATGTGAGTTAAACTTGATACATTTAGTATTCTATTTTCATAGCTGTTATTCTAATGAATAATGATTGAAAACATGCTTGATGCTAAAAGAATATTGAAATGCACCTAACTAATCAAGTATAATCATACCATGTAGAGCCCTGATCATAGATCCATCATTGTCAGAAGCTAAATGATGGTGAAACATGTTTTCCTAAGGGAACTCCTGGATCACATACTTTTGAGTATGTGGGGGAATATGGATGTGTATGTCCTTACATTCTAGTGTAGGAATTGATGTAGATGTATCTTAATCTATCAACCCTTCACTATGTGTTTATGCCGGGGTGATGTACCACAAATCTCCCGAGGGAATCTTTGAATACTGCATCGATGAGAGATAAACAAGAGATATTTCGATGGAGAAGAGAGTACAAAATGCCACTGTGACTCTAATAGCGAAGTACCAAAATACCCTAGTAAGCTATAGTAGCAGAGACACTAGATGTCCTGCATGTTGATCCTCACACTGACTGAGGAAGATGAGGTCATAAGAATCCGACTCTTTTGATGACCTATGTATGATACCGATGTGACTTAATAGTGATCGGTTGGAGAATGAGCGGTATACCTCATCTCCGCAGGGCATAATAATGTTTGTAAAACATAATCAACCGTGTAGCATATTTGATTAGGTTGAATTACGAGAAACAATGATTGATGTTACGTTGTTTACAATAATGATCTGTTCAAGTATCTTGTATACATGTTCTTCATATACTTTAAAAGAGTGACTGCTTAAGTAAATGTTATTTTACTTATTGTCAAACCTGTTGTTGATTGTTTTAAGTTACTTTGCTTATGTTATTCCTTAATTTCTATAACAAAGCTTCTGGTGGAGAGTTATAACTCTCGCTAGGACAATTATTCAAATTGTCTCACTCCGTAGGTTTCTAACTTTTTAGGTGGACGTCGAGGACGAAGAAACCAATCTGAGGGTGAGCAGTATCAGCAGCAACAACACCAAGGACAGCAGTGAATCTCAGGTGGAGATACTGGCTGTCTTATCCTGTAGTTAGTTGGTCTTATGTCGTCTCTGTACTCTCAGGTCCTAGGAGTCAGTAGGTGTGAGATTTTGGCTTTAAGCCTCAAGATTTTGTATCTGGATGTATATAATCACTCGAGAGGTGATTTTACAATGATGTAAATTGTTATCTTGTTTATGATAAAAGAGTTTTTTGCTTTAAAGATCTTTTCTCCAAAAAGTTTTAATTTTCAAAATTCCGCTGCTAATTAATTGCTTCCGCTTTGGTTTATCTAATGTTTTGTAAGTCGTACGTCACATTTAGTGGTATTAGAGCTCTAGGTTCGCTGAGTCTACAGAGACATAGGACTTAGGATGTCGGGTCTACACTTAGTGTTTTCCAGTATATCTAATAGTGTCTTCTGCTCCTCAGGAGAAGAAGATAAGTAAGGATGTCTAGACCACACAAGGAGTATGTGGCAGAAAGTAGTGTTGCTGCACCCCGAGAAGGTGCAAGAAACCCAGAAGTAGAGCAGCCTGTACCTGAACCACCTATGGAGCCACCTCAGTTTGACCCAGCTGACATGGGAAACCCAGCCGTTCAGACTATGTTTGGGCAGTTTATGACTGCCATGACACACATCACAAATAGGATGCCCATGCCTGCACCTAGGGCACCTGCCCAACCTATAGGACAAGGTATCGATAAGACATTCGAGCAACTTCGTCTTGTCGGAGCAACCGAATACTTTGGAAAAGCTGACCCTACAGATGTCGATCTGTGGTTGACCGAGTTAGAGAAAGCTTTTAGAATCCTAAACATCCCAGAAGCTGAGAAGGTTAGACATGCAGTCTATCTTCTCAAGGGCAGTGCCGGTCACTGGTGGACCATGGAAGAGCAGAAGACGCCAGGTGTGGAAGCTATGTGGGAAGTCTTCCGACGGGAATTTATCAATAGATATTTTCCAAAGACCTTCCTGGACGAGAAAATCTCTCAATTCGAGAGGTTGAGGCAAGGTTTGATGAACATTAGCGAGTACGAAGCTAAGTTCATGGAGCTGTTGCGGTTCTGTCCATACATGGCTGCTACAGGTGAAGAGAGGATAAGGCGGTTCGAGAAAGGGTTGAATGCTAAGTTGACTACTCCTGTGTCTGCCCTAGAGAATCGGGAAAGGTTTGCTACCTTTGTTGAGTCAGTCCAAAGGATATAAAGGTCTGTAGTAGAGAAAAGGAAAACCCATAAGAGATATCCTTAGTTCTAAGGATCATCATCTAGAGACTTCAAGAAGCCTAGATTTTCTGCACCGACACCACCACCACCTAGACCTAGTGCTCAGACACAGTGGACACCGAGTAGAGGTAGAGGACGAATCCTACCACTACAAGGGGCTTGTCGTTCAGCATCGGTGTCAGTCATAGGACCACCAAGACCACAACAACTGGAAAGAAGCTGCTACAACTGTGGGAAGGTGGGACACCTGATGAAGGACTGTAGAGCTAGGTCTGTCAGTGTGACACAACCATAGAGGTAGAGTCAACAAGGATCCCAGAGGAGGCAGTTTCAAGGAGCAGCTAGAGGACGTGGACAAGCGTCCCAAGATGGATCGTCAGCACCGAATCAACCTCAGGCGACAGCAAGGTTCTATGCAATGAACCCACCTGATGCAGTGATCAACCCTCGGGTTGTAGAAGGTCAGATGGAGTTGTTATATTCTAATATGTCTACATCCTGTGTTGTATCTGTTTTGATTGACCCAGGTGCTACACACTCCTTTATCACTCGAAGAGTGATTCGTAACTGCAATATGACAGTCAGTCATAGGGCAGATAGCTTGTTGCTTGAGACTCCGTTGAGAGGGTCTGCTGTGTTGCAAGAGGTATGTTCTCCCTGCATCCTCTTCTTTTCTGATCATCGCATTCAAGTGGACCTAATACCACTTGAGATGCAAGGATTTGATATAATCCTTGGGATGGATACCTTGGAAAGGTATAGGGTTGTCTTGGATTGTGAATCCAAGCAAGCTGTGCTTGCTGATGAAAGAGACACATGTATCTTTCAAGGAGAGAGAAAGATTCTACCCACCTGTCTTGTGTCAGCTATGGTTGCTGAGAAGCTGATGAGGCAAGGATGTTATGCATTCTTAGCCCACGTAGTAGATACTACCATGGAGAGTCCTAACCCTGCTGAAGTTCCTATAGTCAGGGAATTTGAAGATGTATTTCCTGAAGAACTTCCAGGTGTGCCACCGCCTCAGGAAATTGATTTCGAAATCAATTTGATCCCAGACACCCAACCTATAGCACAGACACCGTATAGGATGGCGCCTGCCGAGATGGCAGAACTCAAGAAACAAGTTCAAGAGTTGCTTGAGAAAGGTTTTATCCGACTGAGAACTTCACCCTGGGGTGCTCCGGTCCTTTTCGTTAAAAAGAAAGACGGTTCAATGCGGTTGTGCATTGATTACAGACAACTAAACAGAGTAACAATAAAGAACAAGGACTCTCTGCCAAGGATTGATGATCTCTTTGACCAGTTGCGTGGTGCAACCGTCTTCTCAAAGATAGACTTGAGGTCAGGATATCATCAACTTTGTATTAAGGATAGTGACATATCCAAGTCTGCCTTTAGGACAAGGTATGGTCACTATGAGTTCACAGTTATGTCGTTTGGACTAACTAATGCACCAACTACATTTATGGAACTCATGAATAGAATCTTCCGACCTTTCCTTGATCAGTGCGTTGTTGTCTTCATAGATGACATTCTGATCTTTAGTAGAGATGCTCAGCAGCATGAACAACATCTTCGACAGGCTCTAACTTTGCTAAGAAAACACAGGCTATACGCTAAGTTTAGCAAGTGTGAGTTCTGGTTGCCAGAGGTATCTTTCCTTGGACATGTGGTATCTGCCTCGGGTATTCGTGTTGACCCTAAAAAGGTAGAATCTATTCTACAATGGGAACAACTGAATACACTGACGGAGATCCGTAGTTTCTTAGGGTTGGCTGGCTATTACCGAAGGTTCATTAAGCACTTCAGCTCTATAGCCTTACCCTTGACTAAGTTGACCCGAAAATAAGTTCCTTTTGTCTAGAGTGATAAGTGTCAGCAATCCTTCCAGCTGCTAAAGGAGAGGTTGACAAGTGCACCTGTACTTGTGTTACCTGAGCAAGGCAAAGGATACATAGTTTTCTGTGATGCCTCCAAGAATGGACTTGGATGTGTGCTGTTATAGGATAAGAAAGTGATTTATTTTGCTTCCCGACAGCTTAAGAAACACGAGGAGAATTATCCGACACACGATCTAGAGTTAGCTGTTGTGGTTCATGCTTTGAAGATTTGGAGACATTATCTCTACGGAGAGACATTCTAGATTTTCACTGATCATAAGAACCTTAAGTATATCTTCTCTCAGGACGAGCTTAACATGAGGCAACGTCGCTGGATGGAGTTAATCAAGGACTATGATTGTACAATTGATTAACATCCAGGGAAGGCCAATGTAGTTGCAGATGCCTTGAGTAGAAAATCAGCAACATCAACCATGGATAGAGCACAACTAAACTCTTTAGTATGCTCTAGGAGAGATATGCTTATCTCCTTAAGGCAAAATAATGTACAGTTGAAGGTGTCATTGTTAGCCAGGTTGTTGGTTGAGATGCATATTAAACCTACTCTAAGACAGCAGATCAAGGAGGCACAACAAGTGGATATTGCAGTTCAACAGATCAGATCGGAGTATGGTGATGAGAAACGAGATGGTTTCCATGACTCAGATGATCAAGTAGCATGTTATCATGGAAGAATGATAGTGCGAGATGTGGATAACTTGAGAAAGTTAGTCCTGGAAGAAGCTCATTCTTCGATGTATGCTATGCATCCAGGGAGTACCAAGATGTATCAAAACTTGAAAGATATGTATTGGTGGCCTGGAATGAAGAAGGATGTTGCAGAGTTTGTAATGAGGTGTCATGTGTGTCAGCAAGTTAAAGCTGAACACCAGAAACCTGCAGGAACAATGCAACCTTTACCCATACCGCTGTGGAAGTGGGATCATGTAACCATGGACTTTGTTGTTGGTCTACCTAGGACAAACAAAGGGCATGATTCCATTTGGGTAATAGTTGATAGGTTGACAAAGACAGCTCATTTCTTGCCTGTCAAAACAACCTATTCTGCTGAGAAGTTAGCACAGATGTATGTTGAAGAGATAGTACGACTGCACAGAGTTCCTGTCACTATAGTTTCTGACAGAGGTCCTCAGTTTACGAGTCATTTTTGGGAGCGACAGCACAAAGCTTTAGGCACCCAGTTAAGGTTTAGTATAACCTTTCACCCACAGACTGATGGACAGTCGGAAAGGACTATACAGACCTTGGAGGATTTGCTGAGAGGATGTGTTCTCCAGTTTATAGGGAGTTGGGATCTACACCTAAGCTTGATAGAGTTTGCCTATAACAATAGCTATCAACATAGCATTGATATGGCTCCTTATGAATCTTTGTATGGTAGACGTTGTAGATCACCTTTGTGTTGGTATGAGACTGGTGAACATCAGCTGTTAGGTCCTGATCTTGTGCAGCAGACCACAGAGAAGATTAAATTAATACAACAACAGATTAAGATCGCACAGGATAGGTAGAAGTCATATGCTGACAGACGTCGTAGACCCTTGGAGTTCCAGGTTGGAGACAGAGTGTATCTCAAGGTCTTGCCTTGGAAGGGAGTTCTGAGATTTGGAAGGAAAGGGAAGTTAACTCTGAGGTTTATGGGGCCTTATCCAATCATCGAACAGGTTGGAAGGGTAGCCTATAAACTAGAGTTACCACCAGAGTTACAAAGGTTACACCCTGTGTTTCACATTTCTATGCTGAGGAAATGCCACCCTGATACAGAGTCAGTTCTACAACCTATGGAGGTAGAATTGAATGATGATATAACTTATGAGGAAGGACTAGTGTCAATCCTTGATAACAGAATTAAAAAGTTGAAAAAGAAAGATATAGGTCTTGTGAAAGTTCTCTAGAATCACCGTGGTGTTGAAGAAGCCACTTGGGAACTAGAGGAAGAGATGAGAAGGAAATACCCTACCCTTTTCTCTTAAAATATGTTTTGTTGATTTCGGGGATGAAATCCTTGTAAGGGGTGGACAATTTGTAACATCCCTGACCTGGGTTATGAACTAACCCTAGGTGTTTTGATTAAATATGTAATTAAATACTTGTGATTATCCTTTGTCATGTAATTAAAGTTCCTAAGGAACATATATTTCCATTCCTGTCCTTTTTAAACAATGTTTTAGTATTGTTTTGTAATACAGGGACATATGTGCAAATTACCCAATTAGAAGGGTTAACTTGCAATTTACACATGTTAATATGTTCCTTTAGTGTTGAGACATCATAAGATTAAATATGATGAATTTTGATGGATTACCCAAGCTTGGGCACCAAGATGCAGCTTGTAGAGTAATCCTTGTACTTAAAACCCTAGTTTTGGTGTAAAGTGCAATTTACCCAAAAGGTGGGGTGCAACTTGTAAAATAAACCTTATAGAATATCTTTTATGACCCTTGACATCATTTAGAGTAATAATGATGAAGAGGGAGCTTTATTTGAATAAACATATAATAAGGAACGCCTTTGTAATTAAATCACCAAGTTGAAAGTAAGGAAACCCCTATGTATGAGCACCTTAGTAATAAGTTGACCTTCTTTGACTTTAGTCCTTGGTTTTATAAAGAGTTTTTCTTTAAAAATAAAGAGAAGGGGCTTGTAAAGAAGAAAGGAAGGACCTAGATGAGAAATGGAGAATTAGATGTCCTTATGTTGAAGTTTCACCCAAAGATATATATACAACTTTCCTTTGTTTGCAAAAGAACGTTTCCTTTCTTCCTTCACTTATCACCTTGCTCAAACCGACTAAGGCAGAGCTCTAGAGCAGAGGAGAATGACCAAGGAGAAGCTAGGTAAGCTTGGGTCATCTTCTTGCTCGAATTCATGGTGGAAAGTGGATTACAAGGTTGGTTTCATGGTTATCTTACTTAGTTCTTTCTTTCTAGCCGATCTTTCCCAACCTTTTCTTGGAGAAACACCTTTGGCTGACATGTGGAGCTCAAGATTCCATTAAAGACTTGAATCTTGGAAGCTTGGAGCTCTAGGAACGACCATAAGGCGGGTTTTATAACTCTAAACCTCTTGCTTTGTTTATGCATATCCTTATTCTTGCAAATTGTAGTTAGTTCTTCTTCTTCCCCACTATTACTTGCACTTTTGCAAGCAAAACCACGAAGTAACCGACCTGTTCCAAGGTTTAATATGATGGGCGTGATTTCCTAGGCAACTTTACCAAATGACCTTGGACCATTTGGTCTAAACGGTTTGCAAGACTGTTTGAAACCAAACGGTCTTACAACCGTTTGATTTCATGCGGTTTACAAGACCGTTTAGATTCAAACGGTCTCCAAGACCGTTTGGAAAGTTTGACCAAGTGAAGACCATTTAGAGGTCTTCTGAACACATGTTGAATTAATCAATTACAAAGAATCATGACCTAATTGCAAACAAATCACAAGTTGAAGGCACTTCAACCCTCTAAACCCTAATCGGGTTCAATTGATGATTTCAAGGATCGATTTTGTTGAACTTTGGGTTGAGTGGACCAAACGGTCTCAATACCATTTGGGGAGTCACTCAAATGGTCGCAAGACCATTTGGTGACCACCCAAGACCGTTTGTAGGTCTAGGGTTAAGAAAATTTAATCAATTGAAGGTCCAATCACAATAGGTTGTTGAATTAATCGAAAGTGCTGATTTTAGACCTAATTAGGGTTCAATCCTTATCAAATTGACTTATATTTTTATGAGACTTTGGGAAAATGGTCTCAAGACCGTTTTGAGGGTGTCCAAATGATCCAAAGACCGTTTGGGCTAAGTTGGGGCCCAATTGAAGGTCAGTTGATGGGTTCAACTTCAATTAGACTCATGTTGATCAATGTTGATGGTTAACCGATTACAAACCCTAATTGAATTGGATTCAACCCTAATTGATTATAAATTGAAGGTCAATTGAGTTTGCAATTGGTTAAGGCTAAGCCTAATTGGCTCAATTGATGAGTGGTTAACATATATGAGGTCAATTGAGGGGCTCAACCTTGAAAACCCTAATCGATTATAAGTGTTGATGCACTTTTTGGGTCCAATCGGTTTTCAGATGTTTGGACCAAACGGTCTCAAGACCGTTTGAATCCAAACGGTCTCAAGACCGTTTGAGACCAAACAGTCTCAAGACCTTTTGGGCTCAAATGATCTCAAGGTCGTTTAGATCCAATCGATCTCAAGGTCGTTTCAATTCATGCGGTTTCAAGGTCGTTTCATCCAATCGGTTTCAAAGTCAACTCTCTCAAACGGTCAACAAGTTGAAACGGTTTCAAGACCGTTTAAATTCAATCAGTCTTGAGGGTGACCAAGTTCAAACGGTTTGGAAGTCAACCTAACCAAACGGTCAATACTTCCAAACGGTCTCAGGACCGTTTGGAGGTTGAAAGTATGTAATCGTTTGGGGACTTTAGGGTTGTGATTACTTAATGTTTTGAAGGTTTAAATGGTTCAATGGTTGTTCAACTTAAACCCTAATCAAACCTAAAGATATTAAGGGGTTAAGTACCTAGTAAATTGAACCATGTTATGATTAATGGTGAACATTATCAAGGAACTTATAAATGGTTCAACTAGATAACACTCCCCTTGATCAAGCAAGCCCTAATGACCTTAGTGGTGATGACTTGACCTATGTTAATCATAGTTGACTTGACTTAACCTAATATAGAGTGATGTAAATAGCATCCAGTAATAAAAGGAGAGAGAAGGCTCCTAATATGAATGAGAACCAAGTAACATACCTTCAATATGTAAGAATGTACATGAATAGGGTATGATCCCCCTATGTGAGATCATGAAAACCCTAAATTTGATAATTAATGAATCTTAACCTAATTTGAAGGCATCAAGGATGATAATTTCATATAGAGTGATGCTATAAAGCTCAATTCACTATAAAGTGAATAGTAAACCCTAAATTCTAGGGTAATAACATGTAATGTGAATAGTAAACCCTAATTGAGGGTGATGTGTTGAAATGTACAATAAACCCTAATTCCAGGTTATGCTTTTAAGCATGAATCTTCATGATTAAAGTATGAGATGAGGATTCATTATTCCTAATCATAATGAAAGGAATTGGATAACCCTAATTAATGTAAATAAGGGAACCTAGCCTTAGTAAAGGTATGAAGGTACAACCCTTGAATTGAAAGATTAATTCTGCTTTATTAATTGCTGATCTGGAAATGAATTGTGTATTATTGTCACTTGAATTAACTATGCATGTTCTTATATGAGAATGATCATATCTAGGTAAGAATTATGATACCATATTCACTGAAAGCATGTTATTAGCTTTATGAATAGTGACATATAATGTTGCCTAGTAAGTGGCGTCATATGAGATTGATAGGCTGTAAAAGCCATGAGTAACATCAAAGTCATGTTGATTAGATGACTTATGATGAGTTGATCAAGATATGACATCTAAATGATAACTGATGTGAGTTAAACTTGATACATTTAGTATTCTACTTTCATAGCTGTTATTCTAATGAATAATGATTGAAAACATGCTTGATGCTAAAAGAATACTGAAATGCACCTAACTAATCAAGTATAATCATACCATATAGAGCCCTGATCATAGATCCATCATTTTCAGAAGCTAAATGATGGTGAAACAGGTTTTCCTAAGGGAACTCCTGGATCACATACTTTTGAGTATGTGGGGGAATATGGATGTGTATATCCTTACATCCTAGTGTAGGAATTGATGTAGATGTATCTTAATCTATCAACCCTTCACTATGTGTTTATGCTGGGGTGATGTACCACAAATCTCCCGAGGGAATCTTTGAATACCGCATCGATGAGAGATAAACAAGACATATTTTGATGGCGAAGAGAGTACAGAATGCCACTGTGACTCTAATAGCGAAGTACCAGAATACCCTGGTAAGCTATTGTACTAGAGACACTAGATGTCGTGCATGGTGATCCTCACACTGACTGAGGAAGATGAGGTCATAAGAATCCAGCTCTTTTGATGACCTATGTATGATACCGATGCGACTTAATAGTGACCGGTTGGAGAATGAGCGGTATACCTCATCTCCGCATGGCATAATAATGTTTGTAAAACATAATCAACCATGTAGCATATTTGCTTAGGTTGAATTATGAGAAACAATGATTGATGTTACATTGTTTACAATAATAATCTGTTGAAGTATCTTGTATACATGTTCTTTATATACTTTAAAAGAGTGACTGCTTAAGTAAATGTTATTTTACTTATTGTCAAACCTCCTGTTGATTGTTTTAAGTTACTTTTCTTATGTTATTCCTTAATTGCTATAACAAAGCTTCTGGTGGAGAGTTATAACTCTCGCTGGGACAATTATTCAAATTGTCTCACTCCGTAGGTTTCTAACTTCTTAGGTGGACGTCGAGGATAAAGAAACCAATCTGAGGGTGAGCAGTATCAGCAGCAGCAACACCAAGGACATCAGTGAATCTCAGGTGGAGATACTGGTTGTCGTATCCTATAGTTAGTTGGTCTTATGTCATCTCTGTACTCTCAGGTCCTAGGAGTCAGTAGGTTTGAGATTTTGGCTTTAAGCCTCGAGATTTTGTATCTGGATGTATATAATCACTCGAGAGGTGATTTTACAATGATGTAAACTGTTATCTTGTTTATGATAAAAGATTTTTATGCTTTAAAGATCTTTTCTCCAAAAAGTTTTAATTTTCAAAATTCCACTGCTAATTAATTGCTTCCGCTTTGTTTTATCTCATGTTTTGTAAGTCGGACGTCACACTCACAATCTCACTCTCTCCCTTTCTCTGTTGTGCGACCTTCTCCCTATGGTCTTGATTTATTGCCTACTGATGGAAGCTATGTCTTCCTCCTCCTCCAAACCTCATCGAAATCTTGAACTAGGGTCCAAATTCCACTCCTTCTCAGGACAGAAGCACCCTCCTCCCTTCTTTGTCTCTTTGACTTTCTTCTTATCCAATGGGACAAACACCTCCAATGCTAGAACCTCAAACAATAGACACATCCTGCCATCATCCTGTCTCGTTGACCCCTGGTTACTTGACTGTGCTACCTCTGGCACAATTACCCAACAAGGCCACCACTGCTCATCCTTCACCAGTAGTGACTGTCTCCATTTCCCCGACCCTTTGGAACTATAGCACCCCTTGTATCCCATGATCTATTGTCTCCTCTAAGCAAGCACAAGGGTGGGTTACAGAGACCACATACATGGTTTCCTATGGATGAAAGATGTTAAGTGTCATGTCTACCCCTGATTGCTAGAGTTCCTATAGTCTTTATATAGGTCTCCTAGGGAAACCCTAATGGCTTCTAGGAAAAGGTGAAAGGGTGAGAGAGATATACTCATGCACCATGACCCACTAGAAAAGGAAGGTGATTATAACACTTCAACCACCAACTCCACATCCTTCTATCATAAACCATAGTCATATCATTAATGCAATCCATAAAAGGACATAATCACTCCTTTCCATTATCATTTCTTGAATTTTGCAAATCCAAAAGGCATAAAGGAAAACATAAACTTATACAATGTATTTTGGATAATCTAATTTATTATTAATCCACAAAGAACCACTTAATGAATTAGGGTCTAGGTCATTATTTGGATCCCTTAACTCCAAGATTCCTATATCTAGGAAACTCACTAATATCCTATCCCAAGTCATATTAATTAGGATATAATGGGATACCTCTCCTCAATAAAACTTACTCCTTTTAAACAATTATTTAAAACTATACCATTATCCTTGGTATATCCTTTTCCTCCCAATTTCTAGAGTTCTTCTCCATTCCACTATTATTTCCAAGTTAGATAAAAAATATCCTTATTGATTCCTCAACCACCATGTTGCCAATCTTGGCTAGATAATATTCTTTTAATTATCCAGGCTAGATAATTATTATTTTAATTATCTAAAATACCATGTATTTTATTTTCCTTTGGCAACTTGAACATTATCTTATAATTCCATTATCTAACCATTAACAAAGTCACCATTCAGTTTTTATGTATGAAAACTCTTATTTTATTATCTTGTGCCACAAGAACCTATTTGCAAAGAAAACAGTCTTATGGGCCTTTATAAGGATCATAGGTTGCACAAATGTCACAAAGATGGCAACATTATTATCTTATATATAATATCACTGAGGATATTACTTATCAATTCATGTAACTTGATTCATGCTTTACATATTTCCATTTTACCAAAATTGAGGATATTACCATAAAGGTGGTGCTTGAGAGCATTGTAACACATGAGGATGACTGTGAGTGATGCAGATGGGAGTTTTACTTCCTATAGGAGCATGATATCCTGCCACTTGATAAGCGAGACTGAGAAATGCATGGCCATCCTCATGTGAACAAATATGAGATATTGAACTGACATATATCTCAGACAGTCTGCTCTAGTTCAAGGAACATGGATTGAATGTTGAATAGGATGACAATTCCATGCCTCGAGTTCAATTCTGATATCAGTGAAAAAGAAATTATATGAGAACATAACACCAATCACAAATTGTAGGTTGAAGTTGTTCTCCAACTTTCCAATTACTTGGGTAGCAATGATGTCTTGATAGATACCAATCACTACTTGTGATATGATAAGTTGATTTTGGACATTCATTGCTCACGTAACTTGGAAGATATAGGGTCACACATACAGGATACACATGGAATAGGAGTTCATTCATAAATAATGTTTAAATGGATTACTAAAGTTTAAGATATTCAATTTAAACTATAATGGTTGAAAATTGACTTGATAGGACTGTGAAATGACCAGTTAAGTGTTGAACCAATTGATTCAAGTGTCAGGTCAATCTAAACCAACATAGTCAATCTTAACTCTTAAATGACCGGTTTAGAAAGTGAACTGATTGGCTCAGATCTGTGAACCAACCAGTTTAGGTTGTGAGTCAACCATTTGGTTGATCAATATGATTGGATTATGGATTTATGTTGGCATCATGTTGTGCATTAATTTTATATTAAATGCCAATACAAATGTGAATAGGAAACATAGTGAAATGAATGATTCAAGTTTTGAACCAATTCTCTTATGGGTGAACAGAATGGTTCATGTCTCACAGGTTGCAAAAAATTCATGAAAATGTGTCTCTTCGAGTCCCGCTCATACTGGAATTCCTGGCCCTAACCATCCTATAAATAGATGGGTAGTCGAGGCTTTCTAGAGACACAAAAATAAGCTCTGAAAACTATTGTCTTCTCATAGTTTTGGTAATGTGAGAACGCAAGCAAGTTATACTTGTAAAAAAGGAGGAACAACAAGGGAGAGACAATTGGGAGAGCAAGTCAAAACTAGTATGTTGACTAGAAGGGACACCTCCTTCTTGTCCATTCATCTCAAATGACAACATTTCTCGGTGCTCTATGTCGAGTATACAGAGGTAAGGAGACCATTTGCACCCGCTAGGAGGATGAATCAACGGTTGTGCGTGGTGATCAACCAGGAGGCCGTTGTTGATGTCGTCCAGGTGCAACTTGAATAATAGAGCACACTACAACAAGGGATAGTCATTAGACTTTCTATAGGACTAGGTATAAACCTTGATGCCCTCTTTCCATTACATAGTTGTTGACGCGATCTATTGTCTAAGGGGAATATGGAAGTCAAATGTTTGCTTCAATGTCGTATCTGATGCCATATTTCCCTACAGTGGTATCAAAGCCACATCAATTTACCATGTTTTGGGATTTAATCGATATGATCCAATCTTTATTTTATCATTTACTTATTATATATGATGTGGATATTTAAATGATTGATGTGCATATCTGAATAAATATGAATACGATCCCTATATGTATGATATAATATATATATGCAATTTATATGTGTCGCCCTATAACTAGTTTTGATGGTGGATGTTAGCATGGTTATCGCCAATAACCCTACATTTGTGTGCTTGGTTAGATTGTTGTTATGCCTATTTATATCTTTGTTTGTATACCGAGCCTTTATCATCTCATCCATATGTAAAGTATTAAATCTTTCCTTCCTATGCACCCTGGAATGTGACTTGGGGTTTCCTTATTAGCATGTAATATGTTGAATAGAATTAGGATAGTTTTATTTCTTGTTATGGTGAAGAAGACGCTCTATACCAGATGAACCACCTGTTTCAAAAGACAACCCGATTGACTAGAGGACCGAGGAGGCCTAACAATATGTCATGGCAAACCGATCAACTGGTGGCTCAACCGATTGACTGGAGGTGTCCAAAAGTTGCTTGGGTCAAAGACTAGATGACCATTCTGAGAGACTAACCGATCGACCAGGAGGCAAACCAATCAGTTCAAGAGTTGAACCTGGATTGGTTCAATACATATATTTATCAACAATAGGTTTCTACATATGATGTAGACTTTAGGTGATAGTAATTCCGTGTTTCTCCAAGGAATTACAATAGTATGTTCATAACCATCACTTATGTTTTCAATTGCATGTTTCTTGGTGGGATAAAGTATGTATATGATACATATAAGTATGTGGTGATTGGATATGTATATATATTTGTAAATGTAAAATCCCTCAATCAAATATTAAGTCTTAGATGCTTTCCATAAGAAACACACATAAAAAACTTGATCAATTAAGCATGGGCATGCCAAGTGTTTTGGCATTTTCCATCTTATGAAGTGTGTGGTAGTCATGTGGGCCTACCAAATAGGTTGCATCACTATTGTGTTAGCTTTTGGGTCATACTTAACTAGGTGATCTTCATGAGATTAAGTACCTAGAAGCATACACATGACTATGGCAAAGAGTTGCACATACCATCTATCCAAGAATTGCATAAGATACAATTGTCAAAAGTTGCCTAGCTTAATAATTGATTATGGACGCTGGCATTGGCCCAATAATAATTCAATTGTTTTGGGTCTTGGCTCACTAGACAGTTGTATGTTACAATCTTCCAAATTGATATGTGAGGGCTATCAATTTGAACAAAATAGTGAGAGCGGTAATTAATGAAAGACCTAATTAAACATTATCAAATTTTATTTTAATAAAATGAAATCAAATGTGTTATGAAAATTTGCAAAATTTTCTTATAGAAACAAAGGGATAGCAAATAATTGTTCAGTCTTTAAGAAGGAAAAACTTAACTGAACAAATTTCCATGGCTAGTTATGGACTTTGAGAAGGGTTCTCAATTATGAGCGTAAGCTCTATGTCCTAGATACACCAGTGCTAGAAGAGACTGCTCATGATGTGCCTAGGACTGATGTAGATTCTTAATAGAAGCATTCCAATGATGCCTTAGACATTAAGCACCTTATGCTATGATGTATGAACTATGTGTTGCATGAGCAGTGTGATGACATGGGGATCCTTGATACAATAACACATCTTTATGATGTGAACCATAATCATGCAAAGCAAGAAAGGTACAATGTCTCAATGGAGTTCTTTGAGTGCAAGATGATAAAAGGAGATCTAGTAGAGATCCATGTGCTCATTATGATTGGACATATGAAACATCAATATCAACGAGGATTCCCTTTGAGCCAAAACTTGGCCACATATATGATTCTAGAATCGTTGCCTGAATCATATAGCCAATTATCGAGTGTTATTACTTGAGTAACATGGCCAGACCACTGCCATAATTGTGTGTCATGTTGATAAATGTAAAAGCACAAATGAAGAAGGACTAGAATCGTTGCCTGAATCATATAGCCAATTATCGAGTGTTATTACTTGAGTAACATGGCCAGACCGCTGCCATAATTGTATATCATGTTGATAAATGTAAAAGCACAAATGAAGAAGGATGAATCCATGATGGTGATCAATGGATTGGAGTTTGAGGATGAAAACAAAGCCAAGAAGAATTTTGAGGCAAAGTTGAAGTCCAAGTCTTCAATACTCAATATAAGGAGAAAGAAAACTACAAGAGGAATCTTTTCTTTGTACTTTAAGGGATATAGGAAGATGAAGTTGGGGATAGAGATCTCCAGTTCAGGTATATATGTTATTAAGATAAATTTTTCTACTTCTTCATCCTGGGTACTAGATATAGATTGTGGATCTCACATATGTTCAAATATGCAGGATCTGAATAGAAGTAAGCCTTTACAAAAGGGCAAGGCTGAACTGCACATCCAAATGGAGTAAGGGTTGCTGCTACTGTAGTTGGAACCTATACTTTATCTCTTCCCATGAGATTGTAATAGAGTTAAAGAACTGCTATTTTGTACCTGCCATAAATGGAATCATTATTTGTATATCTTATATGGACAAGGATGGATATGAATTTCATATAAAGAATGGTCAATGTTCTATTTTAAAAGATGAGATCTTTTATGGTAGTGCCCCAATGTCTTATGGTTTTTATTTGTTGGATCTAAAGACAAATGTTTATAATGCTAATACAAAAAGATTAAAACTTGATAACTAAAAAAACATATCTTTGGCATTGTTGTCTTGGGCATATCAATGAGAATATCATATGTAAACTCCACAAAGTTGGTTATCTAGACTCTTTTGATTTTGAATCAATAGAGACATGTGAGCCTTATTTGTTGGAAAAGATGACATAAACTCCCTTCACTGGTAACAGTGAGAGGGCTAGTAATATGTTAGGACTCATACATAATGATGTATGTAACCCTTTTAGAACAAATGCTTGATGTGGTTATTAGTACTTCATTACCTTCACTGATGATTTTAGTAGGTATGATTATATTTCCTTGATGAAACATAAGTTGAAAACTCTTGAAAAGTTCAATGATTTCATGAAAGAAGTATAAAACCAACTTGGTAAAAGTATTAAGGGACTTCATTATGATCGAGGTGGAAAATAATTAAGCCAAAATTTTGAGGGTCTTTTGAGAGAGCATGGCATGCATCATAGTGGACTCCTCCTAGAACAACACAACATAATAGTGTATCAAAAATAACAAATTATACATTACCAGATATGGTGCAATCAATGATGAGTTAATTGATCTTCCAACTTCCTTATGGGGTTATGATCTAGAAACCACCACTTTTACACTAAACCATGTACCATCTAAATTGGTTCCAAAAACACCATATGAGATATGATTTGGGAAGTGTCCCAATGTGTCCTTCATGAAGATTTGGGGTTGTGAAGCTTATGTGAGAAAGTAGTTTCCAGAAAAGCTTGGACCCAAATCAGATAAATGTTAATCTATTGGATATCCTAGGGAAACCAAAGGATACTACTTTTATACTCCATCTGACAATAAAGATTTTGTTTCCAGGGATGTTGTATTCCTACAAAAGGAATTCATTTCCAAAGGAATTAGTGGGAGGAAAGTATAAATCCAAGAGGTTCAAGACCAACAAGAAATCATTGAACCTATAGAGGTAAAAGAGGAAAATAGAGAGTAAAAATTTGTTGTGGAATCTCAAATTCCTCATGTTACATAGGAACCTCACAGATCTAGTACGACATTCCATGAGCTAGATAGATTTGGTTATCTAGTGACTTAAGAAGGTGATGGGTCAGTCATTGATGATGAGCCAACTACCTATCTCGAAGCTATTAAGGGTCCAGAGTATAAGAAATGACTTGAGGTCATGCGATCTGAGATAGAATCCATGGACACCAACAAGGTATGCACCTTAGTGGATCCACCTAAAGGGGTAAATCCCATAGGGTGCAAGTGGGTCTTCAAGAAGAAGACTGACATGAATAGTAATGTACAGACTTAGAAAGATCAATTGGTTGCAAAGGGTTTTAAACAAGTTCAAGGTGTTGACTATGTCAAAACCTTTTCTCCAGTTGCCACAGTTAAGTCCATCAGGATCATGCTTTCCATTGTTGCTTATTATGACTATGAGATTTGGGAAATCAATGTTAAAACTGCATTCCTTAACGAGAATCTTCTTGAGGATGTGTACATGACACAACCTAAGGGATTTATAAATCCAATGGAAAAACAAAGTCAATAAGCTAAAAGGGTTAATCTATAGATTGAAGCAATCATCTCAAAGTTGGAATCTTTGGTTTGATGAAGAAGTCAAAGATTTTGGATTTAGTCAAAATAAAGATGAACCATGTGTTTACAAGAAGGTTAGTGGGAGTATGATTGTATTCCTTATATTGTATGTGGATGACATACTATTGAAGGGGAATGACACCTTACTTTACATATTGTAAAGACCTAGATAGGATATACATTCTCTATGAAAGACTTAGGCAAAGTATCCTATATTCTAGGAACCAAGATCTGTAGAGATAGATCTTGAAGGCTTCTTTGACTAAGCCAGAGCACATACATTGACAAAGTGTTGAAAAGGTTCATCATGGAGAACTCAAACAAATAAAACTTACCCATATCTGATGGTGTTAGTATCACTAGATCTCAGTGTCCTAGTTTGTGTGAAAAATGGGAGTGCATGAGTAAGATTCCATATGCTTCTACAATTGGATTTATCATGTATACAATGTTATCTAGTCTCCCTGGTGTCTCATATGCCTTGAGTATGACTTACATGTATCACTCAGATCCTAATGAATGTCACTGAATGCCATTAAGAATATACTTAAGTACTTGATAAGAACTAAGGACCATTTTTTTGTATAAGGTGGTGAGGATGAGTTGGAGGTAAAGGGTTACACTGATGCAAGCTTTCAAACTGACAAAGATGACTATAGATCACAGTCTAGATTTGTTTTTTCCTAAAAAATGGAACTGGCAGCTGGAAGATTTCCAAGAAAGAGACAGTTGTTGATTCTATGATAGAGGTTGAGTATATTGTTGCATCCAATGCAGCAAAGGAGGTTGTTTGGATCTAGAAGTCCATTTCATAATTGGGATGGTTCTAAGCATAAACAATGCATTTGAGCTATATTATGACAACAATGGAACCCAGATCACATCAGAGTTTCAAGCACATACGAAGGTAGTTCCTTTTAATATGAGAGATCATACAACAAAGAGATGTTAATATTTGTAGAGTACCAATTGAGAGCAATGTGGCCGATCCCTTGACAAAAGCACTTTTGAAGTAGAAGCATGAAGGTTATGTTAGATCACATGGGATTAAGTTCATGGGTGAATGGCTCTAAGTGCAAGGGGAAGGCTATTGGTAAGTATGCCCAGAGCCCCAATCATATGCTGATTGTAATGGCACATATTGTACACAATTTCATCAATAATAAAGGCAATCTTATAGTTTATTTTGTTTTATTCAAATATGATATAGTGATGTAACATAATAAGTGTCTAAAGAATGATATTTCTCAATCAATATGTCTTCAGAATGAGGACCTAGACAATGAGATCATCTAGATTGTATGAGTATATATGTTCTTATTATGTCCCTAAATAGTTGTTATTGTCGAAGCTGATAGACAATGATAACACATAAGACTAGAGTGTCTATTGGTTGATGACAAAATCTCATTAAGTCATGATATGTGATATCAAACCAAACACATAGATACTTGTTAGGGAAAAATGTATCGGACAAACTCACCTTGAGTTTGATGCTTGGAAACCATGATTGGTAGTCAGAATCATCTCCCACAGTGATGGTGGTGATTGTTGCTATTACATCTGAAATCACAACACTCATCACATGTCATTCGATGTACTTTGACATCATCCACCGTGACCTTCAATAAGAGTTGTCATAAAGATGGTTCTCGAGTGCGTTGTGACACATGGGGAAGAGTTTGAGGGTTGTAGATGGATTTGTTCCTCCTACAGGAGTATGATATCCTTGCCACTTGATAAGCAAGACCGAGAAATGCACGACCATGCTCATGTGAGTCAATATGCAATATTGAGCTTAAATATATCTTAGACGGTCTTCTCTAGTTTAAGGAACATGGATTGAACATTGAAGAGGATGAAAATTTCATGCCTCAAGTTCAATCTAAATATGAATGACAAAGGAACTATATGATCACTATAACACCAATGACAGATTGTAGGTTGAAGTTGTTCTCCAACTTTCTGATTACTTGGGTAGCACTAATGTCTTTCTAGATACCCAATATTGATTGTGATGTCATAATTTGGTTATGGACTTCCACTACCAATGTAACTCGAAACCTATAGGGTCACACATATAAGGTACACCTGGAATAGGAGTTTATTCATGAATGATGTTTAACTTAATTACTAAAGTATTAGATATTCAATTTAAATAAAAATGGTTGAAAATTAACCGACAAGACTGTGAAACGACTGGTTCAAGTGTTGAATTTACCAATTAATCTGTCAGGTCAATTTTAAACAACATTGACAATCACAACTCTAAAATGGCTGGTTTAGAAAGTGAACTAGTCAGCTTAGATCTGTGAACCACCAGTTTAGGTTGTGAACTGACCATTTGTTTGAGCAATACAATTGGATCAAGGATATTTGTTGACATCATGTTGTGCATTAATCAAGTACTAAATGCCAATACAATTGTGAATGGAAAACATATTGAAATGACTATTCAAGTGTTGAATTGATCATCTCATGTGTGAACTGACTGGTTCATGGTTAGCAAGTTCTCAAAAACTCATGAAATTCCCTCTCTTTAACTCCCTCTTAGTCTAGAAATCCTGACAATGGCCCTCCGATAAATAGAGGGGTAGTCGAGGCTTTCCAGAGACACAACAATAAGTTTTGACAACTGTTTTCTTCTCACAGTTTTGGTAATGTGATAACCCAAGCAAGTTCTACCCATAAAAGGAGGAATATCAAGGGAGAGATAATTGGGAGAGAAATTTGATGCTAGCACATTGAGTAGAATGGAGAAATCCTTCTTGTTCATTCATCTAGAATGACAAGAGTTCTCGATTGTCCGTGTTGACTACTACAATGGTGAGGAGGCCATTTCCACCTGCTAGGAGGGCAAATACAACAGTCATCTATGGTGATCAACCAAGAAGCCATTTTCAATTCTATCTAGGTGCAACTTGAAGCAAGAAGCACATTGCAACAAGGGATAGTCATTAGACTTGATCTAAGACTAGGTATAAACCTTGCTACCCTCTTTCCATTACATAGTCGTTGACATGATCTACTGTCGAAGGGGAATATGGCAGTAACATTTTTTATTCCTCTGTCACATCCGATTCCATATTTCCCTACAGATAGGCCTTCTACCTTTTCCCTACAAGCACGAAATCAAGTGGAGAGTGATATGCAATATTTGTTTGAAGAGAAAAATTACTTGTTACCTTTGTAATTCTTTTCTTACTCGCTACTAGATGTGACACTTGATAAGCATGATGTTTGTTATCATGCCCTTTCTTTGAGATATATGCGCTTCTTCTTAGCATGCTTTTCTTCTTCATCATTCATCTCATATTCTTGGTTCTTAACTTCATAAGTCTCTAAGTTACCTATATGTTCTTCAAGCTGCAAAGTAGAAAGATCCAAATATTCTTTTATAATAGTAACTAGAGGTTAGAGAGAACAACATTTTAGTAACAAGCTCACGTTCTTCTATATTCTTTCCAAGATATTCAACAACATTTAGAATATAAGTAAACCTAGAGTACATTTTAGATGTAATTTCACATTTTTCCATGTGAAATAACTCTAGTTTCTGGTTAAGCACATTTTAGAGTCCTTTACTTGCTAGGTTCCTTCATGAATACTAGAAATTTTTCTCCAAGTATCATAAGAAGATTGACAAAATGATATTTGATGAAAATTACTAAGAGAAAGGAAATAATATAAAATACTTACGGATTTAGAATTCAATGTAGCATTCTTATCGTAGAGGCATACTGTTCATCAAGCTCCATTCTTGAAGGCTCATATGGTAGGATTACCATATTCTAAATTTCAAACATAATGCCTTGAATGAAGAGCAAAAATTTCAAGGAAAATGTGTTGAATGAAGAGTTGCATGTTCCTCTTCCAATATGTATAATTGGATCCATCGAAGATAATAGTCTGATAGACATGTGTTGTGCACCTTCAAGATTGAGTTAGCACAAGAGATTTACCCCCATCTTGAAGACTTTATAAAGATCCTTCAAGCTTTGATTTGATACCAATTGAAAGATTTGGAGGTGGGGTGAATATAGAAAATTCTATCTTACAACTTAAAACACAAGGTTGGTTATATGCAACTTGCTTAGTAAGATATAACATCAACAATAGTAAAGCAAGTAGTGGGAGAAACTAATAAACCAAAAATAACATAAGATGTAGAGTGGTTCCATCCTGAAGAATTAATCATACACTTCCTAGTTGTTTCCTACAAGGATTTACATCATGTATTTTATTCCCTTTTGTAAACTAATATATTTTTTTGGTCAGTGAAAAATCATGTTACTATTAAAATGAATCTAAAACTTTGGGTACATATCATGCGCCCCTTACAACCACGATAAAATCCAAACTATTCAAAAGAGGACTAATCTAAAGACCTCCCAAGAAGCAGAAAAATAGTAGATAAGAAAATTCCAACTATCCTATGCTAACGACTACCACATAGTTGTTGAACTGCTTACAAAAGACCTAATAATCAACTATCAGTATGAACACCTTCAAATTATAACATCATGCCTTCTGAAAATAGCCATAGACTACTTGGGAAGATAGCACCATCAAGGGCATCAGCCATCGATACTCATTCCTACCAAACCAGGCAAGCATCCAAACAACAAAAGAACAGATTCATAGAAGCACCTTCAATGGTCATGATAAATAACTTTTGTCCATGGAGAAGAAGCTGCCCTGTCCTCTATATGCGTTCTGCTCATCCAACTAAAAGAATGGATTTAAAGGAAGCTCCCACTCATTTTCATCAACCGCTATCAAACCCATCTTAGGTACCTTTTTGGAAGCAGTCATCTGTCACCCTGGATGCATGTGACTCAAGCTTGGGGCCATCGTCTTCTATTTGTCTGAACATCTTGCAGGTTCTCAAACAAGCATCAACAGAGGATGTCTTGAGATCTCACACTACTTTCTGTCAGTAGAATTTCATCAAACACCACGAGGGTGTTCCTCCACGCTGCACAGGAGAGACAAGGAGAAGAGAACTGCCCCCCTTGACCCAGCCCACGTAGCGCCATGTGGCCATAGGCCATCCGCCAGTAGAGCAGGAAGGTACGAATGTGAGGGGCCTGATCACCATCGCCCCGAGCCAGAGCAGAGGATGAGGATGTTGATTGGGGAACTCGACCATCACCTCCAGCTGAGCCGCCTAGAGCCGAAGTAACCATCATTCAGCCATATGGTGGCCTGAGGCCAGATACTAGATGAGATGCCCCTGTTTGCACAAAGCCCTATGAATGAACACTTTGGGGGTGCTCCATCTCACACCAGTAGGGGAAGACAAGCATGCGTCAGGCAGCACCGAGCACCTCATTCAACCTACGCCCAATGACAAAGTGCCCACGTAAAGATGGAGAACACCCTCTACTATATCAGGACCCCCAGACCTGAAAGCGCCGCTAAGAAGGAAGCGCCACTAGCAACATGGCGAAGCTGAATCAGAGATGTCACGTCACTATCATTGCAGTGGATGAAGCCAGATCTCAACTCGAGAAAAAGGGATAGGATTAGAGAAGGAGATCGAGGGACACCCTTACTCTGCCTATGATGATGACACGGCCGAGCGAGAAGCCAGATTCAGAAGGAGCGACACCTCTCCATCCGTCCCTATTAACGGACTAGAGCTGACAAGGTTGATGCAGCCACAAGCAACCTAGATCCAAGCTTCAAGCTTCTCACCACATCTAACCCTCTTCCAAGCCATGATCAACCTCAATCGATAGCAACCAGCTAGACTCCCTCTCTTCACGGACCACTATTACCAATAGTCGAGTGCCAAGCCAAAGACGATGAGATCCAGGGGGAGGAAGACGTTGAAGCAGCACTCCCTCCCCCCAACGGTTGCTGATGTTTGTAAACTAATATTAAAACACACGTATATTGGTGTCTTTTGTGGCTCAAGACCAAACTCCTTTTGTGGTTCAAGTAAAACCTCCTTTCCAATAGCAAGGATAAATTCTTCCTTCTTTATTAGATGTTAGAAAATCACTCACTTGGAGAAGATCACAATCTATCTCCAGTGCCTTTGGAGACAACTTTCTCTCAAGAAGTGTCTCCAAAGAAACTCCATCATAGCCTTTTCACAGGAAGCACCATAAAGCACCAAACCAACAGTGAACAAGAATGGAAGATTCAAACGACAACTCTTTCTCAAAAGATATACAATTGAATCACTATACACAAGTGATGACCAACTCCATAAAGGTTTAGGCAAGTCTATATTTGGTGGAGTTGGACATTGACATTTAACTAAATCTTAGACTAGCCTGGATGTCGTTGGAGATACAAAATTATAATTCTAAGTTTGAAGAAATATCTTGTAGATGGATTTGTCATGTGTGATCTAAGTGTTTATAAGGAACTGCTATATATAAGAAAAATTTAGGAATATCTAAGTTGTTTTTTTGGGAGTGTTTTGGCCACTTTAAGTTAGAGATAGACATTATAGGACAACTAGTGGGATTAAAATGACTAACTATACTCTTGGTAAATATTACTACAGAATGCTAATTGGATAAAAAGAAGTTCGGTCAAGATGCATCTCGGTCAAAAAGTAGTTCAAAAAAACACTATTTGGACCTCCTTTCATGTAACATTAATTGTCTCGGTCAATCTAAAGTTAGACAAGCATGCATTTTGGTCATATAGAAGTTTGGTTGGTAGACACTCTTTCCTTATCTATCCCAAAATTTTAAAATATGAATCAAGTGAATATGTAAAAATTATCTACCTATATGAAGAGAGTATACAAGTATAGAACTGGGTTTTGGATGATTATGAGCCAATCATCACCTATTTCACATCATTCCTTCCATGTTGTACAATTTGCACCAATAGAAAACATTGGTATAGCTTGATGTACAAGCATCCAAACACACATATGATTGCACATTGTTTTATATTAGATCTTGTCTAAGCTCCTTGATCACCTGAAAAACTTAATTTACATATTAATAACACAAATGGGAAATATTTGATTCATAAAGTTAGAGCATGACATATCCAAAAGCCATCATAGAGAAATCATCTATCCAAAAACATCATCAATCGGTTGCATTCTCCAAATTTTAGTCATTCATATCACAACAAGTAGAGATTCATGTTGAAACACACCATTGGTAAAATAGATTAAGATTAAGTAAAATGGGCCAAAATGGTTCTATATTGTACGAGAATCTCATATAAACCTACACTATAAAGAAATAAACAAAACACAAGCAAATCCTAGATAAAACATATAAGAAATTACAAAAACATTACATTAATGCATTACATGGAAAGGAAACACAAGAATTGTTTTTAAAAATCATGCATATACACAAGAAAATGAACTATATGCATGCATGTATGCAAAGCAAGAATAATTCTAATCTGGATAATATGTGTATAAAAATAGAAAGTAAATGATAGGATAATAGGATCCTGAGTGAAATGAGGGCATATAGCCCTACCACCCCAACATTTTAAATCATGTTGTCCTCAGCTCGAAACTAAATTATACGAGTGATAGGTTAGAAAATAGTTCTGATATTATGGCTTTGGTGGTCCTCCATGTGGTGGAGGATACTGGTAGTAATATCCCCTATAGTCCTCTAAGGAATATCTCTTGATAACCATATAAGGATACCCAAAAATCCTCCCCTCAATAAGGTTCCTCTACACTAGTGCATGCTAAACATAGTACACATGGTTGATTTGATGATGAAACTATTGTTGATCCAACCACCTCATGCTTCTTCTGAATACCCTCCAGCTATTCTTGTATGTTTGACATCCCATAGGCGTTCACTATTGGTTGCTAGGTGCAACCTCTACATATCTTCTCCTTACCTGTGTGGTTCTTTTTCTTCTGCCATCCTCCACTGGTCATCTTCATTTGTCTCCTCCACTTCCTTAGAAAACTATAGGTTGCTCCCTCTAGGAATATATAGGACTCTCCTTCTCCCATCTCTAAGTGTCCAAGAAATTTGGGGATGGGCCAAATCCTCTAGGAGAGGCAAAGCATGGTAGGGTATCTCGAGTCAAATGCCTTTGTAAGGGGGATTATCTTGGTATAATTTTTTTGCCTGCAATGAAAATTATGGTAGAGCAGACAAGAAATTGTAGGTCTACTTTCTTTCCTCCGTCTTCCTTGACAAAGCCTTTCAAGTCAAAATATGGCACAAGTGTTATAGAAGTCAAAATATTTCCCATTAGAAATCCCATTATTACTCTTAGAGGGAATTTTTTTCATGTTGTCAATCATTAAGGCCTTGAGATTGACATGCTTTCCTTCTAATATTCAACCCAACACAAACAAATCCTTCTTTGTTTAGTTGGCATGGTTTTTCATACTAGGCAAAGATTGCATTTTCTAAAACTTATTGAGTACACATGATGTAGGGGTTATCGATCAAGATCATCTTTGACTTCCCTTCCACAAAGTTACTATGCATGGTCAACCTCTTCCACATAGACACATAATTAAAACTAGAGTCCTTCTTGGTTTTTCTTCGTCAACAAGAGTTGCTACTTGGGATTGGGATCAAAATTCTATTGAGCATGGAGGCAGTGATAATGTGGGCATCCTCCCTAAATCTGAACTGGAGGGCCTCTTCCATTTTTATACAACCTTCTCTAGATTCGAAAAAATGGTGTGTAAGCTCAATATATGTATCTTGTACAATAGTCTTAATATCAAACAAGCCAATGGACTTCATGTTGTAATCAAATAAGAATAGATACCCAATGCTTTCATTGTAGTTTGGCAAGCATAACTAGTGGTGACCACCCTTTGTGTCAGGAATTCTAAACGAAGGGGTTTCAAAATTTGGCTACCCCTCCCATATGTGACTTCCTCAGATTGCTTTCTCACTTCCTTCATTTGGCCCTACTCTGGATGCATTAGAACTTTGAGTTTCTCATCGTCCATCTCCTCATCCTCCTAATAAATATAAATCCTCCTTATTTCTTGAGGTTTTGGTTTCAGTCGTGTCATGGCATATGAAGTGGAGTGTAGATTAGCATGTATGGTGGCAGTGAACACGAAGAAGACATAATTTCTATAGATTTTCCATGTCATGCATGAGTTGTCACCTATGTCCCAATGTATTCCACAAAAGTGTCAATATCATCAAATGCCAACTCATCTCTCTCCCCACTGTATAACTATCTCATACGCGTGACGGATGAGGATGGGTGCATGTTGGATTGGCTCCCGGACACCAAGCGGGATGCTTCTCTGTGTGAGATGGAAATGGGATTTGGAAGTAAGGGGTTGGTTGTGTAGTTTGGGATGTAGAGGAACTCATTTTAGAGCGATGTAGTAGAAAATGAATTTGTCGATCCTACTTCAGTTTCTTACCCAATCTATTCATTTTTGGTAGAAAATTGGAGGTGAAGTTAGGTTTTTTATTTTTTTGGAGAGGTGGGTGGAATGGAGTTGGAGATGGGAATTTTGGGATGGAGATGGATTAGAATCGAGAGAAGGAGGTATGGGAAAGGTTTCCAAAGTTGATTGGGACTTGATTAGGATCGAGGATGACATTTTGGAGCTTTTTTGGGGGGGGTGTAGCACCACTATTTGGTTTCCAATGTGCTCTGCAACCATTCTAGTTGCGGCTTACATGACTGAAGGTCATGATGATATTTGCACTTTTTCACTTATGTGGTGGGGCTAATGCTAGCATGCCCATGTTGGAGACCACAACCATTTTGGTTGGCTGGCAGCATGGTTGTGTTGATGCCATGCCTGTGGCGACTAGTTTTCTACACGGCCGTTCTAGACACCATGCCCATCCTAATGGTCATGCCAGTCTATCAACTTATACTATAAAATGACATTCCAGCATGTCCATTCCTATGTACTATGCTGTGCTAGGTGTTTTAGAAGTTCAATCTAATGAAAATTTCCACAAAGTATCAAGTTTCTAAATTGAAAAAAATTCGTATCAAATCTCTTCCAAATTATAGTTGTTGTTCCTCACTTCATCAATCCTCTTTCACTTTCACATGTAAAAACTAAACAAAATCAATATGGAAAAAAAGTGGGTGTGTGTTTCTTGGAAGTGTAAAAATGCAAGTATAAAAAATGAGGTTTTGAGTGAAAATACTCAAACCATGGTAGGTTGTCACCCACAAACACTATATTCAATGCCTTCAACCCAGATTCATGTTTATTATATCCTCAATCAGTCACAAATGAAGTGTGTCCATAATCAGTCTAGGTATTCCTTACAAGTAATTTACACCATATGATCCTCATCCTATGATTTTACAAGATCTCAAGATTCTTTCTTCAACTTTCTCTTCTTCGGGGTCATCCTCCTGGATTTCAGAGCAATAATCCTTATCAACCATATATTTCTGCTCCTCAGTAGTAAATATAAATATTTCTATTTTTTTTCAAGTGGGTAACTATTAGAGTGCCAGTGTGCACTCTACTTTCAACATCAAATGTAGATAAGAACAATTTTTCCAATATTATGAGGATCTTCTTTTTTTCAACTCGATGTCCAAGTTAAGAAAATCAGTTGGGTATGCAAAATACGCCTTTTTGTCCACCACTACCAACTCATTAGTTATCCTACCCATGGGAATTCTTGTGTATCAATCCTCAAATAGGAGAATGTAGTCTTTTGGTTTAAAATTTTACAAGAAAAGCTTCACATACACACTATAGGGCATCTTGTTGACACTTGAGACTAAGTCAAGAAACCTATTCTCAAAAAATGGATGATTGATATGCCAAGGGATAAGAGGAACACCTAGAACTTCCTTCTTCACATGGAAGGGGCTTCTAATAGGAAGCTCACTTTCTCCTTCAATCTGATTTCCTAGGGGTGGCTTCCTCATTATCTTACTTCTGAAGGTACACGTATCCTTAAAAAAATACACAATCAATGAGGTGTTTTCCGTCACTTTCCTTAATACCTCAAGGATGTTCATTTTATGATTTTTCCACCACTGGAGATGGGGTCTTGTAAGGCATCAAAAGAAAATGGATTATTCACATTATCCTTGTTTAGAACTATCTGAGGACCTTGGAGCACACAAGAAGACTTATTGATTGATTGGGTGAGACACATGGTGTTATTATCTCTAGGGATGGTGGGACACGTGGTGTTATATTTCAAAAAAAGGTGGGCGAACAACATTTGTAATGATCTTAGCACTCTCACAAGATCCCTTGCCAAAATTGTATTTTGTCCTAATCTTTGTCAACTCATTTATGGCCCATCTTGAGGTTCTCAACAACCTTGCCACACCTCAAGATAGTCACCATGTGCACTTTCTTATAGGGAGGAGGGGGATCTCGTGATGGTTGCGGTTATGGATGTGGTGGTCTTTGGTGTGGTGGATTAGCATTTTAGAGGATGTAGTGTGGTTGTTGTAGTGGTTGTTGGTATTGAGGTGGTGGTTGTGGGAGTACTGAAAATTGTATGAGAGTTACAATGGTGGATGAGAATACGGTTTAGGAGGATGTTGTTATTGATTCAAGGATGGTACTTTCCCCTATGGTTGAATGTAAGTTCCTTTAGGAGAACCCATTGATTGATTAGCATTGTTTGGTTTAGTCATGGTTTGGGAAGGGAATATCCCATCCTCATGATGTGCAAGTTATAAGAAATATGATCTGACCTTTGCTCAAGTCAACTAATGCTCTTCCCATGGCAAGAAACATCTTACTTGACTTCATCCAAGATTCTCCATCTTCTAAGAAATTCTTCATCAAACTTTGAGATGTATCGTGGTCCTTGATGTTCCCTACACTTCCCTTGTCTTTGTCCTTTCTTCCAAGAGAAGTTGGTAGAATTATCCACTACGGAGTGTAAGAGTTGGACATTAGGCCTTGGTTATTATGACTGCCATAAGAATGAAGAGCTTTCACTTCTTACTGATAGTCTACACAGAATGGGAAGATGGGATAGAGGAGCCTTGCACTTGTTTCTTCATCAAATTCATCATATTTGTCAAGATTTTCATCATTTTAGGGTTGGTGTCATCCTTGGGGTGATAAAAGTAGATCCCATGTTTCTATGACAATGGTTGTTTGCACTAGAAGCACGATGCCTTGATATTTCATCCAAGTACTTAAGAGATACCATGATTCTTTAGGAGGTTTGTCCTTGAATGTGCCACCACATGATGAGTCCACAACTATTACACCCATCTTAGAAAGCCTGGTGTACAAGGACTGGACGAATTTCTATATAGGCACCTCATGGTGTGGTCCATCTTCAACACCTTTTAAAATATCTCACATGTCTCATAGAATTTCTCATTCTTTCCTAGACTAAAGGAGTATGTACCTTCTCATTTGTGTAAGCTTATCAATGGGATGAAATTTTTTCAAAGATTCATTCTTCATGGCTTCCCATGCAATAATGTTAGTTTTTGATAAATACAATTTTGTTTTCTTGTCCTTAAGAGACAAGGGGAACAAGGTGAGATGAATGGAGTCATCATTGCCTGCCAGAGTCCTAAAGGTAGATCAAGTCTCCATAGAGGCATCTATGTGCTTATATATATTTTAATTTTCAGCCCCATAGAAGGTGGGAGGAAGTGCAAAAAAGATATGGTGGAATAAAGATATGTTGCCCTGACATTTGAACAACTCTAGTAGTAATAGGAGAATTGTAGTTGCCACAGATGAAGTAATCATGAAGTGACAGATGAATAGGAGGATGTGAAGGCTTCTCATGTGCCTTCTTATGATTCTGTGCATTCTTATTTCCTATTTTTTCCTCTAGATGATGGTTTCCTTCATCTTCCTATCTCAAGATCCTTTAAGAAAGAGTTGATGGAAATATGATGATGTTCAAACATGCAACAATGATGAGTTGTTGAAGGTACAACCAATCAAAAGAAGACCAGTTAGTAAGAAAGTTTGTGCAAGTAACTCATAGAACTATGAATAGAAATGGTGGGAGAAAATGGAAAACACAAAGCTAAATGAACTATCTAGGTTGAGCTCCTATATCCTCGACAAAGGTTCCTCAAAGCTTGATGCATTTTCTGACACAAACAACTCAACTAAAGAAATAGTGGGGGTTACACCACAACTACTTGGGATCTATGGTGATTTTCTATGCTCAACAATGACGCTAGAAAGCTTGATGTGTTTTCTGAAGCAACTAAACAAAATGGAAAAAGGGATACTTGAGGGAAGAGTTACTCCACAACTACTAGGGAGATCTAGCACTTTGTATCCTCAACAACGATGCCACAAAACTTGATGTGTCTCCACAGATACACTCAACCAATTGATTTGGTTGGATTCTCCTCATGAACACAACATGGTCTTTCAAATTTTTATAAACCTAGTCTGGACACACTCTTAAACAAATCTGCAAGTGCACAAGCTCTGGAGTAGTATAGAGAATGACAAGTTGGTGTCATACCTAAGGGAGGGAGGGGGCACTACAATTATGTCATTTTGGTCTATGCTCCTAAGCAAAGTCTAGGGTTCAAGGGTTTAATCTTGGTTTTTATTGTCAAACTAATGGTGAATAATAAATTAAAGTAAGGCAAGGATAAAACCTACTTTAGCCTAGACATGTTAGGTCTAATAAGCAAGGAAACTAAGCTAGAAAAGAGAAATTATGCTAAGACAAGCGAGAAAGATCTAGAACTAGAGACTAACTAACAAAGCAATCCTAATTATCAAACTAGAGATGGAAACTAGATTAACTAAGTAAAGGTCTACACTACACTGATAATTAAGGAAAAAGAGAAATGAAAGGATAAGACCAGAAATTAACCATATAAAACAAGCATAAGAAATCACAAAGGAGCACTAACTACTCTAGCTAGGTCTATCTACCATGAAAAATGCAATTCACTAATTTAGCAAGTAGAGAGACTAACTAAGAAATAACTATATAAGTAGAGAAAAACTAGGTTTTTTATCAATAACGGAGATGTAGGTCGTTTGGGGTTAATGTGACTATCACTTAAGTTGGGGGTCATAGCATGCAAGTAATACTCATTTGTTTAGATTGTCAAACCAAACAATCAAGTTATATGTTTGAGGATTTCCCTAAACTACTAGTTGGCCATGGGGTGGAATAGGGTGTGTATAAGGGGACTAGTCCCTTTGAGCCCCATTCAACTTACATGACTCATTTGAATAGAGTTTAAATGGAATTCAACTAGGATTCAACAAATCTAGGTTTCTAGGATGGAATCACTTAGGGTTATTGGGGGCCAAGGGTATTAATGAAGGTGTAGATGAGGATTTATGCCTCATGAACCTCCCATCTAGCCTTTAAGTAGCTCCAAGAAAATGTAACTATGTGTCTCCAAGCTTGCTACTTAGATCTTATATTTATAAGTAAGAGATTGGAAAGATATGTAGGAATATGGTATATATCTAGCAAGGATCCACTAGTTGATCTAGCAAAAGCAATATCTTACAATGACTTAGTCATTCTTCTGATTCAGAAGTGTCTGGCATACTACTACTTCTAAGATTTTGCGGTTAGGCCTTATTGAGATAATAGAGTGTTAGGAGGGTGTCCTAGCCCTTCAGTAATTCTCACTTCAACTTGGATTTTGGATCCATATACAAGGGTAGTAATGGACGATGTAGATCAGGTTTTTACACCTCATGACAACTCCCATATAGTTTTTAAGTAGCTCTATGCCAATGTAACTATGTGTCTCCAAGCTATATAGTTTGATCCTACACTTAGGGGTACAAGAGTGGAAATATATGCAGGGAGACTGATAACTAGCTAGGATCCACTAGTTGGACCTAAGAGAAAATCCTATAATAGCTAGCTAGGATCCAATATTGGCCTTAAGAGAAAATCCTAATAGCTACATATGAGCCATTTCCCCTAGAGTCTGGATTTTTTCAAGAACAAATCACAAAGAACCCCATTGTAAATCAGATATAAGTAGAACATAATCATTAAAAAACGAAATTATAGAGTTTCCATATTACTTTTTCCCAATGTGGTATCAAACACATTATAAACCCCAAATAGCCCACCTTGGGAGCTTAGCTACTCGTACTACAAAAATTTGAGAAAGAAGAAGTAGAGAAGTAAATAGCCATAAATGTTTGGTGAAAACTCCTCCTTGTTCACTTCTAGCTGGATAAGCATGCCCTTATTTCTCCTTAGTGGATGAGTGACATAGGATGATGGATGGGAGTAGTCAAAACCCTACAAAACTAGGGTTTTGAAGGGGAAGAATGTGAAAATGGAGTGGAGATAGGTGGAAATGAGTGGAAAGGAGTAGGTGGCACCTTTAGTGCTTTGAGAGGCTAACCTCTAGCTTCTAGTTGCCAAAAATGGTTAGATAATGGCTTGGGAAACATCAATTTAAGTGGGGGCATTTAGGTAAACTGATATCTAGGAAGAAACGGGGTTTGTGTGGGATCACAATCGTTCTCCCCAATGGTGGAACGGGCATGTTGAGAAGGAATGAGTGTGATGGAAGTGGGAAAATAACAGATAAAAATGGATTTTTTTGATGTTGGTAGAAATGTCATGTCAGCCACGACGACCTTGGTGAGGGTTTGTAGAACAATTGTGTTCAGTAGCATGACTTGATAGAGGAGTTGGAAGAGGGTTGTTCTCCTTAGAATGGGTCTATTGTCATCTTGGAAGAACAACCATTTTGGCTGGCACAATCTTACTGGGGTCTTCTTGGCACGAACGTGTTGATGGACTTGTTTTTAGGTGCTTCTTCACTACTACTCTATCACTTTTTATGTTTGTAGCACCATTGTTCTATGGTAACATGAATCTATTGCATTCTGTTTCTTGCATTTTGATCTTCATTTTCACAAATCATGAAGTTCTTTGATTTACCTCGACCCTTGGGGAGTAGGGATATGTTGGGGAAGTTCTTGGACACTCTTTATGCTAGTCGAAGGGTAGAGAAACCCTTAGATCCTCCTTCTTCTCTACCATCCATCAAAGGAATGCTCAAGGTACCTGAAAAATATGCAAAGAGCCTCCATAAGTGCATCTGATAACTAACCATTTATTAGGGTAAGTTACATACATTCTAACATGTTTAGATATGATAAAAGGGAAAAATGACATAAGATGAAGACCTAAATTAGAACTACATCAGCGATCAATGGAGAGGGTGTGGGACATAAATGACTCAAACCAAAGACCTTGATGTTGAAGCACTAACAACTAATCTGATGCAGTGACTCTATAGATTGAGGTTATTGACCACTCCTTGTGGTTGTTGATGTGTATAACATTAGATATTAATGTGTGTGGCATAGTTGACCCCCTTTTTGTGTCTATCCACTAACAAGTGAGTCAATTCCAACAAATCCATAAGCTAAATATATTGTTCAATTGTGTAAAAAATGTTAGTGCCACCGACATGTTCGACAGTGATATTGACTCCAAAGATCAGTGGTTTTGTTGCTTTTATTTGTCAATGACGCCAACTTAGGACACCAAAAATTTATGTATCATGTACTTTTGTTTCAGATCCCATCAAAAAATGGTTAATGCATCAACCATGATGGATGACGTTGTTGTCCTATTCTAGTGAAATGATAAAAATAATCTTTGGTGCTACCAACTTTGGAGTAAATTCCATCAACTATGTCAAAACAATTTCTTTATTTTATCAAGTAAATGTCAATTCAATTGACTACTATGTTTATGCATCTATCCCTTGAAGACTCTGCATACTAGATAAAAGAAAAACACATCTAATGTTCATATCGTAAATATCTAATGATCTAATTACAAAATCAAAAAAATCATAAGAAAAAATAAAATGAAAGTGGAATCTAATAGTGGATTGCATCCCACAAGTACCCTTGTTTAATGTTGTAGGCTCCCAAAACATCGATCTTATGAATTTTTAACATGTTTGCCATAAGAATGTCTCAACCCATTCCCATTGGATCCAAGATACATGGCCCTTCTATTACATGCACATCCCCATATGGATAAGCCTTAAAAGTTCCACTCAATCTAGACCTTAATGTATTTGGGGGAGACCTTAATCTAGAGTTGAATAGAGAAACTTGTTCATTTGGGTGAAAAATATTGATGAAAGATATGCCTCCCATCTATCCTCTTTGTTAATTACTTGTAGATTCAAACATTTTCATTATCAAGTAGAGACTATTCTAGGTAGTTGATTTGAAATTTTCTTTTATATTCCCATTTTTCATGTTAAACTTTGATTTTCTAGTTGCCCACATAGCCCAATTCTCAAGTTCAACTCAAAGATGTCATGACTTTCCTATGGGTATTTTATAGGTGGTACGATAATGCCCAAAGATCTTCAACCTATTTCTTGCTCCAATTGGTGTGGGAAGTGGAGACTATCCTTTCTAAAATTTACTTGATCTCCCTATTGGAGGCCTCCACTTGTCAATGTGTCTAGGGATGGCATGGTATACCTACCCTTTTCTTCACAACAGTTTTCCTCAAAAGTGTGTCAAATTGGTGGTTCATAAATTGTGAACCACCATAACTAATCATGAGCCACGATACCCCAAACCCACAAACAATATTTCCCACTACAAATGTGCACACAGCCTGACCATCATTGGTGCTCATTGAAATTGCGTCCACCCACTTAGACATGTAACTTGTGACACGTAAAATGTAAATAATGGAATTTATAGGAGACAAAAGTACCCATAAAATTGGTACCAATAATTAAAAGTACTCTAACTTAAGAAGTGTTCACCGGAATCTCTTGCCTCTTAGAAATATTATGTGTGCATTGATACGCCTCACAATGAGACACACAATTATCACCATCCTTAAAAAAGTGGTCAATAAAATCCACACTCTAAAAACTCCATAATTATTCAAGAACTAGCATAACACCCCACATTGGGAAAGATATGTCAATAAATAGGATGATTTCAACATTTCACTCAAGCATGCATCTTCAAATTATGCCATCTCAGCAATTTTAATTAAGAGAGGATCATCCTAACTAGAAAATCTCAAACCATGGAAAAACCCTTCCTCTCCGCAAATGTCTAATCAAAGAACTTTTTGAACTACTGATTTGTGTTCCCTTTCTTGAATTTGTGAAGCATAGTGACGTGTAACACTATCTTTTCTAATGTGGTATCACATAGGTGTCCTTTTCATGTCACCTTCCCTAAGGTTGCATCAGGTCTAACATGCACTTGTTCTACCTCTAGCTTAGGCTGCTTAGCTGAAGAAATATCCTCCATCACGTGACTAGAAGTGACTATCTTGGGATGTTGTACCTTGTTTCCATTAGGTGTATTTGGAATGTGAGAAACCTTACTACTACATAAGGTCACTGCTTTTTCTTGTCAGCATTTGTTAGGGACCTCTATATTCCCATAGAATCCCTATTGTGTTTCTTTTTTAAGATGTAGAATGACAATTTCCAAATGAGATATCTATTTCTCCAAGATTCTTATCTGAGACCCAAGTTCTTATGCTCGCTATAGTATTAGCAAAAATATTGTTATCTCTTGTTCATGTATTTCCCAAACATGTTCTTCAATCTATCCAAACGAATAGGACCTCCACCTTCCTAGTAATTGCATTGGTTGTTTTTAAGGTGGTTGTTGGTGTTTTTATTGTTGAGGAGGTTGTTTCAACTAAGAAGGATCATTTTATAAGTCAAATGTGTCCTTTTAAGAGAAATTGGATGGTTTCACCACAGACACAAACATTCCTTCTATTGAATTGCCCCATATATAAAATCTTCTTTATAAGGGTGTGCGTTGTTGGAATTCAAGGCTACCAACTGCTTTCTCAATGTACTTAATTGTGATATGATTCAATAATGTTTTTTACTTTCCTATTGTGTTCTCTTGCCACCCCATGACTTGTTCATAGTCGTATTATTCAGAATTGTTTGGTTGCCAAATTATTCAGAATCAATTCACCTTAAGTTGAGTCATACATGTTTCTTAAGTTAGAAGATGTTGAGATAATTTAAGATATCTATCACACAATGATGACACATCCTCAACACATCTTAATATTTCTCCCATACCTCAAATTAAGATTCATCTACACCCAAGTTTGAAGATATGTATTTTCCCTACTAGTTTAGTCATCTTATGTGCTGTGAAGTAGTGTTCAAAGAACTTGTCAATCATCTTATCCCATGTCTTAATTGAATTTCGTTACAAATTGTTGTACGATGTATTGGCCCTTGATTTACATACATTAGACACCACTTTGTATATCTTTACCATGTCACAAGATACAACACAATTATTGATCTATTGTGTGGGTTATTCATGAAGATGCCCATAAACTGACTATGATTTAACCAAGACTAGGATATATCTTGCAGCTACCCAATCCTATATCTTGATTTTGAGAGGGGCCTAATGTGTTTTTAAAAAAGAGGCATTAATTATCTCCCATATGGTCAGATCTTTCTCTAGAACAAGACCTACTTCAAGATTTCTCGGTTCCATATCAACTAGTTCTGCTCTTTCTTCTAGTGGAGAAGTCAAAATGAGTGTCAAAGAATCATTGAAATATCTTGCTTAATTTACTTATGGAAATATTCTTGTTTAATATAGATTCAAATAATGTGTTCTCACAATTGAATGATGAGATCATTATTGGCTGTATGTGCAAGTTTTACTATTTATAAATTCAAGCACTACCCCACAAGTATACATGTGTGTGTGGTATTATCGAGGTCATCCAAGGAACAAAGGTTTGTTAGATGCAAGAGCAATGAAGTTCAACAATCTATATCTTTTAAACAAGAGATGTTTTGTTATGTTAACTAATTTTTTTTAAAGGAAATGAACTAAAATAGCAAACACTTGTATAAGGATCAATTTGGATTAGGGATTCTTGAGGATAGGGTTTCACATCCACATCATAACATGAAGAACAACAAACAATAAGAACACTAGAAATAACACAAGAGAGACTTGTATCCTACACCCACCTCTCAGTAGTATAGAACAGTGCTAACTTTGTATACCACTCCCATGGATATACTTATATTCGGACTACAAACCTTTGTTCCTCAATACATCCCAGCCACTCCCATGGTCAAGGTAGTGCAGCTAAGGTACATCTCCTTACTCCTATGCACATCTTCCCATATTATGCAGAGAGTAGAAATAATTCATACAAAGTGGCCAACAAAGCACGTAAGAGGAATTAAACACTGATGAAACTTAGAACAATGAAACAACTAGCATTATATATGAAATTCATGTTCAACAATGTCATGACATGGGAGTTACTCCTCCATGCACAAGAACAAGAGATCTACTCATCCATGGTTGTAGAAAATAGATACAAATAGTAGAAAGTAGTGCTAGAGATCATAATAAAAGGAAATAAACTTGAATATCCATAGAAGAAGGAAGATAGACTTGGAACTTCGATCAAGGAGTCACAAATCCATCCTTTCTGCTGGAAATCTCTAGGAAGCTTCAGTTTTGAGTGGAGAGAAGAGAACGGTAGAGATCCTTGCTACAATTGTTGGAGAAGAAGAAAGAAGAAGAAGTTTCCCTACCGAGAAACCAACTTTTCTCCCTTAGAATACCTTCAACTCCTCCTTGCTCACCCTTGCTTGAGTCTCCCTCCAAAAGGTCTAAAAGAGTCAGTGATAACTATCCCAAGATGTCTTGAGTTCCTATGTATAAGTGTGAGGTAGTTAAATTCGTGTTTGAGTAAAATGTCCAAGTCACACGATGTGTCTTTTATAAGACATGATGTGTCTTATGTGATAACTGAAGTCTGGATCAAGTTCTAGTAAGTTACACAATGTGTTTTAAATAAGACATGATGTGTCTTTAATAAGACATGACATGTCTTTAACAATACATAAGGTGTCTATATTAAGATACGACGTGTTGCGGAAAATCTGGAGTTCAACGTTCAATTTCTGGACTGAGACATGGAGTTTCTTTTATAAGACATGTCGTGTCTTTAATAAGACACGGTGTGTCTTAATTAAGAAATGGCAGAAGTAGTGGTGGCACACAAAGCAATAGGCGTGCGCAACTCTTCAGAGGCAGCTAGGGTTCGTGTGCACGACTCTCCCACTCGGGGGAGGTGGTCGGTTGCTGGCGCGTAGCCACCCTCTCCCCCTGGGCGTTCGTCGGGCGACTGTCCTCTTTGCAGATCGTATGGAGCTAGGGCTGTGGCTGGCTGGCTCTCCTCTCCGTCTCCTTCATCCTCCGTGCCTTTAGATCGGGGCTTCAGGGTGGTGGGGCGGCGCTTTCCTGGGCGGTGGCTTCGTTTCCGGCGAAGCTGGTCGCTTGGTGGAGGCAAGGAGGTGGCCGCCATGAAGCTTTTGGCATGGATCTGCTGGGGGCGTTTCTCACTTGGCTGCTTTTGCTCTATTTTTTAGTTTAGTCTGTGTCAGCTCCCTGTCTTTCATTTTAGTCCTCGTTCTAGGAAGTTTCTTGCCTTCTTCTCACCGTGTTCCTTTGACATTTTTCTCTCCCTTTGTGGTTTGCGTGTCTCTCCTTTCGTGAGAGTGATGAGATCCCTGGTTGATCTCGTTTTTGCCTCAAGTTCTTTGCTACTCGATTCGTGCCATGGATGGTAGAGTCAACAATCAGACAAAATATCTGTCGGGTTCATGCTTAATGCTGCTGCCTTATGCTCAAGTTGAAGGTATCTCTCACAATAGCTACTTTGGTCAGCCACGAAGAAGAGAGTTCTATGCAGAAGCGTTTCAATCTCATTTCAATATGAGTGGTAGTGGTGTTAGATCTATGTTCTTGACTGATCTAGGTTTCTTTTGGTTGTAGTTTTCTACCTGTAGATGTCGTATGGCTTGAGTAATGAATGGATCTGTTTGCTGTCAAAAAAAAATTAAGACATGGGGTATCTTTATCAGCTTCCACAACATTGATTTTCTGAATGTCTAGATGATTGGGGAATGTGTTGATGGATGTTATGATGACATTTTCTCCCCATTTTGATACCGAATTGTTTACCTATAAATCAAACCATAGAGCAAGTAAAGACAATAATAAATTAGAAAATCTAGCATGATTAAGAGTGATTATTGAGTGAAAATGATTTGGAAATACAATCAAAAGTTATTCAAAAGGTGATATAAAATACACACATCAATCATGTTCACCTAGAACTAGTACCTAAAATAAATGGATAATAATTAGAGTTTATATACAAGAAATGATATAATAATTGAAGAAAAATAGCTTAGAATGGTAGATCCCAACACTGATAGTGCAAGTGGTTTTCTTAACCCCCGGAAAGGGTGCAAAAAGAATTGACATGTTTAAATTGTGCATGTGAATGCAAGTGTAAAATCCAAGTTGTATAGGGATTATGAGGTGATTTTTTGAACTTAGGAAGATGATCCACAACAAACTACTAATAACTACTTGTGATTGTACAACCCTAAGAAAATCTTGATTTGGGTTGATAAATTGACTAAAGATTGACAAAGAAATTGATTAAAGTTGTTTTAGAAATCAGCAACATAAATCCTTAAGACGCTAACCTTCACCATGGTGATCGATTACAAAAGATTTGGTCAATTTTTTAACAAGTGATTTTTGCATGTAGGATAAGTATTTGAAAATTAACTCTATGTATTTCCCAAGTGTAGCTCTGTGTTCAACTAATCAAGACCCTATGTTGATAGCATTTTGTTTGAGTTGAATCAATCAAGAACAAGATATGAACAATAACCTTCATGTTTGTACAATTACTCTCATGTTTTATTAAATAAGTTTATGAAAAGAATTCTACAAATTAAAGTATTTTCCAACAAGAATAATTGTTTAATTCACCAAAAATGGATATAAACACAATTGATACAATAAAAATATTTTTTCTTAAATTTCAAAAAACAAAAGTTATATTAATAAATATTAACTATCGTTCCATAACATCACACCAGGATACTCCTTAGTAATAAAGATAAAGAGGATTGGATTCTCATATTTGACATGGTATCATACTAATTAGAGGAAGAAGTAATATGCATAAAAATAGTGAAAAGCAACAAGCAATTCGTAGTAGCTGCCTTTAGAAACGCATAGCATGATTTGGGACACTTTTCACCGATTAATAAGCCTCTAGGTGTCTCTCAGTAGAAAAGTTTCCTTGCTCTTTTCCTTCTCTATTCTCCATGACTGTAAAGAACTCAGAATAATGAAATATATGATACCTCTTTCCAAATTAGGTCTCAAGTGATCTAATTTTAGGAAAAGATAATTGGACTTTGAATCTTTCTTGATAAATTAGGGATGATAGCATTTACGCTAAGTCAATGTTATGCACATAGGATTCAATGGTTGATTCAAATAACCAGACAAATTGTTGATTTGTTGTATATTTTCAATGACACCAAGAACACTATTGCCACTCTTATCAAAATAGTCAATATTATTGACTATGCAATCAATGAATCGATTGCAATCCACAGAAGTGTCTCACATTTATGAAATAAAGTTAGTTCTATCGAACGCCTTTTGATTACATTTACTATTTTAATTATATTTTAGTTTTATCTGCAATAAAAATTATATATATAATAAAGTGATAGTTGCTAAAATATATTCAAAATGACATTGAATGATGCATAAATGGTTATGCACTAGTTTGGTTAGGCACAAATCTAATGTATACAATTCTAATAAATCTAGATATAAAATCACCCTAAAAATCATTTATAAACATGATTATTATGTTCAATCCTCATAACTATTGAACTGCTCTGATGTATTTTAATATGTGAAAATATTTTGGCAATTGAAGTATTGTCTAACCACAATAATAGTCAAAATTACCGAAAATGGAGATGAAGCAAAACATATACATGACAAATTAATTTCCACATAATCCAAAAATGAAATATATAACAATAAACTCAATCACATTTAATAGCATCACACTCGGGATAATCTAGGGTCCTAACGAAAAAGAATATTAGTTTTGCATGTTTTACATGGTATCATAGTAGTCCGAGGAAAGAAAGAAATATACATCAAAATGATGGAAAAACACAAGGAACCCATAGTAGATGCCTAGGATAGCTCATGGTATAACATACTAAAACCTAAAATATTTCCTAACACTTTCTTGCTTGTTCCTATTTTATAGGGTTGCTTATATTTCCCTTCAATCTGAACAATGGTGAAGCATGTATTAGTATTAAGGTTGATCACATACGGTTTATAAAATTTTCCATTACACAAAAATTAATTAAGAATGAATAATAATATTTTATTTGTTTTAAAAGTTGTCAAAATAGTCCTAAAACTTATAAATAAATAAGAACATAACAATTCCATATTTTAAATGATCATAGATACCGCTTATTGAAATAATAATAGGTAAAACTTAGTCCAATTGATTATTTTAATAAATAAATATATTTTCTTATGAAAATGATCATATTTGTTTTAACTATTTAACCTACTTGACTAGAATGAAATGTTTTCCCATAGTGTAATTAAAAACCTTATTTTTTCTAAAACCTAAGATACTTTTTTATTTAGGTCAGATATTGTCCAATATACCCCCTCCCCCCCCAATTTGGGTGGAAAGAGCATTTGCAAAATAATAAAAACGTAATAATAACTTGGTATCCACTTCAAATAAATCATGACATGTAAATCTATTTAATTATTGACTTGGAAAGATTTTATAAATAAACACAATATACACTTTTGCTGCAAATAAATCATGACATGTAAATCTATTTAATTATTGATATGGAAAGATTTTATATACAAATACAAAATACATTTTAGCTTTGGCTAAAATACTAAGGAATGAATGAACTTATAGCCTTTAAAATCTCTAAAATGGGAAAAAGATCCCTAGACTATGGTGTGGTCAACATTTATCCAGAATACATAATTATCATATTACTTGGCGAGCCATACCTCAAATATCTATCTCCCTAAAATTTCTTCTTATTTGGAGACTTTTCCTATTAATCAAATTTTCAGAATTTCAAATTCAATACACATTGCTTCATTCAACACTCCATTCAATGAAAAACTTCATTTATTTCTTCTTCAAATTGTGAGCACTATTTCTTCCTCTTTCACCCAACATCCATCATGTTATGATAGAAGCCAAAACAAGAGTCATTATATGCATCTTCATATTTTTCTTCTCTTCCTTGACTCCTCCCCACATTCTCCCTCTCCTTTAAACACATAAGATCCTCCAACCCTATCCAAAGTTATTGACCAGCCTATTACGCAAACATTGATCAACAACACAAACCTATGAGCATCATCGTCTAATCATGAACCAACCTATTGAACTTCATGATCATCAATGGAAAGACATCCCTAATACTTTTCGAATCCACCATAGCCAAACTTATACCTATAGTCGAAGCCTTATTCACCTATGGGGATATTAGAGTCAAGTTTTATAAATTCGAGATTTAAGCATCACCTCACACCACTGTATTCTACCAAACTCTAGGTAACTTCCTTTTTCCCATGCAACTCCAATTCAAACTATGATGCCTCCTTATTTGCCTTCACCCATATTCCTTGCAAGAATCTTCAACCTATAGGAACTACTTGAGAAAATAATGGCAACATGCAATGAGAAACCATTTGCTGCCTCCAATTTCAATAGCATCCAGGATCACAAAACTGAATGATAAATAGAGTGAGCCAGCCATCTAAAGTAGTCATCATCAGGATCTTCATCATGTTTTGATGTCTCCAAGGTTGATTTAACTCAAATGAAGGGTTCGATCTACAAATTGATCTTCAAAGTTCAATTGTTTTCCATCATCTAGAAGGCCAACTATCTCAACGTGTATGATTAGTGATATCTCACTTAATTAAGCTAAGAGAAGATGAGACAACAACAAAAACCAAACAATAAGCAGTTGTTAATTGACACACATATATATGTTTATATACACATATGAATATATATGTACACACATAGATATATGTACACATATATGTGTATATATACGTGTGTGTACATATATCTATGTACACACACACACCAACACACGTACACACACATGCACGCCCACACACACACACACATAATATATATATATATATATATATATATATATATGTATATATACATATATATACACGTATATATATGTATAAACACATATATATATATATATATATATATACATATATATACATATATATATACATATATATACATGGTATATCTTCACTACCCGTGCGGGTAACTAGAATTCGCTACCCGTGCATCAATTTTGTAATGAGATGACACATATATGTAATGAGACAACCAAATTTGTAATGAGAAAACCGAAATTGTAATACAAAGACTCGTTTTGTATTACAGCGCTGTTACAGTAATAAATATATATTTATTACTGTAACAGCGTTGTAATACAAAACGAGTCTTTGTATTACAATTTCGGTCGTCTCATTACAAATTTGGATTGTCTCATTACAAATGCATACCTTCCCATTACAAAACTGATGCACGGGTAGCGAATCTTAGTTACCCGCATGGGTAACGAAGAAATACCCATATATACACACACACATATATATATATATATATGTATATATATACATATATATAGTATATATATGTATATATATGTATATATATGTATATATACATATATATATGTATATCTATATATATGTATATGTATATATATATATATATATATATATATGGCGATGATTTACTGAGAACCATGATACGGTGAAAGCATGAGATGCGTTTGAATAGCTTTGAGGTTATATAATATTTTTAATATCCAAAGTTATGTATGGGAAAAACATCTTTTCATTTTCCTTCACGTAAAGTGTCATTGCAATTGGATTCTTTTTCAATGTCCTTATGTACAACATTCACATTTTACATCCAACGGTCACCTTGAAACTCAATATTTAGCGTTGAAAAGTATTCGCTTTTTGTGTGTGCAATACAACTCTTGTGATAATGACGTTTATAGGAAGGGAGATAATAAGGTAAAATGCCTTGCATGATCTCACCAAGATATGTTTTTCACTGGATCCTTGTCATATATATACATACATACATACATACATACATACATATATACATACATACAACCGATAAGGGAATAGCCCAGTTGGCGAATTCTGTTGGTTCCCAATGAGGGGACCCGGGTTCGAAACCACACAGAGAAGCATCACTTGATTTACCACCCTCTCGGGCATCCGGCCTCTGCTACGGGTTATGGGAGAGGGGGGGAGAAATTTTTCTCTCTTAATCCCATACATACATACATACATATATACACATCAATATTTTTAGAAGAAGTCTACAAAGCTTGCCTTTTCAACATGTTTAAACATATAGGAGTGCTTATTTAGACAAGTAATTTAGTAACTTTATTTATTGTATCATCCTAGTTTCTTAATGCAGAATAGATTGGAGTATAAAAAGAGTGAATGGATATAAAATGGATAATTAATACAATTATCTAGGATTCTGAAGCATCAACCTCAAAATTTATAGGCATATAGTAATTAATTAGTATTGGTACACATGAATCATTTAATTTTAGTTTATGTAGAAGTTTTATTCAATACTTTTAGGGAAAAGTAAAGAAAGACCGGTGGAAAAATGATACACAAGGAGATAATTAATGGTTGACATGTTCATTTGATATAATACTTGATTATATCACATTATTTAATCCACAACACTCTAATCATACTAGTAGTTGTATATGTATCTAGTAGATTCTAAAATTTTGATCCTTAAAAATAGTGGGTAACTATATTTTAGAAAGAGGACTAGAAAATAATAAAACACTTCTATTATAAAATCTAGTTATCATGATTATCAAACATGGTGATGTATTATCTCAATGTTCATCACATATGAACTTGTACATATATATTGGCCCATTCGAATGAAATAGTAAAAGAGGGAAAGAACCTATAAAATAAAAGAAGTTTACAAATATATATGTGGATGAATTTGTATTTTGACAAACATTGACATCACATGACATGTGAGTGTGGGCCATGTATGAATATACCTTTTTGAGAGCATATATGAATGTATTTTCATTTCATATAACCATATAATACACTTGTATATATACATATTGATATCTAAGTATCAATATCTGACCAATATATCAAAGTATGTCGATTTAACCCCTATGTTTTCCTAGTGAGGGTATGTGAGAATTTTTCTAACCTCAAGGGGTTGTACCCTGATTGGTTATCTTTTTCCATGCTATGTGAAAACATACTTTCTGAGTCCTCTTAAAAGCATTGTGTAATGACTTGTTTGTATTATGTAGCATGTGTAAATTGTGTGTGATGTGTTATATTCCCACACCAAATATTTATCTAAATGTATTATTTTATTATAAAGAATTAAAAAGAGAAGATGCATATCCAATCCTTATTTATGCAGAATTTTAAGTAGATGAGTTATTTCCTACCTCCATGTTTATATTATTCTATATTTGTCACAATTAATACACATGCATGCTTTGCTCTATTTTTTTATGACCGAGAGAACCTAGCCCGGGTGAACCAGAGATGGTAAACTCTTGAGGCATGAGAGGGTATGGTCTGGTCACCCCAACATGCATTTCCAATCACAAAGTACCTTCGGTGAGGTTCAAACCAGAGTCCTTCATTGGGACTTACCGAGCTCTTACCAATCGAGCTACTCTGGTCGGACTACTTTGCTCTATTTGTTGCTAAAGTAAATGGTAAGTTCCTCTATAAATGTAGGTTTCATGTTTTTTTTAAACCATCCTTTAGGAAATATTCCTCAAGAACCCGCCTAAATTCTTATAGCCCCCTTTTACATGGGAACATCTCCATTTTGTATGTAAATCCTTGTATGCCCAAATATTCTTTTTTTTTAATATAACGAGGAACCCCTCCCAGGATCGTCCACTATTGGACCACACCTAGCCAAGAGTAAACCTCGGGACTAGCCATATCATTGGGGGGACACCACGACGCACCAATAAAATGCCAGCCACTATTGCACCACGGCCGACACCAAGAGTCGAACTCAGACATTTTATTGAGGTGTTACCCAGCCACACCACTTGTTCTATCAACCGTCCCCATATGCCCAAATATTTTTATTCATGCACTTACTTAGTATTTTACTAATACTTGCATTTTTCTTGTTTCTTTCTCTTCTGGGCATTGTTCCCGAACTACCTAGAGATAGGTGAGTTGGAGAAAGATGAATCAAGAGGAGGTTGTACAGGAATATTTTCTTTGAGGATAGCTTGGGATGGCCAAGCTACCCAATGCAATTGGTCTTTTGTATAGGTTTCTAAACCTTTCACTTCTAGTATTGCTAAAATTTTTGTGAGGAATGATGTTAGTGAAAAATTTAATGATTAGGTACTGGTCAAATCTTCAACTACATATTTTGTACATTATAATTTCAAGATATGAAATAAGTATCACCCTTCCTTCATGCATTCTAGTATGATTGGACTAAAATGGATCTATTCCTTACATAAATAAAGAATGGTTCTCTTAATTGGTGTCACTCCTTAAAAATATGGTATCAGAGAATAAGAAGTCAATTATCTGACTATTCAAGTTATCATTTGTTCTTACGGAATGTATGCCTTGATTAGTGATGCAGCCCCATCTTGGATCTCCATTTGTCTTTTTTTTTCTCTATTATCTTGTTAAGATAATTAGATCACACTCTTATTCCAAATGATTCATTATTATAGTATAATGCACTTATAGTGTTTCTTTCATGTTATAGGTGTTTGAGATTTATTTGATGGAAGAGGGGATGGAGGTACATACTCTGACGTCACCAATCATGGAGATCCCAAACGACCACAAAAGTAATGTTAAATCACAACCCCATCTTTCTTAAAGATCAAATGGAAGTAATTGACTCCATGAAGACCAAGTGAAGAATACAAAGTGCAAAAAAGTGCCATAAAATTGGTCATGGAAACACACAACAACTATTCAGTGAGGTCACAATTTTCCAACTAGGACAGATTCAAGCTCCAAATTTGCAACTTGCCCTAATATTTTCCATCAATTTACCCCACATGAAATCTACCTAGAATGATCATTTTGACTACAATAGTTTTTCTACCTAACACCCCCACGGTTGTTTCTATGACACGACCATGTAAATGTCCAACATAAACCCTATAGTCTTCTGACATTTCTAGGCAGAAATTTGAATTCCCATTCTGGACCGGAATGATTGTTCTAACACAAAAACCAAAGTCTACCTAGATAATTAGAAAACCCATCATGATTCAGAATAACTATTATGGCCAGAAACTAGAATTCCATGTCCACCGTCATCTTCACTTCACTTCCACATTGACTTTTTTTTTAAAAGGTGGTCAATCCAAAATGACCAGAATGATAATGGTAAGGAAGATACCCCAAAAGCCTTATTCAACTTTATACTAAGTTTCCAATTACATCTGTCACTAAACCCTAGTTGTCGTTGGCCAAATAAGGGTCCAAGTTTTATGTTTCGAGGTACTATTTTGGTCCCATTTGCATTTAATATCTAAAATAAAAAACCTAATTATTTTTTGGAGGTGGGTCTTTGGAGTAGATGTAAGGATAATATTTAAAACCAACAACAAATTTTAGCACCCTATATAAGCCTTTACGATGGCTAGGGTGAGGTTTTAAGCACTCAATTGAATGACCTAGCCACCATTCCTATCCTCCCACTTATCCTCTTCATTTCCATTTTAGTTGCCTAGAAATCCCACCTTGTAACGCCCGCGCCCACTACCCTAGGCTCTAGTAGGGTGTTTGGAATGATGACTGGCCCCACATACCACCACTAGCCTTAACTGTAGACTTTGTTTACACTGACACACAAGCCAGGATCAACTTCCTGACTGGTCACCCATCCTAGTACTACTCCAAGATGAGCACGCTCAACTATGGAGTTCTTTAGTGATGGGCTCCCGGAAAAGGAGGTGCACCTAGGAAATATGGGTAGTCCAATCATTCTTTTTAATATCATGTTATTCGAGGCCTCAAATCCTGGGATGTTACAATCTCCCCCACTTAGACTCTTGACGTCCTCGTCAAGGCTCAACTATATGTCCTCATAATCTCTTCCCCATTTCAGTGCAGACCCACAATGGCCCATGGATACCCAGCTCCTGATCACAAAATACCAACGCAAGGGTGGCTACGTCAACTATGGAAAGCCCTTTCCTACATGCCTAGACCGCACAGCTCAAGAGTGGCATGCCCTGTCCATGTGGGCCCCACCTACTGGAGGGGTTATGACTCTGATACCATTTGTAATGCCCGGGCCCACTACCCTAGGCTCTAGTAGAGTGTTAGGAATGACGACTGGTCCCACAGACCACACTAGCCTAAATTGCACACTTTGTTTACACTGACGCGCAAGCCAGGATCAACTTCCCAACTGGTCACCCATCCTAGTACTACTCCAAGATGAGCACGCTTAACTATGGAGTTCTTTAGTGATGGGATCTCGGAAAAGGAGGTGCACCTTGGTGATATGGGTAGTCCAATCATTCTTTTTAAGATCATGTTATCTGAGGCCTCAAATCCTTGGATGTTACACACCTTCCTTCCATAACACCCATGTCATAGTCCATTTTAATGCCAAATCACCTAGTAGGGAGGACATCATTTTGCAACCATCTAGACATGAAGAAGGAGGCATAATCAACAACATTAATGGATCTATATTGTAGATCCTTCTATATTTTTACTCTAACCATGGTCATATATTGATCAGATCCCTTTATTGCTGTTTGGGGTAATATAAAGTTTTATTACCAAATTAATTGGGGAACATTCATGTATAAGATTACATTTTGCTGATTATATGTATCTTTTTGCTTGTTCTCTCTTTTTCTCTCCTTCATTGGTGATTGATCTATGGTACCACCTAAGGCATAGTAAAAGGAATGATTAAGAGGCTTGAAGATAAAAACACCCAACCCCACTTGTATGATCTTGTACTAGTTTTCACTCTTACCTACTAAACCTCTTTTCTACTACCCTTAAGGGGGAGATCTAAGTAGTTAAGAGTTATTCTCTCCTCTTTCATGGCAAATATCACTATTAGTGGTTGGATAAGGTGTAATAGGATGTGAAAAACCATATCCAACACCCTACACCACCCTCACCACCAAGTGGAGGTTAGAGAGTCACCCTTATAAACCTAGTCTAGGGTTAGAATTAGGTTCATGTACCTCCTAGTCAAGTAGCCAAATAAGGGTGGATTGATTGTGATTTAGGGACCATTTCCCTAAATATTATATGTGCAATTAATGACCAACTAGTACAATAGGAGTCCTAATTAACATCATCCTTTGTTGTTTGGTTTTATAGAACTAACCACAACATGTGTTATCAAATATTACCTTATGCATGGCCGAATCTTCTTTTATCCCCCCAAATAATCCACTACCCTATTTGCTGAGAAATCCTAACTTGGTTATTTGACTACTAGTCTTTCTCACTTCTCACTTTGAGATATCATTTTGGTTAATGGTGAATAGTGTTTCTTGGAAAATTTAGTTCTTGTTTTTGGTTATTTTTGTTTGGGTTAGTTGATTTCTAATGTATTTTTTGCTTGCCTTGGTTAGAAAATTTGTTTCTTAGCCTTATTTGGATTACTACTTTAAAGTAGTTAGTTTGTGTTGCTAGTTTAGTTGTTAAGTGCTTATGATGTGAATTATATAAAAATTATGTTTAGTTTTAATGTATTTGATGTTTTTATATTCTAAATTTCGTGTTCCCTTGTTTAATCACCTAAACTAAATTCAAACCTTAGCTCCAATTTTGGAAACCTACAACACCATTTAGCTCTACACTCTTCATTGTCTAAGTCTATTTGACCTCGATTTTCAATGTATACCATAATCTTGATTGTGTGCACTTGTGGATCCTTTTCTATAGAGTGTGCCTATTAGGTTATCGTAGTGTGCAAAGTCCCATCAAGGTTTCTGGAACCATTTCTTTGGAAGTTGCATTAGACCTAGCTAGTTGTTTCTCTTTTAAAATTTCTAATTACCCTCAACATTTCCCATTCTATGTTTTGTTGATGCATTTATGGTTATTAAGTGCTTCTCTTTGTTGACTTTGTAGGTGGTGTTGCATGTCTGGTTGCCACTCTTCTTCTTTTGTTACAATCCTTGAAGAACCAAAGATAAGGCATGCTAGGAAAAGAAAGACCCACAACAACTAAAAGTAAGAGGTAGAGATGGACGATCCGTATAGAAGACCACCATATCTTTGTGAACGTGAAGTATAGAACCATGAGGAACAAATTATGTTTGGACAATATGCACTATCACCTCCATGACTTCTTCAAGACTATTTCATTATGGAAAAATACACTTCTCCTATTTCTACTCATGTAAGAATCTATCAGGACAAGTATTCTTTCATGTATCCACTCTAGTGCAATGAATTGTGTCTTTTTATGGTCTTGATTTAGAAAATCCTTATAATCATGTGTATTCATTCTTAGTTTTATGCAATAGATTATGTAATTCTTTTGAAATTATGATGTTATAATCATGTGTATTCATTCAAATATTCATGACCAAGAGGTACGGGATTCTCTTTCGGATAGACCCTTAGCTAAAATTTCATTGTATTATGCATTTAGCTTTGTTTTTTATAATAATAGAGACATTGTTGTGTCTCCCTCTACTTCAAATTCTCCACCTTCTAGTGATGCAAATAAAAATTTAGTGAACATCCTCACCAACATGATAATGATGAGAAATAAGAAATGTGGAACATATTCAAGTTATTTCATTCATGTTTTTTATAAATTCACTTAGAAATTGAAAGCACTACAGTACTTTGAGACCTGAAACTCACGTGTTCACATGTACAAATCATATACACTAGAGTGCATGATTCATCCCAACATCTCACAGAGGCAAGGTTAATATGCTTGGCCACAACCACACCAACCAATAGACTAGATCAAAGACTTGATTAGTTGTCCTTATCACTAGTTTGGTGGATAGAGGGAATACTTCCTTCCTAAAATATTGTAGATCCTAATATCTTGGGTAAATGTATGTTCCAAAAAATGTGTTATGTCAACAAATGCCCCAAGGACAATCCCAACTGAAACAACAAATCATCCACTTCCCTCAAGATCCACCTCATCTTCATGCCCTAGTGCCACAACCACACTACAACTTTCAAGGGCCTACTGCACAACATCCATCTCATCACAATATCACCCTCTAATGCTTCAAGATACCCACATCTATGATATCAAATCCCTCCTTTGCAAAAAATACAAGATCCCACATCTTCTTGTGAGAAAGTCAATTTCGTGACAATACTTAGGAATGGCATGATATTAATAAAAAAATGGTGTAGTGTACCAAGATTACCCACAATGATATTGAGTGTTCTACCGTTACACAAAATGTTCCTCCCGTGATACTGAATGTTTAGTTCGTGATGCCAAAAGTTGAAATTGTTAATACTCCCATGATACCAAGTGTTCCACTTATAATTCCAAGTGTAGATATTGTGATGTTGACTAAAGAAAGTGATAAAGAACCACCTTGTCTAAATGCCTTGTATGATCCTTCATAATCAAATATAGAATTTTACATACTAATGAAAAGTTATATATATATATATAATCAAGTGAAAACTAAAATCCCACTACTTGATGCAATCAAGAAAATTCTAGCATATGCTAGATTCATAAAACGTATGCCTAACTCCAAGTACAAGTCATCTTGGAGAATGATGAAGCAGTTAAAGTTTCTAGAAAAAGTGAGTTGGTTTATACATTATTATTCATGCATCAAGAATATGGATTCAAGAGCCCTATAACAGCTCCCCACATTGGAAATTTCACCATTAATCAAGACCTACTTGACTTCGGCTATAGTGTAAACTTGATTATGTATAGATTCGATGTGGAATCTAAGGCTAAGTTGGTTGAAGCCAAAAAAAATTACTTTATAATTGGCGAACCAACCTAGAATGGTGACAAGGGGACGGGTTGAGTATATATTGGTAATGTTTGACAAACAAACATGAATGGTATTTTGAACAAACTTTATTGTCATAGATATGCAGCTAAAACACAATATAGTTACCATCATCTTGGGGATACCCTTCTTGAAAACTACCAATGCTAAGATACAAGTGCTGGCAAAATTAGTGTTTCCTTTATGCAAAGCGAGTTGAGGATGAAACCCATATCAAAAAGAATGGAATAACCATGTTGATGATGACTATTTTGAGGATTCCACTTAACAAAGTAATGGAGAGCAACCATTAATTTTTTGGAGAAGGATATGTGCTTCAAATGATTGTGTAACATCATCATCTTTAGGTAATATAATTCTTTGGAAGTTCAAATATATTCAAACTCCTAGATAAGGTCCAATCGATCTATACATTAGATCAATATAGTTCAGTTTGAATAATAATTTTTTTAGGACATGAATTTTTGTGGAAAGAGTTTCAGGTTGAAGTGTACAATAAATGATGATTAATCCTCAATTTTGGAAACAATAAATGATGTTTCTATTATTTTTTAAGATTTATGGAAGTTTAAAATCCCTTAATTTTTCATTTTTTTTGTTTAGCAAGATACAAGCTAATCCCATATAAATTATAATAACATAAAAATGAGCCTACATCTCAATTTTGAGCTCTAGGGTCGAGGCAAAATATCTCTTTCAGATATTACCTAAAATGATTTTAAATGAATAAAAAATCCCTTTTTTGTGAGGAGTGTGTGGTGGGATCCTCTATGGGATGTGGGGTCTAGGGTGGGAGGTTCACATCTTATCCCATCCATGTGGTGTTCTCCTTTAACCTTTACAATTGCCAAAAATAGTAATTATGATCATTCTTCCTCCATGATTATCTCTGAATCCAATTTAATCCTTAAAATAAATCATCCTTTTGGAATTGAGATTTTGTTTTGGACCATTCAAGACCTAGTGCAAAACTAGTCATCACCCACTTTGAGAAACACCTCTTTTTCCAACTATCAACTTACTCTACCAGAAGATTGCAACAAGATCCTGAAGTAGCCACGAGTTATCTCTATCAAAAAATCGTCATTGCATGTCTCTAGGAAAGACCACCATTGTCACTATTTTCTTTAGATTCAACCCAATGTAGTGTTGTAGAGTGGACCTTCCTCCTCATTGAAAGTGACCTTGACTTAGGAGCTAAAAATATACCTTTTCAAATTACCTCTCCTGTAAAGTTCCTCACCGATTAGCCTTTCTTTTCGACATGTCCTTTATTGTAGGGTTTTAACCTATATAGATTTTTTATTTCCTCATACCTCAATAGACATAGTTGTTTTTTTTAGGCATCCTTGGTGATTGACTCCTTGAGGAAGTGGTACTAAAACATTCAACAAGTTAAGCCACAACTATTAGATTACTCAAATTTCACTAAAAATAGTTTTAAACTATATTCCTACCTTCCAAGTATGTATTTCTATACATCACATCTCGATAATGTTTATGCCATTGTAAATGTCATCTTACCATTGTTGTTGCTTGTCTAAGATTTTTTCGGTCTCTATGGAGTCATATTTATCTTCAAAGTGGATCTTTGATGCAAGACTTGTTGGTGTTGTTTTCCCTATTCTCTACTACAATGATAGTGGTGTGGAATTCATGTTGCCTAACATATAGAGTAACGAAATAGGCTTGAGAGGATCCTGGGACCATTTTGAATGAAATGAGGATCTCATTCACCAACATTATATCATAATAGAATATGATTGAGGTTTTAGTGCTCCTGGAAAATAAGCTTTACTCCATGGTTGGGAAATGAAGAAACTAGTGGAGCAAATGTCCTTCATTCCATTACAATGAGTATTTATATTCCACATTTTCACGAGTATTCTTGAATTTTGTGTTTTTATTTGGATATCATCATGCTTTAAATGGAATCATGACTAAGACATTCCATGTTATACCCATGGTTGAAAAAAAAGAAAAGGGCAAATCAATCTTACATCCATGTTTTTAATCTCAATGGGTTTCAATAATGAACTATAAAATCCATGTTTAAAGATCGACATTTTCATCTGTATTTATTTATTTATCTTGCTCTTGAATGGTTGGTTTGAGTTTGACATCCAAATAATATGATTAAATCTAGAACTCAAATTGGGTGAGACATTTTATGGATTTTGATCATGTTTTCAAGTTTGAGTTGACGGGCTCGGTTACTAACCTATCTTGGTTTGAGTTTCACAAAGATTTAGAATTAGTATGTTTAGGGTTTAGGATATCAAATAAAAAATGGGTTTATAATTATATAGATTAAGGAATAAGATTGTGACAGTCATCAAAGCCTTATTCTGACTAAAAGCAAGTAAGTGGTCCATTCCTTGGGTTTTATTAAACTGAATCAAGAGATTTTCTATTGCAACATTTTATTATTAGGGAAGTCAGGAGGCATTATTATTTAACCCTCCCTCCTCGTGAAGGGATAAAAACTAGCATTTCATACATGTCCTACTAAATAAGTAAACTTGGTAGAACTTCTACCATTACATAGAGGGAAAGGGAGAGGGTGACCCATAGGGTTGAGGGGAGGGTTCGTATATAAATGAGTCTCATGTTGGTTTTTAAGATAGTACTTATCTAGGGAATCAACCAAGACAATACAGTCTCTATGAACCTTAATTATCTACACGTTCTCAAAGAATTCCAACTCCCTCTTAATGAGTTGTGCCCAAGGAGAAAGGACTGGCATGTGATCAACACAATCTTTGATAACAAAATAGTTGTGGTCTTGTCAGTATTGACTATCACTTGAGTGTAGGTGCTATCTATGGCTACCTGAAGGGTGAGTTGGATAGCCCTTAGTTCTGCTTCCACAATCGAGGATGCTCTGATGGTGTTGGCCACCCCTCCACACTATTTCCCAGAGAAGTCAAGGGAAACTGCGGCAATTGCCGCCCGGTTCCCTTGGACAGCTACATCAATCATGATGAGATAACCCCCATTCGGTAGTTTAGTCCAGCTTGGTAGCTCCATGTCTTCAGTTTTTCCAACATGGACGTGTTGTTTCCAACCCTCAGCTACACTAGAGCTTAAGGACTCAATCTGGACAAGTTTCCTTTCAGTTCTCATGTGGATGTTTTCAAAGACTGCCATGTTTCTTGCTTTCCATATCACCTAGAAGCTGATAGAAAAATTTGTATTGTGCTTGTCACCACCTTTCATGTTCTGTTTAAGCCACTCCTTAAAGTTGATACCTACATGAGTTACAATAGTGCTTGGGAAACCAAGCTTTATCCATACATCCATAGCATACAGGCATGATCTGAGCACATGTAAGGTTCTCTCTTCATCGCGTTCGCACCTTGGACACACTGCATCATCAATAAAGGTCCTCTGCTTTCTCCTAGTGTTAGTCATTATTACTTCATAGGAAGATCACATAAAAACCTTAACCTTGCTCAGGACTCAAAGGCTCTAGATCAGAGGCCATGGTCCAGTTGAGTTAGTAGTGTCATCATCATGGATAATATGATAGGTAGTTGTGGAAGTGTATTTTCCTCTGATATTATGGTTCCAGGACCAACCGTCCACTCCATTAGAGCTGAGTGGTACAAGAAGATTAGCAATGTGATCCGCATAGTAAGAAAGCTTGGAGGAAGTCTATATCCCACTTGCCCTCCAGATTGACCAAACTTGACACCTTTAAGTCTTTGATGTTGGCATCAATAGGTTGCAAGCTAATGGTGTCTAGTCTATTGAAACTCAGGACCCAATTATCTGACCAGACAAGAGTGTCCTCCCCATTTTTGATGATTTTGCAACAATTTGAGCAAACAAAGTCCATCCTTGAATATAGGGCCCTCCAGAAAGGTGTCGACCTACCTCCTTTATCACATGTAAAGTTCTTGTATTATAATGCAAACCTTGCTTCCATATCGATGATTTATTATTCATGAAACTCCACAATTTTTTCCATAAGAGGGATTTGTTCTAGTCTTCCATAGCCCTAATGCCAAGGCCCCCACTATCCATGCTCGAGAAAACCTTCTTCCAACCAACAAATGAAATCTGATTCGATTTATGGCTACCACCCCAGATAAAGTGGTGGATAATCTTGTCCAATTTCCTGCATAGTCCACTCATAATTTGTGTTGTTCACATAACATATGTAGGAGTGGATTTAGAATAGAATTGGCCAGATAGATCCGTCCAACTAGGATAGCATTTTAGTAGCCCAACCATTGATCCTCTTATCTTGGTTACTGGAAATATATGAATAAGGGGTTCTATTGACCCTATTATGAAGCAACGGGACCCCAAGATAGTGCCCTAGGTTTGAGGTATACCACTGGTTGTGCAAATGTCTGCACGTTTTGCTTGATCAACTGAATTCAAAAAGAAGACCTTGGATTTATCCACTGAGATCTGCTGACTTGATGCTTCCTCAAAGTTTTTGAAACACTAATTAATGATGATTATTTTCTCCATTGATGCTTTGGCAAAGATTACAATATCATCAAAAAATACAATGTGTGAAATAAAGGGACCCTACTAGGAGACCTTAACATGTTTCAACTTTTTGTCAGCCACACATATGTTAATTAGATGTATGATATGCTCCATGCATAGAATGAACATATAGGAGGAAAGAGGATATCCTTGCCTTAATCCTCTAGTCTCTTTAAAGGATGGAAGGGATTCTCCATTTTGAATAATATTAGAGTGCCTCGTTGATAGGGAATTCAAGATATACCTTTTAATGTTAGAAGGCCAAGTCATCTTATTAAGTGTGTCTTTAATAAAAACCCAAGACATGTGATGCAAAAGTACATAGTGTACATATTATCTAATTACAAAAAATTCTATAAGAGGTAGAATTAGTATGATTAACTTGTTAAGATTTATTGCATAAATGTAACAATGTTTAAGGTATGATCAGTTACTTACTTACCTCAAAGTGTTTTAACAATACTAGGAAGGGTGTAAACTCTGAGTTGGGATTGTATAATAATAAGAATAAAATTGTATAAAACTAAGCCCTGTATCTTGAATATTCATGGAATTTGGATCCCTTTGGATCAATTTATTTTTGGGTAGTTTAATTCTACATGCACGCCTTTAAGTTTGACATGAAAATTAAGATATTTGTAGGTTATTTAAACTTAGCCTGCACACGTCATGAGTGTTGATGAGACAAAATTAGACCATATTAGGTTCATAGTGAATGCGCCCTGATATGTATATTAAATAAGTTAAGAATGCATCCTAACTCCATTAATAATGATCATACACACATTGCATTTCAATTTAACAATAATGCTAAGTTTATATTCATTTTATAAAACCAATCCGCTTACTATGTTTTTCAAATGCACATATATGTATTTATGAACATCGGTAGAAAAATGAAAGGATGAACTCCTAGCAGGTTGATGCAAATGCAAGTTTAAGATTTGGTGGGGTGCCTTTTAAATGATCCAAGGAGGTTTGTTTAGTTTTCCATATTAAAATGTCTCAAGTTTTTTGTTGTAAGATTTGTGAAAATAATATGTATGAGACCTAAATGTAAACTATATCATGCAAAAAATTTAATATATTATTTCTATGAGAGGTATGCTATTTATGACAGTCTGTGAGTGTAATTGACATGGGTTTACAACACTAAAAAGTTCACCTAGGGCTTACATCCCTGAGTTCTGCCCAAAACATGTAATAATACCAACTACAAGCAAACGAGCCTTATCACAGTATAGTTAAGGATCGTTTCCTAAGTGATAATGTTTTTAAAAATCTTTCTTGTTTGTATCCAATTCAACTAAAATTAGCATTTAGCACCAAGAGTTGATTTGTTTTGAGTTAAACTAATTGCAAGGAAAGTAAATAATTAGAATTTAATCAAGGTCTAGATTAATGATGGAAGTCACTAGAGTGGAGTCAGGTTTCACCACAACTACACACACAAACACATCCACAACATGTACAAGAAGATTTAACCATTCAAATAGAGCATAAGCAAAATCAACCCGTTAGGTGTGGGAAATTGTGTAGATATCTCCATGAGCTTGATTTCTTGTTACTCACGAGTCATGTACCTACTACTGTGGAGATATCCCTACAAAAAATTTTGTCTGAGCATCAAGCAAGTTAATCAATATAAAAATCCTAAATATTGATGTTCTATAAACAAAGGAATATAATAGATCGTGTAGATTAGGTGATCAATCAACAAAACATGCATAAACTGATTAACATTGAATTGAAAGAGTAATATAAAATCCATGGAATATTGAAAAATGGGCATACAAGAATGGGTATCCGGGATAGTCCCCACACAACAACAAGAAGGACTACTCTCTCATCACAATAGGAATAGAGAATTCATGGAAGTTTTATCATTGAGGAGAATTCGGGTGTTGGTGTAGTGGTGTTGTCTTCTTGATCGATGAAGATGTTGACAATCAAGGAAAATCACCCCGGAGAAGACTTGATGGTGTCCTTATTCATTTATTCCTTCCTTTTTTAGACTATCATACCTTGCGGAAGAGGGAGTGGGTGAAGGGCGATGATGGAGTTACATATCCAACCATGTTCATAGTTGGAGGATGGAGTTGGTTAGGCAGAGATGGATGGATGAAAGGGAACTTAAGGATCTACAGAGGAAGACCGATGGAGGTCAATGAAGATTGTTCGCTTGGGGTTGTACACGGAGCAATAACCTTTCAGTATTATGTAGGAGAAGTGACCCCCAAATAGTGGAGGGATATTGATATTTATAGTATCTAGGTACATAGAAGCACCATTGGTGTGTGTAGGCTTGTCATCATCCATGGCTTTTGGGTTCTCATTAGTCGATGCTAGAGTCTTGTTGGGATTTAGTGATACCTTTATATCATTCAAAGCTTGTAGGATTCTTGTTAGGCTAGGTTAGTTGTTGGGGCATTAGCGTATTTCTCACACTGGTCAATGATCCTGTCGAGTGTGTATACGTCGGGCTGTTGGGCTCATGTTTTTAACCTCTGTCATGAATATAGGTCAATGATAAGATGATCTAGTCATCAGACAATGACATTTTTGTGTGAATCCCTCCAGGCTAGCCCTATCGATCGAAGAGAGAACAAATGTTATCGATCGAGGGTTGATGATGGGGTACGCTATTGTTGATGCTCATCGGGGAATGAGTGGTTGGATGAAATCCGTGTCAATTATAGGTGTCATGTAGGATGAAAGCATTGTCAATGACAAAAAACAAAGCCACCTCAGGGGGGATATTGTCTGTCCTTTAGGGGTTAGCGTTGATGAAGTCTTAGGTCAATGAGGCCATGGGTTGATGAAGGAATTGGCCATGGAAAAACAAGATCAAAGTATCAAAAATTTCTTTAAACAACTTTTTGGTTAGTAGGACCACCATGACCTCAGGTGTTGCACATGATATGAAACTTGATCTGGTCATTAAAACCCATGGATTTGATCAAAGTTATAAATATCCACATAAATCTAAGGAAAACTATATAGAGGTAGATTCAAAGGTAAATTGGTCATTTAAGTGCAAAATAGAGCCAAAGGCGTGACTGAAACTAAGATAAATATGCATTCAATAATAATCTTGAGGATCCATTATCTTATGTTATTTATATTAATTGTACTTGAGGGTTTCTATAAGAGCAAAAACAAAGAAATAATGTAGATGGCAACATGGTTATATATTCACTTTCCTATAATCAACCCTCTTAGATGCTTCATAATACCAAGGAATGTTAGACCAAGGATTTTTAGTATAATTTTCATCAATATAGAGGTTTATCTAATCATCACTCCAAGATTTATAAATTATGAGTGCTTGGATATATAGGATATCCCAGCTCATAGATCTTATATGCCCTTAATTTAAGATCTACCACTTAAAGATGATAAATAAGAATAGAGTAGGTAGGATGAAATATCCAATAACTTAGGGTTTAGCATATTAGAATGATGAAAGAGTTGACAAGGTTTGCATAGAATTCATTAGGGATAATCCCTCACATCTGATACATGTCTAGCATTTATTGTGTATACCTATTGATTCTAGATTTCTCAATTAATAATTTTTTATTCACATTTTGTGAAGGACTTTTTACTTCTCATCAATGCTTTGTTTTATAATTAGATAATAGAAATATTTTCTTATAAGTAGTACGTAATTAAGTATTTAAGTTTTCTTGAAGCCTCCAATTCTTAAAGTCTTTTAAAAAGGAATGAAAGAAAGGTTTTCTCAAGATTTCATGGATTCAAAATTAATTTAGTTACATGTATTATTATAGAGATAAAAAGGGATAAGTAATATTAGTTTTAAATATCTACTTTTAATATATCACGAGTGTTGACTCAATGGATTATAGAAAGTTCTCTTTTTTCTCAATAGTTTGAAGTATGCGACACACATTAATTGGAGAACTTTAGTGGAGGTGTTATGACCTGAACGATACTTATTATGTTTCTATGGTTTCTTTAGGAGTTTGTGGTAAGGGACACTTGTATTAGGTGATGTTGAAGATGTATGTAATGATATCTATCATCTCTAGATACATATATTATCCAATATGTATCAAGAGAAGCTACAAAGAGTTAGTACTAAGAGTTTGTGCATGTGGTTACTTGATCCGAATGATACATGAATATGGTAGAAGTCTACAAACTATGCTTGATTTTAGATTCTTCGGCATGAAGAATAGAATCATGGGATTAGAGTAATAACTTGCATGAGGATAATGGTGCAATAGTAAGACTCCTTAGTGGTACATGTTTATCTAGTCATGCATTTTATGTATTATATGGAAATGGTTTAGGTAATGTTAATAGTAAAGTAAGTCATGATAAAAAATTCAAATGTATCTCTAAAGTTAAGGAAACATTGTAATTGGTGCACTCCCACCAATGGTGCTACACACTACTCAATTGGAGTTTGATTAGATGCAACCCCGTGAATAGGAGCACACGGTGGATTTACTTTCAATATTTATAAATCTAGACCAACACACCTATGTCTACTAAAACACTATCCCAAAATCGTATGAGGTCGTGTCGTAGTATAGGAGGGCGGCAAGTATAGGGTCGGTCCACGGGGAGAAAAAGGGGGCACTAGATCCAGATTTGTTTAGCTAGGTTCCTACTACGGAGACTAGGGTGAAACATTTAAGGGTTGTTTTGATTGTTAAACTAGGTGAGCAAGAAAGCAATTAAATGCCAGAAGGAAATCTAAGTTAATTGATGGAGCTTCTAGTCACGTGGAATTGCGCGCACCACTAAAAATCCTAAAGATGGTAAGTCTTCAGGTTTACCCTTGCTTATAATAGATCGAGAACTCCACCCACGTATGCTAAGATATGTGGAAGTCTTATCGTAGTATTGTTAAGGGTCGAATCCATGGGACAACGGTCTTGTCAAGATTGACAAGATAGAAAACGTTAGAATTTCACTTAACTTCTGGACAGTAGGTATCTAGCTCAAAAGGTTGGTTTGGTTGTTTTTAAACTAAGAGCAAGTAAAGTAAAGAGAGAAAGTAAACTTAAAGATGTTAATAATGATAATAAATCACTAGGATGTGATCGGCTTTCACCACCACTACACATGGATCAAAACATGCAACATAAAACATGACCTGCAAAAAGAGTCTAAACAGTTAGTATCTTTGTAGATTTAGTTTCCTTTCGAAGAACTAACTACAAGAAGTGTGGGAATGTTGCAATGCCAGCCATCCCCGAACGAATGGTCACCTACTTTACATCATTCCCTTCGCAAAGTGCGTTCCTCGACTTATCAAGGTTGTACTTTCATACGTCAACTGATTCCATTTCATAGTATGAAAGTACAACGATGGAAGTGAGTTTACTCCACTTCTTGAGAAACACTCCTAGACACTGAAACAGATGCATGGTGGATACATGCATCCAGAACCAACGTTCTATCGAGATTCGAATATAATAGTACAAACGTAGACAATTCATACTAAAAGATAAAAGGTAACACAACTTGGTGATCAAGAAACAAGCATTCATTAAACGATTGATGTTGAACTGAAAAGAAAGTATATCTCTATTGCAAATTATGGATTACATTGCATGAAATGAAAACATGGGTAGCGGGGCTAGTCCCTGCACCCTAGTGAAAGAGACTACTCGCTCATGACAAGAAAAAAGGAGGAGGCGAGAAGAGGGAGAGAGAACATCATCTCCACAAAGGAGAGAGGAAGGTCAAACCCTTGGAGAGAGAGAGAGCAACGATCTTCACCCTTTATATCTTGCTTGATGACGAAACCTTCTCTTCCCACCTTCTTTGGTGATGAGAGAGAAAGCAGCTTCAGGATGGAGTGTGGATCTCAGATTGGTAGCCTTGGGGTGGAGGATGGATGATGGAATAGCTCTGGAGTAGTAGAGGCAACCTCTAGACGTCTGAAACTTGATGTCCTTGGGAGGACCCCTTGGGTCTTATTTATAGGCTTTAAGTGAAGTCCAAAAGGTTTGGTCAGTTTTGGGTCCAAACGGTCTTGAAGATCATTTAGACCTTGAGACCGTTTGGACTCTGAGATTGTTTGGACCCTGAGACCGTTTGGACTCTGAGACCGTTTGGACCATGAGACCGTTTAGACCATGAGACCATTTGGACCCTGAGACCGTTTGGACTCCGAGACCGTTTAGCTTCATGCGGTCTTGAGACCGGTTGGCTTCATGCGGTCTTGAGACCGGTTGGCTACATGCGTTCTTGGGATCGTGTGACTCCATGCGGTCTCGGGACTGGTTGGCTTCATGCGGTGTTGGGACTGTGTGACTCCATGTGGTCTCTGGACCAGTTGGCTTCATGCGGTCTTGGGACCGTGTGAATCCATGCAGTTTTGGGACCGGTTGGCTTCATGCGGTTTTGGGACCGTGTGACTCCATGCGGTCTCAGGACCGGTTGGCTTCATGTGGTCTTGGGACCGATTGGCTTCATGCAATCTTGGGACCGGTTAGCTTCATACGGTCTTGGGACCGTGTGAGGCTTTTGTGATTTTTTTTGTGTCTTTTTCTGTATGTAAAAAGGAGAAAGGTTAATCTAACATTATATTTGCAATAAGAGAGGAAAGTTAAGGATTCTGTCTAATTTATCTGAGAAAGAGTGTGGAAAATTGAAGAAAATTACTAAGATAACATCACAAAATTGGAGGTTATCACCCCCCCAACTTAGAGTCTAGCTTGTCCTCAAGTTAGATAGAGCTGAGGCATGTAATGGCGAGGTGATTTTATTTAGTTAATATTTCCATACTCTTGCTTCAATTCTAAACTCGAGATCTCCTAAGGTTGTATCGGAGCTTTTTGCTTACCTTAACTCTTTCAGGTATTGAGAGTTGCTTGGGTCTTAGGTTTCTTCCGTATCTCGTAGCCTGCATTGGGACCACTTTTTATTTTGTGCATGTCATTGAATCTAATCAGTTTTATACTTCTCTGAAAATCCTACCGGAAACTAGAGTGGGTATGAGGGTTGGCTAAAGGCTTGATGTATAACTCCCCCTTCAAGTGGAGGAGGGGTTTTCTATGCTTTTAGGATCTCACTACCGGGCACGATACATCAGCCTTCGTGAGGGTAGCTGAATGTACCGGCTGGGTGAGTCCTTTATCAGCCTTTCATATATTTAGATACCTTAGGGTTTCACTACCGGGCATGACACATCAGCCTTTGTGAGGGAAGCTAAATGTACCGGCCGGGCGAGACCTTCATTGGTTCTTTATATAGATCCTTATTCATGGCACAACTCTCATAGTTTTATTCAACACTCTGGCTTTTATTCATAAACTCACAAGCTTAGGATTTGGGTTTTTAGGGAAATTAATTGGGCGGACAAGCCTCTTTTATTTGAAGAGAAGAAAGTTGTTCGTAGAGTTTCTCGACATTCACTTATTTGGTTTCTTCTTAATGGTCCACTTGTGAGACTTCTTGATTTGGATGTCACCTGATGTCCCTCGCATCCTTGAGAGTGTTTGGCTTATTTTGGCCTTGATGTTGACTTGTGGAGAGTCATATGTAGAAATGAAGCAAAAGCATGAAAATCAAGAGTGGAGAGAATTTATTAAGTCGCCATTACATGTCTAAGTGCTATTCTTGTTATTACTTTTGAGGACTAACTGGATTCTAAAGTTAGCTGGGGATGACTTTGTTCCAAGAGGGATGTTCTTCTTTATGTGCAAGGTTTATTCTAATAGGGAAAATACTTTAAAATGAATATTAAATGTGCAAAGAAAGCTATAAAATTTGTACAAAATTGAAAGAAAAGGTAGAGAGGGAAGGATTTGAAAATGATACTTTGCCCTTGTCCAGTATACTCCCCCCCTAACTTATCACTCACTCTGTCCGCAGAGTGTCAAAGTGATAGTTTGAGAAGTACAAGGACAAGGGCATCATGCTTCTATTAGTCCTTTATTGGCGCCATGTGTACGAAGGAGATTAGCAGTGAACTTTCCTCGTAACGCATGATAATCCACATCTGTCATGTCCTCTACTGGTTTTTCAAGGACCATGATGGTGTATATCCATTAGAGGACGTGGAAACCACAGTCGTTTGACTCGCGAAGCTGCTGGGGACATTTGTGGCTGAAGTCAGGGCGATGAAAGTGTTCTTTACCGTATGCCCGTGTGTGCGTGCCGAGAAGGTCGTGCAGTTGGTCAGCACACTCCTTTGCCACCTCCTCCGTAGGTGTTCTTGGAGTTGTAGTATACTGTTGCTGATCTGGATTGTACTGGCTGTCGGAACTGTTGTATATGACTGTTGTTCTGTCATGAAGATTTGTTGCCAATAACATCCAATGTTCTGAATGAAGGAAAGGGAGCATGATAAACTTCAGAGTCGTATATTGTAGGAAGGAAATGAGTGCCTCGGTTGTTCCAAAGTTCTTTAGTTTTAGGAGATCGTCCTTCATATCCGCGGATGCCATATAGGTTTTAGGGTGATTCTGTCCAAGAAGAAATTTATAGGTGGCCATCAAACTTACGGATAGAGACCCTTTTGTCTGTACAGTTTCTCGTAGCACGTCTACCATGACCAGAATGTCACCAGACATGAAAACGAGGTCATCTTTCTCAGTGTAAAACCTTGACATGATGAGGCGAAGTTCATTGTTAGAGAGGCTTTTGCAAGTGCTGAGGTCAAAATGGGGGAATGTTGGTGAAATGGCAGACAGGGGGACCATTTGTGAAGATGATCTGTTGATGGTCACCCCGGTTAGCAACTCAGTAACCCCTTCATCATCTGCCAGATTGAAATAGTAAGGGTCCCATTTCTTCTTCTCGGGAACCTTGGCGGGTTGTTGTTTCTCCAACTCCTCTATTGTTTGCCTGAATGGCTGTTTTTGAGGACGTTGGATGGCCGAAAAGAGATAGTGAGGAACGTCGTTAGGTGCCATAGATGGGTCCTTGAAGAACTGTCTATCACAGATTAGCTCCATGGCGTAACGACCTTGCAGAGAATGAAAATCCTCTGTGGCCAATTCAGTGAAAGGGATTTTCTGATTGAGCGCTTGAATATGACGTATAACGTAGAAAGCACAATCCGTAGATCCCTCTTGAGTTTGGGCGTGGGGGTTGATGATTTGGAACCAAGGTTGGTTCCAATTATTGCAGAGGGATGGGCAAGCAGCCCAAATCAATTTTAGGAGCCGGAAAGGGATGCATCTGGCCTCCCCGGCCTCTGTTCCAGTGAAATTAATTATTCTGGCTCTTAGTTTAGTGGCGCAAAAGTTGTACACCTTGGCGTCTCGAGCCACGGTGTCCACGATCATTAGCAGCCAGTGACCAGAGACTTGGAAGGGCACGGTAATATAGCGTGCCTTTCTGGCAATTCCCCTCTACAATCATTCGATTGATTTGCTTTGTAATCTTTTGTATATATGACTCATAGCTAGAGCATGTGATGTGTTAAGAACGTGTTGCTGCCGCTTAGGGATTCTGTAAGTTTTGATAGAATTGGTAAGGAGGACTCGGAAGACTGCCATCTTCACCAGTGATTGTGGTCGAAGGATGGAGCGGAAGTCTTCACGTGTCAACCTATGTTGAGTCTTCGTATTTTGGTAAATAATATTGCCCCCGTTTTTGGAATCATCTACTATAGTGTTTAGGATGAAGATGTCTTGAGCATCAAGAGTAGAGATGGTCGTCATATCTAGATCGTGCATCTTGTGCGGTAGAGGTGGCGGCGGGGGAAGCTCCTGCAGAAGGGGGGGAGAAGTCTGCTCCAAATCATCGATGTAACGTTGCAGATCTTCTTCTTTATCAGAATTAGAAGCAGAGTCAAGGTCTTCATCTATATCTAAAATGACTCTTTCATATTCTTCGTGTTATGCTGAAAGGGCACTGATTGTTCTGGTGCAAAGAGAAGTTGAGCTAATGTTGCTTGTTGTTGACTCGTGCTGGTTCCGAATAGACATTGTTGGAACTCAGCGAAGGCTGCTTCCTTGGCAGTTTCGCCCAGAGATCCCATTCCAGAATAATCAAGGAATTGATCCCCATATGACATATTGACGTTGTTGTTGTGAGTAGGGGATTTGGGATCGTTATCACCTTTGTGTTGATCTTGCTGTTGCTTTGGTGCAGCTCCTTGGCTGGGGCCCTCCCCAGCATTGTCGGGGTCATCATTTTTATCGTCTAAGGAGGTTCTATTATTGGAGTCAACTGAGGAGTCAGACTCCTCTTCTTCATTTTCCTCTTCATCATCTTCTTCGTCCGCCGCTTTTTCTGATGTTTTCTTTGATGGAGGCTTCTTGCACTGTCGGTGGAGTGCTTGGAGCTCATCGAAAGCCACTTGTACATGCTCGTGTGTTTCAAGAAGTGTGTCGTGGGTTTCTTTGAGATATGAATAGCGAGCCTCGGCGGAGAAGAGTCAGGTAGAGAGGTCCGTCACTTGAGTTCTGAGTTGGTTGATTTCGTTGTTGGATGAATCCTCTTGACGGTTAGTTAGTTGTGTGAGGGTGGTGCTTATGTCATCCAAGCGCGTGCTTAAAATAGTTTGTTGCTGCTTAAACTCACGCAGAGTTTCTGGAAAAGGTGGATTTTGTGCAGAAATCATGTCGACTTGCTTGACCAGATCGTCTTGTTGGCCTTTCACTTCAAGCACCAACTGTGGTAGCTGTTGCAGGTGGTCATCGAGGCGATTGACTTTCATGGCCGCTTCTTTCTGCTGTTGGTGGATGCTTGAGATGATGCTTGGCAAGGCAAGGTTTTGCGTGTCAATCTTGGCAACCTGTGTAGATAGACCCTGCACACAAGAAAAAATAGATTGTAAAATGTTAGAAGGGTCGGTGAGGAGGTTTCGAATAGCGTCAAATTGATGTCCAAATTCCTCACCGACGTTTTTGAAATGGACCCCAGATGTAGAAGGGTGGTGTGGCTGGGGTCGGGGTGGAAAGGTGGTAGTGCCTTGCGAAAGAGACACCGGTGGTGGTCTCGCGAACTGCGTGGTGACCATAGATGGAGTCACCAGCAGTGTTGGGGTGGTAACGGATGAAGAAAATGGTGATGGTCTGGGTGCGAATTGTGGGAGTGAAAATGTTGAGGAAAAAAGGGTGGAGATTAGAGCGGAGAATGTGAAGCCGGGTGTTGGAGCGGAAAAAGGGGCGCTCGGGGAGAAATATGGTGAAGTGGAAGATGTGGGTGGAGGGATTGTTGTGGAGGAAGGTGGGATGGTGGTAGATGGTGGGAGGGTAGTGGATGGTAATGTGGTGGGGGTGGTGGTGGTGAGCTCATCATGTAGGCTAATGATGAATGAGTCTAAAGAAGAGGTAGTGATTAGTTCCTCTGGAGGGGGGCATTATGTCTCTGATTGTAGCTTTGATGTTGGCGTCCCCGACAGCTGTAGTGGTTGTAAACATACCTTAGATGGTCGTTTTACTGGTATTTTTGTTACCCTAGCTGCCAGGGAGGTTATGCTAAGCTCTGTCTGGCCTGCTTTGATTGTCTTCTCTTGTACTTTGACTGAAGCTAGGAGTTTGGTAATCTCTTCGTCAATAAAGAGAAGTTTGTCCTTGTCGTAGTCTGCTAGCTCCAAAAGCGGTAGCAGAGTCCTGGAATATTTGACTGTTAGGCAGAAAATGTAGTGTATTTTCACATCCTTTTCCTTGATAATGTAGGTGTTCTTCAAGGTTTGCTCATTAGTAAGGATGTCACCCTTGATCTGCGTGCATCGAGGGAGTAATCTATCCATCTTGAGATATTTGATGATGGAAGTTATGTGCCCGCCCATGCAGATCTCTTTTCCTATGGCGTAGGCTGAGAATTTTTGTATCATGTACCGTCTGATGTTGACCGGCATTCCGTGCAGAATGGACCATAGAAGAAAAAGGTCAGCGGTGATAACATTTCCTCCCTCTGTTCTGGGGAACAGTGCACTGGTGAGAATTTTGTGAAGCGAGCACACAAACCCAGAATGAATATTGGAGGCTTTGCATGTCTTTGCCTCATAAGTGGGGATCCCTGTTAGGGTCTTCCAGAAGTTGTGTCTATTGAATTGTGAGTTCTCTATGCTAACAGCTTTGGCTTGTTTGAGCTGCTCCGGGTTGTCAATGAATATTTCACTCAAAAGATTTTCTGTGATAACAATGTTGTTACTAAAAAGCTTGGTGACCAGCCTACGGTCACCTCCGTCCCTTTCCCTGTGCATAATGTCCACATATTCTTTAGTAACATATGTAAAGAATTCTGTTGTGGGTTCGACGTATGAAATTTCAGGGACAAAGCATAGTCTGGATAGATTGGCGTTGTCGAGCATGGTGAGGATTCTATCGTATATCCCCATCTTGAGCAGTACGCTTGAGTAAATGTACTTTGTTGGTTTTAATACTTTGTGGATGGATGGGAGGGTGTGGATGTAAAGGTTTTCTGGTGGTGGTGCGGTGGTGGTGAGCACTGAGAAGATGGGGGTCGTAGAGGGGATGGTAGTGGCGGGTGTTGGGACATACTCTGCAAGGGTTTGTTCCCTAGCAGTGGCGGGGCAGACCTACTTCCTTGCCCATTTCCTTGATGGTTGTTCTTTTATAGCTTCCTGGGCCTTTCGTTTCCCCTTGGATTTTTCGGTTGGAGATTCTTATTCAGAGTTAGGCTCGTATTCGGAGCCTTCATTGCTGGAAGAAATTTCTTCCACTTCTTCTTCAGGCTCCTCGACAAGACATCGGTTGATGCAGTCAATTTCACACATGACCGCTATTATGTTGACCTTTGCTGGGATATGTTTGGTCTTTTCATAAGTGTCTACTATCTTCTGGAGCCTGGCGCGGTCTGCTATCAGTTGCTCCCTTGTCTATAAAGGAGCGTCTTCATTTCCGATGGGTTGCTTTGCTGATGAAGTCATTTCTGAAAATGGAAAGTCATGTGTTAGAATAACAAGTTTATTAAGAGAAAAAATTGGATTTTGTATGTGTTTATGTGTTTTTATGTTTTAACAAAATGCAAGAGGTTTTGAAAGGCCATATGGTTTGAAGATCGTTTGGCTCCAAACGGTTTCAAGACCATTTGGATCCAAACAGTTTCAGGACCGTTTGGCTCCAAATAGTTTCAAGAGCATTTGGCTTCAAACGGTTTCAAGACCATTTGGAGGTGAAACGTCAGAGGCACAACAGACGATGGTAGAGACGGTATCGGTAGTGATAGCAAAGGTGGCGTCAATAAAGATGATGGTGGTGATAGAAAAGGGAGCCGTGTCGGCGTCGTAGACGTCGGCGATGGTAAAGACGGAGGCGGTGCACAGACGAAAGCGCCGATGATGGTGGTGTGTAGGTCTACCTTGTTGTTGTGGGTAAGGAAGACGACGGTGAAATGAAGAGCGGTGGTAGTCGAGGCGTGGATGTCGTGACGACGCGCGGAAGAGGGAGCGACGGCGACGGAGAGAACCGGTGTAGCGGGCTGCGCGGGAATGGGAGCAGGGGAGATGAAACAATTCTTGCGAGGGTTTTAGAAAGCTCGAGAGTCGAAAGAAAGAAGAAGGAGAGGGGGTAGGGATATATTTATAGGAGTCGGGGGTTGTCCTTACAAATTCCCGAGGTCAAACTGTTTGAAGACCGTTTGGCCCCAAATGGTTTCAGGACTGTTTGGCTCCAAACAGTTTCAAGACCGTTTGGCTCCAAACGGTTTGAGGGCCGTTTCAGAAGGTTCAGGTTTTTGATTTTTATATTTTTTTAATGTTTGTTTTGGTTGTTTATGTGAATTTTTATATTTTCAGATTAAATATGATAATCCTAAATTAAACAAAGGGAATAGAAAGATAAAAGGTGATACTCAGATCTTGGGTTGCCTCCCAAGTAGCGCTTGGGTTTTACGTCGCTGGCTCGACGAGTTTTTGATTTTGTTATGGTGATGTTGTGGGGTATCTGATCTCAATAGTCTATCTCAGAATTTTGTCTGCTGGAGTATAGTATTTTTTCAATCTATGGCCATTGACTGTCCTTTCTCCTCCATTGTCGTCAACAATTATGATGACTCCAGTCGGGTATATATATTTGATGGTGAAAGGCCTGTACCACTTTGTGTGGAGTTTTCCGGGGAACATTTTGAGCCTGGAGTTGAAAAGAAGGACTTTATCTCCAATGGCGATGTCTTTTCTTTTTAGATGACTGTCATGCCACATCTTGGTTTGTTCTTTGTAAATCCTAGCACTTTGATAAGCGGTCAGTCAGAGCTCCTCTAGTTCTTGTAGTTGGAGTTGTCTATTTTCTCCGATGCTTTTAAAATCAAAATTCAGTTGTTTAATGGTCCACCAAGCCTTATGTTCCAATTCCACTGGAAGATGACATGATTTCCCGTATACCAAATGGAACAGGGTTGTTCCAATTGGTGTTTTATAAGCTGTTCGACAAGCCCAAAGGGCATCGGGAAGCATGGTGGACCAGTCAGTACAGTGTCTATTGACTGTTTTTTCTAAGATTGCCTTCAGTTGTCTATTCAAAACTTCAACCTGACCACTGGTTTGTGGATAGTAAGGCGTGGCAACTTTATGGTTGACTCCGTATTTCATTAAGAGGGTTTCAAAGCTTCATTCCAGAAAATGGGTCCCTCCGTCGGATATGACAGCTCGGGGGACTCCGAATCTGGGAAAAATGATATCTTTAAACATCTTAATGACTGGTTTGGAATCATTGGAAACTGTGGGTATAGCTTCTACCCATTTCGATACATAATCCACTGCAACCAGTATGTAGGAAAAACCATATGAAGAAGGAAAGGGAGCCATGTAGTCTATCACCCACACGTCGAAAAGTTCGATCTCTTGCCACATAGTGAGGGACATTTCATTCCTTTTCGATATGCTTCCAGAAAGTTGACATTTGGTGCATGATTTTACAGAATCATGGGAATCTCTTGCTATTGTTGGCCAAAAGAAACCCGATTGCAGAACTTTCATAGCAGTCTTTTTCGCACTCATGTGTCCCCCAGTGGGGCCGGAATGACAATGTTCTAAGACAAGGGTAATCTCTTCTTCAGGTAAGCAACGACGGAAAAGTCCGTCTGTGCATACGCGAAAAAGATAAGGTTCATCCCAGTAGTATTGCTTTACATCGTGGAGGAATTTCTTTTTGTCGTGATGAGAGGCGGAAGGGTGGATGATTCCTGTAGCCAGATAATTTACTATGTCGGCATACCAGAGGAAACCGTTGGTAATTTTCATTAGCTGGTCGTCTGGAAGGGAGTCTCAGATAGGTACTTTATCCTCATCCTTGACTTCAATGCAGCTGAGATGACCAACAATGACATTTTCCACTCCACTTTTGTCTTTGATTTCTAAATCAAATTCTTGAAGCATTAACACCCACCGGATAAGTCTGGGTTTTGCGTCTTGCTTCTGAATTAGATATCGTATGGCGGAGTGGTTAGTGTAGACAATGACCTTTGATCCAATTAGGTAGGATCGGAATTTCTCGAACGCATAGATGACAGCTAAGAACTCCTTTTCTGTAGTGGTGTAGTTCTTTTGCGGTTCATCAAGAGTCTTAGACGTATAGTATATTACATAAGGCTTTTTATCAATACTTTGTCCTAACACTACTCCTATAGCATAGTCGCTGGCATCACACATTATTTCGAATGGTCAACTAGTCAAGTTCTCTCAGAATAGGCACAGAGACTAGAGCATTTTTTAAGGTTGTGAAGCTTTGTAGACATTCTTGGTCAAAATTGAACTCGACATCTTTTGTCAATAGTTGAGTCATGGGTTTTGCAATTTTCGAGAAGTCTTTAATGAATCTTCGATAAAACCCAGCATGACCCAAGAATGCTCGTACTCTTTTAACATCTTTTGGCGGTGATAGTTTGGAGATGACATCAATCTTTGCCTTGTCTACCTCAATCCCTCTATCACTCACTCTATGTCTGAGGACGACACCTTCAGTTACCAAAAAAAATGACATTTTTCCCAATTTAAGATAAGGTTTGTTTCCTCACATCTTTGTAAGACTTGTACAAGGTTGAGTAGACAGCTGTCAAAGGAATCTCCATAAACTGAAAAGTCATCCATGAACACTTCCATTATGGACTCGGTTAACCCCGCAAAAATAGCAGACATGCACCTTTGGAAGGTAGCAGGTGCGTTGCACAACCCAAATGGCATTCTTCTGAAAGCATAGGTCCCGAAGGGACAAGTAAAAGTTGTTTTTCTTGGTCTTCTGGGTGTATATGAATTTGATAGAAACCGGAATAGCCATCGAGATAACAGAAGAATTTTTGATGGGCTAGGCGTTCGAGGACTTCGTCCAGAAAAGGTAGAGGGTAGTGATCTTTACGTGTTGCTTTTCTTAGTTTCCTGAAGTTGATACACATCCTCCACCCTGTGACAGTCCTCGTGGGAACTAGCTCATTCTTATCATTTAGCATGACAGTGGTTCCTCCCTTTTTGGGGACTACTTGGATAGGGTTGACCCATTGGGAGTCTGAAATTGGGTAGATAATACCAGCTTTCAGCAGTTTGAGGACCTCAAGGCGAACAACTTCTTTAAGATTGGGGTTCATCTTTCTCTGGTGCTCTCTTGAAGGTTTAAATTCTTCCACCATGGGTAGTCTATGCATACATAAGGCTGGGTTTACACCTGTTAGGTCAGTTATTTTGTACCCAATGGCTTTCTTATGTTTCTTCAATTCAATGAGAAGTCGTTCTTCCTAGTCTTTCATTAGAGTGGAACTGATGATTACTGGATATAGTTTTTCTTCATCCAGAAAGACGTGCTTAAGTCCTATTGGTAGGGTTTTTATCTCGGGATCCTTAGGTACTTCTGTTGTTTCTAGGATAGTGACGGATTTGAGCTCCTCAAAAGTGGTTGTCGGTGCTTCTTCAGCTTTCTCTAAGTGTTGCAAGCATTGTTGAACTATTTCGTTGGCTGAGAATTCGACTTATGGATTTATTAGGACATTTTCTAGCTCATCAGATGGTTTAGAAATTTCCAATTGGGACTGATGTATTGCATCTAAGAGAAAGACTTCCTCTTGAATGTTGGGGCCTTTCATAATGTTGAGGACCCAAAACTGAATTGCCTCTTTCCCCAGTCTTAGAATGATTGTGCCAGCTTCGACATCAATAAGTGCCTTGGCTGTGGCAAGGAAGGGTCTGCCGAAAATTATTGGGTATCTTAAATTTTCCTTAATGTCCATAATGATGAAATCACATGGGACATAAGAATCCTTGCCTATCCTGAATGGAATGTCTTCAATAATTCCTAGAGGTGCAGTGATAGTGGAATCCGCTAATTAGATTGTCATGGTTGTGGGTAGTAGATCAGTAAAGCCCAATCTTTTACACATGGAGTAGGGCATAATAGATATGCTAGCCCCTAGGTCAGCTAATCCCTTCTTGCTCAAAGCGTTTCCAATACAACATTGAATACCTAATGAATTGGGGTCCTTGTTTTTCTTGGGCATCTTATTCAGAATGATGTCAGAGGTGGTTTGAGCCAGTTTGACTATTTCTTGCTCTTCAGTAATATATTTTCTTGATAGAAAGGTTTTTAGATATTTAGCCCAAGATGGCACCTCAGAGAGAGCATCGAGGAGCGGGATATCAATATAGAGTTTCTTCATCGCCTCCTTGAATTTTTGGAACCTAGTGTCCATTTTAGTCTCTCTCAATCTTCCCAGATAGGGTATCCTAGGTTTATATTGTGGACCTTCTAGTTCTTTAAGAGCTTGCTCCTTTTCTTTGCCTTTTGCGGTCTCTGTAGATTTCTCAATTCCTAGATTCGGGCTTGCAAGTGTATCATCATCATCATGAGTGATTCTCGTGGTTTCATGAAAGACACGACCAGATCTTGTAGTGACTGCATTCAATTGTTCTGGCCTATTTTGATCATGTCTAGGATTTGACTCTGGTTGACCAGCAAAAGTACCTGCTGGTGGCTTAAATTGGGCAGCAATTTGTGCTAATTGGGACTCCACCGCCTTCTGCTGAGCTTGCTGATTGGCAATCATAGTTTGTTGTGACTGTAGCATCTGCCTGATCATAGTCATCTCATCCGTTGGCTGGGAGGGGGCATTTTTCTGAGTGATTTGTTGTTGTCCTTAATGTGGTTGTTGCGAAGGTGGTGCTAACTGAGGTTGTTGCGGTTGCTGCAACTGAGGGTGCAATTGCGGGAGCAGAGGAGGATGGGTATATTGATAATAGGCAGAGGGATTTCTACGGTAGTTGGATCTGGGGAAGTTATTTCTGAGGTTCCCTTGATTTTGGTTAAATTTACTTTGAAATCCAGGTGGCAACCTGTTGGAGGATCCACCTTGTGTTTGATGTTGTGGGTTAGCAGTCCCCGCAGGGTTCCCATATTGAAAACCGGGGTGGTTTCTTAGTTGATTTGGATTATAGTAAACTTGTCCCGGTATGGAATGAATGGAATTAACTTGTTTGGGCATCTAATCTTCAGGGTGTTCGATGATTGGTTCGTACTGCTGTTGTGGTGGTTGCATATCCATCATCACATTGTAAAGTAGACCACATGACAGAGTAGGGTGATCGGATGCGTGACAGGCTTCACAAGTCCCTGTAGCAGCTTTAACTTGTTGGACATGGGGGGTTTTTCTTCTTATCATATTCTCCAAATGAAGTTTCAAGTGCCTTCTGTTTGTGAGCTATAGTCATTAAAGCTTTAGCAATAACCTTCATTTCCATTGATTCCTCAGCTTTATAAACTTTGAGGACTCCCTTACCGGATGATCGTTCCCAATTGGATTGGTTCTCAGCTCCAAGTGTAACGATTTTCCAAGCATCCTCGTAGTTCTTCCTCATAAAATTTCCTCCAGATGAGGAATCCAGAAATTGCTTGATGTCATCACTCACCCCCCTATAGAACGTTTCCATTAATTTATTTTGGGAGATGTCGTGATGAGGACACTTTCTTATAAGCTCCTTGAATCTTTCCCATGCTTCTGCGAGTGATTCTCCAGGAAGTTGGGCGAAGTGGTTGATCTGCCCCCTAATTTTGTAAGTTAACGAAGGAGGGAAAAACTTCTCTAGGAACGTTTCTTCCAAAGGGGCCCAGGAAGTGATGATTGGCTCCCTGTCAAGCGAGTTGTACCAACTCAAAGCTCTTCCAGATAGAGTGAAGTGAAAAAGATGTTGCATTATTGTGTCAAAGGCAATTTTGGCTTGTGGGACAAGTCGGCAAAGTGACTTGAATCTCTTCAAATGATCCATGCAGTCATCTCCAGGTCCACCAGAGAATGAGATGCCTTGCATGATTTGAATCCATTGTGTCTTGGATTTCAAAGTTGGGTATGTTGATGATCGGTGGCCGAACTAGATGATTGTCCTCATAGTTCTTGGGGACGGCGTAGTCCCTTAATTGCTTGTTTCTTAGCTCTAACTGGGTAGCTTGGTTAGCTGCTTCATTTTCAGCTCGGATGCGGGCCTGTTCTTCAGCTTGGATTTCCACTTGGATCTGAGCACGAGTGTCAGCAATGAGTTGTGCTCTATGAGCGGCTATGGCGGCATTGACCCTTTCCATTACTAACACAGCTTGGCATTGATCTTTAGCCATTTTCCGGGCTCTTTGGCGGTTAAGTCTGATACGGCAGTGGAAGCTTCTCTCTACCTCAGAGTCATACTCTGGATCAGGGGAGAATCTGAGATTATGCGATAGTTGCATACACGTCTTCTACCTGAGTAGAGAAAGAAACACACCATTTAGATGATGCAGGAGATATGATGAATTCAAGAAGATATGGACTGATGGTTAAAGGAAAGTGTAAAACCCTAACCAACTAAAAAGATAGTAAATGAAATTAAAACGTTCAGTTGTCCTCGGCAACGGCGCCAATTTTTGATGGAGCTTCCACTCGTGTGGAATTGCGCGCACCACTAAAAATCCTAAAGATGGTAAGTCTTCAAGTTTAGCCTTGCTTATACTAGATCGAGAACTCCACCCACGTATGATAAGATATGTGGAAGTCTTATCGTAGTATATTTAAGGCTCGAATCCATGGGACAACGGTCTTGTCGAGATTGACAAGATAGAACATGTTGGAATTTCACTTAACTTCTTGACAATAGGTATCTAGCTCAAAAGGTTGATTTGGTTGTTTTTAAACTAAGTGCAAGTAAAGTAAAGTGAGAAAGTAAACTTAAATATGTTAATAATGATAATAAATCACTAGGATGTGATCGGCTTTCACCACCACTACACATGGATCAAAACATGCAACATAAAACATGACCTGCAAAAAGAGTCTAAACAGTTAGTATCTTTGTAGATTTAGTTTCCTTTCGGAGAACTAACTACGAGAAGTGTGGGAATGTTGCAATGCCAGCCATCCCCGAATGAATGGTCACCTACTTTACATCATTCCCTTCGCAAAGTGTGTTCCTCGACTTATCAAGGTTGTACTTTCATACGTCAACTGATTCCATTTCATAGTATGAAAGTACAATGATGGAAGTGAGTTTACTCCACTTCTTGAGAAACACTCCTAGATACCGAAATAGATGCATGGTAGATACATGCATCAAGAACCAACGTTCAATCGAGATTCAAATCTAATAGTACAAACGTAGACAATTCATACTAAAAGATAAAAGGTAACACAAGTTGGTGATCAAGAAACAAGCATTCATTAAACGATTGATGTTGAACTGCAAAGAAAGTATATCTCTATTGCAAATTTTGGATTACATTGCATGAAATGAAAACATGGGTAGCGGGGCTACTCCCCACACCCTAGTGAAAGAGACTACTCACTCATGACAAGAACAAAGGAGGAGGCGAGAAGAGAGAGAGAGAGAGAACGTCATCTCCACAAAGGAGAGAGGAAGGTCAACCCCTTGGAGAGAGAGAGAGCGACGATCTTCACCCTTTGTAGCTTGCTTGATGACGAAACCTTCTCTTCCGACCTTCTTTGGTGATGAGAGAGAAAGCAGCTTTAGGATGGAGTGTGGATCTCAGACTGGAAGCCTTGGGGCAGAGGATGGAGGATGGAATAGCTCTAGAGTTGTAGAGGCAGCCTCTGGACGTATGAAACTTGATGTCTTTGGGAGGACCCCTTGGGTCTTATTTACAGGATTTAAGTGAAGTCCAAACAGTTTGGTCAGTTTTGGGTCCTAACGGTCTTGAAGATCATTTGGACCCTGAGACCGTTTGGACTCTGAGACCATTTGGACCCTGAGACCGTTTGGACCCTGAGACCATTTGGACCCTGAGACCATTTGGACCCTGAGACCGTTTGGACACAAAATTGGAGGTTATCATTAACCCTAGACTAGATTAAGACTAAGTAAGTAGGAAACAACTAAGCTAGGTATGAAAAGGAAATTTACACTAAGGCAAGCAAGAGAAAAGCACAAGAGCAAGTAAAGAGCTAAACTAGCAAGAATAAGGAAAAAAATAGGGCAAGAAGCTAAGTAAGCAAGAAAAGAGCTAACTAAGCTAACATTAGCTAGGCAAGATGAAAACTAGGGTTTTAAAGCAATTAAGGAAAGTGTGGGATGTTTAGGGGATGCACTTATCACTTAAGTTGGGGGGTGACATATGAACATTATGATTCCATTTAGATTATCCAAACCAAACAACAAGTTAGAGTCTAATGAATTAACCTAAGCTACTAATTGGCCATGGATGCTAGGTTGTGTATAGGGGAACTAGTCCCTAACACCCCCTACTACCCTTGCGAGGTTCAATTGGGTTAGGGATTAGGTTCAATTCAATTAGAGTCTAATCAAGTTTAGATTTCTATATTAGACATTCCTTGGGCTATTAGGGGCCGAGGTAGTAATGGGGAGGTGAAATTAGGGTTTGGACCCCAATTCCCCCACATTCTAGCCTTGAGAAGGCTCCATGCTAATTGCAATAGTCACCTAATCTAGCTACTTAGATCTCTCACTTAGGCTAAGGGATATTGGTTATGTGTATGAAGATGGGAGGCAACTAAGGGATCTAAGAATTGGACATAGGGGCAAATCCCAAAATTCACACATATAAGAAATTTCCCTAAATTCCGAAGTGATTTCACACATAAACCAATAAGCAATTCATGGAGAATGAGATAGAAATAGAACATAATCATTAACAAATGGAATTACAAAGTTTACATATCATTTCCCCCCAACGTGGTATCAAAGTAACATTTTACACCCCAAACAGCCCACCCACGTGGGCCTAGCTACTCATGGAAATGGAAAATACAAAATGAAAGGAGAAAGAGGTAGAAGAAGCCATGGATCTCAGTGTATGTGGAGAAATCCTCCTCTTCAACTACTGTAAGATAACCTCCTCTATCCTCCAAGGTTCTAGGGTGTGAAATGAAGGGGATTATGGGTAGGAACTAGGATACACTAGTGTGTTGGTGGTGGAAATGGTGAAATGGAGTGGAATGGAGGTGGAAATGGAGTGGAATGGCTGAGGGGCAAAAATGGGGAGCTAGGAGGTGGTACGAGGTAGCTACGGGTGGCCAACCTCAGCCTCCAGCCTCTACCCACATATATATAGGTGGGGAGGAAGCAATAGTTCAAGTAGGGGTAAAGTGGGAAATGCAGTGGAAAAAGTAGCTAGGTTTTGTGAGTAGCACAGTTGTGGTGGATCACCATAGTCATGGTGGATCACTACAGTCATGATGGGTGGGGGTGAGCATGATCGTGGTTGAGTAGAAGGATCGTGTGAATTAAAATGGTAAGATCACAGGTTGTTGGTCATTTTTGTACTGAAACTGGCACGACTGTGGTGGGGTAATGGTAGCACGACCGTGGTGGTCACCGCGACTGTGGTGGCTCAAAATGCTCATGCCATTCTCTATTCCACGGTCGTTCTTCCTCTGTTATAGCATGGTCATGCTAGGTGGCATGGTCATTTTGGGTTCGTTCACCACGACCGTTTTGTGTGGCATGACCATGGTGATTCTAGTTTTAATTGAGGATGACTTTGTTGATTTGCAAGTGACCTAGCATGGTCATTCAGTGGTACCACATCCGTGTTGGGTTCTAGATCATCACTTTGACTTGATTCTTTGAATTTTCTTAGACATCTTTGCTTCATTAGATCTTTGGCCACTAGGGGTAGGTTGAGGGAGCACGGAGCTTCACTTTGGGTTTCTCTAAGGGTAGAGAAACCCAAGGATCACTCCTCTCTCTCTTCGATAAAGCGTGGTCCAAATGCTTGAAACACATGCAAATAATGTCCATAAGTGCATTTTACACAAATATGCATATTGAGGGAAATAACATGTAATCGAACATGTATACATGTGATTGAATGCAAAATGACACAAGATGAGGCCTAAAGTAGGGCTGAATCACCACCTCAAACTTGAAACATACTTGTCCTCAAGTATGCACCAACTCAATCTCTCTACAATTTTTCCACAATCAAGAAATGAAAAATGCAATGTAAAGGATGATTATTACTTAATGGGTTCAATAGTGACTAAGTACATGCATTCCACCTCTCTCCTCCCCTGCTTTCACAAACCAATCATGAAAAGAGCACAAAGCATATGAACTTCAAATATAGTGCATAAAACACACAAGATATCCATATTTCTTTCATGTAGTTCTGGGTAGACCGTTTCATGATGGCGTTAATGAAGGATGAATAGGAGTGTTGTTTCACCTTCATGCTTTCAACCTTATGTTTCAAATCACACCAAATGACCTGCATGGCTATGGAAAATGGCAAAATGAGCTAGGTTTGATGTTTCCTAGATCAATGGGTATGAAAATGGAATAAAGGGTTGCAGTAAGATTTTGGAGTACTATTACATAGAGAACTCATCTTTTCTTTACTTATATGCTTTTAAATAGGAGCACCTTTTATTTTCTTTTTGCACTTTTTTCTTTTCTTTTTCTTTGCCCTTGGAGTAGGTAGGGCATATGGTGATGAGAGTGAAGCGGTGAGGTGTAGATGTGGCCACCCGAAACTTTTATAGGTGCCCACGACTGATACATGCACTTTGGCATCCTTTCATGAGGCAAATGGGTAAGAATATGGCGAGTGAAGAGTCGGGTCAAAGAGGGGTCACTGGCATGATTCTCAACATAAGGTATCCTGCATGAAAATTAATCCAACACTTCATCCAACAATATCACACCACATGAATGAACAACCTGAAATTGATACTTCTATCAAGTGATTTCATAAGCACTAACCGCTCATAGATTGCTTGAGTCACAATTCAACCAACTCATTCACAAACATAAGAGAGGTGATACACATGTAAAAAGTCAACAATTGATACCATTTAGCAATAAAAAATGATAATTCACTTGCATTTGTCAAAGGTCATCATTTTTAATCCAAAAGTAGAGATAGGGTTGAAACACACTTTTAGACAAGAAATCTCAAATTTGGGCAAAATTGGCCAAAACGGTGCTAAGTTTCCTTCAATCACATCTAAGCTGATATTATTGAGCTTAAAGTAGTAAACAAGCAAATCCTAGCTAAAACATGTAAACATTACCAAAAATCTACATCATATGCAATGCATGGAAAAAAGAGAATTCTTTTTGAAAATTATGCAAAAATGACAAGAAAGAAAACTACATGGCATTCAAGTATGCAAAGTAGGTAAACTCTAAACTAGATAGCAAAAAAAATAAAAAGTAATTAGATGAGATAGGGAATCAGTAAAACAAGATGAGAACTGGGGGCTTACCTCCCTACCACCCCAAACTTTTGAATCATGTTGTCCTCAACATGAAACTAAAGCTTAGGAATGGTTGGGTAGAAGTCATGGATGTGGTGGTGGTGGTCCTCCCTGTGGTGGGGGTGGGGGTAGTAATGGCCCTAGTAGTCTGCCTGTGGAGGTGGGTATGTCTCCTGGTAGCCAGAAAGTGATATCGATGACACATTTGCTGTTGATCTAACCACATGGATTGATGTGTCTATTGAATTGCCTCCAACTGTGCATGAATGGCTGACATGTCATATGCATTTGTTGGAGGTGGCTACGCATCAAATTCCTCCCCTCTCGGCCATGTGCGGCATGGCTATTAAAAAATGTGTTGCTGCTCTGGCACATTTGTCTCTCCTCCTTCTTCTTGTAAGTCCATTTTTTGTGTAGTGAACCCCTCTCTTAGGTTCTCCTCCTCATACTGTGCTATCACCTTAGAAAAATTCTCCGGTGACCCCACATCCATGAGTAGGGGGTGGCATGGTATGGAAGCTCCAAGGTGTTTCTAGGGTACTCAGGGTTTGGAACATAGAAGATTTTGCTATCTCTGAGGGCATCATTTGGGACCTAGCAAGGTAATTTAGATCAACATGTTTTCTTCCCTCTACCTTCATAAGTCCATCTAGACTGCAGCCCACTGCCTTTTCCATTATGGTGATAAGTCCTCCCATGATGAATGGATTTTTACTCTTGGAGGGAATTATCTTCATGCGGTCAATCACCATGGAATCTATGTTTACAAATCCCCTACTTGCAATTGTGGCCATAACAAACAAATCCTTTTGCGAGCAACACCCTTGATTGTCATAACAGCCAAACAAGGTGTTTGCTAAGACCTTCTGTAGGTATCTCATGAAGGGGTTGTAGATCTTGTTGGTCTTTGATTTTCTTATAGAAAAAGAAGATTGACTAGTGATTGTCTTCCACATCTTGGAGTAATTTTCTCTACCACTCTTGTCAAGTCTTCCCTCATTGAATTTCTCTGCCATTTCTAAATTGGGGGCAAAGATAGAATTGATTTGGGAAGCTTTAAACACATGGGTGGAGATGTGTAGCTTGAACCTAATGGCATCTTCTCCCTGGTATTGTACCTTCTCTAAGATTGCAAAGAACTCATGAGTCAGCTCTAAGTATGTTTCTTCAACCTCAGTCAAGATCTTGTATAGCCCACAGTGTTGCATTTGTACATTGAATTGTAGTTGATCCCTAGTTCTTGCATGGTAGTCGTACATGCATATCTAGTGGGGATCACTCTCCTAGTCAAGCACTCGGGGTGGAGAGGCATCAGTATGACTTTTCTTATCATTTCCCTTCCCTAGGTGGTTCCCTCTGGTTGTTTTCCCACCCATTTTAACATGTCCTCTTCTAGCCTGGACACAGTGTCCATCAGTTCATCTTCCATCTCCTCACTTTCCGTATCATCTTCCTCCTCTCCTGCATAAGTGTGTGACCCTAAACTTGTGTCTAAGTTCAAGGGCACCCTCTCATAGCTTGCACTAGGTCAAGCCGAGGAAGTGGAGTGCCTTGCTGGAGTTGGTCGTGGCAGTAAGCGCGAGGAAGATGCATCATTTGATTTCTTGGCCCTCCTTTCTCGAACCGGTGCATTAACATTGATGGAATCCACTATATTTTCCAGCACTTCTTCTTCCTCCTCCTCTTCGGGGTTTCTACAGCTTGGATCCAAAGTATGGCCACTGTAGGAGGAGTGGTGTCGCAAAGCACTCATCGATGTCGACCATCTGAAGGATCGGGAAATGGAATTTGAAGGTGACGATGCACTTTCAGACTACTGTGAATGGGAGGCCCATTTGGAGCGGCTTTTGCCTCCGGTGAGGAGGTCCAACGTCTTCTCTACTCCCTTTTGGATTTCCTTGCTCGTGATTTTCATATTTGCAAGGGTTTTTGGTCAAAATTGAACAAGAACAACAAGAACCAAACTCTCCAGCTGTAGGGGCGGATTTTGCTTGGAAGTGGAGAAATCGATGGTGATGGAGGCTGGAAATCAAACCTTGAGGTTATGGTAGATGATTGGGGGCCAAGTGGAACTTAAATCCAGAGTTTGGGAGTAAGAGGAGTCAATTTGGGGGTGAAGGAACGTCACCCTAACTTCTAGGTCACACGGAACGACCATTCTGGGTTGCAAAAATGTGTTTTGGGTTGTGCTGGCTCAGGTGGAGTCATGCGACTTATGTACTGGATCCGGGCCAGCACGGCCATTCTGGACATCACGGTCGTGTTGCCCGCTTCCAAAACTTGAGTTTTCCCGGTTGAAATCCAACTTAATTAGCATGGCCATTCCAAGCCACCACGACCGTTATGGCTGGATGCCAGCACCACGGTTGTGATGTGTGGAACGGTCGTGTTGGTCACCTTCATGTAGCTTCTCTACTTATTTTCAATTTTCTTTTCAATTTTGATCTCCAACTTGGTGATATCAATCATGCATCCTCCTCCTTCCAATGCACCTATCCTAACATGATTCACAAACAACTAGAACCATCAATTATAAAGTGTGTGTGTGTGTTTTCTTGGAAAGTGTAAAAACAAAGAAAAAGTATCAAAAATTGAAGTTTGGGTGAAAAATCCCCAAACCTAGGTGGGTTGCCTCCCACAAGCGCTGAGCTTCATGCCTTCAGCTGGGCTTGTTTGTCTTTCACCATCTACCATTGTCCAAAAACAAAATGTTTGCATCACAATCATAGGCAATCCTCTAAAATACTTTCCTTGATTGATCTTCCTCCTAAGGTTCATGCAAGCTTCTCAAGTGTTTATCAATAGTTTTCTCTCCTTAAGGATCATCGTCATAGATCTTAAGCAGCCTTATGACCTTCAAAAATTGTATGCCATAGTTTTGCCCTCTCTTGATGAATGGGCCTTCATAGGCATCAAAGAGAGGGGTCTCAATCATAAGGTACACTTGCGAACAAGGACTTTCCAGCAATGGCTCTTCATTAAGATCTTTGTCAACTTGCTTCCCTCCCTAGATAAGCTTCTCAACAACCTTGTCACACCCCATGATTGAAACCATATCCATTTGCTCATAGGAAGTAGGGAATTGAGGTGATAGTTGTGGTGGTGACATTGTTGTTAACGACCTTTGGAATTGAGGTGGAGGAGGGAATTGAGGTCATAAGGTGAACTGGTGGGAAGGTTGTGGCAATGGAGGTGGTGGGGTGTGTAAGACTTAGGATAGCCTTGGAGGTAGGGTGGTTGAGGAAATTGATGTGTTCATGCGTTGTAGCCTTCCATCTTATCTTCCCCGAGTGGCTTGTCACATGCACAAGGGAAAACCAAACAAAAGAGAACAAGTTAATAAGCCAATATACACTAAGAATGCAAAGAATAAATAATAAATAATAGCAATGATGTGGGCAATAGGAAAAGTCAAAGCAAAACTAACTAGCTAGAATGAGCACCTTTCTCCTTGGCAATAGTGCCAGAATGCTTGGTGTGCTCTCGCCAATGGTGCTACACACCACTCAATTGGAGTTTGAATAGATGCAACCCCATAGATAGGAGCACACAGTGGATTTACTTTCAATATTTACAAACCTAGACCAACACACCTACATCTATTAAAACACTATCCCACAAGTGCACAGGGTCATGTCGTAGTATAGGAGGGCAAAAAGTATGGGGTCAATCCATAGGGAGAAAAGGGGACACTAGAGCTATGTTTGTTTAGCTAGGTTCCTACTATGGAGACTAGGATTAAGGGTTTAAAGGTTGTTTTTATTGTTAAACTAGGTGAGCAAGAAAGTAGTTAAAGGCGAGAATGAAATCTAAGTTAATCTTAAACTAGATTAAGATTAACTTTCAATATTTATAAACCTAGACCAACACACCTACATCTATTAAAACACTATCCCACAAGCGCACAGGGTCATGTCGTAGTATAGGAGGGCGAAAAGTATGGGGTCGATCCATAGGGAGAAAAGGGGACACTAGAGCTATGTTTGTTTAGCTAGGTTCCTACTACGGAGACTAGGGTTAAGGGTTTAAAGGTTGTTTTTATTGTTAAACTAGGTGAGCAAGAAAGTAGTTAAAGGCGAGAATGAAATCTAAGTTAATCTTAAACTAGATTAAGACTAAGTAAGCAAGAAAAGACTAAGCTGGGTATGTAAAGGCAATATACACTAAGGCAAGCAAGAGAAAAGCACAAGAGCAAGTAAAGAGCTAAACTAGCAAGAACAAGGCAAAAATAGGGCAAGAAGCTAACTAAGCAAGAAAAGAGCTAACTAAGCTAACACTAGCTAGGCAAGATGAAAACTAGGGTTTTAAAGCAATTAAGGAAGGTGTGGGCTATTTAGGGGATGCACTTATCACTTAAGTTGGGGGCTAACATATGAACATTATGATTCCATTTAGATTATCCAAACCAAACAACAAGTTAGAGTCTAATGAATTAACCTAAGCTATTAACTGGCCATGGATATGCTAGGTTGTGTATAGGGAAACTAGTCCCTAACACCCCCTACTACCCTTGAGAGGCTCAATTGGGTTAGGGATCAGGTTCAATTCAATTTGAGTCTAATCAAGTCTCGATTTCTAGATTAGGAATTCCTAGGGAAATTAGGGGACGAGGGTAGTAATGGGGAGGTGAAATTAGTGTTCTGGACCCTAGTTCCCTCACATTCCAGCCTTGACAAGGCTCCAAGCTAATTGCACTCGACTCACCTAATCTAGCTACATAGATCTCTCACTTAGGCTTAGGGAGATTTATTAGGATGTATGAAGATGGGAGGCAACCTAGGGATCTAAGAATTGGACCTAGGGGTAAATCCCAAAATTCACACATATAAGCAATTACCCTAAATTCCTAAGTGATTTCACACACAAACCAACAAGCAATTCATGGAGAATGAGATATAAATAGAACATAATCATTAACAAATGGAATTACAAAGTTTACATGTCATTTTCCCCCAACATGGTATCAAAGTAACATTTTACATGCCAAGCAGCCCACCCAAGGGGGCCTCACTATTCATGGAAATGGAAAATACAAAAAGAAAGGAGAAACAGGTAGAAGAAGCCATGGAGACCAGTGTAGATGGAGCAATCCTCCTCTCTAGATATTGCAAGGCATCCTCCTATATCTTCCAAGGTGTAAGGGTGTGGAATGAAGGGGATTATGGGTAGGAACTAGAATAAATTAGTGTTTTAGTGGTAGAAATGGTGAAATGGAGTGGAATGGAGGTGGAATGGCTAAAGGGTGAAAATGGGGTGCTAGGAGGTGGTAGGAGGTAGCTAGGGGTGGCCAACCTCAGCCTCCATCTGCCACCCACATACATATAGGTGGGGAGGAAGAAATAGGTCAAGTAGGGGTAAAGTGGGAAATGTAGTGGAAAAAGTAGCTAGGTTTTGTGAGTAGCATTGCCGTGGTGGATCACCACGGCCGTGGTGGGTAGGGGTGAGCACGGTCGTGGTGGAGTAGAATGTTCATGTGAATTAAAATGGTAAGATCACAGGTTGTTGGTCATTTTTGTACTGAAACCGGCACGAACGTGGTGGGGTAAGGGTAGCACGGTCATGGTGGTCACCATGGTCGTGGTTGCTCAAAATGCTCAGGCCATTCTCTGGTCCAGTGCCATTCTGCCTCTGCTGTAGCATGACAGTGCTAGGTGGCACAACCATTCTGGGTCAGTTCACTACGACCGTTCTGTGTGGCATGGCCGTTGTGATTCTAGATTCAATTAAGGATGACTATGTTGATTTGTAAGTAACCTAGCACGGCCGTTTTGTGGTACCACGGCCATGCTGGGTTCTGGGTCAACACTTTCAGTTGATTCTTTGGATTTTCTTGGACATGTTTGCTTCAATAGATCTTTGGCCACTAGGGGTAGGTTGAGGGAGCATCAGGCTTCACTTTGGGCCTCTTCAAGGGTAGAGAAACCCTAGGATCACTCCTTTTCTTCTCTTCCATCAGGCATGGTCCAAATACCTAAAAAACATGCAAATAATGTCCATAAGTTCATTTTACACAAATATGCATATTGAGGGAAACAACATGTAATATAACTGGTATAGATGTGATTGAAATGCAAAATGACACAAGATGAAGCCCTAAAATAGGGCTGAATCAGTAATCAATGGTGTTTATCTTAGAGGTTTCCTTTAAAATGGGATATTATATTTTATAGTACTTAGTATATCAAGGGCCTTCACAAAACTTATGAATCTTAACCTAGAAGGAAAGGATATTATGTTCTTGTAGAGATAAATATCCAAAAGTGTTTGTGTACAATGATATAATTTTCCGCTATTTTAGTTACTAATTGAAGATGACAAAGTAGTTGAGTTGAGCTTTAATAAGACTATGTTTCATGCTTATCCAATGTCTGTGTATTTTTATCATGGTTGTGACGATGAACCTTTAACGTAAAAAAAATAAGAAAATTCTATTAAAAGAATATGATCTTATACATTTTCATAATGTTTAAGACCAGATCAACATGGCATGCACCTACATCATGTTTCATGAACATAAATTATGATTATGCGAGTGAAAACCATAAAGCCTAATGACACCCTTGAGATGTGTGTTAAATGCAAGTGCACGTATCGAAGTAATATAGGCCTTGTGAGGCCCGAGTCGAACTCAGGGAAACATGAATTTCAAAAACTATTACTAACTGGTTGCGATCAGCTAAACTGATGGAAAAGTTGATTGATTTTTGGAAAAGAAAATAAATAAAGAGAAAATAAAAGAGTGATGATTAAATGTTGGTTTACTCAAATGAGAATGGGAATCCTTAGGATTACAGTTTCACCACAAGGTCTCACTCCATACAAATTCACAAAATTAGCATAAATCATCCCTTATCCTAGATAGAGGCATGTAGTCAGAATTGCTCACTTTTGTGATGCAATCCACTACCTAGTTCTAGGTTAGTTCCATGCTAGTAGTAACTTATACCCTAGACCTAAATGCATTAATGAATCCTCTTGGTATCCAACATTAATCGTACATTACCTCGTCTAAGGAATTTATAGGTTAACGTGTTAATCATGCCTTTTCAACCACTAATCCTCCATCAAGAGCAATTAACAGTATTAGAAATCAACTATGGTGATCAAGCATAGCAAATTATGATAGAAACACAATAACATATCAGGGAGAATTGAAACTAATTATGATAATCAATGGAAAATTGTCATATAGTGATTCCTCGGGCTACTCCCAGTCCTAAGGACAATGGGGATTAACCACACATGTTTATCTCAACGATACACATGGAGAAGAAAGAAGAAAACATGGGAAACAAATAGAAGTATTGTGTAACCCCTAGAACGGGTATGAGTCAGATAATCCTTAGTGTGAGACATCCATTTTGCAGCCTTCCAATGGTAGAATCGTCCGTTTGCGGCTCTCGAATCCTCCAGAATGTTTCTTCCAGCTCCGTTCTTTGCTCTCCTCTCCTTTGGGACTCGTGCGGGGGAATAGAATGTTATACCCTCATTTGGGCCATCTTTCTTTAGGTATAGGTATGACTTACGACTGCCAAAAGATCACCATCATTCGATCATGACAATTCTGAACAAACTCTGATCTGACAGCATCGATACTATCAATAGGCTATCAATAGTATCGACACTTTAGGGCACTCGCGCTTCCTATTTCTAAAATGGAATCCATCCTATTGACACCTCGATACTATCGACCATGTGTCGATAGTATCGATAGAATGCTATTTCATTTTCTGGACTGATCTCGAGACCACCGATACTATGGGTCGATGGTATCGACTGGGATGCTCTTCTCTAGCTTGGTTTCTGTTGCCATGTCGATAGTATCAATGAACCTATCGATGGTATCGACAAGTCTTGGAATAGAAGGTACCTAAAATAGAGAGAAAAACACAAGTCAAATTCGGGAAATTTCACAAATCTTACAAAATATGATAGAATAAGATCAATTTGATGCACAAAGTGTTTATAGGCTAACGAAAGTGAATAATGCATTATAGTCACAAAAATGACAAATAATCACACAAAACAAATATGAAATTAGCCTATAGATACGACTCAAAATCCCTGCATCAAACTCCCCTAAGCATGAATCTTGCTCGTCCTCGAGTAACAAAACTATAAAATCTGATTGAGAGGGTCAACTAAAGAACATAATCACATTAAATGATATCTCAAAATAATTCCCTCCTGCTAGCCACATACTAGCCCTTACCAACCACAAAACGATAACTACCCTTCAGGCGACAAGAATCATTCATGAAAGATGTCCACCCCAAGATCAACAAACACTGTCAAATAAAGCAGTTAATATAATAAAATCCTTAGTTTCAGGATTGGTGCATCTTGTGATCTCCTATCTACGTTGCTCATTTTCCTAACTACCAACTAAATGGAAGCAGATCTCCTAATACACATGAATAATGAGAAAATAATGGGTGGCCTACCGCTTAGAGAAATGGGTGCATGGAATAGGCGGTTGTGGAATAAATGGAAGCGCATTATAGTCAATCATGCAATACAAAAACGATAACCTATGATGATGCAAAATTCAGATGATAATGATCCTAATGCTAACATTTTTGGTGAAATGGTTCATGCACTATCATTCCATATCAAAGTGAGATGGAATATCTAAAAAAAACTACACACTGTGCTTATTCTTCTTAATATGCGGGTGAGAACATGTTCCTTTCTCCCTCTTATTCCTACTCACTTCTCAATCTTTTTTTTTCAATCTTGTTTTTCTTTTTTTCAAGCCCTCATTTTCATAAATGACAATGGATTATTTGTCGGACTTCCTTCTTTTTACATAACTTTTACATTTGATGCATTCTATTTGGAGAGTATGGAACAAGTTCACCACCTTTAATGTTTTCAGAAGAACATAAGACACATGATGTACTATATGCTCAAGAGATGTGAATGCAACTACATAATGACAGTTATGCAACTACTATGACATGCGCCTGAGGATAATGTGCATGTATAACTACTCTATATTTTTTTTCATTTTCATGCAATTAAATGCAAGAGAACTATAATGCATGATCTATCTATATGGAATGTAATCAAAGAGAGAAAGACATTTATGTGCTCCCAAATCTTATGGTGGAGTGTGAATAACATTGTGGTGGAACAGATCACAAGATTAATTGACAGAACCTTCAGAAAGAATTATATGTCCCTGCTTACTAACTTGTATACAATTTAATCAAGGGATTTCTATCTCTCACATCAAATTAAAGTCACGTTAATGTTTGGTCAGTTTAGGCTCAAACATCCATGTCAACCTCTTCTCGTAAACCATGATGATAAACATTCATGTTTATATTTTTTAGAGTTCACCTACCCAATAAGTTTCACAAGTTAAGTCCTCAAGTTCTCACAAGAAAAGCTTACATTTTTTTTTAAATTTTCATTTATATTTTGTTTGCTCACAAGACCCCAAGATGAAAACATAAGATGACATGCATTTCATTACAACTGCACTGATTACACTAGATAGATAGTGGATCCTAGAAAATAGTAAACCTAGAAATAAAAACAATTAATATTTCAATAGTAAAACAAATGCTGAAATAAAAACTAAATAAAAACTAGATAAATGTTGTTCCATCACCCCCCCAAGCTTGGATTAGACTATGGTCTCATATTCAACATTCCCACTTAAGAGGTGGAACAACAGTACCATTTGCTTTGAAGTGTGGTGAAGATGGATTGTTGGATGCTCAAGTGGACCAAGTGATGCTTGCTATCTCCCTCTTTTTGGTGGCCCACTTTTATGTCTTAGTGGTTCTAAGACGTGACTCGCTTCATCCTTCTTTTCTCTACAAAAAACGGTGCGAAAAAATCTCATTTTGACACCTTTCATGGCCTGTTTTATGTAGCTGTCCTATGGGTGCCGATACTATCAACACAAGGTCGATGGTATCGTATCTCGCTCAGTAATTTTGGTGTACTGATGCATCAACAAGCCTGGGAAATTAAAAGTGTCGATACTATTGAATGGGGTGTCAATAGTATCGACGGTTACTAATAAAAATTTGTCTGGTTTCTCCAGAGAACTTGATACTATCGACACTATGGTTGATAGTATCGACTCTTGCTCAGCGTTTACTGATCCAAACTCGATACTATCGACGGGCTGTCGATAGTATTAACTGTTAAAGTTCTGCACACTTCAAAACATGAGTCAAGGTACCATTTTTATAAAAATTATCAAAACCTAAGCAAAAACTAAGTACATAAACATAAAAGAACATAACCAAATATAAAATAAACCTAAAGTTGGGTTGCCTCCCAACAAGCACCCTTTTTAATGTCCTAGGCTTGACATAAGGATACCTTTAACTTGGGTTGTCAAGGGATGTATCTAATGATTCATTTGGCAATTTGAATTCAACTCTATCATCACCAATCCCAAGTGTCAAGTAACCTCGCCCAATGGCTGTGATTACATCAATCGTAGCTTGGAATGACCTTCCCAATATCATCTTACATCCTTCCAGCTCATGCATGTCCATGACCACAAAGTCAATAGGGAAGATGGATTTGTTGATATTGACTAGCACATCCTCGCATATACCTTGTGGCTTCACAATGGATCCATCCGCCAACTCAATTGTCATGGAAGTTTGTGTTGGCTTCTTCAATCCCAACTTTTAAAAAGTGGCAAGTGGCATAAGATTAATGTATGTTCCTGAGTCACACTGTGCTTGTGGAAAATGTTGGCCACCTATGGAACATGGGATGTAGAAACATCATGGATCTTTCCTCTTCTTTGGCAACCTTCCTTAGATTATAGAACTCACTATTTCATCAACACACACAATATCTATATCTTTGATCCACCGTTTCTTGTTGAAAAATGTCTTTCATGAATCTTCCATATTAAGGAATTTGCTCTATATCCTCCACCAATGGAATGTTAATGTGGAGCTTCCGGAAGATCTCAAGAAATTTCTTGAAGTGCCTTTTCTCTTTCCTCGGCTTCAGACTATCCGAGAATGGCACGCTTGGCGCGCTTGTGTGGTGGAATATATGGAACTTTAAGGGTCTCCTCCCCTAAGCTTGCTTTAATGCCACCTTCTAAGATAGGATCTGGCACATCATCCATGAATGGCATGACTTGTGGCTTCTTCTCCTTATTGATAGTGGCTTCTCCACTACGAAGTAAAGCTTTCACCTGCTCTTCCGGCACAAGAGTCTCTTTGGAAATTTGATATGTGGGCACAACAGTGGTGGAATCTTGGAGTGATTTGACTGGAATCCTACATCCTCCTAGAAATCCATACAAACTACGAGGGAATGGAACTTTGGGTTTATCCTCCAAGTCTATATGCATAATACTCCACTCATGTGGCCCTTTTTGACTGATATATATTTAACCTACTGATATGGTTGAGCGGGCTCTGCATTCCCAGCTAGTTTTTGTTGAATGATTTGCTTCATAGCAGCCACCTCAGTTGCAATTTGGATTATGGACGTCTCAAGCATCCTCATATGCACCCCATGGGTTTGTAGAGTCTACCCGAACTGATACATAAACTCTCCTTGTGACTTAATTTGCTTACTGAATGTGCTCATCAACTCTTGATTTTGCTTAATCACTTGGTTGAGCAACTCATTGCTCTTGTCCTCTACATTGGGTTGTAGCTTTTGATTTGGATCCTGCAAAAAGTTGATTGGATCCTTCCAAGAAAATTTCTTGTCCTTCCTCCACGAATAATCATTGTTCCCGTAGCCTTGTTGGTGCATGAACTTTGCATGTGCTACATCATTAGACCCATTGTCATATTTTTCTAGAAGTCTCTTTTCTATCAAGTCCATATTCTCATTTAATTATTTAATGGCCTTGGAATCCCCTACAACTCTGACATGTTCTGGTACGTCTCTTTTACCCCAAGATTACTTCTTAGTAATATTCTTTAAAATCTCTCGACACTTGGAGCCTTTGTTGTTTAGAAAGAAACTTGTTCCCCTTGAGTCTAGATTACTCCTATCATGTTCGTTAAGGGAAAAATAAAATATCTTCACTTGGGTTTCTAAATCCAAACCATGATGTGGGCATTTTTGCAGCATGGTATTGAAGCGTTCCCATGTCTCCAAGTATGTCTCGCCGGCATGTTATTTGAAGTTGTGGATCCTCCTCACAAGATCATTTGTCTTTTGGGGAGGAAAATACCTTTCACAGAACACCTCAATCATCATATCCCATGATTCGACATATTCATCATCCAGATTATAGAGCCACTCCCTTGCATTGCCTGCTAAAGAGGATGGGAATAATTTTAGATAAATGGCCTCCTGTGGGAACCTATCTACCTTCACCATATCACAGTATTCCATAAAGGTGCTGATGTAGGCTACTGGGTCTTCATTTTTGAGTCCATGGAATGCCTGCGACTTGACCAATTGAATAAGCCCTGGATCAATCTTGTAATTGGGTATGTTGATAGCCTGTTTCTTGATTGGCCCCTTCTATGCAGAGAAAGAAGATGCTTTGATCATCTCCCAGATCGTCTGCTCCTCATTTTCCGCTCCTTCACCCACTATTCTTTACTAGTACCTAAAATTTCAAATGGTAGTGTATGAACTGGTACTAATAATCAAAACAATGAATAAGATTTGCAATTTAGTTCAAAAGATTAAAAGAAAAATTACAGGAATTAAAAGTGGCCTAGTATGGTCACTCGTAGCACTTGTAGTGTTGAAATTCGCCATTTCTCAGGAAACGACACCAAAAACTTGTCACGCTTGAACCGTTTTGTTAAACACAAGTATAGGTATCGAAGTAATATAGGCCTTGTGAGGTCTGAGTCAAACTCAGGGAAATGTGAATTTCAGAAACTACTACTAACTGGTTGCGATCAGATAAACCGATGGAAAAGTTGATTGGTTTTGGAAAAGAAATTAAAATAAAGAGAAAACAAAAGAGCGATGATTAAATGTTGGTTTAATCAAATGAGAATGGGGATCCTTAGGATTACAGTTTCACCGTGAGGTCTCACTGCATGCAATTCTACACAACTAACATAACTCATCCCTTATCCTGGATAGAGGCCTGTAGTCAGAATTACTCACTTCCGTGATGTAATCTACTACCTAGTTCTAAGTCAGTTCTACACCAGTAGTAACTTATACCCTAGATCTAAGTGCATTAATTAATACTTCGGGTATCCACCATTAAACGTACATTACCTTGTCTAAAGAATTTCTAGGCTAATGTTTGAATTGTGCCTTTCTAACCACTAATCCTCCATCTAGAGCAATTAATAGTATTAGAAATCAACTATGGTGATCAAGCATAGAAAATTGTGATAGAAACACGATAACATGTTAGGGAGAATTGAGACAAATTATGATAATCAATGGAAAATTGTCATACAGTGATTCCCCAGGCTACTCCCGGTCCTAAGAACAATGGGGATTAGCCCCGCATGTTCATCTCAACGATACACATGGAGAAGAAAGAAGAAAACATGGGAAATAGATAGAAGTATTGTGTAACCCCTAGAACGGGTATGAGCCGTATAATCCTCGGTGTGAGATGCCCGTTCTGCAGCCTTCTGGCGGTAGAATCATCCGTCTGCGGCTCTCAAATCCTATGGAATGTTGCTTTCGGCTCCGTTCTTTGCTCTCCTCTCCTTCGGGACTCGTGCGGCGGAATAGAACGTGATACCCTCATTTGGGCCGTCTTTCTTTAGGTATAGGTACGAGTTACGACTACCAAAAGATTGCAGTCGTTCGATCGTGACAATTCTGAACAAACTCTGATATGATGACGTTGATACTATCAATGGGTTGTCGATAGTATCGACACTTTAGGGCACTCACGCTTCCTATTTCTAAAATGGAATATGTCTTGTTGACACCTCGATACTATCGACCATGTGTCGATAGTATCGATAGAATGCTATTTCATTTTCTAGACTGATCTCGAGACCATCGACACTATGGGTTGATGGTATCGATCGAGATGCTATTCTCCTGCTTGGTTGTTGTTGCCATGTCAATAGTATCGACGGACCTGCTGATGGTATCGACAGGTCCTGGAATAGAAGGTGCCTGAAACAGAGAGAAAAACACAAGTCAAATTCGGGAAATTTCACAAATCATACAAAATATGATAGAATAAGATCAATTTGATGCACAAAGTGTTTATAGGCTAACGAAAGTGAATCATGCTATTATAGTCACAAAAATGACAAATAATCACACAAAACAAATATGAAATCAACCTATAGATACGACTCAAAATCCCTGCATCACTTAAGTAAAAGAAGAAAGTTGTATATATGACTCTACCCTCTACCTTGGATTTTGGTTGTTAACCTATATGAAAGGGAATTCGTCTTTGTAACCATTGATGACAAATGGTGGAGACACAATAGCTATTAGTTGTTGACCTATGTGGTGGGATTCGATATATGTAGTAGTCGACATGATTTAGTGAGGACACATTAACTCATGATGTAAGGTACCAACCTATTGTATGTTCACTATGTTGTGTATTAGACTAGATCTGTTCTGGGTACATATGTTCTTGCATATAATTCATGTAATGATTAGATAATGAGAAAATGCATTCTTAAATTCAGTAAATGAGTCTTGGTTAGTAGTATGTAGAAGTCTTTGTAACCGTTGAGGACATATGGTGGGGATACAATAACCATTAGTTGTTGACCTCTGTGGTGGGATTCGATATAGGTAGTAGTCAACATGATTTAGTGAGGACACATCAACTCATGTTACAAGGTGACATCATGAAATGAAGACCCACCTATTATTTCCTCACCATGTTTTGTATTAGACTAGATCCGTTCTAGGTATACATGTTCCTGCATATAATTCATGTAATGATTAGATAATAAGAAAATGCATCCTTAAATTAAGTAAACGAGTCATGGTTAGTAATATGTCATTATTTTGGTGATAATAGAAACATTATTATATTAAGAATTATGAATGAGGACATATACACATAGTTTCATTAATGTTTGGGACTATTAGCCACATATTCCATGTAGTAGTCAAATCTTCATTGTATTCTTCATATAATAAGTAAATAATATCGATCCTAAATCTAGTACCAAAATATATGAACATTGTATGTCAATGTCCACACATTCTCTTATACATAACGCCTAAACATATCAGTAGAATTTGTGACAACTGCATTGATGTATAATTAGTTGTGTAGCAATTCAATAACAAATGTGATTAGTTCAATTGTAGCTTTTAAGCCCATTGTTATTTTTTGTGTGTCCCCTAGTTCATATTCATGGTTTCTAGGTGTATAATCAATTTTATTCTTGATAGCTTCTTTCACTCTTTATCTTGGAATCTTTGAATATAATGGAGACTATAATTGAAGAATCTTCAACGCATCAACATTGCAATATTAACTGTTCATGTAAAGATGTACTCAAAACTAGATGTATCAAGTGAAAAATATGGTATGCATGAATTGATAAAATGCAAAATAGTATGGTACATTTGATATTATGTTGAACGTATTTATGGTGTCAAATGCATGAATGGTTAATATAAATTGAATCAATACATCACATTTATGGGGGGTCTTACAAATAATATCATTAGTATACTATGATAAATTTTTCGTGGTGAGTCTGAATAGAAATGTTGAATGTGATAGTTTTTGAGACATCACATTGTGGCATTGAGAACGATCAGAGGGGGGGGAAGATGTGAGAGAGTAGTAAAGTTTACTTTTTGTTATAATTTTAAATTATCAATAATAAACAATCTTTGATGAGAGAGACAATTTCAATAGGTTATATGAGTGTCACACATATATATCTAGGTTGATTTCTTCCTTGCCAACGAGTAGATAAAGATCTATATAAGAAATAATGACAAATAGTAGCACCAAAATTTTGTTTGCTACTTCTTTTTGGAAAAAATTAGGGCCAACGGAATGAAGTATATGTATACTTCTCATCATGGAATCATTTTGGGCAAGCATGGAAGACAGGACAGAGCATATACGCATATTCTTGAGTAGGAATTAAGTTAGTAGTGATAAACCGTGAACCGTCTTAGGAAATTGAATTGGGCTGTCCACCTCTTAAATCATCCGATTCCAGTTACCAAATGAAACCACTCCATCAAACAGGAGGAGACACCAAAAACAAAGGACTCTATGCAAGTAATTGTTGTAGGAATTGCAGTATGCAGGTTAGAACTGACATTCATAGTCGTTTAACATGATGATATTGAAACAAAAGCTGGTTGATACGGTACTCTTGAGAACAGTTAACCTGCACGCCACCGGCAGTTATAGGATCTATAGAACATCAATACCCAAATATCTGTTCATTCATGCGCATGCCTTTGTGCTGCTTCTTGGTTTTCTCAAGAAGGTCAGGAGGCACCACCTCATGGAGCGCGTTCATCCTCACCTGAATCTGGACAGATGGAGCTATCAGCGCCTTACCGCTATATGACAGACTCAATTGCTGCGCTAAGCTATTTTCCCCAAGGCGTCTCAGCTGGGCCAACATCTCCTTCTCTTCCTCCGACAAGACGTCCTCGCACAGATCCAACTCCTTGTTCAAGTCGTTATCCAATTCCAGTTCTTGCTTCAGCATCCTAGTGGTGAGCTCCAGTCTCTTGGTTCTGTTCGGCTCCTCCAGTGCCCGCTGGTGCAGGGATTTGTCCAGTACTGGCATCACAGCCGGACCAAAGTCCAGGACGAAACTCATGTCCCCTTCCCACATGTTCAAATAGAATCCGACCTGGCCACTCTCATCCATGAGCTGTTGCCCAGACAGAGCTTCCAAGAGTAGGAAGACATCACGGAATGGAGAGTACATGGACATAATTTCCCTACCCACTTCAGCGTTGGGTCGGCCTTGCTGGAGGAGGCTTAGAACCCCTTTATCCTGTTAGATACGTGATTACCTACTTTACGTAAGTACTGTAGCTGCTGTAATATAGCAGCTGGCCACTGTAGTGCATTTAATGCATTTAATGTAGTAATCACTTATTTAGCATGGATTAAGCCCAATGTAGTGCAGCAAGTACATGTGAGAATGTTGTATTGTTTCTAGTACAAATGACAAAGAAGTTTTATCCCATATTGCTCACTCCTAGAACTTTTGTGGTCCTCATATGTAGGATCACATGGGGCACTAGTGTCCAAAGGAGTCCTAAGAGGAAGGTATGCTCACCTCCTTGGTGGGTGGGGTTACCACATCACTATGCACGCACGCGCACGCCACGCCTCCCCTCGCCTCGCCTCGCCTCTGGGCTCGGGGTTGTGGATTGTGGAGAGTGTCTTCCGTCTTCTTTTTGTACTAGGATACCGGAGTTGCTTTGTGGAGTTGTCATCTTGAGCAAAGTGCGACTCCTTCCTATCGTCAAGACGCAACTGTCAGGCGGTGGTTCATGCGGTTGCTGTGCTGCACTGGTAGCAGTGCGACGCGACTACGTCGAGCGCAAGCGAGATGTGCAAGTTCCAGGTTCGTGCTGGATCGCATCTGGGAGAACGGTGTCTATCCGCGAGGATTGCCGGACACTGATTTCTTTAAGTAACACGTTCGTTTCTCAACGAACGATCTGGTTTGCCAATCTAACTTATGTTTTCTATTCTCCTGCTTTGTTTATTCTTCGATTCTTATTTTGGATCTGCCTGCACTGTTAATTATTTTGCACCTGTCGATGTTGCATGAACGACGATAACCAATATTAACAACTGTCTTAAAGAAATCACTAGGATACCGGAGTTGCTTTGTGGAGTTGTCCTCCTGAGCAAAGTGTGACTCCTTCCTATCGTCAAGACGCAATTGTCAGGCGGTGGTTCCTGCGGTTGCTGTGCTGCACTGGTAGCAGTGCGACGCGACTACGTCGAGCGCAAGCGAGACGTGCAAGTTCCAGGTTCGTGCTGGATCGCATCTGGGAGAACGGTGTCTATCCGCGAGGATTGTCGGGCACTGATTTCTTTAAGTAACACGTTCGTTTCTCAACGAACGATCTTGTTTGCGAACCTAACTTATGTTTTCTATTCTCCTGATTTGTTTATTCTTCGATTCTTATTTTGGATCTGCCTGCACTGTTAATTATTTTGCACCTGTCGATGTTGCATGAACGACGATAACCAATATTAACAACAGTCTTAAAGAAATTAGTTTCTGTCGTTAATTAACAATGGCCGGTCAGGGTGGTTCGGGATGTAAAATTGATACAACCAATATGCCTGAAAAGTTTACTGGTATGAACTTTGCCCGTTGGCAGAGTCGTATGGAAATTTGGCTGAATATTGCGGGTTATGATCAGTATTTAATTGAAACTGAACCTGTGTCTGATGAAACAATTCATGATATTGCAAACATTATTGCTAATTGGAAGAAGGGTGATAAAACGTACCGCGGTTTGATTCTGTTTGGTTTAAATAACAAACTGTATGATTCTTACTCAAAGCCGCCAGTCACTACGTCCAAGGTTTTATGGGAATTGTTAATTAAGAATTTTAGCACTGAAAATCAGGGTGTTGAAAAATACTGTGTGTCTAAATTTCTTAAGTTTCAGATGGTTGAGGGTAAGTCAGTTTCTGATCAAACACACGATCTACAACTCCTAGTTCATGAACTCTCAGATGCCAAGATGGTGTTGCCTGAGAAATTTATTGTTATGTCTATCGTAGAAAAATTCCCTAAGTCATGGGAGTCGTTTGGTATGTCTCTGAAGCATCGCAAAGGGACACACACCATGGATGAATTAATGATGGATATTAATATACAAGAAGAACACTTAAAGGAGAAAGGGGTCAAGGTGCCTACTGATGCTAATCCAACTGTTAATCTTACTTCTACGAAAAACACCAAAGATAAGAAATCTAAGAATGCACATAAACTCAAGGCAAAGATCCAAAAGAAACCGAAGAACAAACCTTGTTGGACTTGTGGACAGGTTGGCCACTGGAACAAGGATTGTCCTACTAAGAAGGCAAAGAAAGCTACCGCATCTGCAACTGAGGAGGCTGTGGTCAACATGATGACTGCATCCTTGAACCTCAATGATGGGTACGTGTCTATTAAACCTGAAATTCTTTCTATATTTGAACCACTTTATTGGATAATTGACACTGGGGCTAATGTACATGTGTGTGCTGATAAATCCCTGTTTGTGTCTTATCAGGCCTCTCGAGGTCGTTCCGTGACTTTGGGCGATTCCAGCTCTACAGAAGTCAAAGGCGAAGGATGGGTGGACTTGAAGTTCCTTTCGGGGAAGGTTTTGACTCTTAACAGGGTCAGACATGTTCCAACCATTCGACGCAATATCCTTAGTGGCGTCATATTAGTTAGAGAAGGTTATAGAGTAGACTGTAAATGTAATAAGGCTATTATTACACGCCTTCGTGATTCTTTGTTTTTTTGGCAAGGGATACTTATGTGATGTGGAGAACTTGTTTAAGATTCATGTTGAACATCTTTCAAATTCAGTTTTAAATTTGAATGATTATAGTTCTGTTTGCATGAATCTTGTTTCATTCGATGTATGACATTCACGTTTGGGACATGTTAATGTTGCCTCAATGAAGCGTATGATGAACCTAGATTTGATCCCTAAATCTGAAGTTAGCAACAATAAATGTGAAATTTGTGTACAAGCTAAATTGCCTAGGAAGCCTTTTCATTCTATGAATAGGAATTCAAAAATTTTGGATTTAGTTCATACAGATATATGTGAATTTAATGGTGTTGCTACGAGAGATCAAAAACATTATTTTATAACTTTTATTGACGATGCGAGTAGATACTGTTATGTCTATTTACTTAGAAGTAAAGATGAGGCATTAGATAAATTTCAAATTTATAAGAAAGAAGCTGAAACTCAAACCGGTAAAGTACTTAAGCGATTAAGGTCTGATAGGTGAGGAGAGTATACCTCAAATTTGTTTTTGGAATTTTGCCAATTAAATGGTATAGTTCATGAGGTAACTGCTCCGTATTCACCACAATCAAATGGAATAGCTAAGCGTAAAAACCGAACCTTAATAGATATGGTAAATACCTTACTCCAAATCTTTGGATTACCCAACTTTATGTGGGGGGAAGCTTTGAATACCGCTTGCCATATTCTAAATAGAGTTCCCCATAAACATTCAGAGAGTAGTCCGTTTGAGTTGTGGAGAGGAAGGAAACCGAGTCTTAAATATCTTCGAGTGTGGGGGTGCCTTGCGAAGGTACTTGTCCCTGAACACAAAAGGAAGAAATTAGGACCGAAAACGGTTGATGCCATATTCTTAGGTTATGTAGAGACAAGTTATGCTTATAGATTCCTGATTGTAAAATCAGATATCTCTGGCATTGAGGTCAATACAATTGTGGAATTACGTGATGCAACATTCTTTGAGGATGTGTTTCTATGAAAACCGGTGTACCCAATGAAGTTTCTCAAGAAGATTCATTTACCACAGGTTCCATTCCCGAGCACATGGAAAGGATGACAAATGTGGGGGGTGACTCAGAACATGCTATTTCTGAATCTGATGGTTCTGAAGAAATAGTTGAACCAAGGAGAAGTAAACGGCCTAGGACATCCAAAGACTTTGGAAGTGAGTTTCTTACTTACAATGTTGAGGATGATCCTATTACTTTCAAACAAGCTATAGAATCTCCCAAAGCTAAGTTTTGGAAAGAAGTCGTTAATGATGAAATCCAATCAATTCTCTCGAATGGAACTTGGGAATTGGTGGATTTGCCTCCTGGTTGTTATGCAGTTGGTTGCAAATGGATTTTTAAGAAGAAACTTTATGCAGACGAGAAAATCAATAAGTATAAGGCTAGGTTAGTTGCTAAGGGTTACACACAAAGGGAAGGAATAGATTATTTTGATACCTATTCACCTATTTCTCGTATGACCAAAATCCGAGTGCTTATAGCATTGGCTTCCATTTATAATCTCTATATTCATCAGATGGATGTGAATACCACATTCTTACACGGTGATCTTCAAGAAGAGATATATATGGAACAACCTGAGGGATTTGTGGGTCGTGGGAATGAGTCCAAAGTGTGTAAACTTGTTAAGTCATTATATGGCTTGAAACAAGCCCCTAAGCAATGGCATGAGAAGTTTGATTCTGTGATATCATCATTTGACTTTATTTCTAATGAATTTGATAAGTGTCTCTACTGCCAGATCGTCAATAATGGATTCATTTTGTTATGCTTATACGTCGATGATATCCTGCTTTTTGGTTCCGATATGAAAGTAGTAAAAGAGACAAATTCATTCTTGTGTAGCAAGTTTGAGATGAAAGATATGGGTGTCGCTGATGTGATTTTAGGGCTTAAAATCATAAGGTCTACTGATGGTATAACTCTCTCGCAGTCTCACTATGTTGAGAAGATACTGGAGAGGTTTGAGTACACATCACGTAAACCTGTTAAGACTCCATATGATTCATCCAAACCCTTGTTCAAGAATGAGACTGGGGTTCCAGTGTCTCAATTACAATACTCTCAGATTATCGGAAGTTTGATGTATCTTATGAACTATACATGTCCAGACATTGCATTTGCCGTGAACAAGTTAAGTAGATACACCAGTTGTCCCGACAAGACCCATTGGGAAGCTCTTGACAGAGTTTGAGGTATATCAAGGGAACACGTTCCCTTGGGCTGCATTATGGTAAACATCCTTCCATAGTCGAAGGATATAGTGATGCAAGCTAGATTGCCGTGAATTCTGGGAGTAATGGTGTCTCAGGATATGTATTCCTATTGGGAGGAGGAGCTGTTTCCTGGAGGTCTAAGAAACAGACCATATTGTCTCGGTCCACTTTTGAAGCAGAGTTGTGTGCTTTGGATGAATCTGGAATGGAAGTTGAATGGCTACATGGACTTATGTCTAGTTTACCTATGGTAATGAAGCCGCTTCCTGCAATTTCAGTTCACTGTGACAGCACCACAACTATTGCTAAGATAAAGAGTTCCAAGTACAATCAAAAATAGCGTAGACACATCCAAGTCAGATTGAAATCTGTAAGGGAGTTAGTGTCTAATGGGGTCGTGGCTGTGGACTACGTCGGTGCCAAAGATAATACAGCTGATCCTTTCACTAAATGTCTTACCTTAGCTTTAGTGGAAAAATCCAGGTTGGGGATGGGATTGAAACCCCTATAGATTTGCAGGCAGTAGCAACCCAACCCAAAAGAGTGGAGATCCCACAAATTGGGTTCAATGTGGTAATAACAAGCTGTCGGGTAAATCGGATGACACTATGTATTCTTGTTTGATGCTTCTAGCATCGGTGTGTCTATCTCCTGGAAACCTGTTAGTGTCATGACTGCAAGTTAGTAAGAGAGTAGTCTCTTAATGGTGTCAAGTCTTAGCACAGGATGTTAGCAGTACATCCTTGGAGACTCCAGCTAAGTGATTGATGTTGTGTAGGCCGCAACAGGAGAATTGGGTTGTTCTCTGTTATCAATCATGATATAAAATTTTGTATGCATGGCCTTAATGCATTGTTTTTCTTTACTACCATGTCTTTATTGTGTTGTTACCAACCTATACTCTTGTACCCAAGGTTCAGGTTCAAGACTTTTGTTCACCTAGTTCCTACAGGGGTCACAGTTGGATAACTCAGGTAGATTCAAACCGAAAGGTATCTGCTGAAAGCAGAGTATGGAGGACTGAATGGTAGAGCACACTACACATTGGACTTTGTGGGGGATTGTTAGATACGTGATTACCTACTTTACGTAAGTATTGTAGCTGTTGTAATATATCAGTTGGTTACTGTAGTGCATTTAATGCATTTAATGTAGTAATCACTTATTTAGCATGGGTTAAGCCCAATGTAGTGCAGCAAGTACATGTGAGAATGTTGTGTTGTTTCTAGTGCAAATGGCAAAGAAGTTTTATCCCATATTGCTCACTCCTAGAACTTTTGTGGTCCTCATATGTAGGATCACATGGGGCACTAGTGTCCAAAGGAGTCCTAGGAGGGAGGTATGCTCACCTCCTTGGTGGGTGGGGTTACCACATCACAACGCACGTGCGTGCGCGCCACGCCACGCCTCGCCTCGCCGAGTCGGGCTCGGGCTTGTGGATTGTGGATTGTGGATTGTGGAGAATGTCTTCCGTCTTTTTTTTGCACTAGGATACAACTAAGTAATTAATTACTCATGTAATTAATTGTTACTTTCTTATTCAGATTTCTTAATCCTAATTAGAAAGTGTTTCTCTTTTACGGATTATTCCGTATTGTGTACAAGAGCAACCGAGTGTTTGAGTCTTACTGAGAATAGGATTAGGGACATGCGTGGCTATATATACACATCCGGTCATTAGGGTTAAACACACCGAAAACAGTCTTCTGCCGTCGTGTGTTTTGTGAGCCCTAAACCTGAGTGAGAGAGCTTCGTCCCGGAGTTGCTTTGTGAAGTTGTCCTCCTGAGCAAAGTGCGACTCCTCCTTCCAGTCGTCAAGACGTAACTGTCAGGCGGTGGTTCCTGCGGTTGCTGTGCTGCACTGGTAGCAGTGCGACGCGACTACGTCGAGCGCAAGCGAGACGTACAAGTTCCAGGTTCGTGCTGGATCACATCTGGGAGAACGATGCCTATCCGCGAGGATTGCCGGGTACTGATTTCTTTAAGTAACACGTTCGTTGAAACGAACGATCTGGTTTGCGAATCTAACTTCTGTTTTCTATTCTCCTGTTTTGTTTATTCTTCGATTCTTATTTTGGATCTGTCTGCACTGTTAATTATTTTGCACCTGTCGCTGTTGCATGAACGACAATAACCAATATTAACAACATATCCTCATCCAGCTCCTCTTTCATAGGTTCCACCATGACGGTCAGTGGGTCTTCCAGAACAACACAGCCAGTCATCCGCACACGACGGATGCCGGTTAGGGATACTCGTCCGGATTGTGCCCACTGTATCGGTCCTTCAATCTTAGCCAGAGTACCCACAGGGTGTAGGCGGTCAAGTAGCTCCTTGCCCTTAAGCCCCGGTCGCAGGATGCAACCCCGATAATCCTCTGTGTCTTTAAGCATGAAGGCCGCCACAGTTTTCTCATCGGAGTCGGCTAAGAGACTTCTCGTCAGGCTTGATTGGTTCTTCATGAAAGACGCGACGTGCCGTACCCCGGGAACAGAGGCCTCCGTGGTAGAGGCACCACTAACATGGGCATCGGGCCGAGACTCTCTTCGTCTCGTTTTACCGTGAAATCGATTTTCTTCACCTCCACGCTGGGCATTGACGCCAAAGAAGACTTGCTTACCTTCCGTCTCCAAGAAGCCATTGATGTAGACATGACAACGATATATGAGACGCTAGGAGGAGAAGGAAGCGACGCGTTGAGCGACGGCCGAGTGGGGAGACTGGAGAGCGGCAGCGGAGGAGGAGACGGAAGCAGTGGGAGAAACTGGGTGAGTGTGGGTCGCCATTTTAATGCCATGTGTGAGGGACAACGATCAGGCGAACTAGGAAATAAATATTGCCATGCTGGCGCCATGGAGTTGGCAATTTAATGTTTAAATGATGTCTGTCTGTCAATCACGAATATCGTGCGTACTGCTTTTCAAAACTGGTTGGATTGTCATGCATGAATCTAAACAAGGAAATGTAATTGTATTTTAATCTCATTTAAGCTAAATCAAAAGTCGTATTTACATTTATTTTGTTTGATTCAATGTAAAATTTAGTACAGTATCTGCATCGATATCCAAACTACAACAGCAATCAAATGGTCGCCTAAGGTTTTGGAAAACACATCAAGCTGGAACCGTAGAATTTGCTTTGCAGTAGATCAAATTGTCCCTAAGAGTTTGAAGATGATGGCAACGACGATATGACTTGAAATTATCTGCTCATGCCGTTACTAACTTGTACTCAGCGACTTTGATGGGGGATGGGTGGAGACGCGGAAGGTCACGAGGAGCCAAAAGAAGAAGCTCTCCCCTCGACGTGGGGAGGACAGGGCAACTACTGAGAAGAAAAGAGAGTACAAGTTACGGAAGCCATATCTCGTCCGAAGAAAAAGCCTAGTGCACGAGGAGGACCCGTACGTTGATGCTGATCTGAGGAACAATAGTGGCAAACGAATCAGGCCTGAGGATCCTATGGTTGTGGACGACGGGGGATGCAATATACAGGGAGAGGTAGCAAAGAAGCAGGCTATGGGGGAGGACAAGGCACCATCGGGATGGTTCACATCTCAAGTAGCGGGCTCTGGTGTTGACCGGGCTCGTGAACAGCAATGAAGATCCTAGCTTGGAACTGCCAGGGGATGGGTAAGCCTGGCAGTTCAGACGCCCTCCGGAGTTGGTGCTGGAGGGAGCGCCCGTCCTTGGTCTTCATCTCGGAGTCCAAGATCAGTGATACACAGCTTGAAAAGGTTCGACGTAAGTGTGGCTTCACGGAGGGTGTTTGTATCCCTAGTGTGGGGCGTGCAGGTGGCCTGGGGATGTGGTGGAAAGATATGGATGTGTCTTTAACATCCTTCTCACAAAGGCACGTTGATGTGACAGTTAAGGATGCGGCAAATAATTTGTCATGGAGAGCTATTGGCATATATGGGTGGTCCGAACAAGTTAACAAGCACAAGACCTGGGATTTGATGCGGGAATTGAAAGCACAGAGCACTCTTCCGACTATTTTCTTTGGAGATTTTAACGAGATTACTTCAAACGATGAGAAGCTTGGGGGCCCACCTAGAGCTGAGAGGTGGCTCCAAGATTTCCGTGATGCTATCGATGATTGTGACCTCCTTGATCTTGGCTTCTCGGGCAGCCCCTTCACGTGGGAAAGGGGTCTTTCCATGGAGACACTAGTTCGGGAAAGACTTGACAGGGCACTGGCTACTTTTGAGTGGAGACAGATGTTCAATTATTGTAAAATTCTCCATCTACCGAGGTATAAATCTGATCATTCACCGCTCATCATATCCTTTGACATACGTTGTGAACAGAATAAGAAAAAAGAGAAATTTTTCCGTTTTAAGCCTTTCTGGTTGCAAGACCCGGAATGCGGGCAGATTGTGGAAGAATCTTGGGTACAAGGTATGGGGGCCGGTATCCATGCAAAGATTGCAGGGTGTGGGGTGAAGCTTGAAGAATGGGCGGAGAAAAAATTCGGTCACATGAAGAGAATGATAAAAGAGACTGAAACTGCACTGAAAGACGAACAAGCAAAGGCTCCTGATAATGTTGTCCTGAAAAGATGTGAAGAGCTCTCAAAACAACTAGAATACTGGCATAGACTAAAGGATGAATACTGGTGTGCCTGTGCTCGAGTAAATGAACTGAAGGGTGGGGACAAGAATACCAAGTATTTCCATCTCAAGGCATCTCAGCGAAAGAAGAGGAATCATATTGAGGGTCTCAAGGATGATGCGGGGAAGTGGTGCACGGAGGAGAAAGATATTTCTGTGATTATTCTTAATTTCTTTGATACACTTTTTAAAACCAGCCATCCTTCGGGTTTTGAGGAGGCTACCATTGGTATCACTAGACAGGTTTCTGATGAGATGAATGTTTTGCTTGAGAAGGATGTTAGTGATGAAGAAATCCATGCTGCTTTAAAACAAATGCATCCGAACAAAGCCCCGGGGCCGGATGGGATGAAAGCGGTTTTCTTTCAAAAATTCTGGACCATTGTAGGAGAGGATGTTTCTAGCTATATTAAAGGGTGGTGGAAAGGTGAAGTGTCCATTGATGAGGTGAACTCGACTCTCGTTGTGCTTATTCCGAAGGTGGAACACCCAAAGGGGATGGCTGAATATCGACCTATAAGTTTGTGCAATGTGGTATATAAAATTGTCACAAAGGTTATGGCAAACAGGCTTAAGCCCATGATGGACAGGATTGTTTCACCAAATCAGAGTGCTTTTATTCCCGGAAGACTGATTACAGATAATGCCCTCATTGCTTATGAACTTTTTCACAAAATGAAACAAGGAGCCAATGTAAAGAAAGGCAGTATGGCAATCAAATTGGATATGTCGAAAGCTTATGATAGGGTCGAATGGAGCTTCCTCGATCACGTTATGCTCAAGATGGGCTTCTCTTCTTTGTGGCGGCGTCGGGTCCTGGATTGTGTCTCCTCGGTTAGCCACTCCTTTGCCATCAATGGGGACCAATCTTCGGTGATGAAGCCTTCACGCGGCCTGCGACAGGGTGATCCACTTTCCCCCTATCTCTTTATCTTATGTGCAGAAGCTTTTTCTACTGCTATTATTCATGCCTCTGACAGCAAGAGCGTGCACGGGCTTAGTGTGTGCCGCCTTGCGCCACGTATTTCACACTTGTTCTTTGCAGATGACAGCATCCTTTTTACTAGAGCATCTCAGAATGAATGCTTGACCATAGCTAATATTATTAGCCAATACGAACAAGCATCGGGCCAGAAAATTAACTACGACAAGACTGAAGTTGTTTTTAGTAAAGGGGTTTCTACGGAAGTCCGCCAAAATCTGCAGGAAATTCTCAATGTGAGGGAAGTGGACAAGCATGCGAAGTACTTGGGTCTCCCGACTGCCATTGGTCGATCTAAGAGATTGGTGTTCAGTTTTATTAAAGAGCGAGTATGGAAGAAATTGCAAGGATGGAAGGAAAATTTTTTGTCAAAGCCAGGGAAAGAGGTCCTCATTAAAGCAATTGCACAGGCTATTCCTTCTTATATTATGAGCGTGTTCCAGCTACCTTCTACGCTTATCCAGGAGATTCACAGTTGTGTAGCAAATTTTTGGTGGGGGGCAAAGGGTAATGAGAGGAAGATAGCTTGGCAATGTTGGGAGAATCTATGCAAGCCAAAAAAAGCTGGTGGTATGGGGTTTAGAGATTTACATGATTTCAATCAAGCACTCCTGGCGAAACAAGTATGGCGGCTTCTTACTAAACCGTCTTCTTTAGTATCTCAGGTTCTTAAAGCAAGGTACTACCCACGTTCATCCATTTTGGAAGCGCACAGAGGATATAGCCTGAGTTATACATGGCGGAGTTTGTGGGGAGCGAAGGCACTGGTCTGTGAAGGGGTTAATTGGAGAGTGGGTGATGGAGAAGTTGTCGATCTATGGAACAGCAGATGGGTGATGTCCCTACATGGCACGTTGGGTGAGCTCTATCCAGATGTTCAAGTGGTGTACCCCTCTTTACGGGTCTGCGATCTTCTTGACCGCGATAGCTGCGTTTGGAAGGTGGAGGAGGTTCGTACTATCTTTCCGACTGCTGCCGCAGAAGCCATCATCTCCACACCTCTCAGTTCACGACGACCACCGGACGTGCCCTTCTGGTGGCCGAGGCCAAGGGGGGACTTCACGACACGCTCAGCCTACTGGCTGGGCCATCTAGGCAGGGAGGAGTATATGCGCAGCCGTGGGGAGCAGAATGACCCGATATGGAGATGGATATGGAGCAAGCAATGGCCCCCACGTCTAGCGCATTTCTTATGGCAAGTTTGCACGGGCAGCATGGCTACGATGGGGAGGTTATATGATAGACACTGCAATGTGGATCTTCTTTGTCCGATATGCCACACGGAGAAGGAGACAATCAATCATCTATTGTTCGAGTGCCCGGAGGTGAGGCAGCTGTGGAATAACCATCCTTTGAAAGCGACGATCATACAGTCCGGAAACCGCCAGTTAGCTGCCCGCCTTCAGTTCCTTGCGGACAACCTCTCAAGGGAGGAGCTCGAGATGGCAGCGGGTGTGTGGTGGGGGCTGTGGCACTGGAGGAACAAACGAGTTTTCAACCAGGAGGCTACGGAGAGGAGTATTATCATCAGCAGATACATGGGCATCATCGATGCGTACCGGGACACCATGACGGCACAGGCGGGCGGGGAGGCTACATGCATGCAGCGTCCGCCGCAGCGTTGGGGTACACCGCCCCGGGGGCGTTTGAAGCTGAATACAGATGTAGCTACGGGTCCGAGCGGAGTTCTTGGGTTTGGAGGAGTCCTTCGTGACCATGAGGGGAAGGTGGTCCGATTGTTCAGCCAACGGCGGGAGGCCATGGTGTCGGTGGAGATGGGAGAAGCCCTTGCTCTTCTCTTCTGCCTGCGGCACGTAGTGACTATGGGTTGCATGGACCTGATATGTGAGACAGATTCTCAAATTCTTTTCCTGGACCTCACGGGACCAACACATCGCATGGACCACATGGGTCTCATTGTAGACGATATTCGTAATTTAGCTTTGTCTTTTGCTTCTATTTCTTTTGTTTTTGCTCCAAGGAGCTGTAATAAAGTTGCTCATGCTATGGCCAGAATGGCCCTGGATGTTGACAACGCTTTTGAACAGTCTGGAGAGATGGTACCATCTTCCATCTCTCCGCTGGTCTTGTATGATTCTGGTGATTAGTTGAATACAGGGCCAGCCCCAAACTTCAAAAAAAAAAACTTGTCTTATTTTCTCAAGTCTTTCTCCTCTTATTCTTCTCACTCTTTCTTATCTTCTTTTTTCTTATTCATTTCTCCTTTACATCCCATGTGTCCCTGTTAACCAACAATATTGTAGACAAACAAATCGTTCAACCTTTCTCTACCTTCATACTTGCTTCCTCTCACATATTTTTCTCTCTCTTAATATTGGCATGCTATTTTTGGTCTATTTGGATATAAAGGTTCACTTACATTCAGATCTGAATTCAAACACATTGATCCATTTACCTAAAACTTGGTTATCATAAAAAAAATGATATGAAGTCAAATAGACATCATGTTATGTGCCTTTATGAAATATGTTGATCTGATTGTAGTTTCGATGAAAAAAAGTAATTGGATCTTTGATTGACCTTTTATTGAGATTTGATCTGGCCCTCAAATCCTATAGGCATGTGGTATGGTTTCGTCCATTTTCTTAGATCTAAAAAAGGGCATGCTTGCGGTTCCACACATATATGTATGCATATCCTTGTTAGGGTTTTACTCATCTTGTATTCTACATTCAAGCTGACCATCATGTTGGGGAATAGGGATGGTAGAGAAGGCAACAGAAATGAAAACATTTGTCCTTGTTCCTTGCCCGAGAGATCACGTCAATAACAAACTATCTAGTTAAGAAGGGTAGCAAGAGGTATATCTAATCTTGGAGAAAGTCCAGTGATTACTCTTGCACTGTGATTTGCACGCTTAGCAAGACGTGCACGAACAACTGGCGACGGCCTCCTGGTGCAGCACCACATACAACAGTGGTTGTTGTCCTTCTAGCATAGTGGAAACAACCTCCATGCTTCTACATAGTCCACGTAAACCATTGGAAACTTCACGTTGCGGTGCTACCAAAGCCAACGAAAAGGACTTGTCCCTTCTAACGTCAACGTGCTAGCGTTTACTTACTCTCTCTTGTTGTCTTTTCCTTTTACAGGTAAGACTTGTTCGGACTCTCACGTTACCATAACTGTGGGAGGATAACAATTTTCAAAGCTTATTATTGTGTCTCCTAAAAGCCTTGACTACCCCTCTATTTATAGAAGGGTCGGGGTCAGGGTTTCCAGATCAACTGGGAGTCAAAGAGATGGATTTTTACGAATATTTGGCTGTTGTGAATCACCAGTCGGTTGGTTCACTTGTGAGCTGGTCGAATCATTTCTGAATCGGTCAATTCATTCCTGAACCGGTCATTTCACATGTGAATCGATTGATTCAATACTTAAATCGGACGGGTTCACTATATTTCCTATTCGCAAACATATTGGCTTTCAATGTGATGATTAATACACAATATAAAGTCAACATCAACCCTTGATTCAGTCTTATTGATCCCTCAACCAGTCGATTCACAATCAAAATTGGTTGACTCACGTTCTAAACCAGTCGATTCACTTATGAACCATGCAATTTATGTTCTAAACCGGGCGGTTCATTTACCTAGTCGATTCAGATTCTAGTTCAACCAATTTTCATCCAATGATGTTTAAATTCAATACTTAAACACTTTAGTAATGAGGTTGAACTATATTCATGAGTAAACTCCTTTACCAGTTGAATCCTATGTGTGTGACCCTATAAGTCCCAAATTACATTGGCAATGAATGTCCATAACCAATTTATGACATCACAATCAATGAGCGCTATCAAGCAACACATTATTGCTACCCAAGTAATTTGAAGGTTGAAGAACAACTTCAACCTACAATATGTAATCAATGCTATAGTGATCATATAGTTCCTTTGTCTCTGATATCCCAAATGAACTCAAGGCATGGAATCATCATACTCTCAATGTTCAATCCATATCTCTTCAACTAGAGTAGATTGTACAACATGGATGTGAGCTCACATATCACATATTGAGTCACATGAGTATGGCCACAAATTTCTCAGTCTAGCTTATCAAGTGGCCTGGATATCAATATCCTATAGGAGGGACAAATCTCATCTACATCACTCCATTACTACAAAAGAGACCTTTGGTTTTGGTTATTTAAGGCTTTTGACGACGGTTAAAAAGCGACACCTATGCGGGGGACACTAAAAGGTGAACCCTTAGGCATCAGTTTTAAAATCGACGCCAAAACCCTTTGTGCCACCCAAAATGCACCAGCAGGGGCACTATAGGTGTCGGTTATTAGTGGGAAAACTGACGCCATAACCCTTCGTGCCACAAAAAGGGCGGCAGTAGGGGCACTATAGGCGTCGGTTATTAATAGGGCTACCGATGCCCAAACCCATCATGCCACAAAAAGGGCACCATCTAGGACACCATTGGTGTCGGTTTCATAGTAATAACCGATGCCATATCACCTGCCACCACAGCCGTGTTGGCCAGCATGACAGTGTTGTCTAGCCACATTAGATGTCAGTTTTTTGCTATTAACCGACGTTGTAAGCCTTTTTTGTCAGTTTTTGACTAATAACCGATGCCTATGTTTTGATTTTTTTTCTTATCAGTTTGCAGGCCTGCTGTGGCTGGTTACAGGATAAAGAAACCTGAAGTTTAGTGGAACTAAACTGTAGGTTTACGACATCCATTGATATCAGCCAACAACATGCCACAAACCTGCAAATTTAACAAGATCCACTCACATGTAGAAACAGGCCACAAACCTGCAGTTCCTTTCATTTTCACATTCACACATGTAGAAACATTCAGACACATGTAGAAAATTCATGTAGTGACCTGCAGTTCCTTTCACATTCATACATGCACATATAGAAACTTTCATGTAGCAACCTGTAGTTCTTTCATTTTCACATCCACACATGTATAAACATTCATACACATGTAGAAACATTCACACATATGACAATTCAGAAAAATTCATTTACAAAATATCATTATTTAGTCATTATCACTATCAACATCCCAATTATATTTTAAAACCCCCACTACTTGTATGGATTTTGCCCATTCTTCTCTTACATCATTTAATTCTTCCATCGTATAGGAAGCATGTACATCTGATAAGGCCTTACCTGTAGTGTGGTCAGTTTTAAACACCTGTAAAGAGAATGATGTATAAGAGAATGATGTATATATATAATTAATAATATATAAATAAGATTGATATATTTCATATTATCTAATGAGACTATATATAATACCTCCAGTATGATATTGATGCCCACTGCGGCATATTTGATAATCATGTGCATAAATCGCATCACATAGTATGCACATTCCCAACTGTTGTCTTGTGTAGCACACTATAAATTGAAACATACAAAATATGAAAAAATATAACTAAGCACAGTTCACATAAATAATATATACATTGGAGTCAGGAACTTACTTTCACATTCTCCTAAATTATTTGTTGGTTCTTTTTCCCGGGGACCTTTCCTCCAGCCTTTTTGAACTCATGTAAACATCTACATGTTAATGTAACACAGTAAATTGCATAATTAAATAGTAATGTAATAATATATGTTAACAGATATAAAAATTAAATATTTCTCACCATAATAATGCCATTTTCATTGCATGTATATTTTGGATTCAATTTAGTCCCCTTAGGATCTAGATAATAGACAGTGAACATCCCGGAGACAATAACTAGTAACTCCCAATGCGTACCCCTAGAGGTAAAAAAGTTAAAAATTAATAACTCGAAATCCACAATAAAAATGTAATTTTCTTATGTCCAAATTATAAGCAAAGTAAACTTAATCCACATTGAATGGAGCTATTATCACCGTCTTCTTATTTTGACCAAAATTTGTAAAAGAACCACAACAATATTGTTGAACTGACGTAGGGTCTTTAGCTACTAGACTAATCAAAGATGGAATCAAAATTTCTACATGTTCAAATGAAAAATATGCACATATCTTGTCTAAGTAGCTGCAAAACAAGTATTATGTATGCATTAATATATAAGAAACCATATCACCAGATCCTACACAAGGTATATGGATGTATAAACAAGTTCCCTTATCCATAGCTCTATCATAGATGTATTCAGCCAATCATAGCGAAACAACTCCAAAATATCTTGTATAAATAGTTTGGTTTCGTATGATTGACCTGCAGCATCCACGTCTATAGAAATATTTATAGGGCAATTTATATGATGTTCACCTAACCATACTATCATACCCCTACAATTAGGACCTAACGGGGCAGGTAGGTCCTGTGGAACCCAACTTGGTAATGTAGAAGGTGGAGGTGGAGGCCTAGATGCTCGGGGTGTCTTCGTTTTAACCTGTATATATAATTTTTGATCAATTGACCTCATATATACACACTAACAATTTAACGTAATGTAAATTTACCATACAATTTTAGTATATATGACATCTACTTTGGGCCATAATATCACTCTGCCTTCTTCCTCACCAAGCATTTCACATTGTGTGGTCATGCACATTCAGTGCACACCTTGCTCTTTGTGTCTAACTGATAGCCTAGTTAGTATGCACATTGATTTGGTTAGTAATACTAAAGGTTAATCTTGAATAGGAGAATACAACGTATATTAATTAAATAGGGAGTAACACCTAATACCTTGAATTCATCAGTGTTTCTTGAAGCAACAAACACATCCCATTCTTCTTGGTCCAGGAAGTTCCACTGTTCAGTGGTTGACTTCTTCCTCTTCTCACCATCTTTTATGTATTCTCGGGTGAGATTTGTCCTATAGTTCCTTAGGACCCTCCCACAACATTGCATCACGCATTTACGATGCAACTTTTCATCCAACGTAAATATACTCTGCAAAATAGAATTGCTATTAACTAGTATCCAAAAAATTAGTAATCTACAAAATAGAATAGCAAATAATAATAACTCACACATAAATCCTTATATATTAAGTCTTTATTCCCCTTAGGAACTTTATGCCAAGAATATATCGTACAACCACAATGTCTACGAGTAACATACCCAAGATATGAAACAAACGAATTGCGGTTCACTCCAATTGCATTTCCTACATTATCAAAATCCACAACCAGTTTGGGTCCATTTCCCCTTAGCATTGTTAACTTCTTCATCATAGTGATGCCCCTTCTCTTGTCAACTTTTTGGTACTGCTCATCAAGTGCCTCAAGTTCTTCAGAAGGTACATGTGCATCATCAACCTAAAATTTGACAAAATAAACACACTTACAAGATATAACTATAAATGAACATATAGATAGAAATATATGATATATTTTTAAAACTTACATTGTAAGGTGGAATATTGGTATCCTCACCATGCTCATCATGGACATCATGGTCATCATGCCCATGCTCAGCCATCTGAAAATTTCATTAAAAAATCAAACATCTAGCATTTGACATAACTAGAAGATAATGAAACATTGAAAAATGAAACATTGTATAGTTCACATATACAAATGAAACATATAAAAAATATAAACATGCATGCCTCTAATATTGCAATCATTTATCAATTAATAATCCTTCATTGTGATCTCCGCGCACATAAAAGTCATCATCAGCTTCAATATTTTATGGTGTTGGCAACCCAACTGAGAATGGACTGGATTCATCATACTTATCATAGTACTCTTCTTCATCTATATGATCTTCAATGAACTATCTTTTACCATGAAGAACAACTGACCATTTATCATTTGTAGGATCATCGATATAAAATACTTGTTTCACCTATGATGCCAATATGAATGGTTCACCCTTCTCGCCAATCTTTTCAAATTTCACTAAAGTGAAACCCAATTCATCCACTATAACTCCCTTGGTGTTATCAACCCAATTACATTTGAAGAGCGGAATTCTGAAATCTATGTAGTCAAACTCCCATATGTCTTCAATGACACTGTAATATGACATTTTAGCTTCACGTGGACTGTTATCCTTTGCACTTCTAAAAAACATACTTGACGCTTGAAGGGTGACCCCACTGTTTTGGACGACACTCTTATCATCTTGGCGCTTTGTGTAATATGTGAATCCATTAATGTCATGCCCTTCATAAGACATAACATTCAATTTTGGTTTAAAGGTGAGGCATTTGATAGTTCAATAATATCATCTAGTATTTGAGATAGTTGATGTAAGACTTTATCTTCAAACCACTTAATAAATGTCTTGTTATCCAATCTAGCAAGCCACATTGAATTGGCTCGAGGATATTGTCTCTTGATGAAATTGGTATGTTCCTCTATATAAACACTCACTTCGTCCATGTTGTGTAAAATATACAAGTGACGTTGTTCCAACTTCTCACGACTGATTACTTTCACCCGTAATCCCAAAATTCCTTTTCCAAATTGCTCCTCAATATTCTTGTCATTACTAGGAGTGTCATTACCACTTAGAAAGTCATTGTAAAAATCCATAACCTCTCTCACCACATAACCCTCAATAATACTCCTTTCAGCCTGATAAAGGTTTCGAACATCACTTTTAAAAATGCTCATGTATTGTTCAAAGGGATACATCCAATGCAAGAAAACTGGTCCCAACATTTTCACTTCCCTAGTCAAGTGGACAACAAGATGTATCATGATATCAAAGAACGACGGAGGGAAATCCATCTCAACATGACATAGGATAACAACCACTTCTCTTTGCAAAGTATCGAGAGTATCAGGGTCAATAACTTTGCTGCAAAGACTGTTGAAAAAGAAACAAAGTCTGGTGATTGCAAACCTTACATGCTTCAGTAATACAGATCAAATTGCCACGGGAAATATTTGTTGCATTAGAGTGTGACAATCATGAGATTTAAGATCTATCAACTTTAGATCTTTCATTGATACCAATCTACAGATGTTGGATGAGTAACCTTGTTGCACCTTAACATTTACCAAGCATTCACAAAAAGCTTTCTTCGCCTTTCTAGACAACGTGTAACAAGCAGGAGGTAAGTATGTTCTCTGATTTCCCATTTCACGTAATTCTGTTAATTCTGACCTTATTCCCATTTCATGTAGGTCCAGTCTGGATTTGATCCCATCTTTAGTCTTACCTAGTATATTCAACAGAGTACCAATGACGCTATCACAAAATTTTATTCAACGTGCATGACACCGATACAATGCCTGACTATCAAAGAACTTCAATAAGGAAGATCCCAAAATATTGACTTATTCTTGAATAAAAAAAATTCACTCTGTGTGGCCATAGTACATTATGATCTCTTACCAAATTCATTGACAAAGTCTTTTACTCTTTCATAAACAACCTCCCCCGATATAGGTTTAGGTGCACTCTGTTCCTCATTCCATCCATTGAATGATTTGCGCTTCCTACGATACAAATAGAATTTTGGAAGAAACCTTCGATGAACAAGATATACAGTTTTTCCGCCATGTTTTAGTCTTGTTGAATCAGTGTTCTCTTCACATATAGGACACACTTTAGCTCCTTTGACACTATATCCAGACAAATTTCCATATGCTGGAAAGTCATTAATAGTGCAAAACAACATAGCGTGCAAATGAAATGTCTCTCTTCGTGAAGCATCATAGGTTATCACATCTTCACCCAAGAGTTTCTTTAAGTCATCAATCAGAGGTTTAAGATAAACATCGATATCATTTCCAGGTTGTTTAGGGCCAGATATCAACAACGACAGTATAACATACTTATTTTTCATACACATCCAAGGAGGAAGATTGTATATAACAAGCATGACTGGCCAAGTGCTATGTTGGCTGCTCAATGTCCCGTATGGATTCATCCCATTTGTACAAATCCCAAGTCTTAGATTCATGACTTCTTCACCAAATTTAGGGTACAATACATCAATCTTATTCCTTTGTGGGGAATCAGATGCATGTTGTAGGTTGGCATCATTATTTTTTTTAACATCTACATGCCACCTGAAAGTCTTCGCATCTATCAGATTGGCAAACAAGCGTTGAAACTGTGATATTATAGGTAGAAACCACATCACCTTGGCAGGAGAACCAATTTTGGACTCCTCCAAAGTCGTCAATTTATACCGTGACACATAGTCCTTTTGAAATAATACACAATCATTCAGGTATGCGTGTATCTTCTTGGCCTCCATTTCCATTGGGCACAATAATTTCTTTACCTGGTATGTTGAGATTGGCAGCTTGTTTCCTTCAGGAAACATTTCTTTCAACAAAGACAACAATGATGTGAAGCTTTTATCGCTCCATCTATTGTTAGGTTTCATCTTATTCAATCTCAACACAGTGCTAAGCTTCATAAACTCAGTACACACAATGTTTCTAAACATGGGAGGTGGATCAGTTTCGGTGTGATCTACCCCACAACTATCCAACATCGCATCAACAATGTCTACTGGAATGAGTTCGTTCACATCTACGTCAACGGAGGCAATAACTTCTTCCACACAAGCACTGATATCGACATCCACTGGTTTCGGGTTTGAAATCTCTCCATGCCAATGCCATTCTGTATAGCTTGTACAATCCTATTGCACATGACATGACTTTTGATTTTGTCACCAGCATTGACTTTCAACTTGTTACCACAATGCCTACATGAACAATAGAACCTATCTCCAGGTTGTTTCCTATGTTCCTCGGAAAATCTAATAAACTGATCAAGACCAGAAATAAACTCTGGGTTGCAGTGATTGCGAATGGACATCCATGATCTATCCATTCTATGATCAAAGACAAAACAAGTATATATTACAACAAGATTAGGGTCTAGGGTTAACAGATTAGAGTTTAAGCATGGTTAAAACTTTAGGGTTTCTAGGCCAACAGATACATGTGCTGTCATTCTTATATATAATAAATGTGTACCACCTATCCCATTCTTAAACACCTAATCTCACTAGTAAGTGTATAATGTGTATTGGGTTTTCAAAAAAATTTCGACAGCATTTCCCCGTTGTTCACCAAGTACATATGTACTTAGAGAACAAACGGGGAAATGCTATCGAAATTTTTTTGAAAACCCAATACACATTATACACTTACATCGTAAGTGAGATTAGGTGTTCAAGAATAGTCCCAAACCGGGGACTATCCAAGATTTACTCCTAATGAGTAAATCTTAGACGAGTTTCTAGGCCAACAAATACATGTATGTTGTCATTCTTATACCTACAATCCTAGTTTCATCACTCATATCCTAAGTTTTATGTAACATCATTTAATCATGCTTGTCAGTAAATACTAAACAGTAAATAAACCATGATTCCATATATCAAAGATTTGAATCATGGGGTGATGTAGCCCTATTTTAGGGCTCCATCCTCTGCCATTTTGTACTTAAATCACATCTAAACATGTTAGATTACAAGCTTTTTCCCCTAATGTGTTTATCATTGCTAAATGCACTTCTGATGTTCTTTGCACTATTTTTAGGTACATGGACCATGCCTTAGATGGAAGAGAGAGGAAGAAGGAGTTCTAAGGCTCCTCCACTCATGGGGAGGTCCAAAGAAGGCCCCAAAATCTCCCTCAACCTACCTCCAATGGCCAATAGTTGTCACCAAGCAAAGAAATCCAAGAATGATGAAGTTTAAAGGATAATGAAGTGGTGCAAGCCTCACCATGGCCGTGGGCACTTCCCACAGTTGTGCGAATTTATGACCAAGAACCAGCAGTTCAGTAGGGTTTTTCCCCAAGTCACCACGACTGTGGTCATCTGGCACGACTGTGGCCAATGAAGAACAAAACGACCGTGATGCTGCTCCACGACCACACCCCCCTCCTCCAAAATGGCCGTGTGACCCAACACAGCCATGGTGCCACTCACCCACCACGTCGTGGCACTCCGCCATTGCTGTGGCCACCAACATAGCATATCACTACCAGCCCCATACCATGACCATATTCTTACCCCACGACCGTCCTATACTACCCTCACCACGGACGTGGCCCACCAACACGACCGTGGTGACCAACCTACCCTACCATACTTTTACATTGATTTTCCTATCCTACCCCTACTTACCCTAGTGCTTCCCCACCACCTATATATACATAGGTGGCGGCTGGGGCACGAGGGTGAGCTACCCTACGGCCACCCATAGCTTAGTCTTTCCTTGCTTGCTTAGTCTTAATTTAGTCTAGGGTTAACATAGATTTCATTCTTGCCTTTAATTCCTCATTTGTTCATAGTAGTTTAACAATCAAATCACCTTTAAACCCTTAACCCTAGTCTCCGCAGTAGGAACCCAGCAAAACTAACCTAGGCCAACAAATACATGTGTTGTCATTCTTATATATAATAAATGTGTACCACCTATACCATTCTTCAACACATAATCTCACTAGTAAGTGTATAATGTGTATTGGGTTTTCAAGAAAATTTTGGCAGCATTTCCCCACTGTTCTCCAAGTACATATGTACTTAGAGAACAAATGGGGAAATGATACTGAAATTTTCTTGAAAACCCAATACACATTATACACTTACATCCTAAGTGAGATTAGGTGTTCAAAAAAGTCCCAAACCGGGGACTACCCAAGATTTACTCCTAATGAGTAAATCTTGGATGGGTTTCTAGGCCAACAAATACATGAGTTGTCATTATTATATATAATAAATGTGTATAAACTACAAGCAACGTGGTTAATCCTAATCTATATAGCATTATTAAATAATAAATCAAGAAATCAATAGTTTCAAACATGCAATAGTTCACAATGCAATGTTATAAACTACATGCAACATGGTTAATCCCCACACTCTAGTAGATAGACTAACCTTAAATATAGTGATGTATAAGAGATTAAGAAAAAAAATTCTTAGGTAAGAGTAAGATGAAGCTCATTGATAATATAGAAAGGGGGGAGGGGTGGAGCTGACCTTGGGCCCTTAGTTGATATTACATCAATGTACTACTAATTTCCAAGATAGGATAGATGAGACTAGAGTTCATATTAGATGAAAAAATAGCAACTTAGGACAAAGTTCATCACTTAAGTCCCAAACTCAACATATATGCACAATTAGCATCAAATATAGGACAAAAGGGTAGATTAGAACCCTAATATACTCAAACATGTATAAAAATTACCCTAATGACAAAAGGGCTAGACAATGGTGGTTGAGCACGAGTAGGGTACCTTAAGGGCGGAGGAAGAAGAGGAGGAAGAAGGCCTTCATGGCGGCGCCAGCGGCAAATAGGCGTGCAGGAGATGTGGTCAGAGCAGCGACCTAGAGAGCAGGAGAGTCACGACCTGGAGAGCGGTCGGAGCACCAGCAAGCGGCGACGGTAGAGGCGAGCGGCGGTAGCAACGGCAACCAAAGCACCAAATGGTAGTGGAGGTGGAGGCGGCGAGCACAGGAGCAGCGGGTGGCGGTGAGAAGAGGAATCGTCGGACCTAATCCTCAATCGAGAATGAATGAAATAGAGAAAGGGGAAGAGTCTAGCTCGCGTGGGTAATGTTAAATAGGCGTCGGTTATTAGAACTAACCGACACTTAACACTATAGGTGTTGGTTACCAATAATAAATTGACACTTCTGTTAGTTGATAGTCATCAGTTCCAACTAGAAAAACCGACGTCTATCTATATATGCTGACAAAAATAAATGTTCTCAAATTAAGAACATAGTGGTCAGTTTCCGTAGAAAAACCGACGCCAAAGGGAGGTGAAAACTTTCGTGGTTAAGCATGCAAAAACACGTCTGTGTCGGTAATTGTAAGACAACCGACGATAAAAATTGGTCAAATTTTTGTCTCGTGGAAAACCTTTAGTCGTCGGTTTCTTTGTTAAAAACTGACATTGTATGTTAAATTTTGGAGGTAATTATTTTCACTGGAAAATTTGGATTTGGTGGTCAATTTTAGGTGTCGGTTTCTTATTAAGAAACCGACCCTAAATAAAAAGCAATACCCGCATCTGGTCACCCTTCATAGACAGATGTCAGTTATTTTATTTAACCGACGTGTATGGATTAGGCGTCAGTTTTTGTATACAAATGACGCCTATAAATGTGACGTTATAAGTCAATTTTATAGTAGTGCTCACACTCAATCCCCATATGTCACAATGCACCTGAGCAACACCTTTATGACAACTCTTATTTAAGGTCATCGTTGGATTGCTGTCAAAATATATCGAATGACATGTGATGAGTGTAGTGACTTCAGATCTAAGAACTAAAATCACCACTACCACTATGATATCTGATTCTGACTATCATTCCATGTTCTCTATGTCACTCTCAAGGTGGGTCTGTCTGGTACACTGTTCTCTAACAAGTACCTATGTGTTTGGTTTGATATCACATGTAATAACTGAAGAAATTCTACTATTAACCAACACACACACTCTATACTATGGACATAACAAGAATATATGTACTCTTATCATACATATAATCTCATTGTTCAAGTCCTCAACCTACCCTAAAGACATATAACCCCTCTAACTCATCCTAAAAGCAATACTAGAACCTTAGTTTATTTCTCCTTTTCATCGAGCAATATCATTCTTTAGACATCTACCATGTTTTAGTCGTAATGTCATGATTGAGACAAACTTAATAGAAATAATTATCAAACCAAGTATATGATGTCCCATTATAATTATCATATGATTGACTCTCTAGGCATGCGTACCAACAGACTCTCACTTGCACTTAGAGCCAATCACCCACAAATCTTATTCTAAGTAATCTTAACACATAAATCATGTTTCTGTTGCACAAGTGCTTTTGTAGCGAGTTAACAACATCTGCTTCAAGTTGGTACTTTGCAAGTATTCACATCTCCTCATTGTACAATCTCTCGTATGAGATGGACATGCCATAGTATGCTATCTGAGATTGCTTGCCTATCTAGTAGCTCCATTATTGTCATAGTATATGTATTGTGCCATCAATTGTTGGAACCTCCCACAAGTTCATCAAAATGAACCGCTTCATCTATACAATATCCTCTATTATTCTCAAAATAGGAAGGTACTCTGCTTCTCTTGTAGAATTAAACAATTGTCTCTTGCTTGGAACTTTTCCAGCTTGCAATTCTACTTTTAAGTTAAACACAAATTTATATTGTGATTGGAAGTCCTCTTTATCACTTTGAAAGCTTGAATCGATGTAACCTCTTACACCCAACTCTTCCATATTACCATAGCCAAGGAAATGACCCTTTTAGTGATTCTCAAGTACTTAATGATGTTCTTTATGACAGTCCAATTACTTTCATTGGAATCTGATAGATATCCACTTGTCCTGTCCAATGCATACGAGATGACATGATAAGTACAAAACATTGCATATATAATAGATCCAATTGTGTATGCAAATGGCATCTTATTCATGTTTTCCCATTCTTCACAATAACTGGGACACTAGACTCCTAAGAGACTAATTCCATGGAATATGAACAACTTTCCTCTCATTAATTCTTGTACGCTGAACCCTTTTGGCATCTTGCAAATGTATGTGCTCTTACTTAGGTCAAGAAACATTCTAGTCTCTATAGATCTTGATTCCTAAGATATAGGATTCTTCCCTAAAGCTCTTCATAAAGAAGGTACTTCCCATCCAGTTCTTTATTGCTTGAAGGATAAGGACATCATTCCCCATTCATTTTGTGGAATATAAATATGCTCCCACGAACCCTTTATAACTACATATTTCATCTTCATTTTGACTAAAGCCAAACCCTTTAATTAACTTGTCAAGTCAAAGATTCCAGCTCTGAGATGCTTTCTTAAATCCATATATTGACCTTTGTAACTTACAAACTTCATTTGCAATAACTGAATTTATAAAACCTTTAGGTTGTGTCAAGCACACATCCTATACAATGTTCCTATTAAGGAATGTGGTTTTAACATACATCTATAAAATCTCATAGTCATACTAAGATGCAATAACAAGAATGATCCTAATGGATTTAACCATGGTAACTGGTGAAAATTTTCATCCTATTCAACATCTTGAACTTCTCTAAAACCATTAGCAACCAATGTACCCTTATAGGTTTATACACTACCATCCATGTCGGTCTTCTTCTTAAAGACTCAATTGCACCCTATGGGTTTTACCCCTTCATGTAGATTCACCAAGGTCATGCCTTGTTGGTGGACATGAAGTCCATCTTTGATCCCATCGCCTCAAGACATTTCTTAGCTTCTGGTCCGTCATTAGCTTCAAGATTGGTTGTTGGTTCATCATCTATGACCAACTGACCGCCTTCTTGAGTTATAAGATATCATAATCTTTCAAGCTCAAGGTGTGTCCAACCAGATCGATGAGGTTTTGTGTTTACATAAGGAACTTGAGATTCAACAACAATTTGTGATTCTCCTTATTCCTATTGTACCTCTTTAGGTTAAATATTTTCTTGTTGATCTTGAAATATTCAAGTTCTATGCTTCTCCCACTAATTCTAATGTAATGAGTTCCCCTTTAGGAATACAACCATCCTAGAAACAAACATTTTTGTTGTCGGATGGAATATATAAGTAGTATTTAACAAAATAATATTTATGTGATTTATGGACAAATCTTTACAAGAAAATATTTTCTTATATAAGCTTTCATTCCTAATATTTATAAAATACATATCAAGACACTTCCAATGCCATATCTCACACGGTGTCTTTTGAACCAATTTATACGATACATTGTTTAGTGTAAATCATGCGCAAAAAGGAAATCCGAAAATTAGCTAGATTTATTTCTGATACATCATTATGTATCAATTGGAGTTCATTGTGATACATTATCACGATATCCAGAAGGTACTCACACTCTTTGTTCAAAATGTTTTCAATATGAATCATATTGAAGTGTTTGAATAATTTTTATCAAGCTTTACTTGTAATTCATTCATGATCTTAATGAACACTTCAAGAGATTTATACTTGTATTACATTTGATACAAACTATTATATTCATTGAGATCATCAGTAAATATAATGATGTACTATTAAACACCACCAATAGATATTCTAAAAGGTATATAAACATTAGTATGTATGAGGCCTAATAGAATACTATCTCCCACTACATCTAGTGAAAGGTGACTTTGTCATATTGTCCAATAAATAATACTTGCATGTCCCTATTGGTTCAAAAACCAAAATACTCTAGACAACTATCTGTAAGGATTCTAGAAAGGCATTTCTCAATTATGTACCTAGATGACAATGCTATAGGTATTTATTGTTTGATTCATCGATTCATTCAATATATGTGTTACACATATTTGTCTTTAGAACTATCAAGTATAATTTATGAGACATTGGGGCATTTTCATATAAGATCTTTAAAAAACATAAATTATTCATAATACTCTTGTCCATACAAGATACATGATGTTTTCTTTAATGGAAGGTACATAATATCAGCTCACTAGTTCTATTATGTGCGCATCAGGCTCAAATGAATGATAGATCCCAACTGTAGTGGTAGCAATGCTTGCTCTGCACAATACTAGATTACTTCTAATCGGGTCCTAAAGTGGGGATATCTATCTCCTTCTTCTTCCTTACATCCTCTATATAAAGAGGATAGTTCCTTTTTCTCGTGTCTAGGCTAGTGACAATGGTGGCACTTTCCTTCCTTATTCACTCCTCCCTTACCTTTCAATGAAGAAGACTTCGGGTTATAGATAGATTTTGAACTTTCCTTAGCTTTTCCCTTATCGTTGTACATCCCTTTGCCTATGTCGATCATCATCACAGATTTGGGTTTGTCATTCTTCATCTACACTTCATATGTCCTCAACATTCCAAGCAATCCTGACAATGACTTGTCAAAATTGTTCAAGTTTTAGTTCATGAGAAAATGTTTGTATGATTTTGGTAGTGACTGTAGAATCACATATGTGGCCAACTCTTGTCCTAAGGGAAATCCATGTTGGTATGTATTCCCAAAGAACCAATCATATGATGATTGTAATGACATATCTTGTAAATTATTTGATTAATAATAAAGGCAAGCTTCCAATTTATTATGTTTTATTTGGTTATGAGATAATTATGTAACATAATAAATGTCTAAAGAATCATATTGCTCAATGACGTATGTCTTTAGGTTGATGACCTAAACATAGATCATATATATGCTAAGAGTATATACATTCTTGGTATGTCCCTAGTCGAATGTTATTATGGAAGATAAATAGACAACAATAACACATAAGACTAGAGTGTGTGTTGGTTGATGATAGAATCTCATCAGTCATGATATGTGATATAGGACCAAACACATAGATATTTGTTAACAGTGTATCAGACAGACCTACCAGGAGAGTGACACATGGAAACCATTATAGTGGTAGTCATAGTGAGTTATCATAGTATTGGTGGTGATTTTGGTTCTTATATTTGAAGTAACAACACTCACCACATGTTGTTCGGTGTGTTTTGACATCATCCACCATAACCTTGAATAACACTTTCCATAAATGTGATGATCAGATGCACTATGATAGATGGGGATGACTGTGAGCGAATTAGATGGGATTTTTCTATCCTACTAGAGTGTGATATCATGGACACTTGATTAGTGAGAGTGAGAAATGTATGGCCATGCTCATGTGGGTCAATATGTGATATTGGGCTTATATATATCTCAGTTAGTCTGCTCTGGTTCAAGGGACGTAGATTGAATGTTGAAGGAGATGACCACTCCATGCCTCCAGTTCAATCTAGATATTAGTGACAAAGGAATTATACAAACATTGTAACACCAATCACAAATTGTAGATTGTAGTTGTTCTCCAACTTTCCATTTAGTTGGGTAGTAATGATGTGTGACTAGGCATCACTCTTTGATTGTGATGTCATAAGTGGTTACGGACACTTACTTCCAACCTAATCTGGGACCTATAGGGTCACAAACATAGGATACACATAGAAGAGGAGTTTTGATCATGAATGGAAAGTTAACTGGTTTATAAAGTGTTTAGGTATTCAATTTAAACATCATTTTATTGACTGGACTCCCAATCAATTGGTTCATGCAGTGAAATGACCAGTTGGAGTGTCAAGTTGATTGGACATTACATTGGCTGAATTTTGGGCAAGCTAGGGAGCAAAATGATAGTTTCACTTAGTGAACCAATTAGTTCGTGGTTGCGAGATGACCATTTTGTGAAGCAAGATGCCTGGTTCATGATGCAATTCAATTGCATCAAGGAGTAGTATTGACATCATGTTGTGAATTAATTGGATTAGGATTGCCAATACAATTGCAATTGGGAAACATGACGAAACATCCAATTCACTGGGTGAACTGATTAGCTTGCATGTCAATCGATCGGTTTGTGCTGTGAACTGACTGGTTCTCTATTTATAGGTTGCAAAATTTCATGATATTTTGGTCCTTTTCACTTTGACACATACTGGGAACCTTGTCCCTAACCCTCCTATATATAGAGGGGTACCGGGGGCTTCTCAGACACATCAATTGCCTTTGACAATTATTTTGTCTTCTCTGGTTGTGGTAATTGAGAGAACTCGAGCAAGTCTTGTCTGATAAAGGGAGGGATAGTAAAGGAGAATAATTGTGGGAGAGAAAGTTGGTAGCTAGTACAATAACAGGAGGGACAACTCCTTCATGTTATTTTTCGTAGAACAACATGAGTTTTAGGCGGCCCGTGTGGACTTCTCTAGAGGCATGGATATTCTTCCTGCTAGGAGGACAATGTCATCCTGTTGTCCGTGGTGGAGACCAGGAGCTACTGTAGACGTCGTCTGAGTGCAACTAGAAGACAACTGAACAACTACAACTACAACTACAAGGAGATTGTCACTAGACTTGCTCTAGGACCAGGTACATGCTCAAAACTATCTTCTCATTATATAGTTGTTAACGTGATCTGCTAGTTTAATGGGGAATATGTCTATAATTGTTTTTGTTTCTGCTGCCTACCTGATGCATATTTCCCTACAGTGGTATCCGAGCCCCGTTAATCTACTATATTTTGGGATAATCGATATGATCAAATTTTTTGTTTTTGTTGTTTATTTATTGCATACAATGTGAATATTAAATTTCTGATCAAATACCACATATAATACCAAACTAATAAATATATGATATATATATGCAATTCACAAGTGTCGCCCTAAAATCTGGTTTTGGTGGTGGATGGGTAGCATTGTTATGGCCAATAACCCTAATAATATGTGCATGGTGGTTATTTTTTTAATTCATGTTCCATCTCAATTTGCATACTGAGTGTCTACCTTATCTTCCAAATTGTAACAATATGATTCACTCCTACCTTTGCTCTCCTCAAATATAACTCGAGGTTTCTCTATAATCATGTAATATTAGGATAGTTTGACTTGTTGCAATGAAGAAGACGATTCGACAAGCTAGCCGACCAAGTGGAGGACTCAAAAAATGGTGGACAAGAGTCCAAATGACTGAGGAGATGACCAACCAACTAGCCAGGAGGTGATCCACTCAATTTAAGGGTTGAACCAATCAACCATGATTGGCAAGAATGGATCTTCATCAACAACATGCTACTCCATAAGATGTAGACCCTAGGTTGTGGTAATTCCTTGTAGCTCCAAGGAATTACATTAGAATGTCCATAACCATCACTTTCTGTTTTATTACATGTTTCGTTTGTTGGATATAGCATGTATATGATACGTACTATATATGTGGTGATTGGATAAAGTATATATATTTATAAATACCAACTCCCTCAATTAAATATTAAGTCTTAGATGTTTTCTATTAGCAGCACACATGAAAAGCTTGATTGAAAAAGCATAGGTCATGCCCTAGCGTGGTGCACTGTCCATCTCGTAGATGTGTGATGGTAGTCATGTGGGTCCACTCAAGAGGGGTGCATTATTATTGTGTTGTCTTTTGGGTCAGGCTTAATTGGACGACCTTAATAGGATTAAACACATAGAAGCATGCAGATGGCTATGAAAAAGACATGCGCATATCATCTGTCCAAGAATTGCATAGATATGCAATTGGCAAAAGTTTCCTACCTTAATGATTGATTATAGACACTGGCGTTGGCCAGGTAATAATTGAATCATTTTGGATCTTGGATCACTAGAAGTTTGTATGATGCAATATTTTGAATTGATATTTGAGGGCTATCAATTCGAATAAAATAGTGGGAGTGGTAATTAATTGAGGGCCTAATTAAATATCATCAAATATTTTTTAAATCAAATCAAATCAAAAGTGTTTGACAAAATGCAATATTTTCTCTTGTAGAATCAAATGACAAACAAATCATTGTTACAATTAGTCCTTAGGAAGGACAAACTTGATGGGAAAAAATTTCACAACTGATTTTGGACATTGAGAAGGGTTCTCAATGATGAGAATAAGCTCTATGTTCTAAATAAACCAGTGCCAGAAATACCTCCTCTTGATGCACCTAGGACTAAAATGGATGCTTACTGGAAGCATGCCAATGATGCCTTAGACATAAAGTACCTTATGCTAAGCTATATGAACTGTGAGTTGCATGAGCAATGTGAAGACATGGGGATTGTTGAGATGGTAACACATCTTAGGAATATGAACCATTACCTCACAAAGAAAGAAAGGTACAATCTTTTGAAAGATCTCTTTGAGTGTAAGATGACAGAGGGAGACTCAGTAGAGGACCATGTGCTCAAAATTATTGGACATATGGATAGTCTAGAATGTCTAGGATTCTCTTTGAGCCAAGAGTTGGCCAATGGATATGATTCTACAATCAATGCCTGAATCATATAGCCATTTTATTGAGTGTTGCCACTTGAATAATATGGCTAGACTATTGTCAAATTGGCTTGGCATGTTGATTAGTGCCAAATCAAGAATGAAGAAGGACAAATTTGTGTTGGTGATAAACGGATTTGAGTCCAAGGATGAAAGCAAGGCCATGAAGAGATCTGAGGCTAAGCCAAAATCGAGCTCTTCAACACTCAAGATAAAGTGAAAGAAAAGTATAAAAGGAATCTATCCTTTGTAGTTGAAGGCATTCAGGAAGAAGAAGATGGGGATGGTGATCTCCATTTTAGGTATATAAATTATTGAGATAAATTTATCTACTTCTTTATCTTGGGTACTTGATATTGGATGTGGATCCACATATGCTCAAATATGTAGGACCTAAAATGAAGTAGGCCTTTAAGAAACCGTGAGGTCAAACTATGAGTCGCAAATGGAGAAAAAGTTGTTACCACTATAGTTGGAACCTATAGTTTATCTCTACCCACATGACTTGTAATAAAGTTATTGAACTACTATTTTGTATCTTCCATAAATAGAAACATCATTTATGTATCTTGTTTGGACAAGGATGCATATGAATTTTGTATTAAGAATGGTTGGTATTCTATTTCTAAAGATGTGATCTTTTATGACAGTTCCCCAATGTCTTATGGTCTTTATTTGCTAGATCTAAAGATGGATATTTTCAACATAAATACCAAAAAATGAAACTCAGTAATTCAAACAAAACATACCTTTTCCATTTTCGTCTAGGGCACATAAATGAGAATTGCATATCTAGACTCCATAAAGATGATTATCTAAACTCTTTTGATTACAAATCAATAGAGGCATGTGAATCATGTTTGTTGGGCAAGATGACTAAAACCCCTTACACTGGTAACAATGAGAGGGCTAGTGATCCATTGAGACTCTTACATACTAATGTATGTGACCCTTTTAGAACAAATGCTAGAGGTGGGCATCCGTTCTTCATTATCTTTACTGATGACTTCAGTAGGTACAATTATGTTTACCTAATGAAATATAAGTCATAAACTCTTAAAAAGTTCAAGGAGTTTATGAATGAAGTAAATCACCAACTTGGAAAAAGTATTAAGGAACTTCATTCTAATCGAGGTGGAGAATGCTTAATCCAAGAGTTTGAAGACCTTCTGCGATCCTGTGGTATCGTGTCACAATGAACTCCACTAAAACACCTTAGCATAATGGTATATCAGAAAGAAGGAATCATGCATTACTGGATATGGTACGATTAATGATGAGTTTAGCTGATCTTCTAACTACCTTATGTGTTTTATCTCTTGAAACCATCATGTTTAAATACCATCTAAATTGATTCAAATGACACCATATGAGATGGCATGGGAAATGTCTCGATGTGTCTTTTATGAAGATTTTTGAATGTGAAGATCATGTCAAGAAAATGTTTCTTGAAAAAGCTTGGACCCAAATCTGATAAATGTTACTTTGTTAGATATCCAAAGGAAACTAGGGGATATTACTTTTACACTCCATTTTTACAACAAAATGTTTGTTTCTAGGACTGGTTTATTCCTCGAAAAGGATTTTATTTCTAAAGGAATCAGTTGGGGAAAAGTAGAACTCATACATTTTTTATTTCAACATGAAAACATTGAACCAATAGATGTACAAGAGGAACAAGGAGAATCACAACTCATTGTGGAATCTAAAATTCCTCAAGTAACACAGGAACCTCTTAGATCTAGTAGGACATGCCTTGAAATTGAAATATTTGGATATCTTATGACTTAGGAAGGTAGTGATTTGGTCATAGATGATAAGACAACAACCTATCTAGAAGTTTCTAAGGGACCAGAGTTTGAGAAATGGCTTGAGTCCATGAGATCTGAGATGGAATCCATCTATACCAACAAGGTATCGCCCACCTGAAGGGGTAAAACCCATAGAGTGCAAGTGGGTCTTCAAGAAAAAGACCGGCATGGACTGTAATATACAAACCTATAAGGGTGGATTGTTTGCCAAGGGTTTCAGACAAGTTCAAGGTGTTGAGTATGATGAAACCTTTTCTCCAGTTTCCATGGTTAAGTCCATCAGGATCATGATTTCCATTGTAGCTTATCACGGCTATGATATTTGGCAGATGGATGTTAAAATTGTATCCCTTAATGAGAATATTCTCACAGATGTCTACATGACATAGCCTGAGGGCTCTATAAATCCAAAGGACACAAATAAAGTTTGTAAGCTACAAATATCGATCTATGGATTGAAGCAAGCATCCCAGAGATGGAATCATTGATTTAACAAAATAGTCAAAGAGGTTGGCTTTAGTCAAAATAAAGATGAGCCTTGTGTGCACAAGAAGGTTAGTGGGAGCATGACTAAATTCCTAATATTGTATATGGATGACATATTATGGATGAGGGATGACATCCCAACTTTATAGACGGTGAAGACCTAGCTTGGGAATACATTCTCCATGAAAGACTTGGGTGAAGCATCCTACATCTTAGGAATCGAGATCTATAGAGATAGATCCAAAAGGTTTCTTAGACTAAGTCAAAGCATATACATTGACAAAGTGTTGAAGAGGTTCAATATGGAGAGATCAAAGAGAAGAAACTTTCCCATAGTCCATGGAGTCACCATCTTTAAAGCTCAATGTCCCAGTTTTTGTGAAGAAAGGGAACACATGAGTATGACTCCATATACATCAAAAATTAGATCAATCATGTATGTAATGTTGTGTACCCTTGCTGATGTCTCATATGCCTTAGGAATATTGGGAAGATATCAGTCAGATCCAGGTGATGGTCACTAGACAATTGTGATGAACATCCTTAAGTACTTGAGAAGAACTAAGGATCAGTTCCTTGTCTACGGTGGAGAAGAAGAGTTTGTGGTAAAAGGTTACACCTATGTAAGATTTCAAACTAACAAAGATGCTTATAGATCACAATTTGGATTTGTGTTTTGCCTAAACAATGGAGCTATAAGCTAGAAGAGTTCCAAGCAAGAGATAATTTCTGACTCTAAAACAAAGGCCAAGTATATTGTTGCATCAAATATAGCAAAGGTGGTTGTCTAGATCAAGAAGTTGATCTCAGAACCAATGATGCAATTGAGCTATATTGTGACAACAATAGAGCTATTGCACAAGCTGAGAAACCCAAATCACACTAGCACTCCAAGAATACACAAAGGCTCTTCCATCTCATAGGAGAGATAGTATAATGATGAAGATGTGAATATTTGCATATTACCAATTGTGAACAATGTTGCTGACCCCTGGACAATAGCACCTTCGCAGGAAGAAGCATGATGGTCATGTTAAGATCACTTAGAATACGATTCATGGTTGATTGGCTCTAAGTGCAAGTGGGAGTCTGTTGGTATGTATGCCCAGAGAGCTAATCATATTATGATTTTAATGGCATATCTTTTAAATGATTTGATTAATAATAAAGTCAAGCTTCCAATTTATTCTGTTTTATTCAGTTATGAGATAATGCTATAACATAATAAATGTGACAAAGTGGTTTTTCTGGCTTAATTCTGAGGATGGAATTTCTTTTAAGGTGTGTAGGATGTGATGGAGTGGACTTTTAGAATCCTAAATGTCCAATGACATAAGTGAAATCATATGGTTGAGTTATATTAAGAGTTCCAAGCTTTTTACAAAGTAGGTGTGTTGCTGTGAGGTTGGCATAATGATTAAGACATCTCTTTTAATGCCTTTTTAGGAATTTGATTGAATGGTTTAATAGATGAGTTTGGTCACCAAATTTGAGTAGAAGGTATATCGAGATATAAAGAAGTTATGGTTAAAATATGGTGGCATTTGGATGCTCCTATAGGGAGTTATTTAAGTTTGTATATTATGAAATAATGTGCATATTGATGATTGATAGACCTAAGATTCGATATTAGGTGATGTGTCACGCACCCCTTTGATTGAGGGTGGGTCATGTGGCAAGAACCTGGACATTTGTGACTAATCCAGTGGTTGGGAGTGCTGACTTAAGTGAGCCGCGGATCACGTTTTAGACGGGGTCCCTTGCAGCTGTTGGATGCACCTTGGACGGTCGAATCCTCATCCCCTACCTCCAGGCAGTCTGGAGATCGTGGGTTGTAGCGAGTGGGAATGCAGGGCCTCACTCCACATCATGCTTGTGGCCTGGGAAGGAATGAGGACCGAATAGTTATCTTTGCCTTGACCAGACCTACATCCAGACCCCTCAAGTCAGTTTTTAGACGATGGTATACGGAGAACGAGCCCTCCATTGCCCCTGGCTCTCCACCGCAAAAGCAGGTGGTGGCCGAGGATGTAGAACATAGATACAAGGCAGCTCGAAGGAAGAGAAGGAAGGGAAAAGGAAGCTTGGGTCTAGAGGAATTCATCCCAGTCATTTCCATGACCTCCCACGGTGGTTTTGTAGCAGACCAACTCAACACAGCCGGCCAGGGAAGAAGATGAGCTCAGAGTTGGGGACATCAATCAAGGGCTCTGCAACTCGATCCAAGAGTCCCTTCAGGTCCTTGAAGCTCTGACAGAGCTTTTCAGTGCCTCATCCATGATATTCGAAGTAGGGGAGTCCTATTCCCCCTTTCCTAGTATCGCAGCGGCCACCATGGCCGGCGGGCCTATGGTTGTGGAGCTCTGGAGTCGCAATCAAAGATAAAAGCAGTCGTAGAGGTTCGTAGGTGGTGGACGAAGCCTTTGGAGGCGCTTTGGTCTGGGAAGGAGCTCTAGAGGAGGGCCAATGGGTTGTCGGAGCCAAGCCGTGTATCAGCACGTGCGGGAAGCAGGGGAAGACGGTGTTTGTGGTATCCAAGCACCACGGTCGTGGCGCTCAGTGCATGGTCACGTTGCGTGAGAAAGAAAAGAGGACCGAGCGTGACCGGGTAAATGGATCAAGAGGTACGCGGATTCTGCCCAAGGATCCAACTCGGGCAAACCCAGCCAGGAGAAGGATGGCCCAGGACACGTAGCGAGCTCCCTTTGGGCCAGAGAGGTAATAAATATACAAATCTTCAATAATCGTAGTAATTAGCTCGAGCATCCGAAAAATACATATAATATACCAATATTCTTAGAAAAATGCATAGAACAAGATGGAACAATAATATCAGGCTTTTGATGATTAAATATTAGCAATATCATGTAAGATGATGAGAATCTGATGACAATATATGATGTAAGTCTTATATAGATGACATAAGATGGTTATGATGATATATGTTTGTCTTGAGGACTGGAGTTCAGTTTTGAGGATTTGAGAGAAGCTTTGATGATGCAAGTAACTAGGCTTTAATGAGATAAGATAAGCTAAGCTAAGATAGGATGTGAGCCAGCATGAGCCTCAAGCTCTTTTACAAAGAAGGCCCTGTAGTGTTAGGACCAGTTTTAGGGTTAACTCCAAATTGAGTGAGACCCACAAGGAGAAGGTCAGAGAACCTAAACTCCAAGATATGAGAATTCTGAGATATCTGTTATGATATGTCATAAACTAGACTACTCCTCAGTTATTGAGTTGGGTTGCTTTATGCATGATTCCTATAGTCTTCCTAAACCCTAGATGTCCTTAGGAGGACCAAACCCTAGAGACAGAGAGAGGTTGGTTATATATGTGCATGTGAATATGAATATGAGTGTCTGCCATCTAGGTGAGGGAGAGAGCCCAAGACCCGGGAGGAGGTAGCTTTCTTAGTTTATGTGTAGCTTCATGCTCGGGTTGGTGGTTTCCCACATAGGAATCTAGTGGTGTATATAAGAGAGCTTTGGGTATAGCATGTCTCATGGGTAGAGAACCGATGAAGAGTATAGCATACCCTATTTTGGATTGTGCTTATGTGGCTAGATCTTGTAAAGCAATCAACTAGTGCCAATGAGGCAATCTGAGAACCCTAGACTAAGAGAGAGAAGATAAGTTTTTTTTTATGAGACACTCACAGAGATGAGTTAGCTCAGAGAGACTGAGCATGGAATTGCCCTCATGATATGGGTTAGGAGAACCTTAATTGGGCTAGATAAATCTTTGATATATATTTAACAAGCCACTCACAAGTTTGTTTAACACAACCATGATATGATATATATAAGGATGTGATCCAATCATGAGATATGATAGTGGATATGACATTATGGAAAACTTAAAGATGGTTTAATAGATATTAATGTATAAATGGTTAATCACATACATAAATAATGATGATAATGTGATTTTGTTGGTTAATCTTGTGATGAAATCACTAATAAATGTATCAATTTAGTATGAATAATGAAATAATATCATATGAATGAAACATGTTGCACAAGGTGTTAATCTTAGTGCTTAAAAAAGATGGAAAATATAGTTTGACAGCTAGCACAACATAATGCTTATGACACCTTGATATGATCTAGATGGATAAAGTGGGTTAACTATAGTAATTACCCTCCTATAAGGTATATGTTAATGTTGAACATGTTTTCACGATTAGCTCATAAAATGTTGATGACACCTTGACATAATGGGTTAACTCCCTTAGAACATGGTAATATGATGTGGGAACCCTAATGTGTGGGTAAAGACGAAGATGAAACCCTAATATATTAGATATGTAATGACATAACCTAAGTTTCTAAACCTTGAGTTTAACCTTGAATGGAGTGTTTCTGCACCAAGATGGTTGTAAAACCCCCCTAATAGTGCTATGGACACATGGTTCTAGGTAACTTTTGTGGATATGTTACACATAGAATAGTGCCTACATGTAGATGAAGACATGGTAGTTTTCCTTGGAGTACGAGTATGGTTGACTTTCGAGGACGAAAGTTCTTTTAAGATGTATATGATGTGACAAAGTGGTTTTTCTGGCTTAACTTCGAGGACGGAATTTCTTTTAAGGTGTGTAGGATGTGATGGAGTGGACTTTTAAAATCCTAAATGTCTAATGACATAAGCGAAATCATATGGTTGAGTTATATTAAGAGTTCCAAGCTTTAGACAAAGTAGGTGTGTTGATGTGAGGTTGGCATAATGATTAAGACATCTCTTTCAATGCCTTTTGAGGAATTTAATTGAATGGACTAATAGATGACTTTGGTCACCAAATTTGAGTAGAAGATAGATAGCGAGATAAAGAAGCTATGGTTAAAATTTGGTGGCATTTGGATGCTCCTATAGGGAGTTATTTAAGTTTGTATATTATGAAATAATGTGCATATTGATGATTGATAGACCTAAGATTTGATATTAGGTGATGTGTCACGCAACCCTTTGATTGAGGGTGGGTCGTGTGGCCAGATCCTGGCCATTTGTGACTAATCCAGTGGCTGGGAGTGCTTACTTAAGTGAGCCACGGATCACATTTTAGACTGGGTCCCTTGCAGCTGTTGGATGCACCTTGGATGGTCGGATCCTCATCCCCTACCTCCGGGCAGTCTAGAGATCGTGGGTTGTAGCAAGTGGGAATGCAGGGCCTCACTCCACGTCATGTTCGTGGCATGGGAAGGAATGAGGACCAGGCAGTTATCTTTGCCTTGACCAGACCTACATCCAGACCCCTCAAGTCAGTCTTTTAGACGATAGTAGAGGGAGAACGAGCCCTTCATTACCCCTGGCTCTCCACCGTAAAAGCAGGTGCTGGCCGAGGATGTAGAATAGAGATACAAGGTAGGTCGGAGGAGGAGAAGGAAGGGAAAAGGAAGCTTGGGTCTAGAGGTATCCATCCCAGTCGTTTCCATGACCTCCCGCAGTGGTTTTGTAGGAGACCAACTCAACTCAGCCGACCAGGGAAGAAGATGAGCTCAAAGTTGGGGACATCAATCCAAGGCTCTGCAACTCGATCCAAGAGTCCCTTCAGGTCCTTGAAGCTCTGACAGATCTTTTCAGTGCCTCATCCATGAGATTCAAAGTAGGGGAGTCCTTTTCCCCCTTTCCTAGTGTCGCAGCGGCCACCATGGCCGGCGGGCCTGTGGTTGTGGATCTCTAGAGCCGCAATAAAAGATCAAAGCAGTCGTAGAGGTCCGTAGGTGGTGGACGAAGCCTTTGGAGGCTCTTCGGTCTAGGAAGGAGCTTTGGAGGAGGGACAATGGGTTGCTGGAGCCGAGCCATGCGGCGGCACTCGCGGGAAGCAGGGGAAGACAGTGTTCGCGGTATTCAGGCACCACGGACGTTGTAATGACCCCGCCTCCCAGTAACCCCCAATTAAGGGAGACCAAGAGGTCAAATCCATTATCCCAATTAACAGGATCAAAGGTTCGACAAATAATCAATAATAATTATAAAATTCTACCACACTATATTGAAAGGTTGTAATAAAATAAAACTTTTCATACCTTTTAAAACTTTGATAATCTACTTCTATCCACAACTTGGATCTATTCTATCTAATCCTCCTTGCACTTTATTTCTTATTTCCACAATGTGTCTTTTTACTGTTTGTTCTTTCCTGAGTTGTACCTAAAATGCCGACAAACAAAATGTCAGTCAGCATATCGAAATATGCCGGTATGTGGGGACAACTAAAATTTCACAAATATGGCTAACAATCTAAATATCACAATCAATATAATTAACAAGCCAATTTACGCTTTTCAGTATGACATTCTCCACCACTTTTGCCCTAACCCTGGCATACCCACCTTAGGGTTTCTTTTGCCAATGATTTAAGGCCACCTTCTCAATCCCAAGCTTGGTGCTTAGGGTCACCCTTCATGGTGCCATGTAGTCATGCAATATCATAGGCCACCTTCTCAATCCCGAGCTTGGTGCCTGGGGTCACCACTCATGGTGCCCATAGGTATTCCTTCCTGGGCTTGACCTTTTGCATCATCCATCAGGGTGGCATGTAGGTGCGAGAATACACACTTCTATTATTATTGTGATAATCATAGTGACTTTATGATTTTGCAAGTATGAACAACCAAACTGTTAAATTGCATTTAATGCGATGAATCATCTGGGAAACTCTTCGGGAAACTAATGCAATTAACTATAAGTAACCACATACATGTCAGGCTGATTTGAGACAGAAATAATCCAACCAATCAAGAAATCCAAATAGGCAAGAAAGCACGTAATGAGATCCTGCAATATGCATACAATTTTCTTTCATTGATCATGCCATCAAGATCTATTAAATCTAGCTCGCTTCCTAGGGTTTCTAGTCCACTTTTAGGGTTTCTATTGCAATTAGTGTTTCACTTATTTATACTATTTGAAAACCTAATTATCTCATCTATTCTTCACAAAAGATATTAAGGTTACCATTTAACAACATATAACCTTAATTTCATATTAAAGGAGCAATTAAACATCAATTAAGTCCATTAAGTCTATTAGGCCCCTTTTTCATTAAAACTACCATTTTTATCTTTTTAATTCATGACAAGATCATTAGGCCCAAAAATCATCTTATGTTCCTTTCAAATTAACAACTTATCTTTCATGAACTCTATTTATCACTAATTCCACCTTTATTCCTTAGAAAACCCTAATTACCATATTAAGGGTATTTATCTACAATTAGGAACTTTTATATTCAAAATAGCTTAGAACCATCATTTAACAACATATTTTCACATTTCTCAAATTACATATGATCTTCTCCTCTTTTACCCTAAATTAGGGTTTCTAAATGCTTTATCATTCATAATTGGTGTAAAACCCTAAACCATGCAATAATTCATCTAGATTAGGTTCAAGTTCATCATTCACGTTTCCACAGGTTACTATTACTTAATTTCACCAATTAAGCATCATGGACTTAACCATTAATTTCAATTTGGGTTTTTAACAAAATTTCAAAGCACTTTTCATTAATCTAGCATACTTTTGCAAATAGGAACGAAATCAGGCTTTAAAAGTATTTTTATTAGATTCTTCACATTCTCCTGATCAATATTCATATTTTACTTATCTTAATTGGAGTTACCAATCTTTTACTATGATTTTTGTAAAATATTTACCTCTCGGCCAATGGGACGCCGCCACATCAGCCTGGCGACTAGTTTTTATCCTTTTTCATGTTGGGTCAGGGTCCTCGCGTGCTCTGACGCGAGCAGAGATCTTAGACCTGTGATTTTACTCTTTTTCCCCTGGTCTCTTTCTCACGCGTCGGGGGTAGAGTTGTAAAGAGCCACAGACTCACCTTCAACCTCCTGTCACCTGGTTCGCGAGCCTGGTTCTCCACCGAGTCAACGCGAGGGTTGACTCCAGGCTTCCAAGCCTCCAAGCTGAAGGAAACGACATCGGTAGCTCTGCCTCCACCCCCCAAACTCATTGGGGGTACAAGCTCGATCAGAGATGGTACAAAACCAGTAGACGGCAAGGTGTTGCTTCCTCGGCGGAACCTGCTCTAGGGGCGAGTCTTCGCGCCGAACTGGAAGAAGGGATAAGGGTCGGGTGTTTTAGAACCATCGTGCAAGCATTTTTGGAATTCCCAGAGGGTACTCAAACCCCCTTTATATACCAATCGGTCCTGAAAGAATCTAATGTGAGCCCTGAGAATCAGGGAAACCCACCATCCTTCACGAACCAGGTCCATCTGGGGATTGTCCTACTCGGATTGAGTTTCTAAACGCAATGGGAAAGTTCCCCATAGGTGCTCGATCCTTGATGAACAAGGAATTTGGCCCCGAAATTCCCATATCCCTATCTACTTTTCTCATTCTTCATTGGAGTGTAGTCACTTTTAGATCCGTGATCCAGGGCTATCATCTATGTGCCAAGAACAAAGAATATAGCCTAATATTGAAAAAGCATGACATTTACTATAATCCCAACACTTTAGGGAATCTTGTAAAAGCCATAACTCCCAAACCGAGTATTCAATTAATCCCAATTTTTAGGGGAACCTTTATATTTGCATTATCTTCCTTTATCCCAATTTTGAGCCTTAAACTCGAAAGGAAAGATATGGCTTCTTTACATTCAAGGATATGTTTAATAAAACTCATTTAAGCATAATTTCTTTCTCATAATACTTTATTTTTCTTAATTATGATTCCTTTTTTTATTAGAAACCATGTGAACACGAAATCTTTTACAAGATGGATCATTTATCCATATTTCCACACATATTCTTGTAATATTACCCTTATCTCACATTTCTTCTAAATAAGGAAATATTTAATTGATCTTTTCTCTCTCTTATTGCATTATCCTTGCAACTTGGACTCCTTGGAACCCAAGGAACCCAAGAGGCATGAAATACACCTTTAGATAATATTCTCTTGACTTCTAGAGGTTTCTACATCTTTCTTTTCTCTATTTCTTAATTATTCATTTACTAATTGAATTTCCTTTTTCTTTTCCTTGTTATTGGGTCCAATAGCCAATAAAGCCCATTAAGCAACCATCAAGGCTATTATAAACGAAATTCATTGATTCAAAACAAATCACCATTATTTGTTCATTTATCTTTATTAAGAGAAATTGCATTTCTCAACAAAAGAACCCAAAATTTGGGGTTGTAACATCCTTCCCCTCTTATAGGAATTTTGCCCCCAAAATTCCACCAGGCACACAAACAAACAGGATAAGTCTTTCCTTTGTCCACCATGGCTCCCATGTGGCCTCACCCTTTTCATGGTGCTTCCCAAGAACCTTCATCATCTCATATTCTTCCATCTCAGTTCTTTCTTACCTTGGTATATCGTACCCTCAGAGGTGGCTCAGGACATTTCATCCTCTCATAAAAATAAATAGGTTCAAGGCTCAGCACATGGCTTGGGTACCTCACATAGTGCTCTAGATCGAACTCATGGAACACATTATACATCATGTTATCCTGAGGAGTAAGGATAAACACAACCATCTCCACCAATCCATCTCAAATGGACCATGCAACCGGGACTCAGCTCTCTCTTAGCTATAACTTAGAGGGGTCAAATTTTCACATCACATACTCTCCCACAGTGAACTGCATGTCAGTCTGCTTTGCATCAACTCACGACACATGTCACCTCTGGGCTCTCTTTCTTAGCCATTGCACGATCAAAGTGACTTCATCTGCACACACTATGATTCTTTTCTGACCTTCGCGAGGCCCCTTCACCAAAATCATCTTAATGAAGTGGTGACCGACACAATCTCCCTTAAAGAGCTTCTTTACATCCCAGTACTGGAAATGGTGGTTATCTTCACATCTTACAGAGAACAAGAACTGTCTCTATGTATCACCCTGAATGAGCACACATGCTCTCATCAGACCCCCTAGTCTAGATCATCCTATTAGTTAGGGGTGATAAACTGTACTAACATCGAGTTCTTCATGTTTCTACTTCCACCGCATGGAAGCGAATCTTTAAGTTATACTCAAGAACTTTTGAACTCGCATCATGGTGTGGTTGAACCATCTCTCTTACTTGTAGTTCAATCGGATCTGTCTCCTAACAATACTCCTTTCTTTCTCATGTCATCTAGGTAAGGAGATCTACCATAACCCACATTGCATCTTGACCTTTCTTGGTCTAGGGGAGACTTACCACAACATCCATAGTGATGAACTCCCACTCTCTCTCGGGGACTCTTTATCCTTCACATCAACTCTTTGGGTTACTGGTGTTCGTCCTTCACTTCCTAACTTGCATGGCGACAAACCACGTGCAACTTCATCTTAAGCATCCCATGCAACTTACTTTCTTAGTAGTACCACAGTGTATGGTGATCTTAAAATCATGATCTCTTGTATGTCATGATGCCTCAAGATTGATTCCTCAGAAACCCTAAACCACTCTAATCAGGGTTTCATTGGCTTCTTTTCCAGTGAAGTGTGTCTGAGGCTCTACAATCATCCTTTTCTTGCATCAATGCCTAGACTGGTTGACCAAACAACTACTAACTTGTTCATCAAACTCCATTAGTGTTATCCCAACATATCCCACAAACTTAGGGTTGACCTAACAACCTCTTCTAGCCTCCAACTAAACTAGGAAGTTGCACCTTAACCAGAGCATCCATTACCACTTTACATCCTTCTGTGTAAGGTAATGCTGAAGACATACACCTCCATGTATTCCATTTATTATCTCATTTAAGTTTATCTTCATTGAGAACATTCTGAGTGCATCGTCTTTTATCAAACTCAACCTTGTATAACTTGCAAATTCCACATAGCTCATGTTAAAACATCCTCAAATTCTCTTGAGGTTGATAAACCATCTACACATCATTTACTCCACAAGGGTATGTCCTCATACCTCATAGAAACATTCCAACTCGCATAATCTTTATCCTTAGTGTATGTCATGTGTACTGTCCTATCTCTCACTCCCATAACAAGAGGAAATAAGCATTTGGTGGCCGTCCAAATACAGAGTTATTCCTGTTCCGAGAGTAGAGATGGTGCATCCCACCTTGCCAGTACGCCTACAAATTTAAGTTGGAAATGTGCAACATACGTCTCTATATAACGATCATCTCGATATCAAAGTTACTTCCATGGAAAACTAATCTCGAACCTACTTGGGTCCACACACAATCCTTGGTCATCTCCTCTAGATCTGTAGGGTGTCGGCACTTTTGGGGTCATCCCTTTTCCCTTATGCATCCAGGGAGTGCCCTACTCATCTGCCCTTTGGGTCCCATGAGTTCAAGAAGGTGCCAATCTCCTAACCCATGGCCCTCAGACAATGATAGCTATTACCTCCCGACCCTACGGTCATGTGCAACTAGGGAATTAGGCAACTCCTACCTCAATCAGTCTTATCCCTACATGACCCTAGGATAGACTTAGGATTCTAACATAGTACATGTCCAACTTAGAACCTTACCCAAGCCTTCATCATCTCTCTCTGCATTCCTGGGTTGTCTTTCATCCTTTCACAGGGGTCATGGTGACCTGCCTACCTTGGTCAGGCCCCATACCGGTTACCTCCATGGTAACACATCAACATGCACTTAGAGATGGTTATTTATGGGTCTACAGGTTCATTGTGTACTTTTCACTTAGCTTCTCAAGATCCTATTGAGACCTCTTTAGGTTACCTCAAGACCAACCAAACTGCTATACACCCTACCAAAGGGTCCCTCTTCTAGGATGGGAGGAAACTACACCTTGATAACAAAGGTCACAAACATCCCTAGGTCTAGGGTTTACATCCACATGAGCATGCTTAACTCTAGAAAGCTACTAAGGCACAAGAACACCACCTACTAAACCTTGCTAGGTCATACTTATTCTCATTCCTCAACATTGGACCAAGAACATACCTTCCCATGCCACCAACTTAGCTGTGAGGGGTTCATCAAACATACCTTTGACTCAAGGGTTTTCCCTTTCCTCTAATCATGAGGAGTACCATGCTCGATTCTATAGAAACTCAAATCTTGTCATGAGCATCATGTACACCACTTCCCCTCTTAGGCCTAGGAACCCTAGGTTCACTTTTGGATGTCCAAGTTCATGCTTGACCTCTTAACCACGTATCAAGTATGTATAAGGCATGACATGCACTTCCTATCATCCTTCTACTCAAGTAACACTTTAGAGTTGAGTCCTCCTCCAGGACAACCAACAAGGCCTCACAACCTATTACTAAACTTCTCCAGGTCTAAGGAACTCTTCTTCCTATCCCTAGAAGGTGAACATCTATACCATAGGTTCATGGGTACCAGTAGCCTCACCTTCTCTCTAGGTTTTGGTTTCTCCAAAGGAAACTGAGATATCCTCAGCCTCCAGAGATCATGCATGAGGAAACCACTATCATCCACTTAGGTCGCATCATCCTTAACTCTCCACTGTACCTCATATCTTGGGAGTCCAAGCTCCCATCCTTCTTGCTTGAGTCCTGCTCTGTCTCTCTCTAGATCTAACTCCACATCCAACCTTACTACTAGAGGTCCTCTCTCCATGAAAGATCAATCTCACAAGAATACCTCTACATGGGTGAAGCCTATGTTCAAACTTATGTTCATTCAAGATTATCCATAGCTCTTCATGCTTATCTTATAAGCTATCCCTCATACTCTCTTGGACAAGGTTTTAGCCTACTGTCAACACTACTGACGTACTCTGGGTATATATTATGCCCTACTTGCATAAGCCCATAGGGTTTATGTAGGTTCTTTACTAACCTCATCAATGAAGGATCTATCCTTCGTTCTAACATGCACGACCCTTCCCAAGGTTGGGTCACCAAAGGTGCTAGGTCATCCAACCTCACATGGCTCATATCGTCATGGGCACCCAAAAGCATGTCCACCCACACACCTGGTCTATCATGACACCTAACTCATCATGTCATCTCTCTCTAACCACCACTTAGGGTTAGGGTTAGAATCATCCTCAGAGGATGCGCCAGGTCTCTACCTATAATGGAGGTCTCTACCTCCAAGACTAACTCTCTCTCTACTCATCCTCCTGACAAGAAGGTCCAACCTATGGTCTCTTCTGAGAGCAATGACAACTCATGTCATACGACCTAAGAATGTATCTATTCTTAGTTTACACTTAAACTATTAAGCTTATGTCCATGACATCTTATTTACATGCTTTTCATTAATTTGGTGGAGGATTCCTTAATCCTTATAAACCTTACCCATACCTCTAGAGAGAGAAAACCCTAATCCTTATAATCCTTAACAACATTTGAGTTGAGAAGGGATGAACAAGATGAAAGAGTCCTAAATGTATCTTATTTTGAGTCAAATCCTTAGGCATTGGCCATGCAGTCTCACTAATTCGGGAGTCCTCGAATTCCCACTAGCGGTGCGGAGGAAAATATTGCCAGCCCCCAGACGTGATCCTTTTCTAGACAACTCTATCATTCAGAAAATCCTCTAATAACTCCCTTGGGTTCTACGAAGTATGTAAAATTTAATAATTATTAAAGATTAAATGAGGAACATATGCTCTGATACCAAATGTAACGACCCTACCTCCCAGTAACCCCCAATTAAGGGAGACCAAGAGGTCAGAGCCATTATCCCAATTAACAAGATCAAAGGTTCGAAAAATAATCAATAATAATTATCGAATTCTACCACACTATATTGAAAGGTTGTAATAAAATAAAACTGTGCATACCTTTTAAAACTTTGGTAATCTACTTCTATCTACATCTTGGATCTATTCTATCTAATCCTCCTTGCACTTTATTTCTTATTTCCACAATGTGTCTTTTTATTATTTGTTCTTTCCTGAGTTGTACCTAAAATGCCGAAAAACAAAATGTCGGTCAGCATATCGAAATATGCCGGTATGTGGGGACAACCAAAATTTCACAAATATGGCTAACAATCTAAATATCATAATCAAGATAATTATCAAGGCAATTTACGTTTTTCAGTATGACATTCTCCACCGCTTTTTCCCTAACCCTGGCATACCCACCTTAGGGTTTCTTTTGCCAATGACTTTAGGCCACCTTCTCAATCCTGATCTTGGTTCCTACGGTCACCCTTCATGGTGCCATGTAGTCATGCAATATCATAGGCCACCTTCTCAATCTCAAGCTTGGTGCCTGGGGTAACCACTCATGGTGCCCATAGGTCTTCCCTCCTGGGCTTGACCTTTTGCATCATCCATCAGGGTGGCATGTATGTGTGAGAATACACACTTCTATTATTATTGTGATAATCATAGTGACTTTATGATTTTGCAAGTATGAACAACCAAACTTTTAAATTGCATTCAATGTGATGAATCATCTGGGAAACTCTTTAGGAAACTAATGTGATTAACCATAAGTAACCACATACATGTCAGGCTGATTTGAGACAGAAATAATCCAACCAATCAAGAAATCCAAATAGGAAAGCAAGCACATAATGAGATCCTGAAATATGCATACAATGTCCTATCATTGATCATGCCATAAAGATCTATTAAATCTAGCTAGCTTCCTAGGGTTTCTAGTCCACTTTTAGGGTTTCTATTGCAATTAGGGTTTCACTTCATTTATACTATTTTAAACCCTAATTATCTCATCTATTCTTCATGAAAGATATTAAGGTTACCTTTTAACAACATATAACCTAAATTTCGGATTAAAGGAGAAATTAAACATCAATTAAGTCCATTAAGTCTATTAGGCCCCTTTTTCATTAAAACTACCATTTTTATCTTTTTAATTCATGACAAGATCATTAGGCCCAAAAATCATCTTAGATTCATTTCAAATTAACAACTTATCTTTCATGAACTCTATTTATCACTAATTCCACCTTTATTCCTTAGAAAACCCTAATTACCATATTAAGGGTATTTATCCACAATTAGGAACTTTTATATTCAAAATAGCTTAGAACCATCATTTAACAACATATTTTCAATTTTCAAATTAAATATGATCTTCTCCTCTTTTGCCCTAAATTAAGGTTTCTAAATGCTTTATCATTCATAATTGGTGTAAAACCCTAAACCATGCAATAATTCATCTAGATCACGTTCAAGTTCATCATTCACATTTCCACAGGTTACTATTACTTAATTTCACCAATTAAGCATCATGAACTGAACCATTAATTTCAATTAGGGTTTTTAACAAAATTTCAAAGAACTTTTCATTAATCTAGCATACTTTGCAAATAGGAACGAAATCAGGCTTTAAAAGTATTTTTATTAGATTCTTCACATTCTCCTGATCAATATTCATATTTTACTTATCTTAATCGGAGTTACCAGTCTTTTACTACGATTTTTGTAAAATATTTACCTCTTGGCCAATGGGACGCCGCCACATCGGCCTGGCGACTAGTTTTTATCCTTTATCATGCTGGGTCAGGGTCCTCGCGCACTCTCACGCGAGCAGAGATCTTAGACCTGTGATTGTACTCTTTTTCCCCTGGTCTCTTTCTCACGTGTTGAGGGTAGAGTTGTAAAGAGCCACAGACTCACCTTCAACCTCGTGTTGCCTGGTTCGCGAGCCTGGTTCTCCACTGAGTCAACGCGAGGGTTGACTCCAGGCTTCCAGGCCTCCAAGCAGAAGGAAATGGCATCGGTAGCTCCACCTCCACCCCTCGAACTCATTGGGGGTAAAAGCTTGATCGAAGATGGTCCAAAACCAGCAGATGATAAGGAGTTGCTTCCTCAGCGGAACCTGCTCTAGCGGTGAGTCTTCGCGCCGAACTGGAAGAAGGGATAAGGGTCAGGTGTTTTAGAACCATCATGCGAGCATTTTGGAATTCCCAGAGGGTACTCAAACCCCCTTTATATACCAATCTGTCCTGAAAGAATCTAATGTGAGCCCTGAGAATTAGGGAAACCCACCATCCTTCACAAACTAGGTCCATCTGGGATTGTCCTACTCAGATTGAGTTTCTAAACACAATGGGAAAGTTCCTCATAGGTGCTTGATCCTTGATCAACAAGGAATGTGGCCCCAAAATTCCCATATCCCTCTCTACTTTTCTCGTTCTTCATTGGAGTGCAGTCGCCGTCGTATCCTTGATCCACGGCTATTAATTATGCACCAAGAGGAAAGAATATAGCCTAATATTGAAAAATCATGACATTTACTATAATCCCAACACTTTAGGGAATCTTGTAAAAGCCATAACTCCCAAACTGAGTATCCAATTAATCTCAATTTTTAGGGGAACCTTTATATTTGCATTTCTCATCAAAAGAACCCAAAATTTGGGGTTGTAATAGCCGTGACGCTCAACGCACGGCCATGTTGCGTGAGAAAGAAAAGAGGGTCGAGCATGACCGGGTAAACAGATCAAGAGGTACGCCGATCCCACCCAAGGATCCAACTCGAGCAGACCTAGCCAAGAGAAGGATGCGCCTAGGACACATGGCGAGCTCCCTTTGGGCCAGAGAGGTAATAAATATACATATCTTCAATAATAGTAGTAATTAGCTCAAGCATTAGAAAAATACATATAATATACCAAAATTCTCAGAAAAATGCATAGAACAAGATGGAATTATAATATCAGGCTTTTGATGATTAAATATTAGCAATATCATGTAAGATGTGTAATGCTTGTTTAATGGATAATAACTAGCAAATGATGACATAAAATTATGGAAAAATGTCAGTAAGTTCATAACCATGTTTGTAATGCATATGATGTTAGATATGGTCATGTTGATGCACGAAAGCATATAATTTGCTCAATATGGCTAACTAGTGCTAATAACCTTAATCAAAATGTCATGAATGCATACATGCATCATCAAGACTTGTTTTAAAACCTCAAACCTAACTCATGTACTCAAAGACAAACATAAGTCAACGTAAAGTATCTTATAACAACTCTATAAAACTTACATAAGAGTAGGATCATATGTACAATGTGACCACTACCAAAGAGTTGGGTCACTTCCAAGCACACTGCCAAAGAGTTGGTGCTTTCGTATAATGGAACAGATATATTATGTTTGATGTGTTCATAGCTGTAAGTATGGAAAAATCAAGCAACATATCATACATGAACAATCATTTCAACCAATACCATATGCCAAGTATTTACTACCATATAACACAAGCATATTGTTTAATAATCCAAGTAAGAGGTAATGGTGTACCTTGATCAAGAGATAATCTAAACCGTATATTCCTGATGTCATCTATATCTTGGTCAACCCTGATTAAGACAAGATCATATATATCACCTTGATATGTATGGTTTTTCTGGATTAATTCTGAGGATGGGATTTCTTTTAAGGTGTGTAGGATGTGATGGAGTGGACTTTTAGAATCCTAAATGTCCAATGACATAAGTGAAATCATATGGTTGAGTTAAATTAAGAGTTTCAAGCTTTTGACAAAGTAGGTGTGTTGATGTGAGGTTGGCATAATGTAAGACATCTCTTTTAATGCCTTTTGAAGAATTTAACTGAATGTCCTAATAGATGAGTTTGGTCACCAAATTTGAGTAGAAAGTAGATCGAGAGATAAAGAAGCTATGGTTAAAATTTGGTGGCATTTGGATGCTCCTATAGGGAGTTATTTAAGTTTGTATATTATGAAATAATGTGCATATTGATGATTGATAGACCTAAGATTCGATATTAGGTGATGTGTCACGCACCCCTTTGATTGAGGGCAGGTCATGTGGCCAAATCCTGGCCATTTGTGACTAATCCAGTGGCTGGGAATGCTGACTTAAGTGAGCCACAAATCACGTTTTAGACTGGGTCCCTTGCAACTGTTGGATGCACCTTGGACGGTCGGATCCTCATCCCCTACCTCCGGGCAGTCTGGAGATCGTGGGTTGTAGCGAGTGGGAATGCAGGGCCTCACTCCACATCATGTTCATGGCCTGGGAAGGAACGAGGACTGGGCAGTTATCTTCGCCTTGACCAGACCTACATCCAGACCCCTCAAGTTAGTCTTTTGGACGATGGTAGAGGGAGAACGAGCCCTCCATTGCCCCTAGCTCTCCACCACAAAAGCAGGTGGTGGCTGAGGATGTAGAACAGAGATACAAGGCAGATCAGAGGAGGAGAAGGAAGGGAAAAGGAAGCTCGGGTCTAGAGGAATCCATCCCAGTCGTTTCCATGACCTCCCGCGGAGGTTTTGTTGCAGACCAACTCAACTCAGCCGACCAAGGAAGAAGATGAGCTCAGAGTTGGGGACGTCAATCTAAGGCTCTGCAACTCGATCCAAGAGTCCCTTTAGGTCCTTGAAGCTCTGACAGAGCTTTTTAGTGCCTCATCCATGATATTCGAAGCAGGGGAGTCCTTTTCCCCCTTTCCTAGTGTCACATCGGCCACCATGGCCGGCGGGCCTATGGTTGTGGTGCTCTGGAGCCGCAATCAAAGATCAAACCAGCCGTAGAGGTCCGCAGGTGGTGGATGAAGCCTTTGGAGGCACTTTGGTTTGGGAAGGAGTTCTAGAGGAGGGCCAATGGGTCTCCAGAGTCGAGCCGTGCGGAAGCACGTGCGGGAAGTAGTGGAAGACGGTGTTCGCGGTATCCAGGCACCACGGTCGTGGCGCTCAACGCATGGTCGTGTTGCGCGAGAAAGAAAAGAGGGTCGAGTGTGACTGGGTAAACGGATCAAGAGGTACGTGGATCCCGCCCAAGGATCCAACTCAGGCAGATCCAGCCAGGAGAAGGATGCGCCCAGGACACGTGGCAAGCTCCCTTTGGGCCAGAGAGGTAATAAATATACAGATCTTCAATAATCATAGTAATTAGCTCGAGCATAAAAAATACATATAATATACCAAAATTCTCAAAAAAATGTATAGAACAAGATGGAACAATAATATCAGGCTTTTGATGATTAAATATTAGCAATATCATGTAAGATGTGTAATGCTTGTTTAATGAATAATAAATAGCAAACGATGACATAAAATTATTGAAAAATGTCAGTAAGTCCATAACCATGTTTATAATGCATATGGTGTCAGATATGGTCATGTTGATGCACGAAAGCATATAAATTGCTCAATATGGCTAACTAGTGCTAATAACACTGATTAATATGCAATAAATACATGCTCAATATATGATGAAATTCACAGAGTAAGCTCATATCAGTATATGGAACCTCAATTGTAATTATGAGATCATAATGATGAACATAATCCATGTTATATGAATATGAATCTTAATACATGTTATAAAACCCTAATATAGGTTAATGGTGTAACCTAGGGTTAATATGTGCACAAAAAGGATATGGAACCTAATGTTCAGATGATGAACGTTGATAATGAGATGTAATCTGGAAAATGACATCAGTGAGATAATCATAAGATAAGAATACAAGTAATGATACACATCCTAATGAACTAAGAGAAACTCTAATGAACACGATTAGGGTTAAGATGAGATGTAAGTTTGATAGAGTTGATATAAGATAGTTTATGTTGACTTATGTTTGTCTTTGAGGACATGAGTTAGGTTTGAGGTTTTGAAATAAGTCTTGATGATGCATGTATGCATTCATTACATTTTAATTAAGGTTATTAGCACTAGTTAGCCATATTGAGAAAATTATATGCTTTCGTGCATCAACATGACCATATCTGACACCATATGCATTATAAACATGGTTATGGACTTACTGACATTTTTCCATAATTTTATGTCATTGTTTTCTATTTATTATCCATTAAACAAACATTACACATCTTACATGATATTGCTAATATTTAATCATCAGAAGTCGGATATTATTGTTCCATCTTGTTCTATGCATTTTTTTTAGAATTTTGGTATATTATGCATGGATGATATAATTGCATCATCAAGACTTATTTCAAAACCTCAAACCTAACTCATGTCCTCAAAGACAAACATAAGTCAACATAAACTATCTTATATCAACTCTATCAAACTTACATCATATCATCAAAACTTATTTCGTCTATTCCAACTATCATATATATATATATATATATATATATATATATATATATATATATATATATATATATATATATATATATCAAAAAGGATCTAGACATCTAATCTAGAACTCCTCTCTCTCTCCTAGAGTAATGTCATTCACTTTCACTTAGGTTGCATGATCACCTCCTACTCGTACATGTATGGGGACACATTTTTGTAATACATATACATAATAAAATATTATATAGTTTTTCTTTGATAAAACAAGCGTCAAAGAAAACTATCGAGGTTCGATCCGTTTGGAATCAAAAACCAAATCCTGAAAATGAGTTTTTCGCACATATTAGAGAGTACAGTGTCATGAAAACTAGTAAAAAGGGTGAGAACAAGGGGTAGACTAGTGTACGTACTCTAGACAACGTGCGCAATAAGTCTAGGGTTTCTATTCCCTTGATGCACGCCATTTCCAAATAGTGCAACGTCCCATACCGCTGCACTACAAGGAAAGAACGACATCTAAGGACTTGCTACTCAACAAGCACCAATCTAGACCTAGTTCTTGGACATCTAGGTGCTAACCAAGAGGCTAGGTCAGATCTAGTCTCTAAAGGACGACTAATCTAACCCTAAATATTATTAAGTTCAAGGTTATTTAGTTTTTGAGTTGCATAATTAGCAAATGTCAGGATTTGTTATTGTTCATGCTCTGATACCACCTGTGATGTCCCCAGATTTTCTAAAACTTAATCTGATATGTGACGTCCAAATTGAAACCCTCACCTCAGCGAGAATCCCAATTTCAACACCACACACTAGGCTAAGAAAGAGAAAATCAAAAGAAGTCAAAAGGAAACAATCAGTAGCACATGCACATGAGCAATAATAAAACCATACAACACATGTTCACCATTCAACATATAATTACAACATGAATTGTTACAACATTTGATATTACATATTGAATAGAAAACTTATACATGTACATGTACTACCACTAAACTACAAGATCTTAAGACAACAGGTCCACCTATACATCAGCTCGCTACACAACTCACAACTATCCAGTTCCTTCAAGAGCATAACCACAACCTAAACAAAAGATTACACGTGGTACACGTCATCACAATATTCAAGAATATTGTACTAAGTATGCCTATGTGTCTTTTATATACCTCTCATCATATCTTGGCAATAAGATAAAACTAGTACTTGGCAGCATAAAATAAATATAATAAAAAGTGTATACTTGCACAAAGATATTCATTCACAAAAGGGAACACATATTTTAAGCTCATTTTCCATTATATAATCCATGCATTGACCACCGAAGGTTGAATGCATTAAGGCCTTATGATCGACTACCAAAGAGTTGGATCATTTCATAATGTGATCAGACTACCAAAAGAGTTGGATCACTTACAAGTACTTGACTACCAAAGAGATGAAGTACTTTATATCTAAGCACTTCAACTCTTTGGTAGTCAAGTGTTGATAATAAAGTACTTCAACTCTTTGGTAGTCAAGTACTTGAAAGTGATCCAACTCTTTGGTAGTCTGATCACATTATGAAATGATCCAACTCTTTGGTAGTCGATCATAAGGCCTTAATGCATTCAACCTTCGGCGGTCAATGCATGGATTATATAATGGAAAATTAGCTTAAAATATGTGTTCTCTTTTGTTAATGAATATGTTTGTGCAAGTATACATTTTTTCTTATATTTGTTTTATGCTGCCAAGTACTAGTTTTATCTTATTGCCAAGATATGATGAGAGGTATATAAAAGACATGTAGGCGCACTCAGTACAATATTCTTGAATATTGTGATGAAGTGTACCACATGTAATCTTTTCTTTAGGTTGTGGTTATACTCTTGAAGGACCTGGATAGTTGTGAGTTGTGTGGCGAGCTGATGTACAGGTGGACCTGTTGTCTTAAGATCCTGTAGTTTAGTTGTAGTACATGTACATGTATAAGTTTTCTGTTCAATATGTAATATCAAATGTTGTAACAATTCATGTTGTAATTATATGTTGAATGGTGAACATGTGTTGTATGGTTTTATTATTGTTCATGTGCATGTGCATGTGCTACCGATTGTTTCCTTTTGACTTCCTTTGATTTTCTCTTTCTTAGCCTAGTGTGTGGTGTTTAAATTGGGATTCTCACTGAGGTGAGGGTTTCAATTTGGATGTCACACATCAGATTAAGTTTTAGTAAATTTGGGGATGTCACAATAAATGTTTAAAGAATGATATTGCACAATGATGTATGACTTTGGGTAGATGACCTAAACAATGAGATCATACAGATGTTAAGAGTATATACATTCTTGTTATGTCCCTAGATGGATGTTTTTGTGGAAGTTCGATAGACAATATTAACACATAGGACTAGAGTGTGTATTGGTTGATGACAAAATCTCATCAATCATGATATGTGATATCAAACCAAAGACATTGATGCTTTTTAGAGAACAACATATTGAACAGACCCGCCGTGAGAGTGACACATTGAAACCATTATAATGGTAGTCATAGTTAGTTCTCATAGTGTTGGTGGTGATTGTGGTTCTTAGACCGGAAGTCACTACACTCATCACATGTTGTACAGTGTGTTTTGACATCATCCACCATAACCTTGAATAAGGGCTTCCATAAAGGTGATGATTAGATGCACTATGACACATGGGGATTAATGTGAGTGATGTAGATGGAATTTGTCCCTCCCGCTAGAGTGTGATATCTTGACCACTTGATTAGAAAGATTGATAAATGCATGGCCATGCACATATAGGTCAATATGTGATATTGATCTTATATATATCTCAGACAGTATGCTCTAGTTCAAGGAACAAAGATTGAATGTTGGAGAGATCACTACTCCATATCTCGAGTTCAATTTGGATATCAATGACAAAGGAACTATACAAACAATAGATTGTAGGTTGAAGTTATTATCCAACTTCCCATTTCTTAGGTAGAAATGATGTGTGAATAGGCACCACTCTTTGATTATGATGTCATAAATGGTCATGGACATTCACTGCCAACATATATGGGACCTATAGGGTCACACACACATAGGATACACCTACAAGAGGAGTTTTCATCATGAATGATAATTAAATTGATTGCTAAAGTGTTTAGGTATTCAATTTAAACATCAATTGATTGACTATACTCCGCACAGATCAGTTCATGTAGTAAATGGACCAATTAGAGTGTCAGGTTGATTAGATATTACATTAGCTGAATTCTAGAAGAGCTGGGGAGAAAACGATCGGTTCACTTAGTGAACCGATCTATTTGTGGTTGTGAGGCTACCATTTCACGAAGAGAGATGCCTGGTCCGTGATGCAATTTGATTGCATCAAGGATTAGTGTTGACATCATGTCATGCATTAATTGGATTAGAAATGTCAATACAATTGCGATCGAAAAACATGATAAAATGATTGCTTCACTGGGTGAACCGATCAGCTCGCGTGCCAACTGATCGGTTTGCCTAGCGAACTGATTGTTTTACCGTTCGCACTTTACAAAAATTCATGAGATTTCGGTCCCTTCCACTCCCACACAGACTGGGAACCCTGACCCTAACCCTCATTTAAATAGAGGGGTACTGGGTGTTTCTCAAACACATCAACTTCCTCTAACAATTGTTTTGTCTTCTCTGGTTGGGGTAATCGAGAGAACCAAGCAAGTCCTACCTGATAAAGGGAGGGATAACATGGGAGAATAATTTTGGGAGAGCAAATTGGTGAGTAGTACACCAGAAGGAGGGATAAATCCTTTGTGTCAATTCTGGTAAAACAATAGGAGTTCTAGGTGGTCCATGCGGACTTCTCTAGAGGACAATGTCACCCTACTGTCCATGGTGGAGACCTGGAGCTACTATAGACATCATTCGAGTGCAACTAGAAGATAGCTGCACAACTACAATGATGAGGAGATTGTTGCTTATCCTTAAAACTATCTTTTTATTATATAGTTATTGACACAATCTATCGGTTTAATGGGGAATATGATAGTAATTTTTTTTGTTCCTATTGCCTACCTGATCCCATATTTCCCTACAATACCAGTCTAGCAAGGTTCTCCACATACCCAATCACTGTGTGTATTGGGACCTATTGGATCTCCTTCTGCCATGTTGCACTTGAACAATGCTTTTTGAGACATTATATCTCTCGTGTCTTTCTTGAACTTGGTACATGTTCTTAAGATGTGTTACCATCTCAATAACATCCATGTTATCATGTTATCTCTGCAACTCATAGTTCATTGAGCACAATATAAGGCACTTGACACCCAAAATATTTCAAAGTGCTTCTCGTAAGCATCCAAATAAACCTTAGGCACGGTGGGAGAAGGTTCATCTAGCTCTAGTGTCTTTAAGATATAGAGTTTCAACTCTAAAGTGAGAATGATTCTCAATGTCCTGAACCAGTCGTGGAAGTTATCCCCATTTAGCTTTTCCTTATAGAGGACTGATTGCAATGAAATGTGTTTTTGTTTGCTATTAGTCTCTATAAAAGAAAATTTGCAACTTTTGACAAAATATTTTTTATTTGATTTTATAACATTGATGATTTAATAATGCTTTTAATTAATTATCACTCCCACTATTTTGTTCAAGTTCATATCCCTCACTACCAATTTGGAAGATTGTAGCGAACAATCTTCTAGTGAGCTAATATCCAAAATAATTAAGCTATTACCCAGCCAATGTTGGCACTCATAACCATTTATTATGGTAGGCAACATTTTCCAATTGCATCTATACAATTTTTGGATAGATGGTGTACACAAATCTTTGTCAAAATCCATATCTATACTTCTAGTCACTTAATCCTAATAAGGTCACCTAGTTAAGTCTGACCCATAAGACAACATGATAGAATATGCACCTGCTAAGGCAGAGCCACATATATATCATCACACTTCCATGAGACAGACGATGCAACACGCTAGGGCATACCCACGCTTGATTGCTCAAGCTTTTCATATGTGTCTATTATGGAAAACATCTTAGACTTCATATTTATTGAGGGATTCTATATAAATACATATGCATATCCAATCACCACATACTTATAGTATGTATCTTATGCATGCTATATTAAATAATAAAAGAACATGCAATCAGAAACATATAAACAATGGTTATGTCCATACTAATGCAATTTTTTAGAGATAAAGAAATGCTGCCACCTAATGTCATACATCTCATGTAGCAACCTATATTGGTTAACTTGTGCTATCTTAGTCAATCATTTGAACCCTTCAGTGAATCGATTGACCTTTAGGTCAATGGTTTTGGTCCTCCTATCTATTGGCATCCTTAGTCTCCCAATCAATCAAATCAACTCATGCATAACATCTTCTCTTTCTAAAATAGAAACTAGAACTATCCCAATCCATATTATATTGTTGAAAATAAAACTTCAAGTTACAATTGAGGAGAATATAGGAAGAAGTGCATTAATTTACATTTACAAAGAAAGGAGAGGCTCTATATGCAAACTGAGTAATAATAGGAAAGAAAATCAAACAACAATGCACCCATATCCATAGGGGCTTTGGCCATAACCACACATACATGCAACATCAAAATGCTTTTAGGACGACACAAATAGATTGAATATATATCATATCATATATATATACATATATAGGGCTTATTTTTATTATCTGTACAGGTAACCCTCCGTGGGGGTAATCTGGAATTTTCTAGTCGTTCATCCCAGAAAGTATTGTTTGGTCATAAAAATAACTCGCAGAATAAAAAGGTAACTATGTTAAACAAAAGGTAACTATTCGACTCAACAAGTAAATTTGAGCAGAAAATACAGTAAAAAGTTTGGAATATATATGTAATTGTATATTTGTTACAGTTGTTACAAATGTAACTGTTTATACATCAAAAGTAACATTTTGCAAGGTAAAGTAACCCTCTACATGTGTAAAGTAAGAAACTCCAAAAAAGTAATAAAATGTGGAGGAAGTATCTACCCACACATGCACTAAATGAACACCCATATGTATATATATTATATGCCCGTGCGAGTAACTAACTTTTGTTATGTGTGGATCTATTTTGTTATATGAAGACACCTAATTGTAATACAACGACTCATTTTGTAAATACAGTGTGAAAATTTATGGTCCCTTTGAACACAGTAAAAATAATATTTACAGCCATATTTTATGGAGTATTACAAACTGAGTCTTTATATTACATTTTTGGTCATCTCAATGCAGCATTGACTGTCTTATTACAAATATGTGTCTTCCTGTAACAAACCAGATGCATCGGTAACTAACCTTCATTACATGCACATGTAATGAATGAATGGTCTTATATATATATATATATATATATATATATATATATATATATATATATATATATATATATATATATATATATAGGGTATATCTTCGCTACCCGTGCATGATCAGTTTTGTAATGGGAAGGTATGCATTTGTAATGAGACAATCCAAATTTGTAATGAGATGACCGAAACTGTAATATAAAGACTCGTTTTGTATTACAACATTGTTACAGTAATAAATATATATTTATTACTGTAACAGCGTTGTAATACAAAATGAGTCGTTGTATTACAATTTCGATCATCACATTACAAATTTGGTTGTCTCATTACATATATGTGTCATCCCATTACAAATTGATGCACGGGTAGCGAATCTTAGTTACCCGCACGGGTAGCGAAGATATACCCATATATATATATATATATATATATATATATATATATATATATATATATATATATATATATATATATATATATATAGGGTATACATAGTATATATTCACTACCTACATGGGTAACTAACTTCCATTGGTTGTGGATCTATTTTGTATTAGAAAGGTACCTGATTTTAATGAGACAACCAAAATTATAATACAAAGACTCATTTTGTAAATACAAGATGAAATTTTTATTCTCCCTCTGAATACAACAAAAATGATATTTATGAGAGCAGTTTACATACTATTACAAAATTTGTCTTTCTATTACAATTTTGATCATCTCATTACAAATATGTGCCTTCCTATTATAAAACTGATGAACTAGTAACTAAGGTTATTTACCCACGTGGGTAGTGATTGAATGGTCATATACATATACATATACATATACATATATATATATATATATAGACTATATGTGATATTCAATTAGATATGTACATTAATTATTTTACTATTCACATCATATGTAATAAAATAAATCTGATCATATCAATTTAAATCTAGTTACACCATAAATTGATATATCTTCGATACCATGATTGGGGGACGACAAAGAAGGTCATGCAAACAAAAGCTTTTGCCCCTATTTCTTGCCACAAAAATCACGTCAAGAATGATGTATCTAGTTAAGGATGTTAACAATAGGTATACCTGGTCCTGGAGCAAGTCCAGTGACTACTCTTAGATGGTGATATGCACTATTTGTAAGAGCACACACACAACTACGATGGATCCTAGCACAACACCACAAACAACAGTGGTTGTTTTCCTCCTAGTGTGGCGACAACAACCTCACACCTCCATGTAGTCCATGTGGACGACCGAAACTCAACACTGCACTACTAGAGCTAGCAGGAAGTTTGTTGCTTCTAACGTCAATGTGTTAGCACTAGTTTTCTCTCCCATGATGTCTCTCCCTTTTACGGGTAAGACTTGATCGGGATCTCACATTATCAAAACTATGAGATGACAAAAATTGTCAGATCCTATTATTGTGTCTCTTGAAATCCTTGACTACCCTTCTATTTATAGGAGGGTTATGGTCAAGGTTTTCAGATCAACTGAGAGTCGAAGAGACATATTTTCATGAATTTTTGGCTACTGCAAATCCCAAATCAGGCAATTCACTTCTAAACTGATTAATTCATTTCTGAACTGATTGATTCATTTCTGAACCAATCGTTTCACATGTAAATCATTCGATTCAACACTTGAATCTTTCGCTTCACTATATTTCCTATTCACAAGTGTAATGACTTTCAATGTGACGATTAATGTACAACATGACATCAACATCTATCCTTAATCCAATCTTACTAATTGCTCAACTAGTTGATTCACAATATGGACCAGTCGACTCGCATTCTGAACAGGTTGGTTCACTTCCAAACCGGTGTGATTTATTTTGAACGAGGCAGTTCATTTCTGAACTTGGTCATTTCAAATTCCAGTTCAGTCTATTTTCTGCCAATGTTATTTACATTGAATATCAAAACACTTTAGTAATCAAGTTAAACCGTATTCACAATTAAACTCATTTTCTAGATGCATCCTATGTATGTGACTCTATATGTCCCAATTTATGTTGGTAGTGAATGTCCATAACCAATTTATGACATCACAAGCAATGAGAGGTATCTAGCAAAACATCATTGCTACCCAAGTAACTAGAAAGTTGGATAACAATTTCAACCTAAAATTCATGATCAGCATTACAGTGATCATATATTTCCTTTGTCTCTGATATCCAGATTGAACTCAAGGCATGGAATCTTCATCCTATGAACATTCAATCCATGTTTCTTGAGCTAGAGAAGACTATATCAGATGTGTGTGAGCTCATATATCACATATTGAGTCACATGAGTATGGTCACATGTTTCTCAGTCTTGCTTATCAAGTTCCCTGGACATCAATCTCCTATAGGAGGGACAAATCTCATTTACATCACTCACACTCAATCCATATGTCACAATGCACCCGAGCGTCACCTTTATGGCAACCCTTATTGAAGGTCATGTTGGATGATATCAAAATACATCAAATGACATGTGATGAGTGTAGTGACTTCAGGTCAAAGAACCACAATCACCACTATTACTATGAGAGTTGATTATGACTTCCATTATGTGATCTATGTTGGATTTTATGGGACGCAGAGATGGCAGTGGAAACAAAAATTTTCTCCTCAAACCCAGAACCCAAAGAGATCTTGTCAACATCTATACGGTAGGAAGGATGGTTTATAGAGGCATATCTTATCCCGAGGCTTGCTCGGCAACGTAACCTCTTGGTGAGCGTAGTCTTCACCTTCAGTCTTGTATGGTGTATGTGTAGCTCCTGGTCGCACCTGGACTGATAGATTGACGGCTATCCTTCGAGTGATAGAAATCTCCCACCTCTGTAGTAGTCCACATGGACCACCGGGAACTCCAGTCATCCTATCCTATAGGACACTGGAAGGATTCATCCCCATATATCGGTGTACTAGTCACCGACGTGCTCTCCTGCCACCAGTTGTCGTCCAACAGTTGTCGTCCTACAGTTGTCTTTCCCTCATTGTGCCTCCCTAGTCGGGTAGCACCTGCTCAGTCTCTCCCAATTCACTACTGGAGAGGACAACTTTGCTGAGCAACTGGTGCTATCTGAGCTATGTCTGGGAATCCCCTAATACCTCTCTATTTATGGTAGAGGGTTGGGTCAGAGTTCCCAATATGTGCAGGAGTAGAAGGGTCAAGAATTTCCACGAATTGATACACTACGACAGGTGAACCGGTCGTTTCACAAACGAACTGATTGTTTGGGGACTGAACTGATTGGTTCATCTCATGAACCAGTCGTTTGGGGAGCTGAACTGATCGGTTCATTCATGAACCGGTCATTTCACTTCCCAGGGCAGTTCCCAATTGACTTTTCTATTTCTATTTCAAATTAATCTAAAGATCAATACTTTTCCCAATCAAATTGTACAAGTGATATGAAAATATTTTCTCACCAACCTAACTTTCAAAAATTGGCTCGTTTGGTCCAGTTGAATCAATCGGTTCAACACTTGACCTTGACCCGATCAGTTCAATAGCTTGAACTAGTCGGATGGCAGTCCAAGTTGGGTAGAAACCGGTCAATACAATTCTCAATCAATCTGACACCCAAATCAGTTAGCCCAACACTTGAACTTGGTGATTCTGAGTCAAGTCAATTGATTGAATGTTTAATTGAACTACTAAACACATTTAGTAAGAAATCTAAACATCATTCATGGATAAACTCTTATTCCAGGTTAAATCCTATGTGTGTGACCCTACATGATCATTTCACGTTGGCAGTGAAAGTCCATAACACTTATGACTTCACAAGCAAAGAGTGGTTCCCAGTCAGACATCAGTTCTACCCAAGTGTAAAGGAAAGTTGGAGAACAAGTTTCAATACTACAATCCATGAATGATGTTATATATAATTCCTTTGTCACTGATATCCCAAATGAACTCAAGGCATGGAATAGTCATCCTTTCAACGTTCATTCACTTCTTTGATCTCAGAGCAGACTGGATGAGATATATGTGACATCAATATCACATATTGATTCACACATTCATGTGCATGCCTTTCTCAGTCCTACTCATCAATTGGCCATGGACATCAAACTCCCTCAAGAGGGACAAATCCCATATCTATCACTCACCCCTCAAAAGCCCCATGTGTCAAAGTCACTCAATCATCACCTTTACAACAATCTATATTTCAGGACTGCGTTTGATGATGTCAAAGTGTACCCAACGACATGTGTTGAGTGTAGTGATTTCAGGTCAAAGAATCACACTCACCACCATCACTGTGAGAGCTGACTGTGACTACCAAGTCATGGTTTCATGTGTCACTCTCACGGTGGGTCTATCTGATACACTTGTTCTCTAACAATTACCTATGTGCTTGGTTTGATATCACTATATCATGACTAATGAGATTCTGTCATCAACCAACACACAATCTAGTCTTGTGTGTCATTGTTATCTATCAACCTTCCACAATGACATCTAACTAGGGACATAACAAGAATGTACAAACTCTTAACATCCGTATGATCTCATCGTTCAAGTCACGTACTTAAAGGCATACATCATTGAGTATTGTCATTCTCTAGACATTCAATCTATTCTATCATTATCTCACAACTGACTGAACCAGAATAAATTGGAAGCTTGCCTTTGATGTTTATCAAATCAATCTTAATGTATCCCACCAATCATCCCATGTTTGGCTCTCAGGGCATATATACCAACAGACTCCCACTTGCACTGCGAGCCAATCACCCTTGAATCATTTTCTTAGTGATCTTCAAACATGCCCCACATGTTACTGTGCTCTAGTGATAACACAGTGAGTTATGGCAACACTTTTCCTAAGTCAGTATTATTTCATGTCTCACATCTCTTTGTTGTACGTCTTACGTATGAGATGGAGTTGCGTAATATGCGATCCAATATTCCTTTCCTAACATTTTGCCTCATTGCATGAGCAAGCATTCCTTACTTGTCATCAATGATTAGAATATCTATAAGTTCATCTTTATGAATTCCTAGATCCATATAGTATCCATTGTTGTTCTCTAACACACAGATACTCAACATTTCCTTTTAAAATGGCTTTATTGGAACGTTTCCATTTTTCAACACACATTCACTTTTATATATCCCATGTATATTTTGCGATAAATTTTTTGTCCTTTTCAGAAGTTTGCATCAGTGTAACTCTTTATAGTGAACCCTTACTTATTTCCATAGAACTAGTACTTATCAAGTTCTCATGGTATTCCAGTACCCCTTACTGGAACTAGATAGACATCCAATCATCATGTTCTACATACGAGTTATTAGGATGAGCATATCATATTGTCATGCCATACATATAAGATGATAAGTGCATTTTATTCTCGCTATGTCCATACATGCAAGATACCGGGATGATTACATACATGATAGATCCATATCTATTCTTTGTGTTCCCATTCTTCATAAGAATTGGGACACTTGGCTCTAGGATACTAACTCCATGTAACATGGACAAGTTTTCTCCCACTGAATCTGTGTATACTGAATCCTTCTGTACAAATTGCCAATGTATCCTCTCTCCTTTCCAGGTCAAGAGATTTTTTAGAACTATCTCTATAGGTCTCTATTCCTATCATATAGGAAACATCTCTATCTTCCCTAAAGATAATTTCCACAAAGTATTCCATTCTAGAATATCTCGTTCCTCATCAACATGTGGAATGAAAATACGCTCCCACTAAATCACAAATCCCTTCTTTATCTTTGTCATATTAATCAAACCATTTGACTATATTAACAAAGCAAAGATCCCAGCTCTCAGTTGCTTGTATTCAATCAATCACATTGATTAGTCCTTTGTAACTTATAGACTTCATTTGTATTAATGGATTCATAAACCTTATAGGTTGTGTCACGTACACATCCTTGTCTTATTCCTCATAGGAATGTGGTTTTAATATCCATATGCAAATCTCTTAGTCATTAAGTTGCAATCAACAAACATGATCCTTCTCAAAATGTCATCCATGTGTCTTAACACTTACGACTTATACGTACTTATGGGTTTCATCCCAATGGGTGCTACCATCAAGATCATACCTAATGGTTCACATGGAAGTCATTTAGGATCTAATGGTCATAAACCATAACTCAAAATCTGGTTCCTCAATATCATCTACATTGTTGACTCATCATATGACCAACTCATTATATAGATATTTGAGGTGTATCTGTTAAGGAATTTGAGAACTCACAAAACTTTGTGATTCTTAATATCCTTTATTAGTGTGAGGTATTCTCTATTTAAGAAGATTTAGCTATTTGATAATCATCCTCTAACTCCTTAAAGTATGACTCCTTTTTTGATTTAGACATCATGATGCCTTAATCATGAGTTCTCTATGATACACTATCATAATCACTCATAAGGTTCTTAAACATTTGGTTTAAGTATCTCATTCATTGATCACATCAAGAATTATTACTTTTACCAAATTTGGACTTCATTCATGATCTTCTTGAACACTTCAAGATACTCATATTGGTATTTCTAAACACTATTTTAAGTATTAGCATTTATTCCAATAAATATGTAAATACATCATATGTATTATACCTAATAGGATAGTCATTCTCCCACTATATCTAGTGAAGATTGATGTGTCATCATGTCCATGATATTCATGTCTCTTAATGGTTCACAACCAAAAGAGTCTATCTTATCCATCAACATGGAAACTAGAGATGAATTTCTCATGATAATGCTAATTCATTGTTTGAGTTATCAAAAACTTTTAGGTATCATTTTATTTTATCCATACCAAGTACCACAAGATAAAGAAAGGCATTGCCACAAACATCATATCTTTGAAATTGAAACATCAACTATATTGATAGCCATCTTGTCACTACGAGATGCAACAATAAAGTGTTTCTATTGGCAAATTAAAATAGCATTTCTCAACTCTATTTCGTTCCCTTTAGGCTGAAATAAACTGAAAGGTACTCCTATCTATGGCAGCAACACTTTCTCCAATGATGAGTACTCCTTTCTTGGTCCTTTCACAAAGGCCATCACTTCTTTTTATATCTTGCATATCATATATGTCAAATCTTCATCTTGGTATCATATACCTCAGATAAAGAAGTGTTTATTTCATGATAGCAATGGTGGAGATCTCTATCCCCTCCTTTCATCTTCTTTTGTTCTTCCAGATATAGAGGGCAATTTCTCCTCCCTCGTTCACCCTTCCCATATGCCTTGAGGCTGAAGACGGCTTGGGTTGCTGGCTAGCATCAGAACACTTCTTTGCTTTACCCTTGACCTTGTCTTTAAGACTTACCCTTCATTGATTACATCAAAGATTAGGGTCTATCTTTCATCATCTATGCCTGTACTATCCTCAACATGTCTAACAACTTTGTCAATGGATTGTCAAAGTTGTTCATGTTGTAGTTCATCATGAACTGTATGATTCTCGCAACATTTGTCGTATCATACCAGTAGACAACTCTTGACTCAGAGGGAATCCTAGTCTAGTCAGGTTTTCTACATAACCAATCACATTGAGTGTGTGGGAACCAACTGGATCTCCTTCTGTCATGAGATACTAGGATAGTGTCTTAGAGACATCATATGTCCCATGTTGTCTCTACTACTCACAGTTTAGAGGATACAACATCAAGCACTCCACATCAATGGCATCCTCGGTATGCTTCCAGTAAGCATCCCTTTCAGACTTTGGTGTGGTGGGAGTGAGTTCATCTGGTTCTGGTATAACTAGGACTTAGCGCTTTCACTCTTTGATTGAGAACACTTCTCAACGTCCTAATCATTTGTGGAATTAATCACATTTAGCTTGTCCTTCTCAAGGACCGATCGCAATGAGAAGTGATTGTTGTTTGTGGCCAGTTGTACTAAAAAAGAAATATATGCAATTTAGTCCAAAAACTTATTTTTGACTTATTTGATTGATTTGAAAAAGTCTTACGATATAATTAGGACTTTAATTAATTTATCTCTCCCACTATTTTTGTTCAAATTGATAGCCCTCACCATCAATTCGCAAGATTGCAGCGTACAACCTTCTAGTGGGTCAAGATCCTGAAATCCTCTCAGTCATGGACCAGCTAGGGCTATCACCCACAACTTAGATCTTCCAGGTAGGCAACTTTTGCCAATTGCATCATATGCAACTCTTGAAAGATGTCATGTGCAACTCCTTGTCATGATCACCTCCATGCCTCAAGGTGCTAGATCCTATCTAGGTCACCTTGTTAAGTCTGACCCAAAGCCAACACGATGAATATGCACCCTGCTAGGGCAGACCCACATATCCATCGTTCATGCTTCCACGAGATAGATGGTGTGCCACGCTAGGACGTGCCCACACTTGGTCGATGAAGATTTTCACATGTGTCACATTTGGAAGGCATCTAAAACTTAATATTTATTGAGGGATTTGGTTTTATAGGTACATATACATATCCAATCACCACAATATATAGTATGTATCATATACATGCTATATCCCACAGAATACATGTGAAACGATAAAAGTGATGATTATGGCCATACTAATGGGATTCCTCAAGCCAAGAGGAATCACAGTCATCTAGGTCCACATCACATGCAACCTATACAAGATGAATTCTATTCTTTTCCGTTCTGGGTTTGATCAACTCATCTCCATGATTGATCGGCTCACCATCTGGTCAGTCGGTTGGGTGCGACCAGCCGATCAACTGGCGCCTCCAGCCGATTGGTTCACTGGTCATTGTGCATCTCTTCAGGTCGCCACCCATTCATGTCACTTCAAGAACCGTCCGCCTTGGTCCTCTAGCCGATCGTCTCACCCCCGAGACGATCGTCTCGATCCTCCAGGTATCCACCATTCTTTGTCATAATAGGAAATAAACTAATCCTATTTATAATTGCATTGGGAAACCCCGAGTTACATTCAAGGGAGAGAAAAGGTACGAAAGAATCTCGAGTTGTCTCAAGTTACATTAGGAATAGGAGGTAGTGAATTGGTGCACAGACCAAGATGCAAGAAACAACCGTCAACTACACACAGATTTAGGTTTTATGGCCACAATCACACTACAATCACCAAAGAAACCATTTAAGGGTAATGTGTATCGAATGCATTTATATACCATATTATATATGTATAAGTAGGGATTTTGTGGATTTATATTAGACATGCATAAATCCAATTAATTATTCGCATCGTATGCAACAAATAAAAGGCGATAAACCAAAAATCGATCCTATCAATTATCCTAAAGTATAGAACGTTGACGTAGATCTGATACCACTATTGGGTTTTAGGGGAGGCAGAGATGGAAGCGGAAACAAAAAATTTCTCCCCAACCCCAGAACCCAAAGAGATCTCGTCAACATCTATACGGTAGGAAGGACGGTTTATAGAGGCATAACTTGTCTCGAGGCTTTCTCAATGACGTAACCTCGCGGCGAGCACGGTCTTCACCTCCGGTCTTGGACGGTGTCTGTGCAGCTCCTGGTCACACCCGGACTGACGGATTGACGGCTGTCCTCCGAGCGATAGAAATCTCCCACCTTTGTAGTAGTCCACATAGACCACCGAGAACTCTAGTCGTCCTGTCCTATAGGACACTGGAAGCATTCATCCTCTTCTGTCAGTTTACTAGTCACCGACGTGCTTTACCACCACCAGTTGTCATCTTGTAGTTGTCTTTCCCTTGTTGTGCCTCCCTAGTTGGGTAGAACCTGCTCGGTCTCTCCCAGTTCACAACTGGAGAGGACAACTTTGCAAAGCAACTGGTGTTGTCTGAGTGGTGTCTGGGAAGCCCCTAATACCCCTCTATTTATAGTAGAGGGTTGGGTCAGAGTTCCCAATCTGTGCGGGAGTAGAAGGGTCTGGAATTTCCATAAATTGATACACGGTGGTAGGTGAACCGGTCATTTCACAAATGAATTGATCGTTTGGGAACTGAACCGATCGGTTCATCTCATGAACCGATCATTTGGGGAGCTGAACTGATCAGTTCATTCATGAACTAGTCGTTTCACTTCCCAGGGCAGTTCCCAATTGACTTTCCTCTTCGTGTTTCCAATTAATCCAAAGATCAATACTTGTCCCAATCAAATTGTACAAGTGAAGAAAAAATATTTTCTCACCAACCTAACTTTCTAAAACTAGCTCATTTGGTTCAGCTGAATCGATCGGTTCAATACTTGAACCGGTCATCTCACTTGACCCTGACCCGATCAGTTCAATAGCTTGAACTGGTTGGTTGGCAATCCATGTTGTGTAGAAATCGGTCAATACAATTCTCAATCAATCTGACAGCCAAATCAGTTAGCCCAACACTTGAACTTGGTGATTCTGAGTCAAGTCAATTGATCGAATATTTAATTGAACTACTAAGTACATTTAGTAAGAAATCTAAACATCATTGTGGATAAAATCCTATTCCAGGTTAAATCCTATGTGTGTGACCTTGTAGGCCCATTTCACGTTAGCAGTGAAAGTCCATAACACTTATGACTTCACAAGCAAAGAGCGGTGCCTAGTCGCACATCAGTGCTACCCAAGTGAAAAGGAAAGTTGGAGAACAACTTTCAATCCTACAATCCTTAACTGGTGTTATAGTGAATGCATAGTTCCTTTATCACTAATATCCCGAATAAACTCAAGGCATGGAATAGTCATCCTTTTAACGTTCATTCACTTCCTTGATCTTAGAGTAGACTGGATGAGATATGTGTGACATCAATATCACATATTGATTCATACATGCATGCACATGCCTGTCTCAGTCCTACTCATCAAGTGGCCATGGACATCAAACTCCCTCAGGAGGAACAAATCCCATATCTATCACTCACCCCTCAAAAGCCCCATGTGTCAAAGTCACCCAATTATCACCTTCATAATAATCTATATTTCAGGACTGTGTTTGATGATGTCAAAGTGTACCCAACGACATGTGTTGAGTGTAGTGATTTCAGGTCAAAGAATCACACTCACAATCATCACCGTGAGAGCTGAATGTGACTACTAAGTCATGGTTCCATGTGTCACTCTCACGGTGGGTCTGTCTGATACACTTGTTCTCTAACAAGTACATGTGTTCTTGGTTTGATATCACAAAATCATGACTAATGAGATTATGTCATCAAGCAACACATAATCTAGTCTTGTGTGTCATTGTTGTCTATCAACCTTCCATAATGACATCCGACTAGGGACATAACAATAATGTACAAACTCTTAACATCCATATGATCTCATCGTTCAAGTCACGCACCTGAAGGCATACGTCATTGAGTACTGTCATTCTCTAGACATTCAATATGTTCATTCATTATCTCACAACTGACTGAACCAGAAAGAATTGGAAGCTTGCCTTTGATGTTTATCAAATCAATCTTAATGTATCCCACCAATCATCCCATGATTGGCTCTCATGGAATATATACCAACAGTCTCCATGTATCACTCTCAAGGTGGATCTATCTGGTATACTATTCTCTAACAAGTACCTATGTGTTTGGTTTGATACCACATACATGACTGATGAGATTCTATCATCAAGTAACACACACTCTAGTCTTATGTATTACCATTGTCTATTTTGCTTCCACGGTAATATCCAACTAGGGACATAGCAAGGATGCATGTACTCTTATCATACATATGATCTCATTCTTCAGGTCCTCAACCTGAAGACATATGTCATCCAACAACATCATTTTTAGACATCTACCATATTTGTGTCATCATCTCATGATTAAGACAAACATAATAGATATAATTACCTTTATAATTATCAAACTAAGTGTATGATGCCCCATTACAATCATCATATGATTGTCTTTCTGGGCATACAAACCAACATGTTGTCCATACACCAATGTGTATTCTTCCTCTTTCGGGAATGATACCTTTTTCTTTGATATATCAATCATCTTGTCTCCTCCCTTGAATTAGGTCACCCCGACCCAACCATGTAAATTGTTGTATTCTCTGAATATGTGAACATTTGTATCTTCTTGTTCACATCTTTCCGCATGTGCTTGGCTTATTCTTTCATTCAATTTCTTAACACATCAGTGGAGGAGCCACTCACAGGCACCGTGAGGCACGTGCCTCACCCACTAGTCAAACTTATACCTACTAATTAATGTGGTGCCTAAATTAAAGTGCCAAAATTAAATATGTTTCTCACTTGCAAATGGGCACCCGTAATCCCAGTCTATTTTCATTATACATTTACAGATGTTATGACCAATTTTGAAGATAAAGTCTTATAGTAGGGGTGCCTCGGATTAAAACCAATAAATCACCAAAACTGAAAGCATTCGATTGAAAATGTCAGTAGATTGAATCTATAAAGAAGTGTTGGACGCATATCTGTGCTAAGTTATCTGCATGACATGTTATTTTTTCTGCTATATTCAAAACCACAAAGATGGAAAACACTTCTCTGCGCATTTTTCTATTCACTTGCTAATCACCGCATGTTAATTATTCAGCCAATTTCACCAAAGCTTCCGCTTATCAATTTCTTCTAATTGATGGCAGCATGCTCTTCTATGTCTGGATATATTTTCTTTCCCTTCCATTTATCAATTATTTGTTGCTTTGATTCTCCTTTAATAATTGATTTTTGTTTCACTCTTGGTATTCATAACTTATATTCATTTATTTTATTTGATCAATTTAGATGTATTGACATAGTCACTTTTTGTTTAGAATAGAATTACACAAAATGGAAATGGACTAGAATTCAAGTGTATTACGAGTGACAATCAATTGTTTAATGTGAGAAGGGAAATAATTTTATCTTTACATACTCACATATGAGTGATCAATATATACATACACAAATATATATAATATTTTTCAAAAGACATTATACTTGTTGGTTTCATCAAGATCATCATTTTATTATTGTGCCTCACCCACATCGACATTCTGGCTCTGCCACTGTAACACATCATGATATATTTAAAATTAACTTATCAACTATGGGCATAACCTAAGCTACATGAACTTGGCTATTGCTTTTAAAATTAACTTATCAACTATGGGCATAACCTAAGTTACATGAACTTGATTATTGCCTAAGACAAGTTGCAAAAGAACAAAAATCACATTAGAATGAGAATGTATCAAGAACCATGTGATTTCGAGATATATATCATGAGAGTTGTCAGGACATAACAAAATATTCTATGTAATGGTCAATAATCTAATAAATGATGAGACTTTTGACTAAACACACTATGATTCTAAGTCACGATGATTGATTGTCATCCCATGACTTTCAAGAGTAACAATCATAATCTCAACTACGATAAGAATCGAACTCACAAACTCAAACAATATTTCCCGTAATACAAGAGACCATCCAAAATGGACATCACACAAATAAATAGTCCATCACTTAACGTCTAAAACCATCAAAGAAGATGTGGGAATCTATCTCAAACCCATTTGCACCAACTAAATCCAATAAACACCCAATTACCCAAAGGAAACACCTGAATTGCCACATACAAATTCGGGGCCTATTAAAAGTTGACCACTTCACATGGATCCTTAAATACCCAACCACTAATGCATATCACTATTATATGAAAATCATGAGGCAAGCTGCAAAATGAGAGCCAATGAAATACAAATCCATCTTTACAGTTTAAAAACTTAATGTAAAACGTATGTATTATCTTGAGTGTCATTTTAGAATTATCTAGAGAAAGCCATGTAGATACACAACAAGTGGGTGTTAATTTAAATCTGTATGACAATGATTTTGACTAAGTTGTCTATACAATTTTATGGGCCTAACCTACATAAAGGAAGCACAATAGTGAAAAGTCCTATACATTTTGGGTTGATTTAAAAAGTCATGATTAAGTCGAGGTCCAATGTCGTCAAAGCCTTCAATGCCCACACACCACTAAAAATGGCATGTCATTGTTCCTTTAAAGGGGTTCACAACCATGAATTCTACCAAATAACTCTTCCTCACTTCCTTCAACTCAGAAACCTTGATCAATCTCTTATGATTAGTTTCCTGCACAACACAATAGTGAAAATGGTGATCATGGGCTATTTTGATTCCTTCTTTGGTGGAAAAGAAAGAGAACCTCCTCCGACCTCAAAAAAATCCAAGAAAGGTTAGGGTCATCATCAAGATGTAGACATCCTACTTTGCATTCCATTATTCTGATCTCAAGTTATTTCATTGACGTAGAATATTATCGCACTACAAACTCACTCAGGGTTGAACTCCCCGAGCTTTTACCAAAACCTTGTGCAATAATACAACCCGCAAGCGGACGTGTCTTATCGCAGTATAGTTGAGGATCGAATCCTAAGAGACAACGTTATTAAGAACCATTGTTTAGTCAAACCTAGCTCAAGTAAGAACTAATATTTAGAATGATTGGTTGATTTGAGGTTAATTAAATTAATTGTAAGAAAGTAAATAGCAGAACTAAAGTTATACCTAGATTAATGATGTGGAATTACTGGGATGGTCCCGGGTTTCACCACCACTACACATGCAAACACATCCTAACAGCAAACATCCAGGCCAGATATAACCATCCAAATGGAGCTGCTGCAAAACCCCACATACGGGCGTTAGGCTTGCGTAAGCATCACCTTAGGTATCAGATGTCTCGTCACCATCTGGATCACTCACTTACGGCCCCGAAGATATAGAAATCCAAATGAAGTTGTGGACCCCCTATATAGGCGTTAGGCACACAGAAGCGTCACCGTGGGCTAGATGGCTCATCCCCTCACAGATCATCCACTTACGACTTCAAGGAATCCCATTCTATTTCTAGTTTGGGAGTCAACCATGCTAAACATCAAGCAAGAAGTCGATTAATCTACAAGCAAACATCGACGATTAACAATGAAGATACAAAATCCAACTAAGGCCATGGCCCTCTGTAACAACCTCGCCTCCCGATAACCCCCAATTAAGAGAGACCAAGAGATCAAAGCCATTATCTCAATTAATAGGATTAAAGGTTTGACAAATAATCAATAACAATTATCAAATTTTACCAACTAAACTGAAAATAGGTATAAAATAAAACATTGCATACCTTTTTAAAACTTTGGTAAGCTACTCTATCCATAGCCTGGATTCATTCTATCTAATCCGCCTTGCACTTTATTTCTTATTTCTATAATGTTTCACTTTACTATTTGTTATTTCAATTATTGTACCTAAAATGCCGACAAACAAAACGTCAGTCAGCATATAGGAATATGTTGGTATGTGGGAACAACCAAAATTTTCCAAATATGACTAACAATTTAAATATCACAATCAGGGTAATTAGCAAACCAATTTACATTTTCAATGTGTCATTCTCCACCGCTTTTACCCTAACCTTGAAATACCCCTCTAGGGTTTCTCTTTTGCCATTGACTTAAGGCCACCTTCTCAATCCTGAGCTTGGTGCCTGGGGGTCACCTCTCATGGTGCCCCATAGTCATGCAACATAGACCACCTTCTCATTCTCGAGCTTGGTGTATGGGGTCACCTCTTATAGTGCCCATTGGTCTACCCTCTTGGGCCTGACCTTTATGGCATCTTCCATCAGGGTGGCATGTAGGTGCGAGAACACACATGTATTTATAATTGTGATAACCATAATGACTTTATAATTGTAGTATGAACATCCAAACTGTTTAGTTCCAATCAATGCGATTAACCATCTGAGAAACCTTCGGGAAAACTAATGTGATTAATCATAATTAACCTCATACCTGTTAGGCTGAATTGAGATAGAATAGTCCAATCAATCAAGATATCCAATCAAGCAAGTACAAGAGTCCTGAAATTGCAACCAATTCCTTTTTATCGAAAACTATTCAAACCATCTTGCTACTTAAGGCTTCTATTCCTTTTTAGGATTTCTACCTCTTTTAGGGTTTACTTTGCAATTAGGGTTTTTACTTCATTTTACTCTTTTAGACCATAATTTATCATCTATCCTTCATGAAAGTTATTAAGGTTACCTTTTAACAACACATAACCTTAATTTCAGAAACAACACAATTAATCATCAATTAAGTCCGTTAAGCCTCTTTTACATTAAAGCTATCATTTTTATCCCTTTTATTCCATGACAAGATCATTATGCTCATTTATCATCAATTAATAGTTCATTATGGTCTAATTCACATATGAATTCTAATTGTCATTAATTCTACCTTTATTCATTAGAAAACTCTAATTTCTACATTAAAGGTATTTATCCATAATTAGAAACCTTTATACTCAAAATAGCTTAGAATCATCAAATCTTAACTTTATTCACGATTTTGAGTAATTAAAGACATTAAGAGTCACATTTACCAACATTTGGGTTTCAAGGCCCATTAAAGTATATTCATGCACATGAAACTCTAAATTAAACCAATTATGTGCAAAGTTCATCCTTTTTGTTCCTAATATTCCTTTTTATAATTAACAGGTTAATACCAACTTTAATCATCCATTAAACCCTACTAATCACATTAATCATCTCAAAATAGGGTTTCTTAATCATTAAAGTATTAAATTTGATAACTTCCATTACTTTTCGAATTGCAATTAGAATCATTCAATTATATTTTTAATGGATTCCCATCATTTTTCTGAGCAACTTTCATATTTTATGCATAATCATCCGAGCTACTATTAAGGAAATATGATTTTTGTAATAAAACCTTACTTGGGCCAGTAGGGAGGTGCCATGTAGCCTTGTTCCCATGCAATTGCTCGCTGGTTTGGAAAACATAACCAATTGTCGATTTTTCCCTTGGGTAAGTTACATCTCCTTCATCCCGCAGAGGGGCAAACTCATCCAACGCACTCCAGGTTGTCTTCAACCTTGCTTCAATGACCTGTTGTTTCCCTTGTCGTGGTTGGTCGCGGCTCCTCTCCTCCCCTGGATCCCGTCGGCGAACGAAACCCATTCCACTCTCTCAGATACCCTCCACCGCACCTACAGGTGTCCTAGGCTGCTTCCATGGTGGTGGAGAATGAGTTGGGCAGACCTACAACACGACCGCCCTATGCAGCCGTGTTGCTACGGCCACGGCCACGACTAGCTAGGGTGAGGGGTCGCTCACCCAAGCACCTCAGGTCGTTGTGGAAGCGGCAAGGCTCCCTTGCAACTCCCTCTTGTAGCTTTGTGGCTTCAGGTTCACGCCATTCTTCTTAGTTAGGGTTTGTATGCCAAGAACAAGAAGAAGAAGAGGAAGAGCGGAGTGTACATGGGATCTCTCTCACTCCTAGACTCTTCCCAGGGCACTCTCTCCTTTTATAGGTGAGGGTATCCACACCCAAGGACGTTCATCCAAAAGGAAACAAGTCCCACTCTTAAAGGAAACATATTCCTTCCTTGAAAAGAAATATTCTCTCTCCTAACTTATTCCTTTAATAAACCATATCTCTTGGATAATTAGGAATTATAAAATCTTCTTACTTATTCTCTTTTATACTTTCCTTTTAATCCATTGATCACGATAATAAGTTTTCCTTAAGTAGAAAATACTTCCTTCTTAACAATACCACATAATCCATTAATAATGTATTCACATTATTTTCTTATTTTCTATTATTGGTATTTTCTCTTTCTTTTTCTCCATTGGGGCTCCTTGGACCCCAAGAAACTCTAATATTTTAGAAATCCTTTTTAATGGATATTCATTATCCTTCTAGATACATCTATATCCATTATTTCTCATTATCTTGTTTATTTCTTATTAAAATATCTCTTTTTGAGGATTTCTCTTTATCTTTCTTTTTGTTTTCCTCATTGGCATTCCTTTTAACATTAGTAATCCTTGGGATACGAAAATCTACCAAGGATAACTCAATTATACCTCTTTCCACTTATTTCCCACATTTTATCATTGTTTTCAATTTCTTTCTCAACAAAGAAATACTTAATTGATCTTTTCTTTTATTACTGCATTCTCTATGCAACTTTGGATTCCTTGGAACCCAAGGAACCCAATAGGGGCACGAAATCCCTCCTTGGATTTGCCTTCTAGAGGTTTCCACATTTTTATTTCCTCTATTTTTATTTACTCAATAATAGAGTTTCTTTTGTCCTTTCTTTGTTATTGGGCCCAATAACCAATAAAGCCCACAAAACAATCATCAAGGCTATTGTAAACAGAATCCATTTATTCAATACAATTTATATCATTATTTGTTCAAATATATTTAATATGAGAAATTACATTTCTCACCAAATGAACCCAAAAATTGGGGTTGTAACATCCTTCCCCTCTTATAGGAATTTTGTCCTCAAAATTCCACCAGGCACACAAAAAAATAGGATAAGCCTTTGTTATGTCCATCAGGGCTCCCATGTAACTTCACCCTTTCCATGGTGCTTCCCAAGAACCTTCATTCTTCCATCTGAGTTCTTTCTTACCTCGGTATATCGTACCCTCATAGGTGACTCAGGACATTTCAGCCTCTCAAAAGTTGAATAGGTTCAGGGCTTAGCATATGGCTTGGGTACCTCACATAGTGCTCTAGATCGGACTCATGGAACACATTACACATCATGTTATCCTGAGGGGCAAGGCTAAACACAACCATCTCCACCAATCCATCTCAAATGGACCCATATATCGAGGACTCAGCTTTCTCAGTTGTAGCTTAGAGGGGTCAAATTATCCCATCACATACTCTCCCACAATGAACTGCATGTCAGTCTGATTTGCATCAGCTCACGACTCATGTTGCCTCTGGCTCCCTCTCATCCATTGCATGATCAAAGAGACTTCATCTGCACACATTGTGGCTCTTTTATGACCTTCACGAGGCCTCCTTCACCAACATCATCTTAATGAAGTGGTGACTGACACAACCTCCTTATAGAACTTCTTGCATCCCGATAAAGGCTATGGTGGTTAACATCACATCTTAAGAGCCATCTCTATGTATCACCCTGAATGAGCACACATGCTCTCATCAGACCCTCTAGTCTGTATTATACTGACCATTAGTATGGGGTGATAAACTGTACTGACATCGAGTTCTTCATGTATCTACTTCCACCTAATGGAAGTGAACCTTTAGGTCCTACTCAAGAACTTTTAAACTCGCATCAAGGTGTAGTTGAACCATCTATCTCTCTTATAAGTAGTTCAACCTAATTTGTCCCTTGATAGTACTCTTTCTTTCTCTTGTCATCTAGGTAAGGCGATCCACCATAACCCTTATTTCCTCCTTACCTTCCTTGGTCTGGGGGAGACTTACAACATCCATAGTGATGAACTCCCATTCCCTCTCGGGAACTCTTTATACTTTATATCAATGCATTAGGTTATTGATGTTCGTCCTTCACCTCCTGGCTTGCATGGCCACATGCCACATGCAAATTCATCTTAAGCATCCAAAGTACTAATGTCACTTACTATCTTCGTAGTACGGTGTATGGTGATCTTAAAATCATGATCTCATGTATGTCATGATTCCTCAAGATTGATTACTTCGGAAACCCTAAATCACTCTAATCAGGGTTTCATCACCTTCCTATCCAAATACGTGCACCTGCGGTTCTTCAATTCTCCTTTCATTACATCAAGGTCTAGGATGACTAACCAAACAACTACTAACTTGATCAACCGATATCGTTGCATCTGAGTATTAGCCAAACATATCTTCTTTCTCAAACTTAGGGTTAGTCTAACAACCTCTTCTAGCCTCTAGCCAAACTAGGCAGTTTCATCTCATCTAGAGCATCCACTACCACTTCACATCCTTAGGTGTTTGGTCGAGTCGAAGAAATACACCTCAGTGTATTCCACTTATCATTTCATCACAAACTCTAAGTCTATCTTCATCAAGAAACTCTGAGCTCATCCTCTTGGTTATCAAACTCAGCCTTGTATCACATGCAAGTTCCACATAACTCATGTTACAACATCCTCACAAGATGACTACCTTAATACTCTTGGTGTTTGTAAACCATCCATGTATTTTTCACTCCATAAGGGCATGTTATCATCTCTGTCCTCATACCTCATAGCAACGTTCCAACTCACATCATCTTTATCTTTGGTTTATGGCATGCGTACTGTCCTATCTCTCACTCCCATAACAAGAAGAAATAAGCATTTGGCGGCCATCCAAATACAGAGTTCTTCCTATTCCAAGAGTAGAGATGGTACATCCCACCTTGCCATTACACCTTCAAATCTAAGTTGAAACGTGCAAGTTATGTCTCTACATCACAAACATCATGATATCAAAATTTACTTCCATGGAAAACTGGCCTCGAACCTACTGGGGTTTACACACAATCCTTGGTCATTTCATGTGGGTCTATAGGGTGTTGGCACTTTTGGGCTCATCCCTCTTCCCTCATGCATCCAGAGAGTTCCCTACTCATCTACCCTTTGGGTCCCATGAGTTCATGAAGGTGATTAATCTCCTAACCCATGGCCCTCAGACAATGCTAGTTGTTACCTCTCGACCATATGGTCATGTGCAACTAGGGAACTAGGCAACTCCTACTTACATTGGTCTTATCCCTACCTGACCCTAGGATAGACTTAGGATTCTATCATAGTACATGTCCAGCTTAGAACCTTACCCAAGCCTTCATCATCTCTCTCTCTCTCTGCATTCATGGGCTGACTTCCATCCTTTCATAGGGTCATATGGCAACCTGCCTACCTTGGTCAGGCCCCATACAGGTTACCTCCATGGTAACACATCCACATGAACTTAGAGATGATTATCTATGGGTCTACAGGTTCATTCTCATACCATGTACTTTTAACTTAGCTTCTCACGATCCTATGAGACCTCTTTAGGTTTCCACAAAACCCACAAATTGGTACACACCCTACCAAAGGGTTCCTCTCCCAGGATGGGAGGAAACTACAACTCTTGACAACAAGGTCACAACCATCCCTGGGGTTTATATTCACATGAGCATGCTTAACCCAGCAGCCACTAAGGCATAAGCAGACCACCTACTAAACCATGCTAGGTCATACTTGTTCTCATCCTCAACATTGGATCAAGATCATACATTCCCATGTCATCAACTTAGTTGTGGTGGGTTTCATCAAACCTGCCTTGACCTTAAGGGGTTCCCTCTTCCTCTATACATGAAGAATACCATTCTCGAAACTATAGAAACTCAAATCTCATCATGAGCAGCGGGTACACTGCTTCCCCTCTTAGGCCTAAGAACCCTAGATTCACTTTTGGGTGTTCAACTGCATACTCAACCTCTTAATCATGAATCAAGCATGTATAAGGCATGACATGCACTTCCTGTCATCCTTCTACTCGAGTAACACTTTAGAGTTGAGTCCTCCTCAAGGACAACCAACAAGGTATAAGGCCTCACAACTTGCTACTTAAACCTCCTCAGGGTCTAAGGCACTCTTTGTCTCATCTCAGCAGGTAAACTCATATACCATAGGCACATAGGTTCCAGAAGCACCATCCTCTCTTTAGGGTTTGGTTCCTCTAAAGGCCACCAAGATATCATCAGCCTCCAAGGATCAAGTAATGAGGTAACCACAAACATTCACTTAGGTCACATCATCCTCAACTCCCCACTTTTCCTCATATCTTAGAGTCTAGGCTTCTAACCTTCCTGCTCGGGGTCCTGCTCTCTCTCTCTCTCTCTAGAGCTAACCCTACAACCATCCTCACTATTAGAGGTTCAATCTCCATGAAGGATCAAGCTCACAAGCACACCTCTACGTGGTTGAAGCCTATGTTCAAACTTACGTTTGCTCGAGGTTTTTCATAGCCCTTTATGCTTATCTCATAAGCTATCCCTCATGCTTACTGGACAGGGTTTCAACCTACTGCCACACCACTGATGTACTCTAGGTGCATGTTATCCCCTACTTGCATAAGCCTATAGGGTTTCTATAGGTTCTTCACTAACCTCATCAATGAAGGATCTATCCTTCACTCTAACAACCACGCCCCTTTCCAGGGTTGGATAACCAAAGGTACTAGGTTATCTAACCTCTCATGGCTCGTATGGCATCCCAAGGTGTGTCCATCCCAAACACTCAGTCAACCATGACATCTAACTCATCATGTCATCTCTCTGTCTAACCTTCACTTAGGGTTAGGGTTAACATCATCCTCAGAGGATGTGCCAGGTCTCTACTTTTAATGGAGATCTCTACCTCCAAGATGAACTCTCTCTTTACTTATCCTCGTGACAAGAAGGTCTAGCCTCAAGTCTCTTCTAAGGGCATGACAACTTATGTCATACGACCTAAGCATGTATCTATTCTTTAGTTTGTGCTTAATATATTAAGCTTATGTCCATGACATCTTATTTACATGCTTTTCATTAATTTGGTGGAGGATTCCTTAAACCTTATCAACCTTACCCATACCTCAAGAGGGTGAGGAAAATGGAGAAAACCCTAATCCTTATAATCCTTAACAGCATTTGAGCTGAGAAGGGATGAACAAGATGAGAGAGTCCTAAAGGTATCTTATTTTGAGTCAAATCCTGAGACATTGGCCATGCAATCACAGTAATCCGGGAGTCCTCATATTCTGACTAGTGGTGCGGAGGAAAATCTTGCCATCCCCATATGTGATCCTTTTCTAGACACCTTTGTCTTTTAGAAATTCCTCTAATAACTCCCTTGGGTTCTACAGAGTTCATAAAATTTAATAATTATTAAAGATTAAATGAGGAATCTATGCTCTGATACCAATTGTAATGACCCCGCCTCCCAATAACCCCAAATTAAGAGAGACTAAGAGACTAGAGCCATTATCTCAATTACCAGGATCGAAGGTTCGATAAATAATCAATAACAATTATCAAATTTTACCAACTAAACTGAAAACATGTATAAAATAAAACATTGCATCCCTTTTTAAAACTTTGGTAAGCTACTCTATCCACAGCCTAGATTCATTCTATCTAATCCTCCTTGCACTTTATTTCTTATTTCCACAATGTGTCACTTTACTGTTTGTTCTTTCAATTGTTGTACCTAAAACGCCGACAAACAAAACGTCGATCAGCATATAGGAATATGATGGTATGTGGGAACAACCAAAATTTCACAAATATGACGAACAATTTAAATATCACAATCAGGGTAATTAGCAAACCAATTTACATTTTCAATGTGTCATTCTCCACCACTCTTCCCTAACCCTGGAATACCCCTCTAGGGTTTCTCTTTTGCCATTGACTTAAGGACACCTTCTCAATCCCGAGCTTGGTGCCTGGGGGTCACCTCTCATGGTGCCCCATAGTCATGCAACATAGGCCACCTTCTCATTCCTGAGCTTGGTGTCTGGGGTCACCTCTTATAGTGCCCATTGGTCTATCCTCTTGGGCCTGACCTTTATGGCATCTTCCATCAGGGTGGCATGTAGGTGCGAGAACACACACGTATTTATAATTGTGATAACCATAATTACTTTATAATTGTAGTATGAACATCCAAACTGTTTAGTTCCAATCAATGCAATTAACCATCCGAGAAACCTTCAGGAAAACTAATGCAATTAATCATAATTAACCACATACCTATTAAGATGAATTGATATAGAATAGTACAATCAATCAAGATATCCAATCAAGCAAGTACAAGAGTCCTGAAATTACATCCAATTCCTTTTTATCAAAAACTATTCAAACCATCTTGCTACTTAAGGTTTCTATTCCTTTTTAGGATTTCTACCTCTTTTAGGGTTTACTGTGCAATTAGGGTTTTTACTTCATTTTACTCTTTTAAACCCTAATTTCTCATCTATCCTTCATGAAAGTTATTAAGGTTACCTTTTAACAACACATAACCTTAATTTCAGAAACAACACAATTAATCATCAATTAATTCCATTAAGCCTCTTTTACATTAAAGCTACCATTTTTATCCCTTTTATTCCATGAAAAGATAATTATGCTCATTTATCATCAATTCATAGTTCATTATGGTCTAATTCACATATGAATTCTAATTGTCATTAATTCTACCTTTATTCATTAGAAAACCCTAATTTCTACATTAAAGGTATTTATCAAAAATTAGAAACCTTTATACTCAAAATATCTTAGAATCATCAAATCTTAACTTTATTCACGGTTTTGAGTAATTAAAGCCATTAAGAGTCGCATTTACCAACATTAGGGTTTCAAGTCCCATTAAAGTATATTCATGCACATGAAACTCTAAATTAAACCAATTATGTGCAAAGTTCATCCTTTTTGTTCCTCATGTTCCTTTTTATCATTAATAGGTTAATACCAACTTTAATCATCCATTAAACCCTACTAATCACATTAATAATCTCAAAATAGGGTTTCTTAATCATTAAAGTATTAAAGTTGATATCTTCCATTACTTTTCGAATATCAATCAGAAACAGGCTTCAACTATATTTTTAATGGATTCCCCTCATTTTTCTGAGCAACTTTCATATTTTATGTATAATCATCTGAGCTACTATTAAGGAGATATGATTTTTGTAATAAAACCTTACTTGGGCCAATAGGGAGGCGCCACGTAGCCTTGTTCCCATGCAATTGCTCACTGGTTTGGAAACATAACCAATTATCGATTTTGCCCTTGGGTAAGTTATATCTCCTTCAGCCCACGTAGGGGCAAAGTCATCCAACGCACTCCAGATTGTCTTCAACCTTGCTCCGACGGCCTGATGTTGCCCTAGCCGTGGTTGGGCGTGGCTCTTCTCCTCCCCTGGACCCCGTCGGCGACCGGAACCCATTCCACTCTCTCAGATACCCTCCGCCACACCTGCAGGTGTCGTAGGTTGCTTCCATGGTGGCAGAGAATGAGCTGGGAAGACCTAAAACATGACCGCCCTATGCAGCCGTGCTGCTGCTGCCACGGCCAGCTATGGTGAGGGGTCGCTCACCCAAGCACCTCAAGTCGTTGTGGAAGCGGCAAGGCTCCCTCGCAACTCCCTCTTGTAGCTTTGTGGCTTCAGGTTCACATCGTTCTTCTTAGTTAGGGTTTATATGCCAAGAATAAGAAGAATAAGAGGAAGAAAGGAGTGTATGTGGGATCTCTCTCTCCTAGACTCTGCCCAGGTCTCTCTCTCCTTTTATAGAGGAGGGTATCCACGCCCAAGGACATTCATCCAAGAGGAAACAAGTCCCACTCTTAAAGGAAACTTGTTCCTTCCTTGAAAAGAAGTCTTCTCTCTCCTAACTTATTCCTTTAATAAACCATATCTCTTGGATAATTAGGAATTCGAAAATCCTCTTACTTATTCTCTTTTATACTTGCCTTTTAATCCATTGATCACGAAAATAAGTTTTCCTTAAGTAAAAAATACTTCCTTCTTAACAATACCACATAATCCATTAGTAATGTATTCACATTATGTTCTTATTTTCTATTATTGGTATTTTCTCTTTCTTTTTCTCCATTGGGGCTCCTTGGACCCCAAGAAACTCTAATATTTTCGAAATCCTTTTTAATGGATACTCGTTATCCTTCTAGATGCATCTATATCCATTATTTCTCATTATCTTGTTTATTTCTTATTAAAATATCTCTTTTTGAGGATTTCTCTTTATCTTTTTTTTCCTCATTGCATTCCTTTTAACATTAGTAATCCTTGGGATATGAAAATCTACCAAGGATAACTCAATTATACCTCTTTCCACTTATTTCCCACATTTTATCATTGTTTTCAATTCCTTTCTCAACAAAGAAATATTTAATTGATCTTTTCTTTTCTTATTGCATTCTCTATGCAACTTTTGATTCCTTGGAACCTAAGGAACCCAAGAGGCATGAAATCCCTCTTTGGATTTTCCTTCTAGAGGTTTCCACATTTTTCTTTCCTCTATTTTTATTTACTCAATATTAGAGTTTCTTTTGTCCTTTCTTTGTTATTGGACCCAATAGCCAATAATGCCCACAAACCAATCATCAAGGCTATTGTAAACAGAATCCATTTATTCAAAACAATCTATATCATTATTTTTTCACATATCTTTAATATTAGAAATTACATTTCTCACCAAATGAACCCACAAATTGGGGTTGTAACACCCTCCCTGAGGGATGTTTAGGCCACAAAAGTGTCACCGTAGGCTAGATGGCTCATCCCCTCATGGATCATACACTTACGACCTCAAGGAATCCCATTCTATTTCTAGTTTGGGAGTCAACCTTGTTAATCGACATTCTACCCTGTGTATAGAAGTTCTCACAACATAGGAAAAAACATGATGAAAGCAAGCAGGTAACCAAACTACAAACATTAACGATTAACAATGAAATAAAAAGTTATATACATTACCTTGGAATGTTAAATGAAAAGACATGAAAGTATGGGTAGTGGGGCTATTCCCCGCACCCCAATGAAAAGGAACTACTCGCTCATGATGCGAGAAACAAGAAGAACAAGAGAGAGGGAAGATTCTGCCATGAGCATGATGCAAAAGGTAGTCGCAGCCGGTGAAGATGATGCAGTCTTCAACATCGTGTTAGAGAAGATCTGGATGAGGAATGAGGGATGCCAAGACAGAACGAGCATTCTTTCTCACTCCTCATTCCTTCTCTTCTCGGTCTCCTCGATCACACCAAGAGCAGCAGGTGAAAATGTGTGATGATCTGGATCGAACCTGTGTTCAGGCAGCCTGTCGGCGTCCTAGAATTGATGCCCCAAATGAGGACACTATTGGTCCTATTTATAGGCTCTGGTTGGGGTCTTCATGTTTTTGGTATGAAACCCTCTCAAATGGTTTAAGTCTTCTAACATTTTGGAGTTGATGAATCCAAACGGTCTTGTATTAATACTGACCAAACGGTCTTTGAGTTGTTTTCCTCCAAACGGTCTTGGAGTGTATCCTCCAAACGGTCTTCAGTTGATAAGTCTAAACGGTTTTGCTTCTATCGGTTTGCTACTTTTCCTCCAAACGTTCTATAAGACCAATCACTAGCCAATCGGTCTTGGAAGTCAGGTGTCGCCAAACGGTCTTGCGTGATCGGTTTGCAGATTGATGTGTCGTGCAACCGGTCCTTATGCCTGATCGGTCTTGGGGTCTTCATGCAAACGGTCTTGTGATCTGCAGATGTTCAAATGGTTTTTGACCGTGCGCCGCCAAATGATCCTCGCAGCTCTAACGTTCTCTTCTCCCAAACGGTCTCAGAGACCGATCAATGACCAAACGGTCTTGAGGATAGATCACCGCCAAGCGGTCTTGAGAAAGGACCGCTGCAAGGTCTTGAGACTGTGAGATATCATACGGTTTAGAGACCGTGTAGAGGGGTGAAGCAACAAGACCGTTAGGGTATATGAAGCCTAAATCGAAAGGAGAAGGTGATGGTGGTGGTGGTAGGGTTGCAGGTAGAGTGGAGAGGAAGGAAGAGGACGTGAAGTATGTGGTAAGGCAGCGATGGTTGTTGAGGGCGGTTGGAGGAAGACGATGCCATTACTGTCATGGATAGTGGTGAGTTGTAGGCCATGTTGCAGGTGTAGAGGAGGATAAGAGAGGGAACGATGTTGTTGTTGTTGTGGGCTAGGGTTTGTAGGTGGAGGGATGAAGGTGATGATGGCAGAGGCACGCTTCATCATGGTTTCTGGACGGCCGCTTCCAAACGGTCTTGGTGCAAGGATGGCCAAACGATCTTGAGGGGTGTTTCTCATGCGGTCTTGAGACCGTGTGAAGGGGAAAGCACTTCACAATCATTAGGGAAAACCATTTAGATGAAACCGGTTGGCCAAAACCGTTAGAGTCAAGACTGTTAGGGTCATGACCGTTAGCAATGGTGATGATGGTGGTAGAGTGTGGAGAGGATAAAAGTATGATGTTGGTGAAGATGAAGGTGTAATGAGCTCATGGTTTCGAGACCAATGGATCAAGACCGGTTGGACAAATTGAATGGGCAAACCATTTGGTGCAAGACAGATTGATCAAACTGTTAGGTCAAAATCAATTGATCAGGACAGAGGCTGAGAGGCTTGAATGAAGGTGAGTTCTAGATGATTGTTGAACCTCATCATGACCTACATAAAATCAACGTAAACTCAATTAATAACCTTGACAATTGAACTAATTAAGAAATTTTGCATATTGAACTAATTGAACTAATTTGGCTCAAGATGGCGACTGAATATTATGATGAATATGCATTCATTATTCATTTCATGGTATTCATGGTTAGAAGATATCATATATCTTATACGCACTCCCTGATCTTATCGGCCTTATTACCGATGTAGAAGCTAAATTAAGAGTTCTAACTAGTGGAACATTAGGTCCTTTTCCATTTCTTGGTATCCACTGTCCTGGTGCACTAGGTGTTTGTTGCATTGGTGGCACCAAAAACTTCCCCTTTTTAGATCTACTAGGCATCTGTTCCCGAGTTTGGACATATCTTTTCTTAATTTCTACCTCATTATCCTTTACTGGACAGTTCCTTATCAAATATCCTTCTTTCCTACACTTGTAGCAGACTTTGATTCCTTATTGTATCTTAATCTTTTCAACATTTTTTGTTGCTCCAATGATAACTATGTTGATCAGAAATCCTTCTAGAGCCCAAAATTTCGTCATTGGGGACTGGTAATCTAGGTTGTATTACCAGTATATGATCCTCTATACACGTCAATGTTTTCATAACCAGTCCAATGAGATCATTCAAAGAAGGGTTCTCTATCATGGCTAGATCAACCTAGGGATTCTCAGGCAGTCGTTCTTCTCTCACCTGATCCCTTGCAACTTCCCTTAGTGCAACATCATTGCTCTTAGTAATATGTTCCTCATGTTCTCCACACATCTTTAAGCTTTACTCTTTATTCTCATAAGCATAAGTCACTATAAGATATATTGGAGGACACTAGAACAAACTCAACACCTTAGTCTTATGTCTCTATAGACTCAGCAAACCTTAAGCTCTGATAACAAAACTTGTTAGAACCGTTATCAAACCGACAGCCAAATCTTCATAGAAGTTATGCGGAATAAACATTAGTAGCGGATTAAAAACATCACTAAAAATTAAAACCACTTTGCAAAGAGATCCATTTCCAAGAAAATTCTTAATAAAAGAACCAAAGTAATTTATACATCATAGTTCATATTGTACATACATTGTACCATCTCATCTCGAGGGTAACATATACCAGTTGCTTTGTCAAAACATATACTAAAGAAACATAAAACTTCAAGGCATACAAGCCAAAATCTCAGATCATTTATAAAACAATTATGTACTGACTCCAAGGACCTAAGAGTACAGAGATGACACATAGGACTTCTATCTACAAGACACATCAAACAGTACACTCAACCTAAACTGTTATTGATGCCCCTATTGTTGTTGTTCTCCCTCTGTAGTAAGGTCTCTACCTCCTCGTCTGCGTCCACCTAAAAATGTTCGTGACCAATGGGGTGAGACACAAGTCCCAGCAAGAGATATACTCTCTGCCAACAATGTTATTATCACAGGTAAACAGTATAAAATTGAGCAGAGGTTCTTTTATATTAATAAGCAAGATTTATCACTATTTATAAGAAGAACAGATCAATCTCATCTCTTGAAGTAATGCAACTATCTATGATAGAGCAATAAATCATCTATTCGCTTTATAAGGAATATGAAGAATATGTATAACATTAATCAATTTAAGATGTATAAAAGAAGTGTACATCAACCAATGTTTTCCATATCTGATCCTTAAGCAAATACGCGACATGGCTAATTACATATTTACAATCACATGTATGCCCTGAGGAGATAAGGTATACCACTCATGCTCCAACCGACCATGGCTATGTAAATCATCAATACCATACAAGGTCAATGGAAGAGCTGGATGCCAATACCTCATCTGTCTCAGTCAGTACGAGACTACTGGAAGGACATCTTGTGTCATCTGCAATTAGCTTACTAGGGTATACTGGTATCTTCACTATAGAGCTACAGCCACATCATGCACTCTCTTTAGGGAGATTTCAATTATCCATCCCCTAATTATAATAATAAGGAAGATTATATATCAATTCCTCATTTGGTCGGGAGATTCACATATCAATCCCATTATAACTTAATGAAGAAGAATTTACACATCAATTCCTCAATTGGCCGGGAGATTCACACATCAATCCTGATATAAAATAAATGAGGAAGGTGCTACATCAATTCTTCATTAGGACATTAGGATATATGTCATCCTTCACCCTCGCATATTTAAAATTTTACTCTCCGAGTTAAATTCGTTTCACCATTCAGTAAATTCTGACACTGAATGGATCTATGGTCAGGGCAACTACATGATGAGATTCCACTTGATTAATTAGGTGCATTACAGTATCTTTTAGCATCAACCAAGTTACAAACATGAATTACAACAGATGCTACAAAGAAAGGTGTAATACATTTATCAAGTACCTTCATGATCTTTGGAACACATTGAATGTATAACACTCGGGATCTTAGTCCCTTATCACATTACTAGGGATTCTTCTCCCTTAGCATTATCATCATCATGATTACTAGATATGGATATTCAAACCCTTAGTTCATCACTGAACATTGTCACCTCTCATTAGGTAACTATTACCTCTAGGTCCTCAGACTAAGGTATACATTATACTTGTTGCACAAGTATTTCACATGGCTCACAAGGCCCATTTAAATCTATATTATATGAAACATCATCTCATGCTATACTTGTGTATTATACCTGGCTATTATCATCATCTCATGATTCTTGCATGGTTAGTACTTCATGATAAAAACAATGGCAAATACATAACATCACCATCACCATGCAATACAAGAGAAATACAACCTTTCCATTATTAGGGTTAGGGTTTCCCATTCTAACCGATTAGGGTTTCAAATTCATATCATCACTATGTGATACAAGAGAAATACAATCTTCCCATTATTAGGGTTAGGGTTTCCCTTTCTAACTAATTAGGGTTTCAAGTGCATACCATCAGCCATTATTGGTGATAGGGTTTTCCCTTTCTTACCGATTAGGGTTTCAAGTTCATATCATCACTCTTCATTAAGATAAATAAAACTTTACCATTATTAGGGTTAGGTTTTTCCCCTATTTAACCTATTAGGGTTTCAAGTTCATATCATCACTCTTCATTAAGAGAAATACAACTTTACCATTATTAGGGTTAGGGTTTCCTCCTATTTAACTGATTAGGGTTTCAAGATCATATTATCAAGAATCAAACCCTAATTCATTTTATTAAGAATCAAAACCCCAATGCATATCTCTACACATATAGGGGTATCAATGTATGCTCATAGAATGATTAACAAATAGAGCATGAGTTTCTCTCTCATCCTTTCTAGTATAATGATTACATCATACTTTATTAAGTTGGCTCAATCATTCTCTCAAGGTACATTGACCCACAATCATCAAAATGCATTGAACTCTATACATCTTTATGTATCATTTGACACAACACACTTCATGTGTTACTCAATCAAGTATACTATATTGAGGTGCTTCCACCATATCGGGCATAGAGGTGTGTACTTGACACCATATCATTCTTAAGGCGTATCCTCATCACCATATCATGCTTCCATATCGGGTTACTTATCATTAGGGTTTGTATATTGGGTTAGACCCTTATGCTCATATCTCTTCAAACCTTCATGGTATCATCCTACCTTCATCATGTGATAAGTGATAGGCTAGATAACATGTTAGTCTAAACCAAACCAAGTGTACAAATCACTAGGGGTTTGGAGTTCCAATGTCTATCGGGTTTCTCATTACCATGTTGGATTTCAACACCATATAGGGTTCTAGAGGTATATACTTGACTCCATGTCATGCATAAGGTGTGTGCTTGACCTCATATCGAGCACAAGGTGTCTGCTTGACCTCATATCGTGAAAAAGGTGTGTACTTCATCATCATATCATGTATAAGATATATGCTTCATCATTGTATCATGTTAGTGGTGTGTTCACCTCACCATATCAGGTTAGAGGTACTTCAACCCAATATCGGGTTGATCCATGATGATGTCATCATCATCAACCTCTAGACTCTTGTTCTTACTATTCTAGTTTGTGGAAAACAGTCCTAAACAACTTTTAGAACTCATAGTATCATCAATTGATCAAGAGAATTTGAAACTAATAATAGATCAACAAGTACAATAGAATTGAATGTGAATAATAACATAATTGGGTTCAAGTTATATAACCCACCTCAAGAACAACTTCAAAGCTCCAAGCTCAAAGCTTCACATTCCCAAGGTTGAAGATGAGCTTCACAACTCCTCTTAGAGTTAAGACTTGAGCTCCTTCTTGTTCCTTAGCACCATGCACGATACCTCACTACTCATTTACGATATCCCCTCACTTGTGGCCGATATCCCTTTACTATGGTCGATACTACCTTGCCATGGCCGATATCACTTCACTATGGCTGATATCACCTTGTTATGGCCAATATCACTTTGCTATGACCGATACCAAGACTCTATGCATGATACCCCTTCACCATGCATGATATCTAAGATAAAAAGGGTTGTAAGATTCAAAACATTTCACTAGTAGGTGAAAGGAGTGGTATATATAGTTGAGGTTCATGAAAAAGAGTGTATATGTTGTGTCATCATTTTAATATACTAGGTGCCACGTGTCCATGCATGGTTGACACGTGTACATGCATGCACTCATATTTATCTTAACAAGCAAAACACTTTAGGATAATCTAGAGATGAAATTTTGGCCATCACTTATCTTGTTGGATAAGATATTTCAACTCAATTACCACTTTATTCACAACTTGATACAACTTTTCCAAGGAAGTTGTAAATAAATACACTTCACCTCCTTGACTTGATTAGACCATAATGGACAAGGCCAAGAGTTAACAACCTAATATGAGACTCCCTCTATGGGTCCTTGTCCAATAGGAACTCTCATATGAACTCTACAACTCGATACTACTCAAGTTATGGTTTCACATACAACCCTTTCTTAGTCTTTTCATCACCAAGAGTACCATCACTCAAATATGATTCCAACAGGGTGCCTACTTATTTATATCTCATGTAAATGATACACATATGGAGTAAGGACACTCTAAAGGTGGTAATTTACATATCAATCCTACATTTTGGGTAATTACAATTTGTACCAAAATTGGTACACAAGGCACTATCATTATTCAAACAAGCTCAAACTTGGAACTTAGGCTTTCCACAAGATGCCCCTTAGAATCACCCTTTTTATTATGATTCTAAAACACATGAGGTACATTCAACATGTGACATATTGCAATATAACCCCTCATCTTGGGTAAATTGCATTTTGGCCCAAAATAAGGGAACATTGCTCAAACATTATTCAAACAAGACCAAACTTGAAACATATGTTTGTCACCTAATGACAAAACACTTTAGAGAATTATATTAAAGTTCTCAGCAACTTATTTAAGCCAAACAAATAGGTTTAGCCCTAAACCCAGCTCAGGGACATTACACTATTATTCCATCTATTGCACCATTGGGGAAATTACTTATCAATTGATGCATTATGTTTATATAATTTAATTTTACCAAAATTGAGGATATTACATTCACCCCTCCTTAATAGAAACTTTGTCCTCAAAATTCACACCCACTAAGGTTAAGGTGAATGATAATTCTACTTAATTTCACAACTTAGTGTTAGCAACCCTACTTAAATATCTTTAACAACTTTTATTGATATGCAAATTCCTCACATTATTACTTGAATTTGATTCAATGTATGTCCACATCCTTAGTATTTACATGATATCAATGTTCTGAAATGTGTTATGCAGTATGCGTTCGGTCAGGGTACCACATAAAGTATAAGCGGAATGCGGGAGCATAAGTGGGTATTTTTTATTTTTTTTAATAAATTATATATTTCATACTAATATTTAATAAAAAATATCATTATAATCATAAATTTCATACTATCTAGTTCTGTATCATAATAGCCCAAAATGTACCAATGGATCATTACATCATGGAAGAAGAAACACATATTTTCCAATCATCAAGAAAAAAAATCAATCAACATAACCCTAATTTATATGATGTACTAGAATATACAAGTAACACAAGACACTAACCATTGCAATTCATAGCAGAACATTCATTGAATGAACACAATAAGAATAACCACAGTAACACAAAACATGGTAGTTCAAAGTAGAAATAGAAAAAGAACATCAAAAACAAAATCAAAACATCAAAATGATATGAAGAAATCAAGTCAGTAATAAATAGAGAAGAAAATGTCATAGGGATTATAAACTACTCCCTAGGCATCACACAAGTTTGATACTTTGTAAAAGAAAATATCATATACAGTTAATATCTACAATAGATTCCCCTTTTATACAATATAATAGTTCAAAGTAGAAATAGAGAAAAAACATCAAAAACAAAATCAAAACATCAAAATGATTTAAACAAAATCAAAACATCAAAATGATTTGAAGAAATCAAGTCAGTAATAAATAGAAAATAAAATGTCATAGGGATTATAAACTACTCCCTAGGCATCACACAAGTTTGATACTTTGTAAAAGAAAATATCATATCTAGTTAATACCTACAATAGATTCCCCTTTTATACAATACAAAATAAGAACCGTTGCAAGTGCAACATGTTCTAATCTTAAAGAAAAATAGAAGAGAAAAAAAGAGAAAAGGAAAGAGTATAATGAAACATTGACAATTGTAAAATGTAATAATATATTTTGCACCACTTATTCAACATAGAATTGTTTCTGAAGTAGCAAAATTTCAATATCTGATCTAAAACCAACTATACAGAAGAAGTTGCCATTTATTTGGTTGATTTCATTTGAGGTTTTATTTATTTATTTATTTTACTTAAGTCACCAAATGAAATGTGAGGCCTAAGCGGCCGCATATGCGGACCGCAAGCCACATATTCGGTCCATGCCCAAAAATATCACTGCATAATTATATGCGGAGCAGCAGAGGGTCGCATACGCATATGCGGCCGCATAAGCGGCCTCATGCGGGGCATATGAGAACACTGCATGATAGTCTCTTAGTGATTAGATTCTCATTTGTCATTTCAATTTCCCTTGATGATTTCCTTGTCACTTATGTTTCCAACCTATTGTTCATTATTTTCACATAAGGGTGATCTAACACCTCAAACCCTAGATCATGTCATTAACTTCAACTTAATGTATTCATTCTCATATTTCAATTATAAGCATATCATGTGTCTAGCCAATCTCTCTCCCTCATAATGAGATGAAATGAGTGTTTGATTGTAGCTCAAATACAAAGTTCATCTCGTTCCAAGAGTAGAGATTGTGTATCCACACATTATCTCAAAATTTCACAATTTTGGTTGAATCATTCTCAACATGACTCTAAACGATACACACTTTTTAATTCCCAATATTCTTATATTTCATGAAGTAAACTGCTTTTTTCACTCTTGAGTTTGTACACAACTCCTCTTAAGATTTCATTAATACATAACTTCTTGTACCTTTTATAGTTACACCTCATGTATTATGAGTGTTAGCCACTTCCTCGAGGTTTCTAGGGGTACATGTGCTTTTGGAGTGATCTCATCCTTATGAATGTAGGGAGTGCCTCTCACATTCACCCATTGGGCCTCATTAACTCATGAAGGTGGCCAATCTCTTGAGACCTGGGCCCCGGGAAAACATAGTTGATACCTTCTGACTAGACAAACTTATGCATTTAGGGCACAATCATCTCCTAATCTCATCAGTCTTATGTACCATCTAATCTCATCAGTCGTATGTACCTTTAATACTCCCTACTTGACCTTGGTATTAACTTGGGGCTCTACCCTTACAAAGGGTTTATCGAGGACACATTATTTTCCTATGTAATTCTTTAAACTCGATTTCCTCCATCTCTTGTGGTGCTCACTATTCACTCTATGTCCCCTCATTGGCCTCATGGCGACCCTCCTTTCCAGGTTTGGTCACATACTATCAGCCACCTCCATAGTGAGTTTTCCTCATGTTCCTCAGTGATGGAATACTTGGTTTCAAAGACTTATACTCAATATATGTTCTCTCATATCTTGTATACTTAATTCCCTACACTTTAGGTGACATTTAAGGTTACCTCAATATTTAAATTGATTTATCATCTCACCCTTATAGGGAAGATCCTGACCTAGGGTGCCTTCTTGGCTCACAAGAGGAGGTTAGGCTCTCTAGCCACAACCTGACCCCAAGTTTTAAGGGGTTTCCCTTCCCCATTGGTCCTTTTCCCACTCTTGGATTGACCCACCCCAGGTCGGGATACCAACCCTAAATGTTTCCTAGTTTCAAATGTACATTTTCGGTTACAACTTCTTGGCCCTTATCCTTTATCTCTCATGATGAGAACTCTCTATATGGGAACCTCATTATGGGGAACCCTCTCTAAGGGTTTTAGTTCCTGCAATGAACTCTCAAAACCTTCCCTCACCTGGGCTTGGTTTTGTTCATTGGCCTTCCGTTCTAGGCATGGCCTGAGGTGACCTTCTATTCCGGGCTTGGTCACCAATCATCCCCTTAATGACTTTCTCATCCCATGCTCTTTAAATCAGAAACGGTACTTCATGTAGTGTTCGAGCAAGTTATAACCATAAAATGTGTTGTTCATAAGTAGCTTATGTTTTTTTAAAACTTTTCTCATTAATGCCTTGCTCCACATGTACACATGCATGGGAGACAGTTGGGTCATCTACCTTGTTTATATTTTTCTTATTCCTTTTCACTAAAATTATGTTTCATATGATTAGGGTTTCTCTATCACCCACACTACTCCCATTTCCCAGGAGTAGGGTTTTAGGTTAGGGTTTGAGACTTCACCCTGCATCCTAGGGTTTTTATGTCCCTTAACCCAATAGCATTTTTCCCAAACCAGTACAAGTTCCACTTAGCATTACCCCCATCAGGAAAACCCATAAAACATCTTTCTTTACTTTGTCATTATTTTCCCATTACATGTACATTATTATTTCCACATTTACATGTACATTAATTAGCGGAGGATGCCTCAATTCTGCTTCTTCTCAAAACCCTAATGTAAGACCCCTTACCTAGATTTTCACTTGATCTTTCTTTCTTATCATAATAGAATGCTTGAAACCTTAATATAATTTCTTGAGGTGATTTTATAACATGTGACATGCTTATGATTTCAATTTGGTCTAGTTTGCATGATGTTTGAGCTAGTTATGCTATATGTGTGCTTGTTTAGGACCAAGTTGCAATTTACCCATGTTGAGGGTGTATCTTGTAATTTGTCACATGTTGGATGTGCCTAATATCTTTTAGCATCATGAGAGAGAGAATTATTCTTAGGGGCACCTTGGTATGCCTTGGATGTTGAGGTGGCATCATTAGTGGATGGTTAGAGTTTGCTTTGGTGCCTTGTGTAGATGGTTGACCTTGTTTGAGTGTTCACCCTGAGTTGGTTTTCATCAACCCACCTTGTTGTGCCTTTGACCTTGGTGCCTTCAGTCGATGAGGTTTTGAGTGCACCTAGTGGCCTTGGAAATTGAAGAGCCAAGAAACCCTAGGATGATTTCTATGCAATCGATGACCCCTCCATGTTTCTCTTCGACCGATGATCCTTGTGGGTTGTGTTCTCTTTGATCGATGGTCCTTTGGAACAATTGAGGTCACTAAACGTCCTTGTTTTTTCACAACCCTTGTTGCATGTGAATGTTTGGTGCTTGCATGGATATTCCATGATGGGCAAGTGGCATGTTTAGATGGACACCTATCTTCCCTTACCTCTCTCCTACCCTTGGATATAATACCTCCCTTCTTGCTTGCATATGATCCTTTTCCATCCTCTCTTTCCCTCCTCTTGTTTGGAGCTCGTCCCTCTTTGGTTCTTGGAAGAGAAGGAGCTCCAACTAGGAGCAAGGAGGCTGAACCTTGCATGTGTGGATCTAGAGTTGGAGCTACTCTCTTTTGGTGATCCTTGATGTTCATTAACCTTGGTAAGTGATTTACTCTCCTTAGTTCCAACCCTATCCCTCTTTTCTTTCTCTTGTCCAAACCCATGGTTTATCATGGTGGTGATTTTTGAGGAACTTCTCTCTTTCTGGTCAAATCCATGATCTTCCATGGTAGTACCTAGTGAGATGAAGACCTTCTCTCTCTTTTCCTTCTTTTTGGTCTAGGGTTACCCTTCTTCTTGATGCATAATTAACCTATGGTTATGTTTCCTCTTTGAGGTGATGCAATCGTGGGCATGGATTTGAACATGCTAGGGTTTTTCTTTACCCTTTGGAGCTTCTTTCTTGTGGAGTGGTTTTCCCCTTCAACCCAAGGTGAGTTATATAACTTTTCCCTCAACTATTGTTGCACTCAACTTGCATGTCATTAATCTATCTCTAAAACGTGGTGCTAAGCTATATATTGATGATACCTTGAACTAGGGTTTATGATCATATATTGTGTATATTAACTCTTTCTCATGGAACCTAACTTTTGCACCCTAAATCCCATGAATGGTGGAAGTACTAGTTTTCACATGCACACATTTAAATGTTGGTTTCTCATCATGATGATTATGGTTCAGTTTCCCTTTTTGGTGATGGAGTCTTTCGATGTATGTTATGTTTTGAAATGTTGATTCTTTCTTCCTTGATTTAGGGTTGATTCCCTTTGTTTTGGTGATCGGATTCAAGGGTTTTGGATGATGTTGTCCTTGAAGTACCTCACTCCTTGAGGTTTCAATTTTATACTGATAAACTACCTATTTTGATCATGTTTTGGTAGTGGTTTTCTCTCTCCTGATGTTCTTCACGATATAGTCTAAGTGGTCTAAGGTTTTGTGATAGTTTTTAGTGGTTTTGGGTCGCTAAGCATAGTGTTCTTATGTGGTCGTTAGGGTGATATACCCTCTTCGGTCAATGAATCTTTCTTTCTCTTTGGTCAAAGGAAATTCTTTGTTCTCTTTGGTCACAGAGGTGGGCCTCCCTCTTCAGTTGCTAGGGTTGTATTCTGTCTTCAACCATGATGTTTTGGTTTCTCTTAAGTCATTTGGGTTGGTGATAGTCTTCGACCATGTTGGCATGCTCTCTTTGATCGCACAGATTTGTGACTTAGATCCCCTTTGGTCGATGGTATTTCCTAAATACATGTTTGCTTTGTGTGTCTACCTTGGGATGATAATGGTTGATCTTATAAGTTCCAAGAATGTTGGAGATCGTGTTACCTAGAATTTAATGTTAGTTGTTGTTTGGAAACCCTAACTCGATTAACCAAGTCTAAACCTAATCCAAATTTGAGCACATTATGTTAATTATTAGCTTACTTGAGTAATTAATGTACCGATCAAGTATCTCTTTCTCCTACTTGTTATAACCATAATTTGTTGGATGAATAAACACCTTAGCTAATCTTTAATCATAATGGTACTTATGTTACACATGTGTGATGGTTATGAGCCTTGTTGAGGCATGGAGAGATAACATTCTAGCAGGGTATAATGTGAAGGGTCTTATGACTTTGGCAGAGGCTTAGTGCTTAATTTAGGTGATATCCTCTAGTGATGTGATGAGGGATTTGTTATCCCATAGTAATGTGATGATGGTAATAGCCTTGTGTATGGCAGTGAGACATTATCATGTGGTGGTGTGATTAGCTTTATGTTTACATTTTATACCTTTTAACGTTGCAATATACCCTTAGCTTTGTAGAATCTATTTAGGGTTTGTACGTTGTAACTTGATTGATGCATTAAAAGATACTCAATTGTAAATAATTAATCAACTGAGGCCCTAATCATGTAGATGCTCTGTGCTATAGATCCATTCCAGCGTCAAGACTTTCTAGATGGTGAAATTTGTATTCCTCTAATGGAAGCTCGGAGTCATATACTGTTGAGTATGTGCACATTCACAGGGATATCTACAATCATACCCTAGTAGGAGAACGGTTAAGGTTGTATCTTAATTGATATGATCCAATACATGTGATATGATTTGAGAATGGATGTGGGCATACCTCGGCAGGAGGACAGTTGTGGTTGTACCTCAGATGTTTGGGTTTGTATACCTTGGTTTCACAAGTGTCATGACCTATATACCAAGGGTGAACTATGATGTTTTGTATCTTGACCTTATGTGTCACTGCGATAGACTTGTACTTACCAAGGGAGGATGAGATTTGAGGATTTTGGCTCTTCTACATATCTTGTATGGCACTAATTTTGACTTAGTAGTGGTCAGTTGGAGTATGAGTGGTATACCTCATCTCCTCAGGGCTTAATTAAAATACATAATATAGTCGTATAGTATATATGCTTAGGACTAAACATGATTCACGTTGGTTGTTACCCTCACCTTTTTCTTGTACAATTCGGTTGTATTATAATGCAGTAAGATAAATCAACTGTTATACATGTTCTTCATATTCCTTCTAAAAGTATATAATGTTCTACTTATCAGTTGTAGTTGCTTAATATGCTTAGCTGGTGTAAACAATTTTAATTATTCATTTAGATGAATATGCTCTTAATGCTTAATTTATTATAATATATATGTGTTAATAATAGTTGTTGGTAGAGAGTTATATCTTTTGTTTGGACCTTGGCCTCACCCCATGGGTTTCCACATCTTTTAGATGATCGTGCTCATCGCGGTAGAGATAGTGTGGTTGAGGAAGAGAAACAAGGAGATCAATAGTTATTGAGGTTGGACGTGATGTTAGTGTTTTGTAGTAGAGTCCTCTGTGTTGTCCCTGTACTCTAAAGTCCTTGGAGAGAGTTTTGTAGATGTCGTACATTAAAATGAGATTTTTTGCAGTATGCCATAGTTGTACATGTATGGCTTGTATATGTGAACATGTTATCCTTGTAATAGGTCTCAGGTTGTGGCATGATGGTTGTTGTACAATGATGTTATATCTTTATGGTATGATATGTTATACACGTGATGACATATTGTAAACCTTGACGTAATGTGCTCCTCTTTTATTGGTTATATAAGATCGGTTTTAATTTACCCTATTTTGTGGTAATGTGGTGCTTAGTTGAT